>CM068378.1:45553492-46907806 GCA_034770075.1 Aralia elata | reverse complement strand
ACAGTGGCGCATTTATAGCAGTATGGCCATACAGGTTTAGTCCTTGTAACATAACAGTGGTAATATCCAGATAAAATGCAGATGTTTTCACTTAAATCTAGAATGTGTTGATAGATATTTTAACCCTTGATTGTTGATTTTAATGACATATTTATGTGAACTATAAAACTATAGGTAAAAGTCGGCCAGAATTCAAATCATGCCCGCCCAAGTAGGACGACCACAGTAACAGACAGGTTGAATGAATCAGAAAGTGAGGTTGGTAAACCAAAACCAATCCAATGAGGATGTTCGCTGGAGATGCTAGCGGAAGCCATGCAATCAAAGATCCGCCACCTGGAGGAACCCAAGCAGCAGCCAGCCAGCGCATCATCTGGCAAAAATTTTAAGGAATTTCAAAAATGGTTTGGACCACCCGAGTTCAAGGAACTCTTAACCCCCATCGACAGCGCAGACCTGGATCGAGGAGATAGAAAAGGTCTTCGAGGTAGCAAGGTGGCAGAGGGGGGGGGGGGAAACAAAAAACAAGCTTTGCTACCTTCATGTTAAAGGGCGAAGGCAAACTACTGGTGGAAGGACCAATAGGGGCCGAGTGAAAAGGAGGCATTGTCCGCATGCGGAACGCTTTAAGGAGATGTTCTTCAGGAGAATTACTACGTTTCGTCAGAGCATGAAGCAAGAGATGGAGATCAAGTTCCTGGAACTAAAACAAGGAAACAATGTCCGTGGCTGAAGTACGCGGGTAAGTTTAATGAGTTGGCACGTTTGTTTGCAACTCACCAAGTCAAACACGGAGTAAAGGAAAAGCCTCGTAGGTATTAGCAAGGGTTGAAAACCATGGTTATACCGTTCTGTTGCGGTATTGAAAATCAAGACATTTGCAGAATTGTTGGAGAGGGCGATCATTACAGAGGGTGGCAGTGAGAGCCCTAACTAAGTACAAATCAGGAAAAAAAGAAGGGTCATGAGGGCCAGAATGCAGGAAGCCAGCGGGGGCAGTAAACCCAACAAACGGAAAATGGGGTTGAGAGGTCCAGTCCCTCACGAGGGAAACAAATCTGGAGCGAGGGGAAGGTGAAGAAGCCAGGCAGGTGCAAACAAACTGTGGCAAAAAGAAAACCACATGGGAGGAATGCATGAAAGGGGGAAGAGCGTGGTGGTTAACCGTTGTGTGACAAACACCTGGGCAACATGGGTCCCCCGCAATGCCCATACAATATAGACCGATAAGGAGGTTGTTTCTCCTGTGGGTCACCTGACCAAAAAACAAAAAAATACCATGATCAAGGATTTGCCCCCGAAGAGGTAAGGGCGACGTCGGGAGTCGGCAAACCGGGAAGCAATAACAACAGCGGAATAGCAACCGGTTGAACTACGGGCCACCAGCCAGTCAAGGCCAACAGTTCCCCAACAGCCCAGCAAACGTTTCAACAGTGACTGTTCAGGATGCCATGGAATCCAAAGACGTGGGTAGGTGTCAGGTTAATCCATTCCCAAGTCAATGATGATAAAATGCATATGTGCTATTTGATTCGGGTGCTACTTGATCTTTTGGTTCTCCGAAAGAATTTGCTAGTCAGTTGTGGAAATTACCTTGTTGAAAAGTTAGAAACAAACCGTATGAACGATAGAAGTAGCAAACAATAGAAATTATTTCCCGTAGAAATGCATTTCATAGGAATTCATAGTGATGCAAAAAACGTGCGAGGGATTTAAGCTCAATGTGGATGTTGATTACTAATTCGGCTCAGGGGAGTTTGGATGGTAATCCTGGGAATGGATTTCGCTTATCAATTCACGGGTAGCAGTTATCCGATTGTAAGAAGAAATGTGTACAACCTTAAAAACTCCTAATATAGTCGAAGGTGGTATTTTAACGGTTAGCTGGGTAGTAAAGTCATCCCAGGGACAATCTTGTTGTCTGACTATGATGCAAACCCAAGAAACTGCTTAAGAAAGGTTGCGTGTGGTGTGTGTTATCTTGACCAACAAACTCAGTCGTAATTGATTATTCGTCAAGCGGGGTCTGGGATGAGATGAGTCAAAATGATCCAATCGTGAGGGATTTTCGCCTGATGTCTTCCCCGATGAACTTCCGGGAACTGCCGCCGGACAGGGAGGAAAACCGAGTTCGTTATCGATTTGGCAACCGGGAAAACTAACCGCACCAATATCGAAGCCCGCCGTATCCAAATGGCCACCTGTAGAAATGAAAGGGAGTTGATGGTTGCAGACTACAGGAATTGTTAGATTAAAAGGTTATTATCAGACCGAGTGTGTCCCCCATGGGAGAGCGCCAGTTTCCTGTTTGTTAAAAGAAGGGAAAGATGGTTCTGAGTGCGACTTTGTATCGACATACCGAGAGTTGAACAAAGTTTACGATTAAGAATAGGTATCCGACTTTCCTAGGATTGGACGATTCTATTTGATCAACTTAAGGGAGCCGGAAATATTTTTCAAAAACTCAACTTAAGAACCAAAGGCTATCACCAGCTGATAGGTGAGGCAGGAAGAATATCCCGAAGACTGCATTTCAGAACATCGTTACGGGCAGCTTCGAGTTTCTGGTAATTGTCTTTGTGGATTGACGATACGCCACCGACAGCATTTTATGGACTATGATGAACAGAAGTATTTCAAGCGAGTACCTTGGACCAAGTTCGTTAGTCGTATTTCATCAGATTGACATTCTGGTGTATTTGTATTCAGGACGGAGGAGGGAGCCATGCTGAACAATTTTGAAGATTTGCTATTGGAAAGTCTCTCCAGAGAAGGAGAAGTTGTAAACGCAAAATTTTTTCGAAGTTTGAGTTTTGGTTCCAGAGGGTACAGTTTCTGGGGTCAACGTCATCGACAAAAAATGGTGTTTCAAAGTGGACCCATCAAAAGTTGGAAGCCAAGTCATCAATTGGGAACAAAGCCAAAGACGCCGACAGAGATCCGGATTTTTTCTTGGGATTTAGCGGTTGATACGTAATCGAAGGGTTCATTACAAGGGATTTTTTAAGAGATAGCAATCCGCCCATTGACATAATCTCACCAGGGGAAAAAACAGTCAAGTTCGTTTGGTCGGTGAAGAAGAGAAATATTTGTGAGGAAAGTTTTATGGAGCTGAAGAGAAGAGACTTAGGCCATAGCCACGCGGTGTTGACCTTACGAGACAACACTGGGGGTTTTCGTATAAGTGTAATAGTGATGCGTCGCACTAAAGGTCTTGGCTGTGTGCTGATGCAGCACGTTAAAGTAAGGTCGTGGCTGTACGCAATCACGTCAACTGAAGGACTTCTATGAGAAGGTTGACCCGACTCATGGAACGTTGGAGTTAGCAGCTTGTGTATAGTGTTTTGCCTTGAAGATTTGGAGGCACTACTTATAGCATGGGAGAAGTGCGAGATATATACAAAATCGATCACAAAAGTCCTGGAATAAAAAATATATCTTCACTCAAAAGGAGCTGAACATGAGGGCAGCGCCGATGGTTATAGATGAAAATTTGATCAAGGACTTTACGACTGGTGAAATTCCTGTACCATCCGGAGCAAAGCAAATTGTAGTGGCTGATGCCTTAAGCAAGGAAAGGCCCCAGGTGATGGGAATTGATGCAGACTGGATGGTTTTCAAGAGAATTGGTAAAGGACTTTGAACGACTGGAACTGGAGGTTTAGGATATCCGATGGAAGACAGGACGAAAAATTTGTTGTACCCGTGACAGTAGGTCCGACTCTACTTGGATAAGATTCCAGGAGAGCTCACAGGAAATTTGTATTGAAGAAATGCATTGTCATTAAGAAACAAATTATTGGAGGGAAATGCATCGAAGTTACAAGGTTGACGGCTCACAGGATTTGCTGAGATTCGAAGGTTAAGAATCTTGGACACCCCTATGTTACCAGACTCTAAGGGAAGAAAGAAATTTGTACCAGGAGGGCCCATATTAACGATGATTTGTCTTTCCGGTACATCCGGGGGTAAGCACCAAGATGTAATTAAGATCTTCCGTCAGATATTATTGGTGGCCCGCATATTGAAAGGAGAAGTTGCAGAATTCGTTAGCCCGATGTTTAACTTGTCAAAGGCATCAAGGGCAAAGCACCAACGGCTTTTCCCGAGAGCGGGATTGTTTGTCAAGACCCTTAGAGATTCCGAGTGGAAGTAGGGAGCACAATTACTATGGATTTTGGTGGTAGGGACGCTTTCCGACAATCCCAAAAGGGTCTTAGAACGCCATTTGGGGTGATTAGTAAGTATCGGTTTGACCATAGTCCCTGCCCACCTTTCTTACCAATCAAGATCAGGTACAAATTGGGACACAGTTGGCGAAACTTCATACGTGGGAATGGAGAATAGATATCACGGACACGGAGTGACCGGTGCTTGTCTATTGTATCCCATCCGGACAGAGAATCAAGATCCCCTCCCGCTTTCCACGTCAAATTTTTGGAGGAAGTCTACAAGATGAGTTAAGAGACTGGGGGATACACAGTTAAGAATGAGTACGGCATAATCACCCTCAGGACTGATTGGTCAGAGTGAGCGAACAATTCAGTACTCTAGAGGAAATGCTTCCGCTCCGGGCAGTTGTGATTGGACTTTAATGTTGGCAGCTTGTGGACGTAAACGGAGCACTTGCCACTAGTAGAGTTCGCCTACAACAACAGTTACCATGCTAGTATTGGTATGCCACCATACGAAGCGCTATACGGAAGAAAGTGTCGAACGCCGTTGTGTTGGGATGAAGTTGGTGAGCGGAGGTTGTTGGGACCAGAATTGGTACAACAAACCGTGGAAATCATTAAAGTAATAAGACAACGGTTAGTAGCAGTCTAGGATCGTCAGAAGAAATATGCCGACTTACATCGTCAGAAACGAGACTTTGAAGTTGGTAGCTTTGTGTTTCTGAAGGTATCTCCCTGGAAAGGGAAGATCCGTTTTGGGAAAAAGGGCAAATTGAGCCCTAGGTTCATAAGACCTTTTGAAATATTAAGAAGAATAGGTGAAGTGGCATACGAGGTAGCATTACCTCCTGAACTTGAGCACATCCACAACGTGTTCCATGTATCAGTGTTGCGTTCGTATAAGCCAGATTACAAACATGTTATTTCCTATGAGCCAATTCAAGTCGAGAAGGATCTATCGTACGAGGAAATTCCTGTTCAAATACTGGATAGAAAAGAGCAGAAGCTGAGGAATAAAATCATTTACTCTGTTAAAGTTCTCTGGAGAAATCACGCGGTGGAAGAAGCCACGTGGGAAACTTGAGGAGAAGATGTGAGCAAGTTACCCTCAGTTATTTGAGTAACCGTAGATCGAAATTCCGGAGGACAGAATTTTTTATAAGGGGGTTGAGGGAGGGGAGAGGATGTAATGTCCAGGAAATTTGTACATTGTATCGAATTTATTTTAATAAATAAAATTTATTTTATATAATTTTACGAATTTATTTGGATCCGTGTAGGTATCATTATTTAATACATGGTCCCATAAATTTCTCTGCCTTAAAGGGGCTCATTAATAATTTGAATAAATTAATAAGTTAACCCTAACAATTGATTGGCAATAAATTAAGGATAGTAAATAAATGATTTTATCATTTTCAAATTAAATAATTCGATTAAAAATTATGGTTAAAATAAACATTTTAGATAATTAATTAATTGAATTAGTTATTTAATTAAAATGATAGGGGCATAAGGCTTATAATTCATTTGGGCCATCTCTTTTATTTTTATTTGTACTTTTACTATTTTATTTGTGGCTGACCCAAATTTCTAAATTCGACTAAGCCCAAAATCCTCTTATTTCTGGATTGGGCCATTCTTCTCCAATTTCTTTAGCCGACCCAATTAAGGGGGGGGGGTGTGAGCCCAATCCTGTCCAAGCCGGGTTTAGCCATTTCTTTTGGTAACCGAAATTGGATCCGTTTGGTTTAATTAAGGACAACCGGCATATTCGTCTGAGGAAGGGTTTCAAAGAAGCAAAATCAGTTTTGGGGGAAAAACCAAATCCAAGGAAATCAAATTGAATCAAGCCCTTAAATCAACTGCCAAGCAAGGAACGATCGAAGCCAATCAATCAAGTCGGACGGTCGAAGGGGTGAAGTCGGCGACAGCGTGAGTGACCAACGGTTGGAGCAGAGGAGGGCGTCAACGACGCGAGCCGAACACGGGTTGGACCAAAAGGTCCCAGAAATCCGGCGACACGACCGGTGGAGACGCACGGCTCGAGGGTGCCGGCCGACGCTCGCTGGGTGATTGATGGGGACGACCGGTCGTTGCCCCTCTCCTTACCGTCAGTCATTGACCAGCCACTACGGGTATTGCCTAAATAATTAGGGCAAAAGTTTCTCTATAAATTGGACCCTCAACCCCCAAAGCTGCCGATTTTTCCTTTGCTTGTGAGACTCAAATTAGAAAAGAAATTAGGGGGGTTCAGAATTTAATCAGAGAGAGGAAAACAGGGGTAACCAATTGGGGGGTCGCGATTCCCAGTTTACTGTGAATGTCCAGCTTGATTGTGTATTTCGGTTAGAAGGAGAAAATCGGCAAATCGATCGAGTCCAAGGTATAGCTATGGAATTGTCAACCCACTGTGATGGTTTCTTGTTGGTTTGAGTTTTTGAAAATTTTTCCCCTGTGCTTGAATTGGGTTATACACTATACTAAACAATTGCCCTTGGGAAACTGATTAGGTTCTAGCAATGAATCGAATTAGCTCATACTATATATTTGGTTGGATTATACTGTATGGTGTTGGTTTATTTTGATTTAGAAATCTGGGTTGCTGTTTTGTTTCCTTCCCTTGTATTGGAGTATTTGTTTCTCTGTATTAGGCAGTTGGTTTTCTTGTGTTGGGATAAACTGTTTTAGGATTGTATTGTTGTGTATTGAAGAACCTTAAGGTTCTGGCAGTTCGAATTGTACTGAGTGTCGACGCCGGGTTTTCGCTTTCTCGTCTTTTCCAATTTTAGCCTTTTGATTTAGATGACGTTTGGAAAAGGTCGGCATTGATGTCGACGGGGTTTTGAAAGATCGTTTTTATGATGAGCCAATTAACCAGAGTCGCCAGTTGGTATATTTGAAATGGATGTACCAACTCATCCGAGTTTTCGTTTTTTATAAATCGCTGTGGCTCATGTGTGACTCCGAATTAATTGGTCTGCGAATCGAGATTCATAGAGTTCGGGGGCTTGTTTAAGTGAGGGGAAGGTGTTAGGCATCCCTCGACTTCCGTGAAACACGGTTACCGCGATCTCAATGCTTTCCTATCCTTTAATTCATGAAATGTGTGTGTGTAAGTGCGCGTGTATGTGTGTGTACCTATGTGAATGTTGTGATGAATTTGTATGAAAGAATCATTTGGATTTTAGGGAAAATCGTGTTTTAATTTGAGAACGCTTCGGAATGTCTTTTCGGTATACACGAGAAAGCTTGGTTCGTTATAAGAAAAATTTGATTTTTTATTTATCAAAACTATGAGATTTTCATTAGGTGTCGTTTTGGCAAAACAAGAGTTTTAAACCTTCGTCAAAATAGGAATCGAGATCTATACGTTGCTTTCGTGAAATGATCGGGCAATTTCTAGAATCTCTTTCACCCTATGCACAAAGATTTAATAAAACGTTACTTATTTCTAAAATCAAATTTCGTGATGTTTGAAAACGATTTTCTTTAGCTTTCTCGTTAGATAGGAATCGATATTCATTAACATTTCTCAAATTTTAACCTTGTGATTCTAATATCCTAGTTTGATTGATTTTATGAAAATCTTCATTTGTCTGGCTTTGAAATCAAAGTTTTCAATATTGTCAATCAAATAAAACATTAATATGCGTGAGGGTTATTCATGGGCATGTAAGCTATCAAAATAACCCACACGCCTACAATCGCATACTTCACTATTTATGGGGCCTTAAACCCGATTCTCGCCTTAGCGTCGTTTTAAGGCCCGACGGTTACACGTTTACAACGAAGGATTACATTGTTCCTAAATACATACGTCAAAATTTGTCCATCATCGGATTCGGACCATGGCGTCACGCTCCTAGGCTCACATCCACAATTTATCACAAACATAAAATAGATACAATAACATAACTAACAACGGATTGTTTAACGCCCCACAATGGTCCAAAATTAACAATCTAAATAGATCAATTCCACCTAATGTATATATCGTTATGAACGAGCAAAACCTCACCCAATGGATATCATCGGATTATTAGGGAGAAATTTATTCCGATGGAAACCTCTCTAATAATTCCTAATCCATTGTTCCACAATAATTTTCATGAAATCTACATTTAATTCAATCAAATAATATGATAGAAATTGATATAACAAAAGAGATTTCACCTTGCAATTGATATCCAAATGGATGTGAATTTGATGTATTCGAATAGAAGGAGAAGTATATGTGATACAATCAACTCAAGAGATATTAATCCTCACTTTTTCCTTCCTTTCTCTCCTATTTTGTTGCAAAATTATGGTGTTTTTTTCACCGCTTTTCCGATTTTTTGCTGCTGTTTTCCGCTGGAATTCTTCCTCTTTCAAATTTTTGCTGAACCTCCTGTATGCTGCCTGAAGCTGGCTTAAATAGGCTAGCCAGAGCCAGCCGCAGATCTATCTGCGGCTGGCCGCAGATGGATCTGCGGCTGGCCAGCTGGCACGCCTCCCATCGCACTCAGCTGGTAGTGCTGATTTCCTGGTTTCCGTGCTGGCGCACCCACTTGGCCGCAGATCTATCCGCGGCTGGCGGGCTTGACTTTCTCGATTTTCGTGCCACGCCTCGATTTCCGTGCCGCAACGTCGGTTTTCGCTGACATGCTCGTGTTCTGCAGTCCGGGAATTTCCGGGAGACGTGCCACCTCATTCGGAAGTGCCTGCTTCGGACGGCTCTGCTGTCACGTCGACTTGGGCTGCCCAAAACATTGCGGCGGTGCCGGGCGTTCGCCCTTGTGCCCGCTCCTTTGCTCCCGCAAGCCGGTTCAATTGACGATTTCGCCCTCCTGTCATGGTTAGTAGAAGGAAACGCAAAATTTGGGTGTCTACAGCTGCCCCCCCCTCTTTATCATGTTTATGAAATGATAAATGAAATGAACAGGATAAAGAATAGACACTCGATGCATGAATGACAGTGCGTAAGAATGACAGTACATACATGATGCCACACATATAGCTTATGATGCAACATAAGATGTAATGCATGCAAGACATTCGTAATAGTGTCAATGTATCAACCCCTTGACCGTGTTTTGTTAGTCTTTGGGTTCCCTCTTTCAATCTATCGTCTCGTTCGGGGGCCCGGGTATCGTCGCCGGTCACCCATCGCGTAACCCCCGGTTATCGTCGCCGGTTGGGTATCTTGTCGGAGCTGGTTTTGCGTCGCCGGACATCCATCTCGTGATCGCCGGTTATCGTCGTCGGTCGATTGTCATGTCGGGGCCGGAGGGTATCGTCGCCGGTCACCCATCTCGTAACCCCCGGTTATCGTCGCCGGTCGGTTATCTTGTCGGAGCCGGTTATCGTCGCCGGACATCCATCTCGTGATCGCCGGTTATCGTCGCCGGTCGATCGTTTTGTCGGGGCCGGGTATCGTCGCCGGTCACCCATCTCGTAACCCCCGGTTATCGTCGCCGGTTGGTTATCTGTCGGAGCCGGTTATCGTCGCCGGACATCCATCTCGTGATCGCCGGTTATCGTCGCCGGTCGATCGTCATGTCGGGGCCGGGTATCGTCGCCGGTCACCCATCTCGTAACCCCCGGTTATCGTCGCCGGTCGGTTATCTTGTCGGAGCCGGTTATCGTCGCCGGACATCCATCTCGTGATCGCCGGTTATCGTCGCCGGTCGATCGTTTTGTCGGGGCCGGGTATCGTCGCCGGTCACCCATCTCGTAACCCCCGGTTATCGTCGCCGGTTGGTTATCTGTCGGAGCCGGTTATCGTCGCCGGACATCCATCTCGTGATCGCCGGTTATCGTCGCCGGTCGATCGTCTCGTCGGGGCCGGGTATCGTCGCCGGTCACCCCTCGCGTAAACTTTTCACTTCAACACGTCAAATGGCTTCAAGGGAGCAAGGTGGGGCCCACCAAGGCCAGCCGCAGATGGATCTGCGGCCAGCCGCAGATACATCTGCGGCCAAGATCGGGCTTATAAGCGGCGTCCCGCTTCCAGATCTGTCACTTTCAACTTCCAACTCACACATATTCCTCGCGATTTTTGCTTGTTCGCAAGGGCTTTTCGTACGTCGATTTTTCAATTTTCCTGCAAAAACTGTTCCGGTAGGATTGATCTACACGCTACAGGTAACACTTTGACCGGTCACTTTTCAATCTCGTCAATGTTTTGCTATACATTTGACTATTTGCATGTTTAGAGATAAAATGTATGCTTTACAATGCTATGTAATGTACCATCATATATACATGCTATGTATCAACTATGTGAGTCCTATTTTTATGTTCATGAGGCGGTCCCACATATTGTTACTCCTTTTCTGCAAGAGAAACATGAATTTCATGATGTAATTACACATATGAATGCTATTTAAATCTGTTTGAGGCTTTGATTGATGGAAAACACGTTTTGCTTATGCCTGGGTTGTTCAATTTACAAACGGAAACTCTGCCGATTTTTTTTTTTTTTTTTATTTTTTTTTTAATTTTTTAACATGCATCATTTTGCATTAATCATATGATGAGGCTAGAAATTTAGAATGTTCATTACATAATTTTAAAAGGGAACTTACCTTCTTTCTCGCCCGTTCTATTCCAGCTATGGATCGTGATGCGCCCAGTAGCTCCTCCGCCTCTCGGACTTCGGGCGTTCGCCGTCGTAGGGCTGCACCTGCTCCTGTTCCTCCTCGGACCCGTCAGGCTCGTCGTTTGACGGAGGCTGTCATTCGTCCTGGTCATCCGGACGTTGAGGAGGCTGTCCCTCCGGAGGTTGCGGCAGAGGGGCCATCCTCCAGCACACCGGCTCCATCTACTCATCAGGCTTCTTCTGGCGCCTCCGTGCAGATACCCGATCTTTTGGGTCGGGATCTCAGTCGTCACCCTTCAGCATCTCTCGTGGCTAACGAGGTATATTTCAGCTCTATTCTGATTTCACTCTCAATTTCTCCATTCTCCTTTTATCCGGATTGACCCCTTGGTGATTGCCCCAGGTACCCGAGTTTACCCAGCCGAGGGGTAACTGGTTCAACATCTACTCCCTTTACGCGGCCCTGCACAGTGATTATCGGGCGATGGTGGACTCTTGGGGCTTTCGACATTTCTTCACTATCATCCCCCGCCAGTGCCCCTGGGGTTACATGAGGGCTTTATCCGAGCGATGGTTTCCACCAGACGCAGTCTCTTCATCTCCTCGACTGCGAGGTCGTGTTGACCCCATGGGACTGGAGGTACATTATCGGCATTGAGTTTACCGGGTCCCGCGTCCCCTTGGATCTTGATATCACTCCTGTGGAGGTTCGAGCTTTGCTGGGCTTCGCTGCTGAGGACCGGGTCTTTAAGGCCCGCAGTATCCGATCTGGTGCCTTGGCTGTCGATGCTGTTGGGGGTCTGTACGCACTGCCCATTCCCGCGGATCAGGGCACCAGGGACATTCTGCTACGACGCCTGTTCCTGACCATCATGAGGGGTTGTTTTCTGGGGAACAACTCCTCCACCATTCATTTCAGCGTCGTAGGAGCGGTCAGAGACGTGGACCGCATCGGTGACTATGACTGGGGGTCATTCACCTTTGCCTACTTCCTCCACGGCATGCGCCTACGCTCGGAGGGACAGACTGATGCCTGGCTCGGCTTCTACCACTTTCTGTTGGTGAGTCCCTTCCTCTTCTCTCTTACTGTATTTCTTTTCCTTTCATCCTTTTCTGTATTTGATAGTGACTCATGCCTTGCCTTGTTTCTATTCACAGTTCTGGGCTTACGAGCGGCTGCCATGTCTGAGGCCTCTCACTACTCTGGGCCCGGACACTTATCCTCGGGGTCGGCGATGGCATCACAGTACTCTGGAGGAGGTCCCCGTGTCGGGCAGCTTTGCACATTGTCGTATTCAGCTGGAGTTGATCACGGCTGCCGACGTCGTCTGGATTCCCTACCTCTCCGATCATCTGACTGTGGGGTTTGCTGACGGGCATCCTTCCGGCCCGGAGTTCGAGCTTTCCACCCGTCGCCTCACTTTGCAGAGTGTTGGAGGCTGGGTGATGTATCTGGGAGAGCGCGCATTCAGATGCGTCACTGGGGAGATCCGCATCCCGCACTCCCTTTCTTTCACTACTTTCTGGCCGCTGGATTCTCAGCCCTCGGAGATCATGCTCGCCGGGGAGGATGGTCGGATGCTTTCCACAGGCCCCAGTACGAGTGAGGCTTTCAGGACTTGGTGGATACCTCGTACCATCGGTCCCCAGACTCGGGCCACTTTCTTTCTTGGAGACATGGTTCCAGGCTCGGTTACGATGACCGATTGGGCTGCCTGTGTTCGGACCCCTACCCATGCTGAGCAGATTGCCACATTGACCCGTCAGGTGGACCAGTTGTCGCTGTTTATTCGGGGGTTGGGCCGGACCCCGGAGGAGGCTTACACCTACGATCCTGATGGTGCAGGTTATGATGCAGGCCCGAGTTCATCTGATGCCACAGCGCATCCCTACATCCCTGATATGAACTTTGGTCCTCCGAGCTCGACGACTCCAGGGGATCAGTTCGAGGATCCTGCTTTCATAGATGATACTGATTTTATTTAGACCAGGATAGGATAGGGCTTTTTGTATCGTCACCTGCTTAGATTTCTTTTTCATTTATGCACTATGTACTGAACTCATTTATTTATTTACGCACAGTTTCTTTTCATCTTTATGGGATTCACCTGCTTTATTATTAACTGTATGATGCATGCTTTTTATTTATGGGTAGAGAATGACCCCTGTACAGTCTTTTTGATACTATTTTTTTCACAGATGTCGTCCTCAGATGCCGTGGTTCGTTTGGATTCCACTCCTTCCACAGGGTTGGTTGGCAGCCTCTTCCGCTGGTTGGACAGTCTACTGCCAGCATATAGGGTTATCGTAGATGGTCTTCTGGGACATTCTTGGTCCTTATTAACCTTCCGGGTGCCAGTGGGCTTTGTGGATGGTCTTCTGAGCTATTGGGCCCCTGCCCGTCAGGTGTTTAGGTTTGGGACAGTAGAGCTGACCCCCACCCTTGAGGAGTATGCTCGCTTCACCGGCTTGCCGTTGGATGGTCCCTGTGCTAGGGTTACCGTTGGTTCCATGCGCCGTCAATTCTTGACTTTCACCGGTTTGCGGAGGGCTGTCTTATTACCGGTAATCACATCAGACCATATGGTTCCTCCTTCAATTCTTGATTGACCGATTTGGCTCACCTGACAGTTTTCCGTCTTTTCCTCGGTGATTTTTCCGTGTCCGAGGAGCGCTGGGATGCCTTGAGAGTGGGCGTTCTGATGGCCTGTGTCATCTCAGTTTTGTATTTGCCTGCAGGATCCGATCATTTTGGACATGCGGATTGTTGCGGCCGTTAGGGCCCTTCAGGAGGATCACACCATTCTCCCCATGATATTGGCGGATACCTATATGTCGGCCACATATTGCCAGTCCTTCCGAGGGAGATTCTTCCGAGGGAGTTTCGACCTTATTGTATATGTGGTTCATGAGTCATCTTAGTCCCATCGGCCATTTCCGTCGCCAAGGGTTTTGCTTCAGCCATGACATAACCACCGCAGTTTTCGCTTCGTCCCGCGAGTTGTACTGATGTGGCCTCCTGGACATCATTTTTGTCTATCATTGAGGACCCCTTTCATCTATTGGTTTACTCGGGCTATTGCTCCTTCATGAGCTTCTTGACTCATGTGCCTGGCATGGATTTCATTCCCATTGCTGGGTTAAGGGGCGTGACGACCTATCATCCCCTGGCAGTTATGGGGCAGTTTGATCAGACACAGGATTTACACCCCTTCGCGGGTGCAGCCGCATACCGATTCCTTATATCATCCTGTACAGAGAGGGATCTATTGCAGGTATACGAGCTTTGGGATCGCAGGATCTTTGCCGAATATAGTGCGAGCTGTCACATCCAGACATTTGCCTACGTACAGTGGTTGCGTGGAGACCTGGATTCGGCTAGTTTGAGTCGGACTGGGGCCTTTGATGACTCTGGAGTGATTTCCACAGAAGATACCACAGACCATTCCATTTCAGCCGATTCTTCTGCCCCGAGTCGGGTCGCTGAGGATTCCCGACTCCGCCTGGCCCTGATTACTACTGAAGCCGAGAGGGATGCCGCCCTTGCCGCCGAGAGAGATGAGGCCATTCGGGCTAGAGATGCTGCCATTGCTGATAGAGAGGCCATTGTATTTCAGACCAGGGCAGTGGTAGATGCTCATTTTGGGACTGTCAGCCGAGCTACTGCTTTACTGGATCGTATTGATATGATGGGGCAGCAGATTGCAGGAGATGCTGATGCTTCAGATCTATCCACCACCCTGTCCATCCTGCTTCGGCTAGTTTCAGATTTGTAGATTATTTTATTTCCTGCATAGACTATGTTGGTTTCATCAGTTATTGAAAGAGAAATCTTGTAATAAAACGACTTATATATATAGACATGCATTTAAATTTAGTCATTTTCCCCTTTTGTCGTATCGTTGCCATCCATTGGATCATCATTTTATCCATCTGACAATGATTTTGACATTTTGCCTTCTTTCTTTCCTCAAGACTTGATGGAGATTTGACAGATATTGCCGCACACCTTTTGATTTCGTCGGATTGAATCTCAGATTTTGGATAACTGTTTGGGTTGGATCAGGGTATGTATTCTGGGATGAAACTGGTTAGGCAGTTGGTTTCGGGAGGGTTTTGAGGGTGTAGGAAGGTTTTATCTGGCTATCGAAAATTGGTTTTGGTTAGGGAAAGGATTATTTCTTTTAAAGGATCGGACCGTGCCATGATGGCTGCCTACGTACCCCCACAAGTTGGGAGATCAGGTCCTACGTAGTTCGCTCTCAAGGAAAAAGGACCTGATGATTCAAGCGTAGAACCGCTTCACCGAGTCAGAATTGAGGGGTTGGGGAAATACCTCACCATCCATTTCTTGCAATATGAGGGCTCCTCCGGATAGCACTTTCTTAATCACGAATGGTCCCTCCCAATTCGGGGCAAACTTCCCTTTGGCTTCGTCTTGACAAGGCATGACTCTTTTTAGCACCAGATCATTTTTCTTGAACTTCCGAGGTCTGATCCTTTTGTCGTACGATCGAGAGATCCTCTGTTGATATAGCTGGCCGTGCCAAACAGCAGCCACCCTCCTTTCATCAATTAGGGCCAACTGGTCGTATCGGCTTTGCATCCAATCCTCCTCGCTTATCTGAGCATCGATCACTATTCTGAGGGACGCCATCTCAACTTCAACTGGCAGGACAGCCTCCATTCCATATACCAAGGCGTAAGGGGTTGCCCCTGTGGAAGTACGCGTTGACGTTCGGTAGGCTAGCAAGGTGAGGGGTAACAAATCCGGCCATCCCCGATGATTAGCAGACATTTTTGCCATGATCTTCTTGATGTTCTTATTGGCAGCCTCCACTGCCCCATTCATTTTGGGACGGTAAATAACAGAATTGAGGTGTTTGATCTTAAACTGGTCGCACAACCCCTTCATGAGGGCGTTATTCAAATTCTTGGCATTGTCGGAGACCAAAACCTCAGGTTGCCCATATCGACAAATGACATTATTCCTGATGAACCCAACGATAACCTCCTGAGTGACTTTGGGGAAAGAGGCTGCTTCTACCCATTTGGTGAAATAATCGATCATGACGAAGATGAATCGGTGCCCGTTGCTTGCTTTGGGCTCTATTGGTCCGATTACATCCATTCCCCACATCGAAAATGGCCACGGGGAGGTCATACAGTGCAGTTCATTGGGAGGCGTATGGATCACATTACCGTGCGCCTGACATTGATAACATCGTTTGACATGATCATCGCAATCGGCCCCCAGCGTCAGCCAATAATGCCCTGTCCTCAAAATCTTTTTGGCAAGCATCGGTCCACTCATATGGGGTCCACACACTCCACCATGTATTTCATTCATAATCTTTCGGGCCTGTGTTTCATCTACGCACTGCAACAGTCCCAACCCAGCATCCCTCTTGTAGAGTGAATCGCCACTCAGGTAAAACTTCATCGCCATCCTTTGAATTCTCATCCTCTCAGTCCGATTTGCCTGATCGGGAAGGGATCTGTCCCTCAGATATTCCCTGATGTCGTGATACCAGGGCTGCCTTGTCAACACCACCTCGTTTGACAACACTGCCACATTTTCCTCATATGCCGGGGCATTCTGTACGGTGATCTCAATCTGTGGACTGTCCCTACTCTTGATCACGTGGATTAAGGAAGCCAAAGTCGCCAATGCATCGGCAAAATCATTTCGTCCCCGAGGAATATGGCGGAAGGCGATATCTTCGAACTCTTGCATAAGCTGGGTGACACAACGATGGTATGGAAGTAACCGAAGCTCCTTAGTGTTGTATACCCCGATTGCTTGTCTGATTACCAATTCTGAATCCCCGAACACCGCTAGTCTTTTTACTTCCATGTCACGGGCCAATCGGATCGGAGTCCCAAGATACACCCCTCGTATTCAGCGGTGTTGTTCGAATTGCTGAAACGAAGTTTAGTGGCCACGGGGTATTGTTCTCCGGTGATAGAGACTAGGACCGCTCCGGCTCCTGCCCCCTCGGCATTCATGGCACCATCAAAATACAGCTTCCAAAATTGTCCCTCGTCATCACATTTTTCGCGCGATACCCAAAATATATCCTCGCCCGGGAGAGGAGTTTCTAACGGCTCCATCCCTCCTGCCGGGGTTTCTGCCAACTGATCTGCAATTCCCTGCCCTTTCATGGCCTTCTGGGTCACGTACACCATGTCAAACTGTTGTAAAATTAACTGCCATCTTGATAATCGACAATTCAGCATGGGCCTTTCGAAAATATATTTCAGGGGATCCATTCTTGATATCAGGTACGTTGTATGCCCATGGAGGTAGTGCTGTAATCTCCCTGCAGCCCAGGCCAGAGCACAACAGGTCTTCTCAATGGGAGTGTAATTCTGCTCACATTGGCTAAATCTTTTGCTGAGGTAATAGATGGCCTGCTCTTTTCCCGCCTCATTTTTCTGTCCCAACATACATCCCATCGCGATGGCATTTACCGATATATACATAAACAGAGGGATCCCATCCTTCGGGGGTACCAGCACTGGTGCCTCCGTCAATTATTTCTTAATGGTCTGAAACGCCCTCTGACATTGCTCATTCCATTCTTGGGACACCCCTTTTCTTAACAGTTTAAAAATCGGCTCACATGTAGTCGTCAAGTGGGATATAAAACGGCTGATGAAGTTTATTCTCCCCAGGAATCCTCTTATCTCCTTCTCTGTGTGGGGTGCCGACATATCCACAATGGCCTTAATCTTTGCTGGGTCCAACTCAATGCCCCGATCACTAACCAGGAAACCCAAGAACTTGCCCGATTGTACTCCGAAAGCACACTTGGCTGGATTGAGTTTCAGATTATACTTTCTGAGCCGATCGAATAGCTTTTTGAGATGAGTTATATGATCGGACTCTACCTTCGATTTCACAATAATGTCATCCACGTAGACCTCTATCTCCTTGTGCATCATATCGTGGAACAAGGCCATCATGGCTCTCTGATAAGTAGCCCCTGCATTTGTGAGACCGAAAGCCAGTCGTCTATAGCAGAAAGTGCCCCAGGGGGTGATGAATGCGGTCTTTTCCCGGTCTTATTCCGCCACCATTATCTGATGATATCCCGCAAAGCAATCCACAAAAGAATACATTTCGTACTGGGCTGTGTTATCTACCAGGATGTGTATGAAAGGCACCGGGAAGTTATCCTTGAGACTGGCCTTGTTTAGATCTCTGTAGTCTACGCATACCCTCACCTTTCCTCCAGGTTTAGCCACTGGGACCACATTGGATAGCCATTCCGGGTAAGTGGACACCATAATGATTCCCGCCCTGAACTGTTTGATGATCTCTTCCTTCACTTTTAAGCTCCACTCAGGTTTCAACTTTCTTAGTTTCTGCTTGACAGGCCTGAAACCCTCCTTGATGGGTAACCGGTGTACCACAATGTCGGTGGACAATCCGATCATATCCTCGTGCGACCAGGCAAAGACATCCTCATATTGGCTTAGTAACTCAATTATTTCTGCTTTTTGGCTGGGGGTAAGGTCTGTCCCTATCTTGAGTTCTTTTGGATTGTCAGGGGTTCCGATATCTATAGTGATGGTTTGGTCCAAATTGGGTTTGGGTTTATCTTCGACCCATCCTTTGATCTCATCAGGTGCGTCGTCGTAATCTGTCTCGTCTTGCTCAATGCCCATTAAATCGAAATCCAGCTCAATGTCAAAATCATAATCGTCATTCAAATTTGAAAGACCATTTGTTAGGCAAGGATTACTCAAATGGGTACACCTGACATGAAACAAAATACTTGTCATATATAAATCATTTTTTCACGACGATCGCAATTTCAAATAACACGAAGAAACGACACAATTATGCAGAAATAAAACAACAACAAAATAAAACTTCTTCATTCCCCCATCCTCTAGGGTTAACCACCCTGACGTCGAGCTTTACCCTTGTTTGGATATCACTGGTTTCTGGGTCCAATTATCGATGGTCAGGTCAGATGAAATGCGCTGGATAAAGGAGGGCCTCACATCGGACACCTCCCCGATGATTACGGATACGTCGCCTGAGTCCTTCTCTATATCTTCTCCAGGAATAATCAGCCCCGCCCAATCGATGACAGGCACAACTCGTTGGGCTCCCGGTGGTGTGATAACATTCGTCCCCTCCTTACTGCTTGTTGATTGTCCGGGGATATAGCATTTGGTTTCAAACTCTTTTGCGACCTCCTGCAGGAAACTTTCCCTCCGGGCCGACTCATTACGTGTGGGGGTTAACTCTTCATTCCCTGCCCCAATCACAGGTCCGCTGATCCCCTGCTCATTGTCGACTTTGGTCACCGGGCTGCCAACTAGTCGAATCGGAGTCGCACCCTGACGGTGTCCCCGTACTGCGCCCACATGGTATCCCAATCCTGCCTTGCCTATCTGCTGTGGTAGGTGGATGGGCTCGGTGATTCCCTGACTGCTGCTTTTCCCTAGTCCCTGTCCAGGTTGGAAGTTCATTTTAATCATTTCCCTTGCCACAAAGGTGAGTTCCGGAGAGACCCTTGGTTTCACAGCTGGAGCTCCCAGGCATCTATAATGGGGAGTGCTAATCTCTAGTGCTTGAAAGCTGGCAGGTGCCGCTGACTTATCCACATTGATTACTGGTAGGCCACTCCTGGGAGGAGAAGGGTCATCACATTCGGCCGAGATTGTTACCAGATTCCCACCGATGATCAACTTGATTTGTTGGTGGAGCGTGGAAGGAACTGCCCCGGCCATGTGTATCCACGGCCTCCCTAACAGCAGGTTGTAGCTTGCCGTAATATCTAGGACTTGGAAGGATATATCAAAAGCACAGGGCCCTATCTCCACTGGCAATTCTATCTCTCCGATGGTATCCCTCCGGGATCCGTCAAAAGCCCGAACCACCACATGACTGGCCTGTAGGCGCTTAGGACTGATGTTCATTTTCTTCAGCGTGCTGAGAGGACATATATTCAATGCCGATCCCCCGTCGATCAGCACCCCATTCATGACATATCCTGAGGAGATTACCGCGATGTGTAGCGGTTTTCGGTGCCCCCTTCCCTCTTCGGGAATGTCCTCATCCGTAAAGGATATTGCATCGGTTTCCAATAAGTGGCCTACCAGTCGGCCGAAACCCTCCTCACTAATTTCTTTGGGCACAAATGCCTCCTCCAGAACCTTCATCAGGGTTTTGCAATGCTCACTGGATGACAACACCAAGTCCATGACTGATGTTAGGGTTGATTCCTCATTTAAAATCTGGATCCCCCTCATTTCTGGGTGATCCATCCTTTTCAAAAACTCTATGGCCCTTTCCTTGGAAACCTCTTCATTTTTTCTCTTTTGGCTCTCAAGGACTCGCCCGGGAAGATATAAGGGGTTCCCTTTGGTCGTCACGGAAGCACAACTGGCCGCTTCCTCTGGTATTCCCCCATAATTCCAGGGTACAGTCTTCAGACTACTGATAGGGAGTTGCGGCCTTGCTGCAAGGATGACGGGCCTCGGGGCTGTCAGCTTGACAGGTCCCTCTATGTTATTCGTACTTACCCCTATCAACCTGATGGGCGCTACCCGTGCATCCCCATGATCATGTATCACGTTGATCATCTCCTCAATTTTCTGCACATAGTTCAACCTTGGCGGCCCCCCAGCCTCACTTGCCTCCGTCACATTGACTCCCCCCCCATCATGTCTTGGTAGGGGATTTGCCTTAACATTCGGGGAGTCCGGTTGCTCCACCACAATTTCCCCGTTGTCGATCATGTTTTGAATTATATGTTTCAATGTCCAACAATCTTGTGTATCATGGCCAGGGGAACTGGAGTGGTATGCACATCGCTTGCTCGGGTCAAACCTTCTACCCTTTGGGTCACTCGGTGGTGCCAGACCAACTATTTTCTTTTGGGCTACCAATACCGCTAATACCCGTTCAAGCGGCTCCCCGAGCGGGGTGAATACTCGATTCTGCGAGGCCTCATATCTTCTTCGCCCCTCTGCCCTTTGATCTATGAAGTTTGGCTGTCGGGATGGCCCTCCCCTCTGCACCTGCACCGGAGGATGACCTTCTGCTTTTCTGGATGACCCCTATAGGATGAGGGAGACATCCTCCTCCTTTTTCTTTTGGACCCTCCGGGAAGTGCTACCGTAGTTTCCATTCTGTATTTGCTCGGCAGCAGTTTCTAAAGCAGTAAGATCCCGGATTTTACCCGATTTCAACCCCATGTCAACCATCTCTCCATGTTTAATCATTTCAGCAAAGGGTCTTCCAATCCCCGAGATGACCCGCTCGTAATACGGTGCCTCCTGAATGTCTACAAAGGTCATTACCATCTCTGATTCGCTCATCGGGGGGTTCACCTGTGCGGCCATGCCCCTCCATCGTTGGGCATATTCCCTGAAGGATTCCCTAGGCTGTTTTTTAACCTTTGTCATTTGGTACCTGTCAAGAGCCATATGGGCCTGAAAGCTGTATTGGGTTAAGAAGGTATTGGCCAATTCCTCCCAGTTGTGGATTCGGGCGTTGTCGAGGCGGGCATACCAGATTCTTGCCTTCCCTGTTAAGCTTTTCTGGAATAGTTGCATTCTTAACCCCTCGTCTTCGGCATAAGCCCCGAGTTCTCCAATGTATATTTTCAAGTGTGTATAGGGGTCTCCCTTTCCATTGTATTTTTCAAACTCGGGAACTTTGAACTTTTCTGGATATCTGGCTCCGGGGAAAACACATAGATCCGAATAATTAACCCTGCCCAGGGAGCCTATGCCCTTTAGGGATTGGATGGTTTCCTCCATGTATTTCATTTTTCTCCGAAGGTCGTCATTGTCCCCTTCTTCTGGGATAGTAATCACTGTCCTGCTAGGTATGGGAACGGCCTTTGAGATGACTGGCTCGTCCTTGAGTCGGGGTTGGTCCTCTTTAAGCAAGTTTGTACCATTTTTAGGAGGATTCTGATCATCCCCTGGTGGTGGAATATTATGCGATCCCTGGTTTGCCGGATCCTGTCTGATTAAGAACTGTTCCTTTAGCATTGTGGCCATTTCCATCATCTGTTTTTTGAAATCATCAAACTCTTCCCGAGATATGGAACTATGATTAGGAATATCAGCCATTTCAGAGGTAGAGACCTGGGCTTTCTTAGACTGCGAACGGGTTTGAGGAGCAATCCTACAGAGACAATGGTTCGAAGTTTAGTTCTTGGGGAAACGCAAAATGGATGCATGCTAAAACTGTAATTTTTTGTGTGTTTTTTGGGTTTTTTTTAATCTTTCCCTGCAAAAGAGAAAGTTAGTAGTCCTTTAGTGCCATAACCAGTGCTAAACATGCTTTATTATGCTCCCCCAACTATTCCCTGCAATTCACAGCGGTTAGTAATCTCTTTCGACACAGAAAAGGGATGTATGAATATTGAATGAGATCATGACATTTAGACATATAAACGTAGAAAGGCATGAAGAGACTTTTCCTGCGTTGGGTTAATCTGAGGCTGACCTACCCTAGGGTTACTCTCGCGGGCTTTTCGGCATGAAGGTTCCCAAATCTTCGCAATCTACTCGTTTGAGCCCTTTCGATTGGAGCGGATTTGAGTGGTGCGTTTCCTGAGCCATCTCCGGGGAGCAGCCCCATCGAGTCCAGTAATAAGCAACCGACGGGTTCGCCTCAGGAGGAGGTACTCTCTCAACATACATTCACATTCATCGTCCTCACCGTATGCAAATGATTACTTTGAAGTAAAGCAAACCCATTCAATCATTCATTCATTGGACAACAACACACATTCACACAACAATAAAAAGAAGTCAAAATGTCGCACGCACATACACATTTATAAATTTTAAAGGATAGGATAGCATCAAGACTTGACGCGGCTTAAGCCCTCTAATGTCCCCAGCAGAGTCGCCAGCTGTCGACGCCGGGTTTTCGCTTTCTCGTCTTTTCCAATTTTAGCCTTTTGATTTAGATGACGTTTGGAAAAGGTCGGCATTGATGTCGACGGGGTTTTGAAAGATCGTTTTTATGATGAGCCAATTAACCAGAGTCGCCAGTTGGTATATTTGAAATGGATGTACCAACTCATCCGAGTTTTCGTTTTTTATAAATCGCTGGCTCATGTGTGACTCCGAATTAATTGGTCTGCGAATCGAGATTCATAGAGTTCGGGGGCTTGTTTAAGTGAGGGGAAGGTGTTAGGCATCCCTCGACTTCCGTGAAACACGGTTACCGCGATCTCAATGCTTTCCTATCCTTTAATTCATGAAATGTGTGTGTGTAAGTGCGCGTGTATGTGTGTGTACCTATGTGAATGTTGTGATGAATTTGTATGAAAGAATCATTTGGATTTTAGGGAAAATCGTGTTTTAATTTGAGAACGCTTCGGAATGTCTTTTCGGTATACACGAGAAAGCTTGGTTCGTTATAAGAAAAATTTGATTTTTTATTTATCAAAACTATGAGATTTTCATTAGGTGTCGTTTTGGCAAAACAAGAGTTTTAAACCTTCGTCAAAATAGGAATCGAGATCTATACGTTGCTTTCGTGAAATGATCGGGCAATTTCTAGAATCTCTTTCACCCTATGCACAAAGATTTAATAAAACGTTACTTATTTCTAAAATCAAATTTCGTGATGTTTGAAAACGATTTTCTTTAGCTTTCTCGTTAGATAGGAATCGATATTCATTAACATTTCTCAAATTTTAACCTTGTGATTCTAATATCCTAGTTTGATTGATTTTATGAAAATCTTCATTTGTCTGGCTTTGAAATCAAAGTTTTCAATATTGTCAATCAAATAAAACATTAATATGCGTGAGGGTTATTCATGGGCATGTAAGCCATCAAAATAACCCACACGCCTACAATCGCATACTTCACTATTTATGGGGCCTTAAACCCGATTCTCGCCTTAGCGTCGTTTTAAGGCCCGACGGTTACACGTTTACAACGAAGGATTACATTGTTCCTAAATACATACGTCAAAATTTGTCCATCATCGGATTCGGACCATGGCGTCACGCTCCTAGGCTCACATCCACAATTTATCACAAACATAAAATAGATACAATAACATAACTAACAACGGATTGTTTAACGCCCCACAATGGTCCAAAATTAACAATCTAAATAGATCAATTCCACCTAATGTATATATCGTTATGAACGAGCAAAACCTCACCCAATGGATATCATCGGATTATTAGGGAGAAATTTATTCCGATGGAAACCTCTCTAATAATTCCTAATCCATTGTTCCACAATAATTTTCATGAAATCTACATTTAATTCAATCAAATAATATGATAGAAATTGATATAACAAAAGAGATTTCACCTTGCAATTGATATCCAAATGGATGTGAATTTGATGTATTCGAATAGAAGGAGAAGTATATGTGATACAATCAACTCAAGAGATATTAATCCTCACTTTTTCCTTCCTTTCTCTCCTATTTTGTTGCAAAATTATGGTGTTTTTTCCTCTCTATTTCCGATTTTTTGCTGCTGTTTTCCGCTGGAATTCTTCCTCTTTCAAATTTTTGCTGAACCTCCTGTATGCTGCCTGAAGCTGGCTTAAATAGGCTGGCCAGAGCCAGCCGCAGATCTATCTGCGGCTGGCCGCAGATGGATCTGCGGCTGGCCAGCTGGCACGCCTCCCATCGCACTCAGCTGGTAGTGCTGATTTCCTGGTTTCCGTGCTGGCGCACCCACTTGGCCGCAGATCTATCCGCGGCTGGCGGGCTTGACTTTCTCGATTTTCGTGCCACGCCTCGATTTCCGTGCCGCAACGTCGGTTTTCGCTGACATGCTCGTGTTCTGCAGTCCGGGAATTTCCGGGAGACGTGCCACCTCATTCGGAAGTGCCTGCTTCGGACGGCTCTGCTGTCACGTCGACTTGGGCTGCCCAAAACATTGCGGCGGTGCCGGGCGTTCGCCCTTGTGCCCGCTCCTTTGCTCCCGCAAGCCGGTTCAATTGACGATTTCGCCCTCCTGTCATGGTTAGTAGAAGGAAATGCAAAATTTGGGTGTCTACACTGAGAATAAACTGGTATTGAGTTATACTGTGTGCCTTCTTTACTTTGGGAAATCTGGATTCACAGAATCATAAGGTTCGGGTAGCCAAAATTTGGTATAGGAATGGACCAGTGTTGGGATTGTAGAGTGCCCCATACTTGTTTGTTATAATGCTTGAGTCAGTTTTGTTGCAGGTTGGTATTCATTGTCGCCAATTTACAATCTTGTTAGATGCGAACACTAGCCCTGTTACCTTGTAATACCATGAAACCAATTTTAGTTATACTGATACACTAATAAATAATTATTATTTCATTATTTACTTAATTAATATTAAATAATAATTAAGTAAAATTAGTAAATTAATTATTTATTTTTCGATATCTAATAATAAATAACGATTATAAATATTTAATTATCAATATTAAATAAATAAGGTTAATAGAATGAATACTTAATATTTGACATTAAACACTAAATAAGGATAGTAAATATTTAATTATTGCTTAGTAACATTCAACAGTGATTAATTAGGAATAAAATAAATTAATAATTATTTATTATCAATGAATAATAAATAAAGGAAATAAATATTTAATTATTATGGGATAATAATTAAATATGAATAGAGTTAATAAAACAATTATTATTTATCAATGAGTAAAGGTAATAAGTATTTAATTATTATTGGATAATAATTAAATATGAATAAAGTTAATAAAATAGTTATTTAATTATTCTGCAATTAATATTGAATAATAATTAAATATAAATAAAGTTAATAATTTCATTATTTATTATCCTTAAATAATAAATAAAGCTAATAAATATTTGATTATTGTTTAACTATTATTAAATAATAATCAAGTATGGATAAAATTAATAGATTAATTATTTATTATTTACCCTTAAATAATAAATAAAGCTAATAGATAGTTGATTATTGCTTAATTACTATTAAACAATAATCAAGTATGAATTAAGTTAATAATTTAATTATTTGTCAGTAAGTGATAAATAAAGATAACAAATATTTAATTATTATTTAAATTTAAATAATAATTAAGTATGGATGAAGTTAATAAAGTAATTATTTATTATTGAGTAATAAATAAAGATATTAAATATTTGATTGTTATTAAAGATCTAATGTGAGTAAAGTAAATTAATTATTATTCCTCATTTAATAATAAATAAAGATAATAAGAACTTAATTATTATTAACAATTAAGTATGGGTAGAGTGATACATTAATTTTCTAGTTAATGTTAAATAAGGGAAATAATTTCGAAAGTGAATGATAGCTAAGCAACCTATTTAGTTGTTGCCACTGTTAGCTAGTGATGCCTTAATTATTTAGTGCAGTAAATAATAACTTGGGTTACTAAACATTGCTAAGTTGAATAAGCATGATTAGTTGTCGAAATAATAACTAAAGGTCATTAACTTAATTTCTTTTAGTTAATGATTAAATAGTAATTAAAGGTATTCGGTGAATTGTTTATCTGCTAAATAAATAACCTAAATGAGTATAGTTACGCAATGCTAATGGATAAACCAACTCTACCAACTGATAGGTTATCCAAGATCAATTAATTAAAGCTATATCTTATCTGTAGCTGAGCAATCAGGCAAGTTCTTCCTCACTCAACTTTTACATTGAGCAAGTTTCTAAACCTTATGCATTATTTTTAGTTCATGCAAAAAGGTATATATTATTGCAAGTTATTCTTTAAGCTGGAATCTTATCTCCAAGCATGCCTTAAGTGGTCTAATTACTTTTAAAATTATTCCACATCTATGTATTTATTGACATTCGCACTCGTGCATTTGAATTCGTATATCTATTTAAAGTTCCGAAATTTATGAACTATTCATGATTAAGTCTGAACCCTTGTTTCGGTCAGGCACGTATATGAAAATTTATAAAAGCTATCCGAACCAATCAATGGTGAGGATTCTTAGACTGAATGAACACCCCTTTTATTATAGGGGAGTACCCCATGTACCGAAAATAAGGTAAAAATAGCAGAGTTAAATGTTATGCATACACATAGCGTACGCGAGGCTGATCCCCTCAAGTACTTATTCTGTAGCCAGTAACCAGAGGGTCAACTAGCTATTGACTCCTTTGGAAGTTATTGTTCAAAGTCTATTCGACTACCAATTGTTCTAAAAGCATTGATTGTTATTGTTTCTGATAATTGCTGAATTCTCCTTCTATATTCCCTTCATCATGATATATCCTTATTGTTGTACTTTAAACTTGCTGAGCAAACTCGTTGCTCATTCTTGCTATATCATAATTTTATTGCAGCTAAACCCGAGAAGTCAGGGAAGAACAAAGGAAAAGAAAAGATGAAGTAATAGACTTCATGTAGGAGATTTTAAATTCACGTATAGTTAATTGCTGTTAATGTAATTTAAACTCTGACATTTATTTAGAGTATGGATTTGGGTAAGTGTTTAAGGTTTTTGTATTCTGGGACTAGTAACACCTTGTAATGAACAACGTATGTTTATTATATTCCGCATTTTAGTTATCATATGTTGTTAGAGGTGAATGTTTGGATTGTATCGTGATGACCGGATCCGGGTATTTGGAGACCCGAATTTGGGGGCGTCACAAGACTCCATCAGGGACGCCACAGTTGAATGGTGTATCTGAAAGGAGAAATCGAACATTGTTGGACATGGTTCGTTCCATGATGAGTTTTACCGACCTTCCAATATCCTTCTGGGGTTATGCCCTAGAATCGGCTGCATACCTACTTAACAAGGTACCTACCAAATCCGTCCCAAAGACTCCATATGAGATATGGACAGGGAGGAAACCAAATCTTAAGCATGTTAAGACTTGGGGTTGTCCAGCTTATGTCAAAAGGTTTGAGCATGATAAGCTGAAGACTAGATCCGACAAATGTAGATTTGTGGGATACCCTAAAGAAACATTAGGGTATTATTTCTATCATTCTACTGATCAAAAGGTGTTTGTTGCGAAACATGCTGCCTTCTTGGAAAAGGAGTTTATCCTTGAAGGGGTCAGTGGGAGTAAGATATATCTTGAAGAAGTTCAAGAACCACAAAATACTACGAATCAAAGTCAGGTACCTAACCAAGTAGAAGAACCTACTGTACCACAACCTATTCGTAAATCTGGAAGAGTACCGAAGATACCTGAAAGGTATGGATTCATCATAGAGGATGATGATGAGGTACGCATCATAGATGATGATGATCCATTGACTTACGAAGAGGCTATGAGTAGTGAAGACTCAGAGAAATGGCTAGAAGCCATGAAATCCGAAATGGACTCCATGTATGAAAACCAAGTATGGACTTTGGTTTCACCACCTGAGGGCATTAAGCCTATTGGGTGTAAATGGGTCTTTAAGAGAAAGACTGGAGTGGACGGCAAGGTAGAGACCTATAAGGCTCGACTGGTTGCAAAAGGTTTCAAACAAAGACAAGGAGTTGACTATGATGAAACCTTCTCACCAGTAGCTATTCTCAAGTCCATTCGGATTTTGCTTGCGATTGCAGCTTATTATGACTACGAGATCTGGCAAATGGACGTGAAAATGGCCTTCCTCAATGGAGAGCTTGAGGAGAATGTATATATGATACAGCCAGAGGGTTTTGTTTCAACGGTTGGAACAAACCAAGTCTGTAAGCTACAACGATCCATTTATGGATTGAAGCAAGCTTCTCGAAGGTGGAACATCTGTTTTGATGAGATAATCAAAAGGTTTGATTTTATCAAGAACGAGGATGAACCATGTGTGTACAAGAAGGTTAGTGGGAGCGCTATATCATTCCTTGTATTATATGTTGATAATATATTACTGATAGGGAATGATGTTCCTATGTTACAGTCGATCAAAATTTGGTTATCTAAACACTTCTCCATGAAGGACTTGGGTGAGGCATCCTATATTTTGGGGATAAAGATCTATAGAGATAGATCTAAAAGGATGCTGGGCTTGACCCAAGGAAAGTACATTGACTCGATGCTAAAGAAGTTTAGCATGGAAGATTCCAAGAGAGGTCTCATACCGATGAGCCATGGAATACATCTCTCCAAGAAACAGGCCCCAAAGACACCTGAGGAGAGAGACCGGATGAGTAAGATTCCTTATGCTTCCGCAATAGGATCTATCATGTACGGTATGATATGTACTAGACCAGATGTCGCTCATGCACTTAGTGTAACAAGCTGATATCAGTCGAATCCAGGAGAAGAGCACTGGAAGGCAGTGAAAAACATCCTAAAGTACTTGAGAAGAACTAAGGATGTATTTCTTGTCTACGGTGGGTCTGAATTGAAACTAGAGGGCTATACAGACTCAAGTTTTCAAACGGACCAAGATGACAGTAAATCCGTTTCAGGGTACGTGTTTACCTTAAACGGTGGCACAGTGAGTTGGAAGAGTTCCAAGCAGCAAACAGTTGCTGATTCAGTGACAGAGGCAGAGTACATAGCTGCAAGTGAAGCTGCAAAGGAAGCTGTTTGGATGAAGAAGTTCATAACTGAACTTGGAGTGGTTCCTAGCATTAGAGGAGCAGTACCTTTATTCTGTGACAACAATGGAGCTGTTGCGCAGGCTAAGGAACCCAGGTCTCATCAGAAATCCAAACACGTGTTGCGGCGGTTTCATTTGATTAGAGAGATCATTGAAAGAGGAGATGTCACCCTGGAGCGTGTGGACTCTCAAGACAACATTGCAAATCCATTTACTAAAGCTTTAACTCAACAGCAGTTTGATCGTCACTTAGAGAAGATGGGTATTAGATACCATGGCGATTGGCTTTAGTGCAAGTGGGAGATTGAAAGTAGTATGCACACAAGCCAATCATATTTGATATGATGTAGCATATACTTTGTAATCTTATTCATTTATTAATAAAGGAATTGATTTTCTTAAAAGGCATTTTATATTATCTACATAGTGCTGTTATATTAAATGTGATAAACTCATAGTTTTGAGCTATGCTTTTAGAATCATGATGGTGATCATGCTAATGAGATCTAAATTCAAGATAGCTCACAAACTAAAATTGTTCCTAATCGTTGGATTACTAAATTGGGGATTAGTGAATCCGGATAGATTAGTACATACGTTGCTTGCTCTTAGAAAGAGGATGATTGATCTCATAATCATTTGTGTGGAGACACTAAAGCATGTATGTAGGTGCTTATTGGAGAATAAGTTCACTGAACGTAACTCGCTAAGGAATACCTAATGGAGTTTTACTCGCCTGTCAATAGGAATTCCTCAAGTGATAGTAGTACAAGTGATCCTTGGACTTGAGATCATCATAGTATCTTGTGTATGATGAGTTATACTTTTACATGTCCCTTAAGACCTTGTGGGTATATCAAAGGGTATGATTGGGTATAATTAGTTGTACATGGAGATAGGTAAATGATCAACAAAGAATCTACCTCGTATAGTAAAAGATGTGAATGTCCTATGTGATTCGATAAATGATAACTCAGTAGTCCTTGGCCAAGGAAGAATGAAATTAGAAAAGAGTTTCTAATTTGCATTATTTAGAGTTGTGCATTTGGGAATCGAAATACATATAATTAAATAAAATAAGACTTGACAGTAAATCCATGTCTTATATTTAATTGGGACATTGTATGGTAGAAGGATTGAATTGTACGGTAACTATTTACTCAAAGGTTCTTTTGTGATTAATGTTGAAATCTATATTATGTGGAAAGTCGTTGATCGCTAAGGGGGCTTACCCTTATTGTAGAATGAATATTATTTATTTAAATAAATTAAATAGTTTAATTTATTTATTTAAATAAAATTAGAATTGTTCTAATTGATTTATTCACAACCGGTTTAATATGGAGAACCTAAAGGGTCACACCGCAAAAGGAAAATATTTATTTAAGAAGTAAATGACATAATTGTAATAATAAGTTAAGTGTATTTAATTTTGTCTATGGAGATAGAATAACTTAAATAACTTAATATTTATTATTTAATATTTTGGAAATATTAAATATAAATTAATAAGAGGAGTCTTATTATTATTATTACTATTACTATTATTTAATTCCTAATAGGGATTGGAAATTAATTAATAGAACTATTATTTATTTTCTAATAGGGATTGGGAATTAATTAATAGAACATAGTTTAGGGAAGGGTTATTCCTATATCTATAAATAAGAGGGGTCTTATCAAAGATTAGGGTTACACACTCTTGCATTAGATTGTGGAGAGTACTTACAATTTCTATAGAGATAGAAACTAGGGTTTTGCCAAATACCCAACTTCTTGAATACTTGTTCTTCCTTGGTGGATCACTTCTAGAGGCCAAACACTTGGGTGGCTAACGTTGATCAAAGGAAGGAATCACACCGTAGCATTCGAGGAGAACACGAAGGACTAGGAGTTGAACTTGTACCCGAGGAAGCTTTGTTCTACGAGGGTATAATTCTTATTCTTTTTCTCTTTCGTTTATATCGTTAATTGAGCACATTGATCGATCATTGTGATGGTTATATAAATTTTTTAAAATTCGTTTTATCGCGCTTCCGCACTATTTATGTAATTTGATTGCATGTTCGCGCTATATACAAACCTAACAAAGGCCATCTGCGATAACCTTGTAGGCCGGCGATAAACTGTCCAACCAGCGGAGGAGACTGCCGACCAACCCTGTGGGAGGAATGGAATCCAAACGTACCATGACATCTGAAGATGACATCTGTGAAAAAATAGTATCAAAAAGACTGTACAGGGGTCATTCTCTATCCATAAATAAAAGCATGCATCAGACAGTTAATAATAGAGCAATTGAATTTCATAAGGAAAAAAAAACTGTGTATAAATAAATAAAAAGTTCAATACATAGTGCATGAAATGGAAAAGAAATCTAAACAGGTGCAGGTACAAAAGCCATATCCTAGCCTAATCTAGTCAAAGGTAAGGTCATCCAAGAAGGCGGGATCCTCGAACTGATCCCCTGGAGTCGTTGAAGTCGGAGGTCCAAAATTCATGTCAGGAATGTATGGTTGCGCTGTGGCATCAGATGAGCTCGGGCCTGCATCATAACCCGCACTGTCAGGATCGTAGGCGTAAGCATCCTCTGGGGTCCGGCCTAACACCCGAAGATATAGGGATAACTGCTCCACCTGGCGGGTCAGCGTGGCAATCTGCTCAGCGTGAGTAGGACTCCGAACGCAGGCAGCCCAATCGGTCACCATCACCGAGCCGGGAACCATGTCTCCAAGAAAGAATGTGGCCCGAGTCTGAGGACCGATGGTGCGGGGCACCCACCAGATGCGAAAGGCCTCGCTCGTACTGGGACCAGTAGAAAGCATCCGACCATCCTCCCCCGCGAGCATGATCTCCGAAGGCTGAGAATCCAACGGCCAGGAGGTAGTGAAAGGAAGGGAGTGCGGGATGCGGATCTCTCAAGTGATGCATCTGAATGCGCACTCTCCCAGATACATCACCCAGCCCCCAACACTCTGCAAAGTAAGGCGGCAGGTGGGAAGTGCAAACTCCGGGCCGGAAGGATATCCATCAGTGAACCCCACAGCCAGATGCTCTGAAAGATAAGGAGTCCAGACGACATCTGCAGCGGTGATCAGCTCCAGCTGAATGCGGCAGTGTGCAAAGCTGCCAGATACAGGGACCTCCTCCAAGGTGTTGTGGTGCCACCGATGACCCCTGGGATAAGTGTCCAAGCCGAGGGTCGTGACAGGCCTCAGGCATGGAAGTCGCTCGTAGGCCCAGAACTGTGAACAGAAACAAGGCAAGAGCAACTGTCAAAATGCAGAAAAGAGAAATAAAATGAAGAGGAATACAGTAAGAAAAGAGGAAAAGAAGGCTCACCAACAGAAAGTGGTAGAATCCGAGCCAAGCATCTGTCTGACCCTCCGAGCGAAGACGAAGACTGTGGAGGAAGTAGGCAAAGGTGAATGACCCCCAATCATAATCGCCAATCCGGTCCACATCCCTAACGGCTCCGACGACGCTAAAATGGATGGTAGAGGAGTTTTTCCCTAGGAAACAACCCCTCATAATGGTCAGGAACAGACGTCGAAACAGAATATCACGAGTGGCCCGATCTGCTGGGAATGGCGCCGCATATATGCCTCCAACAGCATCCACGGCCAAAGCTCCAGACTGAATGCTGCGGGCCTTGAAGACCCTGTCATCCGTAGCAAAACCCAGTAAAAGTCTGACCTCTACGGGAGTGATGTCAAGATCCAGAGGGACGCGGGATCCAGTGAACTCGATACCCGTGATGTACCTCCAGTCCCAGGGAGTCAGCACGACCTCACAGTCCAAAAGGTGAAGGGACTGGGTCTGGTGAAACCATCTCTTGGACAGAGCTCGCATATAACCCCAGGGGCACTGGCGCGGAATGATGGTGAAGAAATGACGAAAGCCCCAGGAATCCACCACCGCGCGGTAATCGCTGTGCAAGGCGGTGTAGAGGGAGTAGATGTTGAACCAGTTACCCCTCGGCTGGGTGAACTCGGACACCTGTGACAAAAAATGAATGGATCAGTCCAGATCTAAACAGAATTTGGGGAATGAGTTCAGAGGAGTACTTTAAGCATACCTCGTTAGCTACAAGAGATGCGGAGGGGTGACGACTGAGATCCCGACCCAACAGATCGGGTATCTGAACAGAGGCGCCAGATAGGGCGCGATGAGAAGAGGGAGCTGGTGTGCTAGAGGATGGCCCCTCTACCGCAGCATCCAGGAGAACAGCCTCCTCAACATCGGGATGATCAGGCCGGATCACAGCCTCCGCCAGTCGGCGAGCCTGACGGGTCCGAGGCAGAGCAGGGGCAGGTGCAGCCCTATGGCGGCGAACGCCCGAGGTCCGAGACGCAGAGGAGCTACTAGGAGCGTCGGGATCCATAGCTGGAATAGAACAGGCAAGGAGGAAGGTAAGTTCCTTTTTTGAATTATGTCACAAATATTTCCTATCATCATCATAGTATTAATGCAGCATGATGCATGTTAAAAAAAAAAAATCGGCAGAGTTTCGTCTATAAAACAGACATCCCATGCATACCAAACATGTTTTTTTCAATGAACCCTAGCCACAACAGATCAAAATTGCATTTATATGGATAATTACAGCATGAAAATTACCCTAATGCATGATTTTCTTCCAAAAGAAACAACAAGAATGTGGAAACGCATCATGAGCATAAAATGTGACTTGCGCAGTTCATACATAGCATATACATGCAATAATACATGACATAGCATTTCAAAGCATACATTTATATCTCTAAACGTGCAGAATAGCAAATGTATAGCAAAACATTGACGAAATTGAAAAACAATCGGTCAAAGTGTTACCTGTAACGCGTAGATCGATCTAACCGGAGCGGTTTTTGCAAAAAAGGTGGAAAAACTCGGCAAAAGGGCGTGCAAAGGTCTGAAAATCGCGTGGGGTAGGAATGAAAGTAACAGATCTGGGAAGCGGCTGGTCGCTTATAGCCCCGATCTTGGCCGTAGATCCATCTGCGGCTGGGCCCAGTGATCCCCCCTTGGTCCAATGCAAGTTTAATCGATCCTAAAGCCCATTTGACTCATAATTTGGTAATAAAATACGAGATTTTGATGAATCGGATGTCGAACACGACTTCTTAATTCGACCGAGTGACCGGATACGAGACCCGACACTCGCAGGACGATCGACCGGCGACGATAACTGGCGATTAAGAGATGGGTAACCAACGACGAAACCCGGCCCCGACGAGACGATCGACCGGCGACGATAACCGGCGATTACGAGATGGGTGACCGGCGACGAAACCCGGCCCCGACGAGACGATCGACCGGGGACGATAACCGGCGATTAGGAAATGGGTGACCGGCGACGAAACCCGGCCCCGACAAGACGATCGACCGGCGACGATAACCGGCGATTACGAAATAGGTGACCGGTGACGAAACCCGGCCCCGACGAGACGATCGACCGGCGACGATAACCGGCGATTATGAGATGGGTGACCGGCGACGAAACCCGGCCCCGACGAGACGATCGACCGGCGACGATAACCGGCGATTACGAGATGGGTGACTGGCGACGAAACCCGGCCCCGACGAGACGATCGACCGGCGACGATAACCGGCGATTACGAGATGGGTGACCGGCGACGAAACCCGGCCCCGACGAGACAATCGACCGGCGAGGATAACCGGCGATTAATAGATGGGTGACCGGCGACGAAACCCGGCCCCGACAAGACGATCGACCGGCGACGATAACCGGCGATTACGAGATGGGTGACCGGCGACGAAACCCGGCCCCGACAAGACGATCGACCGGCAACGAGACCCGGCGATTACGAGATGGGTGACCGGATACGAGACCCGGCCCCGACAAGACGATCGACCGGCGACGAAACCCGGCGATTACGAGATGGGTGACCGGATACGGGACCCGGCCCAGACAAGACGATCGACCGGTGACGAAACCCGGCGATTACGAGATGGGTGACCGGATACGAGACCCGGCCCCGACGAGACGATCGACCGGATACGAGACCCGGTGATCACGAGATTAACGACCAGACATGTTTTACATCTTGCATCGCATCATAAGTTGTGTGTGTTGCATCATTATGTATGTATTGTCATTCTTGTGCACTGTCATTCATGCATCGAGTGTCTATTCTTTATCCTGTTCATTTCATTTAACATTTCATAAACATGATAAAGAGGGGCAGCTGTAGACACCAAAATTTTGCACTTCCTATACTAACCCTGACAGGAGGGCAAAATCGTCAATTGACCCGGCACACGAGAATAAAAGGTGGACATAAAGACGAACACTCAAAGCCACCACTACGGGACGAGATCGAAGCCGACACGACAACAAGCGAGTGTCGGGAGTCGGTTACTGATCACTGCGCTTACCCGGATGACATGGCACGTTTTCCAGCGGTTTTCGGACTGCAGAATGCAAGCCCTTCAGTGGAAACCAACGGTACGGCACAAAAATCGAGACGAGGTACGGAAAACGAGAAAATCAGCACAGTCAGCCGCAGATCAATCCACGGCCAAGGACGGAACTCGAGACGACATGGGACTCGAGCGCACGAGACTCGAGCTCGGCTGGGGGGAGAACCAAGGGCCAGCCGCAGATCAATCTGCGGCCAGTGCCTTATCAGGCCATTTTGCATACAGAAACAGAGAAGAGGAGAATCCAGTAGGAGCAGCAGTTCGGGAGAAGAAGAAAAACAACAAGAAAACAGCAAAAATTAAGAGAGAAAAGAGTGAGAAATAGTGAGAAATTGTACCCATTTTGTGAGATTACACCTCATATTTTCTACTCTACTCAATACACAAATTCACACATATTGTGGGGATCATTTGCAAGGTGAAGAATCCTTTGTTTTAGCATTTTGTTATACCATTTTTGCCAAGCTTTTTGTCATCCGAATTATCTTAAATGTAGTTTTCTTACATGTTATTGTGAAACCATGGATTAGGGACTATTAGTGAGGGTTTCATCGGAATGAAATTCCCCCTAATAGCCCGATGATGTCCGTTTCGTGCAAATTTTAGCTATTACGGTAATGGGTCATTCGTAGTGTATTTCAATTGTTATTGTAAGATATCCTAGAGCATTAGGCATACCACGTTTGTTTATTTACGTTGTATCCATTTTGCGGTTGTGCAACAAGTTCGGATGTGAGCCTAGGAACGCGACCCCGTGGTCCAAATCCGATGATGGACATTTTTGGATGTATGTAATCGGGTAGACGCATTCGTCATTGTAAATATGTAATCGTCGGGCCTTAAAACGATACCAAGTCGGAGGTCGGGTTTAAGGCCCCGAAATAGTGAAACTTGTGATTGTAAGCGTTTGGGGTTATTTTGATGGTTTACATGCCCATGAATAGCCCCGACGCGTGGTTATGCTTGATTGGATTTTGTGACACAAAAAAATGATTTCAAAGATTAAACGATGAAGGTTTGTCATTAAAATAAATCAAACTAGGTTATTAGCTTCACGAGGCTTAAAATTGGAAGTGCTAATGAATGTCGATTCCTATTCAAACGAGAAGGTTAAAAAATCGTTTTCAAACATCACCAAAAAATGATTTTTATGAATAAACTAAACATTTTATTAAACCTTTGTGCATAGGGTTAAAGAGATCCTAGAAGTTGCCCGTCATCTACGAAAGCGACGTATAGATCTCGATTCCTATTTTGACGAAGGTTTAGAAAACTATTATTTTTGCCAAAACGACACCTAATGAAAATCTCATAGATTTGACAATTAAAATCAAACCTTTCCCATAAAGCTTTCTCGTATAAACCGAAGGACATTCTAAAGCACTCCCAAAACACGACTTTCCATAAAAAACCCCAAATGATTCTTTCATACAAACTCACCACAATATTCACATAGGCACACACACACGCACATATACACATTTCATGAATTAAAGGATAGGAAAGTATCAAGATTGCGGCAACCGTGTTTCACGGAAGTCGGGGGGTGCTTAACACCTTCCCCTCGCTTAAGCAAGCCCCGAACTCTATGAATCTCGGTACGCAAACCAATTAATTCGGAGTCACATATGAGCCATCGATTTATAAAAAAACGAAAACTCGGATGAGTTGGTACATCCATTTCAAATATACCAACTGGCGACTCTGGTTAATAGGCTCATCATAAAAAGCGATCTTTCAAAACCCCGTCGACATCAATGCCGACCTTTTCTAAAAAATCATTTAATCAAAAGGCTAAAGAATCGAAAAAGACGAGAATCGGCGTCGACACTATTCATGAAATAAAACTCTGTAAAAACCAAAAACTAATTTCAAAGACATATTTTCATGAATTAACCATTCAAATTAATCTATAATCATCACACAATCATCTAACACATGCTTTCTAACATTTACATCAAATAATTCATCTTTTGAACAATTGAGTTCACATACAGAAAACTAAAAACCATATACAGAGGAGTAAAATAATAAGATTATAATGAAAAACAAAACTAATAAGAATTATACCTTCTAATTCTTAGAAAATTTGATTAAACTTCCTTGCTTGAATTCCTACTCCAATCTCCAAGCTTTTCTCACAATTTCTCTCTTTTCTCTCAACTCTCAAATTCACAGAGTTCTCTCAATTCTAACTCTCTCAATACTCTGTTCTTTTCTCTTCTTTCTTTTCTTTCTTAACTGACGTAGTTTTTAAAAAAAATATAAACTGATAACTTTAATAAACAAATAAAAACTGATAATTTAAAAGAATAATAACGTATGATATAATATCTATCAGTTAAAAATTTCAAAAGCCTCTAAGGCTTGTTTAGTTAAATTAAAATAGAATAATCCATTATTCTAACTAAAGGTCTTAAGGCCTTGTTTGGTAAAACACAAATAAAATAACCCATTATTCCCAAACAAAGATCATAGGGCCTTGTTTGGTAAAACTGAATTAAACACTTTCTCATTTATTTTAATAAACCAATATAACATATAGTTTAAAATGTCACACATTTAATTTAATTGAACTTATTATTAAATAAATTCAATTAAACCTTACTAACTCAAATAATAAATTTATTTAACCATTAACAATAACACCAAATGAATTATATTATTCAAATAAATCATTTATTCAAATAAATCTCTTCATCATCTAATTTAATCATTAAATTAAATTAGAATAAACATAACAAATCACATTCAAATAACATTTAACATTATTAAACTCAACATATACACATTTCACAAAAACTTAATAAATTATTTATTTAACTCAATAAATTAATAAAAATATTTATATAACTCAATAAATATTTTTATTCAATCATAAAAATTGCATTCGTTACATAAGGAATCTTACTCATTCGGTTTCTCTCCTCAGGTGTCTTTGGGGCCTGTTTCTTGGAGAGATGTATTCCATGACTCATCGGCATAAGACCTCTCTTGGAATCTTCCATGCTAAACCTCTTTAGCATCGATTCAATGTACTTTTCTTGGGTCAAGCCAAGCATCCTTTTAAATCTATCTCTATAGATCTTTATCCCCAAAATATAGGATGCCTCACCCAAGTCCTTCATGGAGAAGTGTTTAGATATCCAAATTTTGATCGACTGTAGCATAGGAACATCATTCCCTATCAGTAATATGTCATCAACATATAATACAAGGAATGAAACAGCGCTCCCACTAACCTTCTTGTACACACATGGTTCATCCTCATTTTTGATAAAATCAAACCTTTTGATTATCTTATCAAAACGGATGTTCCATCTTCGAGAAGCTTGCTTCAATCCATAAATGGATCTTTGTAGCTTACAGACTTGGTTTGTTCCAACCGTTGAAACAAAACCCTCTGGCTGTATCATATATACATTCTCCTCAAGCTCTCCATTGAGGAAGGCCGTTTTCACGTCCATTTTCCAGATCTCGTAGTCATAATAAGCTGCAATTGCAAGCAAAATCCGAATGGACTTAAGCATAGCTGATGAGTGTGTTTTATATACACAAATTGGGTACTTTTTAGCCTTAATAATTTGTAAGTCTTTAGCTATTTCGTATGGTTTTATGTGTTTTCATCTTATTGTTGTGTAATGTACTTTTGTAGTACTTTTATATGTATTTGTGTGATTTTATGTGTTTTTACGTTGTTTTGTAGGTATTGAAATAAAGGCCCCTTGAACCGTTACGTTTTTGGCTCGAATCTAGCATTTCCGCTGCTTGTTTCTCAATTTGACCCATGATGCAATCCGAATCTCTCACAACTCAAAGAACGAAAGTTGTAGATTTTGATCTTAGCTTTCCAGAACGTCCGAAATCATCCAATTTGAAGTTCGTATGAGAGAGTTATGGTCCTTTTACCATCGGATTGTGCATGAATTTTACACAGCAGCTGCCTCGGGGCCAATTTGCGCCTTGCTCTGGCCATTATCTCGTCGAGCTGCAGTTATGGAAGTTGTAGAGCTACTTATTAGCTTTCTATAGCCTCCTTAATCGCCTTAATCCGAGTTCGGACGAAGAAGTTATGGCCATTTTACCAACAGACGTCGAAACTGTCTCGCGGTACAGAGCGCCGCCGGGGCGAGCCCATCGCCTGGGCGACGGATTTTAGGCCAAAATCGTCGCCGGGGCGAGAAATGCTTCTGATTCAGCGAATTTTTTGGTCCAAAACTCGGGAAATGCTAGGGTTTTGCATAAGGCATTATAAATACAACATGTAGCCTCCATTTTAACATATCCTAGAGTTCCAAAATCAGATTTAGAGAGAGAAAGAGAGGAAGCTTGGAGCAAAAAGAGGGAGGCCATGACCATTGACCATGGTTCTTCTAAAGCTTGGAGGAGCTTCAATGGAGTTTCATCCAACAACAATGGGGAAGCTATCCTTTATTTTTCTTTTTCTTTTTCCTCTATGTAACTAGTTTTTAATCTAAGATTGTAATTGAACCCATTGCTTTATTTGAATTGATTTTCTCTTCCTTTTGATTATTGTTGCTCATATGAATTGGTTATCATAACCTATGCTTATGGATTAATTGCTTGGCTAGTAATTACCTTGGGAACCTATATGAACTTGACAAACGGATTATAGTGTTGAGACCTAGTTATGATATCATACGAAAGTTAAAGATTGTTGTGGGTGATTAATAAAGATTTAGTGACGTGTGTCTTGTTGATTATCCTCAATAATAGGTAACTTGATAGTATTTAGGATAGACCTATACCTAGATACCGTGTGCAACCAATGGAGAATCTAATCTTAATGACTTCCTTTGTGAAAGTTGGTAATTGAAAGGGTGGTTGGTGAGATTTAGTGACATGTGTCTTGTTAGTTATTCTTGAAATTGGTCTCTTAATAGTGTGTAGGATAGACATATACCTACATGCCGCATTAGGAAGATTCGTAATTGACCATCGACAAAGGCTCTTACGTAATTGTGATTTCTCGGATGTCAATTCGATGTGGTTAATTGATCTAAAAGGGGAGTTAAGATATTTGAACAAAGCATTGCACGCCAAGTGTTTGACAAAATGCTTGAATGGGGAAAATTATAATCTTAGACCTTTATCTATCTATTTATCTTATTTATATGTCATGCAATTTAGTTGTAACCTCTATTTATCTCTCAAATCCAAGAGTTTGATTTAGATCGAGTCGATATTGAATTAGTCATTGGGCATACATTAGAGTTAATTCCCTGTGGGTTCGACAACTCTACTTACTCTTTATTACTTGTTGACCGCGTATACTTGCGCGTAAATTGTTCATATACAAATCGGACAACAATAGCTACTGGTGAGAAGGTTTCATCATAGTCAATTCCTTGTCTTTGTTTGAAACCTTTTGCAACCAGTCGGGCCTTATAGGTCTCTACCTTGCCATCTGCTCTAGTCTTTCTCTTAAAGACCCATTTACACCCAATAGGCTTAATGCCCTCAGGTGGTGAAACCAAAGTCCATACTTGGTTTTCATACATGGAGTCTATCTCGGATTTCATGGCTTCTTGCCATTTCTCTGAGTCTTCACTACTCATAGCCTCTTCGTAAATCAATGGATCATCATCATCTATGATGTGTACCTCATCATCATCCTCTATGATGAATCCATACCTATCAGGTATCTTCGGTACTCTTCCAGATTTACGAATAGGTAGTGGTACAGTAGGTTCTTCTACTTGGTCAGGTACCTGACTTTGATCCGTAGTATTTTGTGGTTCTTGAACTTCTTTAAGATATATCTTACTCCCACTGACCCCTTCAAGGATAAACTCCTTTTCCAAGAAGGCAGCGTGTTTCGCAACAATCACCTTTTGATCAGTCGGGTGATAGAAATAATACCCTGATATTTCTTTAGGGTATCCCACAAATCTACACTTGTCGGATCTAGTCTTCAACTTATCTTGCTCAAACCTTTTGACATAAGCTGGACAACCCCAAGTCTTAACATGCTTAAGATTTGGTATCCTCCCTATCCATATCTCATATGGGGTCTTTGGGACGGATTTGGTAGGTACCTTGTTAAGTAGGTATGCAGCCGATTCTAGGGCATAACCCCAGAAGGATACTGGAAGGTCGGTAAAACTCATCATGGAACGAACCATGTCCAATAATGTTCGATTTCTCCTTTCAGATACACCATTCAACTGTGGCGTCCCTGGTGGAGTCCATTGTGAGATTATACCATTTTCTTTGAGACAATTGAGAAACTCATTGGTTAAGTATTCCCCTCCTTGATCCGATCGAAGAATCTTAATACTCTTACCAGTTTGCTTCTCTGCTTCACTTCTGAATTCTTTGAACTTTTCAAACGATTCAGATTTGTATTTCATTAAATACACATATCCAAATCTAGAATGATCATCAGTGAAAGTAATAAAATAAGAATACCCTCCTCGTGCATTCGTTGTCATAGGTCCACAAACGTCTGTGTGTACCAACGCTAACAACTCTGTAACTCTTTCTCCTTTTCCACTAAAAGGAGATTTAGTCATCTTACCCACGAGACAAGATTCACAAGTTGGATATGATTCGTAATCAGATAGCTCTAAAAGCCCATCTTTATGCAACTTGGATAATCTTGTTTCATTGATTTGACCGAGTCTACAGTGCCACATAAAGGTATAATTAACATCATCTCTTTTTCTTTTCTTAGTTTGTTCAATTTGAAGTATATTTTCATGCAAGTCAAGTATGTAAAGTCCATTCAGTAAATTGCCAACACCATATAAAACATTGTTATTATAAATAGAACAACTGTTGTTCTTTATTATAATATCAAAACCATCCATATCCAATACAGAAATTGAAATAATGTTTCTAATGAGTGTTGGAACATAATAACAATTATTTAAACTAATGAACTTGCCCGAAGGCAGTGCTAAACAATAAGTCCCTACATCCAATGCAGCAACCTTTGCTCCATTTCCCACTCGTAGGACGACTTCATCCTTGTTCAGCTTCCTACTTCTGCTTAGTCCCTGCATATTATTACATATGTGAGAACTACAGCCGGTATCCAATACCCAAGTAGAATTTTGACTTTCAGAAAAATTAATTTCAATCATGAACAAACCTAGATCGGAAGTCGAAGCTTCTCCAAGCTTCTTTTGGTTCGCAAGATACTCCTTGCAGTTCCTCTTCCAGTGTCCCGGCTTATTGCAATGGTAGCAAATTCCTTTGCTATCTGGATCAGGTTTCTTTTTATCCTTCCTCTTCGCCTTGCCCTTAGCCTTCTTGTTTTTCTTCTTTTCAGAAGATACCTTGGGCCTCTTCCTTTTTCTTGGAAGAATCATCCACAAGTAAGACTTGGTTCTTGTTGGATGAAAAGTGACCTTCAGCAGTTTTCAACATGTTAAGTAACTCAGGCAAGCTGACGTCCAACTTATTCATGTGAAAATTCACAACAAATTGTGAGAAGGTGTCCGGGAGTGACTGCAAGATCAAATCTTGGCTTAACTCCCCATCCATCACGAACCTAAGCTGTCCAAGCTGTTCAATCAGATTGATCATCTTAAGGACATGAGTCTCAACAACAGTGCCCTCGGTCATACGAGATCTGAAGAGCTCCTTAGATATCTGATATCTAGCAGTCCTACTTTGCTCACCATACAACTCTTTGAGATGCAGCAATACAGTAGGAGCATCCATAGTTTCATGCTGACGCTGAAGCTCGTTACTCATGGATGCGAGCATGATGCATTGAGCCAAGATTGCATCATCTTGCCACTTTCTGAAAGTAGCAATCTCTTCCTCAGAGGCTGTTTCTGCAACACTAGCAGGGACAGGCGAATTTAGGACATAAGAAATCTTTTCAGCAGTGAGAACAATTCTCAGATTTCTTAACCAGTCCGTGTAATTCGGTCCGGTCAGTTTGTTAGCATCAAGTATGCTACGCAGTGATAGTGAGTTTAACATTTTTAAATTCTGCATGTGAAATAGACAACATTTTAGCATACATTCAATTTATTAATTACCAAAATAAATTAGGTCTTTATTTTAAATTGGTATCTCCCACTATTTTCATCAAACTATATTACCCTTATTATATAGTTCGGCAATTCTAATTAAGGATTTGCTAGTGAGATTAAGGATCCCATTTCAAATGTATATAGCCTTGTGGTGACACAACAAACGATATATAAATAAATAGGTAGACAACTATTGTCAATTACATCACTATGTAACTCCTTGTATTTTGCCTCTTAGATTATTTTGATCAAGTGGTGACACATCCGAATCAAAATTATCCAAGTTAAGTCCAACCTAGCACTTCTATATATTCGAAAGAAAAACACTGTCCTTGTGGTGACACAACAAAACAGCATCGTTCAGTCTATTTATAAGCATCAAATGTGATAAAGCAACATCTTAAATATTTAATACTTGCCTTGTGGTGACACAACAAACTCATATTAAAATTTAATACTCTATTGTTTTACCATGCTAGAAGGCGACGTTCGATATTCCAAATATCTTTGAACGCTTAGGACTTAATATATTACTTTGAGGGGTTTGTTATTATTAGTCTCATCTTATTTAGCGTGCATGCACATATATATATAAAATACGCGTCATATTATTTAACATGCGAAACATGTTGTATAATATATAATATATATAGTAAACATGCACATATAGAATACTATATTCTACCCGGATTGATTATGGACTTTTATTCTAGTTTGGTTCACTAGAGCCACCAAGTGAATGAAAAGGTCAAACCTAGGGTGCAAGAATTAAATTTAAATATAACTATTACATTTAAACCCGGGCTCTTTTATTTTAATCAAAAACCAAATCCAAATTAAACTCCTTTAATTTTAGCAATCTGAAATCATATTCTAGATAAAATAAACTCTTTTATTTTAAACTTTTATCAATTAAATAAACAATTTATTTTAATTGAGAAAAACAAAAATTTTCAAAGTCTGGACACCGGCGCGACCGCGCTCCATTTTGAACTAAGAGCAGCGCGGCCGCGCGGCACCCCCAAAAAAGTTTTCTGGGTTAGGGCGCGGCCGCGCTCCAGAATGAACTGGAAGCGACGCGGCCGCGCCGCGACGCAGATTCAGAAAAAAAATTTCTTCAGCCCAAAATCCGATCGTATCGCATATCAATTCATACATGGAATCATCAAGATCGATTATTAGCACATGATTAGGCTCTGATACCACTGTTAGATTTGTATATAACGCGAGCATGCAATCAAATTACATAAATAGAGCGGAAGCGCGATAAAACGGATTTTAAAATTTTATACAAACCATCACCATGATCGATCAATGTGCTCAATTAACGATATAAACGAAAGAGAAAGAGAATAAGAAATTATACCCTCGTAGAACAAAGCTTCCTCGGGTACAAGTTCAACTCCTAGTCCTTCGTGTTCTCCTCGAATGCTACGGTGTAATTCCTTCCTTTGATCAACGTTAGCCACCCAAGTGTTTGGCCTCTAGAGGTGATCCACCAAGGAAGAACAAGTATTCAAGAAGTTGGGTATTTGGCAAAAACCCTAATTTCTATCTCTATAGAAATTGTAAGTACTCTCCACAATCTAATGCAAGAGTGTGTAACCCTAATCTATGATAAGACTCCTCTTATTTATAGATGTAGGAATAACCCTTTCCTAAACTATTTAGGATTAGGGTTTCAAATATAATTAAACTCCTTTAATTAATTATGCTCCTAATCCAATTAGGAATTTGTGAGAGAGTACTTCTATTAATTAATTCCCAATCCCTATTAGAAAATAAATAATAGTTCTATTAATTAATTCCCAATCCCTATTAGGAATTAAATAATAGTAATAGTAATAATAATAATAAGACTCCTCTTATTAATTTATATTTAATATTTCCAAAATATTAAATAATAAATATTAAGCTATTTAATTTATTCTATCTCCATAGATTAAATTAAATACACTTAACTTATTATTACAATTATGCCATTTACTTCTTAAATAAATATTTTCCTTTTGCGGTGTGACCCTCTAGGTTCTCCATATTAAACCGGTTGTGAATAAATCAATTAGAACAATTCTAATCTTATTTAAATAAATAAATTAAACTATTTAATTCACTTAAATAAATAATATTTATTCTACAATAAGGGTAAGCCCCCTTAGCGATCAACGACTTTCCAGATAATATAGATTTCAACATCAATCACAAAAGAACCTTTGAGTAAATAGTTACTGTACAATTCAATCCTTCTACCATACAATGTCCCAATTAAATATAAGACATGGATTTACTGTCAAGTCTTGTTTTATTTAATTATATGCATTTCGATTCCCAAATGCGCAACTCTAAATAATGCAAATTAGAAACTCCTTTCTAATTTCATTTTGCCTTGGCCAAGGACTACTGAGTTGTGATTTATCGAATCACATAGGACATTCACATCTTTTACTAGACGTGGTAGATTCTTTGTTGATCATTCACCTATCTCAATGTACAACTTATTATACCCAATCATACCCTTTGATATACCCCAAAGGTCTTAAGGGACATGTCAAAGTATAATTCATCATACACAAGATACTATGATGATCTCAAGTCCAAGGATCACTTATACTACTATCAGTAGAGGAATTTCTATTGACAGGCGAGTAAAACTCCATTAGGTATTCCTTAGCGAGTCACGTTCAGTGAACTTATTCTCTAATAAGCACCTACATACTTGCTTTAATGTCTCCACACAAATGATTATGAGATCAATCATCCTCTTCCTAAGAGCAAGCAACGTATGTACTAATATATCCGGATTCACTAATCCCCAATTTAGTAATCCAACGATTAGGAACAATTTTAGTTTGTGAGCTATCTAGAATTTAGATCTCATTAGCATGATCACCATCATGATTCTAAAAGCATTGCTCAAAACTATGGGTTTATCACATTTAATATAACAGCACCATGTAGATAATATAAAATGCCTTTTTAAGAAAATCAATTCTTTTATTAATAAATGAATAAGATTACAAAGTATATGCTACATCATATCAAATATGATTGACTTGTGTGCATACTACTATCATAGCCGTCCAGCCTAGTCATACCGAAATCGTAGAGTGGACTCTGCCGATCGTAGAGTACCACTCGGCCATCGTAGAGTGGACTCTGCTGACCGTAGAGTACCACTCGGCCATCGTAGAATGGAATTTGCCGACCGTAGAGTACCACCCAGCCATCGTAGAGTGGACCTAACCAATCCTAGACCAGACCATAGAGTGAACTCTACGATCGTTGTGCAACTCTGCCCAATCGTAGAGCTTCACTAAACCAATCGTAGAGTCACACCATTGTTCGTAGAGTGACCCCACTGACAGTAATGGAGCCCTATGAACCATAAGACAGGGTAACAGACCATAGGGTGATTAGATGGACCATTAGATAGTCTTTTGAGTAAGTCTAACTAATCCACTCTTGATGCTTAACTATGATTGATCGTAGAGTAATTATAATTATTATAGGATACTTAAAAGAGCAGAATCGTAGAGTGATTTTTAAACAGCAATCAGGCAAGTTCCCTATGTTTCACACCCTTATATGATGTGTGCAAAACCTCGTTCTACTTAGTTATTATGCTGTGCGAATCCCTGTCATACTATTGTGTATATTCTTTACATACTGCAAGTTTCTGATCTTATGCTTCTTATTGCAAGTTCCCTCTTACTCAATCCCTATATTGAGCTAGTTCTGAAATTCATCTCCTAATGTAAATTAAGCTCGAGTTCCATTTCTCAAGTATGTGCTAAGTGGTTTAATTGTTTTAAAATTATTCCACATCAATATCACTGGTATTCACACATAGTGCAGTTGATTATTATTCCATTGATGAACTGTGTTAATATTTAAGGTTCTGATATTCATGAACTATTCTAACAAAAGTCTAAGCCCTTTGTTCGGCTAGACATATGCACGATTTGTAAACTGAAAGCTATCCAAACCTAATGTTTGAATGGATTTTTAGACTAAGATGAACAACCCCATGATGGGGAGTAACCTAAGTATCTGAAAGACGATACAGAGCATAATTAAATAGTATGCATATTCATAGGTAGAAGAGATTGATCCCCTCGCGTACAGACTCTAGTGTTTATAACCTAAGTGGGTCAATTAATGTGACTGATGCCTCATGTGTGTGTTCATAGTCTATTTTGACTGTCGGCAGTAAATAATCAATCTTTATACCCTTATCTGAACTTTGATTATATCATTCAAGTTGTTCCATCAATTCTTGTTATTGTTGAATCAGGCTAATATTATTCACATTCGTTCATGGTATATCTTTTGTTCATTTTAAACTTGCTGAGCAAACTCGTTGCTCACCCTTGTTATATCATGAAAATAATATAGTTAAGCCCGAGTACTCGAGCAGAGATAAGGGCAAGGAGAAAGTGAAGTTCTAGGCTTCGGTTATGCGCGCCACCTGCTTTAATGTATTGTTGAGATATCAGTTATGTAACACGAATACTAATAGTTATTTTGGAACTTGGTGATGTATTTATTTAATTTTATAGACCTTGTAAACCTTTGTAATGATCAATATATGATTATCCATTCCGCATTTAGTTGTCGTATATTGATTTAAGGTGATTAGAATATGTTTATCGTGAGCACCAAATTCGAGGTATCGGTACCCAATTTTGGGGGTGTCACAGGTTGGTATCAGAGCTGTAGGTTATAAACTTTAGGATCGCGAAACCTAGGTTGTAACCTTGGTCTTAAACTCATATTGAGTACGTTAGGTCAGGGGTCAAGGAGATCCATTGAGTCGTAAGTACTTGGCGATGGATTTGTGGAAATTCATAAAGTCGAGTTGTACATGATAAAATATCATTTCATTTCATCAATGAATATATTTTATTAGTGTACTGATGTTAGCTTTTGGTGCATTGTAGGATGGCCTAGATGGGAGAGCCAAGTCAGATGGTCATGGATGAGGAGTTCACAAATATACTCGTGGACACTAAGCAGTTGATAGGAGATGGGCCAATAGAGCCATATGCACCAGTAGAGTCCGAACCTAAGGAAGGTGAGGACTATCTAGCCGAGGTAGAAGGACCCGTTAGGGGCAGGGTGATGAGATCGAGTAGTCAAGATGTCGAGGGTGAGTCCGAGGAGGGCCACAATGCAGATGAAGCCAAAGAGGTGCCAGTAGAGACTTATCTATTGGACCAACTAGCTGATAGGAATTTGGAACTGGAAGAGAGAGTCCGAGACCTAGAAGAACAAAATGTGACTCATTAAAGTCTGGAGAATCAATATAAGGAGATAGCCTACCAGTTAGAAGATAAGGTGAAAGTGTTGAAGGAACAATTAGAGGGTTTTGTGATTTTGGCCCAACAGGTAGGGCCACTGCTTCATCAGTTAGTGGCTAGAAATACTGAACTGAGGGAAGCGAAGGAGCAAATGGAATTAGAGTTGGCAGGATTGAAGGTGGAACATGAGGCCATGAAGGCCAAATTCAATTGGGAGATAGCAGACAAGATTCGTGTAGAAGAAGCATGGGTTCGGTCTGCTAGAAGGGTAGATCAGCTCGAGGGTGAAGCCCAGGCCAGATTGAGTCACTAGGAATTAGTGACTCAATCCGGATTGAGTCACTAGGCGTCGCATTGGACCTAGTTGTTAGGAATCTGAGGGGCAGAGATCAGAGGTACCCCGCCGAGGAGGGTCAGCCTAGCCGTTTGGTTCAGTGTCGGTTGACAGATGGTTATGTGTAGACGGGTCATGCAGTTGCAGCCCACCCCAATATGTTTTAAAGTGATAAGTTAGATGCAGTAGGTCCCACTTTTGTTCATGATAGGGACACAATGTAAATCTCTATGCTTTGTTGTAAGCATGGGATAGTATTGAAACCCCGACTGTTGTAACTAATCAGAGGGGTAGGGTGTAATACATCCCCACTTTTATTCATTTGGGGGATAGATAGCAGTAGATAGGCTATGCCGTGAGCATTTATAGAAGTATGCCACATGTTAGATCTTGCAGTACTAAAGCAGTGGTATATGAATATAAATGCAGTTGCTCTTTTAAATCTAATATGTTTGATAGATACCATAGTTCCTTTTGCTAACGCTAATGAAGTGTTGCATGAGAATTTAAACATGAATTGATAACGTGAGTTCTGGTTGTGGCAGATCATGCCGCCAAGGAGACAACCACGAAATCAAAGGGTCGATGAGTCGGTTAAGAACACTCGGGGTCAACCAAACCTGATGAGAGCTTTTTTCGATATGTTGGCAGAGGCAATGCAAAATAGATCCCCGTCGATAATTGGGCAGTCGGGCCATCACTTGGCTAGTTTCAAGGATTTTAAGTTGGTAGGACCTTCAGAGTTCCGGGAAGCCTTAGATCCGATCGCAGCCCAGTCTTGGGTAGAAGAGATGGAAAAAGTGTTCGCGGTCGCCTGTGTGGCCGAAGAACAAAAGACGGGGTTTGCCACCTTCATGCTGAAAGGAGAGGCAACCGGAGCAACAACAACTACAACAAGCTGACCATTGGGGGACCCGCGAATCAAGCAAACCGACCAACATCACGCACATTCAATATGACTGTACAAGATGCGGTGGAGGCGAAGGACATGGTGACAGGTATTATCCCGATCAATACTATCAATGCTTATGTGCTATTCGATTCGGGTGCTACCTGCTCTTTTGTTTCGGAAGAATTTGCTAAATGATTAGGCTTACCCCGAGAAAAACTAAAGAATCTTGTAAACGTAGAAGTAGCCAATCAAGCGATTATTCCCGTAGACTACGTTCATAGGAACTATTGTGTTGATTTGAGAGGTGTTAAGCTTAGCGTGAATTTGATGCCGATTCATTTGGGAGAATTTGATGTAATTCTTGGGATGGACTGGTTATCGGATCACGGAGCGGTGATTAATTATCAGAAGAAGTGCATATGCCTAAAGACTTCAGATAAGTTGAAGGTCAGATTTTATGGTAGTAAATCGCCGAGACAATCTTGTTGTCTGACGATGATGTAAGCAAAGAGATTGCTAAGGAAAGGTTGCATGGGTTACCTGGCTCATGTGGTTGATACTCAAAGAGTAGGGGGCGAACTGGGCCAGATAGTTGTGGTAAGGGAATTCCCCGACGTTTTTCCAGAAGAATTATCGGGCTTGCCGTCGGATAGAGAAGTAGAGTTTGTGACCGAGTTGGTACCAGGAATCGCGTCGATATCCAAAGCACCATACCGAATGGCTCCGGTGGAGATGAAGGAATTGATGGTTCAATTATAGGAACTGCTGGATAAGGGTTATATCCGACCCAGCGTGTCACCTTGGAGAGCGCCAGTTCTGTTCGTAAAGAAGAAAGATGGATCGTTAAGGCTTTCTATTGACTATCGCTAGTTGAACAAAGTTACCGTTAAGAACAAGTATCTGTTGCCTAGGATTGGTGATCTCTTTGATCAATTGAAGGGAGCGAAATACTTTTCGAAAATCGATTTGAGGACTGGTTACCACTATTTGAAAGTGAGGGAGGAGGATATCCCAAAGACAACATTCTGGACTCGATATGGGCATTATGAGTTTCTGGTGATGTCGTTTGGATTTACAAATGCGCCAGCAGCATTTATGGACATGATGAATAGAGTGTTCAAGAAAGACTTGGATAAATTTGTTGTCGTGTTTATTGATGACATTCTGGTGTATTCGAAGTCAAAAAAGGAACACGCTGAACATCTGAGAGTAGTTTTGGGAACTTTGAGAAAGGAGAAGTTGTATACGAAGTTCTCAAAGTGCGAATTTTGGTTGCAGAAAGTGCAATTTCTAGGGCATGTCATTGACAAGGAGGGTGTTTCGGTGGATCCAGCAAATGTGGAGGCAGTTATCAGCTGGGAGCAGCCGAAGACGCCGACGGAGATCAAAAGTTTCTTAGGATTAGCGGGATACTATCGGAGATTCATTCAATATTTTTCGAAGATAGCATCGCCATTAACTAATCTGACCAAAAAGACGGTTAAGTTCAATTGGACGGATCTATGTGAAGAGAGTTTCATGGAACTGAAGAAGAGGCTTAGTGAAGCACCTGTACTGGCCTTACCAGACGATACAAGAGGATTTGTGGTGTACAATGATGCGTCGCACAAAGGCCTTGGTTGTGTATTGATGCAGCACGACAAGGTCATTGCGTATGCGTCGCGACCGCTGAAGGACTATTAGAAGGGATATCCGACTCATGACCTAGAGTTAGCAGCCGTGGTTTTTGCCTTGAAGGTATGGAGGCATTATTTATACGAAGAAAAGTGTGAGATATACACAGATCACAAAAGCCTGAAGTATATCTTCACTCAAAAGGAGCTCTGAACATGAGGCAGCGCCAATGGTTGGAATTGATCAAAGATTATGATTGTGAGATTCTTTACTATCCGGGCAAAGCAAATGTTGTGACTCATGCCATGAGCAGAAAAGCAGGGAGAAGTTGGTGATGTTGACAACCCAGGGGGAGTTGGTGAAAGAATTTGAACGACTGGAGTTGGAGGTGAGATATCCGATGGAGTCAGACGAAAAATTATTTACAATAGCAGCGAGCCCGACCTTATTAGATAAAATAAAGGAGGCTCAAGAGAAGGATGAGGAATGCGATGGTATAAGGAAGCGAATTTCCGAAGGTGAGGAGTTGGAGTACAAGGTTGATAGCACCAGACTACTAAGATTGGAAGGGAGAATCTGGATACCGATGGTGCCTAAATTGAGGGAGGAGATTCTTCAAGAGGCTCACAGTACAAGGTATTATATCCACCCCGGGAGTACTAAAATGTATCAAGACTTGCGGCAACACTTCTGGTGGCTAAACATGAAGAGGGAAGTAGCGGAATGTGTCAGCCGGTGTTTAACATGCCAACGGGTTAAAGCAAAACACCAGCGACCAAGTGGATTATTACAATCACTGGACATTCCGGAATGGAAGTGGGAGCACATCACGATGGACTTCGTGGTAGGACTTCCACTGACTCAAAAAGGTTTGGACGCGATCTAGGTGATTGTGGATCGATTGACTAAGTCTGCCCATTTTCTGCCGATTAAGATCCGATACAATCTTGAGCAGTTAGCGAAGCTTTATGTGAAGGAGATTGTGTCGCGACATGGGGTACCGGTATCTATCGTGTCTGATAGAGATCCGTGCTTCACGTCAAATTTCTGGAAGAGTTTGCAGGAAAAGATGGGGACACAGTTGAGGTTGAGTACTGCGTATCACCCTTAAACTGATGGCCAGAGTGAACGAACGATTCAGACCTTGGAGGACATGCTCAGAGCGGTAGTGATAGATTGGAAGGGCAGCTGGGATGATCACTTACGGTTAGTAGAGTTCTCTTACAACAATAGTTATCACGCTAGTATCGGCATGCCACCGTACGAAGTGCTATATGGGAGAAATTTTCGAACACCGTTGTGTTGGAACGAAGTGGGAGAGCGGAAACTGCTGGGACCTAAAATGGTACAGCAAACCGCAGATACAATCGGATTAATAAGGGCTCGCCTGGTAGCAGCCCAGGATCGACAGAAGAAGTACGCTGACCTGCATCGTCAGAAGCGAGACTTTGAGGTGGGCAGTTCTGTATTTTTGAAAGTATCTCCCTGAAAAGGAAAGATCCATTTTGGGAAGAAGGGAAAATTGAGCCCTAGGTTCATAGGCCCTTTTGAAATTCTAAAGCGAGTCGGTGAGGTGGCGTACGAGGTAGCCTTACCTTCTGAACTAGAGCACATTCACAACATGTTTCATGTCTCAGTGTTGCGGCCATACAAACCTGACTATAAGCACATCATATCCTATGAACTAATTCAAGTAAAGAAAGATTTATCATATGAAGAAATTCTTGTCCAGATACTCGATAGGAAGGAACAAACGTTAAGGAATAAAATCATTCATTCGGTCAAAGTACTCTGGAGAAACCACGCAGTTGAAGAAGCTACGTGGGAGTTGGAAGAAAAGATGAGGCGGAATTATCCGCAACCTTTTAAGTAACCTTATGTTGAAATTCCGTGGACGGAATTCTTATAAGGGGGGAGGATGTAATGACTGCAAATTTCTAAGCTACATCATTAATAAAATTAAGAATTTTATTTTATTCTTATGCGCATTGATTTAAATCCATAAATGATTTGGATAACTATGTGCGGCTATGTGTTAATTGATTTAATAGTCCATGTATGTTATTTAAAATATTAATGGGCTAGCCTAGTAAATCGTTTAAACAAGCCCAAGCAAAATAGTGCATTGGACTTATAGGTGATTAACGATGAGGTGTAGGTAATAATGGTATTAATAATTTAAAGTCTCACTAAAAGTTTATAGTGGACTGGCCCAATGGTTATTAAACAGGCCCAACCCCAAGTATTGGCGTGTGGACTTGTAGTTTGGGAAAGAATGTTATAAGGTTTCTAGTAAATCTAATTTGGGGGTACCGGATGTATGTAATACATGGGTCCACTCGACTAGCCCAAATAGAAACTAACCCCATAGGCTGAATGTGTATTACCGATGCAGTGTATTAGTTTATTACCTTTAGCCTGAACTTGCCGAAATAGACCAATGGCCTACAGCCACCCTATACTGCCTTGGTTTAAAAGTAAGACCCATGTGGGCAGATTTGATTTCTAAAAGCATTGGGCAGAGCTGGGGTTGGTAAATCTTTCCACCTAATCCTTAGTGGCCAGCGGTTAATCTAGTTAGAACCGATCCTAAGACCTGGGCAACGACTAGCGATTGTATAAAGATTCCTCTATAAATAGGGATCCCGATTTCTCTTGAAGAACTTGATGAAGTTTGTAGTTTTGATACAAGAGAGATATTGTGAGTTGAGAGGTAAGAGTAATCTTGGGAGAAGTCCTTGTCGTTCGGAGAGGCGAGTAGAATCTGAAAGCTAGATAACTAGCAACTGAAGCTCCGAAGAGGTGAGACCTCCTTTCTATTTCCAGCATTAATCTTGTGACACCCCCAAATTCAGGTACCAATACCACGAACTTGGTGCTCACGATCAACGACATTCAATCACCTTCAATCAATATATGACAACTAAATGCGGAATAAATAATCATATATTGATCATTTAAAAAGGTTTACAAAGGGTCCTAAGGTCTATAACCTTAAATAAACATCCCGAAGCATACAAAAGTAACTAATATCGCTCGGGTTACATAATCCGAAGTCCAAACAAAACAGTAAAATAGATGGCGCGTCCATCCGAAGCCTAGAACTTCATCTTCTCCTGCCCTTATCTCTGCTCGAGCACTCGAGCTTAACTGTAATATTTTTATGATATAGCAAGGGTGAGCAACAAGTTTGCTCAGCAAGTTAAACGAACAAGGGGTGTATCATGAATGAAGATAAATAATTTCAAATGATTCCATAGTAAGAATAACTGTAACGAATTCAACAAAGTGAATAACGTAAACAAGAGAATGAATGATCGGTAAATGAATGAAGATTGATTATTAACTACAAACATTCAAGTAGACTATGAACATACACGTGAGGCATCGGTCACCTTGACTGACCCCCCTTAGGCTGCCAACTATAGAGTGTGTACGCATGGGGATCAGCCTTTTGTACCTTATGAATATGCATACCATTTAACTCCATCTCGTGTACCGTCTTTCAGATACGTAGGTTACTCCCCATCATGGGGTTGTTCATCTCAGTCCAAGAATCCGCACCTAACTATGGGTTTGGGATAGCTTTTAAATTTACTAAACATGTATGTGTCTAACCGAACAATGGCTTAGACTTCTCTTAAATAGTTCATGAATATCAGAATTGAAATATGAACTCTGTTTACCAATACAATGGCAGCAAACGCACTGAGTGCGAAAAACAGTGCTATTGATGTGGAATAATCTTAAAGCAATTAAACCACCTAGCATATGCTTGAGAAATAAGACTCGAGCTTACTTCGAGAATTTGGCAACATGTAATAGGAACTTGCACAAGATATGATAGCAGACTTGCTCAATGTAAAGATAGTCAGGAACTTGCAATAGTTATAATCTCGAGGTCGGGTAAGTAACGTGAGACTAGAAACGTGCAATATGTGGGAAGTATAAGATTAAGAACTTGCATAACATATACCTGTCTGTACAAAATAAAAGTAATGCTTAAGGTTTAGATGCTTGCCTGATTTGCTGCTTATACAAATTTACTTAATGATTCTGTTCTGCGAGTATCCTACAGTGATCATAATTATGCACTCTGATCAGTCATAGCTATGCATTAACAACAAATAGGATAGACTCACTTAAGGGGTACTTATGAACTCCATTGCACTCTCTTTTCCTATAAGAGGTTTTACAAGCCACTCCTACGAATCCGTAGGACCTTGGTACTATCGGTAGAGTCATCGTCGGACAAGTGGGGGAATCTGCGACCACCCACTATGTTCAACGACTCGCTTCCGAAATCCCCTGATGGATTAGGGATATATCTTTGGGTCTGACCAACCCTCTGCGGATAAGATGTTGGCTTCGGATCCCCTACGGGAACTTCTCGTGGTTCGGGGACTGCCCGTACATCGGAGTCCTCTTCAGTATTAGATATATCTTGCGTTTGGCTTCGGAAAGTCATATGTTTGGGCCTCAACGTCATTCTAAGACTTCGGCTTCAGAGTTACGACTTTAAAAGTCAGGTTCGAGCCTTATTGGTAATTAAAGATTCTACTTCGGGTTCAGCACTGAGCCGGACCTTTAGCAGCTATCCGCACCTTCGGGTCCGACTACGGATTTCCCCCTTGGAAATCTCTTGTAGTTCGGGATCTTTCGTTGTTCGGGAACTACTTTGGGATCGGGCGAACTAATGCTCGACTCGCTTAATGACTTCGGAGAAATAGTTAAGGTTCGGGTCCGGGGTCGGATAACCCGTCACCTCCAGTGATTTGACTTCGGGTTCTCCGTAGGGAAACCTTTCGGCTTCGGGATCGAATGGCGGACTAAAGTCCCTCATCAGGGATTGAGAATTTAGGTTCGGGAAATAACCTATTGGTTCGTTTATATCATAATCGCTTTTGGACTGAACCAAGCCCTCACAGCGAAACGGCTAGGGCCTTCGGTTTTCAATATTGAACTAAGCCCATCGGAATCAAAGGCCAATGCCTTCGGTTTTGATAATAGATCTCGCTATAGGAACCATGCTATAGTTTGGGGTCGGGTAGCCACCGGTACCTAACCTAGTTGCTTAGGTCCAAGAGTTCAGGGTGAGGCGATGAACCTCATCGGGCAACTTCGGTCCTTCCGATATTGCTAAATAATAAGGATAGGGTCATCAATACGACTCGGGTTAGAGTCACTACCCCGTCCTATATATATGGAGTGCCTGCATTGCACTCTACGACTCAGGGATTAACGTCAATCCCCCATTACAACTGATTATGCTCGACTCGACACCTACTGACTCCATCAGAAGGGAATTTAACTAGACAAGGTAAGATAAATGCTTGGAATAGGAAGGAAGTCTCACCTCTTTGGAGCTTCGATGTTTAGTTCCCTAGCTCTCTGTTACATCAATCGGCAGGTTATCATTCGCATGGCTGGGTCTTCGTATCACACGGAATAGGCCATTGGCCTAGCACGGCTAGTGGTACTTACACGCCACCTTTAAATCAGCCATCAACAGTAAGGCCACGTGGTCGGGTGGCTCCATGTCTGGGCTACTAAGTCCTTAGCTGATGACCAGCTTGCTATACCCAACATTAAGAACTTGGATTGGGCTTGTTTAAAAGAAATAAACGGACCAGCCCATTACTAGGAATCCCTTAGTGCAATTAATAATGTTAACCCTCTACAAAGCCAAAAGTAGCTCATTGGGCTTGCTTAATAAACACGAGGCTAGTTTATAATGCTCGAACTATAAAATCAATCAACAAATAACCACACATAGCTACCCAAATAATTTATGGGTTTAAATCAATACACAAGAGAATTTAATAACATGATTTTAAATTATTTACCTCAATAATAATGCTAGGAAAATCGTGGTCATTACATCCTCCCCTCCTTATAAGAATTCCGTCCCCGGAATTCAACACGAGGTCACTCGAAAAGATGCGGATAATTCGCCCTCATCCTTTCCTCTAGCTCCCACATAGCTTCTTCCACTGCGTGATTCCTCTAGAGCACCTTGACCAACTAAATGGTCTTATTCCTCAAAATCTACTCCTTCTTGTCGAGTATCTGGACAGGAATTTCTTCATATGATAGATCTTTCTCTACCTGGATTGGTTCATAGGAGATAACGTGCTTGTAGTCTGGTTTGTATAGTCGCAACACTGAAACGTGAAACACGTTGTGGATGTGCTCAAGTTTAGGAGGTAAGGCTACCTCATACGCCACTTCACCGACTCGGCTCAGAATCTCAAATGGTCCTATGAACCTAGAGCTCAACTTCCCCTTCTTCCCAAAACGGATCTTTCCTTTCCAGCGAGATACTTTCAGGAACACAAAACTACCTACTTCGAAGTCCCGCTTTTGACGATGTAGATCAGCATATTTCTTCTGACGATCCTGAGTCGCTACCAGACAGTTTCTGATCAGTCTAACGGTGTCTGCTATCTGCTGCACCATTTTTGGTCCCAGCAGTCTTCGCTCTCCCACTTCATCCTAACACAACGGTGTTCGACATTTCCTTCCATATAGCGCTTCGTACGGTGGCATGCCGATACTAGCGTGATAACTGTTGTTGCATCCCAGCTGCCCTTCATGTCCATCACGACCACTTTGAGCATATCCTCTAGTGTCTGAATTGTTCGCTCACTCTGGCCATCAGTTTGAGGATGATAGGTCGTGCTCAGCCTCAACTGTGTCCCCATTCTTTCTTGTAGACTTCTCCAAAAATTAGACGTGAAGCGTGGATCTCTATCGGACACGATAAATACCGGCGCTCTGTGTCTTGACACAATTTCCCTCACATACAGCTTTGCTAACTGCTCCGGATTGTACCTGATCTTACTCGGCAGAAAATGGGCAGACTTAGTCAAACGGTCCACGATCACCCAGATCGCGTCTAAACCCTTCTGAGTCGGTGGAAGTCCTACCACAAAATCCATCGTGATGTGCTCCCACTTCCACTCCGGAATTTCCAATGGTTGTAGCAGTCCACTAGGTTGTTGGTGTTCTGCTTTAACCCGTTGACATATCAAACATCGACTAACACATTCGGCTACTTCTCTCTTCATGTTCGGCCACCAAAAATGCTGCCGCAAGTCCTGATGCATTTTAGTGCTCCCGGGATGAACAGAATACCTGGTGTTGTGAGCTTCTTGAAGGATTTCTTCCCTCCACTCCGGAACCATCGGTATCCAGATTCTCCCTTCAAATCTTAGCAGCCCGGTGCTATCGACCTTATACTTGAGCTCCTCTCCTTCAGAAATATGCTTCTTGATAGTACAACAATATTAATCCTTTTCTTGAGCCTCCTTGATTTTATCCAATAAGATCGGATTTGCTGTCACTGCAAACAATTTTTCGTCTGGCTCCATCGGATATCTCACCTCTAACTCCAGTCATTCAAATTCATTCAACAACTCTTCCTGAGTCGTTAGCTTCAGTAGCTTCTCTCTGCCTTTTCTACTCAAGGCGTTAGCTACAACATTCGCTTTGCTCGGATGGTAAAGAATCTCACAATCATAATCTTTGATTAATTCCAACCATCGTCGCTACCTCATATTCAATTCCTTCTGAGTGAAGATATACTTCAGACTTTTGTGGTCTGTGTATATCTCACACTTCTCCCCATATAGGTAGTGCCTCCAAATCTTTAAGGCGAAAACTACCGCGGCCAATTCCAGGTCATGAGTCGGATATCCCTTCTCATAGTCCTTTAATTGTTGTGAAGCGTACGTGATGACCTTACTGTGCTGCATTAGCACACAACCAAGGCCTTTGTGTAACACATCACTATACACCACAAATCCCCCTGTATCATCGGGTAATGACAACACAGGTGCTCTATAAAACTCTCCTCACATTTATCCGTCCAAATGAACTTGCTCGATTTTCTGGTCAGATTAGTTAATGGCGATGCTATCTTTGAAAAATCCTGAATGAATATTCGATAGTATGCTGCTAGTCCCAAGAAACTTCTGATCTCCGTCGGCGTCTTCGGCTGCTCCCAGTTGATAACTGCCTCCACCTTTGCTGGATCCACCGATACACCATCCTTGTCAATGACATGCCCCAGAAACTGCACTTTCCGCAACCAAAATTCGCACTTCGAGAACTTTGCATATAGCTTCTCCTTCCTCAAAGTTTCCAGTACTATCCTCAGGTGTTCAGTGTGTGCCTTTTCCGTCTTCGAATATACCAGAATGTCGTTAATGAACACGACAATAAATTTATCCAAATTTTACTTGAACACTCTGTTCATCATGTCCATGAAAGCTGCTGGTGCATTCTGAAAGTAGTATGCACACAAGCCAATCATATTTGATATGATGTAGCATATACTTTGTAATTTTATTCGGTTATTAAAGGAATTTTATATTATTTACATAGTGTTGTTATATTAAATGTGATAAACCCATAGTTTTGAGCAATGCTTTTAGAATCATGATGGTGATCATGCTAGTGAGATCTAAATTCTAGATAGCTCACAAACTAAAATCGTTCCTAATTGTTGGATTACTAAAAAGGGGATTAGTGAATCTGGATACATTAGTACATACGTTGCTTGCTCTTAAGAAGAGGATGATTGATCTCATAATCATTTGTGTGGAGACACTAAAGCAAGTATGTAGGTGCTTATTGGAGAATAAGTTCACTGAACGTGGCTCGCTAAGGAATACCTAATGGAGTTTTACTCGCTTGTCAATAGGAATTCCTCTAGTGATAGTAGTACAAGTGATCCTTGGACTTGAGATCATCATAGTATCTTGTGTATGATGAGTTATACTTTGACATGTCTCTTAAGACCTTTAGGGTATAACAAAGGGTATGATTGGGTATAATAAGTTGTACATGGAGATAAGTGAACGATCAACAAAGAATCTTCTACGTCTAGTAAAAGATGTGAATGTCCTATGTGATTCGATAAATGACAACTCAGTAGTCCTTGGCCAAGGCAGAATGAAATTAGAAAAGACTTTCTAATTTGCATTATTTAGAGTTGTGCATTTGAGAATCGAAATACCTATAATTAAATAAAATAAGACTTGACAGTAATTCCATGTCTTATATTTAATTGGGACATTATATGGTAGAAGGATTGAATTGTACGGTAACTATGCACTGAAAGGTTCTTTAATGATTAATGTTGAAATCTATATTATCTGGAAAGTCGTTGATCGCTAAGGGGGCTTACCCTTATTGTAGAATAAATATTATTTATTTAAATGAATTAAATAGTTTAATTTATTTATTTAAATAAGATTAGAATTGTTCTAATTGATTTATTCATAACCGGTTTAATATGGAGAACCTAAAGGGTCACACCGCAAAAGGAAAATATTTATTTAAGAAGTAAATGGCATAATTGTAATAATAAGTTATGTGTATTTAATTTAGTTTATGGAGATAGAATAAATTAAATAGCTTAATATTTATTATTTAATATTTTAGAAATATTAAATATAAATTAATAAGAGGAGTCTTATTATTATTATTATTATTACTATTACTATTATTTAATTCCTAATAGGGATTGAGAATTAATTAATAGAAGTACTCTCACATGAATTCCTAATTGGATTAGGAGTTTAATTTAATTAAAGGAGTTTAATTAGAATAGAAACGCTAATCCTAAATAGTTTAGGGAAGGGTTTTCCTACATCTATAAATAAGAGAAGTCTTATCATAGATTATGGTTACACACTCTTGCATAAGAATTGTGGAGAGTACTTACAATTTCTATAGATATAGAAACTAGGGTTTTGCCAACACCCATCTTCTTGAACAAGTATTATTCCTTAGTGGATCACCTCTAGAGGCCAAACACTTGGGTGGCTAACGTTGATCAAAGGAAGGTATTTAATCAGTGAAATTCAAGGAGAACGCGAAAGAATTGGAGGTGAACTTGTACCTGAGGAAGCTAGAATTTTACAAGGGTATAATTCTTATTCTCCATCTCTTTCGTTTAATTAATAATTGTGCATAAAGAAAGATCATGGTGATGGTTTGTATAAAATTTTAAAATCTGATTTTATCGCGCTTCCGCTTTATTTATATAATTTGATTGCATGTTCGCGTTATACAAACCTAACAGTGGTATCAGAGCCAAACTTTATGCGAATTATTAATTGTTTTGATTCTATATATACATGATATGTGTTTAGAACAATTTAATTGGGCATAATTGTTTGTGTAAAATTATTTTATTTATTTTATTTTTGTAAATTAAAATAAAGTAGTTTATTTTGATTTGGAATTTGATTAAAAATAAAGGAGTTTATTTTATTCAAAATTGGATATATTAAAATAAAAGAGTTTATTTTGATTTGGAATACGATTAAAATAAAGAAGTTTATTTTAATTGAAATTGGATTTCATGATAACTAATTAGAGTTAGAATTGGATTCCATGATAACTAATTGAAGTTGAAATTGGATTTTATACTAACTAATATTGCCCATTAAATGATATCAATGCATATATAGAATGGTTTTATTATTCATGGGATGAATGTTATTTATTGATACATATAGAGATATGTATGATAATAAATAGGGATTGATTATGGACTATTGACCAATGTGTGATTGGATTTATTTTAGTGGATGCTTGAATGTATGGGATTTTATAAATGGGGTCTGCGTACCTCGTATTCTCTAATTTTTTCTTAATGTAAATTCTATCTACCTCCTATGTACTTCCCCTTGACTGCTGATCAAGGTTTCTATTTATTGTAAATAGTTTTTGTAATAGGACTAGTTAGAGTTAATTTTGAAGAATTGGAGACAAAGGAGCAAGGAGCGCTTGAAGACCCTTTTGTAATGGAGCCCGGGTTTAAATGTAATAATTATATTTAAATTTAATTCTTGCACCCTAGGTTTGACCTTTTGGTTCACTTGGTGGCTCTAGTGAACCAAACTATAATAAAAGTCCATAATCAATTCGGGTAAAATATAGTATTCTATATGTGCAAGCTTACTATATATATATATATATATATATATATATATATATATATATATATATATATATATTATATTATCCAACATGCTTCGCATGTAAAATAATATGACGCGTATTTTATATATATATGTGCATGCGCGCTAAACAAGATAAGACTAATAATAATAAATCCCTCAAGAAATCATATTAAGTCCTAAGCGTTCAAAGATATTTGGAATATCGAACGTCGCCTTCTAGCATGGTAAAACAATAGAGTATTAAATATTTAATATGAGTTTGTTGTGTAACCACAAGGCAAGTATTAAATATTTAAGATGTTGTCTTACCACATTTGATGCTTATAAATAGACTGAACGATGCTGTTTTGTTGTGTCACCACAAGGACAGTGTTTTTCTTTTGAATATATAGAAGTGCTAGGATGGACTTAACTTGGATAATTTTGATTCGGATGTGTCACCACATGATCAAAATAATCTAAGAGGCAAAATACAAGGAATTACATAGAGATGTAATTGACAATAGTTGTCTACCTATTTATTTATATATCGTTTGTTGTGGCACCACAGGCTATATATATTTGAAATGTGATCCTTATTCTCACTAGCAGACCTTTAATTAGATTTGTCGAACTATATATTGAGGGTAATATAGTTTGATGAAAATAGTGGGAGATACCAATTTAAAATAAAGACCTAATTTATTTTGGTAATTAATTAAATGAATGTATGCTAAAATATTGTTAAATTACAAATTGATTTTACAGAATTTTACAATGTCTAATTCACTATCACTGCGTAGCATATTAGATGCTAATTAACCGAACCGAATTACACGGACTGGTTATGGAATCTAAGAATAGTTCTCAAGGCTAAAAAGCTATCTTATATCCTTAATATGCCTATCCCTGTAATAGTTGCAGACAATGCCTCTGAGGAAGAGATTGCTACTTTTAGAAAGTGGCAAGATGATGCACAGTTGGCTCAATGCATCATGTTCGCATCCATGAGTAACGAGCTTCAGCGTCAGCATGAAACTATAGATGCTCTTACTGTACTCCTGCATCTTCAAAGAGTTGAATGGTGAGGAAAGTAGGACTGCTAGATATTAGATATCTAAAGAGCTCTTCCAATCTAGAATAACCGATGGCACTATAGTATAGACAAATGTCCTAAAAATGATTAATCTGATTGAACAATTCGGACAACTGGGTTTTGTATTGGATGAAGAGTTGATCCAAGATTTGATCTTGCAATCACTCCCGGACTCTTTCTCACAATTTTTTGTGAATTTTTCACGTGAACAAGCTATATGTCAACCTGCATGAGTTGCTTAAACACGTTGAAAACTGTAAAGAGTCACTTTCCAACCAAGAAAGACCAAGTCTTACTAGTAGATGATTCTTCCAGGAAGCGGAAGAGGGCCAAAGGATCTTCTTAAAAGAAGAACAATTCAAAGAAGGTATAAGGAAAGACAATAACTAAGGACACTAAGAACAAAACTGATGCAGATAGCAAAGGAGTTTGCTTCCACTGCAATAAGCCTGGATATTGGAAAGGAGACTGTAAGGAGCATCTTGCAGAGGCTAACCAGAAGAAGCTTAGTGAAGCTTCGGTTACAGATATAGGTTTGTTCATCATTGAAATAAACTTTCTGTAAGTCAAGGTTCTCCTTGGGTATTGGATATCGGCTATAGTTCTCACGTATGCAATCCAATATAGAGACTAAGCAGAAGTAGAAAGCTAAACAAAGAGTAAGTAATCTTACGTGCGGAGAATGGAGTAATGGTTGTTATATTAGCCGTAGGAACTTATAGTTTAGCGTTGCCTACGGGCAAGTCTGTTAAGTTAATAATTTGTTATTATGTTCCAGTTCTATTAAGAAACATTATTACTTCCGTTGTTGGACAAGGAAGGTTCTGGTTTTATATTTAAGAACAATTGTTGTTCTATTTATAATGATAATGTTTTGTTTGAAACTGGAAGATCATTTGATGGACTTTATAAACTTGACTTACATGAAAAATAATTTTACAAATTGAACAAACTAGTAAAAGAAAAGGAAATGATCATTCAAAGAGTTGAATATATGTATTTGATGAAATACAAGTCTGAATCATTTAAAAGGTTCAAAGAATTCAGAAGTGAAACAAATTGACAAAATATTAAGATTCTTTGATCAGATCGAGGAAGGAATACTTGTGCAATAAGTTTCTAGATCATCTCAAAATGGTATTTTTCTCATAATGGACGTTTCATGATACGCAATAATTGATTGGTGTATCTAAAAAAGGAAAATTGTACCATGTAGAATATGGTGCGGTCCATAATGATTTTTACCGACATTCTAGTATCCTTCTGGGGTTATGCCCTAGAAACGACTGCATATCTACAAAATAAGGTAACCTTAAAATTCGGCCCCAAGATTCCATAAAAGTTATCGATAGGGAGGATTCCTAATCTTAAGTATGTTAAGATAAGGGGTTGTCCAACTTATGTGAAAAGGTTTCAAAAGATAAGTTTGGGACAAAATCTGACAAGTGCAGAGTTGTGGGATATCCTAAAGAAAGTTTAGGGTATTGTTACTATAATCCTATACGCTGCCTTCTTGGATAAAGATGTTTATCTTTGAAAGAGCTAGTGGGAGGGTAATAGATCTTGAAAGAGTTCAAGAACCACAAAGCACTTTAAATCAAACCGAGGGACCTGTAGATAGACCTATTGTACCACAACCGAATCGTAAATCTGGAAGAGTACCGAAGATATCTAGGAGGTATGGATTCATCATAGAGGATGATGATGAGGTACGCATCATAGAGGATGATGATCCAGCTATATACGATGAGGCTATGAGTAGAAGACACTTAGAGAAATGGTAGATGGCCATAAAATCCGAAATGGACTCCATGTATGAGAACCAAGTATAGACTCTGGTTACTCCACCGAAAGGCATAGTGCCTAGAGGGTGTAAATGGGTCTTTAAGAGAAAGAGTAGGGCAATTGACAAGGTAGAGACCTATGAGACCAGACCTATTTAAAAGGTTTCAAATAAAGTCAAGGAGTTGACTGTGATAAAACCTTATTACCAGGTAATGCTCAAGTCCATTTGGATTTTGCTTGTGATTGCAGCTTATTACAAAATCTGGCAAAATGGATGTGGAGACATCCTTCCTCAATGAAGACTTGAGGAGAATGTATGTATGATATAGCTAGAGGAATTTGTTTCAAAGGTTGAAGCAAATCGTGTTTTAAGGTACGATGATCCATTTATGGATTGAAGCAAGCTTCTCAAAGATGGAACATTCGTTTTGATGAGACAATCAAAAAAGTTTGATTTTATCAAAAATGAGAATGAACCTAGTGTGTATAAAATGGTCAGTGGGAGCACTGTGACATTCCTAGTATTATATGTTGATATATTACTGATAAGGAATGACACACCAATGCTACAATCAGTAAAGATAAAATTGTCTAAACATTCCTCCATGAATAACTTGGGAGGAGCATCCTATAAATTGGGGATATAAATCTATATAGATATATTTAAAAGGATGTTCGGCTTAACCCAATGAACGTATATTCATTCGATGCTAAAGGCGTTTAGCATGGCAAACTCCAAGAAAGGTCTCATGATGATGAGCCATGGAGTGAATCTCTATAAAATTATCTCCAATTTAAAGAGAGATCGCATGAGTTACTATCATGTATACAATGAATATACAAGGCCTGATGTTGATCAGTCATATTCTGGAGAAGATCACTATAAGACAGTGATAAACATCGTAAGTACTTAACTGGTATTGAAGATGTAATCATGATTCATGGTAGGTCTGAATTAAAACTAGAGGGCTAAACAGACTCAAGTTTTTCAGACTGACCAAGACGATAACAAATCTACTTTAGGGTAAATTGTTACCTTGAATGGTGGTGCAGTGAATTGAAAAGGTTCCAAAATAGCAAAGAGTGGCTGATTTAGTGACAAAGACAAAGTATATAGCTGTAAGTGAAGCTGCAAGTTGATTATTTGGATGAAAAGTTCATCACATAACTAGGAATAGTTCCTAAGTATCATCTTGGATTCAAACATGTGTTGCGGCACTTTCATTTGACTAGAGGAATCATTGAAAGAAAAAAAGTCACTATAGAGATAGTGGACTCTAAAGAACAACATTGCATATCCATTTTACTGAAGCTTTATCCAAACGGCAGGATGATTGTCACCTAGAGAAGAAGGGTATTAGATACCATGACGATTGGTTTTAGTGCAAGTGGGAGATTGAAAATAGTATGCACACAAGCCAATCATATTTGATATGATGTAGCATATACTTTGTAATCTTATTCGGTTATTAAAGGCATTTCATATTATCTACATAGTGTTGTTATATTAAATATGATAAACCCATAGTTTTGATAAATGTTTTTAGAATCATGATGGTGATCATGCTAATGAGATCTAAATTCTAGATAGCTCACAAACTAACATCGTTCCTAATCGTTGGATTACTAAAAAGGAGATTAGTGAATCCGGATAGATTAGTACATACGTTGATTTCTCTTAAGAAGAGGATAATTGATCTCATAATCATTTGTGTGGAGACACTAAAGCAAGTGTGTAGGTGCTTATTGGAGAATAAGTTCACTGAACGTGGCTCGCTAAGGAATACCTAATGGAGTTTTACTCGCCTGTCAATAGGAATTCCTCTAGTGATAGTAGTACAAGTGATCCTTGGACTTGAGATCATCATAGTATCTTGTGTATGATGAGTTATACTTTGACATGTCCCTTAAGACCTTTAGGGTATAACAAAGGGTATGATTGGGTATAATAAGTTGTACATGGAGATAAGTGAATGATCAACAAAGAATCTACCACGTCTAGTAAAAGATGTGAATGTCCTATGTGATTCGATAAATGACAACTCAGTAGTCCTTGGCCAAGGAAGAATGAAATTAGAAAAGAGTTTCTAATTTGCATTATTTAGAGTTGTGCATTTGAGAATCGAAATACATATAATTAAATAAAATAAGACTTGATAGTAATTCCATGTCTTATATTTAATTGGGACATTGTATGGTAGAAGGATTGAATTGTACAGTAACTATGCATTGAAAGGTTCTTTTATGATTAATGTTGAAATCTATATTATCTGGAAAGTCGTTGATCGCTAAGGGGGCTTACCCTTATTGTAGAATAAATATTATTTATTTAAATGAATTAAATAGTTTAATTTATTTATTTAATTAAGATTAGAATTGTTCTAATTGATTTATTCACAACCGGTTTAATATGGAGAACCTAAAGGGTCACACCGCAAAAGGAAAATATTTATTTAAGAAGTAAATGGCATAATTGTAATAATAAGTTAAGTGTATTTAATTTAGTCTATGGAGATAGAATAAATTAAATAGCTTAATATTTATTATTTAATATTTTAGAAATATTAAATATAAATTAATAAGAGGAGTCTTATTATTATTATTATTACTATTACTATTATTTAATTCCTAATAGGGATTGAGAATTAATTAATAGATGTACTCTCACATGCATTCGTAATTGGATTAGGAGTTTAATTTAATTAAAGGAGTTTAATTATAATAGAAAGCATAATCCTAAATAGTTTAGGGAAGGGTTTTCCTACATCTATAAATAAGAGAAGTCTTATCATAAATGGGTTACACACTCTTGCATAAGAATTGTGGAGAGTACTTACAATTTCTATAGAGATAGAAACTAGGGTTTTGCCAACACCCATCTTCTTGAACAAGTATTATTCCTTGGTGGATCACCTCTAGAGGCCAAACACTTGGGTGGCTAACGTTGATCAAAGGAAGGTATTTAATCGGTGGAATTCAAGGAGAACGCGAAAGAATTAGAGGTGAACTTGTACCTGAGGAAGCTAGAATTCTACAAGGGTATAATTCTTATTCTCCATCTCTTTCGTTTAATTAATAATTGTGCATAAAAAAATATCATGGTGATGGTTAGTATAAAATTTTAAAATCTGATTTTATCGCGCTTCCGCTTTATTTATGTAATTTGATTGCATATTCGCGTTATACAAACCTAACATATTCGTCAACCCAAACGACATTACTAGAAACTTAAAATGCCCATAACACGTTTTGAATGTTGTTTTTAGAATATCCTCCTTCCTTACTTTCAACTAGTGGTAACCAGTCCTTAAGTAAATCTTTGAAAAGTGTTTCGCTCCCTTTAATTAATCAAACAAATCGTCAATTCTGGGCAACGGGTACTTATTCTTAATCGTGACTTTATTCAACTCGCGATAGTCTACGCAGAGCATTAACGATCCATATTTCTTCTTCACGAGCAGAACTGGCGCTCCCCAAGGTGAGACGTTTGGTCGAATATAACCTTTATCTAATAGCTCCTACAGTTGAACCATCAGTTCCTTCATCTCTACTGGAGCCATTCGATAAGGTGCCTTGGATATCGGTGTCATTCCTGATACTAAGTCGATCACAAATTCTACTTCCCTATCTGGCAGCATACCCAGAATTTCCTCTAGGAAAACGTCGGGAAATTCCCTTGCTATAGGTATCTGACTCAGTTCACCCTCTACTCTTCGAGTATCAACCACATGAGCCAGATAACCTATGCAACCCTTCCTTATCAACTTCCTTGCTTGCATCCTCGTCAGACAACAAGATTGTGTCGGCGATTTACTACCGTGGAATATAACCTTCGACTTTCTTGGAGCTTTCAGGTGTACGCACTTCTTCTGGCAGTCAATCACAGCTCCGTGATTTGATAACCAGTCCATCCCAAGAATTACATCGAACTCTCCCAAACGAATCGGTATCAAATTCACGCTAAGCTTAACCCCTCTCAATTCAGCATAACAATTCTTATGAATGTAGTCTACAGGGATAACCTCTTTATTGGCTACTTCTATGATTATGGGGTTCTCTAGTTTATCGCGGGGTAAGCCTAATAGTTTACTAAACTCTTCCAAGATAAAAGAGCAGGTAACACCCGAATCAAATAACACGTATGCATTGACAGTATTGATCGATATAATACCTGACACCACGTCCTTTGCCTGCACCGCATCCTGCATGGTCATGTTGAATGTGCACGTCGTCGACCGGTTCACTTGATTGGTTGGCCCTCCGATGGTCAGTTTGCTATTGTTGTGGTTATTATTATTGTTGTTTCGATTGCCACTGGCTGCATCACCTTTCCTCTTCGAGCAATCCTTGATCTAGTGATCGGGTGCTCCACACGAGAAACATCCTGACTTCCTTCCCTTGGGGCATTGAGAAGCAATATGCCCCAGTTACCCACAGTTATAACAAATGCCTTTGCCCCTCAGGCATTCTCCTGGGTGACTTCTTCCACAGTTGTTACACTTGTTGCCTTTCTTAGCCTCCTCTCCAGACCTGTTGCTTCTAGAGATTTGGCTATCACTCCATTTCCTTTTATTCTGATTGCTACCTCCACTACTTCCCCCTTTGTTACCATCCTGGCTCTTCTTCTTGTCATAGTTGTACTTTGCCAGCGCCTCACTTCCTCCTTCCGCAATGATCGCCCTCACTAACAGGGTGGAAAATGTGCTACTCTGCAATACTGGAACTCGACTGTAGATCCATGGTTTTAGCCCCAGTTCAAACCTCCTGATTTTCCTGGCCTCAGTATCAACTTGGTGAGGGGCAAATCTGGCTAACTCATTGAACTTTGCCGCGTACTCGGCGACTGACATGTTTCCTTGTTTGAGTTCTAGGAACTTCACCTCCATATTTGATTGCATACTCTTTGGAAAGTAGTTCTCGAAAAATAACAATTTGAAACGTTCCCATGGAATTACTCCTTCCCCAGCACGTCCCTTATTCGCCTTCCACAAAAAGTTTACTTCGCCCTTCATCATGAAGGTGGCAAATCCCGTCTTCTGCTCTTCGGCCACACGAGCGACCTCGGACACTTTCTCCATTTCTTCTACCCATGATTGGGCTGCGATTGGATCTATGGTTCCCCGGAACTCCGGAGGTCCTACCAATTTAAAATCCTTGAAGCTAGCCAAGTGATGCCCTAGCTGCTCCACTCATTGCGGAGGTCTGCTCTGCATGGCTTCGGCCAGCATATCGACGAAAGCTCTCATTGGGTGTGGATGACCCTGAGTGTTATTAACCGACTCCTCAACCCTTTGGTTTCGTGGCTGTCTTCATGGAGGCATGATCTCTTCGGAGCTTCGGTTCGGTGCCCTGATGCAACACCTTATAGACGTAAGCAAAATAAAGTATAGGCATCTATCAAACACATTCGATTCCAAAGGAAGCAACTGCATTTATATTCATATACCAATGTTTTACTACAGACTGACTCAACATTTGGCATACTGCTATAAATGCTCAATGGCATAGCCTATCAACGGATGTCTATCCCCTAATGAACAAAAAGTGGGGATTAATAACATTCCACCCTTCTGATCAAAACAGCTGACGGGGTTCTAACACTATCCCATGCGTACAACCACGCATAAGGATTTACAACAAAAGATGCCCCTAGCATGGACAAAAGTGAGACCTATTGGGCCTCATTATCACATCAATCGGCGCCGAACCGAACGGTTGGGCCAACTCTCTTCGGCAGAATACCTCTGGTCTCTCAAGTGCCTGACGGCGAGATCCAATGCAACGCTCAAGGATTCAATCCGAACTGCCCTGACCTGGACTTCTCTCTCTAGTTGATCTACCCTTCTAGCAGACCGAACCCATGCTTCCTCAACGCGAATCTTGTTTGCTATCTCCCAATTGAAATCGGCCTTCATGGCCTCGAGCACCACCTTCAGTTTTGCTAGTTCTAATTCTGCCTGATCCTTCTTCTCCCTTAGTTTAGTATTTCGGGCGACTAGCTGATGAAGTAGTGGCCTTACTTGCTGGGCCGAAGTCATATATCCTTCTAGTTGCACCTTCAGTCCTTTCATCTCATCTTCCAACTGATAAGCTATCTCCTTATATTGATCCTCCATATTCTGATGGATCCCGTTCTACTCTTCCAGGTCTCGGACTCTCTCTTCTAGCTCCTAGTTCCTATCGCCCAGTTGGTCTACTAAATAGTTCTCAGTTGGGATCTCTTTGTGTGAAGGATAATCCTCCCCCTCTTCCATTTCTTCGACGACGATGTGGTCCTCCCTAGACTCAGCTTTGGCGTCGTGACTACCCGATCTCATCACCCTACCCCTGACGGGTTATTCAGACTCGGCTAGATAGTCCTCATCCTCCTCGGGTTCGGACTCTACAGGTGCAACGGGTGCATAACTGACTAACTGCTCGGTGTCCACTTGGATGTCTGTGAACACTTCTTCCTCAGCGGCACGACTCGGCTCTCCTAACTCAGCCTTTCTACAACCAACACAAAGAACAACATCAGTCTAATAGTACAACGATAAAATATATCCATTGATGAAATGAATTTATATTTTATCATGTGCAGCATCGGCCCAATGAATTTTCCATAACTCATTGCCAAACTCATAAGACTCAATGAATCTCCTCGATTCGTGCCCTAGCGTACTCAATACGAGTTTAATACTAAGGTCATAACCTAGGTTTCGCATTCCTAAAGTTTATAACCTAAAGCTCTGATACCAACCTGTGATACCCCCAAATTCAGGTACCAATACAACGAACTTGGTGCTCAAGATCAACGACATTCAATCACCTTCAATCAATATATGACAACTAAATGCGAAATAAATAATCATATATCGATCATTTAAAAAGGTTTACAAAGGGTCCCAAGGTCTATAACCTTAAATAAAGATCCCGAAGCATACAAAAGTAACTAATATCATTCGGGTTACATAATCCGAAATCCAGACAAAACAGTAAAATAGATGGCGCATCCATCTGAAGCCTAGAACTTCATGTTCTCCTTGCCCTTATCTCTGCTCGAGCACTCAGGCTTAACTATAATATTTTCATAATATAGCAAGGGTGAGCAACGAGTTTGCTCAGTAAGTTAAACGAACAAGGGGTGTATCATGAATGAAGATAAATAATTTCAAATGATTCCATAGTAAGAATAACTGTAACGAATTCAACAAAGTGAATAACGGAAACAAGATAATGAATGATCGGTAAATGAATGAAGATTGATTATTAACTACAAACATTCAAGTAGACTATGAACATACACGTGAGGCATCGGTCACCTTGACCGACCCCCCTTAAGTTGCCAACTATAGAGTGTGTACGCAAGGGGATCAACCTTTTGTACCCTATGAATATGCATACCATTTAACTCCATCTCGTGTACCATCTTTCAGATACTTAGGTTACTCCCCATCATAGGGTTGTTCATCTCAGTCCAATAATCCTCACCCAACTTTGGGTTTGGGAAAACTTTTAAATTTACTAAACATGTATGTGTCTAACCGAACAATGGCTTAGACTTCTCTTGAATAGTTCATGAATATCAGAATTGAAATATGAACTCTGTTTACCAATACAATGGCAGCAAACGCACTGAGTGCGAAAAACAGTGCTATTGATGTGGAATAATCTTAAAGCATTTAAACCATCTAGCATATTCTTGAGAAATTAGACTCGAGCTTACTTCGAGAATTTGGCAACATGTAATAGGAACTTGCATAAGATATGATAGCAGACTTGCTCAATGTAAAGATAGTCAGGAACTTGCAATAGTTATAATCTCGAGGTTGAGTAAGTAACGTGAGATTAGAAACTTGTAATATGTCCGAAGTATAAGATTAAGAACTTCCATAATATATACCTATTTGCACAATATAAAAGTAGTTCATAAGGTTTAGATACTTGCCTGATTTGTTACTTATACAAATTTTCTCAACGATTCTGTTCTGCGAGTATCCTACAGTGATCATAATTTTGCACTCTGATCAGTCATAGTTATGCATTAACAACAAATAGGATAGACTCACTTAAGGGGTACTTATGAACTATGTTGGACTCTTTTTTCCTACAAGAGGTTTGACAAGCCACTCCTACGAATCCGTAGGACCTTGGTACTATTGGTAGAGTCACCGTCGGACCAGTGGGGGATTCTGCGACCACCCACTACGTTCAACGACTCGCTTTCGAAGTCCCATGATGGACTAGGGATATACCTATGGGTCTGACCAACCCTCTGCCGACAAGATGTTGGCTTCGGATCCCCTTCGGGAACTTCTCGTGGTTTGGGGACCGCCCGTACATCGGGGTCCTCTTCGGTATTAGATGTATCTTGCGTTTGGCTTCGGAAAGTTAAACGTTTCAGCCTCAACGTCATTCTAAGACTTCAGCTTCGGAGTTACGACTTTAAAAGTCAGGTCCGAGCCTTACTGGTAATTAAAGATTCAGCTTCGGGTTCAGCACTGAAACCTCTCGTAGTTCGGGATCTCTCGTGGTTTGGGAACCACTTCGGGATCGGGTGAACTAATGCTCGACTCACTTAGTGACTGCAGAGAAATAGTCAAGGTTCGGGTTCGGGATCAGATAACCCGTCACCTCTCTTTAGGGAAGCCTTTCGGCTTCGGGGTCGAATGGCGGACTAAAGTCCCTCATCAGGGATTGAGAGTTTGGGTTTGAGAAATAACCTATTGGTTCGTCTATATCATAATCGCTTTTGGACTGAACCAAGCCCTCACAGTGAAATGGCTAGGGCCTTCGGCTTCCAATATTGAACAAAATCCATCGAAATCAAAGGCCAATGCCTTCAATTTTGATAATAGATCCCGCTATAGGAATAATGCTATAGTTTGGGGTCGGGTAACCACCGGTACCTAACCCAGTTGCTTAGGTCCAAGAGTTCATGGTGAGGCGACGAACCTCATCAGGCAACTTTGGTCCTTCCGATATTGCTAAATGATAAGGATAGGGTCATCAATACGACTCGGGCTTGAGTCACTACCCCGTCCTATATCTATGCAGTGCCTGCATTGCACTCTACAACTCAGGGATTAACATCAATCCCCCATTACAACTGATCATGCCCAACTCGACACCTACTGACTCCATCAGAAGGGAATTTAACTAGACAAGGTAAGATAAATGCTTGGAATAGAAAGGAAGTCTCACTTCTTTGGAGCTTCGATGTCTAGTTCCCTAGCTTTCGAATTCCACTCGCCTTTCCAAACGGCAAGAATTTCTCCCAAGGTTACTTTTACCTCTCCGCTCACAGTATCTCTCTTGTATCAATATTGTATAAACTCAGCAAACTTCCCCAAGAGAACAAGGTCTCTATTAATAGGGAAATCTTTACCCAGTCGCTGGTTATTACCTAGTGGGTAGGATCAATATACGCCAGCAATACCCGCTGGTTAAGCATGATTAGGTGAAAGGCTTCACCAGCTCTCTGTTACATCAATCGGCAGGTTGTCATTCGCATGCCTGGGTCTTCGTATCACACGGAATAGGCCATTGTGAAAGTAGTATGCACACAAGCCAATTATATTTGATATGATGTAGCATATACTTTGTAATCTTCTTCATTTATTAATAAAAGAATTGATTTTTATTAAAAAGGCATTTTATATTATCTCCATAGTGTTGTTTTACTAAATGTGATAAACCCATAGTTTTGAGCAATGCTTTTAGAATCATAATAGTGATCATGCTAATGAGATCTAAATTCTAGATAGCTCACAAACTAAAATTTTTCCTAATCGTTGGATTACTAAAAAGGGAATTAGTGAATCCGGATAGATTAGTGCATACGTTGCTTGCTCTTAAGAAGATGATGATTGATCTCAAAATCATTTGCGTGGAGACACTAAAGCAAGTATGTAGGTGCTTATTGGAGAATAAGTTCATTGAACGTGGCACGCTAAGGAATACCTAATGGAGTTTTACTCGCCTGTCAATAGGAATTCCTCTAGTGATAGTAGTACAAGTGATCCTTGGACTTGAGATCATCATAGTATCTTGTGTATGATGAGTTATACTTTGACATGTCCCTTAAGACTTTTAGGGTATATCAAAGGGTATGATTGGGTATAATAAGTTGTACATGGAGATAGGTGAATGATCAACAAAGAATCTACCTCGTCTAGTAAAAGATGTGAATGTCCTATGTGATTCGATAAATGACAACCCAGTAGTCCTTGGCCAAGGCAGAATGAAATTAGAAAGGAGTTTCTAATTTGCATTATTTAGAGTTGTGCATTTGGGAATCGAAATATATATAATTAAATAAAATAAGACTTGACAGTAAATCCATGTCTTATATTTAATTGGGACATTGTATGGTAGAAGGATTGAATTATACGGTAACTATTCACTAAAAGGTTCTTTTGTGATTAATGTTGAAATCTATATTATCTGGAAAAGTCGTTGATCGCTAAGAGGGCTTACCCTTATTATAAAATAAATATTATTTATTTAAATGAATTAAATAGTTTAATTTATTTATTTAAATAAGATTAGAATTGTTCTAATTGATTTATTCACAACCGGTTTAATATGGAGAACCTAAAGGGTCACACCGCAAAAAGAAAATATTTATTTAAGAAGTAAATGGCATAATTGTAATAATAAGTTAAGTATATTTAATTTAGTCTATGGAGATAGAATAAATTAAATAGTTTAATATTTATTATTTAATATTTTGGAAATATTAAATATAAATTAATAAGAGGAGTCTTATTATTATTATTACTATTATTTAATTCCTAGTAGGGATTGGGAATTAATTAATAGAAGTACTCTCCCATGAATTTCTAATTGGATTAGGAGCATAATTAATTAAAGGAGTTTAATTATAATAGAAACCCTAATCCTAAATTGTTTAGGGAAGGGTTATTCCTACATTTATAAATAAGAGGAGTCTTATCATAAATTAGGGTTACACACTCTTGCATTAGATTGTGGAGAGTACTTGCAATTTCTATAGAGATAGGAACTAGGGTTTTGCCAATACCTAACTTCTTGAATACCTATTCTTCCTTGGTGGATCACCTCTAGAGGCCAAACACTTGGGTGGCTAACGTTGATCAAAGGAAGGAATCTCATCGATGGAATTCGAGGAGAACACGAAGGACTAGGAGTTGAACTTGTACCCAAGGAAGCTTTGATCTACGAGGGTATAATTCTTATTCTCTTTCTCTTTCGTTTAATTGATAATTGAACACAAGGATAGATCATGGTGATGGTTTGTATTAAAATTTTAAAATCCGTTTTATCACGCTACCGCTCTATTTGTGTAATTTGATTACATGCTTGCGTTATATACAAACCTAACACATTGGCCTAGCGCGGCTAGTGGTACTTACACGCCACCTTTAAATCAGCCATAACAGTAAAGCCACGTGGTCGGGTGGCTCCATGTCTGGGCTACTAAGTCCTTAGCTGATGATCAGCTTGTTATATCCAACATTAAGAACCTGGATTGGGTTTGTTTAAAAGAAATAAATGGACCAGCCCATTACTAGGAATCCCTTAGTGCAATTAATAATGTTAACCCTCTACAAAGCCATAAGTAGCTTATTGGGCTTGCTTAATAAACGCGAGGCTAGTCCATAATGCTCGGACTATAAAATCAATCAACAAATAACCACACATAGCTACCCAAATCATTTATGGGTTTAAATCAATACACAAGAGAATTTAATAACATGATTTTAAATTATTTACTTTAATAATAATGCAAGGAAAATCGTGGTCATTACAAATCTTACCTTGTCCAGTTAAATTCCCTTCTAATTGAGACAGTGGATGTCGAGTCAAGCATGAATAGTTGTAGTGTAAGAATAATGTTAAACTCTGTAGTCACAGAGTAGTCGATCAGAGACCTGCATGTTTTACATGTTGTGCTGAACAGAGACTGATGTGCTGTCGCAAGCACCCAAAAATAAAACCTTACTGCAAAAGATATTAATGTAGTAGGGCAAGCAAGAGTCGATTCCATAGAGAATGATTAGTCTAAATTTATAGCTTGTAAACCAAAGAGGGGTTGTAATTTTATTTAACTAATTAACTGAAACAAAATAAGAATAAAATAAAGACTTTAGTTATTCCGTTTAATATCACCTTATCATAATAATATTTATCCTTTAATGAAATTAATAGCCCTAGGTAACAACAAGCTCTGCTACCCGAAACTTCCCTTAATTATCACTCAATGAAACAAGCTCTTCACAAGATTCTAACCATTATTCAACCTAGAACAAGCTCTCTAGATTTAATATAACAGCAGCATTAAGATCTAGGGAATTAGACTATTCCAAGCAACAATCACACAAGCTCAGATTATTTAACGTGTCTTCCAATAATCATAGCAATACTCAAAAGTTTAACCACAATCATGTATCAATAATTGCTACTAATGATTAAGAACAATATCAATTACACGTAATACTATCCCTTGATCTAGCAGATAATATCAGTTAACCAATTTAATCCTGCAAAAACTAAATTAGTTAAGTCAAATAACATTCAACAGTTAAAACGGATTATCAAGAATGAACTTCATATAAGAAGGAATGAATAGTGTAAATAAAGTTCAACATCTCATTGGAACTAAATACAAGAAATGAGAAAAGAGTTCATAGTAAATATGCAAAATATAATTTAAAAGATATTCAACAATAATAGAATACAAAAATAAAGGAAGAGTTTAGAGAAGAAAAACTATGTTTTTATATCCAACTGTCACTTCGGATCACAATCTTCAATCTCCAAGCTTTCGCCTTCGATTCTAGGCTTCCATAAGTGTTGATCTCTTGCTTGCTATTGAACTATAAAAATGAAGAGGAGAGTAGCCTCCCCCTGGAGGTCTACTTCCTCTCCCTACTCTTATACTAACAAACTAATGTGGATAATGGATACAAACAATTGGTGTATGAATTGGTGGTGAATTAGTGTGTAAATTGGTGTATTACAAGCCTAGCTTCACTTGGTATTTATAGGAACTCATGGTGTGATAACCTATCATAATATGTCAAGATCAAACACCCAATAAACACATGTGCATCAGCCAACCAAGAAAGAATCCAACCAAAAACGTGCCCATGTAATGCACAAATAGTCCAAATCTAACAACTAAACTGATCAGCACCTTGTAAGCCAATTTTGAATTTGTAAACCACCGAATTGGACCTTGGACAAGAATAAAAGTTGTATCCCTGGATTTTCTAATGAATTTGGGCTTTTGAATCACCTGATTTGGAGTTGGGAAGCTCAAGTTATGGCCCAAATACTCCAACTGGTCCGAACAGGAATTTAGTCTAGGCGGGATTCGGATCAGTTGTCTAAAAGGCAATGTTTGGAGGACCAAATGAACTTCGATTTTTGCTCACCATACCATTCCGGAAAGCTTGAGAAGTCTACTAATATCTTCAAGAGAACACATTCTCATTTGGAAACTCTAACATAATTCAAATCGCAAACGAAGCCCCAGAGGTCAATCTGTCCAAAAGCCAAACAATCTGAAATTTTCAGCTTCAATGTCCGTTGGTAAAATGGTCATAACTTTCGCACCCGAGTTCTGATTTAGGTGTTTCAAGATGATCCGGAAAGCTAAGAAATAGATTTACAACTTTCCTTCTTTGAGCTTTGAGAGATATTGGTTGGACGAAGGACAAAATGGAGCCTCAAGTGAACGGACTGATTTCAAAACAATCCAAAAGTGCGGAAATAACTCATTTTTCATTTAATAGCTCCATTTGCAACCTAAATCAAAATATTAGAATAGTGAGTACAATTAGATGCCAAATAAGTATAGAAGACTAGACAATAAGAGATAAAAACATAACATATTTTAGACTTATCAAATTCCCCCATGCCTATCTTTTGCACGTCCTCGGGCAAAACAAAAATAAAGTATAATAAAAATTTAACTAATCAAACTAACAAACTTGACAACCTTGAGCCACAAATTAAAATGAACTACAACATTGACCTCAAAGATTCAAAAACGATAACTCTTGAAAAACTTTCAAAATCTCGCAACTTCTAGGATTTTAACTTGCTTGTTAGTCATACCTCACTTTAGATCCTTTCCTTGTGTGTGTGTATTCATTTGCACTAAACCAATAATAGCTCGGATGAACTTATGCAATCACATTACCTTATGAAACAAATCAAAATAAACTCGAAAAACTACATGCTTAATACATCACTCACCGTAAATGTAAACAAATTGGAAATTTCAAAAATTTTGAGATCAATGGACTCTAGGTAAGTGTATTTTATGCTCCATCTTATCCTAAGTCCACTCTTATGGGCGAGTGCGTTTTACACTCCATCTCAACCCACCGCAAGATTTGCGATTTATTACTTCCTTTATTTTTTTCTTTTCTTTTATTTTATTTTATATAGGTGAGTGTGTTTTACGCTCCATCTCCCCTAAGCATGTGTTTGTGAGTGAGTGCGTTTTACGCTCCATCTCAACTCACCACATGACCAACAAATCAAATTTGAGTACAATGCTACGAGTGATGTTTAAACGAGTTTTAGAGCTTATTGATCTCTCACACAAGCATTTGGTCATATATAAGCCCTCTCTAAGTGTATCACTGGTTCATTACAAATGGATAAGTGCTCAAATGTGGTAGAGATTCAAGAAATATAATAACCAACAAAAAAGTTAAGCACACAAACTAAGAAACATTTGTCCATTTTTCATGAGTTACATTTTATTTAATCGGGCTTCTATCATTGGTCGTAGTTCTAAATCAAGTCAATGCTCAAGAAACACAAAATAATAACCCTAAATTTTTATTTTATTTTTTAAAAAAAACCCATATATTTTTTATATATAAAAACACATTTTTTTTATAAAAACACACAAATACTAAATACTAATAAAAACACAAATACTAATTACCACCCTCCAAACTTAAAATTGACATTGTCCTCAATGAAAACAATTAACAAATCAAATGCAAAGGACTTCCCTAGAAATATGTCAATAATCGTGGGGCGTTGTAACTGTAGAATAACCTAACACGAAAGATAAAACTAAACAAAAATAAAATTAAGTGAAATAAAATTAGATGAAAGGGATGCGAAATTTGGGTTGCCTCCCAAGTAGCGCTTGATTTATAGTCGTCAGCCCGACTTCTTTATTTTTTATTCGAGACATTAAGATCGCCACGGACAAAACAAGAGTCCCTACGAAATTAAAAAGCAATACGAGTTTAAATTAAGATAGAAAAGTGCTAAAATGAAATAAGGCTCATAAAAGCACAAAATAAAACTAAAATCATTCCCCGGCAATAGCGCCAAAATTTCACGTGTTGTCGCAAGCACCCAAAAATAAAACCTTACTGCAAAAGATATTAATGTAGTAGTGCAAGTAAGAGTCGATCCCACAGATAATGATTAGTCTAAATTTATACTTTGTAAACTAAAGGGGGGGTTGTAATTTTATTTAACTAATTAACTGAAATAAAATAAGAATAAAATAAAGACTTTAGTTATTCCAATCAATATCACCTTATCATAACAATATTTATCCTTCAATGAAATTAATAGCCCTAAGTAACAACAAGCTCTACTACCCGAAACTCCCCTTAATTATCACTCAATGAAACAAGCTCTCTTCATAAGATTCTGACCATTATACAACCTAGAACAAGCTCTCTAGATTTAATATAACAGCAGCATTAAGATCTAGGGAATTAGACTATTCCAAGCAACAATCACACAAGCTCGGATTATTTAACATGTCTTTCAATAATCATAGCAATACTCAAAAGCTTGACCACAATCATGTATCACTAATTGCTACTAATGATTAGGAATAATATCAATTACACGTAATACTATCCTTTGATCTTGCAGATGATATCAGTTAACCAATTTAATCCTGCAGAAACTAAATTAGTTAAGTCAAATAACATTCAACAGTTAAAACGGATTATCAAGAATGAACTTCATATAAGAAGGAATGAATAGTGTAAATAAAGTTCAACATCTCATTGGAACTAAATAAAAGAAATGAGAAAAGAGTTCATAGCAAATATGCAAAATATAATTTAAAAGATATTCAACAATAATAGAATACAAAAATAAAGGAAGAGTTTAGAGAAGAAAAACTATGTTTTGATATCCAACTGTCACTTCGGATCACAATCTTTAATCTCCAAGCTTTCGCCTTCGATTCTAGGCTTCCATAAGTGTTGATCTCTTGCTTGCTCTTGAACTATAAAAATGGAGAGGAGAGTAGCCTCCCCCTGGAGGTCTACTTCCTCTCCCTAATCCTATACTAACAAACTAATGTAGAGAATGGATACAAACAATTAGTGTATGAATTGGTAGTGAATTAGTGTGTAAATTGGTGTATTACAAGCCTAGCTTCACTTGGTATTTATAGGAGCTCATGGTGTGCTAACTTATCATCATAAGTCAAGCTCAAACACTCAATCAACACATGTGCATCAGCCAACCAAGAAAGAATCCAACCAAAAACGTGCCCATGTGATGCACAAATAGTCCAAATCTAACAACTAAACTGATCAGCACCTTGTAAGCCAATTTTGAATTTGTAAACCACCGAATTGGACCTTGGACAAAGAATAAAAGTTATAGCCCTGGATTTTTTTAATAAATTTGGGCTTTTGAATCACCTAATGTGGAGTTGGGAAGCTCAAGTTATGGCCCAAATACTCCAACTGGTCTGAACAAGAATTTAGTCTAGGCGGGATTCGGATCAGCTGTCTAAAAAGCAATGTTTGGAGGCCCAAATGAACTTCGACTTTTGCTCACCATACCATTCCGGAAAGCTTGAGAAGTCTACTAAAATCTTCAAGAAGAACACATTCTCATTTGGAAACTCTAATACAATTCAAATCGCAAACGAAGCCCGAGAGGTTAATCTGTCCAAAAGCCAAACAATCTGAAATTTTCAGCTTCGACGTCCGTTGGTAAAATGGTCATAACTTTCGCACACGAGCTCTGATTTAGGCGTTTCAAGATGATTCGAAAAGCTAAGAAATAGATTTACAACTTTCCTTCTTTGAGCTTTGAGAGATATTGGTTGGACGAAGGATAAAATGGAGCCTCAAATGGACGGACTGATTTCAAAACAATCCAAAAGTGCGGAAATAACTCATTTTTCATTTAATAGCTCCATTTGCAACCTAGATCAAAATATTAGAATAGTGAGTACAATTAGATGCCAAATAAGTATAAAAGACTAGACATTAAGAGATAAAAACATAACATATTTTATACTTATCAGAGACTCACACCGGAGTCGTAATAATGGCCTTAGTCACCATGTCCAGATGGTATCAAGAGTCAGGACTGTAGACTGTAGGTATCCATTATTCATGATCATAGGTCCTTGTAAATGCTTGAGATCAGCTGTGGACTTGAGACGAGCTCAAATCAAAACTGAAGTAGTAAGTCCAACTTGAGGTAACCATTATGGTAAATCTCAGGACTTGTGTCTATAGACCATAAATAATGACAGTCAGTTTGGAAGCAAAGCATGACTCAGACCAAGTTCTGCAGTATTGTATTAGACCCGAGTTTGGAACTTAAGGTCTGGTGTGGTTATTCTTAGTTAGGCCCTTACGTGTTAATTGGTAGCCTCAGTCAGATTCAGCCCATGTGTCAAATTGGCCACAACACCATTAGCCAAAAAATTTCACCTTGAGCTGTGATGTCGAAGTATGCCTTAACCAAAATCGTAGGAAGCAATCTATGATCGTAGAGTAACCTCGCTTCATCATAGAGTCCCTCTGCTGAATCACCATAGCTATCCAGCGTAGTCGTATTGAAATCGTAGAGTGGACTCTGCCGACCTTAGAGTACCACTCGGCCATCGTAGAGTGGACTTTGCCGACCGTAGAGTACCACTCGGCCATCTTAGAGTGGACTCTGCCAACCGTAGAGTACCACCTGCCATCGTAGAATGGACCTGACCAGTCCTAGACCAAACCATAGAGTGAACTCTACGATCGTTGTGCAACTCTGCCCGATCATAGACCTTCACTAAACCAATCGTAGAGTCACACCACTGTTCGTAGAGTGACCCCACTAATAGTAATGGAGCCCTACGAACCATAGGACAGGGTAACAGACCAAAGGGTGATTAGATGGACCATTAGATAGTCTTTTAAGTAAGTCTAACTAATCCACTCTTGATGCTTAACTATGACTGATCGTAGAGTAATTATAATTATTATAGGATACTTGTAAGAGCAAAATCATAGAGTGATTTATAAACAGCAATCAGGCAAGTTCCCTATCTTTCACACCCTTATATGCTGTGTGCAAGACCTCGTTCTACTCAGTTATTATATTGTGTGAATCCTTGTCATACTATTGTGTATATTCTTTACATACTGCAAGTTTCTAATCTTATGCTTCTTATTGCAAGTTCCCTCTTACTCAATCCCTATATTGAGCTAGTTCTGAAATTCATCTCTTAATGCAAATTAAGCTCGAGTTCCATTTCTCAAGTATGTGCTAAGTGGTTTAATTGTTTTAAAATTATTCCACATCGATATCACTGGTATTCGCATATAGTGCAGTTGATTGCTATTCCATTGATGAACTGTGTTAATATTTAAGGTTATGATATTCATGAACTATTTGAACAAAAGTCTAAGCCCTTTGTTCGGCTAGACATATGCATGATTTGTAAACTGAAAGCTATCCAAACCTATTGTTGGAATGGATTCTTAGACTGAGATGAACAACACCATGATCGGGAGTATCCTAAGTATCTGAAAGACGATACAGAGCAGAATTAAATGGTATGCATATTCATAGGTACGAGAGGCTGATCCCCTCGCATACACACTCTGGTGTTCGTAACCTAAGGGGGTCAGTTAATGTGACTGATGCCTCATATGTGTGTTCATAGTCTATTTTTGACTGTCGGCAGTAAATAATCAATCTTCATACCCTTATCTGAACTTTGATTATATCGTTCAAGTTGTTCCATCAATTCTTGTTATTGTTGAATCAGGCTAATATTATTCACATTCGTTCATGGTATATCTTTTGTTCATTTTAAACTTGCTGAGAAAACTCGTTGCTCACCCTTGTTATATCATGAAAACAATACAGTTAAGCCCGAGTGCTCGAGCAAAGATAAGGGAAAGGAGTAGGTGAAGTTCTAGGCTTCGGTTATGCGCGCCAATTGCTTTAATGTATTGTTGAGATATCAGTTATATAACACGAATACTAATAGTTATTTTGGAACTTCGTGATGTATTTATTTAAGGTTATAAACCTTGGGACCCTTGTAAACCTTTGTAATGATCAATATATGATTATCTATTCTGCATTAAGTTGTCGTTTGTTGATTTAAGGTGATTAGAAGATGTTTATCGTGAGCACCAAAATCGAGGTATTGGTACCCAATTTTGGTGGTGTCACAGTGTGATTGGAATTATTTTAGAGGATGCTTGAATGAATGGTTTTTTTTATAAATGAGGTCTGCGTACCTCATCTTCTCTAATTTTTCTTAATGTAAATTCTATCTCCCTCCTATGTACTTCCCTTTGACTGCTGATCAAGGTTTCTATTTATTTTAAATAGTTTATTCAATAGGATTAGTTAGAATTATTTTGAAGAATTGGAGACCAAGGAGCAACGAGCGTTTGAAGACCCGTTTGTAATGAAGACAATTAAAGTTAATAATTTGATTGTGTATTATTTAATTAATAATTAAATAATAAGTAACCCTAAATTGTTATTATTTAGGTAATACCTAAAGATAATTAATTGATTCCTATTTAATTAATATTAAATGGTAATCAAATGAGAAATGAGCTATTTAAATATGAAGTGTTTAATAAATCCTTAATCAAACAAGTAAACTTAATTATTTAAAGGCTTAAAAAGTGTCTAACATGTAAGAAATATAATTCTAAGTTAATGAAAGTACGTTGTGCTATGTGCATTATGTGAGTAACTATGTGGTAGATAAGTTTCTTAATGAACGTATAGACGTACAACTACGCAATACTAATTGATAGCTCGACTTTATCAATGTTAGGTCCTTCAAGGCCTATTAATTAAAGCTAGAATTATTTGTAGCTGAGCAGACAAACAAGTTCTCTATCTCGAAACTTTAATTGTTGCAAGTTTCCTACCCTTGCTCATATTTTATTGAGCAATTCTTTAACCCTACTCAAATTATATTCGAGCAGGATATTATTGTATTGCAAGTTATTTATTTAAGCTCGAACCTTATTTCCAAGCATGCTTTAAGTAGTTTAATTACTTTACAATTACTCCACATCTATGATATTTATTGATACTCGCACTTGGTGCACTTGGGTTCGTACAGTCTTGGACTCGTACATTATTCAAAGTTCTATAATTGATGAACTATTTAAGATTGAGTCTGAACCTTCGTTCGGTCAGACAATTACATGAAATTTCTATAAAAGCTATCCAGGTCAATCGATGGTATGGATTCTTAGACTGAAGTGAACACCCCTTTCATTATAGATGAGTACCCCACATATCTAATATAAAATACAAATAGCAGAGTTGAATGTTATGCATATACATAGCGTACGCGAGGCTGATCCCCTTAAGTACATATTCTGTACCCAGTAACCAAAGGGTCAATTAGCTATTGATTTCATTGGAAGTTTATTGTTCAAAGTCTACTTGACTATCATTCATTCTAAAAACAATTACTATCCTTGCTTCCGATATTCATATTATTGAATCTTTTTATATATATATTTCGTCAATCATGATATATATATTTTATTGTTGTATTTAAACTTGTTGAGCAAACTAGTTGCTCATCCTTGCTATATCATGACTTTTATTGTAGTTAAACCTGAGACTTCAGGGAAGGGCAAGGGTAAAGAAAAGATGAAGTAGTAAACTTCAAGTAGCTGGCTTGTTTTATGCTTAGTTTAATTTACTATTAATGTAATTTGAACCCTGATTAATATTTAGGGTATGTTTTGTGTTATGTATTGAGGTTATAGAATCTTGGGACTAGTAACACCTTTTGAATGAACAACATATGTTTATTATATTCTGCATTTAGTTATTGTATGTTGTTTGGAGGTGGATGTTTGTATTGGATCGTGATGACCGAATCCGGGCATTTGAGACCCGAATTTGGGGGCGTCACAGGTTGGTATCAAAGCTATAGGTTATAAATGTTAGGATTGCGAAACCTAGGTTATAACCTTAGTATTAAACTCGTATTGAGTGCATTAGGAGATAAATCAGAGAGATTTATCATATTTGGTATTTTGGTGAATTGGGGAATTCATCGAGTCGGGTAGTACCCAATGAAATATAATTTCATTTCTTCAATGAATATATTTTATTGTTGTACTAATGTTAGTTTTGTGGGTTTGTAAGATGGCTGCCGTAGGAGAGACCAATGGAGTTCGGGAGGAGGAGGTATTCACTGACATACCCGTTGTTACGGAGCAGCTGGTAGGCTATGCACCTGTTGCCCCAGTAGTACCATTGAGTGGGTCCAAGCCAGAGGAGGACTACTTGATGGATTTGGTGGAGCCTGTCATGGGCGGAGTGTTGAGATCTGGTAGTCAGGACAGTGAGGACTTGCTCAGGGATTATGCCGACCACATAATGGAGCAGGAGTAGACTATTGAGCAGCAGAATGCTCGTATTGCACACTTAGAGGAGGAAAATTCTGTCCATCAGGAGATGGAAGATCAGTATAAGGCAGAGGCGTACTCGTTACAGTTCGAGGTAGCTGATCTAAAGGCTCAGATTCAGCAGTTAGAGGGTGCTACACCCCAGTTGGGCCCCACAGTGCAGTAGCTGGTGTTGCAAAACAGTCAGCAGAGGTAGGCATTAGAGCAATCGGATGCCAGAGAAGTGGAGCTGCAGTCAGTGCTACAAGCAGCCAGAGCTGAGCGGGACTTGGAGCAGGCGGACAGGATTCGAGTGCAGGAGTTCTAGGTTCGCGCAGCAACAAGAGTGGATGTGTTGAAGGGAGAGGTTCGAGATGGATCCGTCAGGATTGATACGTTAGAGTATACCCTGTACACGACATTAGCCAGAGTGCAGGACCGGGTCAGAAGATACCCTCGGGAGGATGGCAGTAGTCGGTGCATGATCAGACGTCGAGTGGTTGATCGGATAGCTCGACAAGCATTCCGTCGAGCAGTTCGCCGTAGCAGGCGTTGACTTGTTGGTTCAGTACCCTTATGTGTACCTGGTTGTTGTCGTGCATCCCACTTTTGTTTTAATAGGGACAGTTTTATGTTGTAAACCCTTATGCCTTGATGTATGCATAGGATGGTAATCAACCCCGACTTTTAATCTGTCAAAGGGGTAAGTACTAGTGAATACTCACCTTTTGCTTAATAGAGGATAGTTATCAGTAGGCAGTTTATGCCATTGAACGTTTATAGTAGTACACCAAATGTTGAGTCAGTCTGTATTAAAACATTGGTATATGAATATAAATGCAGTTGTTTCCTTCTAAATCGAATGTGTTTGATAGATGTATCTACTGCGAAATGTTGACTTAACTGGTATAATGTGTAAGGCATAATAAGCGAAAGTTTAAGACTTATTCTTTAGCAGATCATAATGCGGCCCAAAGGTAGACCCCGCAATCAGCGAGTCGCAGAGTCAGAAAGTGAGTTCGGGGATCAACCCGATCCAATGAGAGTGTTCGTGGAGATGCTGGCGAAAGCCATGCAAGCAAGACCACCACCTATGGTCCTAGTAGGGGAACAACCAGCGCCCCAGCTAGTGCATCACTTGGCTAACTTTAAGGATTTCAAACTAGTTGGGCCACCCGAGTTCAAGGGCACTCTCGATCCAATAGAAGCACAGACTTGGGTCGAAGAAATGGAAAAGGTCTTCGAGGTCGCATGAGTGGCCGAGGAACAGAAAACCAGATTCACCACCTTCATGATGAAGGGCGAAACTAACTATTGGTGGAAAGCCAATAAGGGGCAAGGGGCGAGCAGGCGAGGGAGTCATTCCATGGGACAGATTTAAAGAGCTATTCTTCGAGAATTATTTTTCGGAGAATACGTAGTAGGATATGGAAGTTAAGTTTCTGGAACTGAAATAGGAAAGTATGAATGTCGCAGTGTACGCGGCAAAATTCAATAAGTTGGCCCGATTTGCTCCACATCAGGTGGACACAGAAGCCAGAAAAGTAAAAAGATTTAAATTGGGATTGAAGCTATGGGTGCAGAAAGCAGTCGTTGTATTAAAGATTAAGGACTTCTTTGAACTGCTGGAAAGGGCTATATTCGCAGAAGGAGGCAATGAAGCTGTGGCACGATTCAACCAGGACAGAAAGAAAGGTCAGGAAGGACCTAAAGCGGGGAGCAGCGGAGGCAACAACCCCAATAAGCGCAAGTGGAATGAGAGTCAATCGTCCGCAGGCTATAGATCTGGAGAAGAGGCTAAGAAAATGGGAAGTGCAACAATTGCGGGAAGAATCACTCGGGGGAGTGCATGAAGGGGAAAAGCGTTTGTTATCGTTGTGGGCAACCAGGGCACCTGGCTCCTCAGTGTCCGAATAAGCAGAAAAGATGGTGTTTCTCTTGTGGAGCACCCGGCCACCAAATCAAGGATTGTCCGAAGAGGAAGAGCGACGTAGGGAGTGGCAACAGAAACAACTACAACAATAGCAACAATAACAACAACAACAGCAACAACAACTGGCCGAGCATCAGGGGGCCTGCCAGTCAAGCCAACAGACCAACGACATGCACATTCAACATGACCATGCAGGATGCCGTGGGGTTTAAGGACGTCGTGTTAGGTATCATCCCAATCAATGGTATAAATGCATGTGTTATTCAATTTGGGTGCTACCTGCTCTTTTGTTTCCGAAGAATTTGCTAAACGGTTAGACTTACCTCGTGAAAAGTTATAACACCCTATGAACGTAGAGGTAGCAAACAAGGAAATTATCCCCGTAGAATGCACTCATAGGAATTGTTGTGCCGAATTGCGAGGATGTAAGCTCAACGTGGATTTGATACCGATTCGTTTGGGGAGTTCGATGTGATCCTTGGAATGGATTGGTTATCGATTCACGGAGCAGTCATCGACTGTAAGAAGAAGTGTGTACACCTGAAGACTTCTAAAACGTTGAAGGTAGTATTCTATGGTAGTAAATTGCCGAGATAATCTTGTTGTCTAACAATGATGCAAGCTAAAAGGTTTCTGAAAAAGAGTTGAATAGGTTATTTGGCTCACGTGGTTGATACTCGTATAGTCGAGGGCGAACCGAGTCAGATACTTGTTGTAAAGGAATTCACGGATGTCTTCCCAGATGAAATTCCTGGATTGCCACCGGATAGGGAGGTAGAATTTGTAATTGTCTTAGTGCCGGGAGCCGCACCAATATCAAAGGCGCCGTATCGAATGGCACCGGTAGAAATGAAAGAGCTGATGGTCCAATTGCAGGAACTGTTAGATAAGGGTTATATCAGACCGAGCGTGTCACCTTAGGGAGCGCTAGTTCTGTTCTTAAAGAAGAAGGATGGTTCGATGAGGCTTTGTATCGACTATCGCGAATTGAATAAAGTCACGGTTAAGAATAAGTACCCGCTGCCCAGAATAGACAATCTGTTTGATCAACTTAAAGGAGCAAAATATTTTTCAAAGATTAATTTGAGAACGGGCTATCATCAACTGAAGGTGAGATAGGAGGATGTCCCGAAAATTGCATTCAGAACTCGTTATGGGCATTTCGAGTTTCTAGTAATGTCATTTGGACAGACAAATACACCAGCGGCATTCATGGATATGATGAACAGAGTGTTCAAGCAGTACCTGGACAAGTTCATGGTAGTATTCATCGATGACATCTTGGTGTATTCAGTGTCAGAGGAAGAACATGCTGAACACCTAAGGATTGCTTTGGAGACGTTAAGAAGGGAGAAGTTGTACATAAAATTTTCGAAGTGTGAATTTTGGTTGCAAAGGGTGCAGTTTCTAGGACACGTCATTACCAAGGATGATGTTTCGGTAGACACTGGAAAGGTGGAAGCCATTAGTAATTGGGAGCAGCCGAAGACGCCGATGGAGATAAGGAGTTTCCTGGGGTTAGCGGGATACTATCGACGATTCATCCAGGATTTTTCGAAGATAGCATCGCCGTTGACCAATCTAACCAGAAAAACGATAAAGTTCGTTTGGACGGAGAAGTGCGAGGAAAGTTTCATAGAGCTGAAGAAGAGACTTAGCCAAGCACCGGTGTTGGCTTTACCGGACGACACTAGAGGTTTTGTGGTGTACAGTGATGCGTCACACAAAGGCCTCGGATGTGTGCTAATGCAGCACGGCAAGGTCATTGCATACGCTTCACGTCAGCTGAAGGACTATAAGAAGGGATACCTGACTCATGACCTGGAGTTAGCAGCGGTAATATTCGCCTTGAAGATATGGAGGCATTATCTATATGGAGAGAGGTGTGAGATATATACAGATCACAAAAGTCTGAAATACATCTTCACTCAGAAGGAGCTAAACATGAGGCAGCGCCAATGGTTAGAATTGATCAAAGATTAAGACTGTGATATTCTATACCATCCGGGCAAAGCAAATGTAGTGGCAGATGCCATGAGCAGGAAAGACAAGGAGAAATTGATGAAGCAGACAACTCAGGCGGAGTTAATAAAGGAGTTTGAATGTCTGGAATTGGAGGTTCAGTATCCGATGGAGACGGACGAGAAATTACTTATAGTGACAGCAAGCCCGACCCTATTGGATCAAAACAAGGAGGCTCAAAAAAAGGATGAGGATTGTGATTCAATAAAGAAGCGAATTGCCGAAGGCGAGGAGCTTAAGTATAAGATTGATAGCACAGGGTTGCTAAGGTTTGAAAGGAGAGTCTGGGTACCATTGGATCCGAAATCGAGGGAAGAAATCCGTCAGGAAGCTCATAGCGCGAGGTACTTAGTACATCCCGAAAGCACAAAAATGTATCATGATTTACAGCAGTATTTTTAATGGCCGAATATGAAACGAGAAATGGCAGAGTGCGTCAGCCGATGTTTGACATATCAGCGAATTAAAGCAGAGCACCAGCGACGGACTGCTTCAACCATTGACTTGGTGTCGGGAGCTGCACCAATATCAAAGGCGTCATATCGAATGGCACTGGTAGAAATGAAAGAGCTGATGGTTCAATTGCAGGAACTGTTAGACAAGGGTTATATCAGACCGAGCGTGTCACCTTGGGGAGCGCTAGTTCTGTTCTTAAAGAAGAAGGATGGTTCGATGAGGCTTTGTATCGACTATCGCGAATTGAACAAAGTCACGGTTAAGAATAAGTACTCGCTGCCCAGAATAGGCGATCTGTTTGATCAACTCAAGGGAGCGAAATACTTTTCAAAGATTAATTTGAGAACGGGCTATCATCGACTGAAGGTGAGACAGGAGGATGTCCCGAAAATGGCATTCAGAACTCGTTATGGGCATTTCGAGTTTCTGGTAATGTCATTTGGACTGATAAATGCACCAGCGGCATTCATGGATATGATGAACAGAGTGTTTAAGCAATACCTGGACAAGTTCATGGTAGTATTCATCGATGACATCTTGGTGTATTCAGTGTCAGAGGAAGAACATGTTGAACACCTAAGGATTGCTTTGGAGACGCTAAGAAGGGAGAATAAAATTTTTGAAGTGTGAATTTTGATTACAAAGGGTGCAGTTTCTAGGACACGTCATTACCAAGGATGGTGTTTCGGTAGACACTGCAAAGGTGGAAGCCGTTAGCAATTGGGAGCTGCCGAAGATGCCGACGGAGATCAGGAGTTTCATGGGGTTAGCGGGATACTATTGGCGATTCATCCAGGATTTTTCGAAGATAGCATCGCCGTTGACCAATCTAACCAGAAAAACGATAAAGTTCGTTTGGACGGAGAAGTTCGAGGAAAGTTTCATGGAGCTGAAGAAGAGACTTTGCCAAGCACCGGTGTTAGCTTTACCGGACGACACTAGAGGTTTTGTGGTGTACAGTGATGCATCACACAAAGGCCTTGGTTGTGTGCTAATGCAGCACGACAAGGTCATTGCATACGCTTCACGTCAGCTGAAGGACTATAAGAAGGGATACCCGACTCATGACCTGGAGTTAGCAGCGGTAATATTCGCCTTGAAGATATGGAGGCATTATCTATATGGAGAGAGGTGTGAGATATATACAGATCACAAAAGTCTGAAATACATCTTCACTCAGAAGGAGCTAAACATGAGGCAGCGCCGATAGTTAGAATTGATCAAGGATTACGACTGTAAGATTATGTACCATCCGGGCAAAGCAAATGTAGTGGCAGATGCCTTGAGCAGGAAAGGCAGGGAGAAATTGATGAAGCTGACAACTCAGGCAGAGTTAATAAAGGAGTTTGAATGTCTGGAATTGGAGGTTTAGTATCCGATGGAGACGGACGAGAAATTACTTACAGTGACAGCAAGCCCGACCCTATTGGATCAAAACAAGGAGGCTCAAGAAAAGGATGAGGATTGTGATTCAAAAAAGAAGGGAATTGCCGAAAGCGATGAGCTTAAGTATAAGATTGATAGCATAGGGTTGCTAAGGTTTGAAGGGAGAGTCTAGGTACCGTTGGATCCGGAATTGAGGGAAGAAATCCTTCAGAAAGCTCATAGCACGAGGTACTCAGTACATCCCAAAAGCACAAAAATGTATCAGGATTTGTAGTAGTATTTTTAGTGGCCGAATATGAAACGAGAAGTGGTAGAGTGCGTCAGCCGATGTCTGACATATCAGCGAATTAAAGCAGAGCACCAGCGACCGAGCGGACTGCTTCAACCATTGGAGATTCCGGAGTGGAAGTGGGAGCACATCACAATGGACTTTGTGGTGGGTTTGCCACCAACGCAAAAGGGTTTAGATGTCATCTGGGTAATTGTGGACCGTCTAACCAAGTCTGCCCATTTCCTACCAATCAGGATACGGTATAAGCTAGAGCAGTTAGCAAAACTTTATGTCAAGGAGATTGTATCGCGTCATGGAGTACCGGTATCCATTGTGTCAGACAGGGATCCGCGCTTCACGTTAAATTTTTGGAGAAATCTGCAGCCTAGAATGGGAACACAGTTGAGGTTGAGTACAACATATTAATCTCAAACTGATGGCCAAAGCGAGCAAACGATTCAGACCTTAGAAAATATGCTTCGGGCAGTCGTGATGGATTTAAAGGGTAGCTGGGATGACCATTTCCCACTGGTGGAGTTTGCTTATAACAATAGCTATCACGCTAGCATTGGCATGCCACCGTATGAAGCGCTATATAGAAGGAAATGTCGAACCCCGATGTGTTGGGATGAGACTGGAGAGCGAAGATTGTTGGGACCTGAAATGGTGCAGCAGACTACAGATACAGTATAACTGATCAGGAATCGACTGGTAGCAGCTCAAGATTGCCAGAAGAAATATGCCGACTTACATCGTCATAAGAGAGACTTTAAAGTTGGTAGCTTTATGTTTTCGAAGGTATCTCCCTGAAAAGGGAAGATCCGTTTTGGAAAGAAGGGCAAATTGAGCCCTAGGTTCATAGGACCGTTTGAGATATTGAGGCGAATCGACGAAGTGGCATACGAGGTAGCGTTACCTTCTGAACTTGAGCACATTCACAACGTGTTTCATGTGTCAGTGTTGCGGCCGTATAAACCAGACTACAAGCACGTTATCTCTTATGAACCAATCTAAGTCGAGAAGGACTTATCGTACGAGGAAGTTCCTGTCTAGATACTTGATAGGAAGGAACAAAAATTGAGGAATAAGATCATCTATTCTGTTAAGGTTCTCTGGAGGAATCACGCAGTCGAAGAGGTTACGTGGAAACTTGAAGAGAAGATGAAAGCAAATTACCCGTTTCTATTCGAGTAACCTTATTTTTGCAATTCCGAGGACGGAATTTTTATAAGGGGCGAGGGATGTAATGCCCGTGAATTTTAAACGTCATTATTAATTAAATATATAATTTAATTTTTAATGAGTTAGTTTGTGTACTTATTTGAACCTTTGTGTGCATTGGTAGCCTACGTGACTAGGTGATGAATTGATTTAAATTGAGTGAAGGGAGTCACTAATAGTATAGTTAAATTAGTGAACAAGCCCTAAGGTCTAATATCAATTAAATTGATAAAGTAGTTACTAATTAAACATTCAAATAAATTGAATATAATTAGTATATTGAATTGAATGAATTAATTAATAAAAGTATTAATTAATGAGAATATGGTCAAATTGAATAATAAAATTTAATAGTCCAAGTAGTAATCAATTACTAATTGACTAACTTATTTCATTAAGGAACTAAGACCAATCATTTATTTGGTCATGGATGTAGTAATTAACAGTGTGACAAATTAATTTAATCAATCATTGGGTTAAATTAAATGACCCAATATTGCATTAAATAGATTTGGTTTATTAGCCTAATCATTTAAATTGGAAGCCCAATGGTAGTTAATGTGTGGTCCAAAACTTAGCCACTTGGTAAATTAAATGTGTAACATTAATTTATTAGTTAAAGCAAAGTATTTGGGACATCAAATTGGGACAAAATCCCCCATTTGGTCGTGCACTTAGGAGAGAAGGGGAACAAGTTGTTTTCAATTTTTCATTAAAATATTAACTAGCTTGTGTTGGGAGATGGAGTTTAGACTTGATAGTATAGCTACCTAGGATGTCAAATAGCTACATATGATGTCAAATAGCTTCCTAAGGTGTCAACTAGCCACCCTAGTGACATAAGTCTTTCACTAGCTCCATGATGACAAGTATAGGGGTTCTTGCTTTCATCTAGTTAATAGACCAAATAGTGGTCAATTGCATCTTCATTTTTCTAAAATCTTGAGAGAATGTTAGAGAGAGTTTGAAGAGAAAGCAAGAGCAAATACTTGAGAGGTTAAAGAGAAGGTAGTGTCTAAACCTTGTAAGGAGAAGGAGAAGATCTTGATTGTTTATGTCATCTCCATTCACAACCTACTTTGGAAAGAAGAGGAGAATTGCCATTAAATCTAGGTATGAATCTTCATTTCTTTCAAACCCTAGTTGTTTGTGTTGGAGTTTTTAATGTTTGTTGCTTGATTCTTATGAGAGGAATGGAGTATGTATAGATCTAGGTTTCATTTTGTTAGATCTACATTATTTTAAAAGAATGCTTAACTCATATGATTTAAAATCAAGGTAATAAGAAATAATGATCTAGTATGTTTTATTAATACTATGTTTAAGTTTAAAAACATTTGCAGCAAGTTTTGGTGGGTTTGATATGCTAAAACATGTGTATAATAATTTATTGAAGTACAAAATTTATTGATGAAAATTGTTGATTTAAATCATAAATATTTTGTTTTAATATTAAAAATATTTTTTTTAGTCATGGGTAATTTTTTGGGAATTTATTTTGGAGATTAAAGCTTGCTTGATGGTATTTAAATTTATTGGGTGTATTGGAATTTCCCAGCAAAGCTCCTGCATCAAAGTTGGTTGAAGGCCGGCCGCACATGGCGCGCGCCGTGTGAGGAAAACGGAGCGGTCGCGCATGGCGCCAACCTGCCGGGTCCCTAGCGCCAAACGACATCGTTTTGGCCATGTCGGGAGAGCGCTCGAGCGCAATGCGCGGGGAGGCACCGGATGGAAAATTACGATGGTGCTCCTCTGCCCGGTTTTCGCCTTATTTATCAGAATGCCATCCAGATTTTGTTTTAATTAAATTTAATGCTTTAAATGTTATTATTTAATTGTGTAAAACTAGTAAATGTACAAAATGAAGTTTTTGGCATTAAATCTTATATTTTTCAAATATAATATATTAATTAATTATTATTTAGTTATTAGTAAACAACGATTAAGGATAAATAAGATTTGTAAATTAATTATTTATTATTTGATTAACTTTAAATAATGAATAAACTTAATTAGTTATTATTTATTATTAAATAATAACTAAAAAAAAATCCTACTCATTAATTAATTATTTATTATTTGATTAACTTTAAATAATTAATAAACTTAATTAGTTATTATTTATTATTAAATAATAACTAAAAAAAATTCCTACTCATTAATTAATTATTTATTATTTGATTAACTTTAAATAATTAATAAACTTAATTAGTTATTATTTATTATTAAATAATAACTAAAGAAAATTCCTACTCACTAATTAATTTTTTATTATTTGATTAACTTTAAATAATGAATAAACTTAATTAGTTATTATTTATTATTAAATAATAATTAAAGATAATTCCTACTCACTAATTAATTATTTATTATTTGATTAACTTTAAATAATAAATAAACCTAACTAGTTATTATTTAGTATTAAATAAATAACTAAAGATAATTCTTACTATTTAATTATTTATTTATTATTTAATATTAGATAATAACCAAAGGTAATCAATAATTAATTATTATTTGATCTTAAATAATAATTAAAGACAATTAAAGTTTAATAATTTGATTATTTATTATTTAATTAATAATTAAATAATAAGTAACCCTAAATTGTTATTATTTAGGTAATACCTAAAGATAATTAATTGATTCTTATTTAATTAATATTAAATGGTAATCAAATGAGAAATGAGCTATTTAAATATGAAGTGTTTAATAAATCCTTAATCAAACAAGTAAACTTAATTATTTAAAGGTTTAAAAAGTGTATAACCTGTAAGAAAGATAATTCTAAGTTAATGAAAGTACGTTGTGCTATGTGCATTATGTGAGTAACTATGTGGTAGATAAGTTCCTTAGTGAACGTATAGACGTACAACTACGCAGTACTAGTTGATAGCTCGACTTTATCAATGTTAGGTCCTTCAAGGCCTATTAATTAAAGCTAGAATTATCTGTAGCTGAGCAGACAGGCAAGTTCTCTATCCGAAACTTTAATTGTTGCAAGTTTCCTACCCTTGCTCATATTTTATTGAGCGAGTTCTTTAACCCTACACAAATTATATTTGAGCAGGATATTATTGTATTGCAAGTTATTTATTTAAGCTCGAACCTTATTTCCAAGCATGCTTTAAGTGGTTTAATTACTTTACAATTACTTCACATCTATGATATTTATTGATACTCGCACTTGGTGCACTTGGGTTCGTATAGTCTTGGACTCGTACATTATTCAAAGTTCTATAATTCATGAACTATTTAAGATTGAGTCTGAACCTTCGTTCGGTCAGACAATTGCATGAAATTTCTATAAAAGCTATCCAGGTCAATCGATGGAATGGATTCTTAGACTGAAGTGAACACCCCTTTCATTATAGATGAGTACCCCACGTATCTAATATAAAATACAAACAGCAGAGTTGAATGTTATGCATATACATAGCGTACGCGAGGCTGATCCCTTCAAGTATATATTCTGTAGCCAGTAACCAAAGGGTCAATTAGCTATTGATTTCATTGGAAGTTTATTGTTCAAAGTCTACTTGACTATCATTCCGATATTCATATTATTGAATATTTTTATATATATATTTCGTCAATCATGATATATATCCTTTATTGTTGTATTTAAACTTGTTGAGCAAACTAGTTGCTCATCCTTGCTATATCATGACTTTTATTGCAGTTGAACCCGAGACTTCAGGGAAGGGCAAGGGTAAAGAAAAGATGAAGTAGTAAACATCAAGTAGCTGGCTTGTTTTATGCTTAGTTTAATTTACTATTAATATAATTTGAACCCTGATTAATATTTAGGGTATGTTTTGTGTTATGTATTGAGGTTATCGAATCTTGGGACTAGTAACACCTTTTGAATGAACAACATATGTTTATTATATTCCGCATTTAGTTATTGTATGTTGTTTGGAGGTGGATGTTTGTATTGGATCGTGATAACCAAATCCGAGCATTTGAGACCCGAATTTGGAGGTGTCACAATGTCGATTGGCTTTCGTGCAAGTGGGAGATTGAAAGTAGTATGCACACAAGTCAGTCATATTTAATATCACGTAGCATATACTTTGTAATCTTATTCATTTATTAATAAAAGTATTAAAGGCATTTTACTTTATCTACATGGTGTTGTTATATTAAATTTGATAAACCCATAGTTTTGAGCAATGTTTTTTGAATCATAATGATGATTGTGCTAATGAGATCTAAATTTTTAGAAAGCTTAAAACTAAAATCATTCCTAATTGTTGGATTACTAAAAAGGGGATTAATGAATCCGTATAGATTAGTACATACGTTACTTGAATAGGATGATTGATCTCATAATCATTTGTGTGGAGACACTAAAGCAAGTATATAGGTACTTATTGGAGAATAAGTTCACTGAACGTGGCTCGCTAAGGAATACCTAATGAAGTTTTACTCGTCTGTCAATAGGAATTCCTCTAGTGATAGTAGTACAAGTGATCCTTGGACATGAGATCATCATAGTATCTTGTGTATGATGAGTTATACTATGACATGTCCCTTATGACCTTTAGGGTATATCAAAGGGTATGATTGGGTATAATAAGTTATATATGGAGATAGGTGAATGATCAACAAAGAATATATCACATCTAGTAAAGGATGTGAATGTCCTATGTGATTCGATAAATGACATCTCAGTAGTCCTTGGCCAAAGCAAAATGAAATTAGAAAGGAATTTCTAATTTGCATTATTTAGAGTTGTGCATTTGGGAATCGAAATACATATAATTAAATAAAATAATACTTAACGGTAATTCCATGTCTTATATATAATTGGGACATTGTGTGGTAGAAGGATTGAATTGTATGGTAATTATTCACTGAAAGGTTCTTTTGTGATTAATGTTGAAATGTATATTATCTGGAAAGTCATTGATCGCTAAGGGGCTTACCCTTATTGTAGAATAAATATTATTTAATTAAATGAATTAAATAATTTAATTTATTTATTTAAATAAGATTATAATTGTTCTAATTGATTTATTCACAACCGGTTTAATATGGAGAACCTAAAGGGTCACACCGCAAAAGAAAAATATTTATTTAAGAAGTAAATGGCATAATTATAATAATAAGTTAAGTGTATTTAATTTAGTCTATGGAGATAGAATAAATTAAATATATTAATATTTATTATTTAATATTTTGAAAATATTAAATATAAATTAATAAGAGGAGTCTTATTATTATTATTACTATTACTATTATTTAATTCCTAATAAGGATTGAGAATTAATTAATAGAAGTACTCTCTTATGAACTCCTAATTAGATTAGGAGTTTGATTTAATTAAAAGAGTTTAATTAGAATGGAAACTCTAATCCTAAATAGTTTAGGGAAGGGTTTTCCTACATCTATAAATAAGAGAAGTCTTATCATAAATTAGGGTTACACACTCTTACATAAGACCTGTGGAGAGTACTTACAATTTCTATAGAGATAGAAACTAGGGTTTTGTCAACACCCATCTTATGAACAAGTATTATTCCTTGGTGGATCACCTCTAGAGGCCAAACACTTGGGTGGCTAACGTTGATCAAAGGAAGGAATTTAATCGGTGGAATTCAAGAAGAACGCGAAGGAATTGGAGTTGAACTTATACCCGAGGAAGCACGGTTCTACGAGGGTATAATTTCTTAATCTCTATCTCTTTCGTTTAATTAATTATTGTGCATAAAGAAAGATCATGGTGATGATTTGTATAAAATTTTAAAATCTGATTTTATCGCGCTTCCGCTTTATTTATGTAATTTGATTGCATATTCGCGTTATATACAAACCTAACAGTGGTATCAAGAACCAAACTTTATGCGAATTATTAATTATTTTGATTCATATATATGTTGATATATGTTTAGAAAAATTTGATTGGGCATTATTGTTGATATAAAATCATGTTTTTGGAGAAAAACAACAAAAATCACGATTTGGAAAAACCAAAAATCCGTCATGGCGCGGGGCGCGTCGGTCTTCTGTAGGTGTAGCGCGGGCCGCGCCGGAATAAGCCTTCGAGCAGCGCGGGCGCACCGGGCAGAAAATTCTGATTTTTTTTAAAATTTTGTTTAGTTTTCAAAATTAAGATAAAATTTTATTTTGATTTGAAAAAGGATTAAAATAAAGATGTTTATTTTAATTGGGATTGAATTTCATGATAACTAATTAGAGTTGAAATTGGATTGCATGATAACTAATTGAAGTTGAAATTGGATTTTATATTAACTTAAATTACCCATTGAATGATATCAATATATATTGAATGTTTTAATTTCATGAGATGAATATTATTTATTGATGCATATGGAGATATGTATGATAATAAATAGGGATTGATTATGGACTATTGACCAATGTGTGATTGGAATTACTTTAGAGGATGCTTGAATGAATATTTTTTTTTATAAATGGGGTCTGCGTACCTCGTCTTCTCTAATTTTTCTTAATGTAAATTATATCTCCCTCATATGTACTTCCCCTTGACTACTGATCAAGGTTTCTATTTTTTTAAATAGTTTATATAGTAGGATTAGTTAGAATTATTTTAAAGAATTGGAGACCAAGGAGCAAGGAGCGCTGAAGACCCGTTTGTAATGGAGCCCGGGTTTAAATGTAATAGTTATACTTAAATTCAGTTCTTGTACCCTAGGTTTGACCTTTTGGTTCACTTGATGGCTCTAGTGAACCAAACTAGAATAAAAGTCCATAATCAATCCGGGTAGAATATAGTATTCTATATGTGCATGCTTACTATATATATATTATATTATCCAACATGCTTCGCATGTTAAATAATATGACGCGTATTTTATATATATATGTGCATGCGCACTAAACAAGATGAGACAAATAATAACAAACCCCTCAAATAAATCATATTAAGTCCTAAGCGTTCAAAAATATTTGGAATTTCGAAAGTCGCCTTCTACCATGGTAAAGCGATAGAGTATTAAATATTTAATATGAGTTTGTTGTGCACACATAAGGTAAGTATTAAATATTTAAGATGTTGTTTTATCACATTTGATGCTTATTAAGGAATTGAACATTACTGCTTTGTTGTGCACGCACAAGGGCGGTCTTTTTCTCTTCACATATATGGAAGTGCTAGGTTGGACTTAACTTAGATTATTTTAGTTCGAATGTGCACACACTTGACCATTATAATCTAAGAGACAAAAATACAAGGCGTTATATGGTGATGTAATTGGCAATAGTTGTCTACCTATTTATTTATATATAGTTTGTTATGCACACACAAGGCTATATACATTTAAAATGGGATCTTTATTCTCACTAGCAAATCTTTAATTAGATTTGCTGAACTATATATTGAGGGTAATATAGGTTGGTGAAAATAGTGGGAGATATCAATTTAAATAAAGACTTAATTTATTTTGGTAATTAATAAAATGAATGTATGATAAAATGTTGTTTATTTCACATGCAGAATTTAAAATGTCAAACTAACTATCACTGCGTAACATACTTGATGCTAACAAACTGACCGGACCGAATTATACGGACTGGTTAAGAAATCTGAGAATCTCACTGCTGAAAAGATTTCTTATGTCCTAAATTCACCAGTCCCTGCAAATGTTGCAGAAACAACCTCTGAGGAAGAGATTGCTACTTTCAGAAAGTGGCAAGATGATGCAATCTTGGCTCAATGCATCATGCTTGCATCCATGAGTAACGAGCTTCAGCGTCAGCATGAAACTATGGATGCTCCTACTATATTGCTGCACCTCAAGGAGTTGTATGGTGAGCAAAGTAGGACTGCTAGATATCAGATATCTAAGGAGCTCTCCCGATCTCGTATGACCGAGGGCACTACCGTTAAGACTCATTTCCTTAACATGATCAATCTGATTGAACAACTTGGACAGCTAGGGTTCGTGATAGATGGGGAGTCAAGTCAAGATTTGATCTTGTAGTCACTCGCAGACACCTTCTCAAAATTTGTTGTGAATTTTCACATGAATAAGTTGGACGTCAACTTGCCTGAGTTATTTAACATGCTGAAAACTGCTGAAGGTCACTTCTCATCCAACAAGAACCAAGTTTTACTAGTGGATGATTCTTCCAAGAAAAGAAAGAGGCCCAAAGTATCTTCTGAAAAGAAGAAAAAGAAGAAGGCTAAAGGCAAGTTAAAAGGAAAGGATAAAAAGAAAGCTTATCCTGATAGCAAAGGAATTTGCTACCATTGCAATAAGCCGGGATTGTGGAAGAGGAACTGCAAGGAGTATCTTGCGGACCAAAAGAAGCTTTGAGAAGCTTCGACTTCCGATCTAAGTTTGTTCATGATTGAAATTAATTTTTCTAAAAGTCAAAATTCTACTTGGGTATTGGATACTGGCTGTGGTTCTCATATATGTAACAATATGGAGGGAGTAAGCAGAAGTAGAAAGCTGAAAAAGGAATAAATCATCTTACGAGTGGGAAATAGAGTAAAGGTTGCTGCATTAGCTGTAGGAACTTATTGTTTACGGGCAAGTCCATTAGTTTAAATAATTGTTATTATGTTCCAACACTCATTAGAAACATTGTTTCAATTTTTGTATTGGATATGGATGGTTTTGATATTATAATAAAGAACAACAGTTATTCTATTTATAATAAAAATATTTTATATGGTGTTGGCAATTTACTGAATGGACTTTATGTGACAACCCGAAAATTTAGAAATCTTAAATGATTAAATTAAAGGTTAAAAGAATAAAACCTAGATAGGAATTTGTGGATTTATTTAAAATTTCTAAGAAAAACCTATATGGTTTACTATTTGAAAGAGAATAAAGAAAATATGGGTTACAAAATTTCAAAACCCTAGAAAGGAATTTATATGTACTTGAATGAATATTAAAGATAAGGTAATTACAATACCTATAAATTTGAGGTAAACAAAAGGATTATTGTTAATTAGTGGTCTTAGTATTTTAATTATATACTAATGACTTAATTTAAGAGATTTATTTTAGTATCTCAATTTATTAAATTAGTTGGTGTGAATATGTGAGTAAATGAATATGAATATTAAGTGTTTATTTATATTTGTTTATTATATAAACAAATAAAGGTAGGTCTTGTAACGTAATTATATATTAGGTATAAAGATTAAAAGTGGTGGACCATGCTAGTTTACATGGCCCAAATCATTGTTAGTTAAAGGAGGTCCCACTAATAGTTATTTAATTTAGTGGACTATCCTAAGAATTTTTATATCAAAAAATTGATAAGATAATAAGATAATTAAATATTCAATTAAAGTGAATATAGTAAGTAAATAAATTTTGTACATTGATTAATATGTGTATTAATTAATGAGAGATATATGATATATGAATGATTAATTTAATAGTCCAAGTAGGAAATAAATACTAATGGACTAGCCCATTGGATTAACTAACCAAACCACTAATTTAATTAATCATGGACTTGGATAATTAATATGTGGACTAATTAAATTAGCCCAACACATATTAAATTAGTAACCAAATTTGGATTAATAATCTTGGCAAACTAGTAGCCGAAATTGATTAAAAGTGAGTCCAAAATAATTTAAAATGAAGTCCAATTGTTAGCCCAATTGGGGAGCACTCTTAACAACTTAATTAATATTATAAAACAATAAAAGAAAAGCAAAAGTGAAGCAAAATAAAGCAAGGAGGCAGCCGGCAATAAGAGGAAGAAAAGGGGATTGTATGTAATGATTTCTTTACTTTATTTTTTTTGTACCAACTAGCCATGTGTCCCTTTATTAGTGGACCACCATATTCTTATCTAAAATTGCTAGTGTGCTAAAGATAAGATGTGATAAGATAAGATAGAGAGAGAAGATTTGTTGAGAGATGATGTATAGATATAGGTATTATATGTATACATTTTTACTAACAATAATTAAAACACTTTACTTTATTTTATTTTTATTTCTCTCACTTCCCAAGGTAGTAAACTAAAGAAAGAGAGAGAAATATAAAGGGGGATGCCGACCATGAGAGAGGAGAAGCGAGGGAGGAGTAGCCATGGAAGCCATGGAAGGAGAAAAGAGAAAGAAGAAGAAAGAACCAAGAAAGAAGAAAGGTATAAAAACCTTTAAACCCTAACTAGTTAATTCCTTTTAAGTTTTGTTTGATTTTGGTGATATAAAAATTTATGATCTTGTGGTCTAAAACCCTTGATCTATATGTGGATAAGTGTATTATGTATAGATCTTGTATGTTGGGTGTCGATTTGTTCAAAAGAAAAGAAAAGAAAACTTGTTTGTTTTAAAAAGGGTTAGAAAATCCTAACTTTTGTTCACTTTATATGAGTACCACTTGAAATCTATTTGCTCTTTTTGCGATCCGTCAAAGCGTGGTGCTAGATATATAAGTTAAATATTAAACCAAAGTGGTAGAAGTCAAAAATAAAGTGTACAAAACAGTCCAGGTGGTTCAAAGGGAAAAAAAGGGACTGCTACAGGGCAGTCCCATCCAGGGGCATTTTCGTCTAATTGTTATGCTCTAAAAATTTCGGAAACATTTGGAGTGATAATATGATAAGTTATATGAGTCATGTAAAAATTTGAGAATTTTTGGCCTTATAGAATGAAAGTTATGGATTTTATGGCGAAGGACCTTAAGTCGGAAAACGCGACAAAATCTGTTGACCCTTTGCTTGTGTGCACTATTTTGACCACTTAACAAGTGCAATAAATTCAGGGCTTTTTACCACTGAAAATATAGGGAGTTAGGTAGCTCCTGTCCAAAAATCATATCATTCTGACTTGTAACGAACAATCTACGGCTAAAATAAAAACGTAAAGTTTTTCGACGAAATCGGCTAAAATTGTAGTTCTGTAACTCCGATGGCCACGAAATTTTAACTGGAACCTCGTGTTAATATGTATAAGATCTTATCAAAAATTTGGAGTCATTGAAGTTATGCAAGATAGTGATCATTTTTCTTAGTTTTGAAAGTTAAAACGGACGTTTGAAAAATGTTAAAGGAAATTGAAAACTTTTATAAGAAAAGTATTTGTGAGTATGGAATATATGTACATATGTGTGGCAAGATTTGAAGAATATAAAAATCGATTATTAAAAAGAGGTTTAAGTCATTTTGAGAATGCAGCTTCCAATTCGATTTGCTGTATTCATATTTGGTTTAATGTTTTAGCATTCGATTTGTTGTATTCATATTTGGTTTAATATTTTAGCATTTGGTTTGCTGTATTAGCATTCGATTTGTTGTATTGTATTATTTGGTTTGATGAATTGGAAATTTGATATATTAAAAAGGAAAAACACTTTGAATCCAGTTTATTGGATTGTATTCGGCTTGCTAAATTGATGGAATCCGGCTTGCTGAATTAGTGAATATAGTTTGCTGAATTAATGAATATGGTTTGCTGAATTAGTGAATCCAGGTTACTGGATTGTAGGGTAGTTTGAATCCAGGTTACTGGATTGGATGTCAGTTAGAATCCAGTTTGCTGGATTGGTATGTTTGAATAATCCAACTTGTCGAATTAGGTATTCAAACTTAATGAATTATAAAGAAGAACTTATAAAATGAAAGACTTAGTGTTAAGTCATAAGGTTTACGATAAAGTAGTAGTACAGTTGTGTTCTTTAATAGTTGATGCATAGTAGCTGGGCTAAACAATTCTTTCAGGAAGCAGAGGTATATACGAACTAGCAACCGATCTAACTCAGTGTGAAAACAGTGTAGACGAGACGAAAACTAGTTTGTTGGTTGTTTGTGGAAAACCACTCAACATACTATATTGAACACTGTTAAAGACTCGATGTGTGCTAGCTTTTGAATTATGAATGCGTATGGTGCTAAGGTGTTATCTAATATTTAGTTATGTGGTTAAATGTTAGATAATATATTGATAGAGAAGTGATATTGTAAGGTGATATATGTGATGCTAATTGAAAGGTCAATCTTATAACTGATAGGTCTTTCATAAGAGATTAAGTTAAATTGCGTAGCAGTAATCGACGGTACAGACAAGTTCCATCTTACTCAACTTTTATATTGAGCAAGTTTCCTATCCTTGTGCAATTATCTTAACTTCATTTTCATATCGAAATACAAGTTCCTTAACTCAAACTCGAGTTATTATGTTTCAAGCATGCTAGTGGATTAATTATTGACAATTATTCCATATCTACGTTTATTGATTCGCACTTAGTGCATGTTGTATATGTTCATCAGGTATGAAAGGCTGATCATATTCATTACCATAAGGTTCAGCTAAATTTGTTCATGGTCATTATTGACACCCTATATTATTGAATTTAGTCATTTAATCATTGAAATTTTGATTCATGTTCTTTCACAATTATTATATTGTTGAAAAGTTCTAAAGCTTATTCATTCTTTCAATCATGATATATCTTTATTGTATTTAACTTCTTGAGCAAAGTAGTTGCTCACCCTTGCTATATCATGATAACAAATTTTAGATTTAAGGCGAACGTTCGAGGGAAGACTGTACAAAAGCAAAGGACAAGATTAGATGGTTATGTATGATAACCAAATTTGTTATTTGATGTAAGTTAATTGTGTAAACCTTTTGTGAATCTAAAGGTAAATATGTATTAAGTTAAGGTTATTGACCTTGGGATATGTAGCAAAGTTTAATGTATAAATAATTTATGTTTATATCTTCCGCAATAGTTGCAAATATGATGTATCGTGATGCACCAGGTCCGAGGTTCAAGGGACCCGGGTTTAGGGGCACTACATTTGGTATCAGAGTTGTAGGTTATAAACCTTAGGTATGGGTATCTTAGGCTATAACCGCAGGGATAAGGATAAGGAATAAACTCAAATAAAGTTTAAGAGTTAAAAGATGAATTTTTAGAAATTCATTATTAAGTAAAGAAAAAGATAAATAAGATTCAAAGAAGAATCTTGAAAAGTTATAAATATAAGAATCTGGAGTTACCTGACTCCAGCAGTAAAGATGAAAAGCTTAAATAAAATCATAATATATGATTAAAGGGAAAAATAAGAAGATCGTAAAACAAAACGATCATAAGATAGAAAAGAATAGTAATATAATACAATAATAAGAAAAGGTCATAACGTGATCTGGTAAGGTCATAAAAAGGCCAAAGGATCAATCGATTGATTGAAAACTTTATAGCAGAATTGCTGTGCGAAAGTTGCACTGTAATACCCATGTTCTGCTTCCCACATCGCTCATCTACTAAAGTTCATTCCCTTTCCTCACCTATATATATATATAACTAATAGTTTATTTTCTTTAATAAACAATAAGGATTTTCTTATTTTAAGAAAAGACTTTTTGTGTGAAGTCCTTTTTAGTAAGGACCTCCTTAGTTAAATATTTTCAGTATCGAGGGCATAGGCAGACTACGCACCTCATAATTTCGGGTATGTTTTCTTTCTTTCTTATGTATTTATTTAATTTAATTTTCTGTATTTCTATTAATTTATTTTAGTTAGTTTATTAGTTAATATTTTGGTATTATTTTGGCTAGGTATTATGTATTTCTTTAATTTATTAATTTAATAAATATTATGGAGGGTCCAATATATGCATAAAAACTATTAAATACTAATACTGTAGTATTTAATAAAATATATTATTTTGTGAATAGATTACTTTGAGCGAGCCTAACTAATTGCATCTGTAATTGTGGGTATTGCATTACGTACTCCAGGTACGGATTCCGTACTCCTTCAGCGATAGTCTTCTGAAATTTAATTAATTCGTTTTGTTTCGTGTTTTGAATTCTGCTATTATTTCACATAATTGTTTTTGTGAAATTCATATAATTCTTTCATTTTTGAGTTGATACATATGACTCGTATTTGTACTCTTTGAGTTGGATTATCATGTCTACTATTTATTTTGATATCTGTAGAACAGTACAGGTTGTTACCTTCTTTTGAGATATTATAATTATGATTTGATTTGGTTCAACATGTACGCATAGGACCCTTTTTGTTGGTATTGTGTCACATGTGTTGTGACATGGTATTTTGTTAGAATATACCGTAGGGTATACCTGAGCTATAACCACCTGTGGGGGTACCACAGGCATGTCGTCTTGGCACGAGAGCCATGACACTTCCGTGGCAGTGTGATTAGTCCACGGCGTCTCTGTTTTGTGCTCCGATGGGAGTTGGCCGTTTGGTGATTTGTTGTGAGAGGCGTATGGGTCGGCCCTAGTTTTCTGTTCTGTTCTGCAGATTGGTGATGTTGTGCCAAACACGCCTTCTGATTTTGCATGCATTTGGATTCGCGGTCCAATGTGTGATTGCTTATGTAGCATTATTGACTTGTCTATGTGGCAAGCTATATTTCTGAGCTCGGTATGAAATAACACCCAGCCATTTGATTCAGCCTACTACTTCGTTGTGTTAATTCGTTTCAGTTCCTTAATTGATTTAGTTAAATTCAGTTCATAATTCTGTGCTCTATATCCGTACTGGGCATTTGGCTCATGCTGTGTCTTTCTTCCGGCAGGTACTCAAGGGAATCATGGGCAAGTGTGATGAGAGCTCCTCACCTAGATGGTTTAGATATTTTGGTTATGTTTTGATGTTTGAGTTACTGTTTAGAGTTGTATTGAACCTTTATTAAGATTAGGTTGTATTAAACAGTGTGTATTTTGAGTCGGTTTTGCAGTTATTAATATCTCTTTAGACTAATCTTTTCTGGTTTATAATTTTGGTATTAGTTTATATTTCTGTTGTGTTTTGCACGTGACCTCCCTTTTCTATTTTACGGTTCTGGAAAGGGGGCGTTACAGAGTTGGTATCAGAGCCTAGGTTCTTTCTTGTAGAAAACCTATTTAGGTTCGACCTGTGAGTTATGGGTAGACTTTGGGTTAGGTTTTTGTTCCATTTGATATGTCAATCAGCTATCATATTAATCGGATTCGAATTATTTTGCTTCGGTCCATTGTTTTCTTTATTAGATGGCTCGTAGATCCGCTAGAGTTGCTGGTAGACGAGGAAATAGTAGGGGAAGAGGCGTGCACCAAACCGATGTACATTCTGATATGCAGCGTGATGCGCAGCCAAATAATCAAGATAATGCTCAATTGGCAGCTTTGGTAAATCAGGCGATTAATCAGGCTTTGCCGCAATTGGTGGCACAAGTGGTTCAGGCAATGCAACAACCGACACCAGAAATTCCTAATCAAAGAAATCCCGGGAATGGTGGTTCGCAGACAAATGAAGAAGAAGTGAATACTGTTGGGGTTGATCCATCCATTGTTCCGATGTATTTGTGGTTAGAAAGGTTCCAAAAACAGAAACCACAATCATTCACTTCAGCCCCAACTCCAATTGATGCAGAGAATTGGGTTTCCCATTTAGAAAAGATATTTGATGTGCTAGGATGCTCGGATAACCAGAAAGTAGTACTAGCTAGTTATAAATTAGAGGGGGATGCGCAAAGGTGGTGGAAAGCAATGAAAGTAACAAAGGGTGATGGATTTGTAGAGGCACTTACCTGGGCGGAGTTTTGTGATATCTTTTATCAACAATACTTCTCAGCTGCTGATAAAGAGGCTTATGGTAGAGAGTATCTGTCTATTCGACAAAAGGAGGATGAGTCTGTTACGGATTTCATGACAAGGTTCACTAGGTTGGCAAGTTTTGCAGGAACCTCAGCAGGGACTGCAACAGAACAAGCTGAAAAATTTAAGTGGAGAATTCATTATAAGTATCGCCAACATCTCATTAACATTAAATTCGAAGATGTGTCAGCAGTGGCTAATGCAGCCAAGAATATTGAGATGGAGCGACAAGATTTTCGAGCTTCTAAACCGGAGGGAGGTCGAAAGAGGGATAGAAATGACCAGCAGAGTCAAGTTTCGGATCAGCAGGGGAGAAATCAGAATGGTCAGTGGAACAAGAACCGAGGTGGTCAACAGAGACAGTGGCGTGGCCAGAATCAGAACACAAGTTATCAACAGTTGCCTCAACAAGGTCATAATCGTCAGCAATGGCAAAATCGTCAGCAAGGGCAAAATCAGGGTCGTTACCCAGGACCAGCAGGTGGGGATAACCCTAATCTTATTCCAATAGCTCTTTGTGCCACTTGTGGGGCTAATCATCCAGGAAGACCTTGTCATAGAGCTACTGGTGCATGCTTTTTGTGTGGTCAGTTAGGCCATCTAGCCAAAGATTGTACTCGACCACGTGGTAATGGTGGAGGTGGTGATAATGGTGGCAATGTTGGTCAGCGCCGTGGTGGACGAGTCTTCGCCTTGACACATAATCAGGCAGCAGGTGCGCCAGGTACTGTTTCTGGCACTCTTATAGTTGGCAATCGTGAGGCTTCAATTTTATTTGATACTGGCTCTACCCATTCGATTGTTGCAAATTCTTTTGTTCGACACCTTGGTGTGTCATCTCAGTCTTTAAATTCTGCTATGTCTATTACTACCCCGATGGGAATTTCTATTGTTATCTCTGATTTGTATCGAGATTGTCCTATTAGTTTTGGAGATAAGATTCGTAGGGTAAATCTTTTACCGATAGGTATGCACGATTTTGATGTGATTCTTGGTATGGACTGGTTAGATAAACACCAGGCCACTATCGATTGTCAATCGAAGAGAGTTATCTTTGGGAATTTGAAGTCTCCGGATTTCATGTATCAAGGTTCACGACCGGGTAAGGTGGTGAAATTAATTTCAGCTCTAAAAGCTGGAAAATTGGTGGCTAGGGGTTGTGAGGGATATTTAGCAATTGTGAATAACACCTCTATGGGAGAGTCTCGTATTGAGGATGTTCCGATTGTTCGTGATTTTTCTGATGTGTTTCCAGAGGAATTGTCAGGATTGCCACCACAACGGGAAGTTGAGTTTACTATTGAGCTTGTTCCTGGTGCAGAGCCTATCTCTAAGGCACCGTATAGGATGGCACCATTGGAATTGCAAGAGTTGAAGGAGCAGTTGCAAGAATTATTAGATCGTGGTGTCATTCGACCGAGTGTTTCACCATGGGGAGCTCCGGTTTTATTTGTAAAGAAGAAGGATGGGTCTATGAGGTTGTGTATAGACTATAGAGAGTTAAACAAGATTACCATCAGGAATCGGTACCCTTTACCGAGGATTGATGATTTATTTGACCAACTTCAAGGGGCGAAGTATTTTTCGAAGATAGACTTGAGATCAGGTTATCATCAGTTGAGGGTGAGAGATGAGGATGTCTCTAAGACAGCTTTTCGTACTCGCTATGGGCATTACGAGTTTCTGGTGATGCCATTTGGGTTGACTAATGCTCCAGCGGTATTTATGGATTTGATGAATCGGGTGTTTAGGGAGTACTTGGACAAATTTGTCATTGTCTTTATTGATGACATTTTGATTTACTCTAAGTCTAAGGAGGAGCATGAGGAACATCTTCGCATAATTTTGAAAATTTTACGAAAAGAGAAGTTATATGCTAAATTCTCCAAATGTGAGTTTTGGTTGGAGCAGGTTATATTTCTGGGCCACATTGTGTCTGCTGAAGGCATTAAGGTGGATCCTACGAAGGTTGAAGCTATCACTAAATGGCCGAGACCTACTACGGTGACGGAGGTTAGGAGTTTTTTGGGTTTGGCAGGGTATTATAGGCGATTTGTAGAAGGGTTCTCTTTACTTGCCTTGCCATTGACTCAGTTGATGAGAAAGAGCACGAAGTTTGTGTGGAATGAGGAACGCGAGAAGAGTTTTAAGGAGTTGAAGAAACGACTTGTGACAGCTCCAATACTTACATTGCCATCAGGGACAGGAGGTTACCAAATTTATAGTGATGCTTCTAAAAAGGGTTTGGGGTGTGTTTTGATGCAGCACGGTAAGGTGATTGCCTATGCTTCTAGACAACTTAAACCTTATGAGGTGAACTACCCCACTCATGATTTGGAGTTGGCAGCAGTTATCTTTGCTTTGAAAATTTGGAGGCACTATTTGTATGGCGAGACTTGTGATATCTTCACCGATCACAAAAGTCTTAAGTACATCTTCACTCAGAAGGAGCTCAATATGAGGCAGAGGCGTTGGTTGGAGCTTCTCAAAGATTATGACGCTAGAATTCAATATCACCCTGGGAAAGCGAATATAGTTGCAGATGCGCTTAGCCGAAAGAGTTCAGGGAGTGTAGCAGCCCTTATTACACAACCACAACTTATTTCGGATATGGAACGGTTGGAGTTGGAGTTGTATGTACAAAGTGCAGATGGACTTTTAGCAGGTATGAGAGTGGAGTCTTCTCTTATTTCGAGGGTTAAGGAAGCTCAAAAAGAAGATGGCGAGTTATGGGCAATAACGCAAAATTTGGAGGGAGGAAAGCAGTCTGAGTTTCGTATTGATGACCATTGCGTGATTTGGTTGGGTAAGCGGTTATGTGTGCCGTCAGATCCAACTATTCGGGAGGCAGTATTAGCTGAAGCTCATAGTTCACCATTTTCTATTCATCCGGGTTCTATGAAGATGTATAGGGATTTAAAGAAGAATTTTTGGTGGAATGGGATGAAGCGAGATGTGGCTGAATATGTAGGAAGATGTCTTACTTGTCAGCACGTGAAAATTGAACATCAACGTGCTAGTGGATTACTGCAACAATTAGATATTCCTATTTGGAAGTGGGAAGATATTACAATGGATTTTGTAACTGGGTTGCCAAAAACGTTCAAGAAGAATGATGTTATTTGGGTTGTAGTAGATCGATTAACTAAATCAGCTCACTTCTTAGCTATCCAGGAGGGTTATTCTGTAGATAAGTTAGCACAAATCTTTCAACAGGAGGTTGTTAGACTTCATGGAACTCCAGTGTCAATTGTTTCAGATCGAGATCCACGGTTCACTTCACGGTTCTAGAAAGGGTTTCAACGAGCTTGGGGCACTCGATTAAAATACAATACTTCTTTCCATCCACAGACTGATGGGCAATCTGAGAGGACTATCCAGACATTAGAAGATATGTTGAGGTCTTGTGCATTGGAATGGTCGGGTAATTGGGATGATTACTTGAGCCTTGTTGAGTTTGCTTATAACAATAGTTGGCACGCAAGTATTGATATGGCTCCATTTGAGGCATTATATGGTAGGAAGTGTCGGGCACCAACTTGTTGGGATGAGGTTGGTGAGAAGATCATAGAAGGGCCTGAGTTAGTTCAAATCACTACGGAGAAGGTGACGGTGGCTAAGGAAAAATTGCAGTCGGCTCGATCACGGCAGAAGAGTTATGCTGATAAGCATAGGAAGACCTTAGAGTTTCAACCTGGTGAACACGTATTTTTAAAAGTTTCTCCTTGGAAGGGTATTCGACGATTTGGATTGAAAGGTAAACTCAGTCCGCGTTATATTGGGCCATTTGAGATTCTGGAAAGGGTTGGCGAAGTTGCATACCGGTTAGCTCTGCCTCCACAATTAGCTCATGTGCATAATGTGTTCCATGTGTCGGTGTTGAGAAGTTACCATTATCATCCGTTGCATGTGGTACAATATTCGTTTGATAAGATTCGGAAGGATCTTACTTGTGAGGAACAAGCCGAGAAAATTTTAGATCGTCAAGAACGGATTATGAGGAGGAAAACAATTTCGTTTGTTAAAGTTTTGTGGAAAAATCATTCGGAACGAGAGGCAACTTGGGAGATAGAAGAGTCAATACGGGCGGAGTATCCGCATCTTTTTGATAATTAGGCACGTTCCTTTTCTTTTGATTCCGAGGACGGAATCCTTTTTAAGGGGGAAGTAATGTAATACCCATGTTCTGCTTCCCACATCGCTCATCTACTAAAGTTCATTCCCTTTCCTCACCTATATATATATATAACTAATAGTTTATTTTATTTAATAAACAATAAGGATTTTCTTATTTTAAGAAAAGACTTTTTGTGTGAAGTCCTTTTTAGTAAGGACCTCCTTAGTTAAATATTTTCAGTATCGAGGGCATAGGCAGACTACGCACCTCATAATTTCGGGTATGTTTTCTTTCTTTCTTATGTATTTATTTAATTTAATTTTCTGTATTTCTATTAATTTATTTTAGTTAGTTTATTAGTTAATATTTTGGTATTATTTTGGCTAGGTATTATGTATTTCTTTAATTTATTAATTTAATAAATATTATGGAGGGTCCAATATATGCATAAAAACTATTAAATACTAATATTGTAGTATATAATAAAATGTATTATTTTGTGAATAGATTACTTTGAGCGAGCCTAACTAATTGCATCTGTAATTGTGGGTATTGCATTACGTACTCCAGGTACGGATTCCGTACTCCTTCAGCGATAGTCTTCTGAAATTTAATTAATTCGTTTTGTTTCGTGTTTTGAATTCTGCTATTATTTCACATAATTGTTTTTGTGAAATTCATATAATTCTTTCATTTTTGAGTTGATACATATGACTCGTATTTGTACTCTTTGAGTTGGATTATCATGTCTACTATTTATTTTGATATCTGTAGAACAGTACAGGTTGTTACCTTCTTTTGAGATATTATAATTATGATTTGATTTGGTTCAACATGTACGCATAGGACCCTTTTTGTTGGTATTGTGTCACATGTGTTGTGACATGGTATTTTGTTAGAATATACCGTAGGGTATACCTGAGCTATAACCACCTGTGGGGGTACCACAGGCATGTCGTCTTGGCACGAGAGACATGACACTTCCGTGGCAGTGTGATTAGTCCACGGCGTCTCTGTTTTGTGCTCCGATGGGAGTTGGCCATTTGGTGATTTGTTGTGAGAGGCGTATGGGTCGGCCCTAGTTTTCTGTTCTGTTCTGCAGATTGGTGATGTTGTGCCAAACACGCCTTCTGATTTTGCATGCATTTGGATTCGCGGTCCAATGTGTGATTGCTTATGTAGCATTATTGACTTGTCTATGTGGCAAGCTATATTTCTGAGCTCGGTATGAAATAACACCCAGCCATTTGATTCAGCCTATTACTTCGTTGTGTTAATTCGTTTCAGTTCAGTTCAGTTCCTTAATTGATTTAGTTAAATTCAGTTCATAATTCTGTGCTCTATATCCGTACTGGGCATTTGGCTCATGCTGTGTCTTTCTTCCGGCAGGTACTCAAGGGGATCATGGGCAAGTGTGATGAGAGCTCCTCACCTAGATGGTTTAGATATTTTGGTTATGTTTTGATGTTTGAGTTACTGTTTAGAGTTGTATTGAACCTTTATTAAGATTAGGTTGTATTAAACAGTGTGTATTTTGAGTCGGTTTTGCAGCTATTAATATCTCTTTAGACTAATCTTTTCTGGTTTATAATTTTGGTATTAGTTTATATTTCTGTTGTGTTTTGCACGTGACCTCCCTTTTCTATTTTACGGTTCTGGAAAGGGGGCGTTACATGCACTATGAAATTGTACTATGTAAACTCATGAAACAGTGATTAATGTTGATATACGAATTAAATGAAATTCGTATTAAGTAAAGGAAAAGTTAGAATTAGGTGAGATTTCAATGGAGGACTCATGTTAGTGGCTGAGTTGTACAATTCCTGGTATGGGACGGGAATTTTTACTTGGTTTGAAAACTACTTAACTTCCTATATTAATATATGGTTGAGTTGAACAAATCCTGGTATGGGACGGGATTTGTCCATGGTTTAACAATCGCGCAGCTTCCTATATTGATTAGTGGTCGAGTTGGTTCGACAACCACTTAGCTTCCTATATTGATAATCGTTGAAATATTGGTGTCGCGTTATCGATATACGTATGACGAGAAGGTGATTCTTTTCTCATATTTATATCTGATAGTTAGAGAATATTAAGATTAGGTGCGAGTTCTTTAAACTCATACGTATGGTAAGTTCGTGACTCATAATCGTATGGTGGAACCCCTTAGCGAATGGATGATTTTGGTCTGAGTAAGATAAGTTCCTAAACCCATATGATTATGGTAAGTTCCTGAACTCATAACGTGTGTTATGTTTGATGAACTGTACTAGAGTATAGAAAGGTTGTGGATGAAGAACTGAGGATTTTTAATATAGTGAGTTTTGAGTATGATAAAAATAGATAGACTTATTAAGCAATGGATCATTAGAAGAATTGAAGTTGATGGTGGAAGCGTAGGTATTCCAAATCTTCTAGCTATGCTAGACTTCGAAATTTTTGACATCAAGCTAAATTCGCACTAATGTGCCTTTAAAAATAAAAAAATAAAATTTTTGTTATCCTCAAAACGGAGTGACAAGTGTGTAGAAGTGGGCTTCGAACTACTAACGCATCGTTACCTGTTGCGGCATGATAACACCAAAAATGATTTTTTTGGTTTTGAACTGTTTAAAAAAGAGTCTACGCTATTTATTTCGGCTAGACAAAAATAATTTAAAATATCAAAATGTATTTTTTTTAAATAGTCATCAATGCATCATGTAACCTGGTGTAGAATGACAGATGATGGAGTCATCAATGCAGATTAACCTAGTGTTGGATGTGATCTACGAATCGTTAGCCCACTACGGTATGATGTAGTATGACAAAGTCACAAAATTACGGAATCCTCAACGGACTGTAAATATAGTGCGGTATCATGACGTCATAAAATGATTTTTAGAATTTTGAACGAGTTAAAGAAAAGTCAATGCCAATTTAAGTGGCTAGACACATGTTTCGATTAATATTTAAATTATTGGTATATGTCTATGCTATTTGATTCAGCTAGACAAATGTTTATGAAAATTCAAGTAATCTCTTTGAGAATTTATCCCGAACTAAATTATTTTGGTACGGACTCTTATGCTAAGTCTGAGGTGAACAACCCCAGTTGGATAAAATAATCCAATCTATGCGCGCATATAGTCGCTATGTAAAATTGATACGTTGTGCACGGCGTAAGGGTACGATAGGCTAATCACCTAGCGTACTTGCAGAGGTAGTTTACCTTCTTCGTGATTGTAAACATACCTAATAAATTACCGGTTTGCGGTGTCATTACCTTTAAAACTATGTGTTCATGGTCTATATGACCCCTCAGCATGATATGAAAAATTATTTTAACTCCTTAAAGAGAGGTTATGGTAGAATGTGATGATGAAAAAGATCCTCATAGAAGGAAATAACATGTACTCATTAAATTTAGAATGTAATCAGATGTGATCAAATAAAGGTTAAGTTGAAAACCTAGTTTAGATGAATATACTTTTAGTATAATAGGGATTCCGGGGACGGAATCCTTATAAGGGGGGAAGAATATGACAACCCGAAAATTTAGAAATCTTAAATGATTAAATTAAAGGTTAAAAGAATAAAACCTAGATAGGAATTTGTGGATTTATTCAAAATTTCTAAGAAAAACCTATATAATTTACTATTTGAAAGAGAATAAAAAAAATATGAGTTACAAAATTTCAAAACCCTGGAAATGAATTTATATGTACTTGAATGAATATTAAGGATAAGATAATTACAATACCTATAAATTTGAGGTAAACAAAAGGATTATTGTTAATTAGTGGTCTTAGTATTTAATTATATACTAATGACTTCATTTAAGAGATTTATTTTAGTATCTCAATTTATTAAATTAGTTGGTGTGAATATGTGAGTAAATGAATATGAATATTAAGTGTTTATTTATATTTGTTTATTATATAAACAAATAAAGGTAGGTCTTGTAACCTAATTATATATTAGGTATAAAATATTAAAAGTGGTGGACCATGCTAGTTTACATGGCCCAAATCATTGTTAGTTAAAGGAGGTCCCACTAATAGTTATTTAATTTAGTGGACTAACCTAAGAATTTTTATATCAAACAATTGATAAGATAATAAGATAATTAAATATTCAATTAAAGTGAATATAGTAAGTAAATAAATTTTGTATATTGATTAATATGTGTATTAATTAATGAGAGATATATGATATATGAATGATTAATTTAATAGTCCAAGTAGGAAATAAATACTAATGGACTAGCCCATTGGATTAACTAACCAAGCCACTAATTTAACTAATCATGGACTTGGATAATTAATATGTGGACTAATTAAATTAGCCCAACACATATTAAATTAGTAACCAAATTTGGATTAATAATCTTGGCAAACTAGTAGCCGAAATAGATTAAAAGTGAGTCCAAAATGATTTAAAATGAAGTCCAATTGTTAGCCCAATTGGGGAGCACTCTTAGCAACTTAATTAATATTATAAAACAATAAAAGAAAAGAAAAAGTGAAGCAAAATAAATCAAGGAGGCAGCCGGCAATAAGAGGAAGAAAAGGGGATTGTATGTAATGATTTCTTTACTTTATTTTTTTTGTAACAACTAGCCATGTGTCCCTTTATTAGTGGACCACCATATTCTTATCCAAGATTGCTAGTGTGCTAAAGATAAGATGTGATAAGATAAGATAGAGAGAGAAGATTTGTTGGGAGATGATGTATAGATATAGGTATTATATGTATACATTTTTACTAACAATAATTAAAACTCTTTACTTTATTTTATTTTTATTTCTCTCACTTCCCAAGGTAGCAAACTAAAGAAAGAGAGAGAAATAGAAAGGGGGATGCCGACCATGAGAGAAGAGAAGAGAAGGAGGAGTAGCCATGGAAGCCATGGAAGGAGAAAAGAGAAAGAAGAAGAAAGAACCAAGAAAGAAGAAAGGTATAAAAACCTTTAAACCCTAACTAGTTAATTCCTTTTAAGTTTTGTTTGATTTTGGTGATATAAAAATTTATGATCTTGTGGTCTAAAACCCTTGATCTATATGTGAATAAGTATATTATTTATAGATCTTGTATGTTGGGTGTTGATTTGTTCAAAAGAAAAGAAAAGAAAACTTGTTTATTTTAAAAAGGGTTAGAAAACCCTAACTTTTGTTCACTTTATATGAGTACCACTTGAAATCTATTTGCTCTTTTTGCGATCCGTCAAAGAGTGGTGCTAGATATATAAGTTAAGTTTTAAACCCAACTGGTAGAAGTCAAAAATAATGTGCACAAAACAGCCCAGGTGATTCAAAGGGGAAAAAAGGGGCTACTACAGGGCAGTCCCATCCAGGGGCATTTTCGTCCAATTGTTATGCTCTAAAAATTTCGGAAAACTTTGAAGTCATACTAAGATAAGTTATATGAGTCATGTAAAAATTTGAAAATTTTTGGCCTTATAGAATGAAAGTTATGGATTTTATGACGAAGGACCTCAAGTCGGAAAACAGGACAAAACCCGCTGACCCTTTGCTTGTGTGCACTATTTTGACCACTTAACAAGTGCAATAAATTCAAGGCTTTTTACCACTAGAAATATAGGGAGTTAGGTAGCTCCTGTCCAAAAATCGCAGCGTTCCGACTTATAACGAAGAATCTACGGCTAAAATAAAAACGTAGAGTTTTTCGACGAAAACGGCTAAAATTGGAGTTCTATAACTCCAATGGCCACGAAATTTTAACTGAAACCTCGTGTTAATATGTATAAGATTTATCAAAAATTTGGAGTCATCGGAGTTGTGCAAGATAGTGATCATTTTTCTTAGTTTTGAAAGTTAAAACGGACGTTTGAAAAATGTTAAAGGAAATTCAAAACTTTCATAAGGAAAGTATTTGTGAGTATTGAATTTATGTACATATGTGTGTCAAGATTTGAAGAATATAAAAATCGATTATTAAAAAGAGTTTAAGTCATTTTGAGAATGCAGCTTCCAATTCGGTTTGCTGTATTTATATTTGGTTTAATGTTTTAGCATTCGGTTTGTTGTATTCATATTTGGTGTAATGTTTTAGCATTCGGTTTGCTGTATTAGCATTCGATTTGCTGTATTGTATTATTTGGTTTGATGAATTGGAAATTTGATATATTAAAAAGGAAAAACACTTTGAATCCAGTTTGTTGGATTGTATTCGGCTTGCTGAATTGATGGAATCCGGTTTGCTGAATTGGTGAATATAGTTTGCTGAATTAATGAATACGGTTTGCTGAATTAGTGAATCCAGGTTGCTGGATTATAGGGTAGTTTGAATCCAGGTTACTGGATTAGATGTTAGTTAGAATCCAGTTTGCTGGATTGGTTTGTTTGAATAATCCGACTTGTCGAATTAGGTATTCAGACTTAATGGATTATAAAGAAGAACTTATAAAATGAAAGGTGATATAAGGTGATATATGTGATGCTAATTAAAAGGTCAATCTTATAACTGATAGGTCTTTCATAAGAGATTAAGTTAAATTGCGTAGCAGTAATCGACGGTACAGGCAAGTTCCATCTTACTCAACTTTTATATTGAGCAAGTTTCCTATCCTTGTGCAATTATCTTAACTTCATTTTCATATCGAAATGCAAGTTCCTTAACTCAAACTCGAGTTATTATGTTTCAATCATGCTAGTGGATTAATTATTGACAATTATTCCACATCTACGTTTATTGATTTGCACTTAGTGCATATTGTATATGTTCATCAGGTATGAAAGGCTAATCACATTCATTACCATAAGGTTTAGTTAAATTTGTTCATAGTCATTATTGACACCCTATATTATTGAATTCAGTCATTCAATCATTCAAATTTTGATTCATGTTCTTTCACAATTATTATATTGTTGAAAAGTTCTAAAGCTTATTCATTCTTTCAATCATGATATATCTTTATTGTATTTAACTTGCTGAGCAAAGTAGTTGCTCACCTTTGCTATATCATGATAACAAATTTCAGATTTAAGGCGAACGTTCGAGGGAAGACTGTACAAAAGCAAAGGACAAGAATAGATGGTTATGTATGATAACCAAATTAGTTATTTGATGTAAGTTAATTGTGTAAACCTTTTGTGAATCTAAAGGTAAATATGTATTAAGTTAAGGTTATAGACCTTGGGATATGTAGCAAAGTTTAATGTATAAACAATTTATGTTTATATCCGGAATAGTTATAAAAATGATGTATTGTGACGCACCAGGTTTGAGGTTCAAGGGACCCGGGTTTGGGGCGCTACACTTTACATACTTGACTTGTATGAAAATTTGAACAAACTAAGAAAAGAAAAAGAGATGATGTTAATTATACCTTTATGTGATACTGTAGACTCGGTCATATCAATAAAACAAGATTAACCAAGTTGCATAAAGATGGGCTTTTAGAGCTATCTGATTACTTATCATATCCAACTGGTGAATCTTGTCTCATGGGTAAGATGACTAAATCTCCTTTTAGTGGAAAAGGAGAAAGAGTTACAGAGTTATTAGCGTTGGTACACGCGGACGTATGTGGACTTATGAGAACGAATGCATGAGGAGGGTATTCTTATTTTATTACTTTCACTGATGATCTTCTAGATTTGGATATATGTATTTAATGAAATACAAGTCTGAATCGTTTGAAAAATTTAAAGAATTCAGAAGTAAAGTAGAGAAGCAAACTCGTAAGAGTATTAAAATTCTTTGATCGGATCGAGGAGGGGAATACTTGACCAATGAGTTTCTAAATTGTCTCAAAGAAAAATGGCATAATCTCACAATAGACTCCACCAGGGGCGCCACAGTTAAATGGTGTATCTGAAAGGAGAAATCGAACATTGTTGGACATGGTTTGTTCCATGATGAGTTATACCGACCTTCTAATATCCTTCTAGGGTTATGCCCTAGAAACGGCTGCATACCTACTTAACAAGGTACCTACCAAATCCGTCCCAAAGACTCCATATGAATTATGGACAGGGAGAAAACCTAGTCTTAAGCATATTAAGACTTAGGGTTGTCCAGCTTATGTTAAAAGGTTTGAGCATGATAAGCTAAAGACAAGATCCGACAAGTGTAAATTTGTGTGATATCCTAAAGAAAGTTTAGGATATTATTTTTATAATCATACTGATCAAAAGGTGTTTGTTGCGAAACACACTGCCTTCTTGGAAAAAGAGTTTATCCTCGAAGGGGTTAGTGGGAGTAAAATATATCTTGAAGAAGTTCAAGAACCACAAAATACTATGGATCAAAGTCAGGTACTTGATCAAGTGGAAGAACCTACTGTACCACAACCTATTCGTAAATCTAGAAGAGTATCGAAGATACCTGATAGATATAGATTCATCATAGAGGATGATGATGAAGTACGCATCATAGATTATGATGATCCATTGAATTACGAAGAGGCTATGAGCAGTAAAGACTCAGATAAATGACTAGAAGCTATGAAATCTGAGATGGACTCCATGTATGAAAACCAAGTATGGACTTTGGTTTCACCACTTGAGTGTATTAAGTCTATTGGGTGCAAATGGGTCTTTAAGAGAAAGACTGGAGCGGATGGCAAGGTAGAGACCTATAAGGCCCGACTAGTTGCAAAAGGTTTTAAACAAAGACAAGGAGTCGACTATGATGAAACCTTCTCACCAGTAGCTATGCTCAAGTCCATTCGGATTTTACTTGCAATTGCAGCTTATTATGACTACGAAATCTGTCAAATGGACGTGAAAATGGCCTTCCTCAATGGAAAGCTTGAGGAGAATGTATATATGATACAACCTGAGGGTTTTGTTTCAACGGTTGGAACAAACCAAGTCTGTAAGCTACAACGATCCATTTATGGATTGAAGCAAGCTTCTCGTAGGTGGAACATTCGTTTTGATGAGATAATCAAAAAGTTTGATTTTATCCAAAATGAGGATGAACCATGTGTGTACAAGAAGGTTAATGGGAGCGCTGTTTTATTCTTTGTATTATATGTTGATGATATATTACTGATAGGGAATGATATTCCTATGCTACCGTCGATCAAAATTTGGTTATCTAAATACTTCTCCATGAAGGACTTGGGTGAGACATCCTATATTTTGGGGATAAAGATCTATAGAGATAGATCTAAAAGGATGCTTGGCTTGACCCAAGGAAAGTACATTGACTCGATGCTAAAGAAGTTTAGCAAGGAAGATTCCAAAAGAGGTCTCATGCCGATGAGCTATGGAATACACCTCTCCAAAAAACACCTGAGGAGGGAGACCGTATTAGTAAGATTCCTTATGCTTCAGCAATAGGATCTATCATGTACAGTGTGATATGTACTAGACTGGATGTCGCTCATGCACTTAGTGTAACAAACAGATATCAGTTGAATCTAGGAGAAGAACACTAGAAGGCAATGAAAAACATCCTAAAGTACTAAAAAAAAACTAAGGATGTATTTCTTGTCTATGGTGGGTCTGAATTGAAACTAGAGGGCTATACAGACCCAAGTTTTTAAACGGACCATGATGACAGTAAATCCGTTTCAGGGTATGTGTTTACCTTAAACGGTGGCGCAGTGAGTTGGAAGAGTTCCAAGTAGCAAACAGTTGTTGATTCAGTGACAAAGGCAGAGTACATAGCTGTAAGTGAAGCTTCAAAGGAAGCTGTTTGGATGAAGAAGTTCATAACTGAACCTAGAGTGGTTCCTAGAATTAGAGGAGTCGTATCTTTATTCTGTGACAACACTGGAGATGTTGTGCAGGCTAAGGAACCCAGGTCTAATCAGAAATCCAAACACGTGTTGTGGCGGTTTCATTTAATTAGAGAGATCATTGAAAGAGGAGACGTCACCCTGGAGCGTGTGGACTCTCAAGACAACATTGCAGATCCATTTACTAAAGCTTTAACTCAACAACAGTTTGATCGTCACTTAGAGAAGATGGGTATTAGATACCATGGCGATTGACTTTAGTGCAAGTGGGAGATTGAAAGTAGTATGCACACAAACCAATCATATTTGATATGATGTAGCATATACTTTGTAATCTTATTCATTTATTAATAAAAGTATTAAAGGCATTTTACTTTATCTACATGGTGCTGTTATATTAAATTGGATAAACCTATAGTTTTGAGCAATAGAATCATGATGATGATTGTTGTAATAACACAAGGATTTTAATATATAAAAATAAGAAATTTTACGTATGAATTTTATATATATATATATATAACAAAATTATTTTTATTATATATTAAAACGAGTATGAGAATGTGTGCAAGGAAATGAATGTGAATATGTAATATATATATATATATATATATATATATATATTTATTTCATATATGGTTTCAAGTAAATTTCTTATTAAAGAAATAGTTGATAATTATAAAGTATATTCTGTTAATAAATTAATTTTTATATTAAAGATATATGATTATTTATAAAAATATGATTATTATATTATTTAAATGACAAATGTATATTTTAAGAAGCGATTATTATTATTATTATTACTATGATTATCTCTTTGTGATATGAATTTGTAAGATTAGTCAATTTATTTTAAATTGACTAAGTATGGTAAATGTGGTAAAGTGACAGTACGAATCAAAACCCTAATTTGATCTATGGTTATGGATTTTAATTTGTAATATAATTATATCTAAAATGAATGTATGTGTATTATGGATAATAAGAATTTATTTTCTTAAGGAAATTCGAATACTAAATATAAGTATTGATTATATTTGAATACATGTATGTACAATATGTGGTTCAATGTGTATAATAATTATTTATCAATGATGATAAATATGTTATGACTTATGTGAAAAATGTATGTGATTAATTGTTAGTTAAAATAGGGCTCACTAATAGTTATTTAAATTAGTGGAGTAACCTAAGAATATTAATATTAAACAATTGATAAGATATTAATTTAATTAAATATTTAATTAAAGTGAATATAGTAAGTGAATAAATTTTGTACATTAATTAATATGGGTATGAATTAATGAGAATTATGTGATATATGTATAATTAATTTTAATAGCCCAATTAGTAAGGAATACTAGTGGACTAGCCTAATTAGTTTACTAACCAAGCCCACTCATTTAATTAATCATGGACTTGGATAATTAATGTGTGAACTAATTAAATTAGTCTAACCTTTAATAAACTAGTAGCTCAAATGTGGAATAATAATATTGGAGACTAGTGGCCCAAAACGTTTAAAAGTGAGCCCAAAAAGAGTTTAATTAAAGTCCAATTGTTAGCCCAATTGGCGAATACTTCTAACAACTTAATTAATATAATAAAGTAATAAAAGAAAAACAAAAAGTGGACAAAAATGAAGGGGGGCTGCTGCCCATATGGTCCCATCATGGGGCGAAGTGTTAATTTTTTAAGAGATAGCTTGTAAGGATGGAAAAAGTAAGTACTAATAATAATGATGGTCCATCACCCACTTGTCAAAAATTGTGTAAGTAGTATACTTGCTAATGATGCTAAAATATATAGATATAACTTATATATCTATATATATTGCAAGTAATTAGTCCTTTTGGTTAGTATTGTTCATTTCATTTTTGTAAGTTTGGAGAGAGAGAAAATAGAAATTTAAAAGCTACTTCTTTCTCTTCTTCTTTCCAAAATAATATCTTGAGAGAGAAAAGGGAGGGGGGGTTGCCGTGACCTTAAGGAAGGGAGAGAAGAGAGAACTTTGTAGGCTTCAAAGTTCCATAATCAAACCTTAGGAAGAAAGGAGAAGGAAATCAAGCAAAGGTATAACAAATTCTAACTTTAATATAGTGTATTTTCTTTTTGTTTGATTTCATTTTTGATGATATGAAGTTATGATATTAAGGTCTAAAATCCTTAATCTATATGTTAGATAATGTTTTGTGCTTGGTTGTGCTCAACTTGTGTATTGATGTGCTTGGATGGTTAAGAAAAGAAAAGGAAAATTAGTTTTTGTTTAAAACAAATTAGAAAACCATAACTTTTTACCACTTTGTAAACTTATAACTTGAGATCTATAACTTTGTTTTACAATCCCTCAAAGAAGAGTGCTAGATATATAAGTTAACTACTAAATCCAAGTTGTAGCACTCAAAAACAATGTGTCTACAAGTCATGATGTCAGTTTTAGTCAAAACAGTTCGGGTATTGAACAAAAAGGGTATAGAGCTTGCTGACTGTTGACTGCCAATGGCAGTTTCATCAAATTTTTGTGCTCTAAAACTTCTAGGAAAATTTGGAGTGATAATATGGGAATTTTGTGAGTCTTGTAAAAATTTGAGAATGTTTGGCCTTGTAAAATGAAAGTTATGGATTTTATGCTGAATGACTATTTTCAAAAGTATACCCAAATAAATCTTTATGGGTAACTCTAAAAATTATAAAATAATTACTGAGAGTATATATATATAACAGGAGCATACTCTGTAAATTTCAAAATTTTCTAACAAAGGTTCGATTTATGATAAATGTAGCAAGATTTGGCTATTTTGGACTATTTAAATATAGTAATTGGATTTTAAAAATTCTGGAAAAAGTATATTTTTATAAGAAGACTATATATAGTTTATTTTCAGAAATAAAAATAATTTTGAAGATGTTTTCCTATTTTTCATATAAATGATGATATTATGGATAAATGAATTAAATTAATTATGTGGTGTTGAAAATTTAAAAAATAGGTTTTTATGGCTTGAAAACCCTATATAGGGTATATGCAGATTTCTAAAGGGTATTTTATTCAATATTGATAAGATATTATGGTTGTGGTATTTTAAGATGATTAAATGAATAAATTAGTAAAGTGTAAACAATTAGAATAAATTGTTTATTGGTTTAATAAATGACTAAAATATTATTAAGATATTAATAATATTAAATGAAAGTTTAAAAGAGGAGTTAAGTTATTGATTGGACGTTCAATAGACTATATTGAATAGTATGATAAATTGGAAATTCAATACGTTAAAAATGGAAAACAGTTTTAATCCAGCTTGGTGAATAGGTGTATTCAGCCGCTGAATTAGTGAATCTAGTTTGCTATATTATAGGTTAGTTTAAATTCAGGTTGCTGGATTTGAAAAATAGTTGGCTGAATTAAATAGTTTGAATTCAGTGTGCTGGATTGTAATCCAGGTTAGAATCCAGTTTGCTAGATTGGAATCCAGTTTGCTAGATTGCCATCTAGTTTACTGGATTAGGAATTCAGTTTGCTGAATTGGGTATTTAACCTATGAGATCATAAAGAAAGACTTATATAAGGAAAGATTGAGTACTGAAGTGATTAAAAGATTACCAAGGGATAATAATAATAATACTAAGACTATAACGTAATGTCTAATACCAAACTATGTGACTGACTATTAAACAATGTAATGATATTATGGGTGTTATATGTGATACTAATTGAGAGATCAATCTTATAAATGATAGGTCTTTCAAAAGAAGTCATATTAAATTGTGTAGCAATAGTCAACGACCAAGGCAAGATTCTAACTTACACAACTTCGTACATTCTGCAAGTTCCTAATTATTGTTATAATTCTTATATATACAAAATTGTTCTGTTCTTTAGGCAAGTATCCTATCCTTTTTATTTACTTTATGCAATGGATTCAGGTTTATGCAGGCTTTTAACTCAATTTGTTATTGAGCAACTATTCTATCCTTTTCATTTACATTATGAAATGGATCCGTATATTATGCAAGTACTACTATTTTATCGAATTTCCTTCGATTCGTTCATTGTTAAAAGTATCTCATTACTGAATTGCTATGACTCATATTGAAAATTTGCATTCTAAGTTTGGTTATACAAGTGTCCCCACTTATGTGAACTATTGTACATTATCAATTACCCTTGAATTCAAAATTCTTTGACAAGTTTTGATACATATTATTAAATTTCGGTATGTATACCTAGTTTAAAGATTGTCTAAGCTGTTTGACCAGCTAGACCTAATTTGAAAAGCATTGTTGAACATTATTGGTTATGATAAAGTCGTCCAACTAAATTGTTTTAGTTAGGACTCCTGACTGAGTATGAATAACCCTAAATGGAAAATTTTTATGCGCTAAAAGCGGTGATTTAATTTTTATGCGCCAATGGCAGTGATTTATTATATAGTGTTGATCAATACAGGGCACAACGGGACTGATCATCCTTCGTATCTGTAAGACCAGACGATTTACAGATGAATTTCTGTTTAAGCCTTTTCGAAAATGAAAAATGATAGTTCAAGGCCTTTTGACCACTCAGTATTCAAAAGTCACTCCATTGTTTCAAAAATCTTAAAATGATTTGATATATTGTTAAGAATGGCTTCAAATGACTTCACCACTATTGATTTGTGGTAGAAGTAGTCCTCAAAGAAAACATTTACTTCTTCAGCGCATTATTATAATTGTTATTACTTACTGAGCAATTGAATGTTTATTCTTACTTCGACTTCAATGTTTTCAGCTAGCCGTGAATGTTTAGAAGGCTCTAGTAAAGACAAGGGCAAAAAAAAGCTCAAGGAATATGTTTTAAGGTGTTATCTTTAATAATTAGTCTTTTGTATTGTGATCATATACATTATGTAACATGTAAAGAATGTAATTAAAGGTTGTCATACCTGGGGAATAGACAACTCTAATATAAATATTAAGTTTGTAATATATTAAACAGCTCAAAAAAATGGTATCGTGATGCACCAAATACGGGTTTCAAGTACCCGGATTTGGGGGCGCCACAATTGTGCTAATGAGATCTAAATTCTTAAAAAGCTTAAAACTAAAATTGTTCCTAATTGTTGAATTACTAAAAAGGGGATTAGTGAATCCGGATAGATTAGTACATACGTTGGTTTCTCTTAGGAAGAGGATGATTGATCTTATAATCATTTGTGTAGAGACACTAAAGCAAGTATGTAGGTGCTTATTAGAGAATAGGTTCACTGAACGTGGCTCACTAAGGAATACCTAATGGAGTTTTACTCGCCTGTCAATAGGAATTCCTCTAGTGATAGTAGTACAAGTGATCCTTGGACTTGAGATCATCATAGTATCTTGTGTATGGTGAATTACACTTTGACATGTCCCTTAAGACCTTTAGGGTATATCAAAGGGAACGACTTACTATAATAAGTTGTATATGGAGATAGGTGAATGATCAACAAAGAATCTACTACATCTAGTAAAGGATGTGAATGTCCTATGTGATTCGATAAATGACATCTTAGTAGTCCTTGGCCAATGCAAAATGAAATTAGAAAGGAGTTTCTAATTTGCATTATTTAGAGTTGTGCATTTGGGAATCGAAATACATATAATTAAATAAAATAAGACTTGATAGTAATTTCATGTCTTATGTTTAATTGGGACATTGTATGGTAGAAGGATTAAATTGTACGGTAATTATTCACTAAAAGGTTCTTTTGTGATTAATGTTGAAATCTATATTATCTGGAAAGTCGTTGATCGCTAAGGGGGCTTACCCTTATTGTAGAATAAATATTATTTAATTAAATGAATTAAATAGTTTAATTTATTTATTTAAATAAGATTAGAATTGTTCTAATTGATTTATTCACAACCGGTTTAATATGGAGAACCTAAAGGGTCACACCGCAAAAGAAAAATATTTATTTAAGAAGTAAATGGCATAATTGTAATAATAAGTTAAGTGTATTTAATTTAGTCTACGGAGATAGAATAAATTAAATACCTTAATATTTATTATTTAATATTTTGGAAATATTAAATATAAATTAATAAGAGGAGTCTTATTATTATTATTACTATTACTATTACTTAATTCCTAATAGGGATTGAGAATTAATTAATAGAAGTACTCTCTAATGAATAGAGCCACCAAGTGAACCAAAAGGTTAAACCTAGGGTGCAAGAATTAAATTTAAATATAACTATTACATTTAAATCCCGGGCTCCATTACAAACGGGTCTTCAAGTGCTGCTTGCTCCTTTGTCTCCAATTCTTCAAAATAATTCTAACTAGTCCTATTATATAAACTATTTACAATGAATAGAAACCTTGATCAGCAGTCAAGGAAAAGTACATAGGAGAAAGATAGAATTTATATCAAGAAAAACTAGAGAAGACGAGGTATTCAGACCCCATTTATAAAAACCATTCATTCAAGCATCCTCTAAAATAAATTCAATCACACATTGGTTAATAGTCCATAATCAATCCCTATTTATTATCATACATATCTCCATACGCATCAATAAATAACATTCATCACATTAATAATAAAATCATTCCATATATGCATTGATATCATTTAATGGGAAAAAGTTTACTAATATTTAGTTTTGAAACAAAATAAACTCTTTTATTTTAATCAAGAACCAAATCAAAATTAAACTCCTTTAATTTGAGCAATCTGAAATTTTCTATTCCAGATAAAATAACATCTTTATTTTAAACTTTTATCAATTAAATAAACCATTTATGTTAATTGAAAAACAAAAAAAAATTCAGTTCCTAGGGTATGGCGCGGCCGCGCCCAAAATGAACTAGGATGCGACGCGGCCGCGCTGTAAGGCCAAAGACGAGATTCTGGGTTAGGGCGTGACCGCGCTCCAGAATGAACTGAAAGCGGCGCGGTCGCGCATTGACGCAGAATCAGGAAAAATTTAGCATCCCAAAAATCCAATCGAATCGCATATCAATTCATACATGGAATCAACAAAATTAATAATTAACACAAGGATTGGCTCTGATACCACTGTTATGTTTATATAATATGCAAACATGCAATCAAATTATATAAATAGAGCGAAAGCGCGATAAAACAAATTTTAAAAATTTTATACAAGTCATCACCATGATCTATCCTTGTGTTCAATTATCAATTAAACGAAAGAGATAGAGAATAAGAATTATAGCCTTGTAGAATTCTAGCTTCCTCAAGTACAAGTTCAACTCTAATTCCTCCGCGTTCTCCTTGAATTCCACCGATTAAATTCCTTCGCTTTGATCAACGTTAGCTATCCAACTGTTTGGGAACCCTCCTAAACTATTTAGTACTAGGGTTTTTATTCTAACTAAACTCCTTTAATTAATTAAACTCCTAATCCCATTGAAAATTTATGAGAGTACTTTTATTAATTAATTCTCAAACCCTTTTAGGAATTAAATAATAATAATAGTAATAATAATAATAATAAGACTCATCTTATTAATTTATATTTAATATTTTAAAAATATTAAATCATAAATATTAAGCTATTTAATTTATTCTATCTCTATAGACTAAATTAAATATGAAAGTAGTATGCACACAAGTCAATCATATTTGATATGATGTAGCATATACTTTGTAATATTATTCATTTATTAATAAAAGTATTAAAGGCATTTTACTTTATCTGCATGGTGTTGTTATTTAATATGTGATAAACCCATAGTTTTGAGCTATGCTCTTAGAATCATGATGGTGATCATGCTAATGAGATCTAAATTCTAGACAGTTCACAAACTAAAATTGTTCCCAATCGTTGGGTTACTAAAAAGGGGATTAGTGAATCCGGATAGATTAGTACATACGTTGCTTGCTCTTAGGAAGAGGATGATTGATCTCATAATGATTGTGTGGAGACACTAAAGCAAGTATGTAGGTGCTTACTAGAGAATAAGTTCACTGAACGTGGCTCGCTAAGGAATACCTAATGGAGTTTTACTCGTCTGTCAATAGGAATTCCTCTAGTGATAGTAGTACAAGTGATCTTTGGACTTGAGATCGTCATAGTATCTTGTGTATGATGAGTTATACTTTGAAATGTTCCTTAAGACCCTTAGGGTATACACTACAAGAAACTAGGGATATAGTGAAAGAAATTTTGTGAAGGAATTCATTCCCTCACATGAAGAGTTTTATAGCGAAGGAACAGTGAAGGAAAAAAATTTAGTGACAATATAGTTATTAGCGAAAGAAATATCCTTCACAATTTATATTTTTTCTTTCGTAAAATTGAGGTGGTAGAAGGATATTTAGCGTCAATTTATGATGAAAATTTGCGAGAAAAAAGCTATTAATGAAGGAATTATTACTCACTATATATTATTGTTCAAAGGTTTTTTGTGAGAGATAAAATTTGTCACTGTTTTTGTTCTAAATAGAAATTTTAGAATTAATTATTGTGAATATAAATTGTAATATAAATACATTTAATTTTTTATAATAACAAATTTATTTTTAATAATATTTTTTAAATAACTTACAATATATAAACGAATCAGATATAAAAAAAATTAAGCCTTACAAAGTTAAAATAGCCTTACTCCTAGTCCTATACCCCAGTCGCGACTCCACCCTCTCAGACTCTCACTCTCTGCCCTAACCCAAAATCAAATTGATACTCCCAGACTCCCAGTCCAAACCAAATCAATTAAGTCTCTGGCTCTTTCACTTTCTGCCCTAACCCAAAACACCAAATTGCGACTCCGTCTCCGCTTCTCCCCCACTCGACGACTCCGTCTCCGACCTCTTCGCGTCTCTGCCTCCTCTCCATGTCTAGGTAGCTGCGTTCTAGACTTCTAGCTGCGAACTTACACCCTATTGTAGTTGTTTTCTTCATAGTTCGATAAGATTCTTTGCAAAAAATTCTCAGGTAGTCCTCTAAATCGCCTCAGTCATTTTCGCTGATAATTTTATTTTTTTTATTTCCTATTTTGGACCTTTTGGTAGCATATTAAGATAGTGTTGAGACTGCGTTTGGTTACTGAGGTACCGAACAAATGCAAAATGAGATTCTTTGATGTTGATTTGGTTTCAAAGTATATAAAAAGCCTGAGCTCTATAGATTCCCTAATCCTGCTTCTACTTTCAAAATTTGTAGTGAAGAATCAAGAATCATGTGTTACTATGTGGGTTTCATATATGCTCATTTGTAGCCTGTAGGGTGTTTATTTATCTGCTTCTACTTTCTAAATTTGTAGTGAAGAATCAAGAATCATGTGTTACTATGTGGGTTTCGTATATGCTCATTTGTAGCCTGTAGGGTGTTTATTTATTGTTTAGCTTTTGGGTCTGTACTCTAGTTTTAAATTTGATACAAAATGAAGTGTTATGGTTCAGATTAGTCTGATTTGAATCTGCAATACCAAATTTTTAGACATTCTTAATTGTAAATGTGAGGACTCTTTCAAAGTTTGACATATTAAGTTTAAAAGTGAGCGGTAGTTCTTAAGACTTAAGAGAACAAAATTCTTTATATTGTGACTATTGACTAGATGTTTGGGGTTTAAATTAAAAATCCTTAATAAACATATGGGGTTGATTTATTTACATTGAACCCACTCTCACCAACCTGCACCACAGCACCAGGACACTTTTTTTTTAAATAAAATATTTTCAATAGTTAGTTAGTGTAGACTATAGAGTAGACAATATACCTCTGTTTTGTAGCTTTGAGGGAGGCCATAGATGAACAATTTTATTTTTATTTTGGGGTGGGAGGAGTATAAATCAGACTTTCCATCTGACTATTGTAAAGTGCGAGTACACAAAACGAAGCATCATGAGTGCGTAGCGTATAAAATACGATCCCTGTACCACTTATATGTATCATTTGTTATCTTCTTCCTCTACCTGATTTCTCCAATCGGCAAAAAATTTGAAAACTCTAGAAGGAGAAAGGAAAGCCCTTTAAGGCTTCATAATGTCTGCTACTGCTGGTGGTTAAAGAGGTGCTGCCTAAGAGGAAGAGAAGAAACCAATGGATCAACACATTAATCTCAAAGTCAAGGGTGAGGTGTGTGTGTGTGTGTGTGTGTATATATATATATATATATATATAATCCTAATTGTTCATCTTTTTGACTGAGGTAATAGATTATTAGGTGTTTGTTCATAGTGTTTGAGGAGTAAATATTGGATAACTTTGATTAAGTTCCAGAGATACATTTTGACTTTTTAACTCAATTTGTGAAAATCTAGCATTCAAAAGTATAAATTCTTTTAAGTTTTGAAAGCAACAATTATGCATTAGAATTTTACCAAATGAGAATTGACATTTAAAAGATAAAAACTTTTAAAGAAGAAATTGAATTCAACATGATCAAATGGCCCTGATCTAAACTTGTTTAAATTATAAAAATGCTGAAATGCTGATCTTTTGGGATGTCCAGTCCTTATAAAGAAAGCTGAAGAAAGTTGAATCCTTAAGTTGTAATGAAGGGAGTATTGTTATATCTGAACAACTTCTCCTGTTTAAGATGGTTACTGATTGTGGTTGATAGCTGCGTTTATTGATTTATTGCTGCACTAGTTTGTTCTGAGTATCAAATTCACATTTACTTTTTGAGTTAAGCTGAAATTTTGCAACAATGAAGGAGACAATAATAAGACATTGAAGTTTGTTAATTTATCTAAAATTATTCAAAATACCATTCTAGGTAATTGAGATAATTGACTACCATATTTATTTATGCTTGGATGGAGTACTTATGTACCTAGTGTTTCCTGATATTGTTAAAATCAGTTTGATTTTCATGATGAGGCTTATGTATTTATTAATACTAGTTTTCGCTGGCAGTTAGACTTTAATAGTGTTATACTGTTTTGGGTGCGTGTTTGGTCATCTAGTGTCTGGTGACCTTGGTCATATTATGGTCACATGTTCAATTTGTTTTTATGAATTGCTTTTCTTTTCCTCTTTTTTTTTCCTTGTATGATATTTAAAGCCATATCCTCTTAGGATATTAGGACGTGTATAATGTAATTGTTAAAAATCTCTTTAATGCAATTTTATTGTTTAAGGAAATGAATTACTGAATTATGCTAGTGTATGTAAGCTGCATTGACTTTATGACAATAAATGTGTTATTTGATCTAATCCATCACAAAAAAGAAGAAAGTATTATTTGATCTAAAATTATAGGTATGTCTTCTTTTGATGGTTTGATAATCTTAAAGTACAGTTTATAACCAACACAATACACGGCGATTTGACTTGGTATCCCTTAAGTTTTCTAACATCCGAGACAGAACAACCGACATTTTGTAGACGTTCTTTTTTACAAGTAATTAACTTAATTATTGTGTTGAAGAGGTAACTGTCTTTGATTTCCTATCCATTTGAAGAAGTTAAAGGTGTCGAGTAAAGAGAAGCCGTAGTCTTGTAATTTAAGTTTTAGGGTATTCTCTTCTTCTTTTTATGATAAGTAATAATGTTATTGGTAAGTGTCACAAGTTAGATCATCTTTGACGAGTTTAAAGGTGTTCTAGGTTGAGCTCTTTTTTGAAGATTCTTAAATAGGTTACTGCGGAAGACGATAACCTCTGTACTCGTGGAAAATTAGTATTCAATTGTTCTAAAATATGTTTGTCTTACTCACTGCTGCATAAACAGATACATATAAGTTTCAATAACTTTTTTCTCTTATATGTCCTGGTTTCTCCCACTTGTAGGATGACAATGAAGTATTTTTTAGAATTAAACGCAACACAAAGTTACGAAAACTCATGACTGCTTATTGCGACCGACAGTTGGTGGAGTTTAATGCAATTGCATTCTTTTTCGATGGACGTAGACTCCGAGCAAAGCAAACTCCGAATGAGGTAATATTTTGTTTTTTTCCTTTTATAAGCGTTTGGAACGTTTTAGAATTTTCTTGGTACTTTCTTATGAGCCTTTTATTTCAAATGTTTACCAAGTACTCAAAATGGGTCATTATTAGTATTTATGAGCCCGTGCTACGTTTTCATCTTTTAACTCCTTTATTAAAATGTGAGGGAGGAGAGTCACTATGTGTGGAGACTGTCTTGATGCTTGAAGTTTCTCCCTCCCCAGACAATTTACATGCCACATTTTCCAGCTAAATGTACTTCTTCGACATTTGAATCTTACCTGCATCACAGGTTTCAGGAAGCACAAGTCAAATTGATTTTACTGCATTAGCACCTCCATATTACTACTTGCAATTATCAAATTGTTTGAGTTGATTTATTTTTTCTTTTGCAAAATGTGGACAGCTTGAAATGGAGGATGGTGATGAAATTGATGCAATGCTGCATCAAACTGGAGGTGCTCGGGCATGTATTGCTCTAAAATGTAAACTAGACTACACTATAGCATGTTTGGTACTAAGGCATTATCGGGAGAGTTATATTATAGTTAAGAAACATGGATGCAGAGCTAGTTTCTTTTACTTAGTACTTTTGTCCAATAGTTTTGGTTTCTGATGTGGACAACTTTGGTTATGTATGTATTGCCACAACATGGACTCCTGAATTCTGTTTAATTCTCCCATGTGCTTATTTTAGCTAATGAGAATGAATTATTATATATATTATCCATAATAATGTAATGTCATACTGCATTATTTTTAATTGTTCTTGGTTACTTTTAGCTATTTTTATTTGTATATCATCTTTTCCTTTTTATTTTGATTTCGTAATACTCCAACAAAAGAAATTCAGCCTAATATCTATCAGGAATGGTGGAATGCAGCTTCCTAAATCTCAGCCCATGAAGCATTAGAATTTCCAAATGCAATATTCTCCCTATTGCATTGACAAATGGACATTAATGAAGGATTATTTCCCTCACTAAAATCGTTTCCTGTTAATTAGTTAGTCATCAATGAAGGAATTTTTCTCTCACTAAATTGAAGAAAGATTCTCAATTTATAATTAGTTAAGGAAAATCTTCTCTCGTTAAATAAATTTGTTCTTCACAATATATTATTTGTGAGAGAATAAAGTTATTCGCCAATTTCAAATAGTCCTTCTTAAAATATTATTTATAAAGGAAATCAACCTTTCACTAAATAATAATATTCCATTACCAAATATAATTTGTGAATAAAAAGTTATTCACAATATATCCTTCACAAAAATAATTTAGTTACTACTTAGCAAAGGATACCCTATTGCGACGAGGTCTTATGCGAGGAATCGTGTGAAGGAAATATTTTTTCGCAATAAATCTCTTGTGAGTGATATATTATGCCTTGTGAAGGATTTGTTCTTCACTAGATGCCCTTTTTGGTGTAGTGATATCAAAGGGTATGATTGGGTATAATAAGTTGTACATGTAGATAGGTGAATGATCAACAAAGAATCTACCACCTCTAGTAAAAGATGTGAATGTCCTATGTGATTCGATAAATGACATCTCAATAGTCCTTAGTCAAGGCAGAATGAAATTAGAAAGGAGTTTCTAATTTGCATTATTTAGAGTTGTGCATTTAGGAATCGAAATACATATAATTAAATAAAATAAGACTTGATAATAATTCCATGTCTAATATTTAATTGGGACATTATTTGGTAAAATGATTGAATTGTATTGTAACTATTCACTGAAAGGTTCTTTTGTGATTAATGTTGAAATCTATATTATCTAGAAAGTTGTTGATCGCTAAGGGGGCTTACCCTTATTGTAGAATAAATATTATTTAATTAAATGAATTAACTAGTTTTAGTTATTTATTTAAATATGATTAGAATTGTTCTAATTGATTTATTCACAACCGGTTTAATATGGAGAACCTAAAGGGTTAAACCGCAAAAAGAAAAATATTTATTTAAGAAGTAAATGGCATAATTGTAATAATAAGTTAAGTGTATTTAATTTAATCTATGGAGATAGAATAAATTAAATAGCTTAATATTTATTATTTAATATTTTAAAAATATTAAATATAAATTAATAAGAGGAGTCTTATTATTATTATTATTATTATTATTATTATTATTACTATTACTATTATTTAATTCCTAATAGGGATTGAGAATTAATTAATAGAAGTACTCTCTTATGAATTCCTAATTAGATTAGAAGTTTAATTTAATTAAAGGAGTTTAATTAGAATAGAAACCCTAATCCTAAATAATTTAGGGGAGGGTTTTCCTACATCTATAAATAAGAAGAGTCTTATCATAGATTAGGGTTACACACACTTCTATTAGAATTATGGAGAGTACTTACAATTTCTATAGAGATAGAAACTAGGGTTTTGCCAACACCCATCTTCTTGAATACGTATTCTTCCTTGGTGGATCACCTCTAGAGGCCAAACACTTGGGTGGATAACGTTGATCAAGAGGAGGAATCTAGCTGGTGGATTTCAAGGAGAACACGAAGAACTAGGAGCTGAACTTGTACGTGAGAAAGCTTTGATCTACGAGGGTATAATTCTTATTCTCTTTATCTTTCGTTTATATCGTTAATTGAGCACACAGATTGATCATGGTGATGATTTGTATAAAATTTGAAAATCCGTTTTATCGCGCTTTCGCTTTATTTATGTAATTTGATTGCATGATTGCGTAATATATAAACTTAACAGTGGTATCAGAGACTAATTTTATGCTAATTATTGGTTATTGATGATTCCATGTGTGTATGATATGAGATTAGATCAAATTTTTTGGGCAAAATCTATTTTTCTGAATCTGTTGCGCGGCGCAGCTGTGCCGCTTTAAGTTCATTATGGAGCGCAGCTGCGCCCAAAACTAGAAAGTCGTCTCTAGGGTTCAGCGCAGTGGCACCAGACAGCAGAATCCGAAAAATAATTTTTCTTCAATTAAAATAAATGGTTTATTTAATTGATAAAAGTTTTAAATAAAAATATTTATTTTATTTGGAATAGGATTCGAGGTTGCTAAAATTAAAGGAGTTTAATTTTGATTTGATTTTTGATTAACATAAAAGAATTTATTTTGTTTCAAAACTAAATACTAGCAAACTTTTGCTCATTAAATGATATCAATGCATTTATGGAATGCTTTTATTATTCATGAGATGAATATTATTTATTGATGCATATATAGATATGCATGATGATAAATAGGGATTGATTATGGACTATTGACAAATGTGTGATTGGATTTATTTTAGAGGATGCTTGATTGAATGAGTTTTTATAAATGGGGTTCGCGTACCTCGTCTTCTCTAGTTTTTTTGATGTAAATTCTATCTTTCTCCTATGTACTTCCCCTTGACTACTAATCAAGGTTTCTATTCATTGTAAATAGTTTATGTAATAGGACTAGTTAGAATTATTTTGAAGAATTGAAGATAAAGGGGCAAAGAGTGCTTGAAGACCCGTTTGTAATGGAGCCCAGGATTTAAATGTAATAGTTATATTTAAATTTAATTATTGCACCATAGGTTTGACTTTTTGGTTCACTTGGTGGCTCTAGTGAACCAAACTAGAATAAAAGTCCATAATCAATCCGGGTAGAATATAATATTCTATATGTGCATGTTTACTATATATATATATATATTATCCAACATGTTTCGCATGTTAAATAATATGACGCGTATTATATATATATATATATATATATATATATGTGTGTGTGTGTGTGTGTGTGTGTGTGTGTGTGTGTGTGTGAATGCGCGCTAAACAAGATGAGACTAATAATAACAAACCCCTCAAAAAATCATATTAAGTCCTAAACGCTCAAAGATATTTGGAATATCGAACGTCGCCTTCTAGCATGGTAAAGCGATAGAGTATTAAATATTTAATATGAGTTTGTTGTGTCACACAAGGCAAGTATTAAATATTTAAGATGTTGCTTTATCACATTTGATGCTTATAAATAGACTGAACAATGTTGTTTTGTTGTGTCACACAAGGACAGTGTTTTTCTTTCGAATATATGGAAATGCTAGGTTGGACTTAACTTGGATAATTTTGATTCGGATGTGTCACACTTGATCAAAATAATCTAAGAGGCAAAATACAAGGAGTTACATAGTGATATAATTGACAATAGTTGTCTACCTATTTATTTGTATATCGTTTATTGTGTCGCACAAGGCTATATACATTTGAAATGGGATCCTTATTCTCACTAGCAAATTTTTAATTAGATTTGCCGAACTATATATATTGAGGGTAATATAGTTTGATGAAAATAGTGGGAGATACCAACTTAAAATAAAGACCTAATTTATTTTTGTAATTAATAAAATGAATGTATGCTAAAATATTGTCTATTTCACATACAGAATTTAAAAATATCAAACTCACTATCACTACATAGCATACTTGATGCTAACAAATTGACCGGACCGAATTACACGGACTAGTTAAGGAATCTGAGAATTGTTCTCACTGCTGAAAAGATTTCTTATGTCCTAAATTCGCCAGTCCCTGCAAATGTTACAGAAACAGCCTCTGAGGAAGAGATTGCTACTTTCAGAAAGTGGCAAGATGATGCAATCTTGGCTCAATGCATCATGCTTGCATCCATGAGTAACGAGCTTCAGCATCAGCATGAAACTATGGATGCTCCTACTATATTGTTGCACCTCAAAGAGTTGTATGGTGAGCAAAGTAGGACTGCTAGATATCAGATATCTAAGGAGCTCTTCCGATCTCGGATGACCGAGGGCACTACTGTTGAGACTCATGTCCTAAAGATGATCAATCTGATTGAACAACTTGGACAGCTAGGGTTCGTGATGGGTGGGGAGTTCAGTCAAGATTTGATCTTACAGTCACTCCCAGATACCTTCTCACAATTTGTTGTGAATTTTCACATGAATAAGTTGGACGTCAGCTTGCTTGAGTTACTTAATATGCTGAAAACTGTTGAAGGTCACTTCTCATCCAACAAGAACCAAGTCTTACTAGTGGATGATTCTTCCAAGAAAAGGAAGAGGCCCAAGGTATCTTCTGAAAAGAAGAAAAAGAAGAAGGCTAAAGGCAAGGCGAAAGGAAAGGATAAAAAGAAAGTTGATCCTGATAGTAAAGGAATCTGCTACCATTGCAATAAGTCGGGATAGTGGAAGAGGAACTGCAAGGAGTATCTTGCGGACCAAAAGAAGCTTAGAGAAGCTTCAACTTCCGATCTAGGTTTGTTCATGATTGAAATTAATTTTTCTGAAAGTCAAAATTCTACTTGGGTATTAGATACCGACTGTGGTTCTCACATATGTAACAATATGCAGGGACTAAGCAGAAGTAGAAAATTGAATAAGGATGAAGTCGTCCTACGAGTGGGAAATGGAGCAAAGGTTGCTGCATTAGCTATAGGAACTTATTGTTTAGCACTGCCTACGGGCAAATTCATTAGTTTGAATAATTGTTATTATGTTTCAACACTCATTAGAAACATTATTTCAATTTCTGTATTGGATATGGATGGTTTTGATATTATAATAAAGAATAACAGTTGTTCTATTTATAATAAAAATATTTTATATGGTGTTGATAATTTACTGAATGGACTTTATGTACTTGACTTGCATGAAAATATACTTCAAATTGAACAAACTAAGAAAAGAAAGAGAGATGATGTTAATTATACCTTTATGTGGCACTGTAGACTCGGTCATATCAATGAAACAAGATTAACCAAGTTGTATAAAGATGGGCTTTTAGAGCTATCTAATTTTGAATCATATCCAACTTGTGAATCTTATCTCATATGTAAGATGACTAAATTCCCTTTTAGTGGAAAAAGGAGAAAGAGTTACAAAGTTTTTAGCGTTGGTACACACAGACGTATGTGGACCTCTGACAACGAATGTTCGAAGAGGGTATTCTTATTTTATTACTTTCACTGATGATCATTCTAGATTTGAATATGTGTATTTAATCAAATACAAGTCTGAATCGTTTAAAAAGTTCAAAGAATTCAGAAGTGAAGTAGAGAAGCAAATTGGTAAGAGTATTAAAATTCTTCGATCGGATCGAGGAGGGGAATACTTAACCAATGAGTTTCTAAGTTGTCTTAAAGAAAATGGTATAATCTCACAATGGACTCCACCAGGGACGCCACAGTTAAATGGTGTATCTGAAAGGAGAAATCGAACATTATTGGACATGGTTCGTTCCATGATGAGTTATACCGACATTCCATTATCCTCCTCGGGTTATGCCCTAGAAACGGCTGCATATCTACTTAACAAGGTACATACCAAATCCGTCCCAAAGACCCCATATGAATTATAGATAGAGAGGAAACCAAATCTTAAGTATGCTAAGACTTGGGGTTGTCCAACTTATGTCAAAAGGTTTGAGTATGATAAGCTAAAGTATCACGCCCCCGAAACTCGGGTCTTACCTTGAACCCGATTCTGACGCGTCACGGTACTACCCATACAACATAGGTTTACTAAAAAAATATGTAATTACAATAATATAACAACATATCCTCATCTAATCCCAGGCACGAAGACCTTAAATAAAACACTTATGGCCAAGGTTGAATAAATACCATGATCCTTTACAATATCTCATGTGTGAACGCAAGGTTCAGATTCTGACTTTATCCAATCCCTGAATATTCGCAAGGTTATTCAATAACCAATACATTCGTTATAAAAATGTCCTTTATACAACATCGACATTCTTGTAGTTTACTATAACAAGTAACTAACATAATCACATCATAAATATTATAATGGATAACCTTCATTTCTAACTCAGGGTTTACATAGTCAAATTCACGTACATCATATACCGTCATCATAGCTAAATAATTACAGTAAAGGGACATTTAGCAACCTTCCTGTTTCCATGCGCCTCTAATCCTTATCATCACGATATCAAGATAATTGCATTGCATCGTAAATCTGCAAAAGTTTTATTTTTGCAAGAATAAGCACGACGGCTCAGCAAGAACTGACAGTTTTCACATTTCATGCTTCACGTAACACATAAGTTTGCATTTTATCCATGCATCATGATTCTCATACAATGCATCTTACTCATGCATTATAAATCTTATGCAATTCATCCATATATATGCATCATATATCTCATAGCATACTTCATGCATCTCACATTGTATATTTACAATAATTCAAGTTCCACATAGAACAATATAGTCACATAATTGCACATTATGCACACTTTAATCATGCTCTCATATAATCCACATAATAGTGAAAGATTTAGTAATCAAGTCATGTACATCAATACATTTAAACAAGTTAACAAGTTACTGAAAGAACTTGCCTTTAAGCGTTCCTTGTCAAATTATGATGGCTCGTCCTTCAAATATCCTACACAATTTATTTAACAATAAAATACCAATTAGCCACTAAAAAGGCTTCATATAATGGTTTATATTATAAACCCACTTCATATCTTATAATGTTCGTTTTGTTTAAATCGAAACACTATTTAAGTTCTTTAACACTTTACGCGGCGTTTCGACGTTTACACGTCACACACCTAATTCGCCTCCTTTGCATGTGCTTAGCATGCTCATACATTGGTTTATAACACACTATCATGTTTCATTATTATTAGAAACACAATATTAAACAAGATTATACACACTAGTTACGGCGTTACGACGCTTGCACGTCTATACGCCAAACTTGATTATTCGAACGCCCAAGCGACATGCATTTGCGTACGCCTAACATGCCCATTCAATTTATCCAATACTCATTGGTTAAGTTAAGTGTCATTATAAATCATAATATTCATGTTTTAGAACTTAGAACATCATTTAACATTGTGAGGAGCATTACGCATGCTTACGCGCATGCCCGACACTCTTCGATTGCCTCTAAAAACACATTAGTCACACAAATGGTCAATTTGGGAATTGATACCGACCTCAAATCGAAAAACTTAAAGAACTAAAGTTGTAGGTCTACTCATTCTCTTTCCGAATAATCTTGAATCACCTCAATCCGAGTTCGTATGAGAAAATTATGCCCATTTTACTAAAGGACGTCGGAGCTATTTGCACAGTCTCTTGTCCAGCGCTGTAGGCGCTCAAAATGGCCTATGACCAGCGTCTAAAGCACTCTATTGCAGTAGCTAGACTCGTGGCCAATGCCTACCCAGCGCCGTAGGCGCTCGACCTGAGTCTCCAACCCGTTTTGCTTCCCGGAATGCTCTGTTTTGGTGTTCTAGAACTATCTTGCTTCCAACCACCATAACTCCCTCAATACACGTTCAAATTGGTCCGTTCCAGACTCTATGGACTCCTAAGACATATGGCTACAACATATCAAAAATTCAGAGCTATCCATTAATATTAATATGGCCAAATCTTAGGCCAAAGTATCAACTCATGCTATATTTTCGTGTTCTTGGTGTTCTTGGTGTTCTTCACAAAAATCATCACCAAATCTTTGTTTTAATCCCTTTTTACTCCATTCCAACTAGGTTAACTTCATAACCCACGGAAGTACAACATCATACCAGCAACTAAATTAACCAAACACAAAATCAAAGCTACATGTCCACTAAAATTTGTCCAAATGTCCAAATTCATTTGCAATGTTCATTGTTCTTCATGTTCTTCATCCTCCTTAAGCATAGGTACGGATTTATTGCATTTTTGTTCCACTTTGATGTTATTAATGGCTTACATAACCTCTTAACAACATTTACAAACATCCAACACAAACAAAACCAACAAGAATCGCAAGAAAACCAACCCATGAGCATAAAAGCTCTAAAACCAAAAAGTTTGGGAAATCTTATACAAAACTCAAACAAAATGGATTTAATGAGATGTTACCTCTGTAAATCTCTTATAGATGATAGAGAAGCTAGCTAGAGTTCATTAGAGTGGCTCCTCTTGCTTGGTTTCTCTCACTCTTTCCCCCGTGCCTTCTTCTTCTTTCTCCTTCCTTTTTCTGGCGAACTTCTTCCCTTTTTTTCCGGCGACCTCCGGCGACTTTTCCTCCTTCTCTCTCCGGCAGCTCTCTCTCTCTATCTCTATCAGCTGAACAAGGAAGAAAGAAAATGGTGCAAGAGAGAATGGAGTGGTTTGAATTATTTGGGAGAGTGGAGGAATTTAGGGAGAAGTGGGAGAAAAATGGGAGTGGCTCAAGGTGGCCAATTTTTCTAAGCTTGCCAGCAATCTCTCCCTCCTTGCTCTCATTTGATTGGTCTAATGTGGTTGGGTGGTTCCCACTTGGAGTAACAAGCCAAAATAAATACCCGAAAACACCAAAAATATATCCGAAAACTCCCACTTTTGTACCAAAACTGGTAAATAACTCTACCCAAAATTAAAATGGGTATTACCATAAATATTGGGACGCATAAAAATAATTATTGTGGGATTTGTCCAAATATTTGGAACACCCATATCTTACATTTCGGATACGGATAAAATCACGTATCAGCTCAAATAAAATTTCTGACACTTGGAAAAATTATTCGTACGCATACACGTATTTATGAAATTATTCAACATCGAAAAAGACACAAAAATTTTATGGCGTGAATAGTGCCTCGGGAACCGTGCCACGTGAATAGTGATTTTGTGATCTTTCGCAAAATCAATTATTCACTCCTACGATTCAATAACGCATAAAACTTCATACATTGACATCATCCAGGTTATAAAATAACCTTAAAGGACATCACATAAAAATAATATTTAATCCATTTAATAATATTAATAAACCCAAATTACAAGGGTATTCACGATTCGCGATCGTTGCTATTCACGATTAACTCCCCATAATCATATACATCATCGCACATATATCCCACCCATATTTTGGGTTAGCGTCTTTACAACAATTACTCGTTCAATATTATTAACCATCAACTATTTATTTAATCCAATAAATAGTACTCTAGCGATTTTTCTCGAAACCACCAAATTAGCTCATACGAACACTTTTACACATACTAATCATCGTCTACACATAATCTAGGTCATAATATAACCTTTAAACGCTTAACACATAATATTATTAATAAAAGTCTATTTTATTCAATAATATTCATAAGCTCGGATTATCCAGCTACCCACGACTCGCGATCGTTACAATAATTAACTATTAACTCATTCATTCTGAATCTATGTATATATTTCACATTTATATATATACATATTAAGCTCATCAATTTAATCACATAAATATATATAACACATATATATATATATATATATATATATATATATATATATATATATATATATATTCAAACGCGACTCATAATAAGAATTATTCTATATTAAAATCTTATTATAATTATTCTCGAAAATCCGGGTTGTCACATCCTTCTCTCCTTATAAGGATTCCGTCCTCGGAATCACAAATATCGAACCTCTCTTACTCGGTTTGCATAAACCTTCTTCCAAAATTTTGTCGTTGAATTATTTCAACGCATTACTATATCATAGGGTTTTACATCGCCTATCTAATCCACTTCCTTAACAAATCTTGTAGGTTTTATTCTATAACCTTTATCAACTCAATTATACTCTGAGTATTATCCTTTCTTTAATCCATCAATTTCCTTTTCTAAGGATCATTGTATGACACAATCATCATAATAATTTAATATCATGATTTGCTAACTCATAAACATTCGAGATATTACATTCACCCATTCTTCTAAGAATTTCGTCCTCGAAATTTCAACGCATTCATCTTTGCTCATTCTACCCATCAAAACTAGGTTTTCAATCTAACCTTTACACTATCCTCTTTCAAGGATTCACTTAAAATTATCGCATTCTACGACTACTTCTCCCTGGGAAAATTACCCTTCCCACAATCAGTTTCCCGAATAATAGGAACCTTCAACAATTGTTTAATAATTGTGAAGTAACTTGAACAAATAGGAAAAAAAATATTCCTTAAAAACTTTTCATATTATGCTGAGGGGCCATAAAGACCATGACCATAGAGGTTTACGGGTATTACTACCCCTACCGATTTTAATTAATAAAAAGGTAATCTACCCCATAAAGACCATGAACATAGAGGTTTACGAGTATTACTACCCCTACCGATTTCAATTAAGAAAAAGGTAATCTACCTCCGTACGCCAGGTGATCAGCCCTTTGTACTCTGACGTTGTGCACAACTTTCTAGCTAAACGACTATATGCGTTTGCTTGACCACCATAGGGTCAGTCGGGATTTTTTCCGACATCAAATACCCCAATAATAGGGTTGTTCACCTCAGCTTACTACAAAATTCCGCACCAAAACAATTTGGTTTAGGCATAAATTATCAAATAATGCTTGAATTTCATAAACACATTACAACATTTGTCTAGCCGAATCAAATAGCTTAGACTTTTATTAACAATTCGGACATCAATCGAATTATTTTAGCCAACTCAATTGGCATACTTTTTCATACTTTAAAGAAAACAAAAATCATTTTATGACATCATGATACCGCACTGTTTCTACAGTCCGTTGAGGATTCCATCATTTCGTGATTTTGTCATACTACATCATACCATAGTGGGTTGACGATACTATGATCACATCCAACACTAGGTTAATCTGCATTGATGACTCCATCATCTGTCATTCTATACTAGGTTTCATGATGCATTGATGACAATTTAAAAATACATTTTGATATTTTCAAATCAACTTTGTCTAGCCGAAACTATTAGCATAGACATATGAATAATAGTAAATTTAAAATCCTTGTCCAAAAATCTGGCCCCATACATTTTTCGAAGAGCAAAAGTGCAAATGTTAGCACGAAGTCAATAAATTTCGAAGTCTAGCATAGCTAGAAGATTTGGAATATCCATGTCTCCTCATCAACTTCAATTTCTCCCATTTCTCCACTATTTAATAATTCTATCTATTTCTACCTCCATCAATGCTCATCATTTTGAGAATTCACAGTTCTAAATCCACAACCTTTCGATACCCCCAATATAGTTCATCAAACTTACCACACATTATGAGTTCAGGAACTTACCACAATCATATGGGTTTAGAAACTTATCCTAGTCAGACCAAAATCGTCCATTCGCTGAGGGGTTCCACCAGACCATATGATTATGAGTCACGAACTTACCATAAGTATGAGTTTCAAGAACTCGCACCTAATCTTATTATTCTCTAACCATCAAATATAGATATGAGAAAAGAATCACCTTCTCGTCATACGTATAGCGATAGCGCGATACTAGGTTCCAACGATTATCAATATAGGAAGCTAAGTGATTGTCGAACCCATCACAATCCCCTGCCCATACAAGGAATCGATCAACTCGGCCACTAATCAATATAGGAGGCTAAGGGGTTGTTACACCAAGCACAAATTCCCCGCCCATACAAGGAATTGTTCAACTCAACCACTATACCGATATAGGAAGCTAAGTGGTTCTCAAACCAAGCACGAATCCCCCGCCCATACAAGGAATTGTACAACTCAGCCACTAACATGAGTCCTCAATTGAAATCACCCCCAATCCTAGCTTACTCGTTGCTTAACAAGAATTTAATTCGTGTTTCATCACCCATAACTCTTTCCGAGTTTTACTCATACTATCTCATAGTACCATCTATCTATAGCATTCAGCTAAAGTTTTCAATCATTCAATTGATCATCTGTCATTCTATGACTTAATCCAATCACATCGTGATCTTACTCTACAATCGTTTTACATTACGATCTTTCTTATCCTACGATCGTTTCATCCTATGACCTTCTATACTCTTCTCTTTAATCATAATATATGATTTTATTGCATCTTTGTCTTATAGACCTCGTATATTTATCAACACTTATCATCTTTATCACTAGAGTCAGGTAACTCCTAATTCTCATCTTTTATAATGCATCGAGATTCTTCTTTGAATCGTCTTATATATATCTCAACTCTTACTATGAATTTTCTAAATTCATTTACTATCAATTAAACTCTATTTGAGTTTTATTCCTTCACTATCTTCATCATTATTATCTTTCTTCACTACAGTTATAGCCTAAGGTACTCTTACCTAAGGTTTATAACCTATCAGCTTTGATACCAACTTGTCACGCCCCCGAAACTCGGGTCTTACCTTGAACCCGATTCTGACGCGTCACGGTACTACCCATACAACATAGGTTTACTAAAAAAATATGTAATTACAATAATATAACAACATATCCTCATCTAATCCCAGGCACGAAGACCTTAAATAAAACACTTATGACCAAGGTTGAATAAATACCATGATCCTTTACAATATCTCATGTGTGAACGCAAGGTTCAGATTCTGACTTTATCCAATCCCTGAATATTCGCAAGGTTATTCAATAACCAATACATTCGTTATAAAAATGTCCTTTATACAACATCGACATTCTTGTAGTTTACTATAACAAGTAACTAACATAATCACATCATAAATATTATAATGGATAACCTTCATTTCTAACTCAGGGTTTACATAGTCAAATTCACGTACATCATATACCGTCATCATAGCTAAATAATTACAGTAAAGGGACATTTAGCAACCTTCCTGTTTCCATGCGCCTCTAATCCTTATCATCACGATATCAAGATAATTGCATTGCATCGTAAATCTGCAAAAGTTTTATTTTTGCAAGAATGAGCACGACGGCTCAGCAAGAACTGACAGTTTTCACATTTCATGCTTCACGTAACACATATGTTTGCATTTTATCCATGCATCATGATTCTCATACAATGCATCTTACTCATGCATTATAAATCTTATGCAATTCATCCATATATATGCATCATATATCTCATAGCATACTTCATGCATCTCACATTGTATATTTACAATAATTCAAGTTCCACATAGAACAATATAGTCACATAATTGCACATTATGCACACTTTAATCATGCTCTCATATAATCCACATAATAGTGAAAGATTTAGTAATCAAGTCATGTACATCAATACATTTAAACAAGTTAACAAGTTACTAAAAGAACTTGCCTTTAAGCGTTCCTTGTCAAATTATGATGGCTCGTCCTTCAAATATCCTACACAATTTATTTAACAATAAAATACCAATTAGCCACTAAAAAGGCTTCATATAATGGTTTATATTATAAAACCACTTCATATCTTATAATGTTCATTTTGTTTAAATCGAAACACTATTTAAGTTCTTTAACACTTTACGTGGCGTTTCGACGTTTACACGTCACACACCTAATTCGCCTCGTTTGCATGTGCTTAGCATGCTCATACATTGGTTTATAACACACTATCATGTTTCATTATTATTAGAAACACAATATTAAACAAGATTATACACACTAGTTACGGCGTTACGACGCTTGCACGTCTATACGCCAAACTTGATTATTCGAACGCCGAGGCGACATGCATTTGCGTACGCCTAACATGCCCATTCAATTTATCCAATACTCATTGGTTAAGTTAACTGTCATTATAAATCATAATATTCATGTTTTAGAAATTAGAACATCATTTAACATTGTGAGGAGCATTACGCATGCTTACGCGCATGCCCGACACTCTTCGATTGCCTCTAAAAATACATCAGTCACACAAATGGTCAATTTGGGAATTGATACCTACCTCAAATCGAACAACTTAAAGAACTAAAGTTGTAGGTCTACTCGTTCTCTTTCCGAATCATCTTGAATCACCTCAATCCGAGTTCATATGAGAAAGTTATGCCCATTTTACTAAAGGACGTCGGAGCTGTTTGCACAGTCTCTTATCCAGCGTTGTAGGCGCTCAAAATGGCCTATGACCAGCGCCTAAAGTGCTCTATTGCAGTAGCTGGACTCGTGGCCAGCGCCTACCCAGCGCCGTAGGCGCTTGACCTGAGTCTCCAACCCGTTTTGCTTCCCGGAATGCTCTGTTTTGGTGTTCTAGACCTATCTTGCTTCCAACCACCATAACTCCCTCAATACACGTTCAAATTGGTCCGTTCCGGACTCTATGGACTCCTAAGACATAGGGCTACAACATATCAAAAATTCAGAGCTATCCATTAATATTAACATGGCCAAATCTTAGGCCAAAGTATCAACTCATGCTATATTTTCGTGTTCTTGGTGTTCTTGGTGTTCTTCACAAAAATCATCACCAAATCTTTGTTTTAATCCCTTTTTACTCCATTCCAACTGGGTTAACTTCATAACCCATGGAAGTACAACATCATACCAGCAACTAAATTAACCAAACACAAAATCAAAGCTACATGTCCACTAAAATTTGTCCAAATGTCCAAATTCATGTCCAAAGTTCATTGTTCTTCATGTTCTTCATCCTCCTTAAGCATAGGTACGGATTTATTGCGTTTTTATTCCACTTTGATGTTATTAATGGCTTACATAACCTCTTAACAACATTTACAAACATCCAACACAAACAAAACCAACAAGAATCGCAAGAAAACCAACCCATGAGCATAAAAGCTCTAAAACCAAAAACTTTGGGAAATCTTTTACAAAACTCAAACGAAATGGATTTAATGAGATGTTACCTCTGTAAATCTCTTATAGATGATAGAGAAGCTAGCTAGAGTTCATTAGAGTGGCTCCTCTTGCTTGGTTTCTCTCACTCTTTCCCCCGTGCCTTCTTCTTCTTCCTCCTTCCTTTTTCCGGCGAACTTCTTCCACTTTTTTTCCGGCGACCTCCGGCGACTTTTCCTCCTTCTCTCTCCGGCAGCTCTCTCTCTCTATCTCTATCAGCTGAACAAGGAAGAAAGAAAATGGTGCAAGAGAGAATGGAGTGGTTTGAATTACTTGGGAGAGTGGAGGAATTTAGGGAGAAGTGGGAGAAAAATGGGAGTGGCTCAAGGTGGCCAATTTTTCTAAGCTTGCCAGCAATCTCTCCCTCCTTGCTCTCATTTGATTGGTCTAATGTGGTTGGGTGGTTCCCACTTGGAGTAACAAGCCAAAATAAATACCCGAAAACACCAAAAATATATCCGAAAACTCCCACTTTTGTACCAAAACTGGTAAATAACTCTACCCAAAATTAAAATGGGTATTACCATAAATATTGGGACGCAAAATAATTATTGTGGGATTTGTCCAAATATTTGGAACACCCATATCTTACATTTCGGATACGGATAAAATCACGTATCAGCTCAAATAAAATTTCTGACACTTGAAAAAATTATTCATACGCATACACGTATTTATGAAATTATTCAACATCGAAAAAGACACAAAAATTTTATGGCGTGAATAGTGCCTCGGGAAACGTGCCACGTGAATAGTGATTTTGCGATCTTTCGCAAAATCAATTATTCACTCCTACGATTCAATAACGCATAAAACTTCATACATTGACATCATCCAGGTTATAAAATAACCTTAAAGGACATCACATAAAAATAATATTTAATCCATTTAATAATATTAATAAACCCAAATTACAAGGGTATTCACGATTCGCGATCGTTGCTATTCACGATTAACTCCCCATAATCATATACATCATCGCACATATATCCCACCCATATTTTGGGTTAGCGTCTTTACAACAATTACTCGTTCAATATTATTAACCATCAACTATTTATTTAATCCAATAAATAGTACTCTAGCGATTTTTCTCGAAACCACCAAATTAGCTCATACGAACACTTTTACACATACTAATCATCGTCTACACATAATCTAGGTCATAATATAACCTTTAAACGCTTAACACATAATATTATTAATAAAAGTCTATTTTATTCAATAATATTCCTAAGCTCAGATTATCCAGCTACCCACGACTCGCGATCGTTACAATAATTAACTATTAACTCGTTCATTCTGAATCTATGTATATATTTCACATTTATATATATACATATTAAGCTCATCAATTTAATCACATAAATATATATATAACACATATATATATTCAAACGCGACTCATAATAAGAATTATTCTATATTAAATTCTTATTATAATTATTCTCGAAAATCCGGGTTGTCACATCCTTCCCTCCTTATAAGGATTCCGTCCTCGGAATCACAAATATCGAACCTCTCTTACTCGGTTTGCGTAAACCTTCTTCCAAAATTTTGTCGTTGAATTATTTCAACGCATTACTATATCATAGGGTTTTACATCGCCTATCTAATCCACTTCCTTAACAAATCTTGTAGGTTTTATTCTATAACCTTTATCAACTCAATTATACTCTGAGTATTATCCTTTCTTTAATCCATCAATTTCCTTTTCTAAGGATCATTCTATGACACAATCATCATAATAATTTAATATCATGATTTGCTAACTCATAAACATTCGGGATATTACATAAAGACTAGATCCGACAAGTGTAGATTTGTGGGATACCCTAAAGAAACTGTAGGGTATTATGTCTATCATCCTACTGATCAAAAGGTGTTTGTTGCAAAACATGTTGCCTTCTTGGAAAGGAGTTTATCCTTCAAGGGGTCAGTGGGAGTAAGATATATCTTAAAGAAGTACAAGAACCACAAAAAACTACGGATCAAAGTCAGGTACCTGACCAAGTGGAAGAAGCTACTGTACCACAACCTATTCGTAAATATAGAAGAGTACCGAAGATACCTAATAGGTATGGATTCATCACAGAAGATGATGATGAGGTACGCATCATAGATGATGATGATCCATTGACTTACGAAGAGGCTATGAGTAGTAAAAACTCAGAGAAATGTCTAAAAGCCATGAAATCTGATATGGACTCCATGTATGAAAACCAAGTATGGACATTGGTTTCACCACCTGAGGGCATTAAGCCTATTGGGTGTAAATGCGTCTTTAAGAGAAAGACTGGAGGGGACGACAAGGTAGAGACCTATAAGGCCCGACTGGTTGCAAAAGGTTTCAAATAAAGACAAGGAGTTGACTATGATGAAACCTTCTCACCAATAGCTATGCTCAAGTCCATTCGGATTTTGCTTGTAATTGCAGCTTATTATGACTACGAGATCTGGTAAATGGACGTGAAAACGACCTTCCTCAATGGAGAGCTTGAGGAGAATTTATATATGATACAGCCAGAGGGTTTTGTTTCAACGGTTGGAACAAACCAAGTCTTTAAGCTACAACGATCCATTTATGGATTGAAGCAAGCTTCTCGAAGGTGTAACATCCGTTTTGATAAGATAATCAAAAAGTTTGATTTTATCAAAAATGAGGATGAACCTTATGTGTACAAGAAGGTTAGTGGGAGTGTTGTTTTATTCCTTGTATTATATGTTGATGATATATTACTGATAGGGGATGATGTTCCTATGCTATAGTCGATCAAAATTTGGTTATCTAAACACTTCTCCATGAAGGACTTGGGTGAGGCATCCTATATTTTGGGGATAAAGATCTATAGAGACAGATCTAAAAGGATGCTTGGCTTGACCCAAGGAAAGTACATTAACTTGATGCTAAAGAAGTTTAGCATGGAGGATTCCAAGAGAGGTCTCATGCTGATGAGTCATGGAATACATCTCTCCAAGAAATAGCCCCAAAGACACTTGAGGAGAGGATCCGTAGGAGTAAGATTCCTTATGCTTTAGCAATAGGATCTATTATATACGGTATGATATGTACTAGACCAGATGTCGCTCATGCACTTAGTGTAACAAGTAGATATCAGTCAAATCCATGAGAAAAGCACTAGAAAGTAGTGAAAAATATCATAAAGTACTTAAGAAGAACTAAGGATGTATTTCTTGTCTATGTGGGTCTGAATTAAAACTAGATAGCTATACAGACTCAAGTTTTCAAACAGACCAAGATAACAGTCAATCTGTTTTAGGGTATGTATTTACCTTAAATGGTGGCGCATTGAGTTGAAAAATTTCCAAGCAGCAAACAGTTGTTGATTCAGTGACAGAGACAGAGTACATAGCTGCAAGTGAAGCGGCAAAGGAAGCTGTTTGGATGAAGAAGTTCATAACTGAACTTGGAGTGGTTCCTAGCGTTAGAGGAGTCGTACCTTTATTTTGTGACAACACTGGAGCTATTGCACAGGCTAAGGAACCCAGGTCTCATCTGAAATCCAAACACGTGTTGCGACGGTTTCATTTGATTAGAGAAGTCATTGAAAGAGGAGATGCCACCCTGGAGCGTGTAGACTTTCAAGACAACATTACAGATCTATTTACTAAAGTTTTAACACAACAGCAGTTCGATCGTCACTTAGAGAAGATGGGTATTAGATACCATGGCGATTGGCTTTAGTGCAAGTGGGAGACTGAAAGTAGTATGCACACAAGCCAATGATATTTGATGTGATGTAGCATATACTTTGTAATCTTATTCATTTATTAATAAAAGTATTAAAGGCATTTTACTTTATCTACATGGTGTTGTTATTTAATATGTGATAAACCTATAGTTTTGAGCAATGCTTTTAGAATCATGATGGTGATCATGCTAATGAGATCTAAATTCTAGATAGCTCATAAACTAAAATCGTTCCTAATCGTTGGATTACTAAAAAGGAGATTAGTGAATCCGGATAGATTAGTACATATGCTGCTTGCTCTTAGGAAGAGGATGATTGATCTCATAATCATTGTGTGGAGACACTAAAGCAAGTATGTGGGTGCTTATTGGAGAATAAGTTCACTGAATGTGGCTCGCTAAGGAATACGTAATGGAGTTTTACTCGCCTGTTAATAGGAATTCCTCTGGTGATAGTAGTACAAGTGATCCTTGGACTTGAGATCATCATAGTATCTTGTGTATGATGAGTTATACTTTGACATGTCCCTTAAGACCTTTAGGATATATCAAATGGTATGATTGGGTATAATAAGTTATACATGGAGATAGGTGAATGATCAATAAAGAATCTACCACGTATAGTAAAAGATGTGAATGTCCTATGTGATTCGATAAATGACATCTCAGTAGTCCTTGGCTAAGGCAGAATGAAATTAGAAAGGAGTTTTTAATTTACATTATTTAGAGTTGTGCATTCGGGAATCGAAATACATATAATTAAATAAAATAAAACTTGACAATAATTTCATGTCTTATGTTTAATTGGGACATTGTTTGGTATAAGGATTGAATTGTACGGTAACTATTTACTGAAAGGTTCTTTTGTGATTAATGTTGAAATCTATATTATCTGGAAAGTAGTTGATCGCTAAGGGAGCTTACCCTTATTGCAGAATAAATATTATTTAATTAAATGAATTAAATAGTTTAATTTATTTATTTAAATATGATTAGAATTGTTCTAACTGATTTATTCACAACCGGTTTAATATGGAGAACCTAAAGGGTTACACCGCAAAAAGGAAAATATTTATTTAAAAAGTAAATGGCATAATTGTAATAATAAGTTAAGTATATTTAATTTAATCTATGGAGATAGAATAAATTAAATAGCTTAATATTTATTATTTAATATTTTGAAAATATTAAATATAAATTAATAAGAGAAGTCTTATTATTATTATTATTGTTATTATTATTATTACTATTATTTAATTCCTAATAGGGATTGGGAATTAATTAATAGAAGTACTCTCTCATGAATTCCTAATTAGATTAGGAGCTTAATTTAATTTAAGGAGTTTAATTAGAATAGAAACCCTAATCCTAAATAGTTTTGAGAAGGGTTTTTCCAACATCTATAAATAAGAGGAGTCTTATCATAGATTAGGGTTACACACACTTCTATTAGAATTATGGAGAACACTTGCAATTTCTATAGAGATAGAAACTAGGGTTTTGCCAACACCCATCTTCTTCAATACCTATCTTTCCTTGGTTGATCACCTCTAGAGGCCAAACACTTGGGTGGCTAACGTTGATCAAGAGAAGGATTCTAACTGGTGGATTTCAAGAAGAATATGGACTATGAGTTGAACTTGTACCTGAGGAAGCTTTGTCCTACGAGGGTATAATTCTTATTCTCTTTCTCTTTCGTTTATATCGTTATTTGAGCATATAGATTGATCATAGTGATGGTTTGTATAAAATTTTAAAATCAGTTTTATCGCGCTGCCGCTCTATTTATGTAATTTGGTTGCATGTTTGCGTAATATACAAACCTAACAAAATACACTTAACTTATTATTGCAATTATGTCATTTACTTCTTAAATAAATATTTTCTTTTTGCGGTGTGACCCTTTAGGTTTTCCATATTAAACTAGTTGTGAATAAATCAATTAGAACAATTCTAACCATATTTAAATAAATAAATTAAACTATTTAATTCATTTAAATAAATAACATTTATTCTACAATAAGGGTAAGCCCCCTTAGCGATCAACGACTTTCCAAATAATATAGATTTTAACATTAATCACAAAAGAACCTTTCAGTGCATAGTTACTGTACAATTGAATCCTTTTACCATACAATGTCCCAATTAAATATAAGAAATGGAATTACTGTCAAGTCTTATTTTATTTAATTATATGTATTTTAATTCCCAAATGCACAACTCTAAATAATGCAAATTAGAAACTCCTTTCTAATTTCATTCTGCATTGGCGAAGGACTACTGAGATGTCATTTATCGAATCACATAGGACATTCACATCCTTTACTATATGTAGTAAATTTTTTGTTGATCATTCACCTATCTCCATATACAACTTATTATAATAAGTCATACCCTTTGATATACCCTAAAGGTCTTCAGGAACATGTCAAAGTATAACTCATCATACACAATATACTATGATGATCTCAAGTCCAAGGATCACTTGTACTACTATCACTAGAGGAATTCCTATTGACAGGCGAGTAAAACTCCATTAGGTATTCCTTAGCGAGCCACATTCAGTGAACTTATTCTCTAATAAGTACCTACATACTTGCTTTTGTATCTCCACACAAATAATTATAAGATCAATCATCCTCTTCCTAAGAGCAACCAACATATGTACTAATCTATCCGGATTCATTAATCCCCTTTTTAGTAATCCAACAATTAGGAACGATTTTAGTTTTAAGCTTTCTAAGAATTTAAATCTCATTAGTATGATCATCATCATAATTCTAAAAGCATTGCTGAAAACTATGGGTTTATCACATATTATATGACAGCACCATATAGATAAAATAAAATGTCGTTAATACTTTTATTAATAAATGAATAAGATTAGAAAGTATATGTTACATCATATCAAATATGATTGGCTTGTTGTGTGCATACTACTTTCAATCTCTCAATTCTCAAAACATGAAAGTCGTAGATCTACTTCTTAGATTTTCAGAACATCTTGAATCGTCCCAATTGGAGCTCGGATGAGAGAGTTATGTTCATTTTACTAACAAAGGTCAGAGCAAAAAATTGCCCGGCACGGGGTGCGCCAGATTAACAAGGAAGTTGGCGCGGGGCGTGCCGAAAGAGTAGAATCTGGTGGACCGGCATGGGGCGCGCCCATTTTGGCCTATAAGCGACGCGGGCGCGCCATACGCATGGCAATGATGTTGAATTTAATGTAATTATGACCAATTTGAGTTGTAATAGAATTTTTGGATGCCTAATTAACTAGGGTTTCCATGAGAGTTATAAATACTTGTTTATGACTTGGGTTTGGGAGACTTTTTTACTATAAGAATTGACAACCACCTAAGGAGGCTTGAGGATTGGATTAGAGAACAAAAAGAGTCAGACATTGAGGCTAAGGAGATTAAAGATTCTCACTAGAGATTTTCTTCTTATCTTCCATTTCTTTATCTGTACTTTGAATGTTTTTCATATTTGAGATGATAATTTTCATTAGGATGATGAACTAAACTTTTAATTAGGGGTACAATAGAACCTTTTATGATGCTTTAATTTATTTATCCATATTTTCACATATTGTTCCTGTTGAGTTGTTTATCTTATCTTGTGTTTAATTTATTAATTGTTTGGCCAGCAGTTAATCTGATATCTTAGATGGAATTGAAAAAGAAAATCTATGATTAGATATGGATGTAATAATGTATTAATTTGTTGATTCTTTCTAGAATAACATAATAGTATGTAGGATGAAAATACCTATGTGCCATGCGTAACTTAATTGGGATTTTGTGTTTAATGAATTTGTTTTAAGTGTCTTGCATAAAAATAGTAATATAACTGAAATATATCTTTTTATTAATCATTGAAAGATGTTAATGAATGGATAGGCAATCCCAGTTAACAACTCATTGGATTAATAACTTGGAAATAGGGTGAAGAGGTTAATGTAAAGCAATTGGAGAAATTGTATTCCTAGATTAAACATATTTGGTAATTAATTCTTGTTAGTTTAGCTTAATTTCAGTTTTAAATTTAAATTATTCTCAAAAATCAATATTGGTGACCGTATAAATTAAATTGAATTGGTAGTAAATTTATAATTAGGATAATTATTAGTACTTGTTCTTTGTGGGTTCCACATTCTTCTTACTTCTATATTACTTGATTGACCGTGTATACTTGCGCGAATTTGTCGTTATATAAATCGGACAACAGTTTTACTTATCTTTAAATAAGAGTTCTTATAGTGACAGTAATACGAGTGATCCTTGGACTTGAGATAGTCATAGTACCTTGTGTATTCTGAGTTATACTTTGTCATACTCCTTAATACTTCAGAGTATGTTATAAGATATGTTCGGGTATAATAAAGTGTACATGGAGGTATGTGAATAATCAACAAATGATCTACCACTTCCAATAAAGGGAGAGAATGTCCTATGTGATTCGATAAATGACAACTCGCAAATCCCTAGCCAGGGTTGCATGAAAATTAGAAAGGATTTTTCTAATTTGCATTAACTAGAGTTGTGCATTTTATAATTAAAATATATATGATCAAATAAATAAAACTTGACAGTAATTTTGTGTTTTATATTTGATTTAGACATTGTGTGGTAGAAGGATTGAATTGTACGGTAACTATTACTGAATAGGTTCTATGTGATTAAACGTTTATTCCATATTATCCGAATAGTCATGATATACTAATGTAAGGTGTCACTCATGATGTAAAATAAATATATTTATTTATATTTGAATTAAAGTAGTTTAATTCATTATAAATAATATTAGAATGGTTCTAATTTATTTATTTTACTACCGGTATAATATTGAACCTAAAGGTTCACACCATAAAAGGAAATTATTATTAGTGGAATAAATTAATAAATTAAATAGCTTAATATTTATAATTAAGTATTTGGAGAAATAATAATTATAAATTAATAAGAAGTATTCTTATTCTTATTCTTATTATTATTATAAATTATTTAATTCTTAAATAGTTTGGGAATTAAATTAAATTAAACCCCTAAGTCCTAAAAGGTTTAGGATGGAAGGTTGGTCCATAAATAAGATGGGTCTTATTTGGATTGGAGACTAATCATCAGCATTCTCAAAAACCTAAAAGTGTTAGGAGAGAGAATTGGGGCTAGCCACCCAAGGTTTGGAGAAACCTAAATTCATTTTTTCAATCAACATACTCTTGGTGGATTACCTTTAGAGCGCTGCACACATTGAGTATCTTGCGTTTGATCCGAAAAATTGGAGAAACACGGAGGAGCAAATGATTGGAATTTGAAGATTTGATCAAAAGGGTTGTATCATCTTTTAATGTATATCTTTTATCCTTCCTCAATTAATAATGTAATATCCCGAATGTTTATGAGTTAGTAAATCATGATATTAAATTATTATGATGATGGTGACATACAATGATCCTTAGAAAAGGAAATTGATGGGTTAAACATAAGATAGTACTCAGAGTATGATTGAGTTGATAAAGGTGATAAGATAAAACCTATAAGAATCTATTAAGGTAAGTGGATTAAATAGGAGATGTAAAACCTATGATATAGTCATGCGTTGAAATAATTCAACAAAAACAATTTTGGAAGAAGGTTTACGCAAACCGAGTAAGAGAGGTTTGATATTTGTGATTCCGAGGATGGAATCCTTATAAGGAGGAAAGGATGTGACAACCCGGATTTTCGAGAATAATTATAATAAGAATTTAATTTAGAATAATTCTTATTATGAGACGTGTTGAGTTCGAATATATATATATATATATATATATGTGTTATATATATATATATATTTATATATATATATATATATATATATATTTATGTGATTTATTTAGTGAGCTTAATGTGTATATATAAATGTGAAATATATACATAGATTAGAATGAATGAGTTACTAGTTAATAATTGTAACGATCGCGAGACGTGGGTAACTTGATAATTCGAACTTATGGATATTATTGAATAAAATAGACTTTTATTAATAATATTATGTGTTAAGTGTTTAAATGTTACCTTATAACCTAGATTATGTTTAGACGATGATTAACAGGTATGAAAGTTTTCGTATAAGCTAATTTGGCGGTTTCGAGAAAATATCGCTAGAGTACTATTTACTGGATTAAATAAATAGTTGATGGATAACATTATTGAATGAGTTATTTGTTGTAAAGACGCTAACTCGAATTATGAGTGAGATTTATGTGCGATGATGTATATGATTATGGGGAGTTAATCGTGAAGAACAGCAATCGCAAATCGTGAATACCCTTGTAATTTGGGTTTATTAATATTATTAAATGAATTAAATATTATTTTTATGTAATGTCCTTTAAGGATATTTTATAACTCAAATGATGTCAACGTATGAAGCTTTATGCGTTATTGAACCGTATGAGTGAATAATTGATTTCGTGAAAAATCACAAAATGACTATTCACGGGGCACGTTTCCCGAGGTACTATTCATGCCATAATATTTTTGTGTCTTTTCCAATTTTAATAAATTTCATAAATATGTGTATGAGCACGAAAAATTTTTCCAAGCGTCAGAAATTTTATTTGAGCTGATATGTGATTTTATCCGTATCCGAAATGTATGATATGGGTGTTCTGAATACTTGAAAAAATTTCATAATAATTATTTTTACCCATCTCAATATTTATGGTAGTACCCATTTTAATTTTGGGTAGAGTTATTTACCAGTTTTGGTACAAAAGTGGGAGATTTCAGATATATTTTTGTGTATTTGGGTATTTATTTTGGCTTGTTACTCCAAGTGGGAACCACCCAACCACATTAGACCAATCAAATGAGAGCATGGGGAGTATTTGCCGACAAGCTTAGAAAATTTGGCCACCTTGAGCCACTCCCATTTTTCTCCCACTTCTCCTTAATTCACTCCTCCACTTCTCCCAAATCATTTTCCAATTCTCTCTTGCATCCCATTCAAACTACCATCAGCTGCTAGAGAGAGAGAGGGAGAGAGCTGCAAAGAGGAAGAAGAAAGAAGGAGAAGGTCGCCGGAGAAGTCGCCAGAAAAGAAGAAGGTCACCGAAAAAAGGAAGGAGGAAGAAGAAGGAGGCACGGGTGAAGAAGAAGAGAATCCAAGCAAGGAGAACCCTCAAAATCAATCCTAGCCAAGCTTCTTAATCATCTAGGAAGGATTTACAGAGGTAAACACCAACCAAATCCTTTCCATTTGATTTCTTGTAAAGGTTTTCAAGTTTTTATGGTTTTTAAGCTCTTGAGCTTGTAATTCGATTTTCTAGTGATTCTTTTTGTTTTTGTTTGTGTTGGATGATGATAAATGTTGTTAAGAGGTTATATAAGCCATTAATAACATCAAAGTGGAACAAAAACGCAATAAATCTGTACCTATGCTTAAGGAGGATGAAGAACATAAAGAACAATGGACTTTTTGGATAATATGGACTGTTGGACGAATTTAGAGGACTTTGTAGCTATGATTTCTTGTGTGTTTGATTTATTTGTTGATATAGTATTGTATTCCCATGGGTTACAAAATTTACCCAACTGGAATCGAGTAAAAAGATGTAAAAGCGAAGATTTGGTGTTGGTTTTAGTGAAGGACACTTAGAACACTAAAAAACAGAGTATGAACTTGGTACTTTGGCCTAAGATTTGGACATGTTAATTTTAATGGGTGTTTATGAATTTTTGATATGTTGTAGCCCCATGAATTAGGAGTCCATAGAGTCCGAAATGGACCAATTTGAACGTGTATAGAAAAAGTTATGAAGGTTTGAAGTAAGTATGTCAAAACAGAGCATTCAAGAACGAACAGAGCTGAGTTCGGGCATATATACGCTGCCTTTACGCCGATGCTACTGTCTTGGGCATATATACGCCGGTCACAGGCACATTTTGGGCGTATATACGCCGGTCCAATGTTAGGCCAGAATCAGCTTTGACGTCCTTTACTAAAATGGGCATAACGTTTTAATACGAACTCGAATTGAGGTGATTCAAGATGATTCAGAAAGAGAAAGAGTAGACCTACAACTTTCTTTTAATAAGTTTTAACATTTGAGGTTGGGATAAATTCCCAAATTGGCCATCTTTAGGACTGATGTGCGGTTGGAGACAATCGGAGGGCGTCGGACATGCGCGTGCGCAACGTGCAATGTTTTGACGCTATGTTTTGATGTTCTAAATTCTAAAACATGAATTTTATAAATGATAATGATACTTAGCATTATTCAATGAGTATTAGATAAGTCAAATAAGCGTGTTAAGCATACGTAATTCTATGTCGCTTAGGCGTTCGAGTAGACAAGTTTGGCGTATGGGCGTGCAAGCGTCGTAACGCCGTGACAAGTGTGTATAACTTTGTTTAATATTTTGTTTCTAATAATAATGAAACATGATAGTGTGTTATAACCCAATGTATGAACATGCTAAGCACATGCAAAAGAGGCAAATTAGGCATGTGACGTGTAAACGTCGAAACGCTGCGTAAAGTGTTAATGAACTTAAATAGTGTTTCGATTCAAATGAAACGAACATTATGAGATATGAAGTAGGGTTATTGTAAGCCAATAAGGATTGATGATGATGAGGGTCATAACGTTTTCAAACGACGCGACGCCGGGAAATGTTTTAGTGTTAACCGCGTTAATTATCTATAATGCGCGAACAATAGGAGATAAGAATTATTTTAATATAAACCTTTATATGAAGCCCTTTTAGTGGCTAATTGGTATTTTATTGTTAAATAAATTGTGTAGGATATTTGAAGGACGAGCCATCATAATTTGGCAAGGAACGCTTTAAGGCAAGTTCTTTCAGTAACTTGTTGACTTGTTTAAATGTATTGATGTACATGAATTGATTGCTAAATCCTCTACTGTTGTGTGAATTATTTGCGAGCATGATTAAAGTGTGCATAAGGTGCAATTATGTGACTATATTGTTCAATGTGGAACTTGAATTATTGTAAACATACAATGTGAGATGCATGAGGTACGCTATGAGATGCATGATGCATATATATAGATGAATTGCATAAGATTTATAATGCATGAGTAAGATGCATAGTATGAGAATCATGATGCATGGATAAAAATGCAAACTTATGTGTTACGTGAAGCATGAAATGTGAAAACTGTTAGTTCTTGCTAAGCCGTCGTGCTCATTCTTGCAAAAATAAAACTTTTGCAGATTTACGATGCAATGCAATTATCTTAATATCGTGATGATAAGGATTAGAGGCGCAGGGATACAAGAAGGTTGCTACATGTTTCTTTATTGTAATTATTTAGCTGTGATGACAGTGTATGATGTACGTGAATTTGACTATGTAAACCTTTAGTTAAAAATGAAGGTCATCCATTATAGTATGTAAGATATGATTATGTTAGTTACTTGTCATAGTAAACTACAAGGATGCCGATGATGTATAAAGGAAATTTTTATAATGAATATATAGTTGTTGAATAACATTGTAAATATTCAGGGATTGAATAAAGTTAGAATCTGAACCTTGCGTTTGAGTTAAATGTTACAAAACCTGAGATTGAGAAGAGTTTGAGATAATAATTGTTAATGCTTGTATTGATATGGACTGTTATATATACAGCAGGAGTAGTATTAAATTGGTAATGATTATTAATTGACGTTTTAGTTATGGTTCTGAGGCTTGGGACGACAATATTTATATTATGTCAATGTAAATACTTTTAGTTTCCGCAATGAGTTATTGATAGTATGATGTACTAGTTGCACAGTGATGCACCAAATTCGTGGATAAGGTAACCCGGATTCGGGGGCGTCACAAATAATATTACATAAGGTAATTCTTGGGATTACAGAAAATTTTAAATTCAACTTATATCATGCTTTTGCTTTATTACAATATGATTGTATGTATGTTCTCGTTTTTGCAAACTTACAGTGACATCAGAGGACTATCAACACTGTGACACCCCCAAATCCGGGTACTTCAACTCCACAGACTTGGTGTTCACTATACCATACATTCATGACTAACTACCCATAATAAAGATAATATAATTAAACTGAATGAAATATCTTCCCACAAAAAGGGGTTACATCTCAAATCTCTTAATCAAACAAATCCCAGGTTATCTAACCTCTATTACATCAATGCGGAAATAAAACGTAATTTAAAATAAGTCTTGTTACAAATAAACATCAAATGTGTAACAGGTCTCTTGCTACTTCGGCATCTTGCCCTTGCGTTTACTTGTGGACGACTCGTCCGATTTCTCAGTCTTAGCTGCAATGTTTTAGTGCAAGAGTGAGCAAACAATTTCCCACAAGCATAATAACGATAACAATTGAATAATTAACGAAATAGATTCCAACTGAGGTATTGTAGTTTTCTGAATTCAATCAATAACCAATCGAGAGATGAAAGCTTAATAGGATACTTGGCTCAAGAACTGATTATAGAATTCAAGGTTTAAAATTGTATCTGAGGGTCACAAGACCTCGAACTATGTCCTAGGTTAACAAGTATTTCTACCGTAACCTTTAACAATCTTATAGACTATGGACCATCCATCTCGTACTCAGGGGGATCAACCCTTTGTACAATGTATTGTGCACAAACATTTTAACGCTGTCGCGTAATTAATCCCCTATATTAGGGTTGTTCATCTCATTTTAGCATCAAAATCCGTACCAAAAGGAACATGGTTCGGATCAATTTTAAAATATTATAAGTCTTTAGAACGCTCATCAACTAAGGACTAGCTAAATCAATTAGGTTTGCTAGTCTCTAAACATTTGATTCATCAATAGAGTTTGTACAATAGAAATTCTGTTCAAAGTTTGAATAACAATCAATGATCGAACAACAAATTACTGAAGTAAATATAAACACTTGCCATGATAACAACCTTGTTTGAATAATAATAAGCTAAGGTTAATAAACTTGCTCAATGAAAGTAAACTTGCTTTAAAGGAAATAACAAGTTTAAGGGAGGAAAAACTTGCCTCGTGCGTAGATTACAGATTAAATTCATGTTCCTTAATCACCCTATACATTCCGATTATAAAATGGTAACAATAATTAGTTACAGAATAATATATGTTTAAGTCTTGTTCTTATCCTATTTTATTATAACATCTCGATTGACATTCGATAATCATCAAGTACTTGCTTAACAACCTTCGTGGTATCTTATTAGTCACTTTATACCTTAATTTAAGTTTTAAACTTGTTTATAACATCATAGTAAAATCACAAAGAAAAATAAAAAATTTAAAATTTCAGCTACTGTTCCCTCGCCGGGGCGAGAATATTCCTTAACAAAAAGCTCGTCGGGGCGAAGATTTTCTTAACAATATTCTCGCCGGGGCGAGACTTCGTCGGGGCGAAGATTTACAGTTCATTTCTCTCGCCGGGGCGAGAGACTCGGCAGTCATCTCCTACAGTTCGCGAACCAGTGAAATCCTAAGCCAAAATTTTCAAATTCTACCATCCAATACATAATTTAAACTTACCCAGACATCAAATATGCTAGAAAACAATTACCCAACATGTTTCTAACCAATTTAACCATTATAATACACCTAATCAACTAATTAGAATCCAAAAATTCACTGCCTAATCAACCATCATAGTTTAGCCATTTTAATGAAATCAAACACTGTGAATTCATCGTTCAACCATTTTAATCTATTCTACTCCCATTCTTTTCGTTTTTCATCATATAATCATAATCAATTGTCAATTCACCGGTTATTAACCAAATTAAACATCAATTTCATACACATAAGCCATACATAAAAGTAAGACTCTGTAAAACCAAAAACTTCATTCTAAAACATGCTTTCATGGATTAATACATTCAAATTAATCTATAGCCATCATATAATCATCTAATACATGTTTACTATCAACCATAACCAAGTAATTCATGTATTTAGCATATGAATTCACATACAATAAAATAGAAATCATATACAGAGAAGTAAAATAATAAGAATATAGTGAAGAACTTTTAAAAAGGATTATACCTTTTAGCTATACAAGATGATTTCCTAGCTTAGTAATTATCTTCCTTCTCCTTCTCAATTCACAAAACTCTCAATTTTTCTCTTATTCTCTGTATTTTCTTTCTTCTCTTTTCTCTTTGTTAAACTCTGTGTTTTTTTTCTTTCTTTTAAAAAAATAAACTGATTACTAACTTTAACGTAGCTTAGCTATTAATTTGTCAGTTAAAGAAAAACAAAGGGTTAGGCCTTATTTGGCAAACCCAAATACCAAATAATCTACTTTTACCAACCAAGGGTCACAAGGCCTTGTTTGGTTTAACTAAATAAAACCCTTTCTCGATTTATTTTAACAATCCATTTTACTATATAGTTTTAATTGTCACACTTTTAAATTAATTAAACTTATTATTAAATAAATTCAATTAAACCTTACTAATTTAATTAATAATTCCATTTAACCAATAACAATAACACCAAATAAATTATCTTATTCAAATAAATCATTAATCATCTAATTTAATTATTAAATTAAATTAGAATAATCACATCAAATCACATTTAAATAGCATTTAACATAAATTCTTTTACCATAACTTTATAAATTATTTATTTTACTCAATAAATAAATTAACAAAAATATTTATATATCTCAATAAATATTTTTATTTAATCACAAAAATCACATTCGTTACATCCTTCCCTCCTTAAAAGGATTCTGTCCCCAGAATCACAACGCAATTAATTTATTCGTTACATTCTCCTCTCCTTACAAAGATTTTGTCCCCAGAATCGCGATACAAAGATTAAACAAACAATTGTGGATAACTCTGCATCATTTTCTCTTCGAGTTCCCACGTAGCTTCTTCAGCACTGTGGTTCCTCCAGATTACCTTAACAGAAGGTATCACTTTATTTCTGAGAACCTACTCTTTCCTGTCTACTATCTGTACAGGTATCTCTTCATAGGATAAATCTTTCTCAAACTGTATCGGTTCATATTCTATTACATGTTTATAATCAGGCTTATACGGTCGTAACACGGATATGTGAAAAAACATTATGAATATGGTCTAACTCGGGAGGTAAAGCTACCTCATAAGCTACCTCACCCACTCTTTTCAGCACCTCAAAAGGTCCAATAAATCATGGACTGAGTTTACCCTTTTTACCAAACCTGATTTTTCCTTTCTAAGGAGATACTTTGAGAAACACAAAACTGCCGACGTCGAATTCTCTATTTTGTCGGTGTTTATCAGCATACTTTTTCTGCCTGTCTTGAGCAGCTAACAATCTGACTCTTATCACTTTGACGATTTCAGCAGTTTGTTGTATCAGCTCGGGTCCCAATAGGCGACGTTCACCAACCTTATCCCAACATAACGGAGTTATGCACTTTCTTCCATACAACGCTTCATATGGCGGCATTCCAATACTCGTGTGATGACTATTGTTATAGGCAAACTCGACCAGAGGTAAATGATCATCCCAGTTGCCTTTAAAATCCATGACGCACGCCCGAAGCATATCCTCCAACATTTGAATTGTTCTCTTACTCTGGCCATCAGTTTGAGGATGGTAGGTTATACTCATTCTCAACTGCGTCCCTAAACACGCTTGCAGACTCCTCCAAAATTTCGATGTAAAACGTGGATCTCTGTCTGACAGTATTGATACTGGAACTCTGTGCCTCGAGATAATCTCTTTGACGTATAATTTCGCCAGTTGATCCAGAGTGAATCTGATTTTGATTGGCAAGAAATGCGCTGATTTCGTCAATTTGTCAACTATGACCCATATTGCGTCATAACACTTTTGAGTAGTTGGAAGCCCTACCACAAAGTCCATTGTGATGTGCTCCCACTTCCATTCTGGTATCTCCAAGGGCTGTAACAAACCACTTGGTCGTTGATGCTCTACTTTAACTTTCTGACAAGTTAAGCACTTCGTAACACACTCAGCAACTTCCCTTTTCATGTTTGGCCACCAGAAATGTTGGCGAAGATCCTGGTACATCTTTGTACTTCCCAGGTGTATCGAAAATCTTGAGCTATGAGCTTCGTTCAAAATCTCCTCTCTGATCTCCAACACTGACGAAACCCAGATTCTGCCTTCAAATCTCAGCACCCCTTCTGTATCGATTTTATATTTAAGCTCTTCTCCCTTAAGCACTCTTTTTCGTATCTTAACACATTCCTCATCCTGAAGTTGTGCTTCCTTCATTTTTTCCACCAAAGTTGGTTGGGTTTCCATCTGAAATAATTTTTCATTAGGTTCTGCCAGACCCTTCACCTCTAACTCCAATTTAGCCATTTCCGCTACGAGCTTCTCCTGAGCAGTTAATAAAAATAGTTTCTCTTGACCTTTTCTACTCAAAGCGTCGGCAACCACATTCGCCTTCCCGGGATGGTATAGAATTTCACAATCATAGTCTTTGATCAATTCTATCCATCTCCTCTGCCGCATATTCAAATCCTTCTGTGTGAAAATATACTTCAGACTTTTATGGTTTGTATATATTTCACACTTCTCCCCATAGAGATAGTGCCTCCAGATTTTCAAAGCAAACACCACGGCTGCTAACTCCAAATCATGGGTCGGATACCCTTTTTCATAGTCTTTTAGTTGGTGCGATGCATATGCAATAACCTCACCATTCTGCATAAGCACACAACCAAGTCCTTTATGCAATGCGTCACTATATACCACAAAATTTCCTGTATCATCTGGCAAAGACAACACAGGTGCCGAACTTAGTCTCTTCTTTAGCTCTTGGAAACTCTCTTCGCACTTCTCCGTCCAAATGAACTTCACTGATTTTCTTGTTAAATTCGTCAACGGAGTGGCGATCCTGGAAAAATCTTGAATAAAACGCCTGTAGTAACTTGCCAAACCTAGGAAACTCCTCACCTCTGACGGTGTCTTCGGCTGATCCCAGTTCATCACAGCTTCCACTTTAGCTGGATCTACCGAAATCCCGTCTTTATCGATAACATTCCCAAGGAATTGAACACGCTCTAACCAAAATTCGCACTTTGAAAATTTTGCATACAATTTCTCTTTCCTTAACACCTCCAGTGTCACCCTCAAATGCTCCACATGTTCTTCCTGAGTTTTGGAGTAGACCAGAATGTCGTCTATGAATACCACCACAAACTTATCCAGAAATGGTTTGAATACTCTATTCATTAAGTTCATAAATGCTGCAGGTGCGTTTGTTAAACCAAATGATATAACCAAAAACTCATAGTGACCATATCTAGTTCGAAATGCCGTCTTTGGTATGTCTTCCTTTCTCACCTTTAACTGATGGTACCCACTTCGCAGATCTATCTTTGAAAAATATCTCGCTCCCTTCAATTGGTCAAACAGGTCATCGATCCTTGGCAAAGGATACTTGTTTTTAATCGTGACCTTATTCAACTCTCTATAATCAATGCAAAGACGCATTGATCCATCCTTTTTCTTGACGAATAACACCGACGCTCTCCACGGCGAAACGCTCGGTTGAATATACTTTTTATCCAGCAACTCTTGTAATTGCACCATCAACTCCTTCATTTCTACTGGAGCCATTCGGTATGGGGCTTTTGATATAGGGGCTGTACCCGGTGCTAAATCAATTACAAACTCAATTTTCCTATCTGGCGGTAATCCTGGCAAATCATCAGGAAACACGTCCGCAAAATCCCTAACTACCGGTATCTCCTCCAGCTTTGCTCCCACCTTTCGGGTATCAACTATGTAGGCTAGATATCTTACACATCCTTGTCTCAACATCTTTCTGTCCTGCATTATTGTCAGACAACTCGTTTGTCTAGGCGACTTGCTACCATAAAACACTACCTTTGGCGGAGTCATAAGGTTTACACACTTCTTTTGACAATCAATAACTGCCCCATGATTGAACAACCAATCCATTCCCAGAATGACGTCAAACTCCCCAAGACGAATTGGGATCAAGTTTACTGTCATCACATGACCCTTAATGTCTACCTGACAGTTTTTGTGGACAAACTTAACAGGAATCACTTCCCTATTCGCAATTTCTATATTCATAGGGTAATCTAACTCTTCCTGAGGTAACTCTAATTTCTTAGCAAAATGATCGGATATAAATGAGCAAGTAGCACCCGAATCAAATAATACGTAAGCATTTACACTATTGACCGGAATGATACCTGACACCACATCCTTTGACTGCATAGCATCCTACACCGTCATGTTGAATGTTCGAGCGGTAGGTCGATTGGGCTGCGTCGGTCCTGTGATAGTCAGATTGCCTCCACTGTTGTTCTCCTTTCCTGCACTAACTCCACCTGTAGCTTTCTTAGGGCAATCCCGAGCAAAGTGATCCTTCGACCCGCAAATAAAACATGCGCCCTTCTTCGGACTAGGGCAATTCGGTGCGATATGACCCTCCTGTCCGCAGTTAAAGCACACTCTCTTACCCTTCAAACAAACACCCACATGATTCTTTCCACAACTACTGCATGCCTCCACCTTCTTTTTCTGACTTCCCTGCTGACTGCCACCAGAGTTACTCTCACTCCACTTTCTCTTTTGATTGCTGCCACTATGGCTAGCACTTGCTTTATTATCATTCTCACTCTTCTTTTTCTTCTGCTCTTGATTGTATTTAGACAGAGCATCACTCCCTCTTTCAGCGATAATCGCCTTTTCTAACACTGCCGCAAATAAATTCAGTTGAAACATTGAAACTCGGCTATACAGCCAGGGCTTCAGTCCCTGCTCAAACCTTCTAGCCTTTCGCTCATCTGTGTTGACCTGATATGGCGCAAACCTTGCCAACTCATTGAATTTTGCAGCATACTCAGGTACCGTCATGGTACCTTGCTTCAACTCTAGAAACTGTACCTCCATATTTCCTTAAATCGCTCCCACGTTATTATCCCTTGCCCTCCTCTGGTTTTATTAGCTTGCCACCAGTAACTTGCTTCTGATTTGAGCATAAATGTTGCAAATGCAGTTTTCTGGTCCTCATTGACCCTAGCGACATCAAACACTTTCTCCATCTCCATGACTCAGGTTTGTGCCTCGATCAGATTCATAGACCCTTGAAATTCTGGGGGTCCAACAGCCTTGAAATCTTTAAAAGTTGTGGCCTGGGCTTGGGGTTGATTCGCAAATGCTCCCGCTAGCAGATTTACCAGCTGCTGCATTGGATTAGCGTTGACTTCTTCGTTGTTATTGGTGGATCCCTCAGGGGTCTGTTGACGGGTTTGTCTTCTTGGTAGCATCTTACTGTTAAGAATTCGTGCTATTAGATTATTATTCAATTACTCAAACATTTAAGTCTTAACTTAAACATTTATAAACAACACTTAACACATAGCACATCTGATAAACTTTCGCATTTTTATTCATTTACTGCTCAAAACATAATAAAATAGCATCATAGTTATTTACATCATCTATCCTGAAATCATAAAGTTCCAGGATTACATCATTATTCTATCTTGTTATATACAACTGGGATTTACAACTTATTAACTTCATAGATTATCATACTAGCATCTCTAATCCTAATCTACGATGACACAGCTTCCTGCTCCATAATACGAGTCACCATCCTTCGACCCATTATATCTGGATGACGATGAACTCGATCCTGAGTTCTATCTACTGTGGTGTGAAAAATATACTCCATCTCATCAATCTTGGCCTTCTTTGACCGCACCTCACATTCAACACGATCTGCGCGATTAGCCTCCCTCAGCCAAGCATCTTCAGCTCTAGCTCGCTTAGCTGTCTCCTATTTCAACTCATCTTATACAATTTCACTCCTAGCCAATAATCGGCCTCGTCGGTACTCAGACTGAGCTAATCTCTGCTCGACCTCTGCAAGACATGATGAAAGGTCTTGGATCTTGACATCCTTCTGCTCTAGAGCGGCTTGATATTCCACAACTTGATATTCTAACTCGTACTCGGGACCTACAACTATGATTAATGGGGATGGCTCCCTCTACACTAACTGCTCCCGAACTACATGAATATCCCGGGGCTCCTCCTCCCTAGCCTGGCTGGGTTCTCCTCTATCAGTCATCCTGACAACAAAATTTTAAGTTTTAATTACTACTCGATAATACTTGCGAGCACATAAGTTTGTTATCAAATAAGCACATAACACATAATCATTTTATTGTCTTTTATGAATTTCCGTAATTCATTCCTTAGAACTCGATAAGAGTTTATCACCACTATATTCTCTATCTTCTAAAAGGCTACTACCCTAAGGTTTTCCTCACCTAAAGGTTCAAAACCTATCAGCTCTGATACCAACCCGTGACACTCCCAAATACGGGTACTTCAACTCCACAAACTTAGTGTTCACTATACCATACATTCATGACTAACTACCCGTAATAAAGATAATATAATTAAACTGAATGAAATATCTTCCCACAAAAAGGGGTTACATCTCAAATCTCTTAATCAAACAAATCCTAGGTTATCTAACCTCTATTACATCAATGCGGAAATAAAACGTAATTTAAAATAAGTCTTGTTACAAATAAACATCAAATGTGTAACAGGTCTCTTGCTACTTCGGCATCTTGCCCTTGCCTTTACTTGTGGACGGCTCGTCCGATTTCTTAGTCTTAGCTGCAATGTTTTAGTGCAAGAGTGAGCAAACAATTACCCACAAGCATAATAACGATAACAATTAAATAATTAACGAAATAGATTTCAACCGAGGTATTGTAGTTTTCTGAATTCAATCAATAACCAATCGAGAGATGAAAGCTTAATAGGATACTTGGCTCAAGAACTGATTATAGAATTCAAGGTTTAAAATTGTATCTGAGGGTCACAAGACCTCGAACTATGTCCTAGGTTAACAAGTATTTCTACCGTAACCTTTAACAGTCTTATAGACTATGGACCATCCATCTCGTACTCAGGGGGATCAGCCCTTTGTACAATGTATTGTGCACAAACATTTTAATGTTGTCGCGTAATTAATCCCCTATATTAGGGTTGTTCATCTCAATTTAGCATCAAAATCCGTACCAAAAGGAACTTGGTTCAGATCAATTTTAAAATATTCTAAGTCTTTAGAACGCTCATCAACTAAGGACTAGCTGAATCAATTAGGGTTTGCTAGTCTCTAAACATTTGATTCATCAATAAGGTTTGTACAATAGAAATTCTGTTCAAAGTTTGAATAACAATCAATGATCGAACAACAAATTACTGAACTAAATATAAACACTTGCCATGATAACAACCTTGCTTGAGTAATAATAAGCTAAGGTTAATAAACTTGCACAATGAAAGTAAACTTGCTTTAAAGGAAATAACAAGTTTAAAGGAGGAAAAACTTGCCTCGTGCGTAGATTACAGATTAAATTCATGTCCCTTAATCACCCTATACATTCCGATTATAAAATGGTAACAATAATTAGTTACAGAATAATATATGTTTACATCTCGTTCTTATCCTATTTTATTATAACATCTCGATTGACATTCGATAATCATCAAGTACTTGCTTAACAACCTTCGTGGTATCTTATTAGTCACTTTATACCTTAATTTAAGTTTTAAACTTGTTTATAGCATCATAGTAAAATCACAAAGAAAAATAAAAAATTTAAAATTTCAGCTACTGTTCCCTCGCCGGGGCGAGAATATTCCTTAACAAAAAGCTCGTCGGGGCGAGACCTCGCTGGGGCGAAGATTTTCTTAACAATATTCTCGCCGGGGCGAAGATTTACAGTTCATTTCTCTCGCCGGGGCGAGAGACTCGGCAGTCATCTCCTACAGTTCGCGAACCAGTGAAATCCTAAGCCAAAATTTTCAAATTCTACCATCCAATACATAATTTAAACTTACCCAGACATCAAATATGCTAGAAAACAATTACCCAACATGTTTCTAACCAATTTAACCATTATAATACACCTAATCAACTAATTAGAATCCAAATATTCACTGTTTATACAAAATATTCATAGTTTAGCCATTTTAATGAAATCAAACACTGTGAACTCATCGTTCAACCATTTTAATCTATTCTACTTGAATTCTTTTCGTTTTTCATCATATAATCATAATCAATTGTCAATTCACCCGTTATTAACCAAATTGAACATCAATTTCATACACATAAGCCATACATAAAAGTAAGACTCTGTAAAACCAAAAACTTCATTCTAAAACATGCTTTCATGGATTAATATATTCAAATTAATATATAGCCATCATATAATCATCTAATACATGTTTACTATTAACCATAACCAAGTAATTCATGTATTTAGCATATGAATTCACATACAGTAAAATAGAAATCATATACAGAGAAGTAAAATAATAAGAATATCGTGAAGAACTTTTAAAAAGGATTATACCTTTGAGCTATACAAGATGATTTCCTAGCTTAGCAATTTTCTTCATTCTCCTTCTCAATTCACAAAACTCTCAATTTTTCTCTTCTTCTCTGTATTTTCTTTCTTCTCTTTTTCTCTTTGTTAAACTCTGTGTTTTTTTTCTTTCTTTTTAAAAAATAAACTGATTACTAACTTTAACGTAGCTTAGCTATCAATTTGTCAGTTAAAGAAAAACAAAGGGTTAGGCCTTGTTTGGCAAACCCAAATACCAAATAATCTATTTTTACCAACCAAGGGTCACAAGGCCTTGTTTGGTTTAACTAAATAAAACCTTTCTCCATTTATTTTAATAATCCATTTTACTATATAGTTTTAATTGTCACACTTTTAATTTAATTAAACTTATTATTAAATAAATTCAATTAATCCTTACTAATTTAATTAATAATTCCATTTAACCAATAACAATAACACCAAATAAACTATCTTATTCAACTAAATCCTTTATTCAAATAAATCATTTAATCATCTAATTTAATTATTAAATTAAATTAGAATAATCACATCAAATCACATTTAAATAGCATTTAACATAAATTCTTTCACCATAACTTTATAAATTATTTATTTTACTCAATAAATAAATTAACAAAAATATTTATATATCTCAATAAATATTTTTACTTAATCACAAAAATCGCATTCGTTACATCCTTCCCTCAAAAGGATTATGTCCCCAGAATCACAACGCAATTAATTTATCCATTACAAACACTGCCCAAGTTAACAAGTAAAACTAATCTCATCATTGGCCGAGCCAAAATCAAACCAGCCCATCGATTGAATTCATGCAAACAAACTAAATACGCACAATACACATCCAATGCAAACAAGTATGATAATGCACTAACCCTCAAGCAACTATATGCCAACATGCTAACAGATATAATGCCCAAAATTAACTAACATGCTAAACAAAAACAAAAACAACCACAAAACCCCCCAAACTTACGACAAACAATGCCCTCATTGGAAAAATAGTAACAAGGAAAGAACAGAAGAACTCCCCTAATCCGAGGCAGCATCATCCGCAACCTCCCCATCATCATTTGAAGGTGTGTCCGGGGGAGGGTAAGCTGGGGCAGTACTAAATATTGAGAATTCGACTTGGACACCCAATTGAGAAAAAGCTTGAGAAAAATTATCAGATAGCTGCGTCGAGAAGGATCGGAGTTCAGCCATGCTGTTGTGAATAGCATCCATCCACCGGTACATACGCCTCTCCATCTGGTCTAATCTAGCCTGAGACACATTTACCGCCTAACCGGGTTTTGCCATAGGTTGATCAGACGCCTCCGCACTTTCACTCTGATCAGCTAGAAGAAATCCCGCCCCACGGGAATGAGAAGGAGCACCAGTCCAGACTTTATACTTCTCAATAGTAGCATGGTCAATTGTATTCATAGGAAGCTGCAAGGGCTCGCCATCATCCCACTGCACCCCAGCAACAATACATAACCACGATATAACTGATGCATGCGGGATCCCACCTGAAGCACCACCTTGCAGATACCGGTGAATAGATTGATTAATTACATGCCCGACATCTATTTTTCTGCCCTTCACAATCCCGTACAACAAGATAGCTTGATCCTTGGTCACATCATTCTGGTGCCGTGTTGGTATCAGATTGGCACATATGAAGCTGTACCATGCCTCCCCATATCGACTTAAGGCCGTGTGTGGAAAATGTAACTTCTAATCTGTTCCCTACTTAGTAGTCCACACTGTGCCTGGCTTGCACAAGACATTCATGATATCATCCAATTTCGCGTCCCATCTTATGGCATATAACCAATCAGGATCGTTAGGTTGAACAGTGGGCAAATGGAATAATTCATTGATACTGTCTTTAGTGTAGGAAACCTGATGCCCCCTCACAAAAGTAGTGCCATCCTTAGTGATCTTTGCATTGGCATAAAACCCTTGAACTATCAATATCGGGGTTGCCAAAGGAGGATCAACAAATAGCAGCCAACCCATGGCCCGAATCATACTCATCATCTGCCCATCCAACCTAGGATCTAGCTTGAGTCCGCGTTCCAACACAAATGTTTTCCCTAACAGGACTCGCTGATAAAACTCCTCAGCTTTAGCAAAGACAAGTCGATTATCATCAAAAGTAACTGGTTCAGTACGGGGCTGAGAAGATTTTCCACGTTGACGCTTTGATGCCATTATTATGTTATCACAGATTCAGTCACACACCTTGAGAGTATCAGAAATCAAAACACCGCAAACAAGTCCCCTAACTGTTTCACACTTGATAAAATACTCACTCAATATGTTTAACACACAGATGGAGTGTACTCTGTTTGTACCCAGAAAATAATACTCTGTATGGTATGGAAGATGCCCAATACAATCCCAGCAGTCACAACCAATTGAATGCATGAACCCAACTAATTCAATGCAACACAAGCAATAGTAATAGTAATTAGAAAGCAGTTACTATCCCAATATCCCCCAACTTGAATTGTTACTTGCGATAGGACTCAATCTCGTACCATACACTACTTGAATGTCGCCCCACAATTCTACTATCAATGTCTTGGTTGCTTCGCAATGGTAATGGAGAATTTAGTGGAAAGTATCAGTTATAGATGTAACTGTTTTGATTTGGTGATGGTGGGATGTAGAGACTTGACTGTGGTTTCAATTGGGGAGAAGAGAGAGATAATTAGGGTTTACTCACGAACTGGGGATGAAGAAAGAGAGAGAATTGAGTTCGGTTCGGATTTGTTCGATGAGAAGAGTAGAATAGGATTTTGATTTGGAATAGGAGAGTGGTGGGGGTTATAAACGATTTCTATTATGAATAGGAATAGGAGAATGAGAGTCCAAGCGGGAAGAAAGAAATAAAAGGTTGAATGGGTCGGGTCTCTGACCCTTTTTAAAAACTGGAAATCGATCGCGGTGCGGCCGCGCTTGAAATTGGCCTAAATTGGGCGCGGTCGCGCTGGTATGGCAGACGAAGGTTTGTGAGTTCTGGAAATGGGCGCGACCGCGCTGGTTTCCATTGTAAATTGGGCGCGGCCGCGCTGCTCTGACAGCAAGAAAATTTAAGCTTTTGGAAATAGGCGCGGCCGCGCTAGCTTCCTATGCATTTTAGGCGCGGTCGCGCTGCCCTATAACCATGAAGCTTTATGTGTTAAGCCTTCCTAATTGAACCAATGAACTGCAACAATGAAGTGTGTCCTATAAAAATATAAAATAACAAATTACTACTATCAAAAGAACTAAAAATGCTACATACTTCTAAAAATCATAAAAATTCAAATTAATGGAATTAAATTATGGGTTGCCTCCTGTAATGTCCAGGAATTTCTAAACATTGTATTGAATTATTTTAATATATGAAATTCGTTTTATTTAATTTTACGAATTTAATTTGGATCTATGTAAGAATAATTATTTAATTAAATAATTATATGGTCCAATAATTTTTTTGTATTAGAAAGGACTCATTAATAGTTTGATTTAATGGGCTAACCCTAAGAGATTAATTGCAAGAAAATTGGGAATAAATTAATAAATAAATAATTTTATCATTATCGGATTTAAATGATTCGAATAAAGAATTATGGTTAAAATAAATATTTTAAATAAATAATTTATTGGTTTAGTTATTTGATTTAGAATATTAGAAATGCAATGTGGTTAATTTAATTTGGATCATTTTTCTTTTATTTAGATTGACCCATTGTTTTTTTTTTTTTTATTCGATTGAACCCAAGTTTTAATTAAGCCCAATATCCTTTCTAATTCTCTGTGGGCCAAGCCAAATGGGCTGAGCCCATTCCTTATCCATTTCCTTTCTTGCCGACCGGGTTGGTTTAAGTTCAGATGGGTTAAGCCCAATTCCATTTTCAGTTGGGTTAGATCCACGCTATTTGGGAAAGCGGTAGGCTAAATTGGGGTTAACCGGCAAAAGAAATCAAATCCCCCAAACCCTCAATCAGACGAAATCAGTCAAGGAAAAAGGGGATTTGAAGACCCAAGCCATCAATCGGACGGGACGAGAGGGAGAGAGAGAGTCGCCAGGCGTGCGCCGGCGACAGCGTGAGCAACCATCGGATGGAGCAGGGGAGGTGTCAAGCGACCGGCGGACTAACCCAAGGACCAAGCCAGCTGTCGAAGAGACCAAGGGTTCAAGCGCGCGACGATTAGACCGGTGAGGACACACGGCTCAAGGACCAGCCGGCGACTCCCAGTCGGTGGACAGCGTTGACAGGGACAAACGATTTACATCCCATCCCCTTCCTACCGAGGGTCAATTGGTCGATTTGGGTAATGCCCAAATCATTTGGGGTAAAGTTGCTGCTATAAATTGAAACCCTTTCCCCAAACCCTAAACCTAGCTGTTAAAATTTTTTATTTAAAAGAGGTCAGTCGCCGGCGGTGAGTTGGAAGAGGAAGGACGGCGGTTTGATTAGGCAAGGTATAACAGTGAGCCATTTCGAATTGAATTGTTTCTTTTCTTTTGTTTTCCTATTGTGTTGGTTGTTGTAAATCATTTGTGCTGGTTTGTATAACACCTTGGGTGGTGTTGTTTGTAATTTTTTCTTTCTCTTGCTGTGCTGGGATTTTAGTGTATTGTTGTTGGGACATTGTGGATAATGAACCTTAAAGGTTCCAGCAACTATTGATAGTGATTTTAAATGTACATCGTTTTGGGATTTTATCATATTTCGTTTGGTTTATTTGATTCAGAAATCTGGTATTGTGTTAATTTCGTTGGCTTTGATTTGGGAAAAACCTGGTATCGTGTTGTTTTATACTGGTTCGTGTTGAACCCTTGCATATTAAAGAACCTTGAGGTTTTGGTTTTCTGGTGGTGCACTGAGTTTAGGCCAGTGTTAATGTTTTGAAAATGCTTGAATAAAAACTGTGTTTCATTTGGGGTATACAATGGACTGCTTATACAAAAATCAAACCTTAGTTTCCTTTTGGGTATGATAATCAGTGTTTAGAAATTATTGTCTACTGTGTTGGGTAATAATGCTCTTGTTAACTGGTTATGATGACTAACAAAATAAAAATTAACAAATTAATTATTTATTATTTTTCAATAGATAATAAATAAAGTTAGTAAATATTTAATATTTAAAATATAAATAAAGTTAATAATTTAATTATTTATTATCCTTAAATAATAAATAAAGCTAATAAGTATTTGATTATTGATTAACTACTATTAAATAATAACCAAGTATGGATAAAATTAATAGATTAATTATTTTATTATTTATCCTTAGATAATAAACAAAGTTGATTATTGCTTAATTACTATTAAATAATAATCAAGTAGGAATTAAGTTAATAATTTAATTATTTGTCAGTAAGTGATAAATAAAGACAACAAATATTTAATTATTATTAATATTAAATAATAATTAAATATGAATAAGTTAATAAAATAATTGTTTATTATTGAGTAATGAATAAACCTAATTAGTTATTATTTACTATTAGAAAATAACTAAAGGTAACTCTTACTCACTAATTAATTATTTAATTAACTGATTAGTTATTATTTATTAAATAATAACTAAAGATGATTATTACTCACTAATTAATTAATTATTATTTGATTAACATTAAATAATAAATAAATCTAATTAGTTATTATTTATTATTAAATAATAACTAAAGATAGTTCATAGTTACTAATTAATTATTTATTTCTTTGATTAACTTTAAATAATGAACAAACCTAATTAATTATTATTTAATCTTAAATAATAATTAAAGACAATTAAAATTTATAATTCGATTATTACTTAATTAATAATTGAATAATAAGTGAATATAATTAGTTATTAATTACTATTATTAATAACTAAATTAATGAATTACTATTAAATGAAGATAGAGTTAATAAAATAGAGAGAGTTCAAATAGCTCATTAATTTAACAATTATAATTAATTGTTTTAAGGGTTTAATAAATGAATGTTAATTAAGAAAAAGTAATGTTAATTAATTAAACAATTATAATTAATTATTTAAGGGATTAATAAGTGTTTATTACTTAAGGGATACATGGCTAATTTATTTAAACCACCAATCTAGAAATCAATTAAGTGCCTTATAAAATTACTATAGTTTATTTACTGTGTGCTATGTGAATTGCTTAATTGTTAAATAAATAGCATAAGTAAGCGTATCGACGTACCACTACGCAGTACTAATTGTTAGACCGACATTATCTATGTTAGGTTCCTCAAGGCCAAATAGTTAAAGCTAGAATTATTTGTAGCTGAGCAAACAGGCAAGTTCCTAACCCTAAACTTCTTACATTATTGCAAGTTCCCTAACTAAATCTCGAGTTATTATTTTCGAAGCATGTTAGTGAATAATTATTGTCGATTATTCACATCTATACTGATTATTGAGATTCGCACATTGTGCAATTGAATTCCTATCCTATTATGATTGAACTATAAATTTAATTAAAGTTCTTTCAAGTATGAATTGTTTATGAGATCGATCTATGCTATTTGTATCAGCTAGATCCAGCATGTCTAAATTGGTTAAGACAATGGTATTTTAAAAGCTGTTCTTATTAAATTGTTGTGGTAAGAACTCTTGGCTGAGAAAAGGATAAACTTGTTTAAGGCATGATATCAATGCTGGTTATTAAGTGTTTATGCATAAATCACGGGGTATGAGAGGCTGATCCCCTCAATTACCAAAACATTTAAGAGGTCCAGTTTAAATGCTGAGAACCTTGGAAAACGTCCTTGGTTATTTCAAACCACTCAGTAATTGTCATTCAATTATTCGGATATTCAACTGTTGTTTACTAATTCATGTTCCTTCACACTCTTATACTTTTGTTGAACATTGAAAGCGAAACCTCCTTCTATCATGATATATCTCTTTGTGTATATACTTGCTAAGCAAATTAGTTGCTTACCCTTGCTATATCATGATGTTTATTTCAGCTAAGGCAGAAACGTCTAGAGGAGACAAAGGAAAAGGGAAGGTGCAGGAATAGATGCCCGATAATGCCTATGTACTAGTTATTATTGAACGTTGTTTGATTAGGTGAACCTTTTATTGTATTAAGGGTACGTTTTATGTTAAGGTTAAAGAACCTTGGGACCGGAATTGTAAGACTTTAATTCTATTCGATAAACAATGTATGTTTATTATTCCACATTTAGTTAGAAAGTATGTTTGTTGTTGAGAATCGTGAGCACCGAATTCGAGGTTAGGAAACCCGAATTTGGGGGTGTCACAGGTTGGTATCAGAGCTATAGGTTATAAACGTTAGGAATGAGAAACCTAGGTTATAACCTTAGTAGAAAACTCATGTAGAGTATGTAGGTAAGGGGTTGAGGAGATTCATCGAGTTCTAGTTGTACCGAATAAAATATCATTTCATTTTATCAATGAATGTATTTTATTATGGTACTGATGTTGTTTATGGTGTGGTGTATTGTAGGATGTCGAACGAGAGTCAAGTTAGGTAATCAGTGGACCAGGAACCCATAGAACCTAAGGTGATAGGAGAATTGCTGGCGAGGGACGCCGAGCTAGAGGTTAGGGTTGAACAACTAGAGACACAGGACCACACCTTCCAGATTTCTGAACAGCAGTACAACGACGCTACTTACCAGGCCCAGGCTGAGTTAGCCGAGTTGCGAGGGAGGCTGCTGCTAAGGGAGCTGCAGTTAGGACAATTGAAGGATGAGGTAAAGGCTAAGGATGCGAAGATAGTTGAATTGGAGCGAGCCTTAGACATTGTCTGGATGCAGTTCGACGCTAGATAGATGAATCTGCCCTCCAGTAGCGAGAGCAAGCGTGAGTTGCATTCACCTTGTGTCCCTTAGAGGATAGTTGGAAGTGGGTGGTTATGCCTTGAGCAGTGTTATTGGTACTACCATTTGGTTTACTAGAAATTGTATTAACCTCAGCAAGGTGCGAGGTAGTTCGTATGTAGGATGTACTTCCCAATTGTGTAGGTAGGAAAGAATGGTTTAAGTGAATCTCACCTTTTGTTATATTAAATGGGATGGTAGCAATTATGACAATATGCCTGTGATAAACGTGTAAGACGCTTAAGTCGGTATATGAATATAGATGCATTATTATGGTTGGTACTTGAGAATTTTACTTGATATACCATTTATGCAATGATTATGTTAATTCAGTGAGACTGAATCGGTATCTTAGTAACTTAAATCACTAATCGGAAAAGCAGAATTTCCGAGGTTGGGTAATCTAAAACTCCCACACAAGAGTCATGTGATTATTATATACATGCTGAATACTTATGTTTTAAGGAAGCCCGAGTAACGTGTTAGGGTTTGCTTAAACAGATAATGCCGCCCAGACGAATCCTACGAAACCATGGGATCGAAGAGTCAGTTAACAATGTAGAGGAAACTCCACCAAACCCAATGCAAGATTTTGTGAACATGATGGCAGAAGCCTTGCGGAATCAAACCACTACTACAGGAAAGCAGGCAGGCAACCACTTAGCCAGTTTTAAAGACTTCAAGGCAGTAGGGCCTCCGGAGTTTAGAGGAACAGCGAACCCGATAGAGGCCCAGTCGTGGATAAAGGAGATTGAAAAGGCCTTTGTCATTGCTAGAGTCGCTGAGGAGTAGAAGACAGTCTTCGCTACTTACTTAATGAAAGGTGAGGCTAACTTCTGGTGGGAAGCCAATCAGAACAAAGCTGGAACTGGAGTCGTGGCGTGGGAAGCTTTCAAGACGTTGTTTTTCGAGAATTACTTTCCTGAGAGTACGCAGGCAAAGATGGAGATCAAGTTTCTAGAATTGAAGCAAGAAAATTTGTCGGTGTCAGAGTACGCTGCAAAATTCAATGAATTGGCTAGATTCGCCCCACATCAGGTGGATACTGAGGTGAGGAAGGCCAGGAGATTCGAGAATGGATTAAAGCCGTGGATCTACAGCAAGGTAGCGGTTTTGCAAATTACATCGTTCTCAACCTTGTTGGAGAAAGCTCTCATTGCTGAAGGTGGGAGTGAAGCGGTTTCTAAATATAATCGGGAAAGGAACAAGAAGAAGGTAGAAGGAGGAAATGTGAATGTTAGCAGTGGTGGCGGCAACAGCAGGAAGCGTCAATGGAGCAGTGGGGGTAGCAATTCTGAAATGCAGCAAGGGAACACGCAGCAGAAAAGACCGGTATGTGGGAAGTGCGGAAAGGGTCACTCGGGAGAGTGCATGAAGGGAAAGATGGTTTGTTATACCTGTGGACAAGAAGGGCATATCTCGCCCAAGGCGAAGAAGGGAGGTTGCTTCAATTGTGGAGAGATAGGACATTGGAGCAAGGAATGTCCCCGAAAAAGAAACATGGATGGCGGAAATGGCAACAGGGGCAACAACTCGAGAACAACAAGTGGAGGACCAGCCCAGCCAAATAAGCCAACAGCAAGGACCTTCAACATGACAGTACAAGATGCTGTGGCATCCAGAGAGGTGGTGTCAGGTATTATTCCAATCAACAACATAGATGCCTATGTGCTATTTGATTCGGGAGCTTCATGTTCTTTTGTTTCTGATGAATTTGCTCAAAGATTTAATTTGCCTAGTGAACTGTTAGAACACCCGATGAATATAGAAGTAGCGAACAAAGAGATTATCCCCGTAAACTACATTTATAAAAATTGTTGTGCTGATGTGAGAGGGTTTAAGCTTAACGTGGACTTGTTGCCGATTCGTCTTGGAGAATTCGATGTAATCCTGGGGATGGATTGGTTAGCGAGCCACGGGGCGGTCATTGACTGTAAGAAAAAGTGCATACACCTGCAGACTCCGGGTAAGTCGAAGGTGGTGTTCTATGGTAGTAAATCGCCGAGACAATCTTGTTGTCTGACGATGATGCAAGCGAAGAGATTGCTTAAAAAGGGTGGTATGGGTTATTTGGCTCACGTGGTAGATACTCGACGAGTCGAGGGTGAACTGAGTCGGATACCCGTTGTAAGGGAATTCGCTGATGTCTTCCCAGATGAACTTCCGGGACTGCCGCCGGATAGGGAGATAGAATTTGCAATCGACTTGGTACCCGGGACGGCACCGATATCTAAGGCGCCTTACCGAATGGCACCAGTAGAGATGAAAGAACTGATGGTTCAACTGCAGGAACTGTTAGACAGGGGTTATATCAGGCCGAGCGTGTCACCATGGGGAGCGCCAGTTCTGTTCGTAAAGAAGAAGGATGGCTCGATGAGACTTTGTATCGACTACCGTGAGTTGAACAAAATTACGATTAAGAATAGGTATCCACTGCCCAGGATAGACGATCTGTTTGATCAACTCAAGGGAGCGAAATACTTTTCGAAGATCGATTTAAGGACGGGCTATCATCAACTAAGGGTGAGACAGGAGGATATCCCGAAGACGGCATTCAGAACTCGTTATGGACATTTTGAGTTTTTGGTTATGTCATTTGGCCTGACAAATGCACCAACGACATTTATGGATATGATGAACAGAGTATTCAAGCAGTATTTGGACAAGTTCGTGGTAGTATTCATCGATGATATCTTGGTGTATTCAGTGTCAGAGGAAGAACATGCTGAACATCTAAGGATTGCCTTGGAGGCATTAAGAAGGGAGAAATTGTACGCGAAGTTTTTGAAGTGTGAATTTTGGTTGCAGAGGGTGCAGTTTCTTGGACACGTCATTGACAGTAGTGGTGTTTCGGTAGACCCAGCAAAGGTTGAAGCCATTATCAACTGGGAGCAGCCAAAGACACCAACGGAGATCAGAAGTTTCCTAGGGTTAGCGGGATACTATCGGAGATTCATCCAGGATTTTTCGAAGATAGCATCACCGTTGACCAATCTAACTAGAAAGACGGTAAAGTTCGTTTGGACGGAGAAGTGCGAGGAGAGTTTCATGGAGCTGAAGAAGAGACTGAGCCAAGCACCAGTGTTGGCATTACCGGATGACACTGGAGGTTTTGTAGTATACAGTGATGCGTCACACAAGGGCCTTGGTTGTGTACTAATGCAACACGGCAGGGTCATAGCGTACGCTTCATGCCAGCTGAAGGACTATGAGAAGGGATACCCGACTCATGATCTGGAGTTAGCAGCAGTAGTGTTCGCCTTGAAGATTTGGAGGCACTACTTATATGGAGAGAAGTGCGAGATATATACAGATCACAAAAGTCTGAAATATATCTTCACTCAGAAGGAGCTGAATATGAGGTAGCGCCGATGGTTAGAATTGATCAAGGATTACGATTGTGAGATTCTGTACCATCCAGGCAAAGCAAATGTAGTAGCGGATGCCCTGAGTAGGAAAGGCAGAGAGAAATTGATGAGGCTTACAACTCAGGCAGAACTGATAAAGGACTTTGGACGCCTGGAACTGGAGGTTAAGTATCCAATGGAGACAAACGAAAAATTGTTCACCGTGACAGTAGGTCCGACTCTACTGGATAAGATAAAGGAGGCTCAAGAATTTGATGAAGAATGCATTGGCATTAAGAAGCAACTATCGGAAGGAAAAACGTTGAAGTTCAAGGTTGACAACACGGGTCTGCTGAGATTCGAGGGAAGGATCTGGATACCCTATCTACCAGACTAAAGGGAAGAAATATTGCAGGAGGCCCATAATACGAGATTTTCGGTACATCTGGGTAGCACCAAGATGTATCAAGATCTTGGTCAACATTATTGGTGGCCGCATTTGAAAGGGGAAGTTGCGGAATTCGTCAGCCGGTGTTTAACTTGTCAGAGGGTCAAGGCAGAGCACCAACGGCCGAGCGGATTGTTGCAGCCCTTAGAGATTCCCGAGTGGAAGTGGGAGCACATCACTATGGATTTTGTGGTAGGACTCCCGACAACACAAAAGGGTCTAGACGCCATCTGGGTGATCGTAGATCGGTTGACCAAGTCTGCCCATTTTCTACCGATCAAGATCAGGTACAAATTGGAGCAGTTGGCGAAACTCTACGTAAAGGAGATAGTATCGCGACATGGGGTGCCGGTTTCTATTGTGTCTGACAGAGATCCGCGCTTCACGTCAAATTTTTGGAGAAGCCTACAGGAGAGACTGGGAACACAGTTGAGAATGAGTACAGCGTATCATCCTCAGACCGATGGTCAGAGCGAGCGAACTATTCAGACCTTAGAGGACATGCTCCGGGCAGTTGTGATGGACTTAGGTGGCAGCTGGGACGATCATTTGCCCTTGGTAGAGTTCGCTTACAACAATAGTTACCACACTAGCATTGGTATGCCACCGTACGAAGCATTATATGGAAGGAAGTGTCGAACGCCGTTGTGTTGGGATGAAGTTGGTGAACGGAGATTGTTGGGACCAGAATTGGTACAACAAACCGTGGAAATCATTAAAGTAATAAGGCAGCGGTTAGTAGCGGCCCAGGATCGTCAGAAGAAGTATGCCGACTTACATCGTCAGAAGCGAGATTTTGAAGTTGGCAGCTATGTATTTTTGAAGGTATCTCCCTGGAAAGGGAAGATCCGCTTTGGGAAGAAGGGCAAGCTGAGCCCTAGGTTCATAGGACCTTTTGAAATATTAAGGAGAATAGGCGAAGTGGCGTACGAGGTAGCATTACCTCCTGAACTTGAGCACATTCACAACGTGTTTCATGTATCAGTGTTGCGTCCGTATAAGCCAGATTACAAGCATGTCATTTCTTATGAGCCAATTCAAGTCGAAAAGGACTTATCGTACGAGGAGATTCCTGTCCAAATACTTGATAGAAAGGAGCAAACGCTGAGGAATAAAACCATTCATTCTGTTAAAGTTCTCTGGAGAAATCACGCGGTGGAAGAAACCACGTGGGAACTCGAAGAGAAAATGAGAACGAATTACCCCCAGTTATTCGAGTAACCTTAGATTTAAATTTCGAGGACGGAATTTTTATAAGGGGGATAGGATGTAATTTCCAGGAATTTCTAAACATTGTATTGAATTATTTTAATATATGAAATTCGTTTTATTTAATTTTACGAATTTAATTTGGATCTATGTAAGAATAATTATTTAATTAAATAATTATATGGTCCAATAATTTTTTTGCATTAGAAAGGGCTCATTAATAGTTTGATTTAATGGGCTAACCCTAAGAGATTAATTGCAAGAAAATTGGGAAGAAATTAATAAATAAATAATTTTATCATTATCGGATTTAAATGATTCGAATAAAGAATTATGGTTAAAATAAATATTTTAAATAAATAATTTATTGGTTTAGTTATTTGATTTAGAATATTAGAAATGCAATGTGGTTAATTTAATTTGGATCATTTTTCTTTTATTTAGATTGACCCATTGTTTTTTTTATTTATTGGATTGAACCCAAGTTTTAATTAAGCCCAATATCCTTTTTAATTCTCTGTGGGCCAAGCCAAATGGGCTGAGCCCATTCCTTATCCATTTCCTTTCTTGCCGACCGGGTTGGTTTAAGTTCAGATGGGTTAAGCCCAATTCCATTTTCAGTTGGGTTAGATCCACGCTATTTGGGAAAGCAGTAGGCTAAATTGGGGTTAACTGGCAAAAGAAATCAAATCCCCCAAACCCTCAATCAGACGAAATCAGTCAAGGAAAAAGGGGATTTGAAGACCCAAGCCATCAATCGGACGGGACGAGAGGGAGAGAGAGAGTCGCCAGGCGTGCGCCGGCGACAACGTGAGCAACCATCGGACGGAGCAGGGGAGGTGTCAAGCGACCGGCGGACTAACCTAAGGACCAAGCAGCTGTCGAAGAGACCAAGGGTTCAAACGCGTGACGATTAGACCGGTGAGGACACACGGCTCAAGGACCAGCCGGCGACTCCCAGTCGGTGGACAGCGTTGACAGGGACAAACGATTTACATCCCATCCCCTTCCTACCGAGGGTCAATTGGTCGATTTGGGTAATGCCCAAATCATTTGGGGTAAAGTTGCTGCTATAAATTGAAACCCTTTCCCCAAACCCTAAACCTAGCTGTTAAAATTTTTTATTTAAAAGAGGTCAGTCGCCGGCGGTGAGTTGGAAGAGGAAGGATGGCGGTTTGATTAGGCAAGGTATAACAGTGAGCCATTTCGAATTGAATTGTTTCTTTTCTTTTGTTTTCCTATTGTGTTGGTTGTTGTAAATCATTTGTGCTGGTTTGTATAACACCTTGGGTGGTGTTGTTTGTAATTTTTTCTTTCTCTTTGCTGTGCTGGGATTTTAGTGTATTGTTGTTGGGACATTGTGGATAATGAACCTTAAAGGTTCCAGCAACTATTGATAGTGATTTTAAATGTACATCGTTTTGGGATTTTATCATATTTCGTTTGGTTTATTTGATTCAGAAATCTGGTATTGTGTTAATTTCGTTGGCTTTGATTTGGGAAAAACCTGGTATCGTGTTGTTTTATACTGGTTCGTGTTGAACCCTTGCATATTAAAGAACCTTAAGGTTTTGGTTTTCTGGTGGTGCACTGAGTTTAGGCCAGTGTTAATGTTTTGAAAATGCTTGAATAAAAACTGTGTTTCATTTGGGGTATACAATGGACTGCTTATACAAAAATCAAACCTTAGTTTCCTTTTGGGTATGATAATCAGTGTTTAGAAATTATTGTCTACTGTGTTGGGTAATAATGCTCTTGTTAACTGGTTATGATGACTAACAAAATAAAAATTAACAAATTAATTATTTATTATTTTTCAATAGATAATAAATAAAGTTAGTAAATATTTAATATTTAAAATATAAATAAAGTTAATAATTTAATTATTTATTATCCTTAAATAATAAATAAAGCTAATAAGTATTTGATTATTGATTAACTACTATTAAATAATAACCAAGTATGGATAAAATTAATAGATTAATTATTTTATTATTTATCCTTAGATAATAAACAAAGTTGATTATTGCTTAATTACTATTAAATAATAATCAAGTAGGAATTAAGTTAATAATTTAATTATTTGTCAGTAAGTGATAAATAAAGACAACAAATATTTAATTATTATTAATATTAAATAATAATTAAATATGAATAAGTTAATAAAATAATTGTTTATTATTGAGTAATGAATAAACCTAATTAGTTATTATTTACTATTAGAAAATAACTAAAGGTAACTCTTACTCACTAATTAATTATTTAATTAACTGATTAGTTATTATTTATTAAATAATAACTAAAGATGATTATTACTCATTAATTAATTAATTATTATTTGATTAACATTAAATAATAAATAAATCTAATTAGTTATTATTTATTATTAAATAATAACTAAAGATAGTTCAATAGTTACTAATTAATTATTTATTTCTTTGATTAACTTTAAATAATGAACAAACCTAATTAATTATTATTTAATCTTAAATAATAATTAAAGACAATTAAAATTTATAATTCGATTATTATTTAATTAATAATTGAATAATAAGTGAATATAATTAGTTATTAATTACTATTATTAATAACTAAATTAATGAATTACTATTAAATGAAGATAGAGTTAATAAAATAGAGAGAGTTCAAATAGCTCATTAATTTAACAATTATAATTAATTGTTTTAAGGGTTTAATAAATGAATGTTAATTAAGAAAAAGTAATGTTAATTAATTAAACAATTATAATTAATTGTTTAAGGGATTAATAAGTGTTTATTACTTAAGGGATACATGGCTAATTTATTTAAACCACCAATTTAGAAATCAATTAAGTGCCTTATAAAATTACTATAGTTTATTTACTGTGTGCTATGTGAATTGCTTAATTGTTAAATAAATAGCATAAGTAAGCGTATCGACGTACCACTACGCAGTACTAATTGTTAGACCGACATTATCTATGTTAGGTTCCTCAAGGCCAAATAGTTAAAGCTAGAATTATTTGTAGCTGAGCAAACATGCAAGTTCCTAACCCTAAACTTATTACATTATTGCAAGTTCCCTAACTAAATCTCGAGTTATTATTTTCGAAGCATGTTAGTGAATAATTATTGTCGATTATTCACATCTATACTGATTATTGAGATTCGCACATTGTGCAATTGAATTCCTATCCTATTATGATTGAACTATAAATTTAATTAAAGTTCTTTCAAGTATGAATTGTTTATGAGATCGATCTATGCTATTTGTATCAGCTAGATCCAGCATGTCTAAATTGGTTAAGACAATGGTATTTTAAAAGCTGTTCTTATTAAATTGTTGTGGTAAGAACTCTTGGCTGAGAAAAGGATAAACTTGTTTAAGGCATGATATCAATGCTGGTTATTAAGTGTTTATGCATAAATCACGGGGTATGAGAGGCTGATCCCCTCAATTACCAAAACATTTAAGAGGTCCAGTTTAAATGCTGAGAACCTTGGAAAACGTCCTTGGTTATTTCAAACCACTCAGTAATTGTCATTCAATTATTCGGATATTCAACTGTTGTTTACTAATTCATGTTCCTTCACACTCTTATACTTTTGTTGAACATTGAAAGCGAAACCTCCTTCTATCATGATATATCTCTTTGTGTATATACTTGCTAAGCAAATTAGTTGCTTACCCTTGCTATATCATGATGTTTATTTCAGCTAAGGCAGAAACGTCTAGAGGAGACAAAGGAAAAGGGAAGGTGCAGGAATAGATGCCCGATAATGCCTATGTACTAGTCATTATTGAACGTTGTTTGATTAGGTGAACCTTTTATTGTATTAAGAGTACGTTTTATGTTAAGGTTAAAGAACCTTGGGACCGGAATTGTAAGACTTTAATTCTATTCGATAAACAATGTATGTTTATTATTCCGCATTTAGTTAGAAAGTATGTTTGTTGTTGAGAATCGTGAGCACCGAATTCGAGGTTAGGAAACCCGGATTTGGGGGTGTCATCAAGCGCTTGATTTAAAGTCTTTCAGCCTGACTACTCCCTGTTTCAAGATTGATCGACAAGAGTGATTGATTTTTTCTGGCGATCGAAATCACCACCCCAATAATGCTTCAAACGCTGACCGTTGACTTTAAATGTTTCATCTAGGTTATGTCCAAAGACTTCGATGACGCCATGAGGAAATGCTTGTTTCACAATGAAAGGTCCGTACCACCGAGATTTGAGCTTGCTCGGAAATAATCTCAATCGAGAATTACATAAAAGCACTGCTTGTCCTAGCTCGAATTTCCTGTCAACAATTTTCAGAACGTGCCACTTTTTGACTTTTTCCTTGTATAACTTTGAGTTCTCATAAGCTTGAAGACGGAATTCATCAAGTTCATTAAGTTGGAGAAGTCTCTTCTCCCCCACAACTGTGAGATTGAAATTCAGCTTTCTGATGGCCCAATATGCTTTGTGCTCAAGTTCAACAGGAAGGTGGCATGCCTTGCCATAAACTAGCTGAAACAGCGACATGCCAATGGGTGTCTTGTATGCTGTCTGGTAAGCCCAAAGTGCGTCATCCAACTTTGTTGACCAATCTTTTCAAGTAGGGTTGACTATCTTTTCCAAAATACTCTTCACTTCCCTATTAGAGACTTCTGCTTGACTACTGGTTTGGGGGTGATAAGCTGTAGCAATTATGTGGTTGACCCCATATTTAGCCAAGAGAGCTATGAAATACTTATTGCAGAAGTGGTTCCCTTCATCACTGATAATTTCCCTTAGGGTGCCAAATCTTGTGAAGATGTTTTTCTGCAGAAATTTTAAAATCACTTTGGCATCATTGGTCAGCATAGCACTGACTTCCACCCATTTAGAGACATAATCAACTGCTAAAAGAATGCAGAGATTGTTGAAAGAGGACGAAAATGGTCCCATGAAGTCAATCCCCTAAATGTCAAAGACTTCAACTTCTAAAATTGTGGTCAATGGTATCTCATGACGTTTGGAGATATTGCCCACCCTTTGACATCTATCACATCGCTAGACGAATTATTGGGCATCTTTAAACAATGTCGGCCAGAAAAATACTGCTTGTAACACCTTGGTCGCTGTCTTTTCACCCCCGTAATGTCCTCCATAAAGCGAGTCATGACAATGATGTAGGATGCTCTCAATTTTGCATTGCGGAACACACCGTTGTATCATTTGATCTACACAATGCTTGAACAGGAACGACTAATCCCAAATGTACCTCTTCACGTCATATAGAAACTTTTTCTTTTGTTAGCTGGTCAAGTCTGGAGGAAGTACGTTGCTAACTAAATGATTGAAAAAATTTGCATACCATGGAACTTCTGCTTTTATCACGAACAACTGCTCATCTGAGAAGAACTCATTAATCACAATCTTGTCTTCCTTTTCATGCTCATTGTTTTCCAATCTTGATAGATGATCCGCCACTTGATTTTTCGTACCCTTTCTATCTCGGATTTCTAAGTCAAATTCCTAGAGTAGAAATATCTATCTAATTAACCTCGGCTTCGCATCTTTCTTCGAAATCAGATATCTAATCGCTGAATGGTCCGTGAATACCACCACTTTAGTTCCGATTAAGTATGAACGAAATTTGTCAAATGCATATACCACTGCAAGCAACTCCTTCTTAGTAGTTGTATAATTGAGTTGGCCATTCGACAATGTTTTGCTAGCATAATAAATGGCATGAAAGACCTTTTCTTTGCGTTGGCCCAAAACAGCCTCAATTGCGTAGTTGCTAGCATCACACATTAATTCGAATGGCATTGATCAATCTGGTGCAACTATCACTGGTGTTGTAGTCAATTTCTTCTTTAAAAGCTTAAATACCGACAAACAATCCTCGTCAAATTTGAATGGGACGTCTTTCTCCAATAAACTGCATAATGGCTTTGTTATTTTAGAAAAGTCCTTCATGAATCTCCGATAAAACCAGGCATGTCCCAAAAAGCTACGAATCCCCTTCACTGAAGTTGGTGGTGGTAAGTTTTCAATTGTCTCAAGTTTGGCTTTGTCCACCTCCAACCCTCTTGCTGACACTTTATGACCGAGGATGATCCCTTCTTGCATTATAAAATGGCATTTTTCCCAGTTAAGCACCAAATTGGTTTCCACGCACCTTTTCAATACCATGACAAGATTTTCAAAATAACTATCAAAAGAGTCCCCAAATACTGAAAAATCGTCCATGAAAACCTCCACATTGCGTTAGGTTGAACTCTTGCAACAACAAAATCCAACGTATGATTCGAGGCTTTGAGTCATTCTTTGTCAACAAGTACCTAAGAGCAGCATGATCAAAATAGACAATCACTTTAGTACCAAGTAAATAGGATCTAAACTTGTCTAAAGCAAATACAACCGACAACAACTCCTTTTCAGTTGTAGAGTAATTGATTTGAGCAGCATTTAATGTCCTAGAAGCATAATATATGGCATGTAAAACTTTGTTAACCATTTGCCCTAAAACAGCTCCGACTGCATAGTTGTTAGCGTCACAATGATCTCAAAAGGCAAATTCCAGCTAGGTGGTTGTATGATAGGTGTTGAGGTTAAAAGCTTCTTCAACGCGTCAAATGCTTCCTAGCACTCATCATTGAACTGGAACTGCACATCTTTTTGCAGCAACTTACATAGTGGCAAAGCTAGCTTGGAATAGTCCTTGATAAATCTTCTATAGAAACCTGCATGGACAAGAAAAGATCGAATCTCCTGCACGTTTACAGGGTAAGGCAAAGCAGTAATTATTCTATTTTAGCTTTATCAACTTTTAATCCTTTAGCAGATACTATATGACCAAGTACTATACCTTGTTCTACCATAAAGTGACATTTTTTCCAATTTAGAACAAGGTTAGCTTCCAAACATCTATCAAGTACTTTAGTTAAGTTCTCTAAACATGCATCTAACGAGTCACCATGAATTGTAAACTCATCCATAAAAACCTCGATACAACTTTCAAGAAGATCAGAAAATATACTTACCATGCACCTTTGAAAGGTACTTGGTGTATTGCACAGTCCAAAAGACATCCTCCTATAAGCAAATGTACCAAAAGGGCATGTAAAGGTAGTCTTGTCTTGATCTTCTAGGGCAATTACAATATGGTTGTAACTTGAAAAATCCATCCAAAAAACAATAGTAAGTATGGCCAGCCAATCTTTCTAACATTTGATCAATAAAGGGAAGAGGGAAATGGTCTTTTCTAGTGACTACATTTAATTTTCTATAGTCAATACAGACTCTCCACCCTGTTTGCACCCTTATTGGCACCAACTCATTGTTATCATTCTGAACGACATTTATCCCGGATTTCTTATGAACGACCTGGACCGGACTCACCCATTGGCTATCTGAGATTGGGTAGATAATACCTGCATCTAGCAACTTCAGAACTTCTTTCTTTACTACCTCCATCATGGGTGGGTTTAATCTCTTTTGAGCATCTCAAGTAGGTCTCGTTCCTTCCTCCAACAGGATTCTATGCATACAAACAGTTGGGCTTATTCCCTTGATATCTGCAATTGTCCTTTCTAGAGAACTAATGTGTAATTGGTTTTCAGACTTCTAAATCTTTTAGGATTGATATCAGATGTTATAAATAGATGTTTAAATTAGTTTTAAGGGTGTGGAACTTATTATTAGAAAACCCTCGTTTTGGGAGATAATTGTCAAGACTTGAAGCAAATTACTAGCAGGAAGAAATCAAAGCAGGAGTTAGAGAGAGATTCAAGGATTGCTTCATCAATTTTTATTCTTTTCTCTATCTTTTACTTTTAAATTTTAAATGCTATTAAATTTGTGGATGATGGATTCTAGTTTAATTATGAACTAAATTTCTTTTAAGGCTATAACGGATCTTATTGTGTGGCTTTGTTTGACATGCTTCTTGGATAATTATGGTTAATTATTATTGGATTGGCTATTATGGTTTGTGCTTAATTGTTTAATTATTTGGCCAGTAATTTTCGGGATAATCTATATGAACTCGAAAGATGAAGTATAGATTTAGATCTGATCATAATAGCATATGATTGTATTTTCTGCATGTCGATGGAATTCATGATTTGTGTTTAGGATAGAGATATACCTATTCACCACATGCAATCTAATAGGGAACCTGAACTTTAAATCCTTTTTAATTGTAATTTACATAGAGATATAGTGGATTAGTTAATTAGGGTGTTCATCTTAAGTCTATCATCTATGGATTTGAGTTGATTTGTTTGTGATACATTGAGAGATGGTCATAAATATTGATGAGTTCTCTATTAACAATCCAAGATAATTAGCATAATTTGATAGGAAGTGTGTTGAGTAAAGTGAAGCAATAAGTGAAGTTGTAGTCTTAAGTCTTTAAGATCTGTTTTTCCAACTTGTGATAGTTAGCTTTATTAGAATTAATTAATTAATTTCAGAAATTCATAAATCTTTAATCGATTGTTTAATAAAATTGGGTTAACACAGAGTTGATATTTGTCATTATAAAATTACAGTTTTCTCCGTGGGAACGATACTCTACTTACACTTTATTACTTGTGAATTGCGTATACTTGTGTATTTTTGCTAGTATAGATTTTGGCAAACAAGTTTTTGGCGCCATTGCCGAGGATCATTTGTGTTTATAATTTTCAAGTATCAATTTAATTAATTTAGTTTTAGTTAAACTTTGTTTTTGTTTTTCTTGTTACTTCCTGTTTCAGGTGATTTCAGTTCGTTTATGCAAATGCGATCAAAACAGCCGAAACTTATGCAGTGCGACAATCAAATTAAAACAGTGCTCAAGAGACAAATCCTAAAAATAAATAATTTTTTTTTGAACAAAAATACACATAACTTAAATCATATAAAAACTAAATTAAAAACACACAAATATGAAGTACTACCCCCAAACTTAAACTTGACATTGTCCTCAATGTCTGATATAGGAAAAATTAAAATAGAAGACTTCCCTGAAACCGTGTCAAGCGCCATTGATATCATCTTTCAATACCCCTAAGTTGGGAGCGTACCTGAAAGCAAATGACTAAAGAAATTAAAATGCAATTAAACCACTAAAATGCAATCAAACAAAAATAAAAACAAAATAGTAAACTTGGGTTGCCTCCCAAGAAGCGCTTGGTTTAAAGTCGTTAGCCCGACTCCTCCATTTCATTTCAATCCAGCTCAATCGCAAAATTGATCATTGCATACCGCCTCGCTGTTCTTTCTTTGATTTGCATGGCATGCATGCCTGGTTGGTGACCCCCAAACTTAATTTCAATTAATGGCACAAAGAAGCTTTCCTCGCCCGCTTCATCCATTGGTAGTGATGTAACATTTGAGGGCTTCGCTTTAGTAGGAGTCATTGTATCAAGATCACCTAGTTTGATCTTTTAGATAAGTGCCCAATTGCGAACGTTGACAAACTAGGTGATTCCTCTTCCGTTGTGTCTATGACAAGATTGGGGCATTGGGGCTTGACAAGCACAACGGGCTCTTCTTCTTTCTTCTTTTCCTCGGCCCACCATTGTTCCAAGTTTATGTTAGCTCTCATGTCAAAAGGAGCTTTGCCGACGACATGACTACCAATTGGGCATGGTTTTGCAAAACTGACTGGATTCTTGAATTTTGGTGACGAAGGCACTTGGGGTACTAATACAATCGGCTCATCGTCGTTAGCACTTACAGATAGATCTTCGGTGGCCTCATTTTCCATAACCCCACTTGTCTCCGCTTTGTCGACATCTTGTGGCGCATCCAGTTGTATATTTGGCTCGGGCTCACCGTCAGTCTCAAAATCCATGTATTGCGGACTATTGGATGAGGTATTGATGATTAGTTCCATCAGATTTTTAATTTGTTTGGATAATGCTTCCTTCCTCATATTAAAATCTTCGCGGAGTTTCAAAACCTTCTCCATGCCAATATCCAACCTCCTCGAAAGTGTCTCAAGTTGTGCTGACATAGCAGGTGGGCATGAGAATTCCGGTGTGTACGTTGGATTTGGAGCATAATATTGATCTTCATAGTTATAGCTCCATGCAAAATCCGGGTGGTACCCCCAAGCTTGGTGATAATCGGTATAAGCATAGCCGTTGGGGAAATCACCATCGTAATGTACCGGTTCAAAATTGACAGTGCATTGATGACTCGGATGATTGTCAGCATAATAACCACAAGTAATTGATCTATTTTGAGTGCTTTTTGCTTCAAAAGCATCCAACTTCCTTTCAAGTATCTTAATTTGTGCTGAAAGTGAAGAAAATACATTAAGTCCATCAATTCCCGTCTCCTTTGGTTGAGTCATATTTGTGTACGACAATTGATCATTATAGCCAACCATGGTGTGCCGCGCAAAGAAGAAATCATAAAAAGTGTTAAACTAAAGCAAAAAACAAATTTATATACAAGTTTAAATTAAGACCAATTTGATTCTAATTAATATCGGAAAAACACTAGAAAAACAATTCCCCGGCAACGGCGCCAAAAACTTGTTGGTCGATTTCGCAACCAAAAAATACGCGCAAGTATACGCGGTCAACAAGTAATAAAGAGTAAGTAAAGTATCGATCCCACGAGAAATTGTGTCTAATGTTTACCAAGTATTAACCTTTTATCATTTCAATCTTATTTAAACAAATGATAATTGTTTTTGTTGTTTTGCATTAATAACGATAACAAATAATCTAAGAACTATAGAAAGCTTTAAGATAATAAAAATCTAGTATTAACAAGTCTAAGATTACAATTTCCCCCAACACTTTATTTAAATCTCTTAACTCTCTCTTTTTCAACTAGTTAATACACAAGAATTGTTAACTGAGAATTTCACCTTATTCATAAGCCTTGGGGTATGGTCATATGAAAATCACCCATACACGACACATAGGTAAATGTTTATCCTACTTGCCAACAATCCATTCAATTCCATGAATAATCAACAAGACACACGCCACATAATCTTAGTCAATGTACCCATCAAACGAATGAACTTCCGTGTAGGGAGTCATTAAGTTTGTAATCTCATAATGGTTACACACGACATTTAGGTATATCTATATCCCAAATACTAGCAACTCATCCATTCTTGAAGACAATGAATAAGACACATGCCACATAATCTCATACATCACCCACAAAAATCTATAACTTTCGTATGATATCAAAACTAAATCTCAACACTATAATCCACTTTTCAATTTCATATAGGTGATCAATCAATTATACTTTCAGCATAAATCATGCTAGACATTCAATTCGCAATTTATTACGTTAGAATGTTGGTCAAGAACACGAATGTAAAATATGGCCACCTCTCGATGCACAATATTCGTATCACACTAAATCCACAATTGATAGAATGAATGTGAACGCCCTAGATGACTAACGCACTATATCTCTATGTGAATTACATTCAAAAAGGGTTGAAGCATAAGTTCTCAATTGGCCACATATGGTGCTTCGGTATATCTCTATCCTAGGCACGAATCTTAAATTCCATCACATGCAGAATTCATGAACACATGCTAGCATAATCAGATCTCAATCTATATTTCCTTTCTCAATTCCATATAGATTATCACACAAATTGATGATTAAGGTAATTAATACATGAAGCGCAAATTATGATATCCAATTCTAAAATGATAACTAATATCAAAGAGAGATAATTCGATTCAAACTAGGTGTTGGGTTCCATTGAAATCTTAGAATAAAAATCTAGTTCATGGTAGCTACAAATAACATCATATTCAATTTATACATCATGTTGGATTACAAATTAGAAGGGAAATTAGAGATAAAACCAATTTTGATGGATATTCAGATGTTGCTTGTTGGGTTGATGATGATCTATAGCTTTTCCTCCTTAATTTTGCAATTCTTGATGCTTTAGCTACATGGCCTTTGCTTGATATAGCTTGATTTGTAGCACTTTGGCCCTCTTTGGTGATGAATTTGGTAGCTCCTCCCTCTCTTGAATCTGATTTCTAGGGTCTAGGTCTCTCTAAAATGGAGGGTACATATTGTATTTATAGTTCCTAAGGCAAAAACCTAGCTTAGCCACCAATTTAGACCAAAAATTAGCTGAAATAGCGAAATCTGGCGAATCGGGCGCAACTGCGCGCTTGGATGCGCTGAATACTGAACTCCCTGGATGTCGGGCGTAGCTGCGCCGCCCAAATCCACCAAATCTGCAAGAAGGGCGCAGCTGCACCGGGATTGTACTAGGAATGGGCGCAGCTGTGCCGGGCAGCAGTTCTGCTGCATTTTTCAGCTTTGACGTCTGTTGGGAAAATGGCCATAACCTCTTCGTTCGAACTCGGATTAAGGTGATTAAGTAGGCTATGGAAGGCTAAGAAGTAGCTCTACAACTTTCATAACTGGAGCTTGACGAGATACAGGCCGTAGCAAGGCTCAAATTGGGCCCGAAGCAACTGCTACGTAAAATCCATGTCAAATCCGACGGTAAAATGACCATAACACTCTCATACGAACTTCAAATTGGATGATTCAAGATGTTATGGAAAGCTAAGATCAAAATCTACAACTTTCGTTCTTTAAGTTTTGAGAGATTCGGATAACATCATGGGTCAAATTGAGAAACAAGCAGCGGGAATGCTAGATTCTCGCCGAAAACGCATTGATCCCAAGGACTTTTATTTCAATACCTACAAAACAACGTAAAAACACATAAAAGCACACAAATACATATAAAAGTAATACAAAACTATATTACACAACAATAAGATGAAAACACATAAAACCAAACGAAATATCTAAAGATTTACAAATTATTAAGGCTAAAAGTACCCAATTTGTGTATATAAAACACACTCATCAAATACCCCAAAACTTAAACATTTGCTTGTCCTCAAGCAAAACACACAAACTATAAAAATTAAACATTTCTAAATAAAAACTATCTTGAACAATGAGTTGATAAGATAACCAATGGTCTCAAAGCATAAACACATGAAAACTCAAGGAAATTTTCAAAACGTTGCAAGTCTAGATTTACAATTAGCTAGTCTTGCTTTAGGTCCCTTCCGTGTGTGTGTGAGTACCCAATGGCACTAAACCAATCAAGCTCGGATGAAGCTATGCAAACACATTACCTTATGAAATAATCAAAATAAACCACCAAAAACTACATGCTTAACACATCACTCAAAAGGTATACAAATCATAATTTCCCAAAATTTGAAATCAAAAGACTCTAGGTAAGTGCATTTTATGCTCCATCTTATCCTAAGTCCACTCTTGTGGGTGAGTGCATTTTACGCTCCATCTCAACTCAACACAAGATTTGAAATATACAATTTTCTTTCTTTAATCACAATTATAAGAGAGTGCGTTTTACGCTCTATCTCTCCTATGCATGTGTCCATGAGTGAGTGCGTTTTACGCTCCATCTCACTCACCACATAACCATCAATTCAAACACAACAAATTTGGACACCTTGCTTCGAGTGATGTTTAAACGAGTTCTAGAGTTTATAGTTATTTCCCACAAACATTCGGTTATAAAAAGTCTTCTCTAAGCATACAACTAGCTCAATACTCATGGGTAAGTGCAAAAGAGTGAAAGGACGCATAAGCAAAACAATAACCAACAATAACGATTAAGCACAAAGACTAAGCAATATTTATCCATTTTCCATGAGTTAGAATCAATTCAAACAAGTTCTTATCATAGACCATGAATTGTAGTTCAAATCAAATTAAAACAGTGCTCAAGAGACAAATCCTAAAAATAAATAATTTTTTGTTTGAACAAAAATACACATAACTTAAATCACATAAAAACTTAATCAAAAACACACAAATACGAAGTACTACCCCCAAACTTAAACTTTAAATTGTCCTCAATGTCTGATATAGGAAAAATTAAAATAGAAGACTTCCCTGAAACCGTGTCAAGCGCCATTGATATCATCTTTCAATACCCCTAAGTTGGGAGCGTACCTGAAAGCAAATGACTAAAGAAATTAAAATGCAATTAAACCACTAAAATGAAATCAAACAAAAATAAAAACAAAATAGTAAACTTGGGTTGCCTCCCAAGAAGCGCTTGGTTTAAAGTCTAGCCCGACTCCTCCTTTTCATTTCAATCCAGCTCAATCGCAAAATTGATCATTGCATACCGCCTCACTGTTCTTTCTTTGATTTGCATGGCATGCATGCCTGCTTGGTGACCCCCAAACTTAATTTCAAATAATGGCACAAAGAAGCTTTCCCCGCCCGCTTCATCCATTGGTAGTGATGTAACATTTGAGGGCTTCGCTTTAGTAGGAGTCATTGTATCAAGATCACCTAGTTTGATCTTTTTAGATAAGTGCCCAATTACGAACATTGACAAACTAGGTGCTTCCTCTTCCGTTGTGTCTATGACAAGATTGGGGCATTGGGGCTTGACAAGCACAACGGGCTCTTCTTCTTTCTTCTTTTCCTCGGCCCACCATTGTTCCAAGTTTATGTTAGCTCTCATGTCAAAAGGAGCTTTGCCGACGACATGACTACCAATTGGGCATGGTTTTGCAAAACTGACTGGATTCTTAAATTTTGGTGACGAAGGCACTTGGGGTACTAATACAATCGGCTCATCGTCGTTAGCACTTACAGATAGATCTTCGGTGGCCTCATTTTCCATAGCCCCACTTGTCTCCGCTTTGTCGACATCTTGTGGCGTATCCAGTTGTATATTTGGCTCGGGCTCACCGTCAGTCTCAAAATCCATGTATTGCGGACTATTGGATGAGGTATTGATGATTAGTTCCATCAGATTTTTAATTTGTTTGGATAATGCTTCCTTCCTCATATTAAAATCTTCGCGGAGTTTCAAAACCTTCTCCATGCCAATATCCAACCTCCTCGAAAGTGTCTCAAGTTGTGCTGACATAGCAGGTGGGCATGAGAATTCCGGTGTGTACGTTGGATTTGGAGCATAATATTGATCTTCATAGTTATAGCTCCATGCAAAATCCGGGTGATACCCCCAAGCTTGGTGATAATCGGTATAAGCATAGCCGTTGGGGAAATCACCATCGTAATGTACCGGTTCAAAATTGACAGTGCATTGATGACTCGGATGATTGTCAGCATAATAACCACAAGTAATTGATCTATTTTGAGTGCTTTTTGCTTCAAAAGCATCCAACTTCCTTTCAAGTATCTTAATTTGTGCTGAAAGTGAAGAAAATACTTTAAGTCCATTAATTCCCGTCTCCTTTGGTTGAGTCATATTTGTGTACGACCATTGATCATTATAGCCAACCATGGTGTGCCGCGCAAAGAAGAAATCATAAAAAGTGTTAAACTAAAGCAAAAAACAAATTTATATACAAGTTTAAATTAAGACCAATTTGATTCTAATTAATATCGGAAAAACACTAGAAAAACAATTCCCCGGCAACGGCGCCAAAAACTTGTTGGTCGATTTCGCAACCGAAAAATACGCGCAAGTATACGCGGTCAACAAGTAATAAAGAGTAAGTAAAGTATCAATCCCACAAGGAATTGTGTCTAATGTTTACCAAGTATTAACCTTTTATCATTTCAATCTTATTTAAACAAATGATAATTGTTTTTGTTGTTTTGCATTAATAACGATAACAAATAATCTAAGAACTATAGAAAGCTTTAAGATAATAAAAATCTAGTATTAACAAGTCTAAGATTACAATTTCCTCCAACACTTTATTTAAATCTCTTAACTCTCTCTTTTTCAACTAGTTAATACACAAGAATTGTTAACTGAGAATTTCACCTTATTCATAAGCCTTGGGGTATGGTCATATGAAAATCACCCATACACGACACATAGGTAAATGTTTATCCTACTTGCCAACAATCCATTCAATTCCATGAATAATCAACAAGACACACGCCACATAATCTTAGTCAATGTACCTATCAAACGAATGAACCTCCGTGTAGGGAGTCATTAAGTTTGTAATCTCATAATGGTTACACACGGCATTTAGGTATATCTATATCCCAAATACTAGCAACTCATCCATTCTTGAAGACAATGAATAAGACAAACGCCACATAATCTCATACATCACCCACAAAAATCTCTGACTTTCGTATGATATCAAAACTAAGTCTCAACACTATAATCCACTTTTCAATTTCATATAGGTGATCAATCAATTATACTTTCAGCATAAATCATGCTAGACATTCAATTCGTAATTTATTACGTTAGAATGTTGGTCGAGAACACGAATGTAAAATATGGCCACCTCTCGATGCACCATATTCGTATCACACTAAATCCACAATTGATAGAATGAATGTGAACGCCCTAGATGACTAACGCACTATATCTCTATGTGAATTACAATCAAAAAGGGTTGAAGCATAAGTTCTCAATTGGCCACATATGGTGCTTCGGTATATCTCTATCCTAGGCACGAATCTTAAATTCCATCACATGCAGAATTCATGAACACATGCTAGCATAATCAGATCTCAATCTATATTTCCTTTCTCAATTCCATATAGATTATCACACTAATTGATGATCAAGGTAATTAATACATGAAGCGCAAATTATGATATCCAATTCTAAAATGATAACTAATATCAAAGAGAGATAATTCGATTCAAACTAGGTGTTGGGTTCCATTGAAATCTTAGAATAAAAATCTAGTTCATGGTAGCTACAAATAACATCATATTCAATTTATACATCATGTTGGATTACAAATTAGAAGGGAAATTAGAGATAAAACCAATTTTGATGGATATTCAGATGTTGCTTGTTGGGTTGATGATGATCTATAGCTTTTCCTCCTTGATTTTGCAATCCTTGATGCTTTAGCTCCTTGGCCTTTGCTTGATATATCTTGATTTGTAGCACTTTGGCCCTCTTTGGTGATGAATTTGGTAGCTCCTCCCTCTCTTGAATCTGATTTCTAGGGTCTAGGTCTCTCTAAAATGGAGGGTACATATTGTATTTATAGTTCCTAAGGCAAAAACCTAGCTTAGCCCACCAATTTAGACCAAAAATTAGCTGAAATCGCGAAATCTGGCGAATCGGGCGCAGCTGCGTGCTTGGATGCGCTGAATACTGAACTCCCTGGATGCCGGGCGCAGCTGTGCCGACTTTGGCTTGCGTCCGGGCGCAGTTGTGCCGCCCAAATCCACCGAATCTGCAGGAAGGGCGCAGCTGCGCCGGGATTGTACTAGGAATGGGCGCAGCTGCGCCGGGCAGCAGTTCTGCTGCATTTTCAAGCTTTGACGTCTGTTGAGAAAATGGCCATAACTTCTTTGTCCAAACTTGGATTAAGGCGGTTAAGTAGGCTATAGAAAGCTAAGAAGTAGCTCTACAACTTTCATAACTGGAGCGTGACGAGATACAGGCCGTAGCAAGGCTCAAATTGGGCCCGAAGAAACTGCTGCGTAAAATCCATGTCAAATCCGACGGTAAAAGGACCATAACTCTCTCATACGAACTTAAAATTGGATGATTCAAGATGTTCGGGAAAGCTAAGATCAAAATCTACAACTTTCGTTCTTTGAGTTTTGAGAGATTCGGATTGCATCATGGGTCAAATTGAGAAACAAGCAGCGGGAATGCTAGATTCTCGTCGAAAACGCATTGATCCCAAGGGCTTTTATTTCAATACTTACAAAACAACGTAAAAACACATAAAAGCACACAAATACATATAAAATTAATACAAAACTATATTACACAACAATAAGATGAAAACACATAAAACTAAACGAAATAGCTAAAGACTTACAAATTATTAAGGCTAAAAGTACCCAATTTGTGTATATAAAACACACTCATCAATCATCACAAGGTAGTCGGGGTATTAGAAGTAGATGCAGTCACAACATTAGCAACTCAGATGGCAGCTATGTCTAAGAAGATCGATGCTATAACAGAGTCAAAAACTCAGCAAGTATCTTTTGTTTATGAGCTATGCGCGGGTACACATCCTACAGATTATTGTGCCATTAATCCTGACTCAGCGCAGTTTGTGGGTAGCTACCAACGTCCTCCAAATTCATACCAAAACACTTACAATCCGGGGGCAACGAACCATCCTAATTTATCATGGAGCAACAATTAAAATCATCAGCAAGCTCCCAGATCATCATATCCCCCTAGATTTCATAATCAACATCAGCAAGTAGCTACACAGCCGCAACAAGAAAAGAAACCAGATTTGTCACACCCTTAAATCCGGGTACTTAATTCCCACTGATTTAGTGTTCACTATATCATTCATTCATAACTAACTACCCATAATAAAGGACAATTAAATTAAGCTATATAAAATATCTTCCCACAAAGGGGGTTACATCTCTAATCACTTAATTAAATAAGTCTCAGGTTATCTAACCTTTATTACATCATTTGCAGAATAAAAACTTAAATAAGTCTTATTACAAAGAACTGAATCAAATAGAATAAACATCTTCATTTGCTCATCTTGCCCTTGCCCTTGCTAGTGGACGGCTCATCTACTTTTCAGATCTAGCTGCAATGTTGTATGCAAGGATGAGCATACAATTGCCCACAAGTGTAATAACAATGACAACTCAATAATCAATGGAGTAGATTTTCAACTGAGGTATAATAGTTTTCCTCAAATCAATCAATAAAAATCAGAGGACTAAAATTTCAAAAGAATGCTTGGCTTAAGAATCGAATATAGATTTCAAAATTAAAAGTATATCTGAGGGTCATAAGACCTTGAACTATGTCCTAGGTTAACAAGTATCACTACTGTAACCTTTAATAGTCTTATAGACTATGGACTATTCATCTCGTACTCCGGGGGATCAGCCCTTTGTACAATGTATTGTGCACAAATATTTTAACGTTACTGCGTAGTTTAATCCCCTATATTAGGGTTGTTCATCTCAGTTTAACTTCAGATTCCCTACCAAAAGAAACTTGGTTTGGAATAACCTCAAGATCATTTTAAATCTTTGGAACGCTCATCAACTATGGACTAGCTGAATCAATGAGGGTTTGCTAGCCATTAAAGCATTTGATTCAACAATAAAATCGTACAACAAGATTCATGTTTGAAGTTTGAATAAGAATTCATGACTGGATAATAAATTACTATAATATAACATAAGCATTTGTCATTGAATCAATCTTGTTTGAATAATGATATGTTAAGGTTAATAAGCTTGCTGAATGAAAGGGAAGTAAGAAACTTGCTTTCAACGGAATAAAAAGATTAAGGGTAGAAAACTTGCCTTGTGCGTAGATTACATGTTAATATTCACGTTCCTTAATCAACCTATACATTTCGATTATAAAACGATAACAATAATTAGTTATAGAATTATATACACTTTAAGATTCGTTCTTAACCTATTTCATTGTAACATCTCGATTGTCATTTGATATTAAATAAGTATTTGCTTATCAACCATCGTAGTATCTCATAATTCATTTAATATCTTAATTTAAGCCTTAAACGTACACATGGCCATATAACATAATCACAAAGAAAAAGAATTATTATTTTTATTTTCTGTTCCACCGCCGGGGCGGTGGATTTCATCACAAACCAGCGCCGGGGCTAGGTTACCGCCGGGGCGAGGAAGGTTGTTCATTTCTACCGCCAGGGCGAGGACATCGTCGGGGCGAGACTTCTAGTGCATTTCCACCGCCAGGGAGGTGGACTCGACTGTCATCTCCTACATTTCGCAAACCAACGAAATTCAGACCAAAATTTTCAAATTCTATCATCCGACTCGCAAATTAAACGTACCCAGACATCAAACTGTTAGGTTTGTATATAGCGCGAACATGCAATCAAATTACATAAATAGTGCGGAAGCGCGATAAAATCGGATTTTAAAATTTTATACAAACCATCACTAAGATCTATCTATGTGCTCAATTAACGATATAAACGAAAGAGAAAGAGAATAAGAATTATACCCTCGTAGAACAAAGCTTCCTCGGGTACAAGTTCAACTCCTAGTCCTTCGTGTTCTCCTCGAATGCTACGGTGTGATTCCTTCCTTTGATCAACGTTAGCCACCCAAGTGTTTGGCCTCTAGAGGTGATCCACCAAGGAAGAACAAGTATTCAAGAAGTTGGGTATTTGGCAAAACCCTAGTTTCTATTTCTATAGAAATTGTAAGTACTCTCCACAATCTAATGCAAGAGTGTGTAACCCAATCTATGATAAGACTCCTCTTATTTATAGATGTAGGAAAATCCTTGCCTAAATTATTTAGGATTAGGGTTTCTATTCTAATTAAACTCCTTTAATTAAATTAAACTCCTAATCTAATTAGGAATTAATGAGAGAGTACTTCTATTAATTAATTCTCAATCCCTATTAGGAATTAAATAATAGTAAAAGTAATAATAATAATAATAAGACTCCTCTTATTAATTTATATTTAATATTTCCAAAATATTAAATAATAAATATTAAGCTATTTAATTTATTCTATCTCCATAGAGTAAATTAAATACACATAACTTATTAAATAAATATTTTTCTTTTGCGGTGTGACCCTTTAGGTTCTCCATATTAAACCGGTTGTGAATAAATCAATTAGAACAATTCTAATCTTATTTAAATAAATAAATTAAACTATTTAATTCATTTAAATAAATAATATTTATTCTACAATAAGGGTAAGCCCTCTTAGCGATCAACGACTTTCCAGATAATATAGATTTCAACATTAATCACAAAAGAACCTTTGAGTAAATAGTTACCGTACAATTCAATCCTTCTACCATACAATGTCCCAATTAAATATAAGACATGAAATTACTCTTAAGTCTTATTTTATTTAATTATATGTATTTCGATTCCAAATGCACAACTCTAAATAATGCAAATTAGAAACTCCTTTCTAATTTCATTCTGCCTTGGCCAAGGACTACTGAGTTATCATTTATCGAATCACATAGGACATTCACATCTTTTACTAGACGAGGTAGATTCTTTGTTGATCATTCACCTATCTCCATGTATAACTAATTATACCCAATCATACCCTTTGATATACCCACAAGGTCTTAAGGGACATGTCAAAGTATAACTCATCATACACAAGATACTATGATGATCTCAAGTCCAAGGATCACTTGTACTACTATCACTAGAGGAATTCCTATTGACAGGCAAGTAAAACTCCATTAGGTATTCCTTAGCGAGCCACGTTCAGTGAACTTATTCTCCAATAAGCACCTACATACTTGCTTTAGTGTCTCCACACAAATGATTATGAGATCAATCATCCTCTTCCTAAGAGCAAGCAACGTATGTACTAATCTATCCGGATTCACTAATCCCCAATTTAGTAATCCAACGATTAGGAACAATTTTAGTTTGTGAGCTATCTTGAATTTAGATCTGATTAGCATGATCACCATCATGATTCTAAAAGCATTGCTCAAAATTATGGGTTTATCACATTTAAAATAACAGCACCATGTAGATAATATAAAATGCCTTTTAAGAAAATCAATTCCTTTATTAATAAATGAATAAGATTACAAAGTATATGCTACATCATATCAAATATGATTGGCTTGAGTGTATACTACTTTCACAAACATGTTGTAAAACAATTACCCAACATGTTTCTAACAATTCTAATCATCATAAAACATATAATCAACTAATTAAAAACCAAAATTTTACTATTTAAGCAAAATAATCATGTTTTGGCCTTTTTAATGAAATTGAACACTGTGAATTCATCTCCAAACTATTTTAATCCATTCCACTTGCATTCTTTTCGTTTTTCATCATATTAACACAATCAAAAGTCAATTTACCGATTAATAATCAAATTAAACATCAATTTTCATACATATAAGCCATACATGAAAGTGAAACTCTGTAAAACTAAAAACTCTATTTTAAAACATGTTTTCATGGATTAATTCCCTCAAATTGATTTACAAACATTATATAATCACTAGTATATGCATATTAACAATTACATCTAAGTAATTCATGCCTTGAGCAAATAAATTCACATATAGAGAAGTGAAAACCATATACAGTGAAGAACTTCTAATCAAAAATTAAAAAGAAATTATACCTTCAAGCTAAACAAATATGATTCCTTAGCTTTAGTAGTCCTCTTCCTTCTCCCTCTCAATTCCCAGAACTTTCAAACTCTCAATTTTTCTCTAAACTCTCAAAGCTCGGCTCTTTCTTCCTTAAGTAAAACAACTGATGAATTTTTTTAACGTAGTTGGATTTTAATTAGTCAGTTGTAAAAACAAAGAGTTAGGCCATGTTTGGCAAACTCAAATGCAGAAAAATGGAATTTCAAAGGCCACAAGGCCTTGTTTGGTTGAACCAAAACAAAATAAACCATTTTTACCAACCAAGGATCACAAGGCCTTGTTTGGTTTAACTAAAATTAATCCTTTTCCCCCTTATTTTAATAACCCATTATACTATATAGTTTAATTGTCACACTTCCAATTTAATTAAACCTATTATTAAATAAATTCAATTAAACCTAACTAATTTAATTATAACTCTTATTTGACCAATAACAATATTACCAAATAATGATCTTATTCAAATAAATCCTTTATTCAAATAAATCATTTTATGATCTGATTTATTTTATCATCTAATTTAATTATTAAATTAAATTAGAATAGACACATCAAATTACATTCAAATATCAATTAACATAATTACACTTAAAATGAATTACTCCACAATAGCTTTATCAATTATTTATTTTTACTCAATAAATAAATTAACAAAAATATTTATTTAGCTCAATAAATATTTTATTTATTCACAAAAATTACATTCGTTACATCCTTCCCTCCTTAAAAGGATTCTGTCCCCAGAACGCAATTAATTCGACCATTACAAGATTTGGAAGAGCTCTTGATGAAGTATATGGCGAGTGATGATGTGTTGGTAAAGAGTCAAGCAGCTGCCATCGGAAATCTGGAGAATCAAGTGCGTCAGATGGCCAATATTTTGAATAACAGACCTCAAGGATCTCTCTCGAGTAACACGGAAGTTAACCCAAAGAGATATGGTAAGGAACAGTGCCAAGCTGTCACACTTAGAAGTGGGAAACAACTTCTGCTGGGCAGCGCGGCCGTGCCTGAAATACAAGGAGAGCCAGCACGGCCGTGCCATACTCCAGTTACAGATTCTGCAGAAAATTTGGAAGAGAAAGAAAAGAAAATGGAAACTGAGCCAAAAGAAAAGGAGAAAGCAAATCAATCAGTGGCATACCCACCAATTCCATATCCACAGAGATTTTAGAAACAGAAATTAGACAAGCAGTTTTCCAAATTCCTCGAGGTTTTTAAGAAGCTACAAATCAACATACCGTTTGCAGAAGCTCTAGAGCAGATGCCAAGCTACGCCAAGTTTATGAAAGGAATTTTGTCAAGGAAGAAAAAACTTGAGGATTATGAAACAGTAGCGTTAACTGAAGAGTGTAGTGCTATACTACAAAAGAAGTTGCCACCGAAGTTAAAAGATCCTGGCAGCTTTACTATCCCTTGCACTATTGGAAGCTTGTCAATTAGCAGATGTTTGTGTGATTTGGGTGCCAGTATCAACCTCATGCCTTTATCGATATATGTTCAGTTGGCCGAAACCAATAAACATCTCTCTTCAGCTTGCGGATAGGTCAGTTACATATCCCAGGGGTATTGTGGAGGACATTCTTGTGAAAGTCGACAAATTCATATTCCTAGCTGATTTCATCATTTTGGATTATGAAGAGGACAAAGACATTCTTATCATACTTGGGAGGCCGTTCTTGGCAACGGGTAGAACACTTATAGATGTGCAGAAGGGAGAATTGACTATGAGGGTTCAGGTGTTCAAGGCCATGAAGTTTCCTACAGAATAAGAGGAGTGTTTCCGGATGGATGTGGTAGAGAAGGTAGTGAATGATGAATTTTTGAGGACAATGACTAAGGATCCGTTGGAAACTACCTTATTAGGGGATGCTGAAATGGATGATCCATAGATGATAGAGTTTCTTCAGATATTAGATGCATTGCCAAGGGTACGCAAATTCAAAATTCCTTTTGAACCTTTGGAGCATACAGACAAGTCCTTAGAGCGCTTGCGGCCATCTCTTGAAATACCTCCTACACTTAAGCTTAAACCTTTACCTAGCCATCTCAGGTATGCTTATTTGGGTGAATCATCTACTTTACCTGTTATTATTGCATATGTTCTTAACGAATTTTAGGAAAGTAAGTTGATACGAGTTCTTTGAGAGTATAAAATTGCAATTGGATGGACCATTGCTGACATCAAAGGAATAAGCCCTTCTTTTTGCATGCACAAGATACTTATGGAAGACGATGCCAAACCTACCGTGGAATAGCAAAGAAGGCTAAATCCAATTATGAAAGAAGTACTCAAGAAAGAGATCCTAAAATGGCTGGATGCTGGTATTATATACCCTATATCTGACAGTTCTTGGGTGAGTCCGGTTCAGTGCGTACCAAAGAAAGGAGGTATGACAATAAAGCAACCCGAAAGGATCACTTCCCACTACTTTTCATTGATCAGATGTTGGATAGATTGGCTGGACACGAGTACTACTGCTTATTAGATGGATATTCCAGGTACAATCAAATTGCAATTGCTCCGGAGGATCAGGAAAAGACTACCTTCACTTGTTCGCATGACACTTTCGCTTTTAGGAGGATGTCTTTCGGATTATGCAATGCACCAACAACGTTCCAAAGGTGCATGATGGTAATTTTCTTGGATATAGTGGAACGCAATGTGGAGGTTTTCATGGACGATTTTTCAGTATTTGAGGACTCTTTTGATAGCTGCTTGGAAAATCTTGTCATGATACTAAAAAGGTGCGTGAAAACTAATTTAGTGCTTAACTAGGAAAAGTGCCATTTTATGGTGCAAGAAGGGATCATCCTCAGTCATAAAGTGTCAGCAAGAGGGTAAGAGGTTGACAAAGCGAAACTCGAGACAATTGAAAACCTACCACCACCAACTTCAGTGAAAGGGATTCGTAGTTTTTTGGGACATGCCGGGTTTTATCGGAGATTCATAAAGGACTTCTCGAAAATCACAAAGCCATTATGCAGTCTATTGGAGAAAGATGTCCCATTCAAATTTGACGAGGAATGTTTGTCGGTCTTTGAGCTTTTAAAGAAGAAATTGACTACAGCTCCAGTGATAGTTGCACTAGATTGGGCAATGCCATTGGAGTTAATGTGTGATGCTAGTGACTATGCAATTGGGGTTGTCTTGGGCCAACGCAAAGAAAAGGTCTTTCATGCCATTTATTATGCTAGCAAAACATTGTCGGAAGCCCAACTCAGTTATACAACTACTGAGAAGGAGTTGCTTGCGGTAGTGTACGCATTTGACAAATTCCGTTCGTACTTAATCGAAACCAAAGTGGTGGTATTCACGGACCATTCAGCAATCAGATATCTGATTTCGAAGAAAGATGCCAAGCCGAGGTTAATTAGATGGATACTTCTACTCCAGGAATTCGACTTGGAAATCCGGATAGAAAGGGGACGAAAAATCAAGTGACGGATCATCTATCGAGATTGGAGAACAATGAACATGCAAAGGAAGACAAGACAGTGATTAATGAGTTCTTCCCGGATGAGCAACTGTTTGTGATAAAGGTAGAAATTCTATGGTATGCAGATTTTGTTAATTATTTAGTTAGCAACGTTCTTCCTCCAGACTTGACCAGCCAACAAAAGAAAAAGTTTCTCCATAACGTGAAGAAGTACAGTTGGGATGAGCCTTCTTGTTTGAGCATTGCGCAGATCAAATGATACGACGGTGTGTTCCGCAAAGTGAAATTGAGAGTATCCTACATCATTGTCATGATTCGCTTTATGGAGGACATTACGGTGGTGAAAAGACGGCTGCCAAGGTGTTATAAACAGGATTTTTCTGGCTCACGCTATTTAAAGATGCCCACCAATTCGTTCAGAGATGTGATAGATGTCAAAGGGTGGGAAATATCTCCAAACGTCATGAGATGCCATTGAATTCCATTTTAGAAGTTGAAGTCTTCGACGTTTGGGGGATAGACTTCATGGGACCATTTTCGTCCTCCTTCAACAACCTCTACATTGTGTTGGCAGTTGATTATGTCTCCAAATGAGTGGAAGCCAGTGCTACGCCAACTAATGATGCCAAAGTGGTCTTAAAATTTCTTCAGAAAAACATCTTCACAAGATTTGGCACCCCAAAGGCAATTATTAGTGATGAAGGGAACTACTTCTACAATAAGTATTTCGCAGCTCTTTTGGCTAAATATGGGGTTAACTACAAAATTGCTACAGCTTATCACCCCCAAACCAGTGGTCAAACAGAAGTTTCGAATAGGTAAGTGAAGAGAATTTTGGAAAAGATTGTCAACCTTACTAGAAAAGATTGGTCAACGAAGTTGGATGATGCGCTTTGGGCTTATCGGACAGCATACAAGACACCCATTGGCATATCACCGTATCACCTAGTCTATAGCAAGGCATGCCACCTACCTGTTGAACTTGAGCACAAAGCATATTGGGCCATCAGAAAGCTGAATTTCGATCTCACAGCTGCGAGGGAGAAGGGGTTACTCCAACTTAATGAACTTGATGAATTCTGTCTGCAAGCTTATGAAAAATCGAAGCTATACAAGGAAAAAGTCAAGAAGTGGCACGATTAGAAAATTGTCGACAGGAAGTTTGAGCCAGGGCAAGCAATGCTTTTATATAACTCTCGATTGAGATTATTTTCGGGCAAGCTCAAGTCTCGGTGGTCTGAACCTTTCATTGTCAAACAAGCATTCCCTCATGGCGCCGTTGAAGTCTTTGGACATAATCCAGATGAGTCATTTAAGGTCAACGGACAGCGTTTGAAGCATTATTGGGGTTGTGATTTCGATCGCCAAAAAACCTCAATCACTCTTACCAATCAACCGTGAAACAGGAAGTAGTCAAGGTGAAAGGCTTTAAATCAAGCGCTTGATGGGAGGCAACCCATACTTTAATTCCATTAAGTTGATCTTTTGTGATTTTTAGAAGTAACATAGTATTTTTAGTTTCTTTTTATAGTAGCAATTAGTTATTTTATGTTTTTATAGGATACACTTCATTGTTGCAATCCAATGGTTCAAACAGGAAGGCTTAACAAATACAGCTTCATGAATATAGGGCAGCGCGGCCGTGCCTCAATTACAAAGGAAACCAGCGTGGTCGCGCCTAATCCCAGAAGTTTAATCTTTCTTACTGCCAGGGCAGCGCGGCCGCGCCCAAATTACATAGGAAAGCAGCGCGGTCGCGCCCATTTCCAGAACTCCAAAACTTCGTGCTGCCATACCAGCGCGGCCGCGCCCAATCCAAGCCAATTTCAAGCGTTGTCACGTCACGATCGGTTTCCAGTTTTTAAAAGGAGTCAGAGACCCGACCCGTTCACCCTTTTTTTATGTCTTTCTTTCCCGCTTGGACTCTCATTCTCCTATTCCTATTCCAAATTGAAACCGTTACTTCACTCTTCCCTTCCCAAACCAAATCTAAATCAAATCCTTACCAATCCAAACCAAATCCAAATGAAACACATAAAATCCGATATTCCCTCTCTCTTTCCTGTTCCATCCTATACATTCATCGATCAAACCCTAACCTTCTTCTTCTTCTCCATAACCGACCCCAAGCATACACTCTACTTCAAAAACAAAATCAAGCCTTCTTCAATCAATCAAACTTCCATATCTACAGTATCCTTATCATTCATCTTCAACCTATTGTTTCATCTCCATCACTCTCATTGCAGTGGGCTATTGTGGGTATCGCTTCGTATAAGAGCAGAGTAAGTACACTATGGTTTGGGATTTCTCTCCATAACAAGGTAACAATTACAATTAAAAGAATTTTAGACTTGGGTATACACTGTATTGGAAACTTTAGATTCTAAGGTTCAAGTTTATTTGGATTTTAAAATTGTATTGTACTATGGTTGTGGTTACTGGACTACATTAGTTTGAGAGAGCTTGTTTAGAAACAGAGTATATACTTACTGCTTATGCAAGAATTGGAAAATTTTCATTTGATATCTGTCAAGTTTGGGGGTAACTGAGTTTGTTGTGGGTTTAAGTATTTTGACTGAATATCCATGGCTTCGAAACAATAGCGAGGTGAATCTTCAAGTTCTCAAGCCCGTACTGAATCTATTGACTTTGATGCTAGTCGATTTGTTTCCGCTGAGGCTGAGGAGTTTTATCAGCGAGTATTGTTAGGAAAGACGTTTGTGCTGGAATGTGGGCTAAAACCAGATCCTAGGCTGGATGGGTAGATGATGAGTATGATTCGGGCTATGGGCTGGCTACTGTTCGTTGAACCTCCTTTGGCAGCCCCAATATCGATAGTGCAAGAGTTTTATGCCAATGCAAAAATCACTAAGGATGGCACTGCTTTTGTGAGGGGTCAACAAGTTTCCTATACCAAAGAAAGTATCAATTCGCTGTACCATTTGCCTACTGTTCAACCTAACGATCCAGATTGGTTATACTCTACAAGATGGGACACAAAGTTGGATAGTATCATGAATACATTGTACAAGCGGGGTACGGTGTGGACTATAAGCAGAGAACGGATCAGAAGTTGCATTTTCCACACACTTCCTTAAGTCGCTATAGGAAGGCATGGTACAGTTTCATTTGCACCAATCTGATGCCAACATGGCATCATAATGATGTGACCAAGGACCGAGCTATTCTGCTATATGGGATTGTGAAGGGAAGAAAAATCGATGTTGGGCATGTAATTAATCAGTCTATTTGCCGGTATCTGCAGGGCGGTATCTTCAGGTGGATCCCACATGCATCTTCTATATCACGTTTATGCATTGTTGTTGGGGTGCAGTGGGATGATGGCGAGCCTCTACAACTTCTAATAAACACTATTGACCATGCTACGATTGAGAAATATAAGGTTTGGACTGGCGCTCCTTCTCATTCCCGTGGGGCAGGATTTCTTTTGGCTGATCAGAGTGAGAGTGAAGAGGCATCCGATCAGCCGATGGCCAAACCTGAGCAGCCGTTGAATGTGTCTCAGGATAGGTTGGACATAATGGAGAGGCGCATGTACCAGCGGATAGATGTTATTCACACCAGCATGACTGAGCTTCGATCCTTCTCGACACAGCTTTCTGATAGTTTTTCTCAAGCTTTTTCTCAATTGGGCGTCCAGGTCCAATTCCCAACGTTTAGTGCTACCCCAACTTACCCTCCCCCGGACACACCTTCAGATGATGATGGGGAGGCCGCAGCCGATGCTACCTCGGATTAGGGGAGTTCTTCTTTCCTTTCCTTTTTATTGTTTTTCTAATGAGGGGATTGTTTGTTTTAAGTTTGGGGGTTTTTATGGTTATTTATCTGTTTTTCTTTCGCATGATAATTAGTTTACTGCATTATATCTGTTGGCATATTGGCATATAGTTGGTTGTGGGTTAGTGCATTATCATACTTGTTTTCATTGCATTGGTTGTGTATTGTGGATATTTAGTTATTGTGGGCATTTAGTTTGTTGCATGAATTCAATCGATGGGCTAGTTGGGTTTGGCTCGGCCAATGATGAGATTAGTTTTACTTGTTAACTTGGACAGTATTGATAGTCGATATAGATATGGTAATTTCCTTCATGAGAGTAGTTATGCCTGACTAAAACTTGAGTAACTGGATAGCACGAGATATTTGATTGATTTGATTAATGTATTTCAAAGGGTTGCATAATTGACTTTTAAATGAGAATGTTTTGGGGTAAAATAAAGAAACACAGTGAATTAACAATAAAGGCTGAAATCATGTGAAAGCTCAAGTTTGGGGGTATCTAAGGGGTATAATTATTTTGCTTATAAAATAATAATAATAATAATAATAATAATAATAAGAATAAGAATAAATGCATTGACTAGTTGGGTTATGTGGTCTTGGTTACTCGGGTAATTAGATCCTTAGGGGTGTCTTAACACATAGTGCCCTAAAGCTGACTGGTTTGGGAGTCACTGATTGAAAGCTCGCTACATGGGTGACTTTGAAAAGCCTAAGAGAGCCTGGCATTGCACAGTCAAGCATAAATACGAGATGGAGCATAAAACGCACTCGTAAAAAAATAAGGATAGAAATAAACCTTGTAAGAACTCTCATGCTTAGCGATTGCGTAGTTTTAGCTGGAATTGTCATATTTGCTGAATTTGAAGCATAAAACCAGATTATTCTTGCTGTGGAGTTGGTTATGTGGCTAAACTTGAACTATATTTAGTTAAATTGATTAATGAGCACACACACAAAAGTTGGATGATGACAGGTGTATATTATTTGATTGATTGGGATTACTAGTTCATATTGGCTGGATTTGTTGTTTCAAGTGTTTTGTTGATATCTCTGATGTTAGGTTTGTATAACGCGAACATGCAATCAAATTACATAAATAAAGCGGAAGCGCGATAAAATCAGATTTTAAAATTTTTATACAAACCATCACCATGATCTTTATTTATGCACAATTATTAATTAAACGAAAGAGATGGAGAATAAAAATTATACCCTTGTAGAATTCTAGCTTCCTCAGGTATAAGTTCACCTCCAATTCCTTCGCGTTCTACTTGAATTCCACCGATTACAATTCTTTCCTTTGATCAACGTTAGCCACCTAAATGTTTGGCCTCTAGAGGTAATCCACCAAGGAATAATATCTATTCAAGAAGATAGGTGTTGACAAAACCCTAGTTTCTATCTCTATAGAAATTATAAGTACTCTCCACAATTCTTATGCAAGAGTGTGTAATCCTAATCTATGATAAGACTTCTCTTATTTATAGATGTAGGAAAACCCTTCCCTAAATTATTTAGGATTAGGGTTTCTATTCTAGTTAAACTCCTTTAATTAAATTAAACTCCTAATCTAATTAGGAATTCATGAGAGAGTACTTCTATTAATTAATTCCCAATCCCTATTAGGAATTAAATAATAGTAATAGTAATAAGAATAATAAGACTCCTCTTATTAATTTATATTTAATATTTCCAAAATATTAAATAATAAATATTAAGCTCTTTAATTTATTCTATATCCATAGATTAAATTAAATACACTTAATTTATTATTACAATTATGTCATTTTACTTCTTAAATAAATATTTTTCTTTTGTGGTGTGACCCTTTAGGTTCTCTATATTAAACCGGTTGTGAATAAATCAATTAGAACAATTCTAATCTTATTTAAATAAATAAATTAAACTATTTAATTTATTTAAATAAATAATATTTATTCTACAATAAGGGTAAGCCCCCTTAGCGATCAACGACTTTCCAGATAATATAGATTTCAACATTAATCACAAAAGAACCTTTGAGTAAATAGTTACCGTACAATTCAATCCTTCTACCATACAATGTCCCAATTAAATATAAGACATGGAATTAATGTCAAGTCTTATTTGATTTAATTATATGTATTTGGATTCCCAAATGCACAATTCTAAATAATGCAAATTAGAAATTCCTTTCTAATTTCATTCTGCCTTGGCCAAGGACTACTGAGTTGTCATTTATCGAATCACACAGAACATTCACATCTTTTACTAGATTTGGTAGATTTTTTGTTGATCATTCACCTATATCTATGTACAACTTATTATACTCAATCATACCCTTTGATATCCCCTAAAGGTCTTAAGGGACATGTCAAAGTATAACTCCTCATACACAAGATACTATGATGATCTCAAGTCCAAGGATCACTTGTACTACTATCACTAGAGGAATTCCTATTGACAGCCGAGTAAAACTCCATAAGGTATTCCTTAGCGAGCCACGTTCAGTGAACTTATTCTCTAATAAGCACCTACATACTAGCTTTGGTGTCTCCACACAAATGATTATGAGATCAATTGTAATATTCCGAACCCTAATAAGATTTGTAAATATAAAGTATGTATTTATGAAATAAAATCTCTTGTTCTGACTTGGTATTATGTGATTGTGTATTTTATTAAACAATTAGGTCAAATAAAATTTTTTCGCCTAGCAGCTGTGTCGTGCTTAATCGGACAAAATGATTTGTCGTGCTTCCGGCGAATACACCGAGAAGCGTCTCGGCAAATTATTTTTGTAAGCTGTTGTATCATGCTTAGAAATGACGAAGTGCTTTGTCGTGCTTCGGAGTTAATATAATATTATATTAACCGATAAAATTCTAAAATAAGTTAAATAGAGTTTAAAATGTTAAACTGAAATAGAAACCCTAATTTGAAAACCCTAATTGATAATAATTGTCCGAATTCATTAATTAAAACCCTAATTATTGTACAATAATCTTAATTGATATAATTAAGATTTAAATAATGAATCATAATGTTAATTATGAATCATTAAGATTAAACCAAACCCTAAACGAAAGATTAAAACCCTAATTGTGAAATTGAAAACCCTAAACCCTAATTAGAAACCCTAAAACCCTAATTTGATTCAAGAACACTAAATTATGGAGTTATAAATCTTAATTATGATATAATATCTTAATTAAGGTATTACTAAACCTAAATTAACATCCTAATCAAGATTAATAAAAATCTAGGTTTAATTAGTAAGCAAAATAAATCAAAAATAAAATCCTAGCCAATGAAAATGAAGCTAGAAGTGTGCAAGCTTGTGCTTGACACGCTTGAAGTACTTGAAACTAGCTACATGCACTGTTGTCGAGTTGATATTAGCATTAGGGTTAGGAGGATTCCTATTTTGAAATGCGGTTGCTAGTAAATCTACGAACTGCTGCATGGGGTTTCCTTGTCCTCTATCCCTGTTTTCATTTTTATTTTTCGCGACTTCATTTCTACTTCTGTTGAGTGGTGGTCTTCCTTGACCTCGTCCCTTTGGCGACATTTTTCTGTTAAGAAAATATTTATTGATATTAATCTCTCGTTAACCATTTCAAATCATTTTAATTTACACATACACATCACAAAGCATACTTAACAAATATTTTTATTAATATGCTTCTTAACATTCACATTTGATAGCTTTTACTATTTACATATCTTATCCCTCTATTACATATAAAATGAGAAAATTTATAGTTATCCCACAGCTTATACAAAAGTTGGGAGTAATATATTACAACACATGTGCATATCATATACACCATCCACCATACATATTCATAGATTACTTATCCTACTTATTTCCTACACCTGCACTTGATCCTGATCAAACGTTTGCCTGGTGACCTATCAACCCATATATGAAACATGCACCCTGCTTCGGATTTGGACAATGAGGAAATATATGCCCTTTTTGTCCACAGTTGTAGCATACGTTTTTTCCTTTCATACATATACCTCGATGCTTCTTTTTACAATTTGTACACTTTCCATTCTTTTTAAAATTTCATTGGTTATTTCCAGAAGTTTCTAGATTGCTGTCGTTTTACTTTCTTTTCCATTTTCTACTTGAAGTTTCATATAGTATGCTGCATTCTACTCCCATTTTATCGATTTGAACTTTCAGCTCATCTTGCTCTTCCATTATTTCAGTTAATACTTTTTGTAATTGATAATTCAACAGTCTTTCTATTTCCCATAACTTTTCTAGAGAAAACACCTTATTCTTCAGATTCTGAACTTCCGTTGATGACATGTAATCTTACTTATAGGACTAGGATAAATATGCTCCATAGCTTGCTTTTATAAAAATTTATTTTTAGTTCTGCAGCAGACCGGCGCGACTGCGCCGTAATTGGCCTAGGAAGTGGCGCAGCTGCGCCGCTCTTTATTTTTAATTTTTGGGAACCAGCACAGCTGCGCTGATTTTGGCCTTTGAAGTGGCGCAGCTGCGCCACTTCACGACTGGTTCAAACGTTACTCTGCTTCTGTAGAGTTCCAATTTTCATCCAATTGGTCTAGCTTCAATGCTTATAAACCCAATAATCATCTCCTTATATCTCCGCACAATAACAACTAACCTCCAATCTAGATTTCAAAGGATTACATAACCAAAATTAAAATTTTACTAAATTTTCATAAACTTAGAAAATGAAATGGGTTACCTCAGAATCAACGAATTCGATCAATTTGAAGCTTTCAATCTCTCCTTAGGGCTTCTAGTTGTTTGCTTAAACTCCTCAATTGCTTGAATAATCTAGAAGTTTGAAAATGAAAAGAAACAGGGAATGATTCGGATGAAAAATGAAGAAAGAGAAGACTGAGGTTGGCTTTTATAGGAAACCCATTCTTGCTACCCACGATTTGATCTTGCTCTACAAGAATTCTTGCTCCTCACTTCTTTATCTTGGTTGCTACGGTTTGGGTTGACTTAAGTGTTAGTTTTTCTTGCTATCTTAAGGACAGCTCTTGCTTCTAATTTGCTTGAAGGTTACATCTTTCATTTACAGCAGCTAGAATACATATATACATACTACATATAACTTATATATTACATATATATATATATATATATATATATATATATATATATATATATTCATATACTGCATGCATATTACATACATACATATATATAACATATATTATATATATATATATATATATACATATATCTATTACATAATGCAATATTCCTATATTATAATGTATTGCATCAAAAATCTTTTCTAAAAAAATAGAAGCTATACATTAAATAAAAATAATTTATTTAACGAAATATATTAACATAATTAAATATCATAAATTAGTTTAAATCACCTTAGTTAATGTATTATAAACTTCAATGTGCTAACCTCATCATATTATATTGTTTTAATAAATTGTTTCTTCACAATTCATTATAGTAAGTATGTAGTAATGCATTTACTATATTAAAAACATGCATACCTTATTCTATAATATTCTTTCAAATAAAAATAGAGTTTATTAAATATATTTAATACCACCAATTAAAGTAATTCTAATTTATTTATAATAATTTCATTCGGTACATATCGCATAATGCCTCATAAACATGTAGTCCGGAGAATTAGAATAATTATGAAAATTACTTCCTCAATTAAATGAAATAAATCTATTTAATAAGCTAACATATTTAGTGGAACCAACCTACTATATTGAAATAATTAATATTCAATTAATTATTTTAATATAGTAGGTTGGTTCCAATAAATTATTACATATACTACAACTTGCATATATTTTAATCATCTCCATCTTCTCATAAATTATTTTTCAACAATTTGCTTAACTAAAATATAATATTTTATATATTTACCATATTACAGACATGCTCGCGATAATGTATTATTTATTAAAGTGAAAAATTTTTATATGCTAAATTCCATCATTTTCTTCTTCTTATAAACTGTTTTCAAAAAGTTACTTATAGTAACATATATTATCACATATAGCAATTATCGCATTGCACATACTCACTTAAACAATTAAATAAATAAATTCTTATTTCTTATTATTTTTATTTATTTTGAAATCTCGGATTGTCACATTTATTCTTACACGAGTGCGTTTTACGCTCCATCTCGTGTTTATACTTGACTGTGCAATGTCTGGTTCTCTTAGGCTTTTCAAAGTCACCCATGTAACGAGCTTTCGACCAATGACTCCCAAACTAGTCGGCTTTAGGGCACTAGCTATTGAGACACCCCTATGGATCTAATTACCCAAGTAACAAACGCCACAGAACCAAACTAGTCAATGTATTTATTCATATTTATATATATATATTTTTTCTTTTTCTGGATTTTCTACTTTTCTACTTTTATTTTTTATTTTTTTGTATATAAACCCTTTAGATTCCCCCAAACTTATGTTTTTCACCTCATTTTAGCTTTTACTGCCAGTTCACTAATTTCCTTAAATTGTAACCAAGATTTTCTCCCCTAAAACAAATTATAAAGCCCTTGAACCAAGTTGATCAAAATAGTAAACTTTTAAGTTCTATTCGGTTACATAAGCTTCAGACATGCTTAGCTTATCCTTATGATTCAAATTACAACTAAGCATCAACTATCAATATTGTTCAAATTAAAATGCAATACCAATCTTATCATCGACCGAGCTAAATTCAAACCAACCTATTGCTTGGATTCATGCAAACAAATTATATGCACACATTCAAATGCATTCCTAACCCCTAATAAATATAATGCATCTTAACTAAAGATATTAACATGATATACTAAATGCAACACTACAGATAAAATGAACAGATATGCTAAACTAACCTAAATGCAACACATCTATGAATATGAATATATGAAACCCCCCCCCCAAATATATTTACAGACAATGCCTTCATTGGATAAAAAATAGATATAGTAGATCAGAAAGAAAGACTCCCCTGATCCGAAGCATCATCCTCATTATCCCTACCATCATCTAAAGGTGTATCTAGAGGAGGGTAAGCTGGGGTAGCTCCATAGGTCAAAAACTAAGCGAGAGCACCAGTGAGTTAAGTGAAAGCCTGGGATAGGGTCACTAAAAACAGGGCAGTGAAGGTCCTAATCTCATCCGCACTGCTGTAGATGGCATCCATCCTCCTCTGCATCCTTCTCTCCATCCTATCAAGTCTGGCCTGGTATGTATCCATTGACATCTCTGGAGCTGCAACTTGTTGTTGTAGAGACTCGCCTCGCTGCTGTGGCAGTATGAATCATGCTCCTCTGGGATGGGACTCGCCACCGTCTCATACTTTGTACCTGTGGCGCCCCCAAATCCGGGTACTTGAAATCCGTACTTGGTGCATCACGATACCATTTCTTTGAGCTGTTTAATAAATTACAAACTTAATATTTATATATCAGAGTTGTCTATTCCCCAGGTATGGCAACCTTTAATTACATTCTTTACATGTTACATAATATATATGATCACAATATAAAAGACTAATCATTACAGATAACACCTTGAAACCTAATCCTTGAGCTTTCTTTTGCCCTTGTCTTTACCAGAGCCTTCGGGTCGATCACACTTAGCTAAAAACATTTAAGTCAAAGCAAGAATGAGCATTCAATTGCTCAGCAAGTAATAATAATTAATAATAATGCGCTGAAAGAAGTAAATGTTTTCTTTGAGGACTACTTCTACCACGAATCAATAGTGGTGAAGTCATTTAAAACCATTCTTAACAACGGATCAAATCATTTTAAGATTTTTGAAACAACTGAGCGACTTTTGAATACTGAGTGGTCAAAAGACCATGAACTATTATTTTTCATTTTTGAAAAGGTTTAAACAGAAATTCATCTGTAAACCGTCTGGTCTTACGGACACGGAGGATGATCAGTCCCGTTGTTCCCTGTATTGATCAACACTATATATTACATCACCGCCATTGGCGCATAAAATTTTCATCACCGCTTTTAGCGCATAAAATTTCCCATTTAGGGTTGCTCATACTCAGTCTGGAGTCCTAACTAAAACAATTAAGTTGGACGACTTTATCATAACCAATAACATTCGACAAATACTTTTCAAATCGTGTCTAGCTGGGACAAATAGCTTAGACAATCTTTAAACTAGGTATACATACTAAAATTTAATAGTATGTATCAGAACTTATCAACGAATTTCGAATTCAAGGGTAATTGATAATGTACAATAGTTCATACAAGTGGGGACACTTGCACAACATACGAATCCAAACTTAGAATATAAATTTTCAATATGAGTCATAGCAATTCAGTAATGAGATACTTTTAACAATGAACGAATCGAAGTAAATTCGAATTTATAATAATTATAACAATTTGTACAAGTGAGGACACTTGCACAAAGAACAGAATAATTTTGATTATAAATGCATCACATGAATCAATATCGAGATATTTGAAATCAATAGATAGGTTGAATGAAGTTTAAGAATACTTGCATAATATATGGATCCATTTCATAATGTAAATGAAAAGGATAGAATAGTTGCTCAATAATATATTGAGTTAAAAGCTTGCATAAACGGAATCCATCTCATAAAGTAAATGAAAAGGATAGGACACTTGCCTTGGTCGTTGACTACTGCTACGCAATTTAATATGACTTCTTTTGAAAGACCTATCATTTATAAGATCGATCTCTCAATCAGCAAATCATATTATACTTTATAATATCACTTATTTATAAGTAAATTATCTAACATTCAACCACATAATCAAATATTAGATAACACATTAACACCATAAGTATTCAATTCTAAAGTTAGCACACATCGCGTCTTTAACAGTGTTCAATATAGTATGCTGAGTGGTTTCCCACAAACAACCAACAAACTAGTTTCCGTCTCGTCTACATTGTTTTCACAGTGAGTTAGATCGGTTGCCAGTTCGTATATACCTCCGCTCCCTGAAGGAATTGTTTAGCCCAGATACTATACATCGACTATTAAAGAGTACGACTGTACCACTACTTTATGAATTAACACTAAGTCTTTTCATTATATAAGTCTTTCTTTATGATTTTGTAGGTTAAATATCCAATCCAACAAACTGGATTCCAAATTCAGCAAACTAGATGGCAATCCAGCAAACTGGATTCCAACCTGGATTATAATCCAGCACATTGGATTCCAACTATTCAATTTAATCAACCATTTTTGCAATCCAGCAACCTGGATTCAAACTATCTTATAATACATCAAACTAGATTCATTTTATTCAATTTAGCAAACTATATTCATCAATTCAGCAAACTATATTCACCAATTCAGCAAACTGTTTGCATTAATTCAGCAAACTGTTTTCATCAATTCAGCAAATCGAAATATGAATACAGCAAACCGTATTCGAAGCTGCATTCTTAAAATGACTTATCCTCTTTAAAAATCGATTTTTATTTTCTTCAAATCTTGCCACACATATGTAAATACATTTCATACACAAAAATACTTTCCTTATGAAAGTTTTCAATTTCCTTTAACATTTTTCAAACGTCCGTTTTAACTTTCAAAACTAAGAAAAATGATCACTATCTTGCACAACTCGGATGACTCCAAATTTTTGATAGGATCTTATGCATATTAACACGAGGTTCCAGTTAAAATGTCGTGGCCATCGGAGTTATAGAACTCCAATTTTAGCCGTTTTCGTCGAAAAACTCTACGTTTTTATTTTAGTCGTAGATTCTTCGTTACAAGTCGGAATGTGGCGATTTTTGGCCAGGAGCTACATAATTCCTATATTTTCAGTGGTTAAAAGCCCTAAATTTATTGCACCTTCCAAGGGGTCCAAACAAGGTTCTAAAAGGCGCTAGGCGGGAGGCGGGCGGCCGGAGGGGGCCTAGCGCCTAGGGGGCCTAGGCGGGGCTTAGGCGGGGCCTAGGCGGGATTTTTATTTTAAGTCAATTTTAATATTTTATCTTATATTTATCCAAACAAAACAATAATATAAAGCAAAACAATCTATAATAAAGATAATAAAGGCATTTGCTTAAAGTTCAAACACATATCCATATTACTAATGTCAAAGTTCAAACACAAACATGTAATTGTTCAAAGTTTAAACACAAACAAATAATCAAAAATACAAACTAATAGTCCTCATCTCCATATCTCTCTATATCTCTAACTCTTCTTCTCCATATCCTCCAAGATAATGTCTCCATCGGACTCACACTCATACTCCTTCAAGATAATTACCCACGACATTATTTTGTAACTTAGTTATTAAAATAAAAATAAAAAACAATTGCAGCTCTAATTTCTCCGCCTAGGCCACGCATAAAGGCTTAATTTCTCCGCCTTGTTCGTCTAGCCCCGTCTAGTCCAACCTAATCTCCCAGAGGGATTTTTTTGCCGTCTTGGGCCTAGACGAGGTGCCTAGACGAGATGCCTAGGGGGCCTAGCGCCTAGGCGTGGCGGGAGGGGGGGGCCTAGCGCCTAGGCGGGGCCTAGGCGGACCTAGGCGGGGATTTTTAGAACAGTGGGTCCAAACAGTGCACATAAAGTAAAGGACAACGGGTTTGGTCCGTTTTCTCGATTTGAGGTCATTCGCCATAAAATCCATAACTTTCATTCTATAAGGCCAAAAATTCTCAAATTTTTACACGACTCATATAACTTATTATATTATCACTCCAAAGTTTTCCGAAATTTTTAGAGCATAAACATTGGACAAAAATGCCCCTGGATGGGACTGCCCTGTAGCAGCCCCTTTCCTCTTTTGAACCACCTAGACTGTTTTTACCAAAACAGTCTCCACAAATTTTATACTCATTATTTCTGAGTTCTACCACTTGAATTTTGTAATTAACTTATATATCTAGCACTACTTTTTGACGGATCGTAAAAAGAGTTTACGGATCTCAAGTTATGAACTTAGAAAGTGCTAGAAAGTTAGGATTTTCTAACCCTTAAGAAAATAGTTTTGCTTTTCTTTCTTTTGATCCAACTTTTGGCATTCAAAAGGGTTAGATCTAAACATAAAACACTTATTAACATATAGATCTAAGGTTGTAGACCTCAAGATCACAAATTTATACCATCAAAATCAAATCAAACTACAAGAAATAAACTAGGGCTTTGTTATACCTTTTTGGTTGATTTCCTTCCACCTTTCTTTCTAGGCTTGCTATGGAACCTTGAAGCTTTACACAAAGCTCTCTCCTTACTCTTCTTCCTCTCAAACCCACGGATTCTCTCTCCCTTTCTCTCTTTTTAGTTTCTTTCTTTAGCAAAATGGAAAGTGAGAGATGAGAGAGAAATAAGATGGGTTTAGTTTTGTTTTATTAAACTAATACTTGCATAACATATAGATATATGAATTATATCTATATATTTAGCCATCATTAGGAAGCATACAACTTTTGACAACTTGTTGATGTGAAATAATTACTAATTGGTACTTTCTTTTCATCCATCACAAGCTAGCTTTAATAATTTGACAACTCACCCCTTTTTGGTTATATCCTTGCCGGCTACTTCTTGTTGATTTTGTCCCATTTTGTTAGTCTTCTATCTTTAATGAATTAATAACTAAGTTGCTAAAAGGGTTCCCCAATTGGGCTAACAATTGGACTTCAATTAAATCCTTTTTGGGCTCACTTTAACTTAGTTTATGCCACTAGTTTTCTAAAACATTTTAATCCATGTTTGGTTACTAATTTAATAAGTGTTGGGCTAATTTAATTAGGCCACACATTAATTATCCAAGTCCACAATTAAATAAATTAGTGGCTTGGTTAGTAAATTAATTAAGCTAGTCCATTAGTTTTCTTTACTAATTGGACTATAAAAATAAATTATACATATAACACATAATCCTCATTAATTAATACCCATATTAATTAATGTACCAAATTTATTCACTAACTATATTCACTTTAATTGAATATTTAATTAACTAACTATCTTATTAATTGTTTAATATTAATATTCTTAGGTTAGTCCACTAATTTAAATAACTATTAGTGGGCTATACATAACTAACAATTAGTCACATATATTATCTACATAATCATAACATATTTATCATCATTGATAAATAATTATCATACACATTGAACCACATGTTGTACTTATATGCATTCAAATATAATCAATACTTATATTTAGTATACAAATTTCTTAAGAAAATAAATTCTTATTATTCATAATACACATACATCCATTAAATACAATTATAAAAATAATTGTATTAATCATTTAAAATCCATAATCATAGATCAAATTAAGTTTTGATCATCTCTTTATCTTTGTCTCATTCACCATACTTAGTCAATTTAAAATAAATTGACTAGTCTTACAAATTCATATCATAAAGAAATAATTATAGTAATAATAATAATATTAATAATCAATTCTTAAAATATACATTTATCCTTTAAATAATATCGTAATCGTATTTTTTGTAAATAATCATATATCTTTAATATAAAAATTAATTTATTAACAGAATATAATTTATAATTATCAACTATTACTTTAATAAGAAGTTTACTTGAAACCATATATAAAATAAATATATATGTACATATTACATAATCACATATTCATATTCCTTTCCTTGCACTCGTTTTCATGCTTGGTTTAATATATAATAAAAATAATTTTATTATATAAAAAAAAAATTCATACGTAAAATTTCTTATTTTAATATATCGAAAATCTTGGGTTATTACAGTACCTATGTATCGTTACATGATCAATCACCGCCATAGGTATTTGGACGGGCTCGTTTTCACTCCATTCCACTCCTGCCGCAAAACATAACTTCGTGATCAGTATAGCATGTGGAATGCCACCAGACGTGGTCCCCCTCAAATATCTTGTGATAGATGTGTTGATAATCCTCCCCACGTCAACCTTCATCCCCGTCACTATGTCGTATAACAGTATAGCCCGATCCTTGGTAACATCGTTTTGATGCCTAGTTGGCATCAAGTTAGCACAAATAAAATTGTACCAAACTTTCCCGTAACAACTTAGGGTTGTGTGTGAAAAACTGATCTTCTCATCTATTCCTTACTTCACAGTTCAATTTGTATCTGGCTTGCATAATGTCTGACTTACATAATTCAAATCATGACGCCTAACATAAAGCTAATCCGGGTCATTTTTCGCTATATTTGGTAAGTTGTACAAAGCATTAATCGACTGACTGGTGTAAGACACTTGTTGGCCTCTCACTTGAACAACCCAATCACTAGTTTCTCTAGCGTTAGCATAAAATTCTTTAACAACTGAAATTGCCGGAGGAGTTGGTTGTTCAGTAAATTCACAGCAATTCTGTTCCATAATCATATCATAAAGCTCACCATCTTGCGTGGCATCTGGACTGTAACGATTGTAATTATTTTGGATCCTTGTAATTAGGGTTTCTGATTATTATGGAATAAAATGAGATTTTATAAATGATATTGTGTTATATGTAGTTAAAGGTCGAGTATTGTGTTAGGTTCGTATATAGCGCAAACATGCAATCAAATTACATAAATAGTGCGGAAGCGCGATAAAACGGATTTTAAAAAATTTATACAAACCATCACCATGGTCGATCAATGTGCTCAATTAACGATATAAACGAAAGAGAAAAAGAATAAGAATTATACCCTCGTAGAACAAAGCTTCCTTGGGTACAAGTTCAACTCCTAGTCCTTCGTGTTCTCCTCGAATGCTACGGTGTGATTCCTTCCTTTGATCAACGTTAGCCACCCAAGTGTTTGGCCTCTAGAGGTGATCCACCAAGGAAGAACAAGTATTCAAGAAGTTGGGTATTTGGCAAAAACCTAGTTTCTATCTCTATAGAAATTGTAAGTACTCTCCACAATCTAATGCAAGAGTGTGTAACCCTAATCTATGATAAGACCCCTCTTATTTATAGATGTAGGAATAACCCTTCCCTAAACTATTTAGGATTAGGGTTTGTATTATAATTAAACTCCTTTAATTAATAATGCTCCTAATCCAATTAGGAATCCATGGGAGAGTACTTCTATTAATTAATTCCCAATCCCTATTAAGAATTAAATAATAGTAATAGTAATAATAATAATAATAAGACTCCTCTTATTAATTTATATTTAATATTTCCAAAATATTAAATAATAAATATTAAGTTATTTAATTTATTCTATCTCTATAGACAAAATTAAATACACTTAACTTATTATTACAATTATGCCATTTACTTCTTAAATAAATATTTTCCTTTTGCGGTGTGACCCTTTAGGTTCTCCATATTAAACCGCTTGTGAATAAATCAATTAGAACAATTCTAATTTTATTTAAATAAATAAATTAAACTATTTAATTCATTTAAATAAATAATATTTATTCTACAATAAGGGTAAGCCCCCTTAGCGATCAACGACTTTCCAGATAATATAGATTTCAACATTAATCACAAAAGAACCTTTGAGTAAATAGTTACGTACAATTCAATCCTTCTACCATACAATGTCCCAATTAAATATAAGACATGGATTTACTGTCAAGTCTTATTTTATTTAATTATATGTATTTCGATTCCCAAATGCACAACTCTAAATAATGCAAATTAGAAACTCTTTTCTAATTTCATTCTGCCTTGGCCAAGGACTACTGAGTTATAATTTATCGAATCACATAGGACATTCACATCTTTTACTAGACGAGGTAGATTCTTTGTTGATCATTCACCTATCTCCATGTACAACTAATTATACCCAATCATACCCTTTGATATACCCACAAGGTCTTAAGGGACATGTCAAAGTATAACTCATCATACACAAGATACTATGATGATCTCAAGTCCAAGGATCACTTGTACTACTATCACTTGAGGAATTTCTATTGACAGGCGAGTAAAACTCCATTAGGTATTCCTTAGCGAGTCACGTTCAGTGAACTTATTCTCCAATAAGCACCTACATACTTGCTTTAGTGTCTCCACACAAATGATTATGAGATCAATCATTCTCTTCCTAAGAGCAAGCAACGTATGTACTAATCTATCCGGATTCACTAATCCCCAATTTAGTAATCCAACGATTAGGAACAATTTTAGTTTGTGAGCTATCTTGAATTTAGATCTCATTAGCATGATCACCATCATGATTCTAAAAGCATTGCTCAAAACTATGGGTTTATCACATTTAATATAACAGCACTATGTAGATAATATAAAATGCCTTTTAAGAAAATCAATTCCTTTATTAATAAATGAATAAGATTACAAAGTATATGCTACATCATATCAAATATGATTGGCTTGTGTGCATACTACTTTCATATTGACCTAATAAATGTGATATGTAATTATGTATATGTGTTGTGGTTTTATAGGCGAAATAAAAATTTTCCGAGAAAAACGTTAAAACACTATTCATAAAATGCCAAAAATGTCTTTTTCGTTTTTCGAATTTTCAAATCACAGAATAACATTTATTTGAGGATGAGAGACATAATCTCCAATAAAACTGACAAAAGAAATTGGGTAACCGAACGAGTTCGGAAATATAAACCCTACTCAATTTTATGAAAGGGTAAAATGGACATTTTGCTAACTAAAATAGTTAAAATGGCTAACTGGAAAGAAACTAGAAATCAAAACTAAGTTTCGAAGTAACTAAACAAAGTTGAAACTAGGGTTCGAAATGGCTTGGTTAGGGTTGAGCCAAGGGTTGGTGATGGTTTGGCTTAGGTTGAGCCAAGGCTTAAGCTTTAAGGTCAAAACCTAAAGACTTGGAGCCAAGGAAAGGTTTTGCTAGGTGTCACTTGTTAGATTATTTCCATGTGGTAAAATGAACTTGGAAAAATCAAGGTGGGACAAGGGGAGGAGGGAGTGACCGATCATATGGGTTGTGGGGGACCATAGGAGGTGAGTCATTTGCCATTTATAGTAAGGCATTAAATGCCTTGTTCCCTAACACCAAAACAAGCTTGTCAAATAAGGCCTTAGATAATGATTAGGTTCCTTACCTTGAATGAGTTAACTTAACTAGATAGGACGGTTAGGTTAGTTTGTGGGAGATTAGCTAACCTAATCCACCAACACTTGGCCACTCTCTTCATTTCCATTCCAATAAGCTAGAGAGAAAAGAGAGAAAAGCAAGAACAAGAGAAAGAAATCAAAAGAAAATGTGAGATATCATCCAAGAAAGAGGATGAAGGCCATTAACTTTGATCATCTAGCAAGAAGAAGGAAGAATAACCAAGGGTTAAGAACAAGTAGAACAAGAGGTAAGAACAACAAACATAGATTCTCTATCTTTTTCTTTTGTAGTTTTATAACTTTAAAAGCTTTGTAGTATGATAAAGAAGTGCTTGTTGGTGGTTGTTGATATTTTGATGAAGATCATTGAAGGATTTTGGAGTGATAACGCTATGTAGTTAATCTTGTGTAATCTACCGGTAAATGTCATGAAGTGAGAACAATCAATAAAATCCTAAACTTATGCTTAAAGGACATAAACTTGCTTAGAGGACTTAAAAAGGACATTAAATGATGTTGTTTTGTCTTTTGTTATAAGTCCTGAAAGATGGATGAAAAGTTCCATGTGGAACGAAGGAAAAATACGCCATAATGAAGTTATGGCGAAATTTTCTAAAAAAGATGTCTTAAAAAAACCCTAACTCGGTACCACTTTTGGATCAAGTTAGCGGTTGACTAATGTTCGTAAAAAGTCTGAAATCTTAGGGCTTTTAGAATTCATGGAAAGTGTGAGCCATAGGCTCGAGAACGGACTCATTCCATCAACAGATGAGCGAGTTAGGATATAGTGAAATAAATATGTCAAGCCCGAAAAACTACAAGTGTAGAAAAAAAACTGGCATAGCAATTTCTGGATGAAGGCGCGGCAGCGCCAATTATAGGCAAAAAAAGAGCGCGACCGCGCCATGCCGTAGACAAAGCTAATGTCTGGATGAGGGTGCAACAGTGCCGTGTAAAAGACCAAATTGGGCGTGGCAGCACCGACATGCAGACAATCCAGAGCTGAACTGCTATGTTATTGGGCGTTGAGCATTCGCTTAAGATGTGTTAGAGATATGTTATGTAAGCGTGAAGACGTGATGCTAAGTTTTATAAACGTAACTTAAGTTAAGTTCGAGTGTATTCGAAACATTTTCAATAATAAAGAAGACTAATGTAAACTATTAATTAACATTGATGTATGACTAATTGGTATGTGTAAGACATATGTGAAGGACGATTAACGTCAAATTATTAAAGGACCGCTAAGGCAAGTATTCTAACTCCATTTAATCTGCATTTGAATGTTAGTAAGTATGTGGATGTATATTCTTATAAATAATCCTTATGTATGCTTCGGTTTATACAATGTTTATCGATTGTGTAAACTTCCGACTTATACAAACTACTTGTTGGTTGTATAAGTGTTCAGCTTTGCTATAACGCATAAATTGTTTAAGTTTCCAAGTTCTAATATGCATGAATTGTTTAAGAAGTATGTCAATGCCAATTGTATCAACTAGACGCATGTTAAAACATTTTATTGATTTTAATATAATCCTCCGAAATGTTATTGGTTTAAGTAGAGCTTTCCAACCAATTGTAATTGGTTTGGATTCAAGTTTGAGAATGAACAAATCTAATATGGGGAATATTTTAGTTGGTTATTTCTGGCAAGGCTTCAAGTGCCAAAACAAAACGCAAATGTCATTTCAGTATGTCGTGTTGATCAACACAGGGTATAAAGGGTTGATCACCCACCGTGCCTATAAGTGCAGACGGTTTTACAGTTGAATTACTGTTAGACCTTTTCAAAAGTAAAACGAAAGTTCTTGGTCTTTCGACCGCTCGACATGTATAGTCAGTATGTTGTTTCAAAAATGTATTCGGATAATCTGGTTACCCAAAATGATTCAAAATGCCTTCACAACTATTATTCAGTTATTGAAGTACTCTTTAGAGAAAATGTTTAATTCAGATTTATGTTGTTTTTATTAACTGTTATTAGTTGCTGGGAAATTAAATACTCATTCTTGCTTTGAATTAAATGTTTTTAGCTAAGCTAGATCGTGCAGAGGGTTCGGGTAAGGATAAAGGAAAAGAAAAGGTGGAAAGATCATAGAACAATCTGTTCTGTAATAGATAGGACTTTTGTAATGATATTTTATATATTAATATGTAAGAACACTTTAAAGGTCTTAGAACCTGAGAATTGTAAGACGATGTCTGTAATAAGTAGTAATTACCTTCATGGTGTTAAGTTTATTTGGATGTATGCATATGGATGAATTATACCATGGGGCACCGAATACGGGTTTGAAGGTACCCGGATTTAGGGGCGTCACAGGTTAGTATTAGAGTTGTAGGTTAGAAACCTTAGGTGGGGGTACCTTAGGCTATAACCTTAGAAAAATTAGAGAATTTGGAAAAAAAAATATAAACTCAAATAGAGTTTGTAAGAGATGGATTGAGGAATTCATCTAGAAGAATACTAAAGAAGTAAAAATAACATAAAATAAACTGTTATTTGTTATATGATATATATGTTTGTGCTATGTGCTAATCAAATAATAGTTTGATTGTAGATGTCAGGTGAGGATGATATTGGGGACATACACGTGGTGTATGAGGAGCTGATCGCTCCACCCCAGATAGTACCCGAGCTAGCACCCGAGCCAGTGTCGGTAGTGCTAGTGGAGAGTGACCCCAGATAGTACCCGGGACTAACACCTGGTATGTTAGGGGGTGGTGCAGCAGCTGACGCTGTACCATCAGAAGGAGAATGTAATAACCGCGAATCTTAAGCAATATTATTAAAGTTAAGAATTTAGTTTTTATTATTAATTAAATTCTTTTGCGTATTAATTTAAACCTTTAAATGATTTGGGTGACTATGTGTGGCTATATATTAATTTATTTAATGGTCCAAGTATAATGGGCTAGTCCTGTTGATTATTTTAAATAAGCCCAAACAACTAGTGGTGTGTTGGACTTGTAGGTAGTTAAAATATTATTGATAATAAATAGTTCCAATAAGAAGTTTTTGAAAGTAGTATGCACACAAGCCAATCATATTTGATATGATGTAGCATATACTTTGTAATCTTATTCGTTTGTTAAAGGCATTTTACTTTATCTACATCGTGCTGTTATATTAAATGTGATAAACCCATAGTTTTGACCAATGCTTTTAGAATCATGATGGTGATCATGCTAATGAGATCTAAATTCTAGATAGCTCACAAACTAAAATCGTTCCTAATCGATGGATTACTAAAAAGGGGATTAGTGAATCCGGATAGATTAGTACATACGTTGCTTGCTCTTATAAAGAGGATGATTGATCTCATAATCATTTGTGTGGAGATACTAAAGAAAGTATGTAGGTGCTTATTAGAGAATAAGTTCATTGAACGTGGCTCGCTAAGGAATACCTAATGGAGTTTTACTCGCCTGCCAATAGGAATTCCTATAGTGATAGTAGTACAAGTGATCCTTGGACTTGAGATCATCATAGTATCTTGTATGTGATGAGTTATACTTTGACATGTCCCTTAAGACCTTTAGGGTATATCAAAGGGTATCATTAGGTATAATAAGTTATACATGGAGATAGGTGAATGATCAACAAAGAATCTACCACTTCTAGTAAAAGGATAGAATGTCCCATGTGATTCGATAAATGACGACTCAGAAGTCCTTGACCAAAGCAGAATGAAATTAGAAAGGAGTTTCTAATTTGCATTAATCAGAGTTGTGCATTTGAGAATCGAAATACATATAATTAAATAAAATAAGACTTGACAGTAATTCCATGTCTTATATTTAATTGGGACATTGTATGGTAGAAGGATTGAATTGTACGATAACTATTCACTGAAATGTTCTTTTGTGATTAATGTTGAAATCTATATTATCTGGAAAGTCGTTGATCGCTAAGGGGGCTTACCCTTATTGTAAAATAAATATTATTTATTTAAATGAATTAAATAGTTTAATTTATTTATTTAAATAAGATTAGAATTGTTCTAATTGATTTATTCACAACCGGTTTAATATGGAGAACATAAAGGGTCACACCGCAAAAGGAAAATATTTATTTAAGAAGTAAATGACATAATCGTAATAATAAGTTAAGTGTATTTAATTTAATTTATGGAGATAGAATAAATTGAATAGCTTAATATTTATTATTTAATATTTTAGAAATATTAAATATAAATTAATAAGAGGGGTCTTATTATTATTATTACTATTATTATTATTTAGTTCCTAAAAGGGTTTGGGAATTAATTAATAAAAGTACTCTCATAAATTCCTAATTGGATTAGGAGTTTAATTAATTAAAGGAGTTTAATTAGAGTAAAAACCCTAATCCTAAATAGTTTAGGAGGGTTCCCTATATCTATAAATAAGAGGAGTCTTATTATGATTTGGGGTTAGACAGTTACACACTCTTCCATAAGAATTGGAGAGAGAGAGTACTTGTATTTTCTATAGAGATAGAAACTAGGGTTTTGCCAACACCCATCTTCTTGAACAACTATTATTCCTTGGTAGATCACCTATAGAGGCCAAACACTTGGGTGGCTAACGTTGATCAAAAGAAGGAATTTAATTAGTGGAATTCAAGGAAAACGCGAAGGATTTGGAGGTGAACTCGTACCTGTGTAAGCATGGTTCCACAAGGGTATAATTCTATATCTCTATCTCTTTCGTTTAATTGATAATTAATCACAAGGATAATCACGGTGATGGTTTGTATGAAAAATTTTAAATTCCGTTTTATTGCGCTTCCGCACTATTTATGTAATTTGATTGCATGTCCGCGCTATATACAAACCTAACAGTGGTATCAGAGCCTAATCTTGTGCTAATTATCGATTTTGATGATTCCATGTGTGTATGATATGTGATTGGATCAAAATTTTTGGGCAGAATCTGTTTTTTCTGAATCTGCTACGCGGCGTAGCTGCGCCGTTTCCAGTTCATTCTGGAACGCAGCTGCGCCCAAACCTAGAAAGTCGTTTCTGGGGTTCAGCGCAGCTACGCCGTTTTCCAGTTCATTTTGGGTGCAGCTGCGCCGGACAGCAGAATCCGAAAAAATAATTTTTCCTTCAATTAAAATAAATAGTTTATTTAATTGATATAAGTTTAAAATAAAGATGTTTATTTTATCTGGAATATGATTTCAGATTGCTAAAATTAAAGGAGTTTAATTTGGATTTGGTTTTTGATTAAAATAAAAGAGTTTATTTTGTTTCAAAACTAAATATTAGCAAAACTTTTGCCCATTAAATGATATCAATGCATATATGGAATGGTTTTATTATTCATGAGATGAATGTTATTTATTGATGCATATAGTGATATGTATGATAATAAATAGGGATTGATTATGAACTACTGACCAATGTGTGATTGGATTTATTTTAGTGGATGCTTGAATGAATGAGGTTTTATAAATGGGGTCTGCGTACCTCGTCTTCTCTAATTTTTCTTAATGTAAATTCTATCTCCATCCTATGTACTTCCCCTTGACTGCTGATCAAGGTTTCTATTTATTTTAAATAGTTTATGTAATAGGATTAGTTAGAATTATTTTGAAGAATTGGAGACCAAGGAGCAAAGAGCGCTTGAAGACCCGTTTGTAATGGAACCTAGGTTTAAATGTAATAGTTATATTTAAATTTTGTTCTTGCACCTTAGGTTTGACCTTTTGGTTCACTTGGTGGCTCTAGTGAACCAAACTAGAATTAAAGTCCATAATTAATCCGGGTAAAATATAGTATTCTATATGTGCATGCTTACTATGTATATATTATATATTATACAACATGCTTAGCATGTTAAATAATATGACGCGTATTTAAATATATATATATATATATATATGTGTGTGTGTGTGTGTGTGTGTGTGTGTGTGTGCATGCGCGCTAAACAAGATGAGACAAATAATAACAAACCCCTCAAAGAAATTATATTAAGTCCTAAGCGTTCAAAGATATTTGGAATATCGAATGTCGCCTTCTAGCATGGTAAAGCAATAGAGTATTAAATATTTAATATGAGTTTGTTGTGTCACCACAAGGCAAGTATTAAATATTTAAGATGTTGCATTATCACATTTGATGCTTATTAAGGAATTGAACATTATTGTTTTGTTGTGTCACCACAAGGACGGTATTTTTCTCTTCACATATATGGAAGTGCTAGGTTGGACTTAACTTGGATAATTTTGATTCGGATGTGTCACCACTTGATCAAAATAATCTAAGAGGCAAAATACAAGGAGTTACATAGTGATGTAATTGACAATAGTTGTCTACCTATTTATTTATATATCGTTTGTTGTGTCACCACAAGGCTATATACATTTGAAATGGGATCCTTATTCTCACTAGCAAATCTTTAATTAGAATTATCGAACCATATATATATTGAGGGTAATATAATTTGATGAAAATAGTGAGGTACCAATTTAAAATAAAGACCTAATTTATTTTGGTAATTATTTTGGTAAATAAGATTAGAATTGTTCTAATTGATTTATTCACAACCGGTTTAATATGGAGAACTTAAAGGGTCACACCTAACGCGAAAGATTTGGAGGTGAACTCGTACCTGTGGAAGCATTGTTCTACAAGGGTATAATTCTATATCTCTATCTCTTTCGTTTAATTGATAATTAATCACAAGGATGATCATGGTGATGGTTTATATGAAAAATTTTAAAATACGTTTTATTGCGCTTCCGCACTATTTATGTAATTTGATTGCATGTTCGCGCTATATACAAACCTAACAGTTTTAATAGTGGACTAGTCCGGTTTATATATTAAACAAGCCTAATCGGAAGTAATTGGTTGTAAACTTGTAGTTTGGACCTATAAGTTATTTATAGATGTACCGAGTATTATACCCTGACCCAACAAGAAAGACCCACATCAGTAACCAAAATTGAGCCAAACCCTTTCGTTAAGCCCAATTGTGGATTTACCATAAAATAACTGAATGTAAGGTTTAATCGGCAATATAGGATCTCTTTCGTGTGGTATACACAATCTATCTATGCCAATGGCCTATTAACCTACTATGCGTAATAATCACCATGGGTATGGCGGGGGAGGGAGTTGGTAGTACTTCCTACCTAATCTCCCTTAATCTATGGGTACAATCATGGAGTGTTGATCCTACAGTTTGGAGTAGAGACCAACGGATGAGGAAGGTTTATCTATAAATAGAGCTCCTATTCCATTTACCAACCTTGCTGAGATTGTTGAGTCAGATTTAAAGAGAGAAACATTGTGAGTTGAGTGATAAAAGAAAGTCCTGAAGAGACCCTTGTAGTTCGGCAAACCTCAGAGTTTTGGAAGGAAGAATAGAGTACGCAGCTTACTCAAGTCCTTGTTCAAGAAGGTATAACTCCATTACCTTACGTATTTTATTTCAATTCATTTAAATTGGTTTCTTGCAAGTCGGGTTGCATGATATGCATGAGTTAAGTGTGAGGTTGTAATAAAGGAATAAAGTTAAACTCTTTAGTCCCAGGGTAGCCGTACAGAAACCTGCATGTCTGATATATGGGACTGGATAAATATTTAAACCAGAGTCGTAATAATGGCCTTAGTCATGTTAACCAGTTGATACCGAGAGTCGATATACAGTCAGAACGAATCTAAGACTTCGAGTTTACTGTTAATGACTGGATTTATAACCGAATCTAAGTTAACCAATGTAAAGTGGTCTATGTCAGAAAGAGACATAAAGTCTGCCTAGTAAAAAGGTGTAATAATGAGTAATAATAGGTATGTCGAAACCATTCCGATGAGGTTCGCAACCTTACTCCAAACGCATGTACCTCAATAACGGGGTTAAACATAGGTTGTCACCCGACCCCGAACCGTGAAAAGGATTCCGAAGTGGAATCCATAGTCGAACCCGAAGGCTTTGGTAGCCACTATAGGTTTGGTTCAGTACCGAGCTCAAAGCCGCACCCTTGATGTCAGTAAGACTCGAATGTGACTCCCGAAGTCACGAATCCAAAGCTGAAGTCCTAAATGTCATGATGACCCTAACCTTCGACTTCCAGAAGTCGAACATAAGTATACCAGTTGACCCTGAAGAGGACCCCCGAACTACGAGAGGTCCCCGAACTACGAAAAATTCCGAAGTGGAGCCAAAGTCAAAATCTTATAGGCATCGGGTCGGTCAAGCCCGAATCATGTCGCAAGACATGTATGATCTTAGACCAATCAACCACATGATGTTTTTGAGCTGAAATCTTGAATTATTCCTAAATCCTAGTAAAACGTGAAAAGGACTCTACGATCGTAGAGTGACTTTACTCCGATCGTAGAGCGCATTTATGAATCGTTGGGTAAGCCAGCCAAGTCAATTAGAGGCCGTAGAGTGAACTCTACGATTGTAGAGTAACTTCACTCTGATCATAGAACTCACTCGCACATTGTAGAATGAACTATGCCAATCATAGAGCTTCACTAGTCAGTTATAAAACAACCCTACACAGCTGTAAAGCTTCGCCAGTTGATCGTAGAGTTTCGCTGGTGATCATAGAGTCACAGCAGAGCACTACTAAGCCTAGCCAACTAACTTTTGGCATAGCTCCACCAAGTTAGCAAGACTTTAGTGATCGTAGAGTCACCCTAATGATCGTAAAGTGACACCCCGATCCTGTTACAACCCTATGATCGTAGAGTTATCATGACAGACCATGGGTAGTATAAAGGGACCATAAAATAAACCACATGAGTCTCTTGAGCAAGTTTATTTAATCCATATAGATGCTTAACTTTGACTGATCAGAGAGTAAATTATAATTACTGTAAGATACTTGCAGAGCAGGATTGTAGAGTAATTAGTAAGCGGCGAATCACGCAAGTTTCCGATCTCATCTTGTGCAAATTATATCTCACACAAGCTTTATGTTGAGCAAGTTTCCTAACACAAACTTGAGTTATTATTTTTCAAGCATGTTAGTGGATAATTATTATTGATTATTCCACATCTATAATGATTATTGGTATTCGCGCTTAGTGCAATTGATTTCCTATTCTATTATTTGAATTGTGAAATAATCTAAGTTCTATTATTCATGAACTGTTTAAGTCTACGCTAGTTGTATCAGCTAGACCGAATATGTTTAAATTTGTTAAATCAAATATGTTTTAAAAGCTGTCCAAACCAGTTGTTGGTACAGATTCTTAGACTACGAAAAAGAACAAATTTCTATTAAAGCACTATATCGAAAAACGATTATTTGCCCGTTTATTAAGTGTTATGCGTATTCACCGGGATTGAAAGGCTGATCCCCTTGATTACCAAAACTTATTAAGAGGTGATATACCTCCGTACTTATTCATAGTCATTGCTGACCACTCAACATTATTTATTCAATTATTCAATTAATGAAACTTGATTCATGATTCTTTCATAATCATTATCGATTGTTGATAATTAAAAGTCTCATTCTTTTTCAATCATGATATATATTATTCTTGTATTTAAACTTACTAAGCGAATTAGTTGCTCACTCTTGCTATATCATGATATTATTTCAGTTAAGCTCGAGTGTTCGAAGAAAGACAAAGGCAAAGGCAAAGTTCAAGAGTAATTTAGTGTAATATTGAACTATCATGTTATATTATGTACTTTGATTATGTAAACCTTTTAAAGACATTAAGGATATGTATTAAGTTAAGGTTGGTAGATCTTGGGAATTATGTAGAACCTTATTATATGAGCAACTTATATTTATTTATATATTCCGCGTTAGTTTATAGAATGTGCATGAAGATGATGGATCGCGAGCACCGAACCCGAGGTTAGCAAACCCGAATTTGGGGGCGTCACAGGTTGGTATCAGAGCTGTAGGTTATAAACATTAGGATGTGAAACCTAGGTTATAACCTTAGAAGAAAACTCGTATAGAGTATGTTAAGAGATGGATTATGGAGATTCATCGAGTCGGGTTCGTGCATAATAAAATATTATTTCATTGCATCAATGAATATATTTTATTATGGTACTAACTATGTTGGTTGTTTGTGTTGTCTTTGTTGTGGTTATAGGATGCCCGCGTTTGGTGAGTCTAGCCGGGCTGTTGATGTAGAGGCCGTGGACAAGAATATTATCTTCATAGAGCCGACTGAGCCAGTTGCACCAGTACTACTAAGGGAGTCTGAGTCAGATTCTGATGAGGGGCCGGTTGTAGGCCGGGTAATGAGGTCGTGCAACGAGGATGAGGAGGATGATGCCGAGGAGGCTTCGGAGGCCATGGAAATCGAGGGGCCAGCTGAGGTGAACGAGTTTATGTCTGAGGCGATGGAGGAGGTGGAGTATTATGCTTCGCCATAAGAGTTGCCAGTTGAGGATTACCTGATTGAGCAGTTGTGACACCCCCAAATTCAGGTACAAATACCTCGAATTTGGTGCTTACGATAACCAACATCCAAATACCTCCAATCAACATATGACAACTAAATGCGAAGTAAATAATCATACATTGATCATTTCAGAAGGTTTACAAAAGGGTCCCAAGGTCCATAACCTTAATTAAACATTACGAAGCTATAAACGTAACTATCTTAATTCGCATTACATAATCTGAAGTCTAAACAATACATTAAAACAGATGGCGTGCATATCCGAAGCATAGAACTTCATCTTCTCCTTGCCCTTATCTCTGCTCGAGCACTCGGGCTTAACTTTAATGTTTCTATGATATAGCAAGGGTGAGCAACGCGTTTGATCAACAAGTTTAATACAAATAAGAGTTATATCATGAATGAATATGAATAATAACAGCATAGTTCAATAATAACAAGAATTGATGAAACAACTGACGATATAATCAAAGTTCAACGAATGGGTGAAGATTGATTACTTACTGCCGAGAATCAAAATAGACTAAGAACACACACATGAGGCATCAGTCACATTAACTGACCCCCTTAGGTTACAAACACCAGAATGTGTACGCGAGGGGATCAGCCTCTTGTACCTATGAATATGCATACCATTTAATTCTACTCTGTATCGTCTTTCAAATACTTAGGTTACTCCCCATCATTGGGTTGTTCATCTTAGTCTAAGAATCCATTCCAACAATAGGTTTGGATAGCTTTTAAATGAATTATCATGCATAAGTCTAGCCGAACAAGTGACTCAGACCTTTCTTCGAACAGTGCATGAATATCAACACCTTAAACAATAATACAGTCCAACAAAAGAACTAAAATCAAATGTTGTAAGATTTTATGCCCTAGAGGCCAATTATTTGATGTAATTGCTTAATATTTCTTTTGATATTATATTTGATTGAATAAATGAATTATTTTATTATGGTTTCATTTACTGTGTTATATAAATGTTAGCATAATAAAAGTCCTTAGAATAATGATACAAATTACATAGATTCAAGTATGTGACTTGAATATGAGATTATATAATTACAATTAGTATCATTACTCTTAAATGTCCCTAGTCGAGTATCATTGTTAATAGGACAACAATGATACATTGAAACTAGTATGTGGATTGACTGATGGCCAAATCTCATTGGTCATTAATATATGAGATATTGAGTCAATGCATAGGTACATGTTAGAGAACAATGTACTGGACAGACCCACCATGAGAATTCTACGTGGAGTATTATGCAAAGTGTCATAAGCAATTCTCATAGTGACAATGATGTAATGATCCTCCGACCTGAAATCACTATATTATTACACGGGAATTTATGTACTTTGATATCATCAAAGGTCACCTTTAATAGGGTGGAAAATAAAGGTGATTATTGGGTACATCATGAATCGTGTGAGGAATATGAGTGATCTAGATGGAATTTAACCCTCCTATATATTAGGCGTGATATCCATAGGTCGATTGATTGAGTAGGACTATGAAATGCATGGTCATGCTCAAATAGTGATTTGTCTCATATAGTCTACTCATTGATCAAGAAAACTTAGATTAAATTATGAAGAGTATTACACATTCCATGGCTCGAGTTTAATCTAGGATGTCAAGGTTAAAAGGATTAAATTACATTGAAACATTGGTCACGAAAAGGTTGCATCGAATCACCGATCTTATTATTATTTGGGTAGCAGTGATGCATTACTAGATGCCGCTCACTATTTATAATTTTATAATATGATTTTAAAATTATTGCCAACATAATAAAAACCTATAGGGTCACACACTTAGAACGTAATTAAAAGGGAATTAATTTAAATTGTAAGGATTTAAATATGTCAATATGATTGATAGTATTTAAATTATGAATTTAAATTAACAGGATAATTTGTATATATGTATATTAATTAAGTAAGACTTAATTAAAACATAATATATATAAATTCATATTTTACTTTTCTAATAGGATTAGGGTTTTGGTAATTCTTTTTGCCTGCTATATATATATATATATATATATATATATATATATATATATATATGATATATCAGCTGTTTTAAATGGCTGAATAGAGAAGAAAAACCCTGGCCGTTTTTTTTAGAAAAGAGAGTTGAGAGAAGAACTTCAGAAAATCCAGATCTTGGTGGCTAGTACCGCAGTTCTCTTTACTGCAGATCGTGTGACGATTTGTGGAACGTTCATGTGGATATCGTAGAGGCGCAGTTCCGTTGGATTGCGTTGGAGATTCGAAGCTATTCCAGAGTTTTCCTTCATCTTCATTCAAGCTCGGATAATCGGTAACACAATCTAAACCTCTAAATTAATATGCTTTCGCATGGATCCTATTTTAGGGTTTTCGAAAATTGTTTTAAAATTTTTAAAATCCACTGTTTTTATGTGTCGAAAATCCTACAAATGCTCTATGGGCAAATGCCAATAATATCGATATGGAATAATTTTAAAACAATTAAACCACTTAGCACATACTTGAGAAATGAAACTCAAGCTTAATTCGAGGAACTTGCATTAGAAGATAAATTTCAGAACTAGCTCAATATAGGGATTGAGTAAGACGGAACTTGCAACAAGAAGCATAAGATTAGAAACTTGCCTGATTTGCTGTTTATAAAATACTCTATGATTCTGCTCTATAAGTATCCTACAACAATTATAATTACTCTACGATCAGCCATGGTTAAGAATCAATAATGGATTCATTAGAATTACTTAAAAATGGCTTGTCTAAATGGTCCATTCAACCATCCTATGGTCTGTCAACAACTCTACGATTAGCAGTGACTTAATTAGTTCGGCAGAGTTGCTCTATGATTACTGAGGTGACTCTATGATTACTATGGTTCCTACTGACTAAGCGAAATTATGCCTAGGTTAGTTAGCTTGGCTCAGTAGTACTTTGTTATGACTCTACGACCACTAGCGAGACTCTACAATCGAGTTGAGAGGCTCGATGATCGTAGGGCTTACTCTACGATCCGCCCTAAGGCTGGCTTGACCTGATCTACGATGGTCTAGTGAAGCTCTGCAATCGGGCAGAGTTGCTCAACGATCATAGAGTTCACTCTACGGTCTGCTCCAAGACTGATCAGGTACACTCTACGATGGCCGAGGTTACTCTACAATCGTAGGGTTCTTCCAACGATTTTGGTTAAGGCACACTTCGACATCACAACTCAAGGTGAAGTCTTTGGCTAATGGTGTTGTGGCCAATTTGACATATGGGCTGAGTCTGACTGAGACTACCAATTAGTATGCAAGGACCTAATTAAGAATAACCACACCAGACCTTGAGTATCAACTCAGGTCTGATACAATATTGCAAAACTTGGTTTGAGTCATGCTTTGATTATAAACCGATTGTCATCATTTATGGTCTACAGACACAAGTCCTGAGATTTACCATAAGGGTCACCTCAAGTTGGTCTCACTACTTCAGTTTTGATCTGAGCTTGGTTCACGTCAACAACTGATCTCAAGCACTTACAAGGACCTATGATCATAAATAATGGGTACCTACAGTCTGCAGTCCTGACTCTTAATCATCTGGACATGGTGACTAAGGGCATTATTACGACTCTGGTGTGCGTCTCTGTTCAGCCGAACATATAAAACATGCAGGTCTCTGTTCGACTACTCGGTGACTACAGAGTTTAACATTATTCTTACATTATAACTATTCATGTTTGACTCGACATCTACTGACTCGATCAGAAGGGAATTTAACTAGACATGGTAAGATTGATGCTTGAAATAGAAAGATGGTCTCACCTCTTCGGAGCTACGGTTGCTAGTTCTCTAGCTTTCAGATTCTACTAGCCTCTCCGAACGGCAAGAACTTCTCCCAAGATTACTCTTACCTCTCAACTCATAATATCTCTCTTGTATCAGTACTAACAAACTTTAGCAAGCTCTTCAAAAGAAATCGGGGTCCCTATTTATAGAAGAATCTTTACCCAATCGCTGGTCATTGCCCAGGTCTTAGGACCAGTTCTAACTAGATTAACCGCTGGTCACTAAGGGTTAGGTGGAAAGATTTACCAACCCCAACTCTGCCCAATGCTTTAGAAATCAAATCAGCCCATGTGGGTCTTACTTTTAAACTAAGGCAGTATAGGGCGGCTGTAGACCATTGGTCTATTTCGGTAGGTTCAGGCTAAATGTAATAAACTAATACACTGTATCGGTAATACATATTCAGCCTATTAAGGCTAGTTTCTATTTGGGCTAGCCGAGTGGACCCATGTATTATATACATTCGGAACCCCCAAATTAGCTTTACTAGGAATTTATAACACTCTTGCCCAAACTGCAAGTCCACACGCCAATATTTGGGGTTAGGTCTATTTAGTAATCACTGGGCCAGTCCACTATAACTCTTAGTAAGACTCTAAATTATTAATATCATTATTACTTACACCCTATAGTTAATCACCTACAAGTCCAATGCACAATTTTGCTTGGGCGTGTTTAAACGATTTACCAGGGTAATCCATTAATATTTCAAGTACACTCATAGACTATTAAATCAATTAACAAATAGCCACACATAGTTATCCAAATTATTTATGGATTTAAATTAATGCGCATAAGAATAAAATAAAATTCTTAATATTAATAATAATGTAATTTAGAAATTTGCGGTCATTACATCCTCCCCCCTTATAAGAATTTCGTCCCCGGAATTTCAACATAAGGTTACTCAAAAAGTTACGGATAATTCCTCCTCATCTTTTCTTCCAGCTCCCATGTAGCTTCTTCAACTGCGTGGTTCCTCCAGAGTACTTTGGCCGAATGAATGATTTTATTCCTTAATGTTTGTTCCTTCCTGTCGATGCCGGTTCTCGTCTTTCCCGATTCTTTAGCCTTTTGATTGAATGATTTTTTGGAAAAGGTCGGCATTGATGTCGACGGGGTTTTGAAAGATCGCTTTTTATGATGAGCCAATTAACCAGAGTCGCCAGTTAGTATATTTGAAATGGATGTACCAACTCATCCGAGTTTTTGTTTTTTTATAAATCGATGGCTCATATGTGACTCCGAATTAATTGGTCTGCGTACCGAGATTCATAGAGTTCGGGGGCTTGCTTAAGCGAGGGGAAGGTGTTAGGCACCCCCCGACTTCCGTGAAACACGGTTGCCGTAATCTTGATACTTTCTTATCCTTTAATTCATGAAATGTGTATATGTGCGTGTGTGTGTGTGTGCCTATGTGAATATTGTGGTGAGTTTATATGAAAGAATCATTTGGGGTTTTTTATGGAAAGTCGTGTTTTAGGAGTGCTTTATAATGTCCTTCGGTTTATACGAGAAAGCTTTATGGGAAAGGTTTGATTTTAATTGTCAAATCTATGAGATTTTCATTAGGTGTCGTTTTGGCAAAAACAATAGTTTTCTAAACCTTCGTCAAAATAGGAATCGAGATCTATACGTCGCTTTCGTAGATGACGGGCAACTTCTAGGATCTCTTTAACCCTATGCACAAAGGTTTAATAAAATGTTTAGTTGTTTATTCATAAAAACCATTTTTTGGTGATGCTTGAAAACGATTTTTTAACCTTCTCGTTTGAATAGGAATCGACATTCATTAGCACTTCTCATTTTAAGCCTCGTGAAGCTAATAACCTAGTTTGATTTATTTTAATGAAAAACCTTCGTCGTTTAATCTTTGAAATCATTTTTTCGTGTCACAAAATCCAATCAAGCATAACCACGCGTCGGGGCTATTCATGGGCATGTAAACCATCAAAATAACCCCAAACGCTTACAATCACAAGTTTCACTATCTCGGGGCCTTAAACCCGACCTCCGACTTGGTATCGTTTTAAGGCCCGGCGATTACATATTTACAATGGCGAATGCGTCTACCCGATTACATACATCCAAAAATGTCCATCATCGGATTTGGACAACGGGGTCGCGTTCCTAGGCTCACATCCGAACTTGTTGCACAACCGCAAAATGGATACAACGTAAATAAACAAACGTGGTATGCCTAATGCTCTAGGATATCTTACAATAACAATTGAAATACACTACGAATGACCCATTACCGTAATAGCTAAAATTTGCATGAAACGGACATCATCGGGCTATTAGGGGGAATTTCATTCCGATGAAACCCTCACTAATAGTCCCTAATCCATGGTTTCACAATAACATGTAAGAAAACTACATTTAAGATAATTCGGATGACAAAAAGCTTGGCAAAAATGGTATAACAAAATGCTAAAACAAAGGATTCTTCACCTTGCAAATGATCCCCACAATATGTATGAATTTGTGTATTGAGTAGAGTAGAAAATATGAGGTGTAATCTCACAAAATGGGTACAATTTCTCACTATTTCTCACTATTTTCTCTCTTAATTTTTGCTCTTTTCTTGTTGTTTTTCTTCTGCTCCCGAACTGCTGCTGCTGCTGGATTCTCCTCTTCTGTTTCTGTATGCAAAATGGCCTGATAAGGCACTGCCAAGGGTTCTCCCCCTTCTGTTTCTGTATGCGACTGGCCCTTGGTTCTCCCCCCAGCCGTGCTCGAGTCCCGTGTTGTCTCGAGTTCCATCCTTGGCCGCGGATTGATCTACGACTGACTGTGCTGATTTTCTCGTTTTCTGTACCTCGTCTCGATTTTCGTGCCGTACCGTTGGTTTCCGTTGAAGGGCTTGCATTCTGCAGTCCAGAAACCGCCGGGAAATGTGCCATGTCATCCAGGTAAGCGCAGTGATCAGTAACCGACTCCCGACACTCGCTTGTTGTCGTGTCGGCTTCGATCTCGTCCCGTAGTGGTGGCTTTGAGTGTTCGTCTTTATGTCCACCTTTTATTCTCGTGTGCCGGGTCAACTGACGATTTTTCCCTCCTGTCAGGGTTAGTATAGGAAGTGCAAAATTTGGGTGTCTACAGCTGCCCCTCTTTATCATGTTTATGAAATGTTAAATGAAATGAACAGGATAAAGAATAGACACTCGATGCATGAATGACAGTGCACAATAATGACAATACATACATAATGATGCAACACACACAACTTATGATGCGATGCAAGATGTAAAGCATGTCTGGTCGCTAATCTCGTGATCACCGGGTCTCGTATCCGGTCGATCGTCTTGTCGGGGCCGGGTCTCGTATCCGGTCACCCATCTCGTAATCGCCGGGTTTCGTCGCCGGTCCATCGTCTTGTCGGGGCCGGGTCTCGTATCCGGTCACCCATCTCGTAATCGCCGGGTCTCGTTGCCGGTCGATCGTCTTGTCGGGGCCGGGTTTCGTCGCCGGTCACCCATCTCGTAATCGCCGGTTATCGTCGCCGGTCGATCGTCTCGTCGGGGCCGGGTTTCGTCACCGGTCACCCATCTCGTAATCGCCGGTTATCGTCGTCGGTCGATCGTCTTGTCGGGGCCGGGTTTCGTCGCCGGTCACCCATCTCGTAATCGCCGGTTATCGTCGCCGGTCGATCGTCTCATCGGGGCCGGGTTTCATCACCGGTCACCCATCTCGTAACCGCCGGGTATCGTCGCCGGTCGATCATCTCGTCGGGGCCGGGTTTCGTCGCCGGTCACCCATCTCGTAATCGCCGGTTATCGTCGCCGGTCGATCGTCTTGTCGGGGCCGGGTTTCGTCGCCGGTCACCCATCTCTTAATCGCCGGTTATCGTCGCCGGTCGATCGTCCTGCGAGTGTCGGGTCTCGTATCCGGTCACTCGGTCGAATTGAGAAGTCGTGTTCGACATCCGATTTATCAAAATCTCGTATTTTATTACCAAATTATGAGTCAAATGGGCTTTAGGATCGATTAAACTTGCATTGGACCAAGGGGGGATCACTGGGCCCAGCCGCAAATTGATCTGCGGCCAAGATCGGGGCTATAAGCGGCCAGCCGCTTCCCAGATCTGTCACTTTCATTCCTACTCCACGCGATTTTCAGACCTTTGCACGCCCTTTTGCCGAGTTTTCCAACCTTCTTTGCAAAAACCGCTCCGGTTAGATCGATCCACGCGTTACAGGTAACACTTTGACCGATTGTTTTTCAATTTCGTCAATATTTTGCTATACATTTGCTATTCTGCACGTTTAGAGATATAAATGTATGCTTTGAAATTCTATGCCATGTATTATTGCATGTATATGCTATGTATGAACTGCGCAAGTCACATTTTATGCTCATGATGCGGTTCCACATTCTTGTTGTTTCTTTTTGGAAGAAAATCATGCATTAGGGTAATTTTCATGCTGCAATTATCCATATAAATGCAATTTTGATTTGTTGTGGCTAGGGTTCTTTGAAAAACATGCTTGGCTATGCATGGGATGTCCATTTTATAGACGAAACTCTGCCGATTTTTTATTTTTTTTTTTAACATGCATCATGCTGCATTAATACTATGATGATGATAGGAAAGTAGAATGTTTGTGGCACAATTCAAAATAGAATTTACCTTCCCTTTCGCCTGTTCTATTCCAGCTATGGATCTTGACACTCCTAGTAGCTCCACTGCGTCTCGGACCTCGTGCATTCGCCGCCGTAGGGCTGCGCCTGCCCCTGCTTTACCTCGGACTCGCCAGGCTCGCCGACTGGCGGAGGTTGTCATCCGGCCCGATCATCCCGATGTTGAGGAGGTTGTTCTTCCGGACGCTGCGGTAGAGGGGCCATCCTCTAGCACACCAGCTCCCTCTTCTCATCGTGCCCTATCTGGCGCCTCTGTTTAGATACCCGATCTGTTGGGTCGGGATCTCAGTCGTCACCCCTCCGCATCTCTTGTAGCTAACGAGGTATGCTTAAAGTACTCCTCTGAACTTATTCCCCAAATTCTGTTTAGATCTGAACTGATCCATTCATTTTTTGTCACAGGTGCCCGAGTTCACCCAGCCGAGGGGTAACTGGTTCAACATCTACTCCCTCTACACCGCCTTGCACAGCGATTACCGCGCGGTGGTGGATTCCTGGGGCTTTCGTCATTTCTTCACCATCATTCCGCGCCAGTGCCCCTGGGGTTATATGCGAGCTCTGTCCGAGAGATGGTTTCACCAGACCCAGTCCCTTCACCTTTTGGATTGTGAGGTCGTGCTGACTCCCTGGGACTGGAGGTACATCACGGGTATCGAGTTCACTGGATCCCGCGTCCCTCTGGATCTTGACATCACTCCCGCAGAGGTCAGACATTTACTGGGTTTTGCTGCGGATGACAGGGACTTCAAGGCCCGCAGCATTCGGTCTAGAGCTTTGGCCGTGGACGCTGTTGGAGGCATATATGCGGCGCCATTCCCAGGTGATCGGGCCACTCGTGATATTCTGCTTCGACGTCTATTTCTGACCATTATGAGGGGTTGTTTCCTAGGGAACAACTCCTCTACCATCCATTTCAGCGTCGTCGGAGCCGTTAGGGATGTGGACCGGATCGGCAATTATGATTGGGGGTCATTCACCTTTGCCTACTTCCTCCACGGTCTTCGTCTTCGCTCGGAAGGTCAGACAGATGCCTGGCTTGGATTCTACCACTTTCTGTTGGTGAGCCTTCTTTTCCTCTTTTCTTACTGTATTCCTCTTCATTTTATTTCTCTTTTCTGCATTTTGACAGTTGCTCTTGCCTTGTTTCTGTTCACAGTTCTGAGCCTACGAGCGACTTCCATGCCTGAGGCCTGTCACGACCCTCGGCTTGGACACTTATCCCAGGGGTCGTCGGTGGCACCACAACACCTTGGAGGAGGTCCCTATATCTGGCAGCTTTGCACACTGCCGCATTCAGCTGGAGCTGATCACCGCTGCAGATGTCGTCTGGACTCCTTATCTTTCGGAGCAGCTAGCTGTGGGGTTCACTGATGGATATCCTTCCGGCCCGGAGTTTGCACTTTCCACCCGCCGCCTTACTTTGCAGAGTGTCGGGGGCTGGGTTATGTATCTGGGAGAGCGCGCGTTCAGATGCGTTACTGGAGAGATCCGCATCCCGCATTCCCTTCCTTTCACTACATCCTGGACGCTGGATTCTCAGCCTTCGGAGATCATGCTCGCGGGGGAGGATGGCCGGATGCTTTCTACGGGTCCCAGTACGAGCGAGGCCTTTCGCATCTGGTGGGTGCCCCGCACCATCGGTCCTCAGACTCGGGCCACATTCTTTCTTGGAGACATGGTTCCCGACTCGGTGATGATGACCGATTGGGCTGCCTGCGTTCGGAGTCCCACTCACGCTGAGCAGATTGCCACGCTGACCCGCCAGGTGGAGCAGTTATCCCTATATCTTCGGGTGTTAGGCCAGACCCCAGAGGATGCCTACGCCTACGATCCTGACAGTGCGGGTTATGATGCAGGCCCGAGCTTATCTGATGCCACAGTGCAGCCATACATTCCTGACATGAATTTTGGACCTCCGACCTCGACGACTCCAGGGGATCAGTTCGAGGATCCCGCCTTCTTGGATGACCTTACTTTTGACTAGATTAGGCTAGGCTATGGCTTTTGTACCTGCACCTGTTTAGATTTCTTTTCCATTTCATGCACTATGTATTGAACTTTTTATTCATTTATGCACAGTTTTTTTTTATCCTTATGAAATTCAATTGCTCTATTATTAACTGTCCGATGCATGCTTTTATTTATGGATAGAGAATGACCCCTGTACAGTCTTTTTGATACTATTTTTTCATAGATGTCGTCTTCAGATGTCGTGGTACGTTTGGATTCCATTCCTCCCACAGGGTTGGTCGGCAGTCTCCTCCGCTGGTTGGACAGTTTATCGCCGGCCGACAGGGTTATCGCAGATGGCCTTTTGGGACATTCTTGGTCCTTGTTATCCTTTCAGGTGCCAGCGGGCTTTGTGGATGGTATTCTGAGCTATTGGGCCCCCGCCCGTCAGGTGTTCAGGTTAGGGACAGTAGAGCTGACCCCCACCCTCGAGGAGTATGCTCGCTTCACCGGCTTGCCTTTGGATGGTCCTTGTGCTAGGGTTACAGCTGGTTCCATGCGCCGTCAATTCTTGACTTTCACCGGTTTGCGGAGGGCTGTCTTGTTATCGGTGATCACATCAGACCATCTGGTTCCCCTTCATTTCTTGATTGACCGATTTGGCTCACCCGACAGTTTTCACCTATTTCCTGGTGATTTTTCTGTGTCCGAGGAGCGCTGGGGTGCTTTGAGAGTAGCCGTTTTGATGGCCTGTGTCATTTCAGTTTTGTACTTGCCAACCGGACCCGATCAGTTGGATATGCGAGTTGTCACGACCGTTAGAGCCCTTCAGGAGGATCACACCGTTCTTCCCATGATATTGGCAGATACCTACATGTCAGCCTCATACTGTCAGTCTTTCCGAGGCAGGGTATTCAGGGGGAGCTCTACTTTGCTGTACGTGTGGTTTATGAGCCATCTCAGCCCCATTGGCCATTTCCGTCGCCAAGGGTTTTGCTTCAGCCATGACATAGCCACGCAGTTTTCGTTTCGTCCCGTGAGCTGTACTGATGCGGCCTCCTGGGTATCATTTTTGTCGGTTATTGAGGATCCTTTTCATCTCCTGGTCTATTCGGGTTATTGCTCCTTTATAAGCTTCTTGACTCACGTGCCCAACCTGGATTTCATCCCTATTGCTGGCTTGCGAGGTGTGACGACCTATCATCCCTTGGCGGTTACAGGGCAGTTTGATCAGACACAGGATTTTCACCCTTTCACAGGTGCAGCCGCCTACCGATTCCTTATATCATCCCAGACAGAGAGAGATCTACTGCGAGAATACGATCTTTGGTCTCGCAGGATCTTTGCCGAATATAGTGAGAGCTGCCACATCTAGACATTTGCTTACGTGCAGTGGTTGCGCGGAGACTCGGATCCGGTTGGTTTGAGTCAGACTGGGGCCTTTGACGACTCTGGAATGATTTTCCCAGATGATACCACAGATCATTCCATCTCAACTGATTCTGCCCCTAGTCGGGTCACTGAGGATACCCGACTCCGCCTGGCCTTGATTACTACTGAAGTTGAGAGGGATGCCGCTCTTGCTGAGAGAGATGACGCCATTCTGGCTAGAGACGCTGCCATTGCTGACAGGGACGCCATTGTATTTCAGACCAGGGCAGTTATAGATGCTCATTCTGGGACTGTCAGCCGAGCCACTGCTTTACTGGATCGCATTGACATGACGGGGCAGCAGATTGCAGGGGATGCTGATGCTTCAGATCTATCCACCACTTTATCCATCCTGCTTCAATTAGTTTCAGATTTGTAGATCGTTTTATTTCCTGCATATACTATGTTAGTTTCATCGGTTATTGAAAGAAAAATCTTGTAACAAAATGACTTATATATGTAGACATGCATTTAAATTTAGTCATTTCCTTTTTTGTCGTATCGTTGACTTTCATTTGATCTTCATTTTATCCAGCTAACCATGATTTTGACATTTTGCCTTCTTTCTCCTCTCAAGTCTTGATGGAGATTGGACAGATATTGCCGCACACCCTGTCGATTTCATCGGACTGGGTCTTAGATTTTGGCTAACTGTTTGGTTGGGCTAGGTTTATGTTACTCGGGATGAATCTGATTAGGGCTGGTATCGGGAAGGTTTTGAGGGTATAAGCAGGCTTTTTCTGGCTGTTGGGAATTGGTTTTTCTTTTGGTTAGAGAAAGGATTTATTATTTTTTTAAGGAATCGGACCGCGCCATGATGGCTGCCTACGTACCCCCACAAGTTGGGAGATCAGGTCCTACGTAGTTCATTCCTCAAAGAAAAAGGAGAAACTGATTATTCAAGCGTAGAACCGCTTCACCGAGTCAGAATTGAGGGGTTGTGGGAATACCTCACCATCCATTTCTTGCAATATGAGGGCTCCTCCGGATAGCACTTTCTTAATCACAAATGGTCCTTCCCAGTTCGGGGCAAACATCCCCTTGGCTTCGTCTTGACAAGGCATGACTCTTTTTAGCACCAAATCATTTTCCTTGAACTTCCGAGGTCTTATCCTTTTGTCGTATGATCGAGAGATCCTTTGTTGATATAACTGACCGTGTCAAACAGCAGCCACCCTCCTTTCATCAATTAGGGCCAATTGGTCGTATCGACTTTGCATCCAATCCTCCTCGCTTATCTGGGCATCGATCACTATTCTGAGGGACGCCATCTCAACCTCAACTGGCAGAACAGCCTCCATTCCATACACCAAAGCGTAAGGGGTTGCCCCTGTAGAAGTACGCGTTGATGTTCGGTATGCTAGCAGGGTGAGGGGGAGCAAATCCGGCCATCCCCGATGATTAGCAGACATTTTCGCCATGATCTTCTTGATGTTCTTATTTGCAGCCTCCACTGCCCCATTCATCTTGGGACGGTAAATAACAGAATTAAGGTGTTTGATCTTAAATTGGTCGCACAATCCCTTCATGAGGGCGTTGTTTAAATTCTTGGCATTGTCGGATACCAAGACCTCAAGCTGCCCGTATCGACAAATGACATTATTCCTGATGAAACCGACGATGACCTCCTGAGTTACTTTAGGGAAAGAAGCCGTTTCTACCCATTTGGTGAAGTAATCGATCATGACGAAAATGAATCGGTGTCCGTTGCTTGCTTTAGGCTCTATTGGTCCGATTACATCCATTCCCCACATTGAGAATGGCCACGGGGAGGTCATACGGTGTAGTTTATTGGGAGGCGTATGGATCACATTACCGTGCGCCTGGCATTGGTAACACCGTTTGACATGATCATCGCAGTCAGCTTTCAGTGTTAACCAATAATGCCCTGTTCTCAAGATCTTTTTGGCCAGCATCGGTCCACTCATGTGTGGCCCACACACTCCACCATGTATTTTGTTCATAATCCTTTGGGCCTGCGTTCCATCTACGCATTGCAACAGTCCCAACCCAGCATCCCTTTTGTAGAGTGAATCCCCACTCAGGTAAAATTTCATTGCCATCTTTTGAATTCTCATCCTCTCAGCTCGGCTTGCCTGGTTGGGAATGGATCTATCCCTCAGATATTCCCTTATGTCGTGATACCAAGGCTGCCCCGGCATAACCACCTCGTCTGATAATACTGCAACATGTTCCTCGTATGCCGGGGTATTCTGTACTGCTATCTCAATCTGTGGAACATCCTTTCTTTTGATTATATGGATTAAGGAAGCCAGGGTTGCCAACGCATCCGCAAAATCATTCCGTCCCCGGGGAATATGGCAGAAAATGATATTTTCGAACTCCTGCATCAACTGGGTAACACAACGATGGTATGGAAGTAACTGAAGCTCTTTAGTGTTGTACACCCCGATCGCTTGTCTGATTACTAGTTCTGAATCCCCAAACACCGCTAACCTCTTCACTCCCATATCGCGGGCAAAACGGAGTCCCAATATACACCCCTCGTACTCAGCTGTATTATTTGAATTACTGAACTGCAATTTAGTGGCCACAGGGTACTGCTCTCCGGTGATAGAGACCAGGACCGCTCCGGCTCCTGCCCCTCTCGTGTGTAATACCCAAAATATATCTTCGCCCGGCAGAGGAGTTTCTAACGGCTCCATCCCTCCTGACGGGGTTTCCGCCAACTGATCTGCAATTCCCTGCCCTTTCATGGCTTTCTGAGTTACGTATACCATGTCGAACTGTTGTAAGATTAACTGCCATCTTGACAGTCGACAGTTCAGCATGGGTCTCTCAAAAATATACTTCAGGGGATCCATCCTCGATATCAGGTACGTAGTATGCCCATGGAGGTAGTGCTGTAATCTCCCTGCAGCCCAGGCCAGAGCACAACAGGTCTTCTCGATGGGAGTGTAATTCTGTTCACATTGGCCAAATCTCTTACTGAGGTAATAGATGGCCTGCTCTTTACCTGCTTCATTCTTCTATCCCAGCATACATCCCATCGCGATGGCATTGACCGATATATACATAAACAGAGGGATCCCGTCCTTCGGGGGTACCAACACTGATGCCTCTGTCAGCTATTTTTTAATAGTCTGAAAAGCCTTCTGACATTGCTCATTCCATTCTTGGGAAGCACCTTTCCTTAACAGTTTGAAAATTGGCTCGCATGTAGTCGTCAAGTGGGATATAAAACGGCTGATGAAGTTTATTCTTCCAAGGAATCCTCTTATCTCCTTCTCCGTGTGAGGTGCCGACATATCCACAATGGCCTTAATCTTTGCTGGATCCAACTCAATGCCTCGATCACTAACCAGGAATCCCAAGAGCTTACCCGACTGCACTCCGAAAGCACACTTTGCTGGATTGAGCTTCAAATTATACTTTCTGAGCCGATCGAATAGCTTTTTAAGATGGGTTATATGGTCAGATTCTACCCTTGACTTTACGATAATGTCATCCACGTAGACCTCTATCTCCTTATGCATCATGTCATGGAACAGGGCCATCATGGCTCTCTGATAAGTAGCCCCCGCGTTTGTGAGACCGAAAGCCAATCGTCTATAGCAGAAAATGCCCCAGGGGGTGATGAACGCGGTCTTTTCCCGATCTTCTTTCGCCACCATTATCTGATGATACCCCGCAAAGCAATCAACAAAAGAGTACATCTCGTACTGGGTCGTGTTATCCACCAAGATGTGTATGAAAGGCACCGGGAAGTTATCCTTGAGACTGGCCCTATTTAGATCTCTATAATCTACACATACCCTCACCTTCCCTCCAGGCTTACCACTGGGACTACATTGGACAGCCATTCTGGGTAAGTGGACACCGTAATGATTCCCGCCCTGAACTGCTTGATGATCTCTTCCTTCACTTTTAAGCTCTACTCAGGTTTCAACTTCCTTAGTTTCTGCTTGACAGGCCTGAAACCCTCCTTGATGGGCAACCGGTGTACCACAATATCGGTGGACAATCCGATCATATCCTCATGAGACCAGGCAAAGACATCCTCATATTGGGTTAGCAACTCAGTTATTTCTGCTTTCTGGCTAGGGGTAAGGTCCGTCCCTATCTTGAGTTCTTTTGGCTTGTCAGGGGTTCCGATATCTATAGTGATGGTTTGGTCTAAGTTGGGTTTGGGTTTATCCTCGACCCATCCTTTGATCTCGTCAGGCGCGTCGTCATAATCTATCTCGTCTTGCTCAATGCCCATTAAATCGAAATCCAGCTCAATGTCAAAATCATAATCATCATTCAAATCTGAAAGACCGTTTGTTAGGCAAGGATTACTCAAATTGGTGCACCTGACATGAAACAAAATACTTGTCATATATAAGTTATTTTCCACAATGATCACATTTTCAGATAACATGAAGAAACGACATAATTATGCAAAATACAAAACAACAAAAATAAACTTCTTCATCCTCCCATCCTCTGGGGTCTACCATCCTGATGTCGGGTTTTACCCTTGTTTAGATATCACTGGTTCCATGGTCCAATTGTCGACGGTCAGGTCAGATGAAATGCGCTGCATAAAAGGGGGCTTCACATCGGACACTTCCCCGATGATTACGGCTACGTCGCCTGAGTCCCTCTTCCTACCTTCTTCAGGAATAATTAGCCCTGCCCAATCGATGATGGGCACATCTTGTTGGGCTCCCGGTGGCTTGACAACATCCGTCCCCTCTTTATTGCTTGTTAATTGTCAGGGGAAATAGCACCTGGTTTCAAACTTTTGTGCGACCTCCTGTAGGAAACTTTCCTTCTTGGTCGACTCATCACTAGCGGGGGTTAATTCTTCATCCCCTGACTCAATCACAGGCTCGCTAGTCCCCTGTTCATTGTTGACCTTGGTCACCGGACTGCCAGCCAGTCGAATCGGGGTCGCGTCTTGACGGCGCCTCCGTGCTGTGCCTTCAGGATATCCCAACCCTGCTTTACCTATCTGATGGGGTAATTGAATGGGCTCGGTGATTCCTTGACTGCTTTTTCCTAACCCCTGTCCAGGCTGGAATTTCATTTTCATCATTTCCTTTGCAACGAAGGTAAGTTCTGGAGAGACCTTAGTTTCACGGCTGGGGCTCCCAGGCATCTGTAGTGGGGCGTGCTGATTTCCAGCGCCTGAAAACTGGCAGGTGCCGCCGACTCGTCCACATTAATCACTGGCAGGCCATTCCTGGGAGGAGAAGGGTCATCACATTCTGTCGAGATCGTTACCAGATTCCCGTCGATGATTAGTTTGATTTGTTGGTGTAGCGTGGAAGGAACTGCCCCGGCCATGTGTATCCACGGCCTCCCTAATAACAGGTTACAACTGGCCGCAATGTCTAGGACTTGGAAAGAGATATCAAAAGTACAAGGTCCTATTTCCACCGGCAATTCTATCTCTCCAATTGTATCCCTCCGGGAACCATCGGAGGCTCGCACCACCACATGACTGGCCCGTAGGCGCTTGGGATTGATGTTCATCTTCTGCAATGTACTGAGGGGACAGATATTCAACGTCAATCCCCCATCAATCAGCACCCCAATCATGACATAACTTGAGGAGATTACCGCAATATGCAACGGTTTTCGATGCCCCCTTCCTTCCTTGGGGATATCATCATATGTGAATGATATTACATCACTCTCCAACAGATGGCCCACCAGATGGCCGAAACCTTCCTTACTAATTTCTTTGGGAACGTATGCCTCCTCCAGGACTTTTGCCAGACTTTTGCAGTGATCATTGGACGATAACACCAAGTCCATGATTGATGTCAGGGTCGATTCCTCGCTTAATATCTGGATCCCCCTTGTTTCCGGATGATCCATCTTTCTTAAGAATTCCAAGGCTTTCTCCTCGGATATTTTTTAATCTTTCTTCGTCTTGCTTTCAAGGACTCGTCCAAGAAGATACAAAAGATTCCCCCTTGTTGTCACAGAAGCACAACTGGCCCCTTCCTCTAACACCCCCCCATAATTCCATGGTACCGTCTTTAGACTGCTGACAGGGATTTGCGATCTCGCTGCAAGGATGAGGGGTTTCGGAGCCGCCAACTTGACAGGTCCCTCCGTGGTATTGATACTTACACCCATCAACCTAATGGGCGCTCCCCGTGCACTCCCGTGATCACTTATCATGTTGATCATTTCCTCAATTTTCTTCACATAGTTCAGCCTTGACGGCCCCTCGGCTTCACTGGCCTTTGCCACATTGACCCCCCTTCCATCATGCCTTGGCAAGGGATTGACCTTAACATTTGGGGAGTCTGGCTGTTCCACCACAATTTCCCCACTATCAATCAAGTTCTGAATTCTATGCTTCAGCATCCAACAGTCCTGCGTATCATGACCAGGGGAACCTGAGTGGTATGCGCATCGCTTGCTTGGGTCAAACCTTCTTCCCTTCGGGTCACTTGGGGATGCCAAATCGACTATCTTCTTTTGGGTATCAATTCCGCTAAAATCCGCTCAAGAGGATCCCCGAGTGGGGTGAATACTCGACTTTGCGAGGTCTCGAATCTCCTTCGCCCTTCCGCCCTCTGATCAGTGAAGTTAGGCTGTCGGGATGGCCCCACTCTCTGCACCTGTACTGGAAGATTGTTTTCTGCCTTTCTAGATGACCCCTATAGGATGAGGGAAACATCCTCCTCCTTTTTCTTTTGCACCCTACGAGAAGTGCTGCCATAATTTCCGCTCTGTATTTGTTCTGCAGCTGTTTCCAAAGCCGTGAAATCCCGGATTTTGCCAGATTTCAAACCCATATCCACCATTTCTCCGTGTTTAATCATCTCGGCAAAAGGCCTACCAATCCCTGATATAACCCGCTCATAATAAGGTGCCTCTTGAATATCCACGAAGGTCATCACCATCTCTGACTCGCTCATGGGGGGATTCACCTGTGCGACCATACCCCTCCATCGTTGTGCATAATCCCTGAAGGATTCCCTAGGTTGCTTCTTAACTTTTGTCATTTGGTATCTATCAGGGGTCATTTGTGCCTGGAAGCTATACTGTGTTAAGAAGGTGTGGGCCAACTCCTCCCAATTATGGATCCGGGCATTATCAAGACGGGCATACCAAATTCTTGCCTCTCCCGTCAGGCTCTTTTGAAATAATTGCATTCTTAGACCTTCGTCTTCGGCATAAGATCCCAGTTCCCCAATGTAAATTTTCAGATGTGTATAAGGATCCCCCTTTCCATTATATTTCTCAAATTCGGGGATTTTAAATTTCTCCGAATATCTGGTTCCGGGGAAGACACAAAGATCTGAGTAATTAACTCTGCCTAGGGACCCTATGCCCTTCAGAGATTGGATAGTTTCCTCCATTTGTTTCATCTTCTTTCGTAGGTCATCAGTGTCTCCTTCCTCTGGGATAGTAATCACTGTCCTGTTAGGTATGGGAATGACCTTTGGGACGACGGGTTCGCCCTTAGGTTGGGGTGGATCCTCTTTAGGTGGATCATGTCTAGGTATCAATTGCTCCTTCAGCATTATGGCCATCTCCAACATCTGTTTCTTAAAGTCATCAAATTCCTCACGAGATAGGGCACCAGGATTAGTAGGTGGGAGATTAGCCATTTCAAATGTAGAGTTTTGAGCCCTTTTAGATTACGAACGTGTTTGAGGAGCAATCCTATAAAAACAACGGTTCGAAGTTTAGTCCTGGGCAATGAGAGGATATGGATGCATGCTAAAGCTGTAACTTTCGTGTTTTGGGTTTTTTAATCTTTCCCTGTAAAACAGAAAGTTAGTAGTCCCTTAATGCAATAACAAATGCTAAACATGACTTTATTATGCTTCCCCAGCTGTTCCCTGCAAAACATAGAGGTTAGTAATTTCTCTTGACAGACAGGGAGGCATATATGAATGGGATCATGACATTTTATACGCGTCAACGTAAAAGGGCATGAAAAGACTTTTCCTGCGTTGGGTTAATCTGAGGCTGACCTATCCTAGGGTTACTCTCACGGGCTTTTCGGCATGAAGGTCCCCAAATCTTCGCAATCTACTCGTCTGAGTCCTTTCGATTGGAGCGGATTTGGGTGGTGCGTTTCCTGAGCCATCTCCGGGGAGCGGCCCCTTCGAGTCCAGTAATAAGCAACCGACAGGTTCACCTCAGGAGGAGGTACTCTCTCAACATACATTCACATTCATCGTCCTCACCGTATGCAAATGATTCCTTTAAAGTAAAGCCATTCCATTCAAATATTCATTTATTGGAAAAAACACACATTCACACAACAAAAGTACAAAAGATCAAAATATCGCATGCACATACATATTCATGAATTCGTAAAGGCTAGGATAGCATCAAGATTTGAATGCGGCTTAAGCCCTCTAATGTTCCCCAGCAGAGTCGCCAGCTGTCGACGCTGGTTCTCGTCTTTCCCGATTCTTTAGCCTTTTGATTGAATGATTTTTTGGAAAAGGTCGGCATTGATGTCAACGGGGTTTTGAAAGATCGCTTTTTATGATGAGCCAATTAACCAGAGTCGCCAGTTGGTATATTTGAAATGGATGTACTAACTCATCCGAGTTTTCGTTTTTTTATAAATCGATGGCTCATATGTGACTCCGAATTAATTGGTCTGCGTACCGAGATTCATAGAGTTTGGGGGCTTGCTTAAGCGAGGGGAAGGTGTTAGGCACCCCCCGACTTTCGTGAAACACGGTTGCCACAATCTTGATACTTTCCTATCCTTTAATTCATGAAATGTGTATATGTGCGTGTGTTTGTGTGCCTATGTGAATATTGTGGTGAGTTTGTATGAAAGAATTATTTGGGGTTTTTTATGGAAAGTCGTGTTTTGGGAGTGCTTTAGAATGTCCTTCGGTTTATACGAGAAAGTTTTATAGGAAAGGTTTGATTTTAATTGTCAAATCTATGAGATTTTCATTAGGTGTCGTTTTGGCAAAAACAATAGTTTTCTAAACCTTCGTCAAAATAGGAATCGAGATCTATACGTCACTTTCGTAGATGATGGGCAACTTCTAGGATCTCTTTAACCCTATGCACAAAGGTTTAATAAAATGTTTAGTTTATTCATAAAAACCATTTTTTGGTGATGCTTGAAAATGATTTTTTAACCTTCTCGTTTGAATAGGAATCGACATTCATTAGCACTTCCAATTTTAAGCCTCGTGAAGCTAATAACCTAGTTTGATTTATTTTAATGAAAAACCTTCGTCGTTTAATCTTTGAAATCATTTTTTCGTGTCACAAAATCCAATCAAGCATAACCACGCGTCGGGGCTATTCATGGGCATTAAACCATCAAAATAACCCCAAACGCTTACAATCACAAGTTTCACTATCTCGAGGCCTTAAACCCGACCTCCGACTTGGTATCGTTTTAAGGCCCGGCGATTACATATTTACAATGACGAATGCGTCTACCCGATTACATATATCCAAAAATGTCCATCATCGGATTTGGACCACGGGGTCGCGTTCCTAGGCTCACATCCGAACTTGTTGCACAACCGCAAAATGGATACAACGTAAATAAACAAACGTAGTATGCCTAATGCTCTAGGATATCTTACAATAACAATTGAAATACACTACGAATGACCCATTACCGTAATAGCTAAAATTTGCATGAAACGGACATCATCGGGCTATTAGGGGGAATTTCATTCCAATGAAACCCTCGCTAATAGTCCATAATCCATGGTTTCACAATAACATGTAAGAAAACTACATTTAAGATAATTCGGATGACAAAAAGCTTGGCAAAAATGGTATAACAAAATGCTAAAACAAAGGATTCTTCACCTTGCAAATAATCCCCACAATATGTATGAATTTGTGTATTGAGTAGAGTAGAAAATATGAGGTGTAATCTCACAAAATGGGTACAATTTCTCACTATTTCTCACTCTTTTCTCTCTTAATTTTTGCTGTTTTATTGCTGTTTTTCTTCTTCTCCCGAACTGCTGCTGCTGCTGGATTCTCCTCTTCTGTTTCTGTATGCAAAATGGCCTGATAAGGCACTGCCAAGGGCAGCCGCAGATCAATCTGTGGCTGGCCGCAAATTGATCTGCGGCTGGCCCTTGGGTCTCCCCCCAGCCGTGCTCGAGTCCCATGCGCTCGAGTCCCGTGTCGTCTCGAGTTCCGTCCTTGGCCGCGGATTGATCTGCGGCTGACTGTGCTGATTTTCTCGTTTTCCGTACCTCGTCTCGATTTTTGTGCCGTACCGTTGGTTTCCGCTGAAGGGCTTGCATTCTGCTGTCCGGAAACCGCCGGGAAATGTGCCATGTCATCCGGGTAAGCGCAGTGATCAGTAACCGACTCCCGACACTCGCTTGTTGTCGTGTCGGCTTCGATCTCGTCCCGTAGTGGTGGCTTTGAGTGTTCGTCTTTATGTCCACCTTTTATTCTCGTGTGCCGGGTCAATTGACGATTTTGCCCTCCTGTTAGGGTTAGTATAGGAAGTGCAAAATTTGGGTCTCTACACTTCCTATCGAGTATCTGGATAGGAATTTCTTCATACGATAAATCTTTCTCTACTTGAATTGGTTCATAGGATATGACGTACTTATAGTTAGGTTTATAGGGCCGCAACACTGAAACGTGAAACACATTGTGAATGTGCTCAAGCTCAGGAGGTAAAGCTACCTCGTACGCCACTTCCCCAACTCGTTTTAGAATCTCAAAAGGTCCTATGAATCTATGGCTCAATTTTCCCTTCTTTCCAAAATGGATCTTCCCCTTCCAAGGAGACACCTTCAGAAACACAAAACTGCCCACTTCAAAGTTCTGCTTCTAACGATGTAAGTCGACATATTTCTTTCGTCGATACTGGGATGCTACCATGCCATTCATAATCAATTTAACCATATCTGTTGTCTGCTGTACCATCTCAGGGCCCAGCATTCTTCGCTCTCCCACTTCATCCTAATATAATGGTGTTCGGCACTTTCTCCCATATAACGCTTCATACGGTGGCATGCCGACACTAGCGTGACTACTGTTATTATAAGCGAACTCTACTAACGGTAAGTGATCAGCCCAACTGCCCTTCAAGTCCATCACGACCGTTCTAAGCATGTCCTCCAAGGTTTGAATCGTCCGCTCACTCTGGCCATCGGTTTGAGAGTGATACGCAGTACTCAACCTCAACTATATCCCCATCCTTTCCTGCAAACTCCTCCAGAAATTTAACGTGAAGCGCGGATCTCTAACCAATACAATAGATACCGGCATCCCATGTCCCGACACAATCTCCTTCACATAAAGCTATGCTAACTGCTCCAGATTGTACCTGATCTTGATTGGTAGAAAATGAGCAGATTTAGTCAAACGATCCACGATCACACAGATCGCGTCCAAACCCTTCTGACTCAGCGGAAGCCCTACCACAAAATCCATCGTGATGTGCTCCCATTTCCACTCCGGAATATCCAATGGTTGTAGCAGTCCACTTGGTCGCTGGTGTTCTGCTTTAACCCATTGACAGGTCAGGCATCGACTGACACATTCAGCTACCTCCCTCTTCATGTTTGGCCACCAGAAATGCTAGCGTAAATCTTGGTACATCTTGGTACTCCCGGGATGAACGGAATACCTTGAATTGTGAGCTTCTTGAAGAATCTCCTCCCTCAATTCAGGCACCATCGGTATACAGATTCTCCCTTCAAATCTTAGTAGTCTTGTGCTATTAACCTTGTACTTCAACTCTTCATCTTCGAAAATTCTCTTCCTTATTCCATCACATTCCTCATCCTTCTCCTGAGCCTCCTTTATTTTATCTAATAAGGTCGGGCTCGTTACTACTACAAATAATGTTTCGTCTGACTCCATCGGATATCTCACCTCCAACTCCAGTCGTTCAAATTCTTTCACCAACTCCCTGGGTCGTCAGTATCAGCAACTTCTCCCTGCCTTTTCTGCTCAAGGCATCAGCCACAACATTTGCTTTGCCCGGATGGTAAAGAATCTCACAATCATAATCTTTGATCAATTTCAACCATCGACCTCATGTTCAGCTCCTTTTGAGTGAAGATATATACTTTAGGCTTTTGTGATCTGTGTATATCTCACACTTTTCTCCGTACAAATAATGCCTCCATATCTTCTAGGCAAAAACCACTGCTGCTAACTCCAGGTCATGAGTCAGATATCCCTTCTCATAGTCCTTCAATTGTCGTGACGCAAACGCAATGACCTTATCGTGCTGCATCAATACACAACCAAGGCCTTTGTGTGACGCATCACTATACACCACAAATCCTCCTATATTATCCGGTAAGGCCAATACAGGTGATTCACTAAGCCTCTTCTTCAGCTCCATAAAACTCTCCTCACACTTATCCGTCCAAACGAACTTAACTGTCTTTCTGGTCAGATTGGTTAATGGAGATACTATCTTCGAGAAGTCTTGAATGAATCTTTGGTGGTATCCCGTTAATCCCAAGAAACTTCTAATATCTGTTGGTGTCTTCGGCTGCTCCCAGTTGATAACTGCCTCTACCTTTACTGGATCCACCGAAACGCCTCCTCGACGATCACGTGCCCCAAAAACTGTACTTTCTTCAACCAAAATTTGCACTTTGAGAACTTCGCATACAACTTCTCCTTTCTCAGAGTTCCCAAAACTATTCTCAGATGTTCAGCGTGTTCCTCCTCTGTCTTTGAGTACACCAGAATGTCATCAATGAATACGATAACACATTTCTCCAAGTATTGCTTGAACACCGTGTTCATCATGTCCATAAATGCTGCTGGCGCATTCGTTAATCCAAACGACATCACCAGAAACTCATAGTGCCCATATCGAGTCCAGAATGTTGTCTTTGGAATATCCTCATCCCTCACTTTTAACTGGTGGTAGCCAGTACTCAAATCGATCTTCGAAAAGTATTTTGCTCCCTTCAATTGATCAAAGAGATCGTTAATCCTGGGCAACAAATACTTGTTCTTAACGGTAACTTTGTTCAACTCGCGATAGTCGATACAAAGCCTTAACGATCCATCTTTCTTATTCATGAGCAGTTCCTTCATCTCCACCGGAGCTATTTGGTATGGTGCTTTGGATATCGGTGCGGTCCCCGGTACCAAATTGATCACAAACTCTACTTCTTTATCCGACGGCAAGCCCGGTAATTCTTCTGGGAAAACGTCGGGGAATTCCCTTACCACAAGTATCTGGCCCAGTTCGCCCCCTACTCTTCGAGTATCAACCACATGAGCCAGGTAACCCATACAACCTTTTCTTAACAATCTCTTTGCTTGCATCATCGTCAGACACCAAGATTATCTCAGCAATTTACTACCATAAAATACGACCTTCAACTTATCTGAAGTCTTCAGGTGTATGCACTTATTCTGACAATCAATCACAGCTCCGTGATTCGATAACCACTCCATCCCAAGAATTACATCGAATTCTTCCAAACGAATTGACATCAAATTTATGCTAAGCTTAACACCTCTCAAATCAACACAACAGTTCCTATGAACGTAGCCTACGGGAATAATCACTTGATTGGCTACTTCTATGTTTATAGGATTCTCTAGTTTTTCACGGGGTAAGCCTAATCATTTAGCAAATTCAATATGACCGTGCAGGATGCGGTAGAGGCGAAGGACGTGGTGTCAGGTATTATCCCGATCAATACTATCAATGCCTATATGCTATTCAATTCGGGTGCTACCTGCTCGGTCATATTGAATGTGCGCGCCGTTGATCGGTTTGCTGGATTCGTGGGTCCCCCAATGGCCAGCTTGATGTTATTGTGGTTATTGTTGTTATCGTTCCGGTTGCCACTGGCTGCATCACCTTTCCTCTTCGGACAATCCTTAATCTGATGATATGATGCTCCACATGAGAAGCATCCAGCCTTCCTTCCTTTGAGGCATTGAGGAGCAATGTGCCTCAGTTGCCCACAGTTACAGCAAATGCCTTTCCGCCTCATGCATTCACCTAAGTGACTTCTTCCACAGTTGTTACACTTATTCTCTTTCTTAGCCCCCTCTCCAGCCTTATTGCTTTCAGAGGTTTGGCTATCACTCCACTTCCTTTCGTTCAGATTACTACCTCCACTACTTCCCCCCTTTCTACCATCATGACTCTTTTTCTTATCCTGGTTATACTTGGCCAGCACCTTATTTCCTCCTTCAGCGATGATTGCCCTCTCTAACAGGGTTGAAAACGTGCTACTCTACAACACTGTAACTCGATTGTAGGTCCATGGTTTTAATCCCAGCTCAAAGCTCCTTGCTTTCCTGGCCTCAGTATGGACTTGGTGAGGGGCAAATCCGGCCAACTCGTTGAACTTCGTCGCGTACTCGGTGACTGACATGTTCCCTTGCTTGAATTCTAGGAACTTCACCTCCATATTTGATTGCATACTATCCGAAAAATAATTCTTGAAGAATAATGCTTTAAAGCGTTCCCACGGAATCACTCCTTCTCCAGCACGTCCCCTATTTGCCTTCCACCAATAGTTTGCCTCGCCCTTCATCATGAAGGTGGTAAATCTCGTCTTCTGTTCTTCAGCCACCCGAGCGACCTCGAACACCTTCTCCATTTCTTCTACCCATATCTGGGATTCAATTGGATCCAAGGTTCCCCAGAACTTCGGAGGTTCCACTAACTTAAAATCCTTAAAACTAGCCAAATGACGGCTTGGCTACTCAACTATCGGCGGGGTCTATTTTGCATTACCTCCGCCAACATATCGACAAAAGCTCTCATTGGGTCTGGTTAACCCTGAGTGTTATTAATCGACTCCTCAACCCTTTGGTTTCGTGGCTCTCCTTGGCGGCATGACCTGCCATAAACCAAAACCTTACATCATCGATTCATGATTGGGTTCTTATGCAATACTTCATTAGCGTTAGCAAAAAGAAACTATGGTAACTATCAAACACATTTGATTTAAAAGAGTAACTGAATTTATATTCATATACCACTGTCTTAGTATAACAAGATCTAACATGTGGCATACTTCTATAAATGCTCACGGCGTCGCCTATCAACTGCTATATATCCCCCACATGAACAAAAGTGGGGATGTACTACACCCTACCCCTCTGATTAGTTACAACGGTCGGGGTTCAAATACCATCCCATGTATACATCAAAGCATAGGGATTTACATCATGTCCCTATCATGAACAAAAGTGGGACCTACTATATCTAACTTATCACTTCAAAACATGTTAGGATGGGCTGCACCTGCATGACCTGTCTGCACATAACCATCTGCCAACCGACGCCGAACCGAATGGTTAGGCTGACCCTCCTCGGCGGGGTACCTCTGATCTCTTCCCCTTAAACTTCCAACAACTAGGTCCAATGTGACGTCTAGGGATTCCATTCTAACTGCCCCGGCCTGCACCTGTGACACCCCTAAATCCGGATTACCTTATCCACGAATTCGGTGCATCACTGTGCAACTCATACATCATTCTAACAACAACTTAATGCGGAATAATAGAATATTTACATTGATTTAACATAAATATTCTCGTCCCAAGTCTCAGAACCATAACTAGAACACAACATAACTAACACATCATACTAATGGTTCTGAATACATAACACAACTTAATACATAATCTTAAATAAGTCTTAACACAAGACAGTAACAACAACATAATAGGACACGCTATGTCGTAGCTTTGCCTTTGCCCTTATCCTTTCCCGAGCTCTCACCACGTTCTGTAACAACTATAATGTTTAAGGAAAGCAAGGGTGAGCAACAAATTTTCCCAGCAAGTATAATGACAATAACGGTAAATAACCATAAATAAGGTTTTTGCAAATCTCGAGGGTTTCAGCGAATATTAAATAACTCAGGAAACGAATATATAGATTGTGAATAAGGTCAGTTTCCAGAGTTTCAATTCACTTCTTTACTATCAATGATGAGTCACTATGGACTGAAGAATAATTCAAAGATTTCCACTATTTCAAGTTAATGAATCATTCGATACTGAGTGGCCACTAAGGACCGAAAACTTCTACTAGAATCACCAGTATTACACTGATAACCCAAAACAGGTACAATAGGTGATCAGCCTAAAATACCTGGCGTTATGCATATCCCTCAAATTTACTGTTCATGCGCGTGTCGGTCCCCGACATAATATAATTCCCCTTCTATGAGGGTTGTTCATCTCAGCAGATATAAAAGATCGCACCAAATCAATTAGTTTGGATCGCTTGCTAAATCATGGATATTGGTCTAGCCGAATCGAATGGCATCGACGCTCTTTATAAACAGTTCATGCATAATTTGAACTCAAAAGCTTTAACAGTTTATGTCACAGCATATCTTGAATACTTGTGCAAATACTAAAAGATTTACATAAGTATGGAAACTTTCAATAGAATAGAGTACTTGCTTGATAAATAAATTGAGTTAAGTTAAAGAAAACTTGCATAATCATAGGAAACTTGCACAATATATAAAAGTTGTACGGGATAGGAAACTTGCAAAATATAGAAATCTTGTCCAATATCAAATTAAACAAGAGTTAGAACTTGCTCAATAATTAAATGGAGTAGGGTAAGAAACTTGCATAAAGTAACTTGGTAAAGTTAGAAAACTTGCACAATGTGCGAATATTAATTCCCAAGTAGCCTCCTCGGCATTGTGGTTTCGCCAAACTATTTTTACAGAAGGTATAACCTTATTTCTTAATACTTGCTCTTTCATATCAATTATCTGAATAGGAATTTCTTCGTACGTAAGATCTTTCTCTATTTGAACGGGCTCATAGGATATCACGTGTTTATAGTCGGGTTTATATGATCGTAGCACTGAGACGTGGAACACATTGTGGATATGCTCCAGTTTAGGAGGCAAGTCTACCTCGTACGCCACTTCACCCACTCTTCTCAATACTTCAAACGGTTCTATGAACGCGGGCTTAACTTTCCTGTCTTCCCAAATCGGATCTTCCCCTTCCAGAGAGATACCTTCAAAAACACAAAATTACCACTTTCAAAATCTCGGTTTTGACGGTGTAAATCTGTGTACTTCTTTTGCCGATCTTGGGCTGCTACCAATCTAGTTCTTATTGTCTTCACAACCTCTGCCGTTTGCTGGACTAATTCTGGTCCCAACAGTCGTCACTCTCCGAATTCAATCCAACATAACGGTGATCTGCACTTTCTTCTGTAGAGAGCTTCATAAGGCGGCATACCGATACTTGTGTGATAGCTATTATTATAAGCAAATTCAACGAGGGGTAAATGGTCATCCTAGATTCCCTTGATATCCATCACACAAGCTTTGAGCATGTCTTCTAAAGTCTGTATTATCCGCTCGCTCTGCCCGTCAGTTTGAGGATGATAAGCAGTACTTAACCTCAGTTGTGTTCACATTCTTTCTTGTAAGCTCTTCCAAAAATTTGACGTGAAGCTCGGATCTCGATCTGAAACAATTGACACCGACACTCCATGTCGCGAAACAATTTCCTTTATATACAACTTTGCTAACTGATTTAGATTAAATCTGATCCTTATAGGTAGAAAGTGCGCTGACTTTGTTAATCGGTCCACAATAACCCAAATTGCATCATAACCCTTCTGTGTGCTTGGAAGTCCCACTACGAAGTCCATTGTAATGTGCTCCTATTTCCATTCTGGTATCTTCAATGGTTGAAGTAGTCCACTCAGTCTTTGATGCTCTGCTTTGACTCGTTGACAGGTGAGACACTTACTGACGCACTCTGCCACATCCCACTTCAAGTTTGGCCACCAAAAATGTTGACGAAGATCCCTGTACATTTTTGTGCTTCCTAGGTGAACAGAATAATGGTGAATTATGAGCCTCATGCAAGATTGCCTCTCTTAGTTCGGTCACGACTGGCACCCACACACGTCCTTCGAATCTCAAGATGCCATCTTTATCCAACCTGAACTTTTCTTCATCGTTTTCTGCTACTCTTTTCTTTATCCTTTCACATTCCTCATCATTTCCCTACGCCTCCTTCACTTTGTCTAACAACGTCGGTCGAGCTTCCATTACGAATAATCGCTCTGCTGCCCCTTTCGGACTTTTCACTTCTATCTCTAGTCGAGCCATTTCCTTTACTAGCTCCTCCTAGTTGTCAACCTGAACAAGCTCTCCCTTCCTTTTCTACTCAACACATCTGCTACTACGTTTGCTTTTCCTAGGTGATAAAGAATTTCGCAGTCGTAGTCTTTGATTAATTCCAACCACCTCCTTTGTCGCATATTGAGCTCCTTCTGTGTGAAAATATATTTCAGACTTTTGTGGTCCATATATATCTCACATTTTTTCCCATAAAGATAGTGCCTCCAAACTTTTAATGCAAAAACTACTGCGGCTAATTCCAAGTCGTGGGTCGGTATTGCTTTTCGTAGTCCTTCAATTGCCGTGACGCATAAGTAATTATCTTGTCATGCTGCATTAGAACACAACCAAGACCTCGGTGCGACGCATCACTATACACTATAAAACCTCCCGTATCATCCGGTAGAGATAATACAGGTGCCTCGCTCAATCTCTTCTTCAACTCCTTGAAACTTTCTTCGCACTTTTCTATCCAAACAAATTTCACAGTCTTCCTCGTTAGATTGTCAACGGGGTCGCTATCTTAGAAAAATCTTGGATAAATCTTTGGTAGTACCCGGCTAACCCTAAAAAGCTTCTCACCTCCGTCGGTGTTCTCGGTTGTTCCCAGTTACTCACCGCCTCTACCTTGGCAGGATCTACTAAGATTCCATCTTTGTCTATCACGTGCCCTAAAAATTGTACCCTTTCCATCGAAAATTCACATTTAAAAAACTTTGCGTACAACTTCTCCCTTCTCAGTGTTTCTAATACTGTCTCCAGATGGGGGAACACTTGGTTGCTCAATACATTTGGTTTGGCAATTGCCCAACATTGCCGACAACCTCTCCTTCTCTCCTTCTTTGATTGGCCAATTTTAAATTAATGGGTACTATTTAGGTGACATACAAATATGTGTACCCGAATACTCCCCTCTTATATCCGAAAACGTCCACTTTTGTACCCAATTTGGTCAATAACTCTATCCAAAATTAAAATGGGTACTCCCATAAAATATTAGAACGCGTAAAAATAATAATAATGGGATTCATCCATTTATTCGAAACACCCATATTATTCATTTCGGATACAGATTAAAACGCGATTGTGCTCAAAACAAAAATTCGACACTTGGAAAAATTATCTATTTGCATACGCATATTAATGAAATTTATTAAAGTCAAAAAATACGCGAAAATATTTTGGCATGAATAGTGCCTCGGGAAACATGCCACGTGAATAGTGATTTTGCGATTTCTCGCGAACTCAATATATTCACCCTAACGACACAACAACACATAAAATTCAACACATACACATATTCTAGGTTGTAACACAACCTTTAATCACATAACACAAAATAATATAAATATAAATAAAAATTCATTTTATTAACATATAAACTCGGGTTAAAAGGAAATTCAAAATTCTCAATCATTACAGCACTTCTCTTGTCAGTTGATCTACTCTCCTAGCAGACCGAACCCATGCTTCTTCTACACGGATCTTGTCTGCTATATCCCCATTGAATTCGGCCTTCATAGCCTCATGTTCCACCTTCAATCCTGCCAACTCTAATTAAGTTTGCTCCTTTGCTTCCCTCAGTTTAGTATTCCTGGCCACCAACTGATGAAACAGTGTCCCTACCTGTTGGACCGAAATCATAAAATCCTCTAATTGTTCTTTCAACACTTTCACCTCATCCTCTAACTGGTAGGCTATCTCCTTATATTGATTCTCCAGACTTTGATGAGTCACATTTTGTTCTTCTAGGTCTCAGACTCTCTCTTCTAATTCCAAATTCCTATCAGCTAGCTGGTCCAATATATAAGTCTCTGGTGGCACCTCTTCGGCTTCGTCTACATTGTGGTCCTCCTCGGACTCACCCTCAACATCTTAACCACCCGATCTCGTCACCTTGCCCCTAACGGGTTCCTCTGATTCGGCTAGATAGTCCTCACCCTCCTCGGGTTCGGACTCTACTGGTGTATCTGGCTCCACTGTTCCATCTCCTATCAATTGCTCAGTGTCCACAGGTATATCTGTGAACTCTTCCTCTATAACCATCTGACTTGGCTCTCCCATCTCAGCCATCCTACAACGCACCAAAAGACAATATCAGTACAACAATAAAATATATTCATTGATGAAATGAAATGATATTTTATCATGTACAACTCGACTCTATGAATTTCCACGAATCCATCGCCAAACACATGCGACTCAAATGAATCTCCTCAATCCATGTCCTAGCATACTCACTACGAGTTTAATACTAAGGTTATAACCTAGGTTTCGCATCCTAACGTTTATAACCTACAGCTTTGATACCAACCTGTGACACTGTAACGACCGAGAATTCTGAAATTGCCTTGTAATTCGAATTTTTGAATATTAATGAATATATTTTATTTTATTAATATTATTTTTGTGTTGTATGTTTAAAGGTTGTGCGACAACCTGGGTTATGTGAATGCATGAAATTTTACGTGTTATAATTTTGTTTAAGTGAATAATTGATTTCGCATAGCGTCGCTAAATCACTATTCACGAGGCATGTTTCCCGAGGCACTATTCATGCCGGATATTTTTGTGTCTTTTCGACTTTAATAAATTTCATAAATACGTGTATGCGTACAAATAATTTTTTCAAGTGTCGAAAATTTTATTTGAACTGATACGTGATTTTATCCGTATCCGAAATGTATTAAATGGGTGTTCCGAATATTTGGACAAATCCCTTAATAATTATTTTTACCCATCCCAATATTTATAGTAATACCCATTTTAATTTTGGGTAGAGTTATTTCCCAGTTTTAGTACAAGAATGGGAGTTTTCGGATATATTTTTGGTGTTTTTGGGTATTTATTTTGGCTTGTTATTCCAAGTCAAACCACCAAACCATTTTCCACCAATCAAATTGCTAGGAAAGAGTGAGTGGGGGGGAGTATTGCCGGCAAGTGGAATTTCCACCTTGAGCCACTCCCATTTTTCTCCCACTTCTCCCTAATTCACTCCACTTCTCCCAAATCATTCAAACATTCATTCTCTCTTGCATTCCACACTCCTCCCATTCCCATCAGCTGATAGAGAGAGAGAGAGAGCTACAAAGAAGGAAGAGAAAGAAGTCGCCGGAGTTCGCCGGAAAAAGGAGAAGAAGGTCGCCGGAAAAAGCAAGGAAGAAGAAGGAGAAGACACGGGTGAAAGAAGAAGAGGATTCAAGCAAGGAGAACCCCCTAAACAAAGCCTAGCCGAACTCCTTAACATCTAGGAAGGATTTACAGAGGTAAGCAATCAATCAAATCTATTTCATTTGATTTCTTGTAAAGATTTTCAAGTTTTTCTTAGTTTTGAGCTCTTAAGCTTGTGGGTCGGATTTTTGGCGATTCTTGGTGTTTTTGTTTGTTGTGATTGTTTGTAAATGTTTTTAAGAGACTATATAAGCCATTAATAACATCAAAATGGAACAAAAATGCAAGAAATCCTTACCTTGGCTTAATGGAGCAAGAGCAATGGACTTTGGACATGAACATGGACTGTTGGACGAATTTAGAGGATTTTGTAGCTATGATTCCTTACTTGTTGTGTTTATTTGTTGTTTTCATATTGTAGTTACAAGGGTTCAAGGTTAACACAACTGGAATCGAGTAAAAAGATGTAAAACGAAGATTTGGTGATGATTTTTGTAAAGAACACGAAGAACACGAAAATATAACATAAGTTGATACTTTAGCCTAAGATTTGGCCATGTTAATATTAATGGATAACCCTGAATTTTTGATATGTTGTAGCCTTATGTCTTAGGAGTCCATAGAGTCTGGAACAGACCAATTTGAACGTGTATTGAGGGAGTTATGGTGGTTGGAAGCAAGATAGATCTAGAACACCAAAACAGAGCATTCCGGGAAGCAAAACGGGTTGGGGACTCAGGCCGAGCACCTAAGGCACTGGCTAGGCGCTGGCCACGAGTCCAACTACTGTGAGAGAGCGCTTTAGGTGCTGCTCATAGGCCATTTTGAGCGCCCAAGGCGCTGGACAAGAGACTGTGCAAACAACTTCGACGTCCTTTAGTAAATGGGCCTAACGTTCTCATACAAACTCGGATTAAGGTCATTCAAGATGATTCGGAAAGAGAACGAGTAGACCTACAACGTTCGTTCTTTAAGTATTTCAATTGGAGGTCTGTAGCATGGTCTAAATTGGCTATTTATAGGACTGATATGTAATTGGGGGCAATCGAAAGGTGTCGGGCATACGCGTAAGCACATGTAATGCTCCCGACATTGTAAAATGTTGTTCTAAGTTCTAAAACATGAATGTTATGATTTATAATGATTCTTAGCATTAACCAATGAGTATGAGATAAATCGAATGGGCGGGCTAGGCGTACGCAATTGCGTGTATCTTGGGCGTTCGAATAGGCAAGTTTGGCGTACGAACGAACAAGCGTCGTAACGCCGTAACTAGTGGGCATAACCTTGTTTAATATTTCGTTTCTAGTATGAATGAGACATTATAGAGTAGTATAAGACATTATTTGATATCCGGTATGTGACTAATTGTTATGTGGATATGTACTTAATTGTGTAGGATATTAAGGAGCGTGTGTTGTAATATTGTAGCAGACGCACCAAGAAAGTTTCCTAACGCTTGTCTAACCCTTGTGTTGGGCAAGTTTCCCTAACCTTACTCGAATTATATTTTGAGCAGGTTTCATTTTTTATACAGGTGTTGTATATTGTTGCAAGTTTCATGACTCAAATGGAGTTATTACTTTTGAATCATATTAGTGGATTAATTATTGTCAATTACTCCACCTCCAAGATAATTATTGATATTCGCAGCTTATGCATTTGAAGTCATTATTTGTTGTTGGATTGTGAAAACGTTTAAGTTCTTCGTTCATGAACTGTTTAAGGAAATAGTCTACGCCATTTGTTTCGGCTAGACATGTACAGGTTATGATTTTAAAAGCTATCCAAACCAGTAGTTGGTACGGATTCTTGGACTGAGAGAGCAACCCTTATTAGGGGATTATAATGTGTCGGTTATTCGATGCAGTCAGAGTTAAATGTTATGCATATACATGGTATGCGAGAGGCTGATCCCCTCGAGTACAACTGATGGGGCCAGGTTTTAAAGGAGTTAGTTGAATGATTGACTCTTTGGCCAAAAGTTCATGGTCGGTTGGACCACTCAGCAGTAAATAATCATTATTCATTGATTCATTTGGACTTTGATTATGTCATTTGAGCTATTTCATCAATGTTCATAAATTGTTGATCTATGCAACTATTATTCTTGTTCATTCATGATATATCTTCTTCTTGCTTTTAAACTTGTTGAGCAAAGTAGTTGTTCACCCTTGCTATATCATGAACCTATTGCAGTTAAGCCGGAGAGTTCTAAAGCGGGCAAAGACAAAGGAAAGCTTAAGGAATAGTTATATGTACTATTCCGTTATGTAATCGTGGAATAGTTTTGTATTATTAATATATTCTATGATGTATTTATTTAAGGTTATAGACCTTAGGACCGTAGTAAACCTTTTGTAATGAATAACATATGTTTATTTATTCCGCATTAGTTAATTTATGTTGTTAGAGGTGTATGGATGTATTTTATCGTGAGCACCAAATTCGAGGTATTGGTACCTGAATTTGGGGGTGTCACAGGTTGGTATCAGAGTTGTAGGTTATAAACTTTAGGAATGCGAAACCTAGGTTATAACCTTAGTATTAAACTCGTATTGAGTACGCTAGGAGATGGATCGAGGAGATTCATCGAGTTGTATCTGTCGGAGGTGGATTATGGAAATTCATCAAGTCGAGTTTGTACATAATGAAACATAAATTCATCCCATCAATGAATGTATTTTGTTATGGTACTATTTGTGTTGATTGTCTATGATGTCTTTGTTGTAGTTGTAGGATGCCTGAGTTTAGCCAGTCGAGTTAGGGCAAGGAGCTCCTATTTAGTTGAGTACCCTCTCACATCGCCTCTTGGCGAGAGATGTTGAGTGGAGTTTAGACTAGAGCAGTCGGAGCAATGGGAAGCGAGTCTACAAGTAGAGGTGGAGGCTCGGCGAACCCAGTTAGAGAAGGATGAATAGAATTGGCTATGCATTTAGCATGGGGAGTAGTAGGTGGAGGGATGGTGTGGACCATCATTTAGTTGAGAAGGGACAAACTCATCTCACCTTGAGTCGAGAGTTGATGACCCAGTTAGGGCAGGTGGAGTATGTTAGTGCTGCGGAGCGCAGTATACTTGGTTAGACTAATTTGTTTGTGTGCCTATCAGTATGTGATTTATGTTTGTAAACCCCAACCTTAGTTCATGTTAGGGGTGGTTATTAGTAGTAAATCCCCACCTTTTTGTGGTGTGAAGGGATGGATGATGTCATTCATAGCAGTATGTTATAGAGTAATCATGTGTGATGCTTTAACTATTAGCACATGGGTATAAACGTTTGTGTTACGTGTGCTGCTTTATTGTCGCTCTAGAATAGATGCATACAAGGTGTGACGGGATTATAACGTTAAGTGTTTTCTATTAAACAGACAATGCCGCCGAGAAGACAACCCCGATACACAAGGATGGAAGAGTCGGTGAATAACGAGGAGGGTCAGGCAGACCGTATGAGGACTTTTGTGAACTTGTTAGCCGAAGCAATGCAGGGCAAACAAGCCGCTGCGGTTGATCAGCCAGGAAGTCACATGGCGAACTTTAAGGACTTTAAATTAGTAGGGCCACCGGAGTTTCGTGGGACTACGGATTCGATTGAAGCCCAGACATGGATAGAATAAATGGAGAAAGTTTTCGAGGTCGCACGAGTGGCTGAAGAATAGAAGACGTCGTTTGCCACTTTCATGATGAAAGGTGAGGCAAATTACTAGTGGAAGGCAAACAAAGGTCGAGCTGGGGAAGGCACGATTGCATGTGCTCGTTTCAAGGAGCTGTTTTTCGAAAATTACCATCCAATAAGCACGCAGGCAAGTATGGAGATAAAGTTCTTGGAACTAAAGCAAGGAGGCATGTCAGTTGCGGAGTATGCCGCAAAATTCAACGAGTTAGCTAGGTTTGCTCCACATCAGGTGGACACCGAAGCTTGGCGAGCGAAGAGATTTGAACAAGGGTTAAAGCCCTGGGTGTATAATAAGGTTACGGTTTTGCAGATCAACATATTTTCTACGTTACTTGAGAAAGCAATCATTGCTGAGGGAGGAAATGAAGATTTGACAAAGCACAACCAAGATCAGAAAAAGAAGAAGAGCCATGATGGTCATAAGGAAGGTAGCAGTGGGGGAAGTAACCCAAATAAGAGAAAATGGAACGACAGTCAGATATCAGGGAGCAAGTTCGGAGGGGATGCAAAGAAGGGCAATAAATGCGAGAAATGTGGAAGGAATCACTTTGGAGAATACATGACAGGAAAAGGAGTTTGTTTCAACTGTGGTCAACCGGGGCACATTGCCCCACAATGCCCAAAGGCGAAGGCAGGAAGTTGTTTTTCTTGTGGCGCTTCAGATCATCAGAAGAAGGATTGCCCAAAGAGGAAGAACGATGCAGGCAGTACTAACTAAGGGAACAACAATAAGCTGACTATCGGAGGACCAGCACAGCAGAACAGACCAGTAGCACGCACCTTCAATATGACAGTGCAGGATGCGATGGAATCGAAGGACGTGGTGTCAGGTATTATTTCAATCAATAATATCAGTGCATATGTATTATTTGATTCGGGTGCTACCTGTTCCTTTGTTTCGGAAGATTTTGCTAAACGGTTAAATTTACCTCATGAGAAATTAGAGAGTCCTATGAATGTGGAAGTAGCTAATAAAGAAGTTATTCCTGTGGAATTAATTCATAGAAATTGTTGTGCTGAGATAAACGGGTACAAATTGAGCATAGATTTAATTCCGATACGACTGGGAGAATTTGATGTAATTATTGGAATGGATTGGTTGTCTAATCATGGAGCTGTGATTGACTGTCAGAAGAAAAGTATACACCTAAAGACCCCGAATAAGTCGAAGGTCGTATTTTACGGTAGTAAATTGCCGAGACAATCTTGTTGTCTGACAATGATGCAAGCGAAGAAATTGCTAAGGAAAGGTTGCATAGGTTATCTGGCTCACGTGGTTGATACTCGAAGAGTAGGGAGTGAAATGGGTCAGATACCTATAGTAAGGGAATTCCCGGATGTTTTCCCAGAAGATCTATTGGGTTTACCGCTGGATAGAGAAGTGGAATTTGTGATCGACTTGGTACCGGGAACCGCACCGATCTCAAAGGCACCGTACAGGATGGCACCGGTGGAGATGAAAGAACTGATGGTTCAACTACAGGAGTTGCTAGACAAAGGGTATATTCATCCGAGTGTATCTCTGTGGGGAGCGCCAGTACTGTTCATGAAGAAGAAGGATGGATCGTTAAGGCTCTATATTGACTACAGGGAACTGAATAAGGTTACCATTAAGAATAAGTATCCGCTGCCCAGAATTGATGATTTGTTTGACCAGTTGAAGGGAGCGAAATACTTTTCGAAGATTTACTTGAGGACGGGATATCACCAACTGAAGGTGAGGCAGGAGGATATACCGCAGACAGCATTTAGAACTCGATATGGACACTTTGAGTTTTTGGTGATGTCATTTGGGCTGACGAACGTGCCAGCAACATTTATGGACATGATGAACCGAGTGTTCAAGCAATACCTAGATAAATTTATTGTCATTTTCATAGATGACATTTTAGTCTACTCAAAGACGGAGGAGGAATACGTCGAGCATTTGAGAATAGCCCTGGAAACACTGAGAAGGGAGAAGCTTTATGCAAAGTTTTCCAAGTGCGAATTTTGGCTACAAAGGGTGCAGTTTTTGGGGCACGTGATTGACAAGGATGGTGTATCGGTGGATCCTGCCAAGGTAGAAGCAGTAATAAACTGGGAGCAGTCGAAGACGCCAACAGAAGTCCGAAGTTTCTTGGGATTAGCGGGTTACTATCGGAGGTTTATTCAGAATTTTTTGAAGATAGTGACACCGTTGACGAATTTGACAAGGAAGACTGTGAAGTTTGTATGGACGGATAAGTGCGAAGAGAGTTTCTTGGAGTTGAAGAAGAAACTTAGTGAAGCACCTGTGTTATCATTGCCGGATAATATAGGGGGATTTGTGGTGTACAGTGATGCATCACATAAAGGCCTTGGATGCGTGTTGATGCAGCATGGGAAGGTCATTGCATACGCGTCATGGCAGCTGAAGGACTATGAGAAGGGATATCTAACTCATGACCTGGAACTAGCGGCAGTGGTGTTTGCTCTAAAGATTTGGAGGCACTATCTATATGGGGAGAAGTATGAGATATACACAGACCACAAAAGTCTGAAGTACATCTTCACTCAGAAGGAGCTAAATATGAGGCAGCGACGATGGTTGGAGTTGATCAAGGATTATGATTGTGAAATTTTGTACCATCCCGGTAAGGCCAATGTAGTAGCCGATGCTATAAGTAGGAAGGGCAGAGATAAGTTGATGATGCTGATAGCTCAAGAGGAATTAATAAAAGAAATGGAAAGACTAGAGTTGGAAGTCAAGTATCCGACGAATGCAGACGAGAAATTGTTCGCAGTGGAGACGAGCCCGACTTTATTAGACAAGGTAAAAGAGGCTCAAGAAAAGGATGATGAATGTGTTGCCATAAAGAAACGAATCTCAGATGGAGAGGAATTGAAGTACAAAACTAAAAGCATGGGACTGCTAAGGTTTGAAGGGAGAATCTGGATACCGATGGTTCCGGAGTTAAGGGAAGAGGTTCTGCAGGAAGCTCATTCTACAAAGTATTCGATACACCCTGGTAGTACCAAGATGTATCAAGATTTGCGCCAACATTTCTGGTGGCCGAACATGAAGAGGGAGGTCGCGGAATGTGTTGGGCGATATTTGACACGTCAAAGGGTAAAAGCAGAACATCATAAACCGGGCGGACTGTTACAACTGCTGGAGATTCCAGAGTGGAAGTGGGAGCATATCACGATGGATTTTGCGTCGGGGCTTCCACCAACTCAAAAGGGCTACGATGCGATCTGGGTGATCGTGGATCGTTTAACTAAATCTGCACATTTTTTACCGATCAAGATAAGGTACAATCTGGAGCAGCTAACAAAGTTATATGTGAAAGAAATTGTGTCACGACATGGAGTACCAGTATCTATCATTTCTGACAGAGATCTGCGTTTCACGTCAAAATTTTTGGAAGAGCTTACAAGAAAGGTTGGGAACCTAGTTGAGGTTGAGTACGGCGTATCATCCTCAAACGGATGGACAAAGCGAACGAACGATTCAGACTAAGGAGGACATGCTTAGAGCATGTGCGATGGATTTTAAAGGCAACTGGGATGACCACCTACCATTGGTGGAGTTTGCCTATAATAACAGTTATCATGCGAGTATTGGCATGCCGCCATACGAAGCATTATATGGGAGGAAGTGTCGAACACCTCTATGTTGGGACGAAGTCGATGAACGGAGACTGTTGCGACCTGAAATGGTGCAGCAGACCGTGGATGTCGTCAAGGTAATAAGAGCTCAATTGGTAGCGGCTCAGGATCGACAGAAGAAATATGCCGATTTGCATCGTCAGAAGCGAGACTTTGAAGTTGGCAGTTTTGTGTTTTTGAAGGTATCTCCCTGGAAGCGGAAGATCAGATTTAGGAAGAAAGGAAAACTGAGTCCCAGGTTCGTAGGACCATTTGAAGTGTTAAAGAGGGTAGGTGAAGTGGCGTACGAGGTAGCTCTACCTCCTGAACTTGAGCATATTCATAATGTGTTCCACGTTTCTGTGTTGCGGTCATATAAACCCGACTACAAGCATGTGATATCCTATGAACCGATTCAAGTTAAGAAAGACTTGTCATATGAAGAGATTCCTGTCCAGATATTAGATCGGAAAGAGCAAACGTTAAGAAATAAGATCATTCATTCGGTTAAAGTACTTTGGAAGAACCACGCAGCTAAAGAAGCTACGTGGGAGCTAGAAGAGAGGATGAGGAAGAATTATCCGCATCTTTTCGAGTGAAACCATGTTAAGTTTTTGGTACCTAGACTGTAATTCTGGGGACAAAATTCTTATAGGGGAGGAGGATGTAACGACCGAGAATTCTGAAATTGCCTTGTAATTCGAATTTTTGAATATTAATGAATATATTCAATTTTATTAATATTATTTTTGTGTTGTATGTGTAAAGGTTGTGTGACAACCTGGGTTATGTATGTGACGCCCCCAAATCTCTACACTCCCCTGTAGCAGATCTGGTGCTCATGTAGAACTATACAACTGTAAATACTCAATAATATATGACTTCTGTCTATCCAAGATTCACAGTATCCCATAACAGATAATAGTTCTCGTCAGAACGTTGTCTGTGTTTGGATACCCTCACTTAGATGTATAGATTCATATTTTATGAATATCTCTTTAATATCAATATTCCCTATCTATCTGACATTCACAGTATTAATGATATGATTGTCCATAGAACTGAGGGGCGCATTCCGGTAAAGATGGCACCTTACCAGCGCTCATGAGGTGTAACCCCAGAACTTACAGGACTCTCAAAATCATTTAGATACCCTCATTCAGATGTATAGTTCATAAAGACACTGTATTTAACTTAGTACAACTATTCTAAGAATTTAAAGATCAGAGTATAACGCATTCTATGACATAAAGGATCATAATATATTACATAACATTTTGTTCAGTTACATCATTCGTTATACTAAGTTATTACAACAACAAGTCTTTAAAAGACTTAAAGTATTCAACAACAGAAATAAAACTTAATAAGCATGTCTTTTCCCCTTATCAGTCCCAGACGTGCCAGGGATATCATTTACAACTGCAAAAGAAGATATGCGCAAGAATGAGCTACAAATGCTCAGCAAGTTCATTTGAATATATAAACACCATGTGTTTGATTTGAAAGATGTCAACGATTTATACTGAGGGTTCTGTATAAGAACCATATATTTCATTTAGTTCTATCAGTCTTTAAAGACTTAGAACCATTTGAGTTTTGGATATCTGGTAGGTGATCAGCCTCACCAATATCCTAGGAGTATGCATATCATCCTACCATTTGTGGTCAATATATTATCGACATTTATTGGCCTTCCTATGAAGGCATTTCCATTTACTCAGTATAGATGTCTTACCAAACAATTTGGTTTGACACAACAATTTCCGCTCGAATAAACAATATATGAATAATGATTCATTTCTTAAGTTATGCTGAACAAGAAGCAATAACTTCACAATAATTGATAGCAAGATGTATAATACTTGCTTAAATATAACAAAGTTGGGAGACTTGCCTTAGCGTAGCTCACTATAATTTAGTACAATCGGTCAACGCACGTAGTCTACGTATACCAATAATAAGCGTTAGCACGTATATAAACATGTATCACGCTAATCTAAACAAGTTTCATTAAGGTTCGACATTGATTCGGTATCTCGGTCGCGTCCTTAATGGCTAAACACATAGATTGTTCGATAAAACTTCATTTGGAAGTCTAATTATTAGTCTAAATAATTTAATTATTATTTATAATACTTTTAGAAGCTTGGTATTATTTTTAAATAATTTTCAGAAGCTTGGAAGTATTTTTAAATAATTTTACAAGCTTAGGAATATTTTTAAATGATTTAATTATCATTTAGAATAATTTTAAAACATTTAATATGTTATTTAAATAATTTATTTGTCATTTAGAATATTTTTAGATACTTAAAATATTATTTAAATGATTTATTTATCATTTATAATATTTTTAGAAAGATAAAATATTATTTAAATGATTTATTTTATCATTAATAATATTTGTAGAATTTATTTAATTATTAAAATAATATATTTATTACTTATAATAATTTTCAAAACTTAATTTGATATTTAATTTTAATTATCATTTATAACATTTTTTAAATATTTAATATATTATTTAAATGATTTATTTATCATTTATAATATTTAAATATTTAATATTTTATTTAATTATTATATATAATAATTTTATTTACCTTAATATCATTTTTAAATAATTAATATAATTATTTAATGATTTAATATCATTTTTAAATAATTAAGATAATTATTTAATGATTTATTATAATTATTAATTATTATTTAATTAAATTAAATAATATATCAGAATATATAAAAATATTTAAAAATAAATTTTTATAATTTAAAAATGAATTTTCGAATATTTTTATGAATTTTTAATAATTATTTAATAATTATTTATTATTTTATATAATTTATATAATTATTTTTATTAAATTTTATTTAAAACCGTCGCTAAAGGCTTTAGCGACAGAGAATGTGGTCAGAAATCGATAATAGAGTCCGACCACAACGACCCCTTTTTCGTAGCAGAAGTTTTTACTGGTTCTCCAGGGAAATATTAGCGACAGTCTTCAAAGGATTTCTAGGTTTCTGGGTTAAGTTATGAATTTTGTCGCTAAAGGTGTTCGAGTTGGGACTTTTGACCGCAAATAATTTCCAATTGGTTAATGATTTGGGTTTGATTTTTGTTTGTTGTTATACTAGGAATGGCAAGGTATAACGACATATGAAATTTAAGCTTAAACAACATCAATTGAGGCTAGATAAATCGTGGTCAAACTAGCTTGTTGAGGCTGTTCTTGAGTTTCTGGGTAACCCAGAAACTCTTTGGTCATGGTCGGTCAACCATGTTTGACCGTTAATAACTTTCATGCTAGTTACTGATTATGTGATCTAATGATTCTAGATTGGAGTCTACATGGCATTGAACATGTTCAATCCAAGAAACAACATTTACAAACATCATATAAGCAAGATTGAAGCCGGTCAAATCTTGTCAGACGGCTGTCTAGAACACTTAGAATTTTCTGGGCTGCCCAGAATTCAGCCACCCGTGGTCGGTCAACGGGTTTTGACCGTTTATATCTTTCATCCTAGATATTTTTTTACTATTCTACCAATTGGATATTGTAGATAACATGGCATACTACACATACAAACTTTAAAACAGATCAAACGACCAATTTAAGCCGATAAAAATTTCTGACTAAAAGCCTTGTCAGACTGTTCTTGGCTGCCAAGAACAGTTGGGTTTTTCACCAAATTCGACCTTTTAAATGTTATGGATCCTTATTTAACCAACCCAGATCATCAAATAACATGTTTACACATAATCCTAAACATCTAAAACATAAAATTATTGGAGGCTTGAAGATCTAGCATAAAAATTAGGTTTTTGTACCTTTTTCTCCACTTTTTGATTTCTGATCTTTGATTCTGTTCTTGCAGCTATTGAGGCTTATTATGGCTGGTAATATAAGTGTTTAGGGTTCAAAATTTCGTGGCTCACATTATCAGAATGATGTTCTATTTGTAGCAACTTCAAATTAGGGTTTCTTAAGCCCTTTTTCCCATTTACCCTTCTAAAATATCCTAGCCTTGTTACTTGTGCTACTCCTATCTGATCTAAATGTACTACTTTTGCTAGATATTTATAAAGATCTGATTTGTGTTCTTATCCTATTTTAATTGGTTTAAATTTTATTTTTGAATTATTTACTTACTAGTTAAACCTAGATTCTTGCTAATCATGATTAGGATGTTAATTTAGGTTTAGTAATACCCTAATTATGATATTATATCCTAATTAAGATTTATAACTCCATAATTTAGTGTTCTTGAATCAAATTTGGGATTTAGGGTTTCTAATTAGGGTTTAGGGTTTTTAATTTCATAATTAGGGTTTTAATCTTTCGTTTAGGGTTTAGTTTAATCTTAATGATTCATAATTAACATTATGATTCATTATTTAAATCTTAATTATACCAATTAAGATTATTATACAATAATTAGGGTTTTAATTAATCAATTTAAACAATTATTATCAATTAGGGTTTTCAAATTAGGGTTTCTATTTCAGTTTAACATTTTAAACCCTACTTAACTTATTTTAGAAATTTAGCGGTTAATATAATATTATATTAACTCCGAAGCACGACAAAGCACTTCGTCATTTTTAAGCACGACACAACAGCTTACAAAAATAATTTGCCGAGACGGTTCTCGGTGAATTTACCGGAAGCACGACAAATCATTTTGTCCGATTAAGCACGACACATCTGCTAGGCGTAAAATTTTTATTTGACCTAATTGTTTAATAAAATACACAATCACATAATACCAAGTCAGAACAAGAAATTTTATTTCATAAACACATAGTTTATATTTACAAATCTTATTAGGGTTCGAAATCTCTCATTCACCCCCACTAATAAGAATTTCGTCCTCGAAATTTACAGTGCAGTTTATGAAAATAAATGTGGGTAGTTATCTCCGATTTTACTCTCGAGCTCCCACGTAGCTTCCTCGATATTCTGATTTCTCCAGATAACCTTAACTGAAGGTATCTTTTTATTTCGCAAATTTTGTTTTTTCCTATCCACAATTTCAATAGGAATCTCTTCATAAGATAAATCTTTCTCAATGTGAATGGGCTCATAATCGATAACGTGTTTATAATCAGGTTTGTACGGTCGTAACACGGACACATGAAACACGTTATGAATATATTCTAGTTTAGGAGGTAGGGCTACCTCATAGGCTACCTCACCTATCCTCCTCAATATTTGAAATGGCCCAATAAACCTCGGACTCAATTTGCCTTTCTTGCCGAAACGTATTTTTTTTCCTTTCCACAGAGATACTTTTAAGAACACGTGACTACCGACTTCGAAATCTTGTAACTTTTTGTGTTGATTAGCATATTTCTTCTGTCGATCTTGTGACGCTTGTAATCTTCCCCGTATAACTCGAACTACCTCCGCAATTTGTTGCACTATTTCTGGTCCTAACATTTGTCGCTCTCCGACCTCGTCCCAACATAAAGGCGTTCTACATTTTCTTCCGTATAGGGCTTCAAATGGTGGAATCCCTATGCTAGCATGATAACTATTGTTGTAGGTAAATTCTACTAAAGGTCATTGATCTTCCCAACTTTTCTTAAAGTCCATGTTGCAAGTTTGCAACATGTCGTCTAGTGTTTGAATCGTCCTCTCACTCTGACTGTCTGTTTGTGGTGATAAATTGTGCTTAATCTCAACTAGGTTCCTAAGTGTTTCTGGAGACTTTGTCTAAAAGTTCGGAGTAATTAGGGATTTTGGTCTGATACTATAGAAACAGGGACTTCATGTCTAAAAAAAATTTCTTTGATTTAAAGTTCGGCTAACTGGTCAAGACTGAAGTTGACTTTTATGGGTAGAAAATGAGCTAACTTGGTAAGACAATCTACAATTACCAATTGGCATTATGACCTTTCGGTGTGTTTGGAAGACCTACTACGAAGTCCATGGTAATATATTCTCATTTCCATTCGAAAATATTTATGGATTGTAATAATCCACTCGGCTTTTGGTATTCTGCTTTAACCCTTTGACATGTTAAACATTTACTTACCCATTCTATTATTTCTCTTTTCATGTTAGACTACCACAAATGTGGGCTTAAATCCTTGTACATTTTTATACTACCTGGATGTACGACGAACTTAAAATTATGGACTTCATTCAATATTTCATCTTTTTAATTCTTGTACTGAGGGTACCTGAATTCTATCCACGTACCTCAGAACCCCATCTTTGTCTATTCTGAATTTGTCATTCTTTTTATGAGTTATTTCGGTCTTACACTTCTGATACTCTTTATTTGTCTCCTGTTGTTCCTTGACTCTATCAAGTAAAGTCGAACTACTCTCCATAACGAATAACTTCTGGGTAGAGTTAACTGGAACTCTCATCTCAATCTCGAGTTTATCAAACTCTTTTATTAGTACCTCGTTATTGGTCATCACTTTTAACTTCTCTTGGTTCTTCCGACTCAATGCGTTTGCTATGACGTTGACTTTCCCTGGATGATATAAGATCTCATAATCGAAATTCTTTATCAACTCTAGCCACCTCCTCTATCTCATATTTAACTCCTTCTTAGTGAATATATACTTTAGACTTTTGTGATCTGTGTATATCTCACACTTTTCCCCGTACAAATAATGCCTCCAAATTTTTAAAGCAAATACTACGGCGGCTAACTCAAGATCATGCGTAGGATACCTCTTCTCATAATCTTTGAGTTGTCTTGATGCATATGTATTCACCTTTCCATATTGCATTAACACACACCCTAACCCCTTGTGTGATGCATCACTATAAACTTCAAGGCCTCTTTTATCATTAGGTAAAGATAATACTGGTGCCATGCTTAACCGCTTCTTCAACTCTTGAAAACTTTCTTCATATTTATCTGTCTAGACGTACTTTACCATCTTTCTAGTTAACTTGGTTAGCGGGATTGCTATTTTTGAAAAATCTTATATAAAACGCCGATAGTATCCTGCTAAACCGAGAAAACTTCGTACTTCTGTTGGAGTTGTTAGTTGTTCCCAATTCACAACCGTTTCTATCTTTGCTGGATCCACCGTTATTCCATTCTTGTCAATCACATGACCCAAGAACTGGACCCGTTCCAACCAGAATTCACTCTTGGAAAACTTTGCATAAAGTTATTCCTTTCGTAATATCTCCAATACGCTCCTTAAGTGTTTAGCATGCTCCTCCTTTGTTCTCGAGTATACTAAAATATCGTCGATGAACCCTACGACAACTTTGTCTAAGCATGGTTTAAACACTCGGTTCATCAAGTCCATGAATGTATCGGTGCCTTCGTTAATCCAAAAGACATCACAAGAAACTCATAATGTCCATAGTGTGTCCTATACGCTGTCTCCGGTACATCTTCTTTTATTACCTTTAATTGATGATAACTCGATCGTAGGTCGATCTTCGAAAAGTGTTCGGCCCCTTTCAACTAATCAAATAAATCATCAATTCATGGTAAAGGATATTTGTTCTTTATTGTTAACTTATTTAATTCTCTATAGTCAATGCATAACCTTAATATTCCATCCTTCTTCTTTACAAACAACACCGGTGCTCCCCAAGGTGAAACACTAGGTTGTATGTATTTCTTGTCTAAGAGTTCTTATAACTGCGCAAGTAACTCCTTCAACTCTATTGGTGCCATCTTATATGGTGCCTTCGAAACTGGCGTCGTACCATGTGCAAGATCGATAACCAACTCGATCTCCTTATCTGGAGGTAAACCGGGTAAGTCATCTGGAAACACATCCGAAAATTCTCTAACTACAGGTATTTGCTCTAGCTTTACTCCTTCTTTTCGAGTATCTACTATATATGCCAAATAGTCTGTACAACCCTTCCTAAGCAATCTCTCTGCTTGCATTACTGTCAAACATCGAGATTGTTTAGGTGAACAACCACCGTTGAACACTACCTTTGACTTCGACACAGTCAATAGGTTTACACGCTTCCGATGGCAGTCAATCATTGTATTATGATTAACCAACCAATCCCTGCCTAAGATTATAACGAATTCCACTAGTTGTATAGGAATGAGGTTCACAAGAAACTTATGTCCCTTAATTTCTATGTTATAATTTCTATATATGGTTTACCGGGAATTATCTCTTCATTTGCAATTTTTTTTTACGTTTACAAGGTATATCTAAATTTATTAACTGTTGGGTTGGGTTTACTTCTCTATTTTCTGCCTCTACTAATGTCTATGGTCTTCTTCCAAACGACGTTAAGCTATATAAGTACGAATACTAGCATAAATACAAGTACGTAACGCACATAAAACATAATTTGTATATTCATACAGAAGGTTTACATATTCGGCTAGTAGTTTATATAAGTACTACTAGCATTCCCAAACCAGTTTCGCAAAAACTTGGGTAAAGTAGTTTAGATACTACTATTTACATACACACTTTGGTGACCAGATTTATCTAAAGCTTAATCTTACGATACTCATCACACAACATACTTGATACCACCCACCTATTGATGTCATATCCAGTCTTTCCATTCTCTACGGGATAATCCTCTATTCGCTTATCTAGATCCACAAGTGTTTCACGAAATTCTTTATTAGTCATATCAAGTCTTGCTTGGATTTGATATCTTTCTCTTTCCTTTCTTGACAACAGTGTCTGAAGTCGGATATTTAGTCATCCTTCGTTCTCTAACCTTTCTTCCACATACGTTACCCTATTGTTTAAGGTATGTATTTCCATCTGGGCTTGTTCTAGTAGGCTTTCCTCCTCTGGGTCTCCTTCTTCTAACACTTCTACAAACTGATTTCGAACTTCTGATATATATCCCTCCATATTATTGGTTCTTCCTCATCTGCTCCTTCTTCTATAATCTGAACCTCTACAGTGTCCTCATTAGGTTCTGTCGCTTCGACGTCATGGAATTCCAAGTTATTTTGAATTTCTTGTCCTTCTGGATCACTGCCCTGCCCAAGCTCTATCACCTGTGAACCTATCTCCATTGAACTATCTTCCCAATCTGGGTTTGCCACCCTACAAAAGAATTTTACTTGTTTAGTATTATGATGAAGCAAGTTTACACAAAATATAAGGTTTTAAGGTTATCTTATGTGTATTAAGTATTTTACGGACTCAAAGATTATATCCTAAGGTATTTCCCAACTACGTTAGAGCTATAATCTACAGCTCTGATACCATATTGTGACGCTCCCAAATCTCTACACTCCCCTGTAGCAGATCTGGTGCTCACGTGGAACTATACAACTGTAAATACTCAATAATATATGACTTCTGTCTATCCAAGATTCACAGTATCCCATAACAGATAATAGTTCTCGTCAGAACGTTGTCTGTGTTTGGATACCCTCACTTAGATGTATAGATTTATATTTTATGAATATCTCTTTCATATCAATATTCCCTATCTGTCTGACATTCACAGTATTAATGATATGATTGTCCATAGAACTGAGGGGCGCATTCCGGTAAAGATGGCACCTTACCGGTGCTCATTAAGTGTAACCCCAGAACTTATAGGACTCTCAAAATCATTTAGATACCCTCATTCAGATGTATAGTTCATAAAGACACTGTATTTAACTTAGTACAACTATTCTAAGAATTTAAAGATCAGAGTATAACGCATTCTATGACATAAAGGATCATAATATATTACATAACATTTTGTTCAGTTACATCATTCGTTATACTAAGTTATTACAACAACAAGTCTTTAAAAGACTTAAAGTATTCAACAACAGAAATAAAACTTAATAAGCATGTCTTTTCCCCTTATCAGTCCCAGACGTGCCAGGGATATCATTTACAACTGCAAAAGAAGATATGCGCAAGAATGAGCTACAAATGCTCAGCAAGTTCATTTGAATATATAAACACCATGTGTTTGATTTGAAAGATGTCAACGATTTATACTGAGGGTTCTGTATAAGAACCATATATTTCATTTAGTTCTATCAGTCTTTAAAGACTTAGAACCATTTGAGTTTTGGATATCTGGTAGGTGATCAGCCTCACCAATATCCTAGGAGTATGCATATCATCCTACCATTTGTGGTCAATATATTATCGACATTTATTGGCCTTCCTATGAAGGCATTTCCATTTACTCAGTATAGATGTCTTACCAAAACAATTTGGTTTGACACAACAATTTCCGCTCGAATAAACAATATATGAATAATGATTCATTTCTTAAGTTATGCTGAACAAGAAGCAATAACTTCACAATAATTGATAGCAAGATGTATAATACTTGCTTAAATATAACAAAGTTGGGAGACTTGCCTTAGCGTAGCTCACTATAATTTAGTACAATCGGTCAACGCACGTAGTCTACGTATACCAATAATAAGCGTTAGCACGTATATAAACATGTATCACGCTAATCTAAACAAGTTTCATTAAGGTTCGACGTTGATTCGGTATCTCGGTCGCGTCCTTAATGGCTAAACACATAGATTGTTCGATAAAACTTCATTTGGAAGTCTAATTATTAGTCTAAATAATTTAATTATTATTTATAATACTTTTAGAAGCTTAGTATTATTTTTAAATAATTTTCAGAAGCTTGGAAGTATTTTTAAATAATTTTACAAGCTTATGAATATTTTTAAATGATTTAATTATCATTTAGAATAATTTTAAAACATTTAATATGTTATTTAAATAATTTATTTGTCATTTAGAATATTTTTAGAAAGATAAAATATTATTTAAATGATTTATTTATCATTTATAATATTTTTAGAAAGATAAAATATTATTTAAATGATTTATTTTATCATTAATAATATTTTTAGAATTTATTTTATTATTAAAATAATTTATTTATTACTTATAATAATTTTCAAAACTTAATTTGATATTTAAATGATTTAATTATCATTTATAACATTTTTTAAATACTTAATATATTATTTAAATGATTTATTTATCATTTATAATATTTAAATATTTAATATTTTATTTAATTATTATATATAATAATTTTATTTACCTTAATATCATTTTTAAATAATTAATATAATTATTTAATGATTTAATATCATTTTTAAATAATTAAGATAATTATTTAATGATTTATTATAATTATTAATTATTATTTAATTAAATTAAATAATATATCAGAATATATATAAAAATATTTAAAAATAAATTTTTATAATTTAAAAATGAATTTTTGAATATTTTTATGAATTTTTAATAATTATTTAATAATTATTTATTATTTTATATAATTTATATAATTATTTTTATTAAATTGTATTTAAAACCGTCGCTAAAGACTTTAGCGACAGTCTTCAAAGGATTTCTAGGTTTCTGGGTTAAGTTATGAATTTTGTCGCTAAAGGTGTTCTTCATGAAGAACAGCCGGTCATGGTCGAGTTGGGACTTTTGACCGCAAATAATTTCCAATTGGTTAATGATTTGGGTTTGAATTTTGTTTGTTGTTATACTAGGCATGGCAAGGTATAACGACATATGAAATTTAAGCTTAAACAACATCAATTGAGGCTAGATAAATCGTGGTCAAACTAGCTTGTTGAGGCTGTTCTTGAGTTTCTGGGTAACCCAGAAACTCTTTGGTCATGGTCGGTCAACCATGTTTGACCGTTAATAACTTTCATGCTAGTTACTGATTATGTGATCTAATGATTCTAGGTTGGAGTCTACATGGCATAGAACATGTTCAATCCAAGAAACAACATTTACAAACATCATATAAGCAAGATTGAAGCCGGTCAAATCTTGTCAGACGGCTGTCTAGAACACTTAGAATTTTCTGGGCTGCCCAGAATTCAGCCACCCGTGGTCGGTCAATGGGTTTTGACCGTTTATATCTTTCATCCTAGATATTTTTTTACTATTCTACCAATTGGATATTATAGATAACATGGCATACTACACATACAAACTTTAAAACAGACCAAACGACCAATTTAAGCCGATAAAAATTTCTGACTAAAAGCCTTGTCAGACTGTTCTTGGCTGCCAAGAACAGTTGGGTTTTTCACCAAATTCGACCTTTTAAATGTTATGGATCCTTATTTAACCAACCCAGATCATCAAATAACATGTTTACACATAATCCTAAACATCTAAAACATAAAATTATTGGAGGCTTGAAGATCTAGCATAAAAATTAGGTTTTTGTACCTTTTTCTCCACTTTTTGATTTCTGATCTTTGATTTTGTTCTTGCAGCTATTGAGGCTTATTATGGCTGGTAATATAAGTGTTTAGGGTTCAAAATTTCGTGTCTCACATTATCAGAATGATGTTCTATTTGTAGCAACTTCAAATTAGGGTTTCTTAAGCCTTTTTTCCCATTTTACCCTTCTAAAATATCCTAGCCTTGTTACTTGTGCTACTCCTATCTGATCTAAATGTACTACTTTTGCTAGATATTTATAAAGATCTGATTTGTGTTCTTATCCTATTTTAATTGGTTTAAATTTTATTTTTGAATTATTTACTTACTAGTTAAACCTAGATTCTTGCTAATCATGATTAGGATGTTAATTTAGGTTTAGTAATACCCTAATTATGATATTATATCCTAATTAAGATTTATAACTCCATAATTTAGTGTTCTTGAATCAAATTTGGGATTTAGGGTTTCTAATTAGGGTTTAGGGTTTTTAATTTCACAAATAGGGTTTTAATCTTTCGTTTAGGGTTTAGTTTAATCTTAATGATTCATAATTAACATTATGATTCATTATTTAAATCTTAATTATACCAATTAAGATTATTATACAATAATTAGGGTTTTAATTAATCAATTTGAACAATTATTATCAATTAGGGTTTTCAAATTAGGGTTTCTATTTCAGTTTAATATTTTAAACCATACTTAACTTATTTTAGAAATTTAGCGGTTAATATAGTATTATATTAACTCCGAAGCACGACAAAGCACTTCGTCATTTCTAAGCACGACACAACAGCTTACAAAAATAATTTGCCGAGACGGTTCTCGGTGAATTTGCCGGAAGCACGACAAATCATTTTGTCCGATTAAGCACGACACAGCTGCTAGGCGAAAAATTTTTATTTGACCTAATTGTTTAATAAAATAAACAATCACATAATACCAAGTCAGAACAAGAAATTTTATTTCATAAACACATAGTTTATATTTACAAATCTTATTAGGGTTCGAAATCTCACAATGTAAATGCATGAAATTTTACGTGTTATAATTTTGGTTAAGTGAATAATTGATTTCGCATAGCGTCGCTAAATCACTATTCACGGGGCATGTTTCCCGAGGCACTATTCATGCCGGATATTTTTGTGTCTTTTTGACTTTAATAAATTTCATAAATACGTGTATGCGTACGAATAATTTTTCCAAGTGTCGAAAATTGTATTTGAACTGATAGGTGATTTTATCCGTATCCGAAATGTATTAAATGGGTGTTCCGAATATTTGGACAAATCCCTTAATAATTATTTTTACCCATCCCAATATTTATGGTAATACCCATTTTAATTTTGGGTAGGGTTATTTACCAGTTTTGGTACAAGAATGGGAGTTTTCGGATATATTTTTGGTGTTTTCGAGTATTTATTTTGGCTTGTTATTCCAAGTGGGAACCACCAGACAATTTTCCACCAATCAAATTGCTAGGAATGACTGAGTGGGGGGAGTATTGCCGGCAAGTGGAATTTCCACCTTGAGCCACTCCCATTTTTCTCCCACTTCTCCCTAATTCACTCCACTTCTCCCAAATCATTCAAACATTCATTCTCTCTTGCATTCCACACTCCTCCCATTCCCATCAGCTGATAGAGAGAGAGAGAAAGAGAGAGAGAGCTACAAAGAAGGAAGATAAAGAAGTCGCCGGAGTTCGCCGGAAAAAGGAGAAGAAGGTCGCCGAAAAAAGCAAGGAAGAAGAAGGAGAAGGCACGGGTGAAAGAAGAAGAGGATTCAAGCAAGGAGAACCCCCTAAACAAAGCCTAGCCGAACTCCTTAACATCTAGGAAGGATTTACAGAGGTAAGCAATCAATCAAATCTATTTCATTTGATTTCTTGTAAAGATTTTCAAGTTTTTCTTAGTTTTGAGCTCTTAAGCTTGTGGGTCGGATTTTTGGCGATTCTTGGTGTTTTTGTTTGTTGTGATTGTTTGTAAATATTTTTAAGAGACTATATAAGCCATTAATAACATCAAAATGGAACAAAAACGTAAGAAATCCTTACTTTGGCTTAATGGAGCAAGAACAATGGACTTTGGACATGAACATGGACTGTTGGACGAATTTAGAGGATTTTGTAGCTATGATTCCTTACTTGTTGTGTTTATTTGTTGTTGTCATATTGTAGTTCCAAGGGTTACAAGGTTAACACAACTGGAATCGAGTAAAAAGATGTAAAACGAAGATTTGGTGATGATTTTTGTAAAGAACACGAAGAACACCAAGAACACGAAAATATAACATGAGTTGATACTTTGGCCTAAGATTTGGCCATGTTAATATTAATGGATAACTCTAAATTTTTGATATGTTGTAGCCTTATGTCTTAGGAGTCCATAGAGTCCAGAACGGACCAATTTGAACGTGTATTGAGGGAGTTATGGTGGTTGGAAGCAAGATAGGACTAGAACACCAAAACAGAACATTCCGGGAAGCAAAACGGGTTGGGGACTCAGGCCGAGCGCCTAAGGCGCTGGCTAGACGCTGGCTACAAGTCCAGCTACTGTGAGAGAGTGCTTTAGGCGCTGCTCATAGGCCATTTTGAGCGCCTAAGGCGCTGGACAAGAGGTTGTGCAAACAGCTTCGACGTCCTTTAGTAAAATGGGCATAACTTTCTTATACGAACTCGGATTCAGGTCATGCAAGATGATTCAGAAAGAGAATGATAGACCTACAACTTTCGTTCTTTAAGTTTTCCAATTAGAGGTCTGTAGCATCGTCTAAATTGGCCATTTATAGGACTGATATGTAATTGAGGGCAATCGGAGGGTGTCGGGCATGCGCGTAAGCACATGTAATGCTCCCGACATTGTAAAATGTTGTTCTAAGTTCTAAAACATGAATATTATGATTTATAATGATGCTTAGCATTAACCAATGAGTATGAGATAAATCGAATGGGCGGGCTAGGCGTACGCAATTGCGTGTCGCTTGGGCATTCGAATAGGCAAGTTTGGCGTACAAACGAACAAGCGTCGTAACGCCGTAAGTAGTGGGCATAACCTTGTTTAATATTTCGTTTCTAGTATGAATGAGACATTATAGAGTAGTATAAGACATTATTTGATATCCGGTATGTGACTAATTATTATGTGGATATGTACTTAATTGTGTAGGATATTAAGGAGCGTGTGTTGTAATATTGTACCAGACACACCAGGCAAGTTTCCTAACGCTTGTCTAACCCTTGTGTTGGGCAAGTTTCCCTAACCTTACTCGAATTATATTTTGAGCAGGTTTCATATTTTATACAGGTGTTATATATTGTTGCAAGTTTCATGACTCAAATGGAGTTATTACTTTTGAATCATATTAGTGGATTAATTATTGTCAATTACTCCACCTCCAAGATAATTATTGATATTCGCAGCTTATGCATTTGAAGTCATTATTTGTTGTTGGATTGTGAAAACGTTTAAGTTCTTCGTTCATGAACTGTTTAAGGAAATAGTCTACGCCATTTGTTTTGGCTAGACATGTACAGGTTATGATTTTAAAAGCTATCCAAACCAGTAGTTGGTACGGATTCTTGGACTGAGAGAGCAACCCTTATTAGGAGATTATAATGTGTCGGTTATTCGATGCAGTCAGAGTTAAATGTTATGCATATACATGGTGTGCGAGAGGCTAATCCCCTCGAGTACAACTGAGGGGCCAGGTTTTAAAGGAGTTAGTTGAATGATTGACTCTTTTGCCAAAAGTTCATGGTCGGTTGGACCACTCAGCAGTAAATAATCATTATTTATTGATTCATTTGGACTTTGATTATGTCATTTCAGCTATTTCATCAATGTTCATAAATTGTTGATCTATGCAGCTATTATTCTTATTCATTCATGATATATCTTCTTCTTGCTTTTAAACTTGCTGAGCAAAGTAGTTGCTCACCCTTGCTATATCATGAACCTATTGCAGTTAAGCCAGAGAGTTCCAAAGAGGGCAAAGGCAAATGAAAGCTTAAGGAATAGTTATATGTACTATTCCGTTATGTAATCGTGGAATAGTTTTGTATTATTAATATATTCTACGATGTATTTATTTAAGGTTATAGACCTTGGGACCGTAGTAAACCTTTTGTAATGAACAACATATGTTTATTTATTCCGTATTAGTTAATTTATGTTGTTAGAGGTGTATGGATGTATTTTATCGTGAGCACCAAATTCAAGGTATTGGTACCTGAATTTGGGGGTGTCACAGACACCCCCAAATTCAGATACCAATACCTCGAATTTGGTGCTCACGATAACCAACATCCAAATACCTCCAATCAATATATGACAACTAAATGCGGAATAAATAATCATACATTGATCATTTCAGAAGGTTTACAAAAGGGTCCCAAGGTCTATAACCTTAATTAAACATTACGAAGCTACAAACGTAACTATCTTAATTCGCATTACATAATCTGAAGTCTAAACAATACATTAAAACAGATGGCGCGCATGTCCGAAGCCTAGAACTTCATCTTCTCCTTGCCCTTATCTCTGCTCGAGCACCCGGGCTTAACTATAATGTTTCCATAATATAGCAAGGGTGAGCAACACGTTTGCTCAGCAAGTTTAATACGAATAAGAGTTATATCATGAATGAATATGAATAATAATATCATAGTTCAATAATAACTGGAATTAATGAAACAACTGACGATATAATCAAAGTTCAACGAATGGGTGAAGATTGATTGCTTACTACCGAGAATCAAAATATACTATGAACACACACATGAGGCATCAGTCACATTAACTGGCCCCCTTAGGTTACAAACTCCATAATGTGTACGCGAGGGGATCAGCCTCCTGTACCTATGAATATGCATACCATTTAATTCTACTCTGTATCGTCTTTCAGATACTTAGGTTACTCCCCATCATGGGGTTGTTCATCTTAGTCTAAGAATCCATTCCAACAATAGGTTTGGATAGCTTTTAAAGTAATTATCATGCATAAGTCTAGCCGAACAAGTGACTCAGACCTTTCTTAGAACAGTGCGTGAATATCAGCACCTTAAAGAATAATACAGTCCAACGAGAGAACTGAAATCAAATGCTCTGTGGGCGAATGCTAATAATATCGACGTGGAATAATTTTAAAACAATTAAACCACTTAGCACATACTTGAGAAATGGAACTCGAGCTTAATTCGAGGAACTTGCATTAGAAGATAAATTCCAGAACTAGCTCAATATAGGGATTGAGTAAGATGGAACTTGCAATAATAAACATAAGATTAGAAACCTGCCTGATTGCTGTTTATAAAATACTCTACGATTCTTGTGACGCCCCCAAATCCGGGTCACCCGAACCGCGGACCTGGTTCATCACTTTCTAGAACATACATCATACTATCGATACTTTACAGCGGAAATAAAGGAATATTTACATTGATATAACATAAATAATCATGTCCCAAGTCTCGAAACCAAAACTCCTACAAAACGTAACTTAATACATAAGGGTAATTAAGTCTTAATACATCACAAAAGTCAACGAGTCTTAATACATAATCAAAATGGTAATCTTAACGGTACAAAGCTAATTAGTAGTTTTGCCTTTGCCTTTATCCTTCCCTGAGCTTTCACCACGAGTTCCACTAACTGAAATATTTTAAGGAAAGCAAGGGTGAGCAACAAATTTGCTCAGCAAGTATAATAACAATAAACGTGAATCATCACATGAATACTTTATAGCTTACAAGAATCAAGAGAATAAAAGATAGCTCAAGAACTTGAACAATTTCTACGAATGATCTCTTTAACACAGTTGTAAGGCCTCTATGGACCGAATGATTTCAATGTTCCCAAATGGAGGAAATATTCTATACTGAGTAGTCATCATGACCCTGAACTTTTACTAGAGTCACCAGAAATTCATCTGATAACCCAACAGACTAATACAATAGGTGATCATCCTAATGTACCCGGTGTTATACATAACCCCTTTTACATACTGTTCGCGCACGTGTCGGTTTCCCGACATACATACTGTTTCCCCTGCTATGAGGGTTGTTCATCTCAGCTTTACATAGGAATCCAAACCAAACAATTTGATCAGATAGCTTTACTTAACAACAATAATGATTAAACATGCGTCTAGCTGAAACAATTGGCTTTGACATCTATCTGATGCAGTTCATAAATATAGAACTTGAAAGCTTTAATAACATGCGTTGAAGCATAGTTAAATAACGTGAACGAACATTAGTTCATTCTGAGAGTACTTGCAATTCGACAATGATTGAAGTAAAAGAACCTGTCCAGAATATCTTGAATAAGATAAGAGACTCGCTTAATGAAGTAATACTTGCAACAATATACAATATTTGTATAGGATAGGAAACTTGCTCAAATAAAATAGTTGAGTAAGGAACTTGCAATAATATAGAATGATTGCTCAATCAATAATTAACTCGCACAATAGAACTTGCCCAACACAAGGGTTAGACAAGGGTTAAAGAAGAACTTGCCTGATGCGCTGCTACAATATTACAACACACGCTCCTTAATATCCTACACATGTAAATACATATTCACATAACAATTAGTCATATAAAGACTAGGTTTAAAACAGACGCTGCATCATTAAAACATATTGATTGCCCTACGACTACCCATTAGTCAATTTACGCCTTATGACAACATCACTTAGGTTGACACATAGTATACAATTAAGCAATTAAGGCTTAACATAAATAACTAACTTGTCTAATCATTTATACAAAAATATAAGTGTTGGATCCGCTGAAAAGAACTCATTAGGTCCGACCCGACCTGACCCAGCCTAACTGCCCGACCCGGTCCAGACACAGAACTGGCGCTACAGCGCCAAGCCAAAGCACTGGGCCTCACGCTGCGGTGTGAGTCCCGTGTTTTCTCCATGATAGGGCTTCACGCTGCAGCGTGAGCCTTAGAGCTTGGGCCTCACGCTGCGGCGTTAGTCCCGGTCTTTTCCCATATTGCCCTTCACTGCAGCGTGAGCTGCAAGGCTTATGAGTTGCGCTACGGCGCCATTCTGCAATAGCCGGATTCTGGGTTTGTTTCTAGTTCGCGACTCCGACCTCCATAACTCCTTCAATACACAAGCAAATTGGTCCATTCCGGACTCTATGGACTCCTAACTTATGGGGATACAACATATCAAAAATTTATATTTACCCATAAACATTAACATGGCCAAATCTTAAGCCAAATTGCAAAGTTCATACTCCGTTCTTCGAGTTCTTGACAAGTTTTACAAAAATCATCACTACGAACTCGTTTTAACTCCTTTTTACTCCATTCCAACTGGGTTAGCTTCGTAACCCATGGAACTACAATACCATAGCAACAAATAAAATTAACGAACATGAAATCATAGCTCTACAGTCCTCTAAAAAGTCCGAACGTCCAAGTTCATGTCCAAAGTCCATTGTTCTTGCTCCATTAAGCCAAGGTAAGGATTTCTTGTGTTTTTGTTCCACTTTGATGTTATTAATGGCTTACATAGTCTCTTAACAACATTTACAAACATCTAGAACAAACAAAAACATCCAGAATCGCTAAAAAATCAATCCACAAGCTCAAGAGCTCAAAAACTAAGAAAACTTGAAAAACTTAACAAGAAATCGAATGGAAAGAATTTGATTGATTGTTTACCTCTATAATCCTTCCTAGATGTTAAGGAGCTCGGCTAGGCTTTGTTTTGGGGGTCCTCCTTGCTTGGATTCTCTTCTTCTTCCACCCGTGCCTTCTTCTTCTTCCTCCTTCCTTTTTCCGGTGACCTTCTTCTCTTTTTCCGGCGACTTCCGGCGACTCCTTCTTCCTTTCTCTTCTACAACTCTCTCTCTGTAATATTTCGAACCCTAATAAGATTTGTATATGTAAATTATGTGTTTAATAAATAAATTTTCATGATTTGACTTTGTATTATGTGATTGTGTATTTTATTAAACAATTAGGTCAAATAAATTTTTTTTGCCAAGCAGCTGTGTCGTGCTTAATCGGACAAAATGATTTGTCGTGCTTCCGGCGAATTCACCGAGAAGCGTTTCGACAAATTATTTTTGAAAGCTGTTGTGTCGTGCTTCGAAATGACAAAGTGATTTGTCGTGCTTTGGAGTTAATATAATATCATATTAACTGATAAAATTCTAAAATAAGTTAATTAGGGTTTAAAATGTTAAACTGAAATAGAAACATTTAGGGTTCTTTTGTAGGATGGCTATTAGATAGTGAGCCAGACGAGGTTCCAGATTATGTGCCAGCTACTCCTAAGTTAGATACAGAGGAGGATCTAGAGGAAGAACCAGAAGAGGAAGAACTCCTGCATGATCAGGAGATATTAGAGGCTGAGGAGGCTGATCATCCTATAGATGGAAAGCTAGTAGACCCGGATCCAGATGAGGTAATTGGAGTGAGTCAGATGATGCGTGTCGACAGACACGAGGAGATAGTGACCGGATTAGTCCAGCAGTCAACCATAGATCTAGAGGCGGCCAATTTTCGAGCCTATGTAGCTGAAAGGTTATTGGAGAGTGAGAGGGATAATACTCACCGTCTTAAGACACTTCTCCAAAATGCTCAGAAAGAGAGGCAAGAGGCCCAGATGTATTTATACCGAGCGGATAAGGGATGCCAGGAAACGTTCAGCAATTTAGAGCGTCGGGTGCTAAAGTACCCAGTAGAGGAGAATAGGGTGGATTATATGATTGACCGATCAATGGTCTCCATATGATCCAAGATGCTTCTAAAGAGGCATGTGATCGTTTGGTTTAGTTTAGTACTTAAGTTTGTTTGTTGTAGTTTGTATTATAAGAATTTTGGGGTTGTAAAACAGGAAATCTGTTGTAATAACTAGTGGAAGTATAAACCACTAGTCGAATATGTAACCGTTTTGCATGTTATATACAAAATTGCGTTTGTACAATCAAATTGTTAGTTCTATGTGTAGCGTATCCTTGTATTTATACATGTTTTTCTTTATTTTAGAGTCACAGCATCAGGACGAAGAACCCAGACCAGAAATGAAACCACTGAACCAAACCCAACTCAACAACTGGTAGATTTACTGTTAGGAGCCTTACAAGGTCAACCACCACATCAGCCCAACCCAAATAATCCACATAGGTCGTCATTTAAGGATTTTAAAACCGTTGGACCACCTGAGTTCAAAGGAACTGCAGATCCAGTTGAGGCCCAGACTTGGATAACCGAAATGGAGAAGTTTTTCACGGTAATCAATGTAAGCGAAGAACAAAAGACCATATTTACAACCTTTTTCCTAAAAGGTGAGGCAAACGTTTGGTGGGAAACCACAAAAACCAGGGCCGGTGAAGGAGTAGTTCCGTGGGTAAGATTCAAGGAATTATTCTTTGAAAATTACTTTCCACAAACAATGCAAGACAGAATGGAAGTAAAATTCTTAGAGTTAAAACAAGGGGATATGACTGTATCTCAGTATACAGCTAAATTTAATAAGTTGTCTCGTTTTGCTCTACATCAAGTGAACTCTGAGACGAGAAAAACTAGAAGATTTGAGGAAAGGTTAAAACCTCAAATAAGGAGTAAAATATCAATCTTTCAGTTAAACAAATTTTCGGAGATTCTTGAGAAGGCTGTTATAGCTGAGATCGAGAATGAAAATCTTCTCAAGTTTCATAAGGAGAAGAGGAGTCAAAATGAAGGTGGAAAGTTTAAAGGGGAAGTTAGTACAGGGGGTACTAATAACAAAAAGAGGAAGTGGGATACCACTTTTTCTAATAACTTTGGAAGAAAGGGGAATAATTACAATAACAACAACAACACCAATAGAAACCAGAATAATAATAATAGGGTAAGACGTTGTGTCACATATGGAAAGAACCACCAGGGAGTATGTCGCCAGAAGGTGGTTACTTGTTACAGTTGTGGACAAGAAGGACATTATTCCTCTGATTGTCCCAAGAAGATTAATAATAACACCAATCAGGGAAATCAGAATTTTAAATGTTATATTTGTGGCGCAACGGGTCACATATCGAGGAATTGTCCAAGGAATAGTAACCAAATAGGGGGAGGAAATCAAGCCCCAAACCACACCCTCAAACCTACAGTAGCAGGAACTGGAGGTCCGAGTCGTCCAACCGCCAGAACGTTTAATATGACGATGAGGGATGTTGTTGCTGCACCGGACGTGGTAACAGGTATCATCCCTATCGACACTTTAAATGCATGTGTTATTTGATTCTGGTGCTACTTGTTCATTTGTGTCTAATAGCTTTGCTAAGAAGTTGAAAATACCATGCGAAGACTTAGACATACCTTTCAATGTGGAAATTGCTAATAGAGAGATAATTCCCGTTAAAACTGTATATAGACATTGTAACGTAGGGATTAAGGGACAAAAGTTTCTTGTGGACCTCTTTCCTATACAGCTCGGGGAATTCGATATAATTTTAGGCATGGATTGGTTGGTTAATCATAATGTAATGATTGATTGTCATCGGAAATGTGTAAACCTGTTGACTGAGTCGAAGTCAAAGATAGTGTTCAACAGTGGTTGTTCACCTAAGCAATCTCGATGTTTGACAGTAATGCAAGCAGAAACATTACTTAGGAAGGGTTGTACAGGTTATTTGGCATATATAGTAGATACTCAAAAGGAAGGAGCAAAGTTAAATCAAATACCTGTAGTTAGAGAATTTCCGGATGTATTCCTAGATGATTTACCAGGTTTACCTCCGGATAGAGAGATCGAATTTGTTATTGATCTTGCACCTGGTACGGCACCAGTTTCAAAAGCACCCTACAGGATGGCACCCGTAGAGCTGAAGGAGTTACTTGTGCAGTTACAAGAACTCTTAGACAAAAAGTACATACAACCCAGTGTTTCACCATGGGGAGCACCGGTATTGTTTGTAAAGAAGAAGGATGGTACGTTAAGGTTATGCATTGACTATACAGAATTAAATAAGTTAACCATAAAGAACAAATATCCTTTACTATGAATTGATGATCTGTTTGACCAGTTGAAAGGGGCCGAACACTTTTTGAAGATCGACCTACGATCAGGTTATCATCAATTAAAGGTAAGAAAAGAAGATATGCCGAAGACAGCGTTTAGGACACGCTACGGACATTATGAGTTTCTTGTGATGTCTTTTGGATTAACAAATACGTCGATAGCATTCATGGACTTGATGAACCGAGTGTTTAAACCATGCTTATACAAATTTGTCGTAGTGTTCATCGATGATATTTTAGTATACTCGAGAACAAAAAGAAGAGCATGCTGAACACTTAAGAAGCGTATTAAAGATATTACGCAAGGAACAACTTTACGCAAAGTTTTCCAAGTGTGAGTTCTGGTTGGAAAGAGTCCAGTTCTTGGGTCATGTAATTGACAAGAATGGGATTGCAGTAGATCCAGCAAAGATAGAAGCGGTTGTGAATTGGGAACAACTAACTACTCCAACAGAAGTGCGAAGTTTTCTCGGTTTAGCAAGGTACTATAGACGTTTTATACAATATTTCTTAAAGATAGCGACCCCGCTAACCAATTTAACTCGAAAGACGGTAAAGTATGTCTGGACAGATAAATGTGAAGAAAGCTTCCAAGAGTTGAAGAAGCAATTAAGCATGGCACCAGTGTTATCTTTACCAGATGATACAGGCGGCCTTGTAGTTTATAGTGATCCGTCACACAAGGGATTAGGTTATGTGTTAATGCAACATGGGAAAGTGATTGCATATGCATCAAGACAACTCAAAGATTATGAGAAGAGATATCCTACGCATGATCTGGAGTTAGCCGCTGTAATATTTGCTTTAAAAATTTGGAGGCATTATTTGTACGGAGAGAAGTGTGAAATATACACAGATCACAAGAGTCTGAAGTATATATTCACTCAGAAGGAGTTAAACATGAGGCAGAGGAGATGGCTAGAGTTAATAAATGATTTCGACTGTGAAATTTTATATCATCCAGGGAAAGCCAACGTCGTAGCAGACGCGTTAAGTAGGAAGAATCAAGAAAAGTTGAATATAATCACCAACAACGAGGTACTGATAAAAGAGTTTGACAAACTTGAGATCGAGGTAAGAGTTCCAGTGAATTCTACCCAAAGGTTATTTGTTGTGGATAATGGTTCAACTTTGTTGGAGAAAGTCAAGAGACTACAGGAGACAGATGTAGAATGTCAGAAGTATAAGGCCGAAATATCCCATAAAAAGAATGTCAAATTTAGAGTGGACAAAGATGGAGTACTGAGATACGAAAATAGAATTTGGGTACCTTTAGTACAAGAACTAAAAGACGAAATACTGAATTAAGCCCACAATTCTAAATTCGTTGTACATCCAGGGAGTACAAAAATGTACAAAGACTTGAGCCAACATTTTTGGTGGTCTAACATGAAAAGAGAAATAACAGAGTGGGTAAGTAAATATTTAACGTGTCAAAGGGTTAAAGCTGAACACCAAAAGCCGAGTGGATTATTACAACCCTTAGAAATTCCTGAGTGGAAATGGGAGCATATTACCATGGATTTTGTCATAGGACTTCCAAATACACAGAAAGGTCACATGCCATTTGGGTAATTGTAGATTGTCTTACCAAATCAACTCATTTTCTACCCATTAAAATTAACTTCAGTCTTGACCAGTTAGCCAAACTTTACATCAATGAAATTATTTCTAGACATGGAGTCCCTGTTTCTATAGTATCAAACCGAGATCCACGATTTACTTCAAATTTTTGGATGAGTCTCCAGAAAAATTTAGGAACTGAGTTGAGACTAAGCACAACATATCATCCACAAACTGACGGTCAGAGTGAGAGAACCATTCAAACATTGGAAGGCATGTTGCGCTCTTGCATCATGGATTTCAAGGGAAGTTGGGAAGATCAATTACCTTTGGTAGAATTTGCCTACAACAATAGCTACCATGCCAGCATAGGAATGCCACCATTTGAAGCTTTATATGGAAGAAAATATAGGACGCCTTTATGTTGGGACGAGGTTGGTGAACGACAAATGCTAGGACCCGAAATAGTTCAACAAACCGCTGAGGTAGTTCGAATTATATGAGGAAGATTACAAGCATCTCAAGATCGACAGAAGAAATATGCAGATCAACACAGGAAGCTACAAGATTTCGATATCGGTAGTCACGTGTTTTTAAAAGTTTCTCCGTGGAAGGGCAAAATACGTTTCGGCAAGAAAGAAAAATTGAGTCCACGATTTATTGGACCATTCCAAATATTAAGAAAGATAGGTGAAGTAGCTTATGAGGTAGCCTTACCTCCTGAGTTAGAACATATCCATAACGTGTTTCATGTGTCCGTGTTACGACCATACAAACCTGATTATAAACACGTTATCGATTACGAACCTATTCAGATCGAGAAAGATTTATCTTATGAGGAAGTTCCTATCGAAATCATAGATAGGAAAGAACAACATCTACGAAATAAAGTGATCCCTTTAGTTAAAGTTATATGGAGGAATCAAAACATAGAGGAAGCTACGTGGGAGCTCGAGAGTAAAATGCGAGATAATTACCCACACTTGTTTTTGTAATCTGTACCGTAATTTCGAGGACAAAATTATTATTAGTGGGGGTGAATGTAATATTCTGAACCTAATAAAATTTATATATGTAAATTATGTGTTTAATAAATGAATTTTCATGATCTGACTTTGTATTATGTGATTGTGTATTTTATTAAACAATTAGGTCAAATAAAAAATTTTCGCCAAGCAGCTGTGTCGTGCTTAATCGGAAAAAATGATTTGTCGTGCTTCCAACGAATTGTGTCGTGCTTCGAAATGACAAGTGATTTGTCGTGCTTCGGAGTTAATATAATATCATATTAACTGATAAAATTCTAAAATAAGTTAATTAGGGTTTAAAATGTTAAACTGAAATAAAAACCCTAATCGGTAAAAGCTGTCCGAATTGGTCAATTGAAACCCTAATTACTCTACAAGGATCTTAATTGATATAATTAAGATCTAAATAATGAATCATAATATTAATTATAAATCATTGAACTTATATTAAGACCCTAATTGAAGATTGAAAACCCTAAACCCTAATTTGAAATCTTAAACCCTAATTCGGAACCCTAAAACCCTAATTTGATTCAATAACACTAAATTATGAAATGATAAACTTTAATTATGATATATTAACTTAATTAAGTTATTACTAAACATGATTAAACACCCTAATCATGATTAACAAAAATCTAGATTTAATTAGTAAGTAAATAAATCAAAAATAAAAGTTTAAACCAATTAAAATAGGATAAGAACACAAATCAGATATTTTCATATCTCCAGCACAAGTAGGTGAACAAGATCAGATGGAGAGCAGCACAAGTCCCAAGGTTAAGATATTTTTGGAGGCAAAGTTTGGAAAATGACCTAAGAACCCCTAATTCCAAGTTGCTATAAATAGAATGAGATTCTGACCATTTAACCTACGAAATTTTCAAAGCTTATACACTTATAAACATATCTAAACAAGCCCCTGCAACCACAAGCTCAGAATCAAAAGCCAGAAATCAAAATTTGAAGAAAAAGGTGCATAAACCCTAATTTTAAGTTTGATCTTCAAGCCTGCAAAAATTTTGTGTTCTAGATGTTTAGGATTATGTATAAACATGTTATATGATGATCTGGGTTGGTTAAACAAGTAACCATAACAATTAAAGGGTCGAATTTGATCAAAAACTCAAACTGTTCTTGGCAGTCAAGAACAATCTAACAAGCTATTTTGTTAGAGCTTTTGATCGGCTTAAAATGTTTGTTTGATGTGTTTTAAAGCATGAATCAATAGTATGCCATGTTAGCTTTAATATCCAATTGATAGGAGTCTAAAATTATTTCACAGTAGGAAGTTATAGGTGGTCAAAACCCATTGACCGATCATGAGAACCTGTTTCTGGGTTACCCAGAAACTTGAAGAACACTCTGACAGTGTTCTGACAGCTTTTCAACGCGCCCAGATCATGCCTAAATGAACTTTTAAATGTTATTTCTTGGATTAGACTTATAGTATGTTATGTAAACTATAATCTTGAAGCATTAAAACACCTAAACAATCAACAAATTGAACGGAATTAATGGTCAAACCACGTTGACCGTTATGACTGACTGAGTTTCTGGGTAACCCAGAAACTCAAGAACAGTTATGAACGGGGTAGTTTGACCATAAATTATCTAACATGATATGATATAATTTGAGATGAAATTTAACATGTCGTTGTACACTGCCATGTTGGCTATAATAACAAACAAAAATCAAACATAAACAACAAACCAGCTGAGATTAATTTGAGGTCAAAAGTCACTGTTGGACGGTTGCCTAGAAAGCAGTTGCACACTGTCGCTAAAGCCTTTTAGCAACGGTTTTCAATAAAAATTAATAAAAATTAATTAAATAAATTATAAAATAATAAATAAATATTAAATAATTATTAATAATTAATAATTATATTCAAAAATCATTTTTAATTATAAAAATTTATTTTTAATATTTTTATATATATCTGAAATATTATTTAATTTAATTAAATAATAAATAATAATTATAATAAATCCTTTAATAATTATCTTAATTATTTAAAAATGATATTAAATTATTAAATAATTATATTAATTATTTAAAAAATGATATTAAGGTAAATAAAATTATTATATATAATAATTAAATAAAATATTAAATATTTAAATATTATTAATGATAAATAAATTATTTAAATAATATATTAAGTATTTAAAAATGTTATAAATGATAATTAAATCATTTAAATATTAAACTAAGTTTTAGAAATTATTATAAATAATAAATAAATTATTTTAATAATAAAATAAATTCTAAAAATATTATTAATGATAAAATAAATCATTTAAATAATATTCTATCTTTCTAAAAATATTATAAATGATAAATAAATAATTTAAATAATATTTTAGGTATCTAAAATTATTCTAAATGACAAATAAATTTTTTAAATAACATATTAATGTTTTAAAAATTATTCTAAGTGATAATTAAATCATTTAAAATTATTCCTAAGCTTGTAAAATTATTTAAAAATACTTCCAAGCTTATAAAAATTATTTAAAAATAATATTAAGGTTCTAAAAATATTAGAAATGATAATTACATTATCTAATCTAATATTTAAGCTTCCAAATGAAGTTTTATCGAACAATCTATGTGTTTAGCTATTAAGGAAGCGACCGAGATACCGAATCAACGTCGAACCTTAATGAAACTTGTCTAGATTAGCATAATACATGTTTATATAAGTTCTAACACTTGTTATTGGTGTACGTAGACTACATACGTTGACCAACTGTATTAAAATTAAACGAACTACGCTAAGGCAAGTGTCCTAACCTTATTCAATTTATATTTATGCAAGTCCTCTATATCTTGCTATTGATTATTGTGAAGTTATTGCTTCTTGTTCAGCATAACTTAAAAATGAATCATTGTTCATATATTAAAGCTTAAATTTATTGTGTCAAACCAAATTGTTTTGGTACGACATCTTATACTGAGTAAAATGAGACACCTTGGATGGAAGGTGATCTCAAAGCCTTATGATAAGGTAGTGTGACGTCAATGGAATAAAATTGACATAAATAGTAGGATGATATACATACTCCTAGGATATTGGTGAGGCTGATCCCCTACCAGATATCCAAAATCAAATGATTCTAAGTCATTGAAGACTGATAGAACTAAATTATATGGTTCAGGTACAGAACCCTTAGTTATACATCAATTGACATCTTTCAAATCAAACACATTGTGTTTACATATTCAAATGAACTTGCTGAGCATTTGTAGCTCATTCTTGTGCACATCTTTTTTGCAGCTTTAAATGATAATCCTAGCACCTCTGGTACAGACAAAGAAAAAGGACATGTTTATTAGTTTTTAATTACTGTTTTCAATATGTTAAGTCTTTTAAAGGCTTTTGCTGTAATAACTTAGTATTAAGAATGATGTAATCGAACCAAATGATATGTAATATATTATGATCCTTTATCGAATGCGTTATACTATGATCTTTACTTATTTAGCATAGTTGTACTAAGTTAAATACAGTATCTATACGAACTATACATCTGAATGAGGGTATTTAAATGATATTGAAAGTCCTATAAGCTCTTAGGTTACACTTAATGAGCGCCGGTAAGGTGCCATCTTTACCGGAATGCGCCCCTCAGTTCTATGGACAATCTTATCATTAATACTGTGAATGTCAGATAGATAGGTAATATAAATACGAAAGAGATATTTATTTGATATGAATCTATACATCCAAGTGAGGGTATCCAAACACAGACAACGTTCTGGCCGGAACTAGTACCTGTTATGAGATACTGTGAATCTTGGATAGATAGAAGTCATACTTTATTGAATATTTATAGTTGTATAGTTTCACGTGAGCACCAGATCTGCTACAGGGGAGTGTAGAGATTTGGGGGCATCACACACACACACACACTCTCTCTCTCTCTATCTGCTGAAGCAACTTGGACAAAGAATGGAATGGGAGGTAATGAATTATTTGGGAGAAGTGGAGGAATTTTGGGAGAAAATGGGAGTCAGGCTCAAGGTGGCGCCGACAACTCTCCACTCTCTCATTTCCTAGTAATTTGATTGGTTGTTGGGTTTTGGTTAGTTCCCACTTGGTATAACAGCCAAAATAAATACTCAAATACACAAAAATATATCCGAAAATTCTCACTTTTGTACCAAAACTGGTAAATAACTCTACCCAAAATTAAAATGGGTACTCCCATAAATTATTGGGACGCATAAAAATAATTATTATGGGATTTGTCTAATTATTCGGAACACCCATATAATACATTTCGGATACGGATAAAATCACGTATCAGCTCAAATAAAATTTTTGACGCTTAGAAAAATTATTCGTACGCATACACGTATTTATGAAATTTATTAAAATCGAAAAAGACACCAAAAATATTATGACGCGAATACTGCCTCGGGAAACGTGCCCTGTGAATAGTGATTTAGCGACGCTACGCGAAATCAATATATTCACCCTAACGACACTACAACACGTAAAGTTCAACACATACATATATTCTAGGTTAAATCACAACCTTTAAGCACATAACACATAATAATATAAATAAAAATAAACATTCATTTCATTCACGCGTAACTCGAGTTACAAAGAAATTCAAAATTCCCGATCATTACAATTCTACTCTGCAAGTATCCTATAACAATTGTAATTACTCTACGATCAGCCATGGTTAAGCATCAATAATGGATTCATTTGACTTACTTAAAAAGGGCTTGTCTAAATGGTCCATTCAACCATCCTATAGTCTGTTAACAGCTCTACGATTAGCAGTAACTTACTTAGTTCGGCAGAGTCATTCTACGATTACTGAAGTGACTTTATTATTACTATGGTTCCTACTAACTTGGCGGAATTATACCAAGGTTAGTTAGCTTGGCTCAGTAGTACTCTGTTATGACTCTACGACCACTAGCGAGACTCTACGATCGAGTGGAGAGGCTCGATGATCGTAGGGCTTACTCTATGATCCGCCCTAAGGCTGGCTTGACCTGATCTACGATGGTCTAGTGAAGCTCTACGATTGGGCCGAGTTGCTCAACGATCGTAGAGATCACTATACGGTCTGCTCCAGGATTGGTCAAGTACACTTTACGATGGCCGAGTGGTACTCTACGATTGGCAGAGTCCACTCTACGATTGCCGAGTGGAACTCTATGGTCGGTAGAGTCCACTCTACGATCAAGCGAGGTTACTCTACGATCGTAGAATCTTACGATTTTGGTTAAGGCACACTTCGACATCACAACTCAAGGTGAAGTCTTTGGCTAATGGTGTTATGGCCAATTTGACACATGGGCTAAGTCTGACTGAGACTACCAATTAGTATACAAGGACCTAATCAAGAATAACCACACCAGACCTTGAGTTTCAACTCAGGTCTGATACAATATTGCATAACTTGGTTTGAGTCATGCTTTGATTATAAATCGACTGTCATCATCTATGGTCTATAGACACAAGTCCTGAGATTTAACATAAGGGTCACCTCAAGTTGTTCTTACTACTTCAGTTTTGATTTGAGCTTGGCTCACGTCAACAACTGATCTCAAGCACTTACAACGACCTATGATCATGAATAATGGGTACATATAGTCTGTAATCCTGACTCTTAATCATCTGGACATGGTGACTAAGGCCATTATTACGACTCTAGTGTGAGTCTCTGTTCAGCCCAACATATAAAACATGCAGGTCTCTATTCGAGTACTCGGTGACTACAGAGTTTAACATTTACACTACAACTATTTATGCTTGACTCAATATCTACTGACTCGATCAGAAGGGAATTTAACTGGACAAGGTAAGATTAATGCTTGAAATAGAAAGGAGGTCTCACCTCTTCGGAGCTTTGGTTTCTAGTTCTCTAGCTTTCAGATTTTACTCGCCTCTCCGAACGGCAAGAACTTCTCCCAAGATCACTCTTACCTCTCAACTCATAATATCTCTATTATATCAAAACTAACAAACTTCAATAAGCTCTTCAAGAGAAATCGGGGTCCCTATTTATAGAAGAATCTTTACCCAATCGCTGGTCATTGCCCAGGTCTTAGGACCGGTTCTAACTAGATTAACCGCTGGTCACTAAGGATTAGGTGGAAAGATTTACCAACCCCAGCTCTACCCAATGCTTTCAGAAATCAAATCAGTCCATGTGGGTCTTACTTTTAAACTAAGGTAGTATAGGGTGGCTATAGACCATTGGTCTATTTCGGCAGGTTCAGGCTAAATGTAATAAACTAATACACTGTATCGGTAATACACATTCAGCCGATTAGGGTTAGTTTCTATTTGGGCTAGCCGAGTGGACCCATATATTATATACACCCAGAACCCCCAAATTAGCTTTACTAGGAACTTATAACACTCTTGCCCAAACTGCAAGTCCACACGCCAATACTTGGTGTTGGTGTGACACCCCCAAATCTGGGTACTTCGTTTCCACAGGATTTGGTGTTCACTATCCAAATACATCACATCACATCTAACTACCCATTCAAATATGAATGAAAACTCTTAATTAAAATAGAAATCTCCCATTAAAGGGTTACAACATCTTTAACAAATAAATCCCAGGTCATCTAACCTTAATAAAACATCAATGCGGAAACATAACTTAAGTCTATTACATAAACATCATTTAAACAAATATAACAAGTCTTCGTCACTTGTTTGCTTTGCCTTTACCCTTACTAGTGGATGGCTCATCAACTCTTTCAACTTAAGCTGCAATGTTATTATGCAAGGGTGAGCAACAATTGCCCAGCAAGTATCACAACAAAAATAATAATAACATGCGAATAATCAATGGATATCGGATAATCGAATACTCGGCTTTTGAATCAAGATTAGAATACAAAAATCAAAAGAACATCTGAGGGTCACAAGACCACGAACTATGTCCTAAGTTATCAAGTATTTCTACATTAAACCTTTAACAGTCGTAAGACTATATGGACCTTACTTCTCGTACTTAGGGGGATCATCCCTTTGTACCATGTATGTGCACAACATCTAAACGCTAATGCGTAAAATAATCCCCTATATAAGGGTTGTTCATCTCAGTTTGACATCAGAGTCCGCACCAAAGGAAGTTTGGTTTGGATTTACTTCAATAACGTTTCTAGAATTTAGAACGCTCATCAACTATGGACTAGTCGAATCAATAAGGGTTCGCTAGTCAATCAAGGTTCAATAAAATGTAATTGATATTCAAGAATCAAAGACTGAATCTCACAAAAGATACAATTGAATAAATTCTATATAACTGAAGTATTACAAAGAGGAAATTAAAACATCTCAAATCATGAAATTGAATGAAATAGAATTAAGAACTTGCTCAAGTAAGTAATAGCATTATGAAGCTTGCATGATAAAAGAATGAAGTTCAGGAACTTGCATAATTGAAATCAAGGTAGTGTTAGGAAACTTGCTTTCAACGAAATAAAAAGATTAAGGGTAGAAAACTTGCTCAATGTAAGAGTAAAATTCAGAAACTTGCCTCGTGCATAGATTACAAATTAAAATTCACGTTCTTTAATCAACCTATACATTCCGTTTATAAAGCAGTAACAATAATTAGTTACAGTATTATAAACACTTTAGGATTCATTGTCATCCAATTTCATTTTAATATCTCGATTGTCACTGGATAATTAATAGGTATTTGCTTATCATCCATCATAGTATCTTATTATTCATTTAATACATTAGTCTAAACTTTAAACATGCACATGGTGACATAATGTGACTCCCCCAAATTCTCTACACTTCCCTGTAGCAGATCTGGTGCTCACGTAAAACTATACAACTATAAATATTCAATAAAATATGACTTCTATCTATCCAAAGTTCACAGTATCCATAACAAATGATAATTCCTGCCAGAACGTTATCTGTGTTTGGATACCCTCACTTGGATGTATAGATTCATATCTCATGAATACCTCTTTTATATCGATATTCCCTATCTATCTGACATTCACAATATTAACGATAAGATTGTCCATAGAACTGAGGGGCGCATTCTGGTAAAGATGGCACCTTACCGGTGCTCATTAAGTGTAACCTCAGAGCTTATAGGACTTTCAATATCATTCAAATACCCTCATTTAGATGTATAGTTCTTATAGATACTGTATTTACTTAGTACAACTATGCTAAAGAAAATAAAGATTAGAGTATAATGCATTCGATGTAATAAAGGATGATAATATATTACATATCATTAAGTTCGGTTACATCGTTCTCAGTACTAAGTTATTACAACAAAGCCTTATAAAAGACTTGAATTATTCAAAAACAGTAAATAAAACTAGTAAACATGTCCTTTTCCTTTGTTTGTCCCAGAAGTGCCGGGATTATCATTTAAAACTGTAAAAGAAGATATATGCAAGAATGAGCTACAAATGCTCAGCAAGTTCATTTGAAAACGTAAACACAATGTATTTGATTTGAAAGATGTCAATAATGTATAACTGAGGGTTCTGTACATGAACCATATATTTCAATTAGTTCTACCAGTCTTCAATGACTTAGAACCGTTTGATTTCGGATATCTGGTAGGGGATCAGCCTAACCAATATCCTAAGAGTATGCATATCATCCTATAATTTTGTGTCGATATATAATCAACATTTACCGACACCTTATATCAAGGTGTTTTAGTTCACCTTACATCAAGGTGTTCCATTTCTCAGTATAAGATGTCGTACCAAAACAATTTGGTTTGACACAATAATTTACGCTCGAATAAACAATATATGAATAATGATTCATTTCTTAAGTTATGCTGAACAAGAAGCAATAACTTCACAATAATTGATAGCAAGATGTAATAGACTTGCTTAAATGTAACAAGGTTAGAAGAATTGCCTCGTATATCTTTTACAGTTAATATAACGGTCTAAACGAACCAAGTTTCACTAATTGCACGTTAGGGGCTCGGCTTATTACACTTTGGTACCTAGGTTAATTACACTTTAGTACCTAGCGTGTGCCAGGCGTAAGCTGACGTGTGCCAGGCGTAAGCTGGCGTGTGCCAGGCGTAAGCACGACAAAGCAGAAGCACGACAAAGTAGCTTGTCAGCGTAAGCACGACAAAGCGTAAGCACGACAAAGCACTGTATCAGTTTAAGCACGAAACAACATCTTACTAAAAATAATTTGTTAGGATGCTTTTTGGTGAAATCGTGGAAAGCACGATAAATCATTTTGTCAATGTAAGCACGACTAAGCAGCTTGAACAAAAAATTTTATTTGACCTAATTCATCGTTTACATAATATAATTACAAAACACCTGCTTCGAAATATCATTTCAATCTTTATTAAGCACATATGTTACAAACTTCAAATCTCATTAGGGTTTAAGGTTTTAAACTTCTCGATATCTAGTTTTACGTTATACGTTCTAATTGTAAACGTATACGATAATGTTTTCGAATCGTATTAGGTTTTCAAAGATTACCTGAACAGCCGTTCATCAGAATATATCATCGCATAACACAGAGTCGGAATAAGAAATTTTATTTAATAAACACATAATTTACATATACAAATCTTATTAGGGTTCGAAATACTACACATAACATGAGCACAAATAAAGAATAAAAATTTTCATTTCCTATTCCACCGCTGGGGCGGTGGTTTCCTTCACAAATTTCCCGCCGGGGCAAGGCTACCGCCGGGGCGGCAGGATTTAGTTCAATTTGGGCGTCGGGCCGAGGACATCGTCGGGGCGGCAACTTTAGTTCATTTACACCGCTGGGGTGGTGACACCGCTGGGGCGGCAATCCTAGAGTAATTCCACTGTCGGGGTGGTGGACTCGAAAGCAGACTTCTGTTGTTCGCGAAGAACACAGAAAATGCCAAATTTGGCCAAAGTTTTTCACAATTCACTGATTTAATTACTACCCATACATCATATGTGCTATAAAATCAAAACCCATTATATACGAAATGATTTTAACATCACAGACAACCTAAACAACCAATTTAAAGGCTAAAAATTCACTGTTTATACTTTATTATCATGTTTTGATACAGTTAACGTAATTAATCACTATGAATTCGTTTCTTAACCAATTCAATCCGTTTAACTTACGTTTTCTTCATTTTTACATGCATAAACATAATTAATTATCAATTTAACCGATTAACATGCAAAACAAGCATCAATTTCATACATTTAAGCCATATTCATATATAACTACTCTGTAAACTCCAGAACTCTAATATAAACATGATTTCATGGATTTAATTACTCTAAATCACATATAAATCATATAAAATACATGTATGCATGCTTACAAATATCTAACATCAATTTATATCAGATGACTTTGCTAAGAACTTAGAACTGCCTAAGGAGGAATTAGATTACCCTTTGAACATAGAAATTGCGAATAGGGAGGTAATTCCTGTTAGGTACGTACACAAGAACTGTAGAGTGGACATTAAGGGAAATGTAATGACTGTAGATCTGATCCCAATCAAACTTGGGGAATTTGACGTTATTTTGGGAATGGATTGGTTATTCAATTATGGGGCGATAATTGATTGCCAAAAGAAACGTATTAACCTTATGACTTCGCCAAAGGTAGTATTTTACGGCAGCAAGTCACCTAGGCAAGTGAGTTGTCTAACGATGATGCAGGCCAGAAAGTTGTTAAGACAAGGTTGTGTGGGATACTTAGCCTACATAGTTGATACTCGAAAAGAGAGTCCAAAATTAGAAGAGATACCTATCGTAAGGGACTTTGTAGACGTCTTTCTAGACGATTTGCCAGGACTTCCGCCAGATAGGAAAGTTGAATTTGTAATTGATTTGGCATCAGGAACTGCCCCGATATCGAAGGCTCTGTACTGTATAGCTCTAGTAGAGATGAAAGAATTGATGGTACAACTGCAAGAACTTTTAGATAAGAAGTACATTCAACCGAGCGTATCGCCGTGGGGAGCGTCGGTGTTATTTGTTAAAAATAAGGACGGATCGATACGACTTTGTATTGATTACAGAGAATTGAACAAGGTCACGATTAAAAATAAATACCCGTTGCCAAGAATCGACGACTTGTTTGATCAATTGAAAGGAGCTAAGTATTTCTCGAAGATAGATTTGAGAAGTGGTTATCATCAAATAAAGGTGAGGAAGGAAGATGTACCAAAGACAGCGTTCAGGACTCGTTATGGTCACTACGAGTTCCTGGTGATGTAATTTGGTCTAACGAATGCTCCTGCAGTATTCATAGACCTAATGAACAAGGTGTTTAAGCAGTTATTGGATAAGTTTGTAGTAGTGTTCATAGATGATATTCTAATATATTCCAAAACCAAGGAAGAGCATACAGAGCATTTGAAGGCGACATTGGAAGCATTAAGAAGAGAGAAGTTGTACGCTAAGTTTTTAAAATGTGAATTCTGGATAGAGCGAGTGCAATTTCTCGGACATGTGATTGACAAGGATGGGATTTCGGTGGATCCATCAAAAGTTAAAGCAGTGCTTAACTACGATCAGCCGAAAGCACCATCGGAAGTAAGGAGTTTTCTAGGATTGGTAGGTTATTACAGAAGATTCATTCAGGATTTTTCCAAAATTGCGACTCCATTAACGAATTTGACTAGGAAGACGGTGAAGTTCGTTTGGACGGAGAAGTGTGAGGAAAGTTTCCAAGAATTAAAGAAGAGGTTGAGTACGGCGCCTGTGTTGTCTCTACCAGATAGCACAGGAAATTATTGAAAGAAATATGCACATAAGCCAAACATATTTGATATGATGTAGCATATACTTTGTAATCTTATTCATTTATTAATAAAAGAATTGATTTTATTAAAAGGCATATTACATTATCTACATAGTGTTGTTATATTAAATGTGATAAACCCATAGTTTTGAGCAATGCTTTTAGAATCATGATGGTAATCATGCTAATGAGATCTAAATTCAAGATAGCTCACAAACTAAAATCGTTCCTAATCGTTGGATTACTAAAAAGGGGATTAGAATCTGGATAGATTAGTACATACGTTGCTTGCTCTTAGGAAGAGGATGATTGATCTCATAATCATTTGTGTGGAGACACTAAAGCAAGTATATAAGTGCTTATTGTAGAATAAGTTCACTGAACGTGGCTCGCTAAGGAATACCTAATGGAGTTTTACACGCCTGTCAATAGGAATTCCTCTAGTGATAGTAGTACAAGTGATCCTTGGACTTGAGATCATCATAGTATCTTGTGTATGATGAGTTATACTTTAACATGTTCCTTAAGACCTTTGGGGTATATCAAAGGGTATGATTGGGTATAATAAGTTGTGCATGGAGATAGGTGAATGATCAACAAAGAATCTACCACGTCTAGTAAAAGATGTGAATGTCCTATGTGATTCGATAAATGACAGCTCAGTAGTCATTGGCCAAGGCAGAATGAAATTAGAAAGGAGTTTCTAATTTGCATTATTTAGAGTTGTGCATTTGGAAATCGAAATACATATAATTAAATAAAATAAGACTTGACAGTAAATCCATGTCTTATATTTAATTGGGACATTGTATGGTAGAAGGATTGAATTGTACGGTAACTATTCACTGAAAGGTTCTTTTATGATTAATGTTGAAATCTATATTATTTGAAAAGTCGTTGATCGCTAAGAGGGCTTACCCTTATTGTAGAATAAATGTTATTTATTTAAATGAATTAAATAGTTTAATTTATTTATTTAAATAAGATTAGAATTGTTCTAATTGATTTATTCGCAATCGGTTTAATATGGAGAACCTAAAGGGTCACACCGCAAAAGGAAAATATTTATTTAAGAAGTAAATGGCATAATTGTAATAATAAGTTATGTGTATTTAATTTAGTCTATGGAGATAGAATAAATTAAATAGCTTAATATTTATTATTTAATATTTTAGAAATATTAAATATAAATTAATAAGAGAAGTCTTATTATTATTATTATTACTATTACTATTATTTAATTCCTAATAGGGATTGGGAATTAATTAATAGAAGTACTCTCTCATAAATTCCTAATTGGATTAGGAGCAGAATTAATTAAAGGAGTTTAATTAGAATATAAATCCTACTCCTAAATAGTTTAAGGAAGGGTTTTCCTACATCTATAAATACGAGAAGTCTTATCATGGATTAGGGTTACACACTCTTGCATAAGAATTGTGGAGAGTACTTACAATTTCTATAAAGATAGAAACTAGGGTTTTGCCAACACCCATCTTCTTTAATAGATATTATTCCTTGGTGGATCACCTCTAGAGGCCAAACACTTGGGTGGCTAACGTTGATCAAAGAAAGGAATTTAATCGGTAGAATTCAAGGAGAACACGAAGGAATTGGAGTTGAACTTATACCCGAGGAAGCACGGTTCTACGAGGGTATAATTTCTTAATCTCTATCTATTTCGTTTAATTAATAATTATGCATAAAGAAATATCATGGTGATGGTTTGTATAAAATTTTAAAATCTGATTTTATCGCGCTTTCGCTATATTTATGTAATTTGATTGCATGTTCGCGTTATACAAACCTAACAGTGGTATCAAGAGTGAAACTTTATGCGAATTATTAATTGTTTTGATTCTGTATATACATTGATATGTGTTTAGAACAATTTAATTGGGCATAACTGTTTGTGTAAAATTATTTTATTTTTTTATTAAAAAAAATCTGTTGGTCAAAGTCAACGGTCAAACGTTGACCGTTGACTGGTCAAACGTTGACTGGTCAACTGATAACGTGGCACTGGCTGTTGATGTGGCATTGACTGGTCAACTGTTGACTGCTGACGTGGCGTTAACAGGTTGACTGCTGACGTGGCGCTGACTGGTCAACCTTTAAAAATAAAATAATTAATTTAGAGCTAGAAGGTTTTGAACTCTTGACCTATTGGTCATAAGTTAGAAGCCTTACCACTACACCAGAATCACTTTTGATTATGAATCAGAATGTTTAATATTTAAACTATATAATTCTGGGTTTGAAGTTTGACTTAAAAGCTTGTTTGATTATTTCTTTTAAAGGTTTATGATCAAGGGTTGACCTCATTTTTTTTTTGTAAATTAAAATAAAGGAGTTTATTTTGATTTGGAATTTGATTAAAAAATAAAGGAGTTTATTTTTTATTCAAAATTGGATAAATTAAAATAAAAGAGTTTATTTTGATTTGGAATATGATTAAAATAAAGAAGTTTATTTTAATTGAAATTGGATTTCATGATAACTAATTAGAGTTGGAATTGGATTCCATGATAACTAATTGGAGTTGAAATTGGATTTTATACTAACTAATATTGCTCATTAAATGATATCAATGCATATATGGAATGATTTTATTATTCTTGAGATGAATATTATTTATTGATGCATATAGAGATATGTATGATAATAAATAGGGATTGATTATGGACTATTGACCAATGTGGGATTGGATTTATTTTAGAGAATGCTTGAATGAATGGGTTTTTCTAAATGGGGTCTGCGTACCTCGTCTTCTCTAGTTTTTCTTGATGTAAATTATATCTTCCTCCTATGTACTTCCCCTTGACTGCTGATCAAGGTTTCTATTTATTGTAAATAGTTTTTGTAATAGGACTAGTTAGAATTAATTTTGAAGAATTGGAGACAAAGGAGCAAGGAGCGCATGAAGACCCGTTTGTAATGGAGCCCGGGTTTAAATGTAATAGTTATATTTAAATTTAATTCTTGCACCCTAGGTTTGACCTTTTGGTTCACTTGGTGGCTCTAGTCAACCAAACTAGAATAAAAGTTCATAATCAATCCGGGTAGAATATAGTATTCTATATGTGCATGATTACTATATATATATATATATATATATATATATATATATATATATATTATATTATATACAATATGCTTCGCATGTTAAATAATATGACACGTATTTTATATATATATGTGCATGCGCGCTAAACAAGATGAAACTAATAATAACAAACCCCTCAAAGAAATAATATTAAGTCCTAAGCGTTCAAAGATATTAGGAATATCGAACGTCGCCTTCTAGCATGGTAAAACAATAGAGTATTAAATATTTAATATGAGTTTGTTGTGCACACACAAGGCGAGTATTAAATATTTAAGATGTTGTTTTATCACATTTGATGCTTATTAAGGAATTGAACACTACTGCTTTGTTGGGCACACACAAGGGCGGTCTTTTTCTCTTCACATATATGGAAGTGCTAGGTTGGACTTAACTTAGATTATTTTAGTTCGGATGTGCACACACTTGACCATTATAATCTAAGAGGAAAAATACAAGGAGTTACATAGTGATGTAATTAACAATAGTTGTCAACCTATTTATTTATATATAGTTTATTGTGCACACACAAGGCTATATACATTTGAAATGAGATTGTTATTCTCACTAGCAAATCTTTAATTAGATTTGCCGAACTATAAATTGAGGGTAATATAGTTTGATGAAAATAGTGGGAGATACCAATTTAAATAAAGACCTAATTTATTTTGGTAATTAATTAAATGAATGTATGCTAAAATATTGTCTATTTTCACATGCAGAATTTAAAAATGTCAAACTCACTATCACTGCGTAGCATACTTGATGCTAACAAACTGACCGGACCGAATTACACGGACTAGTTAAGAAATCTGGAATTGTGCTCACTGCTGAAAATATTTCTTATGTCCTAAATTCACCAGTCCCTGCAAGTGTTGTAGAAACAGCCTCTGAGGAAGAGATTGCTACTTTCAGAAAGTGGCAAGATGATGCAATCCTGGCTCAATGGATCATGCTCGCATCCATGAGTAACGAGCTTCAGCGTCAGCATGAAACTATGGATGCTCCTCTATATTGCTGCACCTCAAAGAGTTGTATGGAGAGCAAAGTAGGACTGCTAGATATCAGATATCTAAAGAGCTCTTCCGATCTCGTATGACCGAGGGCACTGCTGTTGAGACTCATGTCCTTAAGATGATCAATCTGATTGAACAACTTGGACAGTTAGGGTTCGTGATGGACGGGGAGTTAAGCCAAGATTTGATCTTGCAGTCACTCCCGGACACCTTCTCACAATTTGTTGTGAATTTTCACATGAATAAGTTGGACGTCAGCTTGCCTGAGTTACTTAACATGCTGAAAACTGCTGAAGGTCACTTCTCATCCAACAAGAACCAAGTCTTACTAGTGGATGATTCTTCCAAGAAAAGGAAGAGGCCCAAGGTATCTTCAGAAAAGAAGAAAAACAAGAAGGCTAAGGGCAAGGTGGAGAGAAAGGATAAAAAGAAACCTGATCCAAATAGCAAAGGAATTTGCTACCATTGTAATAAGTCGGGACACTGGAAGAGGAACTGCAAGGAGTATCTTGCGAACCAAAAGAAGCTTGGAGAAGCTTTGACTTCCGATCTAAGTTTGTTCATGATTGAAATTAATTTTTCTGAAGGTCAAAATTCTACTTGGGTATTGGATACCGGCTATAGTTCTCACATATGTAATAATATGCAGGGACTAAGCAGAAGTAGAAAGCTGAACAAGGATGAAGTCGTCCTACGAGTGGGAAATGGAGCAAAGGTTGCTGCATTAGCTGTAGGGACTTATTGTTTAGCACTGCCTTCGGGCAAGTTCATTAGTTTAAATAATTGTTATTACGTTCCAACACTCATTAAAAACATTATTTCAATTTCTGTATTAGATATGGATGGTTTTGATATTATAATAAAGAACAACAGATGTTCTATTTATAATAAAAATATTTTATATGGTGTTGGGAACCTACTGAATGGACTTTACATACTTGACTTGCATGAAAATATACTTCAAATTGAACAAACTAAGAAAAGAAAAAAAGATGATGTTAATTATACCTTTATGTGGCACTGTAGACTCGTTCATATCAATGAAACAAGATTAACCAAGTTGCATAAAGATGGGCTTTTAAAGCTATCTGATTACGAAACATATTGTTGGGATATTTGTATGTATAACAAATAAAACTCATACACGCAAGTGCACGCGATCCACAAGTAATATAAAGTAAGTAAAGTATCGATCCCACGAGGAATTAATTTGCATTTATGACTACAAACACCGATTTTGTAATTAGTTCGGTTTCTTTAAACAAGCGGTTTTAGTGATGAAATAGTCTAATAATTACTAATGAATCAATTAAAACAAATTTGGTTGTAAAAATACAGATTTTATGGGCTTGGGATTATAATTTCACTTAATGCAGATTTAGATTTCCATGCTTCCTATTATTGCTAGTTGGTTACTATAGAATGTTGGTCGAAAACACGAAAGTAAATTATGGCCATCTTTCGATGCACCATACCCATATCACACTAAATCCACAATTGATAGAATGAATGTGAACACCCTAGATGACTAACGCACTATATTCCTATGTGAATTATAATCAAAAGGGTTCAAGAACAAGTTTTCCATTGGCCACATATGGAGCTTCGGTATATCTCTATCCTTGGCACGAAACATAATTTCACGAGGAATGTAATAATTATGAACATATGCTAGCATAATGAGATCTTAATTTATACTTCCTTTCTCAATTCCATATAAATTATCACAGTAATTGGTGATCAAGCAATTAAACATGGAGTATAGATTATGCTAGACATTCATTTCACAACCAACTAGTAAAAATAAGGAAGCACTTCAATTCTTAGTCATGCAAAAGATCCATTATAATCCCAAGAATTAAATTTAGTTCATAATAACAATACTAGAGTTCATCATGCACAATAGGTTCATCATCATAATTACAGAATAGGAGAATTAATCAAAAATAGAAAATATTCAAGCTCCCTGTTTCCGTTCTGTAACTTCTGGTGATTTTCCAAGTTGTGTAGATAGTTGATTCCTTGCTCCCAATCTCCAATTTAGCATCCATATAGCTCCATTCTTCAATTCCCAAATGCCAGAAATGCTCAGCTGACTATTTCTAATTTTTGAAGCTAACATGCAGTAAACTACTCCATTTTTCGTGTAGGAGGAGAGCTGCAAATTGAATTCCAAAATTGGCTAATAATGCATGCATGAATTGTCTTATTTTGACTTATTATGATTCCCACTACAAAAGTTCGAACCCACTGAATCCTCAAAATCAGGCACCACCCCATTTTCTGATAATGCTGCTTCGTTGGATGGAACGTGCTGCATGGCTGGCTGGCGACAGGCGCAGCTGCGCCGGCGCCCTTTGTAAAAGGGGCGCAGCTGCGCCGGGGGCAAGGAATGAGCAGGAGGGGCGCAGCTGCGCCGGTGCCCTTTGTAAAAGGGGCGCAGCTGCGCCGGATGCCAGTTTGCTGCAGTGCTGCTGTTGGATAATTTCTCTTCTCTAACGTCCTGTACAATCAACAAACAATCAAATAGCACCCATCCACAAATGCACAACATCCCGAGCCAAATGTACCAAAAACTATGCAAAAGCCGTATAATGAGAATAGTGAATCAAAAACCGAAAGAGAGGGAAAAATGCATGAAATTACACTAGATAGCTATTAGATGAGCAACAAATGGAACAAAATAGTATCCAATAAGTAGGTATGAAACCTACTTATCAAATACCCCCAAACTTAAATTGTTGCTTGTCCTCAAGCAAATACAACGAAATGAATGCAAATATGAATGCAATGTAATGATATAAGAATGCACCATGACCCTCATCAATTAGCAAGCAATCCACAAGATTTGCCTCAGAATAATCTAGCGAAACATCAAAACTTGGTCCGTGTACCATGATAATCATGCAGCTCAAATTTTGTGGTGAATGATAAAGTGTGTGTGTGCAGTAATCATCAACTATAGTAATCCCAATCGATTCTCATAATATGTTTCTTAGGGGAAATTTATATATTCGAACTACCATAAGACAATTGGGGTAAATATAGTTGAAACCACACTATATCAAAACGTGGGGATGTACTTAGACGCTATACGGAACATGATGCTTGGTAGCGCAATGCCTAGTTCCATTAGGCTATTCAATGATACCCATGTAACGAGCTTTCGGCCAACGACTCCCAAACCAATTGGTCTTAGGGCGCTAGGTGTAAAGACATCCCCTAGGGTGTACTTACTCGAATATCAAAGGCCACAAAACTAGGCTGACCACGCATTTATTAATACTTTTCTTCTTCTTTTCTTTTTTTTTTGTCAACGAATGCGTTTTACGCTCCATTTCGTTGCATAAATACTCTACTAAGTACTCCCCCAAACTTGAACACGTGTGATCTCAACTAATACTACCCACAATTGCCACAATCATTAAAAACACAACCAATTCTCCCCAGAACTCAATTATGCGAATCTTTGGGCTACTTAGTTAAAAAAAACTACTAAGAACGTGCAAACCGGTTTTATCATAGCAAACGCAAGACAAGAGTTGCAATGTATCATGGCATTCGACTCGAAGTCTTAACAGTTAGCAAAAATCAAAAAGTTTTCATCATAGGCATGTGGGGATGCATACTAATCAATATAAGAGGATCATGCAACTAAGCTACATGATGTGATATGATATGCATGAGAAATTCACCATTCTCTTTTTTTTTTATACAAAAATAAGGAAACAAACACCTAAAATAACAATAAAGCAAATAAATAAATAACAATAAAAATAGATAATTTAAAGCATCACAAAATAACTAGGCAAGCCTAATACCCCCAAACTTAAAATATGCAATGTCCTCATTGGAGATAATAGGGTAAAGAGTACTCCCCTAAGAGGCACCGCTAGGCGGCGTGTCGGGCGGAGGATAAGGGATACCGGAGCCGAATGTGGGAAACTCAATGTGGACCCCCTGCTGACTGAACGCCTCCAAAAGTGCACCAGCGAAAGAGACACTGTAATCCCTGAAGCTCGTGTGCAACGCGTCCATGCGGTGTTGCAGGCGGCGCATGTCACGCTCATGTCCACGGACGCCCCTCTGCTGCACTGGTGGGGCAGGCATGCCCTCCTCACTGGCCTCTTCCACCTCATCAGCCACAATAAAACCCAACCCATTAGGCCGGGACTCTCCACCGCGCCAAACATTGTACTTTCGGATTGTGGCGCTATCGATGTCTCGCATAGGTAGCTGGAGAGCCTCCTCGCCCCATTCCACGTTTGCCGCTAAGCATAGGCGTGTGATGATCGAGGCGTGTGAAATGGCACCGGAAGTGACAGCCCGCATGAAACGAAGCATGGACTGGTTGATGATATAGCCCACATCGATGCTCCCTCCACGCAGAATGCGGTGCAAGAGTACCGCGCGGTCCCGTGTCACGTCCTGATGATGGGTGGTCGGCAAGATACTCGCGCAAATGAAGGCGTACCATGCCTTGGCAAATCTATTTAGCGCGGTCTGAGGGAAGTGCACCTTCAAGGTGGTTCCTGGCTGAGTCTTCCACTGCGTGCCCGATTGGCACATCTCATGTATCAAAGCATCAAGGTCGGTTTCGTAGCGCTCATTACCACCCAGTCGGTGGCCTCAGCAGTAGCAGATGGCAGGCGAAAAAGTTCATTGATTGCCTGCGCTGAGTAGGATACCTGCTTGCCCCGCACGAAGGAAATCCCATTCTTTGTTTCCCGGGCGTTGGCATAGAACTCTCAAACAATGGCTATCGGGGCTGACTTCGGTGTCTCAATGAATAACAACCAACCCAACCGCCGGATTTGGTCAAGAATACGCCCATCCTGTGCTTTGGGCTTTAAACCCCTCTCTGGTATGAAGGATTTGACGCTAAGCACCTCCCATTAGTAATGCTGTGCAGAGAGATTGACAAATTTGGTGGCATCCAGAGTGTTGATGCCACCACCAGTAGATTCGGATCCGCTGCTGCTGGAAGAAGAAGGTTGGGGAGTGCGTGCACGCTTCGGCATGGTGGTAGGTGATTAGGGTTTGAAAGAAGAGTGTAGGTAGTTAGGGTTTTGAGAGAGTTAGTAGGGATGAGAGGAGAGGGTTTGTTTTGCTACTAGAGAGTCAGTTAGGTTTAGGGTTGGATGATTGTGACTGATGGGGACTGACCTATTTATAAAAAAAAAAATTCCGCGATCGGCGCAGCTGCGCCGCAGTTATACTGGGAAGGGGGCGCAGCTGCGCTGAGCTTCAGGCTTGGCTCAGGCGGACATCGGCGCAGCTGCGCCGGAATTGAACTGATGGTGAGGCGCAGCTGCGCAGTTGTTCAGATGTTGCATGCAAGGGTGGCCCGGCGCAGCTGCGCGGGTGCAGCACTGAAGATGTGGCGCAGCTGCGCAGGAGCTCAGGATTCCTGAAAGTTTTTCTTTCTCTAAACAACGGCTAGTGTTTGCAATGGAACGATACACCCCCAAACTCAAAGTGTGATCAAGTCAAATGGTTGAGGGCAAGATTGGACACCTGAAATAAAAACAAACAAGCATGTTAAAATGAAATCACACAAACTAAATAAAAATCACACAATAATAGAAGTAATAAAAGTAATCTCGGGTTGCCTCCCGAGGAGTGCTTTGTTTTAAGTCGGTTAGCTCGACTATCATTGATGCTCAATCCATGGCCAGGTCAACTGAGGATTTTTGGCGATCAAATTCGCCTCCCCAATAGTGCTTCAATCTTTGGCCATTAACCTTGAATGGTTGCTCACTGTCCTTTCCAACAATCTCGATGGCTCCATGTGGAAACACAGCAGTGATGGTAAAGGGACCCGACCATCGGGATTTGAGCTTTCCCGGGAATAACTTGAGCCTGGAGTTGAATAGTAAGACCGCTTGGCCAGGTTCAAATTTTCTCTCGATGATTTTTCGGTCGTGCCATCTCTTTACCTTCTCTTTGTAGAGTTTAGAATTCTCATGGGCCTACAATCGGAACTCGTCGAGTTCATTTAGCTGTAGAAGTCTCCTTTCTCCTGCTGCAGATAGGTCGAAATTCAACTTTTTGATAGCCCAGTAAGCTTTGTGCTCTAATTCGACCGGTAGATGACAAGCCTTTCCATAAACTATGTGGTAAGGAGACATGCCGGGAGGTGCTTTATATGCAGTTCTATAAGCCCACAAGGCTTCATCTAGCTTTAGAGACCAATCTTTTCTGGTAGGATTAACAATCTTTTCCAGAATTCTTTTTACCTCTCGGTTGGATACTTCGGCTTGACCATTTGTCTGTGGATGGTAGGCAGTGGCAATTCTGTGTCTTACTCCATATTTGGCCAAGAGAGCTGTGATCTGTTTGTTGCAAAAATGGCTCCCCTCATCACTGATGATCGCCCGAGGAGTGCCAAATCTAGTAAAAATGTTTTTTTTGTAGGAACCTCAAAACCACCTTAGCATCATTGGTTGGTAACGCCGAAGCTTCCACCCATTTGGACATGTAATCAACCGCTAAAAGGATATAGAGATTATTGCATGAAGATGGGAATGGTCCCATGAAGTCTATCCCCCATACGTCAAAGATCTCCACCTCCAAGATTACATTTAGTGGCATTTCATTACGGTTGGAGATGTTGCCCACCCGTTGGCATCGATCACAATTCTTTATGAAGTGGTGGGCATCTTTGAACAAGGTGGGCTAATAAAATTCGGCCTGGAGTACCTTTGCTGCTGTTCTCTGCGTTCCATAATGGCCACCATACAGAGAAGAATGACATGCATGTAATATACTGGTACTCTCGACCTCGGGGATGCATCTTCGGATCACAGAATCCGGGCATTGTTTGAACAAATAAGGCTCATCCCACAGGTATCTTTTTGTATCATACAGAAATTTCTTCCTCTGCTGAGAAGTTAGATCCGGTGGTAGCACATGACTCACAAGATAGTTGACAATATCAGCGAACCATGAGATTTCAGATGTGACTGTAAATAGCTGCTCATCAGGGAAGCAATCGTTTATTTCAACCTTCTCTTTGCTCTCCAGATCTGGATTGTCCAATCTGGAAAGATGATCGGCTACCAGATTTTCCGTGCCTTTCTTGTCCTTAATTTCCAAATCAAATTCTTGGAGCAAAAGGATCCATCTGATTAATCTTGGCTTGGCATCTTTCTTTGAGATCAAATACCGAATTGCTGCATGATCAGTTTACACCACTACCTTTGTTCCAATGAGATAGGATCGGAACTTGTCGAATGCATAGACAACCGCGAGTAGTTCCTTGTCGGTGGTGGTGTAATTCATTTGGGCCTCCGAAAGTGTTTTGCTGGCATAGTAGACTGCATGTAGAACCTTGTCTCTGCGCTGTCCCAATACCACACCCACAGCATAGTCACTAGCATCACACATAAGTTCAAATGGAAGAGACCAATCCGGTGCCACTATCACAGGTGCTGTTGTCAATTTCTGTTTTAACAACTCGAAGGCTGCTAAGCAATTATCATCAAATAGAAATGGGACATCCTTTTCCAACAGATTGCACAGGGGTTTTGTGATTTTGGAGAAGTCTTTGATAAATTTCCGATAGAATCCAGCATGGCCCAAAAAACTCCGAACTCCCTTTACAGAAGTCGGTGGAGGCAATTTCTCGATAGTTTCCAACTTTGCTTTGTCCACCTCCAAACCTTTGGCTGAGACTTTGTGACCCAAAATTATTCCTTCATGAACCATGAAATGACATTTCTCCCAATTAAGCACAAGATTTATTTCCACGCATCTCTTCAATACCATGACTAAATTCTCAAGACAGCTGTCAAAGGAATTTCCAAACACTGAGAAGTCATCCATGAAGACCTCCATGTTGATTTCCACCATGTCAGAAAATATTGCCATCATGCATCGCTGAAATGTGGCAGGAGCATTACATAGACCAAAAGACATTCGCCTGAAAGCAAAAGTTCCATAAGGGCAAGTAAAAGTGGTCTTTTCTTGATCCTCAAGAGCGATGACAATTTGATTATATCCAGAATATCCGTCAAGCAAACAGTAGTACTCATGCCCTGCAAGTCTGTCCAACATTTGATCAATGAATGGGAGTGGGAAGTGATCTTTCCTTGTGGCTTTGTTGAGCTTTCGATAATCCATGCAAACTCTCCACCCCGTGACTGTTCGGGTTAGTATTAGCTCGTTGTTCTCATTTTTTACCACAGTTATTCCTCCCTTCTTTAGTACACACTGCACTGGGCTCACCCATGGACTGTCAGAAATGGGATAAATTATTCCAGCGTCTAGCCATTTCAGAATTTCTGTTTTAACCACCTCCTTCATGATGGGATTCAGCCTTCTTTGATGCTCTATGGTAGGCTTGCTGTCATCTTCCATCAGGATTTTGTGCATGCAAAATGAGGGGCTGATTCCCTTTATGTCTGCAATGGTCCATCCAATAGCCCCTTGGAATTCTCTGAGAATTCTTATCAATTTGTCTTCCTGCAAGGATGTTAGTGCAGAGGAAATAATGACAGGTAATGTATCTGAAATGCCTAGGAATGCATACCTGAGATGACTAGGTAGGGGTTTGAGATCAAGTTTAGGAGGTACCTCACTCGATGGTTTTAATTGAAATGAGGCATCGTTTGAGCTTTTCAAGGGCTCAATAGGTACCTTGAATCTTGCCATCCTGGGTATTGCATCTAGAAAATGAACATACTCACAGTTCTCGGGTTCGTCCAAGTCGATGTCCTCTGTTAGTGTTTGCTCAAGCAAGTCCCTATGTGTGGCCTTAATGAATTCCTCGGTCACTGCTTTTTCAATGATGTCAACTCGGAAACACTCTTCCTCTTCAGTTGGAAATTTCATAGCCTTGAAGACATTAAAAGTAACTTCTTGGTCCTGAACCCTCATTGTCAATTCTCCTTTTTGCACATCAATGAGAGTTCTCCCGGTAGCTAGAAATGGCCTCCCAAGTATGATGGGGATGTCCTTGTCCTCCTCAAAGTCTAAGATTATGAAATCAGCTGGGAAAATGAACTTATCAACCTTAACCAGGACATCTTCCACAATACCTCTCGGATAAGTGACTGAACGATCTGCTAGCTGAAGAGAGACATTAGTTGGCTTGGGAGCTGGTAATCCCAACTGAGTAAAGACGGACAATGGCATGAGATTAATGCTTGCACCAAGATCACACAAACATTTCTTGAATGATAAGTCTCCAATGGTGCACAGAATGGTGAAACTGCCCGGATCCTTTAATTTTGGAGGTAGCTTCCTTTGTAATACTGCACTGCATTCCTCTGTTAAGGCTACAATTTCAAAATCTTGCAGTTTCTTCTTTCTTGACAGAATACTCTTCATGAACTTGGCATAGCTTGGCATTTGTTCTAAAGCTTCTGCAAATGGTATATTGATTTGAAGCTTTTTGAAAACCTCAAGAAACTTAGAAAATTGCTTGTCCATTATCTGCTTTTGCTGCCTTTGAGGGTATGGAACTGGTGGGTAGTACCTGGTGGGAGGGGCTTGAGTCTTTTCTGTGCTCTTTATGGGTGGGGGTTCAGATTTCTCAATGCTATCCTCTTCTTCAAAAAGTTCAGCAGATGCAGTTTCTGGGGAAGGGCGCAGCTGCGCCGTCTCCCTTTGCAACATTGGCGCAGCTGCGCTGCTTGGTTCCAGTGCTGATGAAGGGCGCAGCTGCGCTGTCTGTTCGTGTGACAGTGGCGCAGCTGCGCTGTCTGGCAGGGTCTGCTTCCCACTTCTGGTGGTGACAGCTTGGCATTGCTCCTTCCCATTTCTCCTTGTATTGATTTCCGTGTCGCTAGGAAGAGCTCCCTGAGGTCTGCTAGACAACAAACTGAACAATTGACTCATTTGATTTTCCAGATTCTTGAAGCCTAATGTTTGGCCTTGCTCCAATCTATCAGTTTTGGCCATGTATTTCTCCAAATTCTCACTCATTTCAGCGACCTTCCTATTAGTGGCTGTGACTTGTTTCTGATTGTGGAACCCCGGAGGATTGAGAGGTTTTGGAGCTTGTGAATTATCTTGACGGTTGCTCCACGAGAAATTTGGGTGGTTCCTATTCCCTGGAGTGTAGTTGTTCTGATATTGATTTGCTGGCCGCTGATAGTTGCTCACAAAGTGCACAGATTCAGCATTGATGGCACATTGATCCGAAGCGTGAGAACCTGCACAAAGCTCACAAATCATGGAAACCTGCTGACCTTTACCTTCACATATGTTGTCAAGCTTTTTGGCCATAGCTGAAATCTGGGCTTGAAGTGAAGTGGCTGTGTCAACCTCTAGTATCCCTGCCACTTTTGGTTGAGTGGATCTGGAGGATGGCCATTGATAGTTGTTTGCAGCCATAGTCTCCAAAAGTTCATAAGCTTCGTCATAGGTTTTACCCATGAATGCCCCACCCGCAGCTGCATCAATGCCTGCGCGTGTTTGAATATTCAACCCATTGTAAAATGTGTTCAGCTGCATCCATTGGGGTAAACCGTGATGTGGGCACTTTCTCAATAGTTCCTTGTACCGCTCCCATGTCTCGTACAAGGATTCTCCATGATGTTGTTCATATGAAGAGATGTCATTTCTCAACTTGGCAGTTTTGGCAGGTGGGAAGAACTTTGCTAAGAATTTCTGGGCCAAATCTTGCCAAGTAGTAATGGATCCGGGTGGTGGTAGCGAGTGTAGCCAACTTTTTGCTTTGTCCCTCAATGTGAATGGGAATAATCGCAATCTCACCGCATCTTCCGAGATCCCGCTGAATTTGAATGTATCACATATCTCCAAGAAATTTATCAAGTGCTCATTTGGGTCATCAACCACCATCCCTCCGAATTGGACAGAATTTTGGATCATATGGATTGTCCCTGGTTTGATTTCAAATGAATTGGCTGTTATGGCTGGCCTTGAGATACTTGATTGCAAATCATTGATTCTTGGCGTAGCATAATCTCTTAAGGCTTTTTGTGCTTCTCCCGCCATAGGTTGAGGTTGTTCTAGATTCTCCAGAGTATTTTCAGCACACTTCCTTGATTGTTGAACCATTTTCTCAATGTTATCCACAAAAGGCAATAGGTCAGGATTCTTCGACCGAGTATGCATACACTACTCAAGAGTACCTAACACAATGTAGAAGAAAATAAAACAGAATTAGGATAAGAACAGATTTGTTTAACTAAAACCAATCTAATTTAAACTGAAGATGAAAGTTATAAACGCAATTGCAAGTCCCCGGCAACGGCGCCAAAAACTTGTTGGGATATTTGTATGTATAACAAATAAAACTCATACACGCAAGTGCACGCGATCCACAAGTAATATAAAGTAAGTAAAGTATCGATCCCACGAGGAATTGATTTGCATTTATGACTACAAACACCGATTTTGTAATTAGTTCGGTTTCTTTAAACAAGCGGTTTTAGTGATGAAATAGTCTAATAATTACTAATGAATCAATTAAAACAAATTTGGTTGTAAAAATACAGATTTTATGGGCTTGGGATTATAATTTCACTTAATGCAGATTTAGATTTCCATGCTTCCTATTATTGCTAGTTGGTTACTATAGAATGTTGGTCGAAAACACGAAAGTAAATTATGGCCATCTCTCGATGCACCATACCCATATCACACTAAATCCACATTTCATAGAATGAATGTGAACACCCTAGATGACTAACGCACTATATTCCTATGTGAATTATAACCAAAAGGGTTCAAGAACAAGTTTTCCATTGGCCACATATGGAGCTTCGGTATATCTCTATCCTAGGCACGAAACATAATTTCACGAGGAATGTAATAATTATGAACATATGCTAGCATAATGAGATCTTAATTTATACTTCCTTTCTCAATTCCATATAAATTATCACAGTAATTGGTGATCAAGCAATTAAACATGGAGTATAGATTATGCTAGACATTCATTTCACAACCAACCAGTAAAAATAAGGAAGCACTTCAATTCTTAGTCATGCAAAAGATCCATTATAATCCCAAGAATTAAATTTAGTTCATAATAACAATACTAGAGTTCATCATGCACAATAGGTTCATCATCATAATTACAGAATAGGAGAATTAATCAAAAATAGAAAATATTCAAGCTCCCTGTTTCCGTTCTGCAACTTCTGGTGATTTTCCAAGTTGTGTAGATAGTTGATTCCTTGCTCCCAATCTCCAATTTAGCATCCATATAGCTCCATTCTTCAATTCCCAAATGCCAGAAATGCTCAGCTGACTATTTCTAATTTTTGAAGCTAACATGCAGTAAACTACTCTATTTTTCGTGTAGGAGGACAGCTGCAAATTGAATTCCAAAATTGGCTAATAATGCATGCATGAATTGTCTTATTTTGACTTATTATGATTCCCACTACAAAAGTTCGAACCCACTGAATCCTCAAAATCAGGCACCACCCCATTTTCTGATAATGCTACTTCGCTGGATGGAACGTGCTGCATGGCTGGCTGGCGACAGGCACAGCTACGCCGGCGCCCTTTGTAAAAGGGGCGCAGCTGCGCCGGGGGCAAGGAATGAGCAGGAGGGGCGCAGCTGCGCCGGTGCCCTTTGTAAAAGGGGCGCAGCTACGCCGGATGCCAGTTTGCTGCAGTGCTGCTGTTGGATAATTTCTCTTCTCTCACGTCCTGCACAATCAACAAACAATCAAATAGCACCCATCCACAAATGCACAACATCCCGAGCCAAATGTACCAAAAACTATGCAAAAGCCGTATAATGAGAATAGTGAATCAAAAACCGAAAGAGAGGGAAAAATGCATGAAATTACACTAGATAGCTATTAGATGAGCAACAAATGGAACAAAATAGTATCCAATAAGTAGGTATAAAACCTACTTATCACATATCCAACTTGTGAATCTTGTCTCATGGGTAAGATGACTAAATCTCCTTTTAGTGGAAAAGGAGAAAGAGTTACAGAGTTGTTAGCGTTGGTACACACAGACGTATGTGGACCTATGACAACAAATGCACGAGGAGGGTATTCTTATTTTATTACTTTCATTGATGATCATTCTAGATTTGGATATGTGTATTTAATGAAATACAAATCTAAATCGTTTGAAAAGTTCAAAGAATTCAGAAGTGAAGTAGAGAAGCAAACTGGTAAGAGTATTACGATTCTTCGATCAGATCGAGGAGGGGAATACTTGACCAATGAGTTGTAGGGTTTCAGACACATAAACGCAGCGGAATTTAAAATTTTAAAATGATTTTCCGAAACCCTAAAACAGGATCCATGCGAAAAACAAATTAATTCAGAGATTTAGATTTATTTTACCGATTATCCGAGCTTGAATGGAACGATGAAATTCTGAACGGCTTCGAATCTCCAATACAATCCAACGGAACTGCGTCTCTATGGTATCCACACGAACGTCCCACAAATCGTCATACGATCTGCAGGAAAGAGAACTCCGGTACTAGCCGTCAAGATTTGGATTTTACTGAAGTTTTTCTCTCAACTCTCTTTTCTAAAACGCCTAGGGTTTTTCTTTCTTTTGGTCTCACGTACCTCAGACTGCTGATATATCAAATATATATAGCGTCCAAAAAGAAATTAAACAAAACCCTAATCCTATTAGAAAAGTAAAATCTGAATTTATATATATTATATTTTAATTAAGTCTTACTTAATTAATATACATATATACAAATTATCCTGTTAATTTAAATTCGCAATTTAAATACTATCAATCATATTGATATATTTAAATCCTTACAATTTAAATTAATTCTCTTTTAATTACGTTCTAAGTGTGTGAACCTATAGGTTATTATTATAATGGCAATAATTTTAAAATCATATTATAAAATTATAAACAGTGAGTGACATCTAGTAATGCATCACTGCTACCCAAATAATAATAAGATCGGTGACTCGATGCAACCTTTTCGTGACCAATGTTTTAGTGTAATTTAATCCTTTTAACCTTGGCATCCTAGATTAAACTCGAGCCATGGAATGTGTCATACTCTTCAAAATTTAATCTGAGTTTTCTTGATCAATGAATAGACTATATGAAACAAATCACTATTTGAGCATGGCCATGCATTTCATAGTCCTACTCAATCAAGAGGCCTATGGATATCACCCCTAATATATAGGAGGGTTAAATTTCATCTAGATCACTCATATTCCTCACACGATTCATGATGTACCCAATAATCACCTTTATTGTCCACCCTATTAAAGGTGACCTTTGATGATATCAAAGTACATAAATTCTCGTATAGTAATATAGTGATTTCAGGTCGGAGGACCATTACATCATTGTCACTATGAGAATTGCTTATAACACTTTGCATAATGCTCCACGTAGAATTCTCATGATGGGTCCATCCAGTACATTGTTCTCTAACATGTACCTATGCATTGACTTAATATCTCATATATTAATGACCAATGAGATTTGGCCATCAGTCAATCCACATACTAGTCTCAATGTATCATTGTTGTCCCATTCTTAATGATACTCGACTAGGGACATTTAAGAGTAATGATACTAATTGTAATTATATAATCTCATGTTCAAGTCACATACTTGAAGCTATATAATTTTTATCATTATTCTAAGGACTTTTATTATGCTAACATTTATATAACACAGTAAATGAAACCATAATAAAATAATTCATTTATTCAATCAAATATCAAAAGAAATGTTAAGCAATTACATCAAATAATTGGCCTCTAGGGCATAAACTCTAACATGAGTTTCTCAATTGTCTCAAAGAAAATGGTATAATCTTACAATGGACTCCACCAGGGATGCCACAGTTGAATGGTGTATCTGAAAGGAGAAATCGAATATTGTTGGACATGGTTCGTTCCATGATGAGTTTTACCGACCTTCCAATATCCTTCTGGGTTATGCCCTAGAAACGGTTGCATACCTACTTAACAAGGTACCTACCAAATCCGTCCCAAAGACCCCATATGAGATATGGACAGGGAGAAAACCTAGTCTTAAGCATGTTAAGACTTGGGGTTGTCCAGCTTATGTCAAAAGGTTTGAGCATGATAAGCTGAACACTAGATCCGATAAGTGTAGATTTGTGGGATATTCTAAAGAAAGTTTAGGATATTATTTCTATCTTCCTACTGATCAAAAGGTGTTTGTTGCGAAACACGCTGCCTTCTTGGAAAAGGAGTTTGTCCTTGAAGAGGTTGGTGAGAGTAAGATATATCTTGAAGAAGTTCAAGAACCACAAAATACAACGGATCAAAGTCAGGTACCTGACCAAGTAGAAGAACCTATTGTACCACTGCCTATTAGTAAATCTGGAACAGTACCGAAGATACCTAATAGGTATGGATTCATCATAGAGGATGATGATGAGGTACGCATCATAGATGATGATGATCCATTGACTTACGAAGAGGCTATGAGTAGTGAAGACTCAGAGAAATGGCTAGAAGCCATGAAATCCGAGATGAACTCCATGTATGAAAACCAAGTATGGACTTTGGTTTCACCATCTGAGGGCATTAAGCCTATTGGGTGTAAATGGGTCTTTAAGAGAAAGACTGGAGCGAATGGCAAGGTGGAGACCTATAAGGCCCGACTGGTTGCAAAAGGTTTCAAAAAAAGACAAGGAGTTGACTATGATGAAACCTTCTCACCAGTAGCTATGCTCAAGTCCATTCGGATTTTGCTTGCAATTGCAGCTTATTATGATTACGAGATCTGACAAATGGACGTGAAAACGGCCTTCCTCAATGGAGAGCTTGAGGAAAATATATATATGATACAGCAGAGGGTTTTGTTTCAACGGTTGGAACAAACCAAGTCTGTAAGCTACAACGATCCATTTATGGATTGAAGCAAGCTTCTCGAAGATGGAACATACGTTTTGATGAGATAATCAAAAGGTTTGATTTTATCAAAAATGAGGATGAATCTTGTGTGTACAAGAAGGTTAATGGGAGCGTTGTTTCATTCCTTGTATTATATGTTGATGATATATTACTGATAGGGAATGATGTCCTATGCTACAGTCGATCAAAATTTGGTTATCTAAACACTTCTCCATGAAGGACTTGGGTGAGGCATCCTATATTTTGGGGATAAAGATCTATAGAGATAGATCTAAAAGGATGTTGGGCTTGACCCAAGGAAAGTACATTGACTCGATGCTAAAGAAGTTTAGCATGGAAGATTCCAAGAGAGGTCTCATGCCGATGAGCCATGGAATACATCTCTCCAAGAACAGGCCTCAAAGACACTTGAGGAGAGAGACCGTATGAGTAAGATTCCTTATGCTTCCGCAATAGGATCTATCATGCACGGTATGATATGTACTAGACCAGATGTCACTCATGCACTTAGTGTAACGAGCAGATATCAGTCGAATCCAGGAGAAGAGCACTAGAAGGCAGTGAAAAACATCCTAAAGTACTTAAGAAGAACTAAGGATGTATTTCTTGTCTACGATGGGTCTGAATTGAAACTAGAGGGCTATACAGACTCAAGTTTTCAAATGGACCAAGATAACAGTAAATTCGTTTCAGGGTACGTGTTTACCTTAAACGGTGGCGCAGTGAGTTGGAAAAGTTTCAAGCAGCAAACAGTTGCTGATTCAGTGACAGAGGCAGAGTACATAGCTACAAGTGAAGCTGCAAAGGAAGCTGTTTGGATGAAGAAGTTCATAACTGAACTTGGAGTGGTTCCTAGCATTAGAGGAGTCGTACCTTTATTCTGTGACAACAACGGAGCTGTTGCGCAGGCTAAGGAACCCAGGTTTCATTAGAAATCCAAACACGTGTTGCGACAGTTTCATTTGATTAGAGAGATCATTGAAAGAGGAGATGTCACCCTGGAGTGTGTGGACTCTCAAGACAACATTGCAGATCCATTTACTAAAGCTTTAACACAACAACAGTTTGATCGTCACTTAGAGAAGATGGGTATTAGATACCATGGCGATTGGCTTTAGTGCAAGTGGGAGATTGAAAGTAGTATGCACACAAGCCAATCATATTTGATATGATGTAGCATATACTTTGTAATCTTATTCATTTATTAATAAAAGTATTGATTTTATTAAAAGTCATATTACATTATCTACATAGTGTTGTTATATTAAATGTGATAAACCCATAGTTTTGAGTAATGCTTTTAGAATCATGATGGTGATCATGCTAATGAGATCTAAATTCAAGATAGCTCACAAACTAAAATCGTTCCTAATCGTTGGATTACTAAAAAGGGGATTAGTGAATCCGGATAGATTAGTACATACGTTGCTTGCTCTTAAGAAGAGGATGATTGATCTCATACTCATTTGTGTGGAGACACTAAAGCAAGTATATAAGTGCTTATTGGAGAATAAGTTCACTGAACGTGGCTCGCTAAGGAATACCTAATGGAGTTTTACTCGCCTGCCAATAGGAATTCCTCTAGTGATAGTAGTATAAGTGATCCTTGGACTTGAGATCATCATAGTATCTTGTGTATGATGAGTTATACTTTAACATGTCCCTTAAGACCTTTGGGGTATATCAAAGGGTATGATTGGGTATAATAAGCTGTGCATGGAGATAGGTGAATGATCAACAAAGAATCTACCACGTCTAGTAAAAGATGTGAATGTCTTATGTGATTCGATAAATGACAGCTTAGTAGTCCTTGGCCAAGGCAGAATGAAATTAGAAAGGAGTTTCTAATTTGCATTATTTAGAGTTGTGCATTTGGGAATCGAAATACATATAATTAAATAAAATAAGACTTGACAGTAAATCTATGTCTTATATTTAATTGGGACATTGTATGGTAGAAGGATTGAATTATACGGTAACTATTCACTGAAAGGTTCTGTTATGATTAATATTGAAATCTATATTATCTGGAAAGTCGTTGATCGCTAAGGGGGCTTACCATTATTGTAGAATAAATGTTATTTATTTAAATGAATTAAATAGTTTAATTTATTTATTTAAATAAGATTAGAATTGTTCTAATTGATTTATTCGCAACCGGTTTAATATGGAGAACCTAAAGGGTCACACCGCAAAAGGAAAATATTTATTTAAGAAGTAAATGGCATAATTGTAATAATAAGTTATGTGTATTTAATTTAGTCTATGAAGATAGAATAAATTAAATAGCTTAATATTTATTATTTAATATTTTGAAAATATGAAATATAAATTAATAAGAGGAGTCTTATTATTATTATTACTATTACTATTATTTAATTCCTAATAGGGATTGGGAATTATTTAATAGAAGTACTCTCTCATGAATTCCTAATTGGATTAGGAGCAGAATTAATTAAAGGAGTTTAATTAGAATAGAAACCCTAATCCTAAATAGTTTAAGGAAGGGTTTTCCTACATCTATAAATAAGAGAAGTCTTATCATAGATTAGGGTTACACACTCTTGCATAAGAATTGTGGAGAGTACTTACAATTTCTATAGAGATAGAAACTAGGGTTTTGCTAACACCCATCTTCTTGAATAGATATTATTCCTTGGTAGATCACCTCTAGAGGCCAAACACTTAGGTGGCTAACGTTGATCAAAGGAAGGAATTTAATCGGTGGAATTCAAAGAGAACACGAAGGAATTGGAGTTGAACTTGTACTCGAGGAAGTACGGTTCTACGAGGGTATAATTTCTTAATCTCTATCTATTTTGTTTAATTAATAATTGTGCATAAAGAAAGATCATGGTGATGGTTTGTATAAAATTTTAAAACCTGATTTTATCGCGCTTCCGCTATATTTATGTAATTTGATTGCATGTTCGTGTTATACAAACCTAACAATTTTGTGGTGTACAGTGATGTGTCGCATAAAGGACTAGGCTGTGTGCTTATGCAGAACGGTAAGGTCATTGCGTATGCGTCACAACAATTAAAGGACTATGAGAAGGGGTATCCTACCTATGATTTAGAATTGACCGCGGTAGTGTTTGCTTTGAAGATATGGATGCACTATCTTTACGGGGAGAAGTGTGAAATATATACGGACCACAAGAGTGTGAAATATATTTGTACACAGAAAGATCTGAACATGCGTCAGAGGATATGGTTGGAATTGATAAAAGATTATGACTGTGAGATTTTATACCATCCGGGTAAAGCGAACGTTGTGGCCGACGCCTTAAGCAGAAAGGGTCGGGAGAAACTGTCTATGATTATCGCTCAGGAGGAGCTAATTACAGCAATGGCGAAACTAGAATTGGAGGTGAAATATCCGGAAGAGTCTGACGAAAAATTGTTTCAATTGGGAACCGGCCCAACTTTGGTGGATAAGGTTAAGGAAGTACAAATTCAGGACGAAGAATGTGAGAAAATTAAGAAAAGAATATCTGGAGGTGATGAAGTGAAATTTAAAGTTGATAACGAAGGAATATTGAGATTCGAGGGAAGAATTTGGGTTCCGCCAGTACAAGAGGTTAAGGAGGAAACGTAATATTCCGAACCCTAATAAGATTTGTATAGGTAAATTTTGTGTTTATTAAATGAAATTTCATGTTCCGACTTTGTGTTATGTGATTGTATATTTTATTAAAGAATTAGGTCAATTAAAAATATTTTTGAAGCTGCTTAGTCGTGCTTACACGGACAAAATGATTTGTCGTGCTTCCGACGAATTCACCGAGAAGCGTCTCGGCAAATTATTTTTGTAAGCTGTTGTATCGTGCTTGGAAATGACAAAGTGATTTGTCGTACTTCGAAGTTAATATAATATTATATTAACTGATAAAAATCTAAAATAAATTAAATAGGGTTTGAAATGATAAACTGAAGTAGAAACCCTAATTTGAAAAGCCTAATTGGTAAAAGTTGTCCGAATTGGTCAATTAAAACCCTAATTATTACACAAGAATTCTAATTGATATAATTAGATTCTAAGTAATAAATAATAACATTAATTAGGAGTCATGTAACTTAGATTAAAACCCTAATTGAAGATTTAAAACATAATTCATCAATTAGGAAACTCTAAACCCTAATTATGAAACCCTAATCCTAATTAAGTTATCTAAACTTTAATTTAGAAAATGTTAAACATTAATTATGATATATAATCTTAATTAATGTATTAATAAACTTAATTAACATCTTAAACATGATTAGCAAAAATCTATTTTTAATTAGTAAGGAAATAAATCAAAAATAAAAGTTTAAACCAATCAAAAGAGAATAAGAACACAAGATCAGATATTTGTTCAATTCTCCAGCACAAGGAGGTCAATTAGATCAGGCCATAGCAGCACAAGTATCAATGCAAGATATTTGTGGAGGCAAAATTTGGAAAAAAGACCCTAACAACCCTTATTGGCAACTCCTATAAATAGAACATCAAGCTGACCATTTGACCTACGAATTTACAAAGCCTAAACACTTATATTACCAGCCATATCAAGCCTCTGCAATCATAAGATTAGTAGCAAAGATCAGAGATCAAAAACTTGAGAAAAAGGTGCAAAAACCCTAATTTTATGCTAGATCTTTAAGGTTGAATTAGATGCTATGTTTTAGTGTTTAGGAATGCTTATTAATATGTTATTAAGTGATCTGGGCGGTTAAATCATGTTTACATAACATCTAGATATGAAAATTAAGCCAAAATAGTAAACTGTTCATGCAGCCCAAAAATGTCTGACAAGCAAGTTTCTCAGACGATTTGATTGGCTTAAATTATTTGTTTGATGTGTTTTAAACCTTGTATGTGTAGTATGCCATGTTATCTGTAAGATCCAATTGATAGAAAGTTAAAAATATCTCATAGTAGGAAGATATTAATGGTCAAAATCCATTGACCGACCATGAGCGTTCTGTTTCTGGGCAACCCAGAAAAGCGAAGAACAGCTCTGACAGTGTCTGACAAGCTTTTGACCAGCCTAGATCTTAGCCACGTGATATAATTTATGAGGTCTCAATGTTTGTATCTGTTCTTTGCCATGTAATCTACAAATATAAATCAACAAATCATATTAAGCTAACATGAAACGAAAGCTATTAGCAGTCAAACTGCGTTGACCGACCATAACCAAAGAGTTTCTGGGTAACCCAGAAACTCAAGAATAGTTTGGTCCGGCTAGTTTGACCATGATTTATCTAGCATCAATTGATGTTATTTAAGTTGAAATTTAACATGTCGTTATACTTTGCCATGTTGGCTACAACAACAAACAAAAATCAAACACAAACAATAACCCAGCTGGAATTTATTTAAGGTCAAAAGTCCCAACTGGACCATGACCGGCTGTTCTTCATGAAGAACACCTTTAGCGACGATCTCCTTCCGGATTTCCAGAAAACTAAGTTTATATGCAGTCCGTCGCAAAGCCCTTTTGCAACGGTTTTTAATAAAAATTAATAAAAATAATTAAATAAATTATAAATAAATATTAAATAATTAATAATAATTAATAATTAAATGTTTAAAATTCATTTTAATTATAATTAATAATTTTTAATATTCTGAAATAATTTTTAATAATTATTTAATTTAATTTAATATTAAATTATTTAATAAATATATTAAATAAATGATTTAAAAATGATATTAATGTATTTAAATTAGTTTAAATCATAATTAAATCGTTTAAAAATGTTACTAACTTTTTAAAATTATTATAAATAATAAATAAATTATTTTAAATAATATACTAAGTAATTAAAAATATTCTAAATGATAATTAAATCATTTAAATATTAAACTAAGTTTTAAAAATTATTATAAATAATAATTACATCATTTAAATGATAAAATAAATAACATATTAATGTTTTAAAAATATTCTAAATGATAATTAAATCATTTAAAAAATATTCCTAAGCTTGTAAAATTAGTTAAAAATATTTCTAAGCTTATAAAAATTATTTAAAAATAATATTAAGCTTCTAAAAGTGTTATAAATAATAAATAAATTATTTAAACTAATAATTAAGCTTCCAAATGAAGTTTTATTGAACAATCTATGTGTTTAGCTCTCTAAAGTCGCGACCCAGATATTAAATCAACGTCGGACCTTAACGAAACTTGTCTAGATTAACTCAATACATGTTATTATAAGTTCTAACGCTTACTATTAGTGTACATAGACTATGTACGCTGATAGATCCTGTTAACATTAATTAAAAGATCTACGCTAAGGCAAGTCTTCTAACCTTGTTACATTTAAGCAAGTCTATTACATGTTGCTATCAATTATTGTGAAGTTATTGCTTCTTGTTCAGCATAACTTAAGAAATGAATCATTATTCATATATTGCTTGATAGAGCTTAAATTGTTGTGTCAAGCCAAATTGTTTTGGTACGACATCTTATACTGAGAAATGGAACACTTTGATGTAAGGTAAACTGAAACACCTTGATATAAGGTGGTAAATGTTGATTATATATCGACACAAATTGTAGGATGATATGCATACTCCTAGGTTATTGGTTAGGCTGATCCCCTACCAGATTTCCGAAATCAAGCGGTTCTAAGTCATTAAAGACTGATAGAACTGATTGAAATATATGGTTCATGTACAGAACCCTCAGTTATACATCATTGACATCTTTCAAATCAAACACATTGTGTTTATGTTTTCAAATGAACTTGTTGAGCACTTGTAGCTCATTCTTACATATATCTTCTTTTGCAGTTTTAAATGATAATCCCGGCACTTCTGGGACAGACAAAGGAAAAGGAAGTGCTAATTAATTTTAATTGCTGTTTTTGAATTCAAGTCTTTTATAAGGCTTTGTTGTAATAACTTAGTACTGAGAACGATGTAACCGAACTTAATGATATGTAATATATTATCATCCTTTATTACATCGAATGCGGTATACTCTGATCTTTACTTTGTTTAGCATAGTTGTACTAAGTAAATACAGTATCTATACAAACTATACATCTAAATGAGGGTATTTGAATGATATTGAAAGTCTTATAAGCTCTGAGGTTACACTTAATGAGCGCCGGTAAGGTGCCATCTTTACCGGAATGCACCCCTTAGTTCTATGGACAATCTTATCGTTAATACTATGAATGTCAGATAGATAGGAAATATTGATATGAAAGAGTTATTCATGAGATATGAATCTATACATCCAAGTGAGGGTATCCAAACACAGATAACGTTCTGGCAAAAATTATCATCTGTTATGGGATACTGTGAACCTTGGATAGATAGAAATCATATATTATTGAATATTTACAGTTGTCTAGTTTCACGTGAGCATCAGATCTGCTACAGAGAAGTGTAGAGAATTTGGAGGCGTCACGGGTTGGTATCAGAGCTGTAGATTATAGCTCTAAGGTAGTTAAGAATTACCTTAGGATATAGTCATTGAGTCCATAAAATACTTAATTATGCATAAAATAATCTTAAAAGCTTTATATTATGTGTAAATTTGTTTCGCTATTAAACAACTAAAATTCTTTTATAGGATGTCAAGGACCAATTGGAACGATCTTCTAGTGATAGATCATCCCATGGTAGGGTGGTTGTTAGAGGAGTCAGAAGAAGATCCAGAAGAGATATATCCCGCACTAGGGATACACCAGAGGAGGAGGAACTCCTGCATGACCAGGAGATACTAGATGTTGAGGAGGCTGAACATCCTATAGATAGATAGCTAGTAGATCCTGATCCTAATGAGGAGATTGGAGCGAGTCAGATGATGAGTGTCAATAGACACGAGGAGATAGTAACGAGGTTAGTCCAGCAGTCAACTGCAGACATAGAGGCTACCAACTTTCGAACATATACAGCTGAAGGTTTATTAAAGAGTGAGAGGGATAACATTCGCCGTCTTAGGACACTTCTCTAGAATACCCAGAAAGAAAGGCAAGATGCCCAGATACAGTTGTACCGAGCTGACAAGGGATCTCGGGATACATTCGAAGGTTTAGAGCGTCAGGTGCTTAGGTATCCCGTAGAGGAGAGGAAGGTAGATTATATGATAGATAGATCAGTGGTCTGTCATATGGTCCAGGATGCTTATAAGGAGACACGTGATCGTTCAGTCTAGTTTAGTACTTAAGTTTATTTTCTGTAGTTTGTATTATAACGATTTTGGGTTGTAAAATAGGGAATCTTCTGTATTAACTAGTGGTAGTATAAACCACTAGTCGAATATGTAACCGTTCTGCATGTGATATACAAATTGTGTTTGTACAAATCAAATTGTTAATTCTATGTGTAGTATATACTTGTATTTATACCTATTTTCTTTATTTTAGAATCATGGCATTAGAACGAAGAAACCAGACTAGAAATGAGACTAATGAACCAAACCCCACCCAACAACTAGTAGACATACTATTAGGAGCCTTACAATCTTCCAGTTGAAGACGTTTTCAGATATTCTTGAGAAGGCTATCATAGCCGAGACCGAGAATAAAAATCTTCTCAAATTCCATAAGGAGAAGAGGAGTCAGAATGAAGGGGGGAAATTCAAGGGAGAAGTTAGTAATAATAACAACAAGAGGAAGTGGGATACCACTTTTTCTACTAACTTTGGGAAAAAGGGGAATAATTACAATAACAACAACAACAATACCACCAACAGAAACAATAATAATAAGGTGGAACGTTGTGTCACATGTGGAAAGAACCATCTGGGAGTATGTCGTAGGAAGGTGGTTAACTGTTATAGCTGTGGTCAGGAGGGCCATTATTCTTTTGATTGTCCTAAGAAGAATAACAATAATACCACTCAGGGCAATCAGAATTATAAGTGTTATAATTGTGGCACAACGGGTCACATATCTAGAAATTGTCCAAAGAACAGGAACCAAACCAGGGGAGGAAATCAAACCACAAACAACACCCTCAAACCAACAGTAGCAGGAGCTGGAGGTCAGAGTCATCCAACCGCCAGAACATTTAATATGATGATGAGGGATGTTCTTGCTTCACAGGACGTGGTGACAGGTATCATCCTTATCGACACTTTAAATGCATATGTGTTATTCGACTCTGGTGCTACTTGTTCATTCGTGTCTAATAGATTTGCTAAAAACTTGAATATGCCATGCGAAGACTTAGACATACCTTTTAATGTAGAAATTGCAAATCGAGAGATAATTCCCATTAAAACTGTATATAAAGATTGTAACGTAGAGATTAAGGAACACAAGTTTCTTGTGGACCTCTTTCCTATACAACTAGGGGAATTCAATATAATCTTAGGTATGGATTGGTTGGTTAATTATAATGCAATGATTGTCTGCCATCGTAAGCGTGTAAACCTAGTGACCACGTCGAAGTCAAAGGTAGTGTTCAACGGTGGTTGTTCACTTAAGCGATCTCGATGTCTGACAGTAATGCAAGCAGAAAGATTGCTTAGGAAGGGTTGTACAGGTTATTTGGCATATATAATAGATACTCGAAAGGAAGGAGTAAAACTAGATCAAATAACTATAGTTAAAGAATTTTCGGATGTGTTTCCAGATGACTTACCAGGTCTACCTTCGGATAGGGAGATCGAGTTTGTTATCGATCTTGCACCTGGTATGGCGCCAGTTTCAAAGGCACCGTACAGGATGGCACCAGTAGAGTTGAAAGAGTTACTTGTGCAGTTACAAGAACTCTTAGATAAGAAATACATACAACCCAGTGTTTCACCTTGGGGAGCACCGGTGTTGTTTGTAAAGAAAAAGGATGGAACGTTGATGTTATGTGTTGACTATAGAGAATTAAATAAGTTGACCATAAAGAACAAATATCCTTTATCAGGAATTGATGATATGTTTGACCAGTTGAAAGGGGCCGAACACTTTTTGAAGATCAACTTACGATCAGGTTATCATCAATTAAAGGTAAGAAAAGAAGATGTGCCGAAGACAGTGTTTAGGACACGCTACGGACATTATGAGTTTCTTGTAATGTCTTTTGGATTAACTAATGCACCGGCAGCATTTATGGACTTGATGAACCGAGTGTTTAAACCATGCTTAGACAAATTTGTCGTAGTGTTCATCAATGATATTTTAGTATACTCGAGAACAAAGGAGGAGCATGCTGAACACTTAAGAAGCATATTGGAGATATTACGAAGGGAACAACTTTATGCAAAGTTTTCCAAGTGTTAATTCTGGTTGGAACGAGTCCAGTTCTTAGGTCATGTAATTGATAAGAATAGAATAGCGGTAGATCCAGCACAGATAGAGGCAGTTGTGAGTTGAGAACAACCAACAACTCCAATAGAAGTACGAACTTTTCTCGGTTTAGCAGGGTACTATCGACGTTTTATACAAGATTTTTCAAAAATAGCAACCTCACTAACCAATTTAACTCGAAAGACGGTAAAATACGTCTGGACAGATAAATGTGAAGAAAGCTTCCAAGAGTTGAAGAAGCGATTGAGCATGGCACCAGTGTTATCTTTACCAGATGATACAGGAGGCCTTGTCGTTTATAGTGATGCATCACACAAAGGATTAGGTTGTGTGTTGATGCAACATGGGAAGGTGATTGCATATGCATCACGACAACTCAAAGACTATGAGAAGAAGTATCATACGCATGATCTTGAGTTAGCCGCTGTAGTATTTGCCTTGAAAATCTGGAGGCATTACTTTTATGGGGAGAAATGTGAAATATACACAGATCACAAAAGTCTGAAGTATATTTTCACGCAGAAGGAATTAAACATGAGGCAGAGGAGATGGCTAAAGTTGATAAAAGATTTTGACTGTGAAATTTTATATCACTCTAGGAAAGCCAACGTCGTAGCAGACGCATTAAGTAGGGTGAACCAAGAAAAGTTGAATGTAATAACCAACAACGAGGTACTGATAAAAGAGTTTGACAAGCTTGAAATTGAGGTAAGAGTTCCAGTTAACTCTACCCAGAAATTATTCGTTGTGGAGAATGGTTCAACTTTGTTGGAGAGAGTCAAGGGACTACAGGAGACTGATGCAGAGTGTCAAAAGTGTAAGACTGAAATAACCCATAAGAAGAATAACAAATTCAGAGTGGATAAGGATGGGGTACAGAGGTATGAGGATAGAATTTGGGTACCCTCAGTACAAGAATTAAAAGATGAAATACTGAATGAAGCCCATAGTTCTAAGTTCGTCGTGCATCCAGGTAGTACAAAAATATACAAAGATTTAAACCGACACTTTTGGTGGTCTAACATGAAAAGAGAAATAGCAGAGTGGGTAAGTAAATGTTTAACGTGTCAAAGAGTTAAAGTTGAATACCAAAAGCCGAGTGGATTACTGCAGCCCTTAGAAATTCCTGAGTGGAAATGGGAACATATTACCATGGACTTCGTAGTAGGTCTTCTAAATACACAGAAAGGTCACAATACCATTTGGATAATTGTAGATCATCTTACCAAATCAGCTCATTTTCTACCCATAAAAGTTAACTTCAGTCTTGACCAGTTACCAAACTTTACATTAATGAAGTTATTTCTAAACATGGAGTCCCTGTTTCTATAGTATCAGACCGAGATCCACGATTTACTTCAAATTTCTGGACAAGTCTCCAGAAACACTTAGGAACCCAGTTGAGATTAAGCACAGCTTATCACCCACAAACTGACGGTCAGAGTGAGAGAACAATTCAAACATTGGAGGACATGTTGCGCACTTGCATCATGGACTTCAAGGGAAGTTGGGAAGATCAGTTACCTTTGGTAGAGTTTGCCTACAACAATAGTTACCATGCCAGCATAGGAATGCCACCATTTGAAGCTCTGTATGGAAGGAAATGTAGGACGCCTTTATGTTGCGACGAAGTCGGAGATTGCAAGCGTCTCAAGATCGACACAGGAAGCTACAAGATTGATTGGACCATTTCAGATATTAAGAAGGATAGGTGAAGTAGCTTATGAGGTAGCCTTACCTCCTGAGTTAGAACATATCCATAACGTATTTCATGTGTCCGTATTACGACCATACAAACCCGATTATAAACACGTTATAGATTACGAGCCTATTCAGATTGAGAAAGATTTATCATATGAAGAAATTCCTATTGAAATCATAGATAGGAAAGAGCAAAATCTACGAAATAAAGTGATACCTTCAGTCAACGTTATTTGGAGGAATCAAAACATAGTGGAAGCTACGTGGGAGCTCGAGAGTAAAATGCGAGATAACTACCCACACTTGTTTTTGTAATCTGTACTGTAATTTCGAGGACGAAATTCTTATTAGTGGGGGTGAATGTAATATTCCAAACCCTAATAAGATTTGTATATGTAAATTATGTGTTTTAAATAAAATTTCATGTTCCGACTTTGTATTATATGATTGTATATTTTATTAAAGAATTAGGTCAAATAAAAATATTTTTAAGCTGCTTAGTCGTGCTTACACAGACAAAATGATTTGTCGTGCTTCCGACGAATTCACCGAGAAGCGTCTTAGCAAATTATTTTTGTAAGCTGTTGTGTCGTGCTTGGAAATGACAAAGTGATTTGTCGTGCTTCGGAGTTAATATAATATTATATTTACTGATAAAAATCTAAAATAAATTAAATAGGGTTTGAAATGATAAACTGAAGTAGAAACCCTAATTTGAAAAGCCTAATTGGTAAAAGTTGTTCGAATTGATCAATTAAAACCCTAATTATTACACAAGAATTCTAATTGATATAATTAGATTCTAAGTAATAAATAATAACATTAATTAGGAGTCATGTAACTTAGATTAAAACCCTAATTGAAGATTTAAAACCTAATTCATGAATTAGGAAATCCTAAACCTTATGAAACCATAATCCTAATTAAGTTATCTAAACTTTAATTTAGGAAATGTTAAACCTTAATTATGATATATAAGCTTAATTAATGTATTAATAAACTTAATTAACATCTTAAACATGATTAGCAAAAATCTAATTTTAATTAGTAAGGAAATAAATCAAAAATAAAAGTTTAAACCAATCAAAAGATGATAAGAACACAAGATCAGATATTTGTTCAATTCTCCAGCACAAGGAGGTCAATTAGATCAGGCCATAGCAGCACAAGTATCAATGCAAGATATTTGTGGAGGGAAAATTTGGAAAAAAGACCCTAACAACCCTAATTGGCAACTCCTATAAATAGAACATCAAGCTGACCATTTGACCTACGAATTTACAAAGCCTAAACACTTATATTACCAGCCATATCAAGCCTCTGCAATCATAAGATCAGTAGCAATGATCAGACATCAAAAACTTGAGAAAAAGGAGCAAAAACCCTAATTTTATGCTAGATCTTTAAGGTTGAATTAGATGTTATGTTTTAGTGTTTAGGAATGCTTATTAATATGTTATTAAGTGATCTGGGCGGTTAAATCACGTTTACATAACATCTAGATATGAAAATTAAGCCAAAATAGTAAACTGTTCATGCAGCCCGGAAATGTCTGACAAGCAAGTTTCTCGGACGATTTGATTGGCTTAAATTGTTTGTTTGATGTGTTTTAAACCTTGTATGTGTAGTATGCCATGTTATCTGTAAGATCCAATTGATAGAAATTTAAAAATATCTCATAGTAGGAAGATATTAATGGTTAAAACCCATTAACCGACCATGAGCGTTCTGTTTCTGGGCAACCTAGAAAAGCGAAAAACAGCTCTGACAGTGTCTGACAAGCTTTTGACCAGCCTAGATCTTGGCCACGTGATATAATTTATGAGGTCTCAATGTTTGTATATGTTCTTTTCCATGTAATCTACAAATATAAATCAACAAATCATATTAAGCTAACATGAAACGAAAGCTATTAGCAGTCAAACTGCGTTGACCGACCATAACCAAAGAGTTTCTGGGTAACCCAGAAACTCAAGAATAGTTTGGTCCGGCTAGTTTGACCATGATTTATCTAGCATCAATTGATGTTATTTAAGTTGAAATTTAACATGTCGGTATAATTTGCCATGTTAGCTACAACAACAAACAAAAATCAAACACAAACAATAACCCGGCTGGAATTTATTTAAGGTCAAAAGTCCCAACTGGACCATGACCGGCTGTTCTTCATAAAGAACACCTTTAGCGACGATCTCCTTCCGGATTTCCAGAAAACTAAGTTTATATGCAGTCCGTCGCTAAAGCCCTTTTGCAACGGTTTTTAATAAAAATTAATAAAAATAATTAAATAAATTATAAATAAATATTAAATAATTAATAATAATTAATAATTAAATGTTTAAAATTCATTTTAATTATAATTAATAATTTTTAATATTCTGAAATAATTTTTAATAATTATTTAATTTAATTTAAAATTAAATTATTTAATAAATATATTAAATAAATGATTTAAAAATGATATTAATGTATTTAAATTAGTTTAAATGATGATTAAATCATTTAAAAATGTTACTAACTTTTCAAAATTATTATAAATAATAAATAAATTATTTTAAATAATATACTAAGTAATTAAAAATATTCTAAATGATAATTAAATCATTTAAATATTAAACTAAGTTTTAAAAATTATTATAAATAATAATTACATCATTTAAATGATAAAATAAGTTCTAAAAATATTATTAATGATAAAATAAATCATTTAAATAATATTCTATCTTTTTAATAATATTATAAATGATAAATAAATCATTTAAGTAATATTTTAAGTATCTAAAATTATTCTAAATGATAAATAAATCATTTAAATAACATATGAATGTTTTAAAAATATTCTAAAAAATAATTAAATCATTTAAAAATATTCCTAAGCTTGTAAAATTAGTTAAAAATATTTCTAAGCTTATAAAAATTATTTAAAAATAATATTAAGCTTCTAAAAGTGTTATAAATAATAAATAAATTATTTAGACTAATAATTAAGCTTCCAAATGAAGTTTTATTGAACAATCTATGTGTTTAGCTCTCTAAAATCACGACCCAGATATCAAAGCAACGTCGGACCTTAACAAAACTTGTCTAGATTAACTCAATACATGTTATTATAAGTTCTAACCTTACTATTAGTGTACATAGACTACGTACGCTGATAGATCGTGTTAACATTAATTAAAAGATCTACGCTAAGGCAAGTCTTCTAACCTTGTTACATTTAAGCAAGTCTATTACATGTTGCTATCAATTATTGTGAAGTTATTGCTTCTTGTTCAGCATAACTTAAGAAATGAATCAGTATTCATATATTGCTTGATAGAGCTTAAATTGTTGTGTCAAGCCAAATTGTTTTGGTACGACATCTTATACTGAGAAATGGAACACCTTGATATAAGGTGGTAATTTTGATTATATATCGACACAAATTGTAGGATGATATGCATACTCCTAGGATATTGGTTAGGCTGATCCTCTACCAGATATCCGAAATCAAGCGGTTCTAAGTCATTAAAGACTGATAGAACTGATTGAAATATATGGTTCATGTACAGAACCCTCAATTATACATCATTGACATCTTTCAAATCAAACACATTGTGTTTACGTTTTCAAATGAACTTGTTGAGCATTTGTAGCTCATTCTTGCATATATCTTCTTTTGCAGTTTTAAATGATAATCCCGACACTTCTAGGATAGACAAAGGAAAAGGACATGTTAATTATTTTTAATTACTATTTTTGAATAATTCAAGTCTTTTATAAGGCTTTGTTGTAATAACTTAGTACTGAGAACGATGTAACCGAACTTAATGATATGTAATATATTATCATCCTTTATTACATCGAATGCGATATACTCTGATCTTTACTTTGTTTAGCATATTTGTACTAAGTAAATACAGTATCTATACGAAATATACATCTGAATGAGGGTATTTGAATGATATTAAAAGTCCTATAAGCTCTGAGGTTACACTTAATGAACGCCGGTAAGGTGCCATCTTTACCGGAATGCGCCCCTCAGTTCTATGGACAATCTTATCCTTAATACTGTGAATGTCAGATAGATAGGAAATATTGATATGAAAGAGGTATTCATGAGATATGAATCTATACATCCAAGTGAGGGTATCCAAACACAGATAACGTTCTGGCAAAAATTATCATCTGTTATGGGATACTGTGAACCTTGGATAGATAAAAATCATATATTATTGAATATTTACAGTTGTATAGTTTCATGTGAGCAACAGATCTGCTACAGGGAAGTGTAGAGAATTTGGGGGCGTCACGGGTTGGTATCAGAGCTGTAGATTATAGCTCTAAGGTAGTTAAGAATTACCTTAGGATATAGTTTTTGAGTCCGTAAAATACTTAATTATGCATAAAATAATCTTAAAAGCTTTATATTATGTGTAAATTTGTTTCGCTATTAAACAACTAAAATTCTTTTATAGGATGTCAAGGACCAATTGGAACGATCTTCTAGTGATAGATCATCCCATGGTAGGGTGGTTGTTAGAGGAGTCAGAAGAAGATCCAGAAGAGATATATCCCGCACTAGGGATACACCAGAGGAGGAGGAACTCCTGCATGACCAGGAGATACTAGATGTTGAGGAGGCTGAACATCCTATAGATGGATAACTAGTAGATCCTGATCCTGATGAGGAGATTGGAGCGAGTCAGATGATGAGTGTCAATAGACACGAGGAGATAGTAACGAGGTTAGTCCAGCAGTCAACTGCAGACATAGAGGCTACCAACTTTCGAACATATACAGCTGAAGGTTTATTAAAGAGTGAGAGGGATAACATTCGCCGTCTTAGGACACTTCTCTAGAATACCCAGAAAGAAAGGCAAGATGCCCAGATACAGTTGTACCGAGCTGACAAGGGATCTCGGGATACATTCGAAGGTTTAGAGTGTCAGGTGCTTAGGTATCCCGTAGAGGAGAGGAAGGTAGATTATATGATAGATAGATCAGTGGTCTGTCATATGGTCCAGGATGCTTATAAGGAGACACGTGATCGTTCAGTCTAGTTTAGTACTTAAGTTTATTTTCTGTAGTTTGTATTATAACGATTTTGGGTTGTAAAATAGGGAATCTTCTGTATTAACTAGTGGTAGTATAAACCACTAGTCGAATATGTAACCGTTCTGCATGTGATATACAAATTGTGTTTGTACAAATCAAATTGTTAATTCTATGTGTAGTATATACTTGTATTTATACCTATTTTCTTTATTTTAGAATCATGGCATTAGAACGAAGAAACCAGACTAGAAATGAGACTAATGAACCAAACCCCACCCAACAACTAGTAGACATACTATTAGGAGCCTTACAGGGTCATCCACTACACCAGCCCAATACAAATAATCCACATAGGTTAGCGTTTAAAGATTTTAAAACAGTCGGACCACCTGAGTTCAAAGGAACTGTGGATCTAGTTGAAGCCCAAACTTGGGTAACTAAAATGGAAAAGTTCTTTACTGTAACAAACGTAAGTGAGGAACAAAAGACAATCTTTGCTACCTTTTTCCTAAAAGGTGAGGCAAACTTCTGGTGGGAAACAACAAAAACCAGGGCCGGTGAAGGGATAATTCCTTGGGTAAGATTCAAATAACTATTCTTTGAAAACTACTTTCCACAAACCATGCAAGACCGAATGGAGGTTAAATTCCTAGAACTAAAATAAGGGGAAATGACTGTATCTCAGTATACGGCCAAGTTTAACGAATTGTCTCGTTTTGCCCCACATCAAGTAAACTCTGAGACGAGAAAAACTAGGAGATTTGAGGAAGGGTTGAAACCTCAGATAAGGAGTAGGATATCAATCTTCCAGTTGAAGACGTTTTCAGAGATTCTTGAGAAGGCTATCATAGCCGAGACCGAGAATGAAAATCTTCTCAAATTCCATAAGGAGAAGAGGAGTCAGAATGAAGGGGGAAAATTCAAGGGAGAAGTTAGTACATGGGGTAATAATAACAACAAGAGGAAGTGGGATACCACTTTTTCTACTAACTTTGGGAAAAAGGGGAATAATTACAATAACAACAACAACAACACCACCAACAGAAACAATAATAACAAGGTGGAACGTTGTGTCACATGTGGAAAGAACCATCTGGGAGTATGTCGTAGGAAGGTGGTTAATTGTTATAGTTGTGGTCAGGAGGGCCATTATTCTTCTGATTGTCCTAAGAAGAATAACAATAATACCACTCAGGGCAATCAGAATTATAAGTGTCGACGCCGGTTTTTTTGCCTCTTCCGATTTTAGCCTTTTGATTAAATGATTTTTGGAAAAGGTCGGCATTAAGGTCGACGGGGTTTTGAAAGATCATTTTTATGATGAGCCAATTAACCAGAGTCACCAATTGGTATATTTGAAATGGATGTACCAACTCATCCGAGTTTTCGTTTCTTATAAATCGCTGGCTCATATGTGACTCCGATTTAATTGGTCTGCGAATCGAGATTCATGAGTTCGGGGGCTTGCTTAAGCGAGGGGAAGGTGTTAGGCACCCCCCGACTTCCATGAAACACGGTTACCGCAATCTTGATACTTTCCTATCTTTTGATTCATGAAATGTGTATACGTGCGGGTGTGTGTGTGTGTGTGTGTGTGTGTGTGTGTGCTTACGTGAATATTGTGGTGAGGTGAAACATTTGGCTTTTATGAAAAATCGTGTTTTATTTCGGGAATGTTTTAGAACGTCGTTTTCCATTAACACGAGAGAGCTCCTTTGTTCGTGTGAAAGGTTGGATTTTATTTGTCAAAAGCTATGAGATTTTATTAGGCGTTTGTTTTGGCAAAACATAGGAGTTTGTTAAACCTTTAGCCAAAATAGGAATCGAGATTTGTACGTTGCTTTTATAAATGATAGGAAATTTCTAGGATCTCTTTCGCCCTATGCATCAAGGTTTAATAAAACATTCAATTTCTTTTATAAAACCCACTTTCGTAACATTTGAAAACAACTTCTTTTTAGCTTTCTCGTAGAATATGAATCGACTCTCATTAGCATTTCTAATTTTTTAACCTCGTGATGCTAATACCCTACTTTGATTGATTTTAGAAAAATCTTTATCGTTTAATCTTTTGGAATCATTTTGGTGTCACGAAATCTAATCAAGCATAAACACGCGTCGGGGCTATTCACGGGCATGTAAGCCATCAAAATATCCCCGAACGCCAACAATCATATATTTCACTACTACGGGGCCTTAAACCCGATTCTCGCCTTGGCGTCGTTTTAAGGCCCGACGGTTACATGTTACAAAAACGAGCACCTTGAATCTATTACATACATCAGAACGTCCATCATCGGATTTGGACCACGGGGTCGCGTTCCTAGGCTCACACCCGATATTGCTACATACCCACAAAATGAATACTACAAAACCAACCAACACGGATTTGCCTAATACACCATGATATCCGACAATGATAATCTAAAATTAATTACACCCAATAAATCATCATAAACAAGCTAGAAATTTCACCACTTGGATATCCTCGGGTTATTAGGAAGAATTTTGTTCCGATAGAACCCTCACTAATAATCCCTAATCCATGATTGTTCAACAATATATATGAAAATTACATCTAGTTTACCCAATCAATATGATATGAATTGCTAGAACAAATAGAAATTTTCACCTTGCAATTGATCTCAAATGGATGTGAACTTGTGTATTTGAATAGGATAAGGAGTGTATTTGATACAATCAAAATCAAAAGAATTAAATTCTCTCTTTTTTTCTCTCTTTTCTTCCTATTTGATTGCAAAATTTCTCTTTTTTTCCTCTCAATTTTCGTGCTCTTTTTGCTGCTGAATTCTCCTTCTTCTTCCCAATTCTTTCAACTCTCTACTCCCTGTATGCTGCACGAAACTGAGCTGAAATAGGCTGGCTGGCCGCCTGCCTTCCACTCGCCTAGTTTCGAGTTCCGTGTTTTCAAAAGGCGCACTATTTGGCCGCAGATCAATCCGCGGCTGGACGGTTTGACTTTCTCGATTTTCGTGCCACGCCTCGATTTTCGTGCCGTAACGTCGGTTTTCGCTGACAGGTTCGTATTCGGCAGTCCGGGAATTTCCGGGAGACGTGCCACCTCATTCGGGGATGCCCGTTTCGGATGGCCTTATTGTCACGTCAGCTATGGTCGCCAATCATTTCGGTGGTGTTGGACGTTCGCACTTGTACCCATTCCTTCGCTCCCGCAAGCCGGTTCAATTGACGATTTTGCCCTCCTGTCATGGTTAGTACATGGAACGCAAAATTTGGGTGTCTACAATAAGTGTTATAATTGTGGCACAACGGGTCACATATCTAGAAATTGTCCAAAGAATAGGAACCAAACCGGGGGTGGAAATCAAACCACAAACAACACCCTCAAACCAACAGTTGCAGGAGCTGGAGGTCAGAGTCGTCCAACCGCCAGAACATTTAATATGACGATGAGGGATGTTCTTGCTTCACAGGACGTGGTGACAGGTATCATCCCTATCGACACTTTAAATGCATATGTGTTATTCGACTCTGGTGCTACTTGTTCATTCGTGTCTAATAGCTTTGCTAAAAACTTGAATATGTCATGCGAAGACTTAGACATACCTTTCAATGTAGAAATTGCAAATCGAGAGATAATTCCCGTTAAAACTGTATATAAAGATTGTAACGTAGAGATTAAGGGACACAAGTTTCTTGTGGACCTTTTTCCTATACAGCTAGGGGAATTCGACATAATCTTAGGTATGGATTAGTTGGTTAATCATAATGTAATGATTGACTGCCATCGGAAGTGTGTAAACCTAGTGACCGCGTCGAAGTCAAAGGTAGTGTTCAACGGTGGTTGTTCACTTAAGTGATCTCGATGTCTGACAGTAATGCAAGCAGAAAGATTACTTAGGAAGGGTTGTATAGGTTATTTGGCATATATAATAGATACTCGAAAGGAAGGAGTAAAAATAGATCAAATACCTGCAGTTAAAGAATTTTTGGATGTGTTTCCAGATGACTTACCAGGTCTACCTCCAGATAGGGAGATCGAGTTTGTTATCGATCTTGCACCTGGTATGGCGCCAGTTTCAAAGGCACCGTACAGGATGGCACCAGTAGAGTTGAAAGAATTACTTGTGCAGTTACAAGAACTCTTAGATAAGAAATACATACAACCCAGTGTTTCACCTTGGGGAGCACCGGTGTTGTTTGTAAAGAAAAAGGATGGAACGTTAAGGTTATGTGTTGACTATAGAGAATTAAATAAATTGACCATAAAGAACAAATATCCTTTATCAGGAATTGATGATTTGTTTGACCAGTTGAAAGGGGCCGAACACTTTTCGAAGATCAACTTACGATCAGGTTATCATCAGTTAAAGGTAAGAAAAGAAGATGTGCCGAAGACAGCGTTTAGGACACGCTACGGATATTATGAGTTTCTTGTAATATCTTTTGGATTAACGAATGCACCGGCAGCATTCATGGACTTGATGAACCGAGTGTTTAAACCATGCTTAGACAAATTTATCGTAGTGTTCATCAATGATATTTTAGTATACTCGAGAACAAAGGAGGAGCATGCTGAACACTTAAGAAGCATATTGGAGATATTACGAAGGGAACAACTTTATGCAAAGTTTTCCAAGTGTTAATTCTGGTTGGAACGAGTCCAGTTCTTAGGTCATGTAATTGATAAGAATAGAATAGCGGTAGATCTAGCAAAGATAGAGGCGGTTGTGAGTTGGGAACAACCAATAACTCCAACAGAAGTACGAAGTTTTCTCGGTTTTAGCAGGGTACTATCGACGTTTTATACAAGATTTTTCAAAAATAGCAACCCCGCTAACCAATTTAACTCGAAAGATAGTAAAATACGTCTAGACAGATAAATGTGAAGAAAGCTTCCAAGAGTTGAAGAAGCGATTGAGCATGGCACCAGTGTTATCTTTACCAGATGATACAGGAGGCCTTGTCGTTTATAGTGATGCATCACACAAGGGATTAGGTTGTGTGTTGATACAACATGGGAAGGTGATTGCATATGCATCACGACAACTCAAAGACTATGAGAAGAAGTATCCTACGCATGATCTTGAGTTAGCCGCTGTAGTATTTGCCTTGAAAATCTGGAGGCATTACTTTTATGGGGAGAAGTGTGAGATATACACAGATCACAAAAGTCTGAAGTATATTTTCACGCAGAAGGAATTAAACATGAGGCAGAGGAGATGGCTAGAGTTGATAAAAGATTTCGACTGTGAAATTTTATATCACTCTAGGAAAGCCAACGTCGTAGCAGACGCATTAAGTAGGAAGAACCAAGAAAAGTTGAATGTAATAACCAACAACGAGGTACTGATAAAAGAGTTTGACAAACTTGAAATTGAGGTAAGAGTTCCAGTTAACTCTACCTAGAAATTATTTGTTGTGGAGAATGGTTCAACCTTGTTGGAGAGAGTCAAGGGACTACAGGAGACTGATGCAGAGTGTAAAAAGTGTAAGACTGAAATAACCCATAAGAAGAATAACAAATTCAGAGTGGATAAGGATGGGGTACAGAGGTACGAGGATAGAATTTGGGTACCCTCAGTACAAGAATTAAAAGATGAAATACTGAATGAAGCCCATAGTTCTAAGTTCGTCGTGCATCCAGGTAGTACAAAAATATACAAAGATTTAAGCCGACACTTTTGGTGGTCTAACATGAAAAGAGAAATAGCAGAGTGGGTAAGTAAATGTTTAACGTGTCAAAGAGTTAAAGCTGAATACCAAAAGCCGAGTGGATTACTGCAGCCCTTAGAAATTCCTGAGTGGAAATGGGAACATATTACCATGGACTTCGTAGTAGGTCTTCCAAATACACAGAAAGGTCACAATACCATTTGGGTAATTGTAGATCGTCTTATCAAATCAGCTCATTTTCTACCCATAAAAGTTAACTTCAGTCTTGACCAGTTAGCCAAACTTTACATTAATGAAGTTATTTCTAGACATGGAGTCCCTGTTTCTATAGTATCAGACCGAGACCCACGATTTACTTCAAATTTTTGGACAAGTCTCCAGAAACACTTAGGAACCCAGTTGAGATTAAGCACAACTTATCACCCACAAACTGACGGTCAAAGTGAGAGAACAATTCAAACATTGGAGGACATGTTGCGCACTTGCATCATGGACTTCAAGGGAAGTTGGGAAGATCAGTTACCTTTGGTAGAGTTTGTCTACAACAATAGTTACCATGCCAGCATAGGAATGCCACCATTTGAAGCTCTGTATAGAAGGAAATGTAGGACGCCTTTATGTTGCGACGAAGTCGGGGAGCGATAATTGCTAGGACCTGAAATAGCTCAACAAACCACTGAGGTAGTTCGAATTATACGAGGAAGATTGCAAGCGTCTCAAGATCGACAGAAGAAGTATGCAGATCAACACAGGAAGCTACAAGATTTCGATATCGGTAATCACGTGTTTTTAAAAGTTTCTCCGTGGAAAGGCAAAATACGTTTCGACAAGAAGGGAAAATTGAGTCCAAGATTCATTGGACCATTTCAGATATTAAGAAGGATAGGTGAAGTAGCTTATGAGGTAGCCTTACCTCCTGAGTTAGAACATATCCATAACGTATTTCATGTGTCTGTATTACGACCATACAAACCCGATTATAAACACGTTATAGATTACGAGCCTATTCAGATTGAGAAAGATTTATCATATAAAGAAATTCCTATTGAAATCATAGATAGGAAAGAGCAAAATCTACGAAATAAAGTGATACCTTCAGTCAAGGTTATTTGGAGGAATCAAAACATAGAGGAAGCTGCATGGGAGCTCGAGAGTAAAATACGAGATAACTACCCACACTTGTTTTTGTAATCTGTACGGTAATTTCGAGGACGAAATTCTTATTAGTGGGGGTGAATGTAATATTCCGAATCCTAATAAGATTTGTATATGTAAATTATGTGTTTATTAAATGAAATTTCATGTTCCGACTTTATGTTATATGATTGTATATTTTATTAAAGAATTAGGTCAAATAAAAATATTTTTGAAGCTGCTTAGTCGTGCTTACACAGACAAAATGATTTGTCGTGCTTCCGACGAATTCACCGAGAAGCGTCTCAACAAATTATTTTTATAAGTTGTTGTGTCGTGCTTGGAAATGACAAAGTGATTTGTCGCGCTTCGGAGTTAATATAATATTATATTTACTGATAAAAATCTAAAATAAATTAAATAGGGTTTGAAATGATAAACTGAAGTAGAAACCCTAATTTGAAAAGCCTAATTAGTAAAAGTTGTCCGAATTGGTCAATTAAAACCCTAATTATTACACAAGAATTCTAATTGATATAATTAGATTCTAAGTAATAAATAATAACATTAATTAGGAGTCATGTAACTTAGATTAAAACCCTAATTGAAGATTTAAAACCTAATTCATGAATTAGGAAACCAAAACCATAATCCTAATTAAGTTATCTAAACTTTAATTTAGGAAATGTTAAACATTAATTATGATATATAAGCTTAATTAATGTATTAATAAATCAAAAATAAAAGTTTAAACCAATCAAAAGAGGATAAGAACACAAGATCAGATATTTGTTCAATTCTCCAGCACAAGGAGGTCAATTAAATCAGGCCAAAGCAGCACAAGTATCAATGCAAGATATTTGTGGAGGCAAAATTTGGAAAAAAGACCCTAACAACCCTAATTGGCAACTCCTATAAATAGAACATCAAGCTGACCATTTGACCTACGAATTTACAAAGTCTAAACACTTATATTACCAGCCATATCAAGCCTCTGCAATCATAAGATCAGTAGCAAAGATCAGAGATCAAAAACTTGAGAAAAAGGTGCAAAAACCCTAATTTTATGCTAGATCTTTAAGATTGAATTAGATGTTATGTTTTAGTGTTTAGGAATGCTTATTAATATGTTATTAAGTGATCTGGGTGGTTAAATCACGTTTACATAACATCTAGATATGAAAATTAAGCCAAAATATTAAACTATTCATGCAGCCCAGAAATGTCTGACAAGCAAGTTTGTCAGACGATTTGATTGGCTTAAATTATTTGTTTGATGTGTTTTAAACCTTGTATGTGTAGTATGCCATGTTATCTGTAAGATCCAATTGATAGAAAGTTAAAAATATCTCATAGTAGGAAGATATTAATGGTCAAAACCCATTGACCGACCATGAGCGTTCTGTTTCTGGGCAACCTAGAAAAGCGAAGATCAGCTCTGACAGTGTCTGACAAGCTTTTGACCAGCCTAGATCTTGGCCACGTGATATAATTTATGAGGTCTCAATGTTTGTATCTGTTCTTTGCCATGTAATCTACAAATATAAATCAACAAATCATATTAAGCTAACATGAAACGAAAGCTATTAGCAGTCAAACTGCGTTGACCGACCATGACCAAAGAGTTTTTGGGTAACCCAGAAACTCAAGAACTGTTTGGTCCAACTAGTTTGACCATGATTTATCTAGCATCAATTGATGTTATTTAAGTTGAAATTTAATATGTCGTTATACTCTGCCATGTTGGCTACAACAACAAACAAAAATCAAACACAAACAATAACCCGACTAGAATTTATTTAAGGTCAAAAGTCCCAACTGGACCATGACCGGTTGTTCTTCATGAAGAACACCTTTAGCGACGATCTCCTTCCGGATTTCCAGAAAACTAAGTTTATATGCAGTTTGTCGCTAAAGCTCTTTTGCAACGGTTTTTAATAAAAACTAATAAAAATAATTAAATAAATTATAAATAAATATTAAGTAATTAATAATAATTAATAATTAAATGTTTAAAATTTATTTTAATTATAATTAATAATTTTTAATATTCTAAAATAATTTTTAATAATTATTTAATTTAATTTAATATTAAATTATTTAATAAATATATTAAATAAATGATTTAAAAATGATATTAATGTATTTAAATTAGTTTAAATGATAATGAAATCATTTAAAAATGTTACTAACTTTTCAAAATTATTATAAATAATAAATAAATTATTTTAAATAATATACTAAGTAATTAAAAATATTCTAAATGATAATTAAATTATTTAAATATTAAACTAAGTTTTAAAAATTATTATAAATAATAATTACATCATTTAAATGATAAAATAAATTCTAAAAATATTATTAATGATAAAATAAATCATTTAAATAATATTCTATCTTTTTAATAATATTATAAATGATAAATAAATCATTTAAATAATATTTTAAGTATCTAAAATTATTCTAAATGATAAATAAATCATTTAAATAACATATTAATATTTTAAAAATATTCTAAATGATAATTAAATCATTTAAAAATATTCCTAAGCTTGTAAAATTAGTTAAAATATTTCTAAGCTTATAAAAATTATTTAAAAATAATTTTAAGCTTCTAAAAGTGTTATAAATAATAAATAAATTATTTAGACTAATAATTAAGCTTCCAAATGAAGTTTTATTGAACAATCTATGTGTTTAGCTCTCTAAAGTCGCAACCGAGCTATCAAATCAACATCTGACCTTAACGAAACCTGTCTAGATTAACTCAATACATGTTATTATAAGTTCTAACGCTTACTATTGGTGTACATAGACTACGTACGCTGATAGATCGTGTGAACATTAATTAAAAGATCTACGCTAAGGCAAGTCTTCTAACCTTGTTACATTTCAGTAAGTCTATTACATCTTGCTATCAATTATTGTGAAGTTATTGCTTCTTATTCAACATAATTTAAGAAATGAATCATTATTCATATATTTCTTGATAGAGCTTAAATCGTTGTGTCAAGCGAAATTATTTTGCTACGACATCTTATACTGAGAAATGGAACACCTTGATGTAAGGTGAATTTAAACACCTTGATATAAGGTAGTAAATGTTGATTATATATTGACACAAATTATAGGATGATATGCATACTCCTAGGATATTGGTTAGGCTAATCCCCTACCAGATATCCAAAATCAAGCAGTTCTAAGTCATTACAGACTGATAGAACTGATTAAATATATGGTTCATGTACAGAACCCTCAGTTATACATCATTGACATCTTTCAAATCAAACACATTGTGTTTACGTTTTCAAATGAACTTGTTGAGCATTTGTAGCTCATTCTTGTATATATCTTCTTTTGCAGTTTTAAATGATAATCCCGGCACTTCTGGGATAGACAAAGGAAAAGGACATGTTAATTATTTTTAATTACTGTTTTTGAATAATTCAAGTCTTTTATAAGGCTTTGTTGTAATAACTTAGTACTGATAATGATGTAACCGAACTTAATGATATGTAATATATTATCATCCTTTATTACATCGAATGCGATATACTCTGATCTTTACTTTGTTTAGCATAGTTGTACTAAGTAAATACAGTATCTATACGAACTATACATCTGAATGAAGGTATTTGAATGATATTAAAAGTCCTATAAGCTCTGAGGTTACACTTAATGAACGCCGGTAAGGTGCCATCTTTACCGGAATGCGCCCCTCAGTTCTTTGGACAATCTTATCCTTAATACTGTGAATGTCAGATAGATAGGAAATATTGATATGAAAGAGGTATTCATGAGATATGAATCTATACATCCAAGTGAGGGTATCCAAACACATATAACGTTCTGGCAAGAATTATCATCTGTTATGGGATACTGTGAACTTTGGATAGATAAAAATCTTATATTATTGAATATTTACAGTTATATAGTTTCACGTGAGCACCAGATCTGCTACAGGGAAGTGTAGGGAATTTGGGGGCGTTACAGGAAATTTTGAGCGAGGCTCATAATTCAAGATATTCGATTCATTCGGGTAGTACGAAGATGTACCAGGATCTCCGACAACATTTTTGGTGGCTGAATATGAAGAGGGACGTTGCCGATTGTGTAGCCAAGTGTTTGACATGTCAGAAAGTTAAAGCAAAACATCAGAGACCAAGTGGGTTATTACAACCATTAGAAATCCCAGAATGGAAATGGGAGCACATCACAATGGATTTCGTAGTAGGTCTTCTGACGACTCAGAAAGTTTTTGACGTACTATGGGTTATCGTAGATCGACTGACGAAATCAGCACATTTCTTACCCATCAAGATCAGATTCAACTTGGATTAGTTAGCGAAGTTATATGTAAAAGAGATTGTTACGAGACACGGTGTTCCAATATCTATTGTCTCAGATAGGGATCTGCGCTTCACATCAAACTTCTGGAAACGACTATAAGAATGCATGGGAACGCAGTTACGTATGAGTACGGCATATCATCCACAAACCGACGAACAGAGTGAAAGAACGATTCAAACATTGGAAGATATGTTAAGAGCTTATATCATAGATTTCAAAGGAAATTGGGATGATCATCGACCGTTGGTGGAATTTGCTTATAATAACAGTTACCACGCAAGTATTGGCATGTCGCCTTACGAAGCGTTGTACGACAGAAAGTGCAGAACTCCATTATGTTGGGATGAAGTTGGCGAACGTCAATTGCTAGGACCAGAACTGGTACAACAGACTACAGAAATCATCAAAGTGATCAGGGCAAGATTGATAGCAGCTCAAGATAAGCAGAAAAAATATGCCGATCAACATCGTAAGAATCGAGAGTTTGAGTCTGGTAGATACGTTTTCTTGAAAGTATTTCCCTGGAAAGGGAAGATTCATTTTAGTAAGAAGGGAAAACTGAGCCCGAGGTTCATTGGACCCTTTGAAGTGTTACGAAGAGTTGGAGAGGTCGCGTACGAGGTAGCTTTACCTCCGGCGTTAGAACACATACACAATGTTTTTCATGTCTCGGTGTTACGACCATACAAACCCGACTACAAGCACGTTATAAAATATGAACCCCTGCAAGTTGAAAAAGATTTATCTTACGAAGAAGAGCTTGGTCAGATAGTTGATAGGAAAGAACAAGTACTCAGAAATAAAATTATACCTTCTGTTAAGGTGATCTGGAGGAACCACAACGCTGAAGAAGCTACGTGGGAACTTGAAGATCAGATGATGAGAAATTTTCTTCAGTTATTTGCTTAGTTTATGTGTAGCGATTCTGGGGACAGAATCTTTGTAAGGGGGGAAGAATGTAACGGGACGAATTAATTGAGTCGCGATTCTGTCGCGATTCTAGGGACAGAATCCTTTTAAGGGGGAAAGATCTGACGAACGAGAATTTTGTAATTTAATTTAAATATTTATTGAATTAAATAAATATTTTTTGATGATTTAATTGTTGAATTAAATAGTTAATTGATGAATTGTGGTAGATTAATTTAATTATATGTGTTACATTAGTTAAATTGATGTGGAGAAATTTTATATTCAAAGTATGAATTTAATTGAGTTTATTTGATTAAATGCATTATTTAAATAAGTATAATGTTATTTCTAATTAATTTAATAATTAATTAGAGATTTAATAATTTGTCATAATTAATAAATGAGAATTTTAATTATGTGACTATGTGATTTAATGTGAAATTATCCTATTTTATTTAATTGATTTAAATGAGATTATTTAATTGATTAAATATGTGACATTAAACTATATTCTAAGCAAGTTATTAAAATAAATTAGAAAGGAGGAATAAATGATTAGCCAAACGAGGCCTTAGTGGGAGTTGGTGCCAGTTATTAACTGACACCATGTTCTGTCAGTTTATTAGTGCGTATTATTTTGTTAAACCAAGTCAGAGAGGAAAAGAGAGGAAATTTGTGAAATATAGTGAATTATGAAGGAAATTGGAGAATTGAGAAGAAATCTATTCAATTGTTGCATAATCTAAGCACTAATCAAGGTAATCCTTAAATTAAAGTCTTTAATTATGTTTTTCTTTAATTTCTCCATGAACGTATGTTTTTGAGTTCTTTGTAAATTAAATTCAATGGCTAAATTTTTAATAAATTGATGTTAGATGTTTATAAGTATGCATAAATGTATTTTATATGATTTATATGTGATTTAGAGTAATTAAATCCATGAAATCATGTTTATATTAGAGTTCTGGAGTTTACAGAGTAGTTATATACGAATATGGCTTAAATGTATAAAATTGATGCTTTGTTTACATGTTAATCAGTTAAATTGATAATTGATTATGTTTATGCATGTAAAAATGATGAAAACGTAAGTTAAACGGATTGAATTGGTTAAGAAACGAATTCACAGTGATTAATTACGTTAACTGTATCAAAACATGATAATAAAGTATAAACAGTGAATTTTTAGCCTTTAAATTGGTTGTTTAGGTTGTCTGTGATGTTAAAATCATTTCGTATATAATGGGTTTTGATTTTATAGCACATATGATGTATGGGTAGTAATTAAATCAGTGAATTATGAAAAACTTTAGCCAAATTTGGCATTTTCTGTATTCTTCGCGAACAGCAGAAGTCTGGTTTCGAGTCCAGCACCCCGGCGGTGGAATTACTCTAGGATTGCCGCCTCGGCGGTGTAAATGAACTAAAGTTACCGCCCCGGCGATGTCCTCGCCCCAGCGCCTAAATTGAACTAAATCCTACCACCCCGCGGGAAATTTGTGAAGGAAACCACCGCCCAGGCGGTGGAACAGGAAATGAAAATTTTTATTCTTTCTTTGTGCTCATGTTATGTCACCTTGTTCATGTTTAAAGTTTAGACTAATGTATTAAATGAATAATAAGATACTATGATGGATGATAAGCAAATTGAAAGTAGTATGCACACAAGCCAATCATATTTGATATGATGTAGCATATACTTTGTAATCTTATTCATTTATTAATAAAAGAATTGATTTTCTTAAAAGGCATTTTACATTATCTACATGGTGCTGTTATATTAAATGTGATAAACCCATAGTTTTGAACAATGCTTTTAGAATCATGATGGTGATCATGCTAATGAGATCTAAATTCAAAATAGCTCACAAACTAAAATCGTTCCTAATCGTTGGATTACTAAAAAGGGGATTAGTGAATCCGGATAGATTAGTACATACGTTGCTTGCTCTTAGGAAAAGGATGATTGATCTCATAATCATTTGTATGGAAACAATAAAGCAAGTATATAGGTGCTTGTTGGAGAATAAGTACACTTAACGTGGCTCGCTAAGGAATACCTAATGGAGTTTTACTCGCCAGTCAATAGGAATTCCTCTAGTGATAGTAGTACAAGTGATCCTTGGACTTGAGATAATCATAGTATCTTGTATATGATGAGTTATACTTTGACATGTCCCTTAAGACCTTTAGGGTATATCAAAGGGTATGATTGGGTATAATAAGTTATACATGGAGATAGGTGAATGATCAACAAAGAATCTACCACGTCTAGTAAAAGATGTGAATGTCCTATGTGATTCGATAAATGACAACTCAGTAGTCCTTGGCCAAGGCAGAATGAAATTAGAAAGGAGTTTCTAATTTGAATTATTTAGAGTTGTGCATTTGGGAATCGAAATACATATAATTAAATAAAATACGACTTGACAGTAAATTCATGTCTTATATTTAATTGGGACATTATATGGTAGAAGGATTGAATTGTACGGTAACTATGCACTTAAAGGTTCTTTTGTGATTAATGTTGAAATCTATATTATCTGGAAAGTCGTTGATCGCTAAGGGGGCTTACCCTTATTGTAGAATAAATATTATTTATTTAAATGAATTAAATAGTTTTATTTATTTAAATATAATTAGAATTGTTCTAATTGATTTATTCACAACCGGTTTAATATGGAGAACTTAAAGGATCACACCGTAAAATAGGAAAAAAATATTTATTTAAGAAATAAATGGCATAATTGTAATAATAAGTTAAGTGTATTTAATTTAATCTATGGAGATAGAATAAATTAAATAGCTTAATATTTATTATTTAATATTTTGGAAATATTAAATATAAATTAATAAGAGGAGTCTTATTATTATTATTACTATTACTATTATTTAATTCCTAATAGGGATTGAGAATTAATTAATAGAAGTACTCTCTCATGAATTCCTAATTGGATTAGAAGCATAATTAATTAAAGGAGTTTAATTATAATAGAAACCCTAATCCTAAATAGTTTAGGGAATGGTTATTCCTACATCTATAAATAAGAGGAGTCTTATCATAGATTAGGGTTACACACTCTTGCATTAGATTGTGGAGAGTACTTGCAATTATTATAGAGATGAAACTAGGGTTTTGCCAACACCTAACTTCTTGAATACCTATTCTTCCTTGGTGGATCACCTCTAGAGGCCAAACACTTAGGTGGCTAACGTTGATCAAAAGAAGGAATCTCATCGGTGGAATTCGAGGAGAACACGAAGGACTAGGAGTTGAACTTATACCCGAGGAAGCTTTGATCTACGAGGGTATAATTCTTATTCTCTTTCTCTTTCATATAATTGATAATTGAACACAAGGATAGATCATGGTGATGGTTTGTATTAAAATTTTAAAATCCATTTTATCACGTTTCTGCCCTATTTATATAAATTGATTGCATGCTTGCGTTATATACAAATCTAACACAAATACCTATTAATTATCCAGTGACAATCGAGATATTAAAATAAAATTGGATGAGAATGAATCCTGAAGTGTTTATAATACTGTAACTAATTATTGTTACTGCTTTATAAACGGAATGTATAGGTTGATTAAAGAACGTGAATTTTAATTTGTAATCTACGCACGAGGCAAGTTTCTGAACTTTACTCTTACATTGAGCAAGTTTTCTACCCTTAATCTTTTTATTTTGTTGAAAGCAAGTTTCATAACACTACCTTGATTTCAGTTACGCAAGTTCCTGAACTTCATTCTTTTATCATGTAAGCTTCATAATGCTATTATTTACTTGAGCAAGTTCTTAATTCTATTTCATTCAATTTCATGGATTCAAATGAGATGTTTTAATTTCCTCTTTGTAATACTTCAGTTATACAGAATTTATTCAATTGTATCTTTTGTGAGATTCAGTCTTTGATTCTTGAATATCAATTACATTTTATTGAACCTTGATTGACTAGCGAACCCTTATTGATTCGACTAGTCCATAGTTGATGAGCGTTCTAAATTCTAGAAACGTTATTGAAGTAAATCCAAACCAAACTTCCTTTGGTGCGGACTCTGATGTCAAACTGAGATAAATAACCCTTATATAGGGGATTATTTTACGCATTAGCGTTTAGATGTTGTGCACATACATGGTACAAAGGGATGATCCCCCTAAGTACGAGAAGTAAGGTCCATATAGTCTTACGACTGTTAAAGGTTTAAAGTAGAAATACTTGATAACCTAGGACATAGTTCGTGGTCTTGTGACCCTTAGATGTTCTTTTGATTTTTGTATTCTAATCTTGATTCAAAAGCCGAGTATTCGATTATCCGATATCCATTGATTATTCGCATGTTATTATTATTTTTGTTGTGATACTTGCTGGGCAATTGTTGCTCACCCTTGCATAATAACATTGCAGCTAAAGTTGAAAGAGTTGATGAGCCATCCATTAGTAAGGACAAAGGCAAAGCAAACAAGTGACGAAGACTTGTTATATTTGTTTAAATGATGTTTATGTAATAGACTTAAGTTATATTTCCGCATTGATGTTTTATTAAGGTTAGATGACCTGGGATTTATTTGTTAAAGATGTTGTAACCCTTTAATGGGAGATTTCTATTTTAATTAAGAGTTTTCATTCATATTTGAATGGGTAGTTAGATGTGATGTGATGTATTTGGATAGTGAACACCAAATCCTGTGTAAACGAAGTACCCGAATTTGGGGGTGTCACAGTTGGGCCTGTTTAATAATCACTAGGTCAGTCCACTATAACTCTTAGTAAGACTCTAAATTATTAATATCATTATTACTTACACCCCATCGTTAATGTGACAACCTGAAAATTTAGAAAATCTTAAATGATTAAAATAAAGGTTAAAGAATGTGACAACCCGAATTTTCAAGAATAATTATAATAAGAATTTAATATAGAATAATTCTTATTATGACACGTGTTGAGTTTGAATATATGTGTTATATATATTTATGTTATTTTTTGGTAAGCTTAATATGTATATATATATATATAAATGTGAAATATATACATAGATTCAGAATAAATGAGTTAATAGTTAATTATTATAACGATCGCAAGTCGTGGATAGTTGGATAATCCGAGCTTATGAATATTATTGAATAAAATAGACTTTTATTAATAATATTATGTGTTAAGCATTTAAAGGTTATATTATGACCTAGATTATGTGTAGGTGATGATTAGTAAGTACGAAAGTTTTCGTATAAGCTAATCTGGTGGTTTCGAGAAATAATCGCTAGAGTCCTATTTATTGGATTAAATAAATTGTTGATTGTTAATAATATTGAACGAGTTATTTGTTGTAAAGACGCTAACTCGAATTATGGGCGAAATATATGTGCGATGATGTGCATGATTATGGGGAGTTAATCGGGAAGAGTCGCGATCGCGAATCGTGAATACCCTTGTAATTTCGGTTTATTAATATTATTAAATGGATTAAATATTATTTTCTTATGTGACGTGTTCTAAGGTTATTTTATAACCTGGATGATGTCAACGTATGAATTTTTATGTGTTGTCGAACCGTAGGAGTGAATAATTGATTTTGCGAAAGATCGTAAAATCACTATTCACGGGCACGTTTCCTGATGCACTATTCACGCCCAAATATTTTTACGTCTTTTCGATTTCTATTAATTTTGTTAAGACGTGTGCGCGAAGAAATAATTTTTCCAAGCGTCGAAAATTTTATTTAAGCCCGAACGAGATTTATTTCGTATCCGAAAGGTATTATATGGGTGTTCCGAATAAATGGACAAATCTCATAATAATTATTTTATGCGTCCCAATATATTTATGATAATACCCATTTTAATTATGGGAAGAGTTATTAAGCAAATTGAGTACAAAAGTGGGAGTATTTGGTTATATTTTTGGGTATTGGGTGTTTTAATTGTTACTTGTTGAGCAAATGGGAGACAAACAAACTTCATGCACCAATAAGAATGAAGTAGGAGACATGTTAGCCAATAGGAATTTAGCCAAGGAGGGAGTGTCGGCCAAGAGTGGCCTTAAGCCAAACATCATGTGCGTAGAGAAGCCAAGTTGGAAGACATGCTCCTCAAATTCATTTTCAAGGAGCTTGGTTTTGTAAACCCATTTCACCCTCCCATGCTATCCATCCGACTCCTCCTCTTCCATTCTACCATACTCAGCTCATTTGCAACAAGGAAGAGAGTGGGAAGAGAGCAAGGAATCAGCAGAAGAAAGAAGGAGAAACAAAAGAAAGAGAAAGGAGAAGAACAAGAAGAAGAAGAAGATAAGGGTTCGGGTGAAGAAGGAGAAGAGAAGAGGAGAAGGAGAAGCGTTAGAAGGAGCAAGAGAGGAAGATGAAGCCCTAACAAAACTCCATAACCTTCAAGAAATAAGAAACAAGAGGTAATCTTCTCTTCCACCATCTCTCCTCCATTTTTGAGTTTTTTTCAAGCTTTTCAAGCTTTTGGTAATGGGTTTTGATTTTTGGAACTTGTTGGTTGTTATTGTTAGTTGTGGTTGCTTAATAATGTTACCAAGACACCTTGTAACCTATTAATGACATTAAAGTGGAACAAAAACGCAAGAAATCCTTACCTATGCTTAAAGGATGAAGAATAATGGACATTTTTGGACTTTGGACATTTGGACGAATTTTAGTGGACATGTAGCCTTAATTTTGTGTTTGGTTAATTTAGTTATTGGTATGATGTTGTACTTCCATGGGTTATGAAGTTAACCCAGTTGGAATGGAGTAAAAAGGGATTAAAACAAAGATTTGTTGATGATTTTTGTGAAGAACACCAAGAACACCAAGAACACAAAAATATAGCATGAGTTGATACTTTGGCCTAAGATTTGGCCATGTTAATGTTAATAGATAGCTCTGAATTTTTGATATGTTGTAGCCCTATGTCTTAGGAGTCCAGAACGGACCAATTTGAACGTATATTGAGAGAGTTATGGTGGTTGGAAGCAAGATAGGTCTAGAACACCAAAACAGAGCATTCCGGGAAGAAAACGGGTTGGAAAACTCAGGCCGAGCGCCTAAGGCGCTGGCTAGGTGCTGCCCACAAGCCCAGCTACTATGAGAGAGCGCCTAAAGTGCTGCACTAAGGCCATTTTGAGCGCCTAAGGCGCTGGTAAGGAAACTGTGCAAAACTGCTCCGACGTCCTTTAGTAAAATGAGCATAACTTTCTCATACGAACTTGGATTGAGTTGATTCAAGATGATTGGAAAAGAGGACGAGTAGACCTACAACTTTTGTTCTTTACGTTTTTCCATTTGAGGTCGGGATCAATTCCCAAATTGACCATTTGTGTGACTAATGTGTTTTTAGGGGCAATCGGAGAGTGTCGGGCATGCGCGTAAGCACGCGTAATGCTCCCGACAATGTTAAATGATGTTCTAAGTTTTATAACATGATTTATTATGATTTATAATGATACTTAACATTAATTATTGAGTATTAGACAATTCGAATGGGCGTGCTGAGCGTGCACAACTGCATGTCGCTTGGGCGTTCGAGTAGACAAGTGTGGCGTACGGACGTGCAAACGTCGTAACGCCGTAACAAGTGTGTATAACCTTATTTAATATTTTTTTTAATAATAATGAAACATGATAGTGTGTTATAAACCAATGTATGAGTATGCTAAGCACATGCAAACGAGACGAATTAGGCGTGTGACGTGTAAACGTCGAAACGCCGCGTAAAGTGTTAATGAACTTAAATAGTGTTTCGATTTAAACAAAATGAACATTATAAGATATGGAGTGAGATTATAATATAAACCGTTATATGAAGCCTTTTTAGTGGCTAATTGTTATTTTATTGTTAAATAAATTGTATAGGATATTTGAAGGACGAGCCATCATAATTTGGCAAGGAACGCTTAAAGGCAAGTTCTTTTACTAACTTGTTGACTTGTTTAAATGTATTGATATACATGAATTAATTGCTAAATCTTCTACTGTTATGTGAATTATATGCAAGCATGATTAAAATGTGCACAATGTGCAATTATGTGACTATATTGTTCTATGTAGAACTTGAAATTATTGTAAACATACAATGTGAGATGCATGAGGTATGCTATGAGATGCATGATGCATATATATTGATGAATTGCATAAGATTTATAATGCATGAGTAAGCTGCATAATATGAGAATCATGATGCATGGATAAAATGCAAACTTATGTGTTACGTGAAGCATAAAATGTGAAAACTGTAAGTGCTTGCTGAGCCGTCGTGCTCATTCTTGCAAAATAAAACTTTTGCAGATTTTACGATGCACTGCAATTATCTTGATATCGTGGTGATAAGGATTAGAGATGCATGGAAACAGGAAAGTTGCTAAATATTTCTTTATTGTAATTATTTAGCTGTGATGACGGTATATGATGTACGTGAATTTGACTATGTAAACCTTGAGTTATAAATGGAGGTTATCCATTATAGTAGTAAGATGAGGTTATGTTAGTTACTTGTTAAAGTAAACTAGAAGGATGATGATGATATACAAAGGACATTTTTATAACGAATGTATTGGTTATTGAATAACCTTGCGAATATTCAGGGATCGAATAAGTCAGAATTTGAACCTTGCGCGACCATATGAGATATTGTAAAGGATCATGGTATTTACTCGACCTTGATCATAAGTGTATTATTTAAAGGTTACGAAATCTGGAATTGTAATAAAGAGTGTGATGGTAAGTTTTAGTACTTATTGATGTATAGTACTGTTATGTACAACATGAATAGAATTATATTTGTGATGACTATTAAGTGATGTATTAGTTAAGGTCTACGTACCTCAGACTAGATGGAAACATGTTGTAATAATCTTATAATCACTTTCATGTAGTAAGATCATGTTTTAGTTATGGTTTCGAGGCTTGGGACGATAATATTTATATTATATCGATGTAAATATTGTTATTATTCCGCATTAAGTTATTGTTAGATTAATTTATGAGTTGCACAGTGATACACCGAATTCGTGGATAAGGTAACCAGGATTTGGGGGCGTCACAAGTTGGTATCAAAGCCTATAGGTTATAAACCTTAGGTAAGAGAACCTTAGGCTATAACCTGAGGGTAAAAAGATGAAAATGATAAGGAATGAACTCGGATAGAGTTTGACCGATGAGGAATAAGTTTAGGAAATTCCTAAAGAAAGGAATTGAGTTATAAACAATAAGATTCAAAGAAGAATTGTGGAGAGTTATGAAAGACAAGAATTTGGAGTTACCTAACTCTAGTAATATAGATGATAAGTATTGATCAATAGACGAGGTCTATACGACGTAAAGGCATAAAATCATATATTATGATTAGAGAGAAGAGTATAGAAGATCGTAGGATGAAACGATGGTAGGGTAAGGAAGATCGTAATGTAAAACGATTGTAGAGTAAGATCACGAAGTGATTGGATTAAGTCATAGAATGAGAGATGATCAATTGAATGATTGAAAATTTTAGCTCAATGCTGTAGATAGATGGTACTATGAGATAGTACGAGTAAAACTTGGAAAGAGTTATGGATGATGAAACACGAATTAAATTCTTGTTGAGCAATGAGTAAGCTAGGATTGGGGGTGATTTCAATTGAAGACTCATGTTAGTGGCTGAGTTATACAATTCCTTGTATGGGCGGGGAATTCATGCTTGGTTTGAGAACCACTTAGCTTCCTATATCGGTATAGTAGTTGAGTTGAACAATTCCTTGTATGGGCGGGGAATTTGTGCTTGGTGTGACAACCGCTTAGCTTCTTATATTGATTAGTGGCCGAGTTGATCGATTCCTTGTATGGACAGGGGATTGTGATGGGTTCGACAATCACTTAGCTTCCTATATTGATAATCATTAGAACCTGGTATCGCGCTATTGTTATACATATGACGAGAAAGTGATTCTTTTCTCATATCTATATGTGATGGTTAGAGAATAATAAGATTAGGTGCGAGTTCTTAAAACTCATACTTATGGTAAGTTCGTGACTCATAATCATATGGTATGTTTTGAACCCCTCAGCGTATGGACAATCCTTGATTTGTTCTTGGACTACGTATTGCTAGGACAAGTTCTTAAACTCATATTATTGTGGCAAGTTCCTGAACTCATAATGTGTGGTAAGTTGATGAACTATATTAGGGTATAGGAAAGTCGTAGAGCGAGAATTGTTAATTCTCAATATGATGAGCTTAGATGGAGTTAAAAATAGATAGAATTATTAAATAGTGGAGAAATGGGAGAAATTGAAGTTGATGAGGAGACATGAATATTCCAAATCTTCTAGCTATGCTAGATTTCGAAATTTATTAACTTCGTGCCGACATTTGCACTTTTGCTCTTCGAAAAATGTAGAGGGCCAGATTTCTGGACCAAGGATTTTTAGATATACTATTATTCATATGTCTATGCTAATAGTTTCGACTAGACAAAGTTGATTTGAAAATATCAAAATGTATTTTTTAAAATTGTCATCAATGCATCATGAAACCTGGTGTAGAATGACAGATGATGGAGTCATCAATCCAGATTAACCTAGTGTTGAATGTGATCATAGTATCGTCAACCCACAATGGTATGATGTAGTATGACAAAATCACGAAATGACGGAATCCTCAACGGACTGTAGAAAAGTGCGGTATCATGACGTCATAAAATGATTTTTGTTTTCTTTAAACTATGAGAAAGTATGCCAACTTGGCTATAATAATTCGATTGATGTTCGAATTGTTAATAAAAGTCTAAGCAATTTTATTCGGCTAGCCAAATGTTGAAATATGTTTATGCAAGCATTATTTGAAAATTTATGCCTAAACCAAATTATTTTGGTGCAGAATTTTGTAGTAAGCTGAGGTGAACAACCCTATTATGGGGGTATTTGATGTCGAAAAAATCTCGACTGACCCTATGGTGGTCAAACAAATGCATATAGTCGTTTAGCAAAAATATTGTGCACAACATCAGAGTATAAAAGGCTGATCACCTGGCGTAATGAGGTAGATTATATTGAAATCGGTAGGGGTAGTAATACCCGTAAACCTCAATGTTCATGTTCTTTATGGCCCCCAGCAGGGGTAGATTACCTTTTTCATAATTGAAATCGGTAGGGGTAGTAATACTCGTAAACCTCTGTGATCATGGTCTTTATGGCCCCTCAGCATAATATGAAAAGTTTTTAAGGAATATTTTATTTCCTATTTGTTCAAGTTACTTCACAATTATTAAACAATTGTTAAAGGTTCCTATTATTATTGAAACTGATTGTGGGAAGGGTAATTTTTCCAGGGAGAAGTAGTCGTAGAATGCGACAATTTTAAGTGAATCCTTGAAAGAGGATAGTGTAAAGGTTAGATTGAAAACCTAGTTTTGATGGGTAGGATGAGCAAAGATAAATGCGTTGAAATTTCGAGGACGAAATTCTTAGAAGAAGGGGTGAATGTAATATCCCGGATGTTTATAAGTTAGTAAATCATGATATTAAATTATTATGATGATTGTGACATACAATGATCCTTAGAAAAGGAAATTGATGGGTTAAACATAAGATAATACTCAAAGTATATTTGAGTTGATAAAGGTTATAGAATTAAACCAACAAGAATTTGTTAAGGAAGCGGATTAAATAGGCGATGTAAAACTTATGTTATAGTAATACGTTGAAATTATTTAACGATGAAATTTTGGAAGAAGATCTACGCGGACCGTGTAAGGATGTTTCGGTGATTCCGAGGACGAAATCCTTATAAGGAGGGAAGGATGTGACAACCCGAATTTTGAAGAATAATTATAATAAGAATTTAATATAGAATAATTCTTATTATGAGACGTGTCGAGTTTGAATATATATGTGTTATATATATTTATGTGATTTTTTGGTAAGCTTAATATGTATATATATATATATAAATGTGAAATATATACATAGATTCAGAATGAATGAGTTAATAGTTAATTATTATAACGATCGCGAGTCGTGGATAGCTGGATAATCCGAACTTATGAATATTATTGAATAAAATAGACTTTTATTAATAATATTATGTGTTAAGCGTTTAAAGGTTATATTATGACCTAGATTATGTGTAGGTGATGATTAGTAAGTATGAAAGTTTTCGTATAAGCTAATCTGGTGAATTCGAGAAATAATCGCTAGAGTACTATTTATTGGATTAAATAAATAGTTGATTGTTAATAATATTGAACGAGTTATTTGTTGTAAAGACGCTAACTCGAATTATGGGCGAGATATATGTGCGATGATGTGTATGATTATGGGGAGTTAATCGGGAAGAGTCGCGATCGCAAATCGTGAATACCCTTGTAATTTGGGTTTATTAATATTATTAAATGGATTAAATATTATTTTCTTATGTGACGTGTTCTAAGGTTATTTTATAACCTGGATGATGTCAACGTATGAAGTTTTATGCGTTGTCGAACCGTAGGAGTGAATAATTGATTTTGCGAAAGATCGTAAAATCACTATTCACGAGCACGTTTCCTGATGCACTATTCACGCCCAAATATTTTTACGTCTTTTCGATTTCTATTAATTTTGTTAAGACGTGTGCGCGAAGAAATAATTTTTCCAAGCGTCGGAAATTTTATTTAAGCCCGAACGAGATTTATTTCGTATCCGAAAGGTATTATATGGGTGTTCCGAATAAATGGACAAATCTCATAATAATTATTTTATGCGTCCCAATATATTTATGATAATACCCATTTTAATTATGGGAAGAGTTATTAAGCAAATTGAGTACAAAAGTGGGAGTATTTGGTTATATTTTTGGGTATTGGGTGTTTTAATTGTTGCTTGTTGAGCAAATGGGAGACAAACAAACTTCATGCACCAATAAGAATGAAGTAGGAGACATGCTAGCCAATAGGAATTTAGCCAAGGAGGGAGTGTCGGCCAAGAGTGGCCTTAAGCCAAACATCATGTGCATAGAGAAGCCAAGTTGGAAGACATGCTCCTCAAATTCATTTTCAAGGAGCTTGGTTTTGTAAACCCATTTCACCCTCCCATGCTATCCATCCGACTCCTCCTCTTCCATTCTACCATACTCAGCTCATTTGCAACAAGGAAGAGAGTGGGAAGAGAGCAAGGAATCAGCAGAAGAAAGAAGGAGAAACAAAAGAAAGAGAAAGGAGAAGAACAAGAAGAAGAAGAAGAAGATAAGGGTTCGGGTGAAGAAGGAGAAGAGAAGAGGAGAAGGAGAAGCGTGAGAAGGAGCAAGAGAGGAAGATGAAGCCCTAACAAAACTCCATAACCTTCAAGAAATAAGAAACAAGAGGTAATCTTCTCTTCCACCATCTCTCCTCCATTTTTGAGTTTTTTTCAAGCTTTTCAAGCTTTTGGTAATGGGTTTTGATTTTTGGAACTTGTTGGTTGTTATTGTTAGTTGTGGTTGCTTAATAATGTTACCAAGACACCTTGTAACCTATTAATGACATTAAAGTGGAACAAAAACGCAAGAAATCCTTACATATGCTTAAAGGATGAAGAACAATGGACATTTTTGGACTTTGGACATTTGGACGAATTTTAGTGGACATGTAGCTTTAATTTTGTGTTTGGTTAATTTAGTTATTGGTATGATGTTGTACTTCCATGGGTTATGAAGTTAACCCAGTTGGAATGGAGTAAAAAGGGATTAAAACAAAGATTTGGTGATAATTTTTGTGAAGAACACCAAGAACACAAAAATATAGCATGAGTTGATACTTTGGCCTAAGATTTGGCCATGTTAATGTTAATGGATAGCTCTGAATTTTTGATATGTTGTAGCCCTATGTCTTAGGAGTACATAGAGTCCAGAACGGACCAATTTGAACGTATATTGAGAGAGTTATGGTGGTTGGAAACAAGATAGGTCTAGAACAACAAAACAGAGCATTCCGGAAAGAAAACGGGTTGGGAAACTCAGGCCGAGCGCCACGAGCCCAGCTACTATGAGAGAGCGCCTAGAGTCCTGCACTAAGGCCATTTTGAGCGCCTAAGGTGCTGGTAAGGAAACTGTGCAAAACTGCTCCGACGTCCTGTAGTAAAATGAGCATAACTTTCTCATACGAACTTGGATTGAGTTGATTCAAGATGATTGGAAAAGAGGACGAGTAGACCTACAACTTTCGTTCTTTACGTTTTTCCATTTGAGGTCGGGATCAATTCCCAAATTGACCATTTATGTGCTAATGTGTTTTTAGGGGCAATCGGAGAGTGTCGGGCATGCGCGTAAGCACGCGTAATGCTCCCGACAATGTTAAATGATGTTCTAAGTTTTATAACATGATTTATTATGATTTATAATGATACTTAACATATAACCATTGAGTATTAGACAATTCGAATGGGCGTGCTGAGCGTGCACAACTGCGTGTCGCTTGGGCGTTCGAGTAGACAAGTGTGGCGTACGGACGTGCAAACGTCGTAACGCCGTAACAAGTGTGTATAACCTTATTTAATATTTTTTTTAATAATAATGAAACATGATAGTGTGTTATAAACCAATGTATGAGCATGCTAAGCACATGCAAACGAGGCGAATTAGGCGTGTGACGTGTAAACGTCGAAACGCCGCGTAAAGTGTTAATGAACTTAAATAGTGTTTCGATTTAAACAAAAAGAACATTATAAGATATGGAGTGGGATTATAATATAAACCGTTATATGAAGCCTTTTTAGTGGCTGATTGTTATTTTATTATTAAATAAATTGTATAGGATATTTGAAGGACGAGCCATCATAATTTGGCAAGGAACGCTTAAAGGCAAGTTCTTTTACTAACTTGTTGACTTGTTTAAATGTATTGATATACATGAATTGATTGCTAAATCTTCTACTGTTATGTGAATTATATGCAAGCATGATTAAAATGTGCACAATGTGCAATTATGTGACTATATTGTTCTATGTAGAACTTGAAATTATTGTAAACATATAATGTGAGATGCATGAGGTATGCTATGAGATGCATGATGCATATATATTGATGAATTGCATAAGATTTATAATGCATGAGTAAGATGCATAATATGAGAATCATGATGCATGGATAAAATACAAACTTATGTGTTACGTGAAGCATGAAATGTGAAAACTGTTAGTTCTTGCTGAGCCGTCGTGCTCATTCTTGCAAAATAAAACTTTTACAGATTTTACGATGCACTGCAATTATCTTGATATCGTGGTGATAAGGATTAGAGATGCATGGAAACAGGAAGGTTGCTACTTATTTCTTTATTGTAATTATTTAGCTGTGATGACGCTATATGATGTACGTGAATTTGACTATGTAAACCTTGAGTTATAAATGGAGGTTATCCATTATAGTAGTAAGATGAGGTTATGTTAGTTACTTGTTAAAGTAAACTAGAAGGATGACGATGATGTACAAAGGACATTTTTATAACGAATGTATTGGTTATTGAATAACCTTGCGAATATTCAAGGATCGAATAAGTCAGAATTTGAACCTTGCGCGACCATATGAGATATTGTAAAGGATCATGGTATTTACTCGACCTTGATCATAAGTGTAGTATTTAAAGGTTACGAAATCTGGAATTGTAATAAAGAGTGTGATGGTAAGTTTTAGTACTTATTGTTGTATAGTAGTGTTATGTACAACATGAATAGAATTATATTTGTGATGACTATTAAGTGATGTATTAGTTAAGGTCTATGTACCTGAGACTAGATGGAAACATGTTGTAATAATCTTATAATCACTTTCATGTAGTAAGATCATGTTTTAGTTATGGTTTCGAGGCTTGGGACGATCATATTTATATTATATCAATGTAAATATTGTTATTATTCCGCATTAAGTTATTGTGAGATTGATTTACGAGTTGTACAGTGATGCACCGAATTCGTGGATAAGGTAACCCGGATTTGGGGGATTCACAAAGAATAAAACCTAGATAGGAATTTGTGAATTTATTTTAAAAATTTTTTTTAAGGAAAACCTATATGGTTTACTCTTTGAAAGATAATAGAGAAAATATGGGTTATAAAATTTCAAAACCCTAGAAATGAATTTATATGTACTTGAATGAATATTATGGATAAGGTATTACAATACCTATAAATTTGATATGAACAAAAGGATTATTTTTATTTAGTGGTCTTAATATTTTAATTATATACTAATGACTTAATTTAAGAGATTTATTTTAGTAGCTCAATTTATTAAATTAGTTGGTGTGAATATGTGAGTAAATGAATATGAATCTTATGTGTTTGTTTATATTTGTTATTTATATAAACAAATAAAAGAATGTCTTCTAACCTAATTATATATTAGGTATAAAAATTAAAGTAACCTAAGGGTTATAATATTGGAGAATTTTAGTATTTAAAATATATACTAATCTAAGTGATAAATTTTTATTATCTCAAGGTACTATTTATTTTGAACCTAATTGAAGAAAGTTAATTGAGTTATAATACTAAATGTACATGAGTAAGAAATTAAATTCTAAAGGAGGAGAATGGAAGCCCTAATTAAATAATTAGGGTAGGATAAAAATTAAAAGTGGTGGACCATGCTAATTTACTTGGCCCAAATCATTATTAGTTAGAGGAGGTACCACTAATAGTTATTTAATTTAGTGGACTAACCTAAGAATTTTAATATCAAACATTTGATAACATAATAAGATAACTAAATATTCAATTAAAGTGAATATAGTAAGTAAATAAATTTTGTACATTAATTAATATGGATATTAATTAATAAGAATTATGTGCTATATGAATAATTTAATTTAATAGTCCAATTAGTAAGAAAATACTAATGGACTAGCCTAATTAGTTTACTAACCAAGCTCACTCATTTAATTAATCATGGACTTAGATAATTAATGTGTAGACTAATTAAATTAGCCCAATATTAAATAAACTAGTAGCAAACATGGAATAATAATATGTCAAAACTAGTGGTTCAAACTAGTTAGAATGAGCCCAAATTGATTTAAAACAAAGCTCAATTGGTGACCCACTTGGAAGATATTTTTAGCAACTTGTTTATTTCATTAAAGCAATTAAAGGAAATCGAAACTTGGACATAAAATAGAAAGGGGCTGCTGGCAATAGGGAGTCCCACATGTAGTGAGCTGTCAAATGTTGCTAGCTTACTTGGGAAGATTAGAAAAAGAAGTACAATTGATTATGACAACTATCACCAAGTTGTCAAAAATAAGCCACTTGCTAATGATGATATAATCTATAGATATAACTTATATATCTATAGTTTTGTAAGTAATTAATCCTTTTGTAAAACAAAGGCTAGTTATTTGTTCATCTTCGTTTCCTAGCTTAGAGAGAGAAAATAAAGAGCAAACATAATAATATCTCAAAAAGAAATAGAAAGGGAGAGGGGGCTGCCATGAGCAAAGAAGGGAGAAGAGAGAGAATTTTGTAAAACTCCATAGCTATTTTGGGAAGAAGGAGAAAGAAAATAAAGCTAAGGTATAAATTTTTAATCTTAATCTAGTTATTTTCTTTTGTTTTGGTTTGATTGTTGTTGATATAAAGTTTATGATCTTGGATCTTAGAACTCTTGATCTATGTGTCAATAAGTGTATTATGCATAGATCTTGCACGTTTGGGTGTTGGTTTGTAGAAAAGAAAAAGAAAAGAAAACTAGTTCGTTCTTGAAAGGGTTAAAAAACCCTAGCTTTCTCTCACTTTATATGAGTACCATTTGAAATCTATGCACTCTTTTTGCGATCCGTCAAAACGGAGTGCTAGATATATATGTTAAGTGTTAAACCCAAGTGGTAGAAGTCAAAAATAATGTGTACAAAATTCGTAGGGACTATTTTTACCAAAACAGTCCAGGTTTTTCAAAAGGGGAAAGGGACTGCTACAGGGCAGTCCCATCCAGGAGCATTTTTGTCAAATATTTTTGCTCTAAAAATTCTAAGAAAACTTTTAGTGATAATATGGGATGTTATATGAGTCCTGTAAAAATTTGAGAATTTTTGGCTTTGTAGAATGAAAGTTATGGATTTTATGGTGAAGGACCCCAAATTAGGAAACGGGACCAAAACCCGCTGACCTCTAGTTTCCGTGCACTATTTTGACCCCTTAGAAGGTGAAATAAATTCAGGTCTTTTACCACTGAAAATATAGGGAGTTAGGTAGCTCCTGTCCAAAAATCGCTACATTCCGACTTGTAACGAAGAATCTACGGCTAAAATAAAAACGTAAAGTTTTTCAACGAAAATGGCTAAAATTGGAGTTCTATAAATTCGATGACTACGAAATTTTAACTGGGAGTACTCGTTAATATGTATAAGATTCTATCAAAAAATTGGAGTCATCAAAGTTGTGCGAGATAGTGATTATTTTTCTTAGTTTCAAAAGTTAAACAGACGTTTGAAAAATGTTAAAGGAAATTGAAAACTTTCATAAGGAAAGTATTTGTGAGTATGGAATATATGTACATATGTGTGGCAAAATTTGAAGAAAATAAAAATCGATTATTAAAAGAGGTTAAGTCATTTTAAGAATGCAGCTTCTAATCCGGTTTGCTGTATTCATATTTCGGCTTGCTAAATTGATTGAATCTGGCTTGCTGAATTGGTGAATATAGTTTGCTGAATTAATGAATCCGGTTTGCTGAATTAGTGAATCTAGCTTGCTAAATTGTAGGATAGTTTGAATCCAAGTTGATGGATTGGATGTTGGTTTAAATCCAGACTGCTGGATTGGTATGTTGGATAATCTAACTTGTTGGTTTAGGTATTCAGGCTTAATGGATTATAAAGAAAACTTATAAAATGAAAGACTTAGTGTTAAGTCATAAGGTTTATGATAAAGTAGTAGTACAGTTGTGTTCTATAATAGTTGATATATAGTAGCTAGGCTAAACAATTCCTTCAGGGAGCGAAGGTATATACGAACTAGCAACCGATATAACTCACTGTGAAAACAGTGTAGACGAGACGGAAACTAGTTTGTTGGTTGTTTGTGGGAAACCACTCAGCATACTATATTGAACACTGTTAAAGACTCGATGTGTACTAGATTTAGAATTATGAATGCATATGGTGCTAAGGTGTTATCTAATATTTAGTTATGTGGTTAAATGTTAGATAATTTATTTATAAAGAAGTGATATTATAAGGTGATATATGTGATGCTAATTAAAAGATCAATCTTATAACTGATAGGTCTTTCATAAGAGATTAAGTTAAATTGCGTAGCAGTAATCAACGGTACAAGCAAGTTTCCCTATCCTTACTCAAGTTTATATTGAGCAAGTCCCTCTTAACTCAAACTTGAGTTGTTATGTTTCAAGCATGCTAGTGGTTTAATTCTTTATAATTATTCCACCTCCTTAAATTATTGATTCGCACATAGTGCATGTTGCATATGTCTATCAGGTATGAAAGGCTGATCACCTTCATTACCTTAAGGTTTAGTTAAATTGGTTCATGGTCATTATTGACACCCTATATTATTGAATTCAGTCATTCAATCATTGAAATTTTGATTCATGCTCTTTCACAATTATTATATTGTTGAAAAATTTTAAAGCTTATTCATTATTTCAATCATGATATATCTTTATTGTATTTAAACTTGCTGAGCAAAGTAGTTGCTCACCCTTGCTATATCATGATAACAAATTTCAGATTTAAGGCGAACGTTCGAGGAAAGACGGTACAAAAGCAAAGGACAAGATTAGATGGTTATGCATGTTAACTAATTAGTTATCTGATATAAATGATATTGTAAACCTTTTAAGTTACTGAAGGTATGTATTAATAAAGGTTATAGACCTTGAGATATGTAGCAGAGATTATTGTATAAACAATTTATGTTTATATCTTCCGCAGTAGTTATAAATATGATGTATCGTGACGCACCAGGCCCGAGGTTCAAGGGACCCGGGTTTGGGGGCGCTACAGTTAATCACCTACAAGTCCAATGCACAATTTTGCTTGGGCTTATTTAAACGATTTACTAGGCTAGTCTATTAATATTTCAAGTACACTCATGGACTATTAAATCAATTAACACATAGCCACACATAGTTATCCAAATCATTTATGGATTAAAATTAATGCGCATAAGAATAAAATAAAATTCTTAATATTAATAATAATGTAACTTAGAAATTTGTAGTCATTACGGCAGTTAACCGATAGGAACTTAAAGTTAGAGGATCAAGTTAGAGACTTAGAGGAGCAGAATCAGACCCATCAACACATGGAAAATCTATATAAAGAGTTGGCATATCAGTTGGAGGATGGATGAGACAGCTGAAGGTACAACTGCAGGGATATGAGAGTTCGGCATAGCAGATAGGGCCATTACTTCATCAGTTAGTCGCCCGAAATACTAAGCTGAGAGAGAAATTAAAGCAAGGAGAGTGAAAGTTAAGGGAACTAGGGATATAACATCAGGCTATGAAGTTTGAGTTTGATCTATAAATTGCTGACAAGATCAGAATAGAGGATGCTTGGGTTAGAGCTGCTAGGAGGGTAGACCAGTTAGAAAGAGAGGTTCAAGAAGGTGCAGTAAGGATCGAGACTCTAGGGTTGGCACTAGACACCGCCTATGGGAGTCAGAGAAGAGGGGATAGGAGGCACCCCGTGGATGAAGGAGAGCCTTGTCGTTTGGTTCGTCGCCGAGTGATGGATGAATATATGCAGCTGGAGCATGCGGATGCGGTTCACCACGACATGTAGTGATGTTATGATTCAGTTGTAATATGACATAGATAGATGCAGTTAGCACCCCTTTTGTTTATAGGGTTATAGGTATTTATGATGTAAACCTCAGACTATAAGAGTTAGTATATCGAATTATGCATCCCCACTTTAGGTGTTTAGCGGAAGGTAGGTTGTAGATCCCATCTTTTGTTGCTTAAGTGGGATAGATAACATTTATAGGAATATACTAGAGAATTGTAAGTGTATGACACTTTTATTTGGTATATGGATATAAATGCAACGCCAAGCTTACATGTTTGCCTGAGAGTGAAGTACACGTTAAATTTTAAAATGCTAACTCTAATAAAAGATGTGGCATAAAATGTAAAACACAAAGTAATAATTTAAGGTTTTGTTTAACCAGACAATGCCACCAAGAAGAGAACAACGAAGCCGAAGGGAAGAAGGATTCGTTAATAATGAAGAGGGTAACACAAACCCTATGTAAGATTTCGTGAATATGTTAGCAGAGTTTATGCAGAATCGAGCACCAGCCGCAGGAAATCTGCCAGGGAATCAATTGGTGAATCTGAAAGACTTTAAATAGGTAGGTCCGCCAGAATTTAAGGGAACAACAGATCTAATCAAAGCTCAAACTTGGATAAAGGAAATGGAGAAGGCCTTCGTTATTGCGAGAGTCGCTGAGGAGCAAAAGACGGCCTTTGCTACTTATTTAATGAAATGTGAGGCAAACTTCTAGTGAGAATCCAATCAGTATAGGGTCGGAGAAGGGGTGGTAATGTGGGAAAGATTTAAGGAGCTATTTTTTGAGAATTATTTTCCACGAAGTATGCAAGGAAGGATGAAAGTTAAGTTCTTAGAATTGAAGCAGGAGAATATGTCTGTTTCGAAATATGCTGCCAAATTTAACGAGTTAGCAAGGTTTGCACCACACCAAGTGGACAGGAAAGAACGAAAGGCGAGACGTTTTGAGAATGGGTTAAAACCATGGATATTCAACAAGGTAGCAGTGTTGCAAATTGATTCATTTTTGACTCTGTTAGAGAAGGCGATTATTGCAGAAGGGGGAAGTGAAACAGTATCAAAGTACAATCGGGAGAAGAACAAGAAGAAGATCGAAGGTGGGAATCAGAATGCCAGCAGCAGTGGTAGCAACAATAACAAGCACAAGTGGGACAACAACAATGGTAATAACCGGGAAGTCAGCAAGGGAATTCACAGTAGAAGAAACAGACGTGTAATAAGTGTGGAAATAATCACTCGAGGGAATGCATGAAGGGAAGGAATGTATGTTATAACTGCGGATAGGAGGGGCATATCGCTCTAGATTGTCCTAAACCTAAGAAGGGAGGATGTTTTTAATGTGGAGGAATGGGACATCGATTCAAGGACTCTCCGTCGAAGGAGAGTACTAATGGAGGAAGCGGTAACAAGGGTAGCAACAACAAGTTAACCATTAGAGGACCATCGCAGCTAAGCAAGCCAACAGCCGAACATTTAACATGACTGTGCAAGACGCAGTAGCATTAAGGGTCGTGGTGCCAAGTATTATTCCGATCAATAATATATATGCTTATGTATTATTTTATTCGGGAGCTACCTGTTCATTTGTGTCTGATGATTTTGCTAGAAGACTAGATTTACCTCGTGAAAAGTTAGAAAACCCAATGAATATAGAGGTTGCAAATAAAGAAGTAATCCCTGTTGAGTATATCCATAGGAATTGTTGTGTGGAAATAAGGGGACATAAGTTAAGCGTGAATTTAATTCTGATACGCTTAGGAGAATTTGATGTGATCCTAGGAATGGATTGGTTATTTAACCATGAGCCAGTTATTGACTGTCAGAAGAAGAGTATACGCCTTCGAACACCAAATAAGTTTAAGGTTATATTTTATTGTAGCAAGTCGCCAAGACAAACGTGTTATCTGACGATGATGCAGGCTAAGAAACTGTTAAAGAAAGGTGTGAGGGGTATTTGGCTCATGTAGTGGATACCCAGATGGTGAATTCTAAAATAGGGCAGATGTTGTCCGGTTTATATAACGACAATTTACGCGCAAGTATACGCAGTCAACAAGTAATAAAGTGAAAGTAAAGTATCGTCCCCATGGAGAATGATTGCAAATTATACTAACAATTACCAATCTTATACTAACTCGATTTTATTAAACCAACGATCAATGATTTGTAAATTCATGAAATTATAATTAAACTATGAAATATTGATTTAATTATGCTGATAATTAAAATTAATTAAGACAATTAAGAAAGCAAGAATAAATAAAACGCAGAAAGAATTCAAGATAAAAAGATCTAAGATTACAATTTCCCTCAACTCTTCATTTGAATATCATAACTCTCTCCTTTTCAACTAGTTAGAACACAAGATTTGTCATCCGATAAATCACATTTATATAAAAGCCTCTCTCGATGGTCAAATACGTATTCCCTAATGCGGCGTACAGATATATCTCTATTCTACAAGCTATCAAGAATAATTAACAAGACACATGTCACGGAAAATCTCATTAACTACTCTCTCAATTACCAACTTTCGCGATAGAAATCATTAAGCATAAAATCTCAAATAGATGCATGCGGTATTTAGGTATATCGCTATCCTAAATACTATCAAATTATCTATTCTTGAGGATAATAAATAAGACACACGCCACATAATCTTTTAAAATACCCATAAGAATATCCAACTTTCACATGAACTCATAACTAGGTCTCAACACTATACTGTATTTCTCAATTTCATATAGGTTACCAAGGTAATTACGGGCCAAGCAATTAATCCATAAGCATAGGTTATGATATCCAATTCACAAGAGACTAACTTGAAAGTAGTATGCACACAAGCCAATCATATTTGATATGATGTGTAGACACCCAAATTTTGCACTTCCTATACTAACCATGATAGGAGGGCAAATTCGTCAAATGAACCGGCCTGTGAGAGCGAGGGATGCACAAGAACGAACATTCGATGCCACCGCGACGATTTACAAATCAAAATCGACGTGACAGCAAGGTCGTCCGAAATGAGCATGCCCGAATGATGTGGCACGTCTCCCAGTGATTCCCGGACTGCAAAATACAAGCCTGTCGGCGAAAACCGACGTCACGACACGAGAAACGAGGTGCGGTTCAGAAAATGAGAAAATCAGCCCACCCAGCCGCGGATCAATCTGCGGCCAAAAGATTAAAATAATGGTAGTGCGCGAGACGGCTGAGTGCGATGGGCGGTGGGCCAGCCAGCCGCAGATCAATCTACGGCCAAGCCGCAGATCAATCTGCGGCTGCCCTAATGCAGCCTATTTCAGCTCAGTTTCTTCATTTCAGTCGAGAGGTTCAGCAGCAGCAGCGGCGGAAAAAGAAAGAAAAAGAAGGAGAAAACAGCAAGCAAATAAGAGAAATCAAGAGAGAAAAGAGTGAGAAATAGTGAGCAATTGTACCCATTTTGTGAGATTACATCTCATGTTTTCTACTCTATTCAATACACAAATTCATACATATTGTGGGGATTATTTGCAAGGTGAAAAATCCTTTGTTTTAGCATTTTGTTTTACCATTTTTGTTAAGCTTTTTGTCATCCAAATTATATTAAATGTAGTTGTGCTTGTATATTGTTGTGAATCCATGGATTGAGGGCTATTAGTGAGAGTTCTAAATGGAACGAAATTCCTCCTAATGGCCCGATAATATCCATTTGGTGAATTTTTAGCTCGTTGTAATGATGTATTGTGCATAGATTGTTTAGATTGTTATTTTTAGGATCTTGTGGGTGTGTAGCGATTTTGGATGTGAGCCTAGGAGCACGACCCCGTGGTCCAAATCCGATGATGGACATCTGTTGATATATGTAATAAATTCGATGTACCTTTCATTGTAAATATGTAATCGTCGGGCCTTAAAACGACGCTAAGGCGAGAATCGTGTTTAAGGCCCCGTAATAGTGAAAGTATGTGATTGTGGGCGTTCGAGGTTATTTTGATGACTTACATGCCCATGAATAGCCCCGACGCGTGTTTATGCTCGATTTGATTTATGAGACGAAATTGATTTCAAAGTTAAATGATAAGATTTTCATAAAATCAATCAAACTAGGCTATTAGCATCACGAGGTTAATAAATGGGAAGTGCTAATGAATGTCGATTTCTATTTCAAACGAGAAAGCTAAAGAAAATCGTTTTCAAACATCACAAGAAATGGTTTCATAAAATAAGTGACGTTTTATTAAACCGGTGTGCATAGGGTTAAAGAGGTTCTAGAAGTTGCCCATCGTTTGAGTTACGAAAGCAACGTATAGATCTCGATTCCTATTTTGACGAAGGTTTAAAACTCTTTGTTTTGCCAAAACGACACCTAACGAAAAATCTCATAGTTTTTGGACAATTAAAATCAAACCCTTCTTATAAAGAATCAAGCTTTCTCGTATAAATCGAAGGACATTCCGAAGCATTCTCAAATCAAAGCACGACTTTCCCTAAAAATCCAAATGATTCTTTCATACAAACTCACCACAACATTCACATAGGCACACACACACGCACACACGCACACACGCGCACATACACACACACATTCGAGAATTAAAGGATAGGAAAGCATCAAGATTGCGGTAACCGTGTTTCACGGAAGTCGGGGGGTGCCTAACACCTTCCCCTCGCTTAAGCAAGCCCCCGAACTCTATGAATCTCGGTTCGCAGACCAATTAATTCGGAGTCACATATGAGCCAGCGATTACGAAAACGAAACTCGGATGAGTTGGTACATCCATTTCAAATATACAAACTGGCGACTCTGGTTAATTGGCTCATCATAAAAACGACCTTTCAAAACCCGTCGACATTAATGCCGATCTTTTCCCAAAAAATCATTCAATCAAAAGGCTAAAATCGGAAAAGGACAAATATCGCATTAGAGGCGCGAAAACCCGGCGTCGACAGCTGGCGACTCTGCTGGGGACATTAGAGGGCTTAAGCCGCGTTCAAATCTTGATGCTATCCTATCCTTTAAAATTCATGAATGTGTGTGCGTGCGATATTTTGACCTGTTGTTGTGTGAATGTGTTTTACCAATGAATGAATGGTTGAATGGAATGACTTTGCTTTAAAGTAATCATGTGCATACGGTGAGGACGATGAATGTGAATGTATGTTGAGAGAGTACCTCCTCCTGAGGCGAACCTGTCGGTTGCTTATTACTGGACTCGAAGGGGCTGCTCCCCGGAGATGGCTCAGGAAACGCACCACCCAAATCCGCTCCAATCGAAAGGATTCAGACGAGTAGATTGCGAAGATTTGGGGACCTTCATGCCGAAAAGCCCGTGAGAGTAACCCTAGGGTAGGTCAGCCTCTGATAAACCTAACGAAAGGGAAGCTTCTTCATACCGTTTTATCGTTCAGTCAAATAAATAAATGTCATGTAATTGGCATACAACTGTCATACCGTCATTGTCGACGCCGGGTTTCTCGCCTCATGCGATATTTGGTCTTTTCCTATTTTAGCCTTTTGATTAGATGATTTTTTGGAAAAGGTCGGCTTGAATGTCGACGGGGTTTTGAAGTATCGTTTTTTATGAGGAGCCAATTAACCAGAGTCGCCAGTTGGTATATTTGAAATGGATGTACCAACTCATCCGAATTTTCGTTTTTTATAAATCGCTGGCTCATATGTGACTCCGAATTAATTGGTCTGCGAATCGAGATTCATAGAGTTCGGGGGCTTGCTTAAGTGAGGGGAAGGTGTTAGGCACCCCTCGACCTCCGTGAAACACGGTTACCGCAATCTTGATGCTTTCCTATCCTTTAATTCATGAAACGTGTGCGTGTGTGCGTGTGTGTGTGTGTGCCTACGTGAATGTTGTGGTGAGTTTGTATGAAAGAATCATTTGGATTTTTTAGGGAAAATCGTGCTTTGATTTGAGAATGCTTCGGAATGTCCTTCGATTTATACGAGAAAACTTGATTCTTTATAAGAAAGGTTTGATTTTAATCGTCAAAAGCCATGGAATTTTCATTAGGTGTCGTTTGGCAAAACAAGAGTTTTAAACCTTCATCAAAATAGGAATCAAGATCTATACGTTGCTTTCGTAACTCAAATGATGGGCAACTTCTAGAATCTCTTTCACCCTATGCACAACGGTTTAATAAAACGTTTCGTTCTTTTGTAAAACCCATTTTTCGTGACATTTGAAAATAACCTCTTTTAGCTTTTCCCGTAGGATAGGAATCGACTTTCGTTAGCGTTTCCCAAATTTTTAGCCTCGTGATGCTAATATCCTACTTTGATTGATTTTTAGAAAAGATCTTTATCGTTTAATCTTTTTGAAGTCCTTTTGGCGCCTCAAAAATCTAATCAAGTATAAACATTGCGTCGGGGCTATCCATGGGCATGTAAGCCATCAAAATATCCCCGAACGCCAACAATCACATATTCCACTAATACGGGGCCTTAAACTCGATTCTCGCCTTAGCGTCGTTTTAAGGCCCGACAGTTACATATTACAAAACAAGCATCTTGAATCTATTACATACACCAAAACGTCCATCATCGGATTTGAACCACGGGGTCGCTTTCCTAGGCTCACAACCACGATTACTACATACTCACAAAATGAATACTACAATAACAACAACGTAGATTGCCTAACACATCCTAAGAATACAATCAATCAAACTACGCCTAATATATACCCATAAATAAGCTAGAAATTTCATCAATTAGATATCATCGGATTATTAGGAAGAATCTTGTTCCAATGGAACCCTCACCAATAATCCCTAATCCATGATTGTTCAACAATATTCTTGAAAATTGCAATTAAATTTAGCCAAATGACATGATAGAAGTTGCAAAAATAATGAGATTTTCACATTGCAAATGATACCAAAATTGTGTAGAAACTTGTGTGTTTGATTGAAATATGAGATGTATTGATATAATCTAACAACAAAGGAACTTCCTCTCTTTTTTCTCTCAATTGTTGCAAGAATTTGTGCTATTTCTCCCTATTTCCGAGCTAAAACTGCTGCTGATTTCCTTCTTCTTCCGCCAAACTGCTGAACCTCCTGTATACTGTCCGAAGCTGAGTTTAAATAGGCTGGCCAAAGCCAGCCGCAGATGGATCTGCGGCTGGCCGCAGATGGATCTGCGGCTGGCCAGCTGGCACGCCTCCCATCGCACTCAGCTGGTAGTGCTGATTTCCTGGTTTCCGTGCTGGCGCACCCACTTGGCCGCAGATCTATCCGCGGCTGGCGGGCTTGACTTTCTCGATTTTCGTGCCACGCCTCGATTTTCGTGCCGCAACGTCGGTCTTCGCTGACAGGCTCGTATTCTGCAGTCCGGGAATTTCCGGGAGACGTGCCACCTCATTCGGAAATGCCTGCCTCGGACGGCTTTATTGTCACGTAAACTTGGGTTGCCCAAAACATTGCGGCGGTGCCGGGCGCTTGCCCTTGTGCCCGCTCCTTTGCTCCCGCAAGCTGGTTCAATTGACGATTTCGCCCTCCTGTCATGGTTAGTAGAAGGAAACGCAAAATTTGGGTGTCTACAGCTGCCCCTCTTTATCATGTTTATGAAATGATAAATGAAATGAACAGGATAAAGAAGTAGACACACGATGCATGAATGACAGTGCATAAGAATGACAGTGCAACACATACAACTTATGATGTAACGCAAGATGTAAGGCATGCAACACATTTGTAAAGGTGTCAATGCATCAATCCCTAACCTGTCGCTCGTCTCGTAATCGCCGGGTCTCGTATCCGGTCGATTGTCCTGTGAATGTCGGGTCTCATATCCGGTCACCCCTCTCGTAATCACCTTATTCCATCCCATTGTCATCAAAGGAAGTTATTCTCCTGACTAGCTTTGAAGGGCATCCTTGGAATTCGTCCTCGCACATCGTTCTTGGCAACCATTGCTTTTGACTCTGATAGGCTAGGACCTTGACACCTAACCTGCATGGATCACGTACAGAATTATCACTTATTCAATGCATGTGACACAACATTTAAAATGAAAAATGACCCCTGTACAGTCTTTTGATACGATTCTACAGGTGTCACCGCTTGTCGGAGCCGGTTTTCGTCGCCGGACATCCATCTCGTAATCGCCGGTTATCGTCGCCGGTCAATTGTCTCGTCGGGGCCGGGTATCGTCGCCGGTCACCCATCTCGTAACCCCCGGTTATCGTCGCCGGTTGGTTATCTTGTCGGAGCCGGTTTTCGTCGCCGGACATCCATCTCGTAATCGCCGGTTATCGTCGCGCCGGTCGATTATCTCGTCGGGGCCGGGTATCGTCGCCGGTCGCCCATCTCGTAACCCCCGGTTATCGTCGCCGGTCGGTTATCTTGTCGGAGCCGGTTATCGTCGCCGGACATCCATCTCGTGATCGCCGGTTATCGTCGCCGGTCGATCGTCATGTCGGGGCCGGGTATCGTCGCCGGTCACCCATCTCGTAACCCCCGGTTATCGTCGCCGGTCGGTTATCTGTCGGAGCCGGTTATCGTCGCCGGACATCCATCTCGTGATCGCCGGTTATCGTCGCCGGTCGATCGTCAGGTCGGGGCCGGGTATCGTCGCCGGTCACCCATCTCGTAACCCCCGGTTATCGTCGCCGGTTGGTTATCTTGGATCTCAGCCCTTCCCAGGGTTTGTTGTTTTTTGTCTTTTTTCTTTTGTGGATATCAGCCCTTCCCAGGGGTGCTCACCATCTTTGTTGTGGTTCGCGTGGATCTCAGCCCTTCCCAGGGTTTGTTGTTTTTTGTCTTTTTTCTTTTTTCGTGGATATCAGCCCTTCCCAGGGGTGCTCACCATCTTGTCGTGGTTCGCGTGGATCTCAGCCCTTCCCAGGGTTTGTTGTTTTTTGTCTTTTTTTCTTTTTTTGTGGATATCAGCCCTTCCCAGGGGTGCTCACCATCTTGTTGTGGCTCGCGTGGATCTCAGCCCTTCCCAGGGTTTGTTGTTTTTGTCTTTTTTCTTTTTGTGGATATCAGCCCTTCCCAGGGGTGCTCACCATCTTGTCTTGGTTCGCGTGGATCTCAGCCCTTCCCAGGGTTTGTTGTTTTTTGTCTTTTTTCCTTTTTTGTGGATATCAGCCCTTCCCAGGGGTGCTCACCATCTTGTTGTGGTTCGAGTGGATCTCAGCCCTTCCCAGGGTTTGTTGTTTTTGTCTTTTTTCTTTTTGTGGATATCAGCCCTTCCCAGGGGTGCTCACCATCTTGTCGTGGTTCGCGTGGATCTCAGCTCTTCCCAGGGTTTGTTGTTTTTTGTCTTTTTCTTTTTGTGGATATCAGCCCTTCCCAGGGGTGCTCACCATCTTGTCGTGGTTCGCGTGGATCTCAGCCCTTCCCAGGGTTTGTTGTTTTTTGTCTTTTTCTTCTTTTTGTGGATATCAGCCCTTCCCAGGGGTGCTCACCATCTTTGTTGTGGTTCGCGTGGATCTCAGCCCTTCCCAGGGTTTGTTGATTGGTTTTGAGTGATTTTTTTTTTTTTTTTTTTTTTTTTTTTTTTTTTTGATGGGATGTGTGATCGGCTTCATGTCCTGGATCTCCCACCAACATCGTCCACGTATCATGCCGCAAAAGCCATCACTCTGATCATTTGTGAGGTTGAAAGCGACGCGCTTGTACTTTCCTGAAGATTTTCATTTTGATCGTACCTGCATGCATGAAAAAGATGTTATGCATGATCTGGCAGATATGTTATGGACAGATGCATGTGCACAACATATGTTTAGATAGAAATGACCCCTGTTTCAGTCAAATGATATGATTCGAAGGTCGTCGTTGCTTGCCAACATTTGATTGGATCACGCCTCGTCGTGAAGTGTAGTTTCTAGACTTCAACATTGGTTTTGTACTCAGCCTGTTCTTGGTCGTCTTCATTTCATCAAGTTGAGGCAGTCTGTTTCGCTCTCTGTGATGACCGGCAGCTATGTTGGGCTCCTTGGCCTTTTGATCATTTCTGCTGGTCGATATGCTGTTGTCCCGCATTATATCCTCCTTGTATATGCTCATGCACGTGGATCACTTGGATGTTGAGGCAGTGATAGACAGGATTGGGGAGAGGCCCAATGATGAAAAGCTCTGTGCAGCCTCAGCTTCCTTCCATTTCACGATTCTTAACTGCCCCTGCCTTGGCGCGTGTCGCTACCAAGAATTTCTATCGAAAACTCGCGATGTTGACCGTGCTGAGTTATCCACAGCTCTGCAAGATCCTGCATGTCAGATGACTAACAATTGCCAAAACTTGAAGGCTCGGGCCGTTAGTGTTAGTTCAACACAAAGATATTATAATCTCGACAAAAATGCAGTTAAAGCACATGAAATTGAATATCTATTGATCGCACAATCTAGCAAGTTGTGACCCGTGAATGTACTAGTATTGGAAGCTTTTTTTTTTTTATGTTTTTATTATTATTGTTATTTTTCGATCCTTCGCGAGTTGATGAATTTCCATTTGACGAGTTATGAAATCGTAAGAACACCTTCAAGCATTCATGGTCATTGTTCGTGAGTAAGGTCGAATTCAAAAGAACTACCTTCCCTCGTCACAAGTATTTTGTCTCCATTCTCGACAACGTCCTTAGCAGGATTGACGTCATATGACAAATGCACTGTGCGATGCAGCACTCAGTAGGGGTTTCTCTTCCCTGACTTTTTGTTTAAGGCCGAGAGCTTTTCGCATTATCTTTTCTCTTTATTAGTCCACTTCACTTGTCTCGCTTTCTTAGGCTTTTCAAAGTTACCCATTTAACGAGTTTTGGACCAATGACTCCCGAACCAGACGATTTTGGGGCACTAGGTGTACAGACACCCCTTCGGGTTTATTCACTCGAGTAACAAAGGCCACGGTTCGAGACAAGGTGGTGGTTCTGCCCCATTCATTCTTTGCTTGACCTTGCGCAAGATTCGTTTTCTTAGGCTTGAGTTACCCATGTAGCGAGTGTTAGGCCGGTGACTCCCAAACCAGACGGCTTTAGGGCACCAGATGCAGAGACACCCCTTAGGCTTAATTACTCGAGTAGCCCATGCCACGATTCGAATCTGCTCGGGCCTCCTCTACTGTAATGCTCGTTTTCTTAGGGCTCTGAGTTACCCATGTAACGAGTGTTGGGCCAGCGACTCCCAAACCAGATGGCTTTAGGGCACTAGGTGTAGAGGACACCCCTCGGGCTTAATTACTCGAATAACCCAGGCCACGATTCGAGACATTAGCTTGATAATCATTTATCGTCTGACTTCTTGATATTGATCATTATTGACTGTCTGACTACGTATTAATGGCCATCAACATCGTCATAGTTTTTATACCCCACAACTGAAAGTTTGTGCAAATGCAAAGTGAAGGCTGTCATATGAGGTCGATTCTGTCGCAAACGTTGCTTTGAATTAAGGCTTTGTACCCGATCAAAAGGTTGAATAGCCTTCTTCGTCTAATCATACTCACGATCGTGCTCCACGGTTGCTTGTCAGAATTAATCCGATTCCTATCAAGCCAAATGAAATCCCCTTTCACGCGGATCATCGTATCCCGGGAAAACTATGCTTGACAAATGCCAGCTGATCGTACCGTTGAAGATTGAATTGACATGAGTTAGCATTTGATGATGATGGTGCATGTTGATGGGATTGTTGCATGGGTGCCAACTTGCACGTCATCATTTCCTGGGTAGTTGACAAATGCCCCAGTGTTAAGTTGTTTTTCTTGTGATCTCCCTTGTACTGGTCGCATCGGTATCTCGCTGGGCTGACAAAAGATCCGGTCCTTTGACTTGTTGAAAGATTTGGGGGTTTTTTTTTTTTTTTTTTTTTTTGGTCGAAAATGCCCCTACTCCGGGTTCTTTGTGATCGTTAGGGGCTCTGATGTTTGATGGCGATGGTTTGGTCTAAGTTGGGTTTGGGTTTACCCTCGACCCATCCCTTGATCTCGCCAGGCGTATTGTCGATATCTGCCTCGCCCTGCTCAATCCCCATCAGATCGAAATCTAGCTCTATACCAGAATCGTGATCCACCTTCAAATTTGGCCTATCGATTGCCAGTCTAGGATGCCTCAAATCGGGGGGGGGGGGTACCTGAAATAAAACAGAAATGCTTGTCATATTATATAAAACATTTCAACACATGATCTTCTTTTTGGATAACATGACAAAGTGACATGAGCGTGCAGGGATTTGAAATAAAACTCAGAATTTTAAAACCCATTGTTCTTCTACTGGCCGGGATTCACTGTCATATTCCTGGTTTTACCCCTTCCTGGATATCACCTGCTGCATGGTCCAACTGGCCACGGTGAGGTCAAGCAATGGAGCTCATTAGGGGGGTGCATGGATCGCATTGGCATGAATCTGGCATTGATGGCATTTCTTGACATGAGCATCGCAGAGTCGATTTTCGTGGTTAGCCAGTAGTAACCCGTTCACAATGATTTTCTTTGCCAAAATGTTCTGCTCATATAGCTCCGCACACATCGCCATGTACTTCGTTCATTAATCTACGGGCTTTTCGGCTTTCCAGATATCTCAGCAGTCCCGTAGCTTAGGAAGAATTTCACTGCCCATCCTTGGATTCTCTTTCCCCGGTCGGATCTGCATTTTCGGGAAAGGAGCTGTCTCGAAGGAACTCTTTAATGTTTTGATACCAAGCCCATTCAAGGAGGGCGTCACTATGGGAGATCTTTCCGATCTGATCCTCATAGGCCGGACAAGTCTGTACCGTAATTCCCAGGGCTAATCTCAGTCCTAGGATGCATCCCTCGCATTCGGCCGTATTGTTGGAGTGGCAGAACTGTAATTTCATGGCTACCAGCTTCTGCCATTTGGATGGGTGGAGTATGGACTTTACGGCCTCTCAGTTGGGTCCTAGGGGCAATCTCACAAAACAAACAAGGGTCGTAGTTTAGTACTGTGCCAGTTACAAGTTGGTAGATGCATGTCAACACTGATGCCTGATTATTATTCATCATTTTTTTTCCGGTTCTCTAATCTTATCCTGCAAAACAAGGTCAGTGTTTGATGACCGGATAGTATTTAGAAGTTTTTAGAAAACCTTGGTACGTGGTATGGATGGCCTTCCTGCAAAACCATGTCAGTATTCTCTTTATATGTGCAGGTGATGTAATCACATGATACAAGACATATTTATTACGATGCTGATGATATGACAGTTGTATGTCATTTACATGACATTTATTTATTTGACTGGACGATAAAAAGGCATGAAGAAGCTTCCCTTCCGTTAGGTTTATCAGAGGCTGACCTACCCTAGGGTTACTCTCGCGGGCTTTTCGGCATGAAGGTCCCCAAATCTTCGCAATCTACTCGTCTGAGTCCTTTCGATTGGAGCGGATTTGGGTGGTGCGTTTCCTGAGCCATCTCCGGGGAGCAGCCCCTTCGAGTCCAGTAATAAGCAACCGACAGGTTCGCCTCAGGAGGAGGTACTCTCTCAACATACATTCACATTCATCGTTCTCACCGCATGCATATGATTACTTTGAAGTAAAGCAAATCCATTCAACCATTCATTCATTGGTAAAACACATTCACACAACAACAGGTCAAAATATCGCACGCACACACACATTCATGAATTTTAAAGGATAGGAAGGCATCAAGATTTGAACGCGGCTTAAGCCCTCTAATGTTCCCCAGCAGAGTCGCCAGCTGTCGACGCCGGGTTTCTCGCCTCATGCGATATTTGGTCTTTTCCTATTTTAGCCTTTTGATTAGATGATTTTTTGGAAAAGGTCGGCTTGAATGTCGACGGGGTTTTGAAGTATCGTTTTTTATGAGGAGCCAATTAACCAGAGTCGCCAGTTGGTATATTTGAAATGGATGTACCAACTCATCCGAATTTTTGTTTTTTATAAATCACTGGCTCATATGTGACTCCGAATTAATTGGTCTGCGAATCGAGATTCATAGAGTTCGGGGGCTTGCTTAAGTGAGGGGAAGGTGTTAGGCACCCCTCGACCTCCGTGAAACACGGTTACCGCAATCTTGATGCTTTCCTATCCTTTAATTCATGAAACGTGTGCGTGTGTGCGTGTGTGTGTGTGTGCCTACGTGAATGTTGTGGTGAGTTTGTATGAAAGAATCATTTGGATTTTTTAGGGAAAATCGTGCTTTGATTTGAGAATGCTTCGGAATGTCCTTCGATTTATACGAGAAAACTTGATTCTTTATAAGAAAGGTTTGATTTTAATCGTCAAAAGCCATGGAATTTTCATTAGGTGTCGTTTGGCAAAACAAGAGTTTTAAACCTTCATCAAAATAGGAATCAAGATCTATACGTTGCTTTCGTAACTCAAATGATGGGCAACTTCTAGAATCTCTTTCACCCTATGCACAACGGTTTAATAAAACGTTTCGTTCTTTTGTAAAACCCATTTTTCGTGACATTTGAAAATAACCTCTTTTAGCTTTTCCCGTAGGATAGGAATCGACTTTCGTTAGCGTTTCCCAAATTTTTAGCCTCGTGATGCTAATATCCTACTTTGATTGATTTTTAGAAAAGATCTTTATCGTTTAATCTTTTTGAAGTCCTTTTGGCGCCTCAAAAATCTAATCAAGTATAAACATGCGTCGGGGCTATCCATGGGCATGTAGGCCATCAAAATATCCCCGAACGCCAACAATCACATATTCCACTAATACGGGGCCTTAAACTCGATTCTCGCCTTAGCGTCGTTTTAAGGCCCGACAGTTACATATTACAAAACAAGCATCTTGAATCTATTACATACACCAAAACGTTCCATCATCGGATTTGAACCACGGGGTCGCTTTCCTAGGCTCACAACCACGATTACTACATACTCACAAAATGAATACTACAATAACAACAACGTAGATTGCCTAACACATCCTAAGAATACAATCAATCAAACTACGCCTAATATATACCCATAAATAAGCTAGAAATTTCATCAATTAGATATCATCGGATTATTAGGAAGAATCTTGTTCCAATGGAACCCTCACCAAAATAATCCCTAATCCATGATTGTTCAACAATATTCTTGAAAATTGCAATTAAATTTAGCCAAATGACATGATAGAAGTTGCAAAAATAATGAGATTTTCACATTGCAAATGATACCAAAATTGTGTAGAAACTTGTGTGTTTGATTGAAATATGAGATGTATTGATATAATCTAACAACAAAGGAACTTCCTCTCTTTTTTCTCTCAATTGTTGCAAGAATTTGTGCTATTTCTCCCTATTTCCGAGCTAAAACTGCTGCTGATTTCCTTCTTCTTCCGCCAAACTGCTGAACCTCCTGTATACTGTCCGAAGCTGAGTTTAAATAGGCTGGCCAGCTGGCACGCCTCCCATCGCACTCAGCTGGTAGTGCTGATTTCCTGGTTTCCGTGCTGGCGCACCCACTTGGCCGCAGATCTATCCGCGGCTGGCGGGCTTGACTTTCTCGATTTTCGTGCCACGCCTCGATTTTCGTGCCGCAACGTCGGTCTTCGCTGACAGGCTCGTATTCTGCAGTCCGGGAATTTTCGGGAGACGTGCCACCTCATTCGGAAATGCCTGCCTCGGACGGCTTTATTGTCACGTAAACTTGGGTTGCCCAAAACATTGCGGCGGTGCCGGGCGCTTGCCCTTGTGCCCGCTCCTTTGCTCCCGCAAGCCGGTTCAATTGACGATTTCGCCCTCCTGTCATGGTTAGTAGAAGGAAACGCAAAATTTGGGTGTCTACAGTCATCATCATAATAAATATGTCCTGTATCATGTGATTGCATCACCTGCACATATAAAGAGAATACTGACATGGTTTTTTTGCAGGAGGGCAATCCGTGCCATGTACCAGGGTTTTCTAAAAACTTATAAATACTATCCTGTCATCAAACACTGACCTTATTTTGCAGGATAAGATTAAGAGAACCGTGAAAGCGTGGCATAACGATCACAAAGAACCCGGAGTAGGGGCATATTCGACCACAAAAAAAAAGGGAAAAAAGAAAAAGAAAAAGAAGAAAAAGAAATAATAATAATCATGCATCAGTGTTGACATGCCTCTGCCAACTTGTAACTGGCACAGTAATAAACTGCGGCCTTTGTTTGTTTTGCGAGATTGCCCCTACGACCCAACTAAGAGGCCGTAAAGTCCATACTCCGTCCATCCAAATGGCAGAGGCCGATAGCCATGAAATTACAGTTCTGCCACTCCAACAATACGGCCGAGTACGAGGGATTCAGCCTAGGACTGAGATTAGCCCTGGAAATGAAAAAAATGATAGTAGTTAGAGACTCGAATTGGTCATCCGGCAGGCCATGGGAATATACAAGCACCAAAGGGCATAATTGGGACCTAGCTACGGGACTGCTGAGATATCTGGAAGCCAAAGAGGCCACATACAACTGAACGAAGTACATGGCGATGTGTGCAGAGCCCATATGAGCAGAACACTTTTTGCAAAGAAAGGCGTGTGATCGGGTCGCTACGTGCTAACCATGAAAACTGATTACGGTTCTCATGTCAGGAAATGCCATCAGTGCCAGATCCATACCAATGTGATCCATGCACCTCCTAATGAGCTCCATTGCTTGACCTCACCGTGGCCAGTTGGATCCGTGCATCAGGTGATATCCAGGAAGGGAAAAATCCCGGAGTATGGCAGTGAATCCCGGCCAGTAGTAGAAGATCAATGGGTTTTTAAAATTCTGAGTTTTATTTCAAATCCCTGCACGCTCATGTCATTTTGTCATGTTATTCCAAAAGAAGATCATGTGCTGAAATGTTTTATATATATGACAAGCATTTTTGTTTTATGTCAGGTACCCCGATTTGAGGCACCTCTTAGCCTGACAAGCAATAGCATAGGCCAAATTTGAAGGAGGATCACGATTTTGGTATAAAGCTAGAGTTCGATCTGATGGGGATTGAGCAGGACGAGACAGATATCGACCAATACGCCTGATGAGATCAAATGAGGGGTCGAAGATAAACCCAAAACCCGACTTAGACCAAACCAGCGCCATCAAACATCAGAATCCCTAACGATCACAAAGAACCCAGAGTAGGGGAAAATTCCGACATTAAAAAAAAAAAAAAATAGCCAAGTTGTTGAGCCTGTATGGAGATATGTTCGCTTGACTTGGTCCCGTGGCGACGTGATTGGATTGTCCACAGACGTTATAGGACATCGGACTGCCCATCAAGGAGGGTTCCGACCAATTAAGCAAAAGTTGAGAGAACGTGGAAACCTGATTGGAGGTTGAAAATAAAGGACGAGATTGTCAAGCGGTTTAAAGCAGGAATCATCACGGTGTCTATTTACCCTGAATGGCTTTCCGACGGAATCCCAGTACCACAGCCTGGAGGAGAGGTAAGGGGCCGCATCGACTATAGAAATCTGAACGATGCCCTCAAGGAGGAGATATGCGACAAATTCAAGATCAAACATTTTGATTCAGTCATTTACCGGCTCAAAATGAATGGGGCAGTGGGGGCTGCAAATAAAACACAAAGACGATCATGGGAAGAATGTCCGCCAATCATCGGGGATGGCCGGATTTACTGTCGCTCACCCTGTCTGCCTATCGAACCTCAGTTCGCACATTTGCAGGGGCAGCCCCTTACGCATCTCCCAGGCATACGACAGGAGGGTACGATCCCGGAGATTCGAAATAAACGATTTAGTCCTCAAAAGGATCACGCCCTGCCAAGACGAAGCTATGGGGAATTTCGCTCTAATTTAAAAGGAGCCGTCACAAAACAAAAAAAACAAAAAAAAAAAATCATCAAAAAAAATCAAAAAAATCAAAAATCCCCCAAACCTTTCAACAAGTCAAAGGACCGGATCTTTTGTCAGCCCAGCGAGATACCGATGCAACCAGTACGAGGGAGATCACAAGAAAAAAAAACTTAACACTGGGGCATTTGTCAACTACCCAGGAAATGATGACGTGCAAATTGGCACCCATACAACAATCCCATCAACATGCACCATCATCAAATGCTACCTCATGTTAATTCAATCTCCAACGGTACGATCATCTGGCATTTGTCAAGCATAGTTTTCCCGGGATACGATGACCCGCGTGAAGGGGATTTTATTTGTCTTGATGGGAATCGGATCAATTCTGACAAGCAACCGTGGAGCACGATCGTGAGTATGATTAGACGAAGAAGGCTATTTAACCTTTTGATCAGGTACAAAGCCTTAATTCAAAGCAACGTTTGCGACAGAATCGACCTCATGTGACAACCTTCACTTTGCCTTTGCACAAACTTTCAGTTGTGGGGTATAAAACTATGACGACGTTGATGGCAATTAACACGTGGTCAGACAGTCAATAATTATCAAGCTAAAATCAAGAAGTCAGACGATAAATGATCATCAAGCTGATGTCTCGAATCGTGGCCTGGGTTATTCGAGTAATTAAGCCCGAGGGGTGTCTATACACCTGGTGCCCTAAAGCCGTCTGGTTTGGGAGTCGCTGGCCCAACACTCGTTACATGGGTAACTCAGAGCCTAAGAAAACGAGCATTACAGTAGAGGAGGCCCGGGCATATTTGAATCGTGGCATGGGCTACTTGAGTAATTAAGCCTAAGGGGTGTCTCTGCATCTGGTGCCCTAAAGCCATCTGGTTTGGGAGTCACCGGCCTAACACTCGCTACATGGGTAACTCAAGCCTAAGAAAACGAATCTTGCGCAAGGTCAAGCAAAGAATGAATGATACAGACCACCAGCTTGTCTCGAACCGTGGCCTTTGTTACTCGAGTAAATAAACCCGAAGGGGTGTCTGTACACCTAATGCCCCAAAACTGTCTGGTTTGGGAGCCATTGGTCCAAAACTCGTTAAATGGGTAACTTTGAATAGCCTAAGAAAACGAGACAAGTAAAGTGGTCTAATAAAGAGAAAAGATAATACAAAAAAAAAAAAAAAAAAAAAACTTTCGGCCTTAAACAAGAAGTCATGAAAGAGAAACCCCTACTGAATGCTGCGTCGCACAGTGCATTTGTCATATGACGTCAATCCTGCTAAGGACGTTGTCGAGAATGGAGACAGAGTGCCTTTGACGAGGGAAGGTAGTTCTTTTGAATTCGACCTCACTCACGTACAGTGACCATGAATGCTTGAAGGTGTTCTTACGATTTCATAATTCGTCAAATAGAAAATCATCAACTCACGAGGGATTGAAAAAAAAAAAAGAAAAAAAAAAGAAAAACTTCCAATCTAGTACATTCACGGTTCACAACTTGCTAGATTGTGCGATCAATAGATATTCAATTTCATGTGCTTTAATTGCATTTTTGTCGAGATTATAATATCTTTGTGTTGAACTAACACTAACGGCCCGAGCCTTCAAGTTTTGGCAATTGTTAGTCATCTGATATGCAGGATCTTGCAGAGCTGTGGATAACTCAGCACGGTCAACATCGCGAGTTTTCGATAGAAATTCTTGGTAGCGACACGCGCCAAGGCAGGGGCAGTTAAGAATCGTGAAATGGAAGGAAGCTGAGGCTGCACAGAGCTTTTTCATCATTGGGCCTCTCCCCAATCCTGACTATCATTGCCTCGACATCCAAATGATCCACGTGCATGAGCATATACAAGGATGATATAATGCGGGACAACAACATATCGGCCAGCAGAAATGATCAAAAGGCTAAGGAGCCCAACATAGCTGTCGATCATCACAGAGAGCGAAACAGACTGCCTCAACTCGATGAAATGAAGACGACCAAGAACAGGCAGAGTACCAAACCCATGTTGAAGTCTAGAAACTACGCTTCACGACGAGGCGTGATCCGATCAAATGTTGGCAAACAATGACGACGGTCGAATCGTATAATTTGACTGAACAGGGGTCATTTCTATCTAAACATATGTTGTACACGTGTATCTGTCCATAACATATCTGCCAGATCATGCATAACATCTTTTTCATGCATGCAGGTACGATCAAAATGAAAATCTTCAGGAAAGTACAAGCACGTCGCCTTCAACCTCACAAATGATCAGACCGTGATGGCTTTGCGGCATAGTACGTGGACGATGTTAGTGGGAGATCCAGGACAGAAGCCGATCACGCATCCCACTTCAAGAAATCCCTCAAAATCAAATCAAGAAAAAAAAAAAAAAAAAAAAAAAAAAATAGACCCCTGGGAAGGGCTGAGAACCACCCAAACCAAAACAAAATTGTGAGCCCCCCTGGGAAGGGCTGAAAACCAAAAAAAGAAAAAAGACAAAAAACAAAAAACCCTGGGAAGGGCATGAGATCCAAGCGAACCACGACAAAGATGGTGAGCACCCCTGGGAAGGGCTGATATCCACAAAAAGAAAAAGACAAAAAACAACAAACCCTGGGAAGGGCTGAGATCCAAGCGAACCACGACAAAGATGGTGAGCACCCCTGGGAAGGGCTGATATCCACAAAAAGAAAAAAGACAAAAAACAACAAACCCTGGGAAGGGCTGAGATCCACTGCGAACCACAACAAGATGGTGAGCACCCCCCCTGGGAAGGGCTGATATCCACAAAAAGAAAAAAGACAAAAAACAACAAACCCTGGGAAGGGCTGAGATCCACGCGAACCACGACAAAGATGGTGAGCACCCCTGGGAAGGGCTGATATCCACAAAAAGAAAAAAGACAAAAAACAACAAACCCTGGGAAGGGCTGAGATCCACGCGAACCACAACAAGATGGTGAGCACCCCTGGGAAGGGCTGATATCCACAAAAAGAAAAAAGACATAAAACAACAAACCCTGGGAAGGGCTGAGATCCACGCGAACCACAACAAAGATGGTGAGCACCCCTGAGAAGGGCTGATATCCACAAAAAGAAAAAAGACAAAAAACAACAAACCCTGGGAAGGGCTGAAATCCACGCGAACCACAACAAGATGGTGAGCAACCCCTGGGAAGGGCTGATATCCACAAAAAGAAAAATAAGACAAAAACAACAAACCCTGGGAAGGGCTGAGATCCACGCGAACCACAACAAAGATGGGAAGGGCTGAGATCCACGCAAGCCACAACAAAGATGGTGAGCACCCCTGGGAAGGGCTGACATCCACAAAAAGAAAACAAGACAAAAAACAACAAACCCTGGGAAGGGCTGAGATCCACGCGAACCACAACAAGATGGTGAGCAACCCCTGGGAAGGGCTGATATCCACAAAAAGAAAAAAAGACAAAAAACAACAAACCCTGGGAAGGGCTGAGATCCACGCGAACCACAACAAGATGGCGAGCACCCCTGGGAAGGGCTGATATCCACAAAAAGAAAAAAAAGACAAAAAATAACAAACCCTGGGAAGGGCTGAGATCCAAACAATCGACTGGCGACGATAACCGGCGATTACCAGATGGATGTCCCGGCGACGAAAACCGGCTCCGACAAGATAACCAACCGGCGACGATAACCGGGGGTTACGAGATGGGGTGACCGGCGACGATACCCACCCGGCCCCGACGAGATAATCGACCGGCGACGATAACCGGCGATTACGAGATGGATGTCCGGCGACGAAAACCGGCTCCGACAAGATAACCAACCGGCGACGATAACCGGGGGTTACGAGATGAGTGACCGGCGACGATACCCGACCCCGACGAGACAATCGACCGGCGATGATAACCGGCGATTACGAGATGGATGTCCGGCGACGAAAACCGGCTCCGACAAGATAACCAACCAGCGACGATAACCGGGGGTTACGAGATGGGTGACCGGCGACGGTACCCGGCCCCGACGAGACAATCGACCGGCGACGATAACCGGCGATTACGAGATGGATGTCCGGCGACGAAAACCGGCTCCGACAAGATAACCAACCGGCGACGATAACCGGGGGTTATGAGATGGGTGACAGGCCACGATACCCGGCCCCGACGAGACAATTGACCGGCGACGACGATAACCGGCGATTACGAGATGAATGTCCGGCGACGAAAACCGGCTCCGACAAACGGTGACACCTGTAGAATCGTATCAAAAAGACTGTTACAGGGGTCATTTTTCATTTTAAATGTTGTGTCACATGCATTGAATAAGTGATAATTCTGTACGTGATCCATGCAGGTTAGGTGTCAAGGTCCTAGCCTATCAAAGTCAAAAGCAATGGTTGCCAAGAACGATGTGCGAGGACGAACTCCAAGGATGCCCTTCAAAGCTAGTCAGGAGAATAACTTTCTTTGATGACAATGGGATGGAATAAGGTGATTACGAGAGGGGTGACCGGATACGAGACCCGGCACTCACAGGACAATCGACCGGATACGAGACCCGGCGATTACGAGACGAGCGACAGATCAGGGATTGATGCATTGACACCCTTGTAAATGTGTTGCATGCCTTACATCTTGCGTTACATTATAAGTTGTATGTGTTGCATCATGTATGCACTGTCATTCTTATGCACTGTCATTCATGCATCGGGTGTCTATTTCTTTATCATGTTCATTTCATTTAACATTTCATAAACATGATAAAGAGGGGCAGCTGTAGACACCCAAATTTTGCACTTCCTATACTAACCATGATAGGAGGGCAAATTCGTCAAATGAACCGGCCTGTGAGAGCGAGGGATGCACAAGAACGAACATTCGATGCCACCGCGACGATTTACAAATCAAAATCGACGTGACAGCAAGGCCGTCCGAAATGAGCATGCCCGAATGATGTGGCACGTCTCCCAGTGATTCCCGGACTGCAAAATACAAGCCTGTCGGCGAAAACCGACGTCACGACACGAGAAACGAGGTGCGGTTTAGAAAACGAGAAAATCAGCCCACCCAGCCGCGGATCAATCTGCGGCCAAAAGATTAAAATAATGGTAGTGCGCGAGACGGCTGAGTGCGATGGGCGGTGGGCCAGCCAGCCGCAGATCAATCTACGGCCAAGCCGCAGATCAATCTGCGGCTGCCCTAATGCAGCCTATTTCAGCTCAGTTTCTTCATTTCAGTCGAGAGGTTCAGCAGCAGCAGCGGCGGAAAAAGAAAGAAAAAGAAGGAGAAAACAGCAAGCAAATAAGAGAAATCAAGAGAGAAAAGAGTGAGAAATAGTGAGCAATTGTACCCATTTTGTGAGATTACATCTCATGTTTTCTACTCTATTCAATACATAAATTCATACATATTGTGGGGATTATTTGCAAGGTGAAAAATCCTTTGTTTTAGCATTTTGTTTTACCATTTTTGTTAAGCTTTTTGTCATCCAAATTATATTAAATGTAGTTGTGCTTGTATATTGTTGTGAATCCATGGATTGAGGGCTATTAGTGAGAGTTCTAAATGGAACGAAATTCCTCCTAATGGCCCGATGATATCCATTTGGTGAATTTTTAGCTCGTTGTAATGATGTATTGTGCATAGATTGTTTAGATTGTTATTTTTAGGATCTTGTGGGTGTGTAGCGATTTTGGATGTGAGCCTAGGAGCACGACCCCGTGGTCCAAATCCGATGATGGACATCTGTTGATATATGTAATAAATTCGATGTACCTTTCATTGTAAATATGTAATCGTCGGGCCTTAAAACGACGCTAAGGCGAGAATCGTGTTTAAGGCCCCGTAATAGTGAAAGTATGTGATTGTGGGCGTTCGAGGTTATTTTGATGGCTTACATGCCCATGAATAGCCCCGACGCGTGTTTATGCTCGATTTGATTTATGAGACGAAATTGATTTCAAAGTTAATGATAAGATTTTCATAAAATCAATCAAACTAGGCTATTAGCATCACGAGGTTAATAAATGGGAAGTGCTAATGAATGTCGAATTTCTATTTCAAATGAGAAAGCTAAAGAAAATCGTTTTCAAACATCACAAGAAATGGTTTCATAAAATAAGTGACGTTTTATTAAACCGGTTTGCATAGGGTTAAAGAGGTTCTAGAAGTTGCCCATCGTTTGAGTTACGAAAGCAACGTATAGATCTCGATTCCTATTTTGACGAAGGTTTAAAACTCTTTGTTTTGCCAAAACGACACCTAACGAAAAATCTCATAGTTTTTGGACAATTAAAATCAAACCCTTCTTATAAAGAATCAAACTTTCTCGTATAAATCGAAGGACATTCCGAAGCATTCTCAAATCAAAGCACGACTTTCCCTAAAAATCCAAATGATTCTTTCATACAAACTCACCACAACATTCACATAGGCACACACACACGCACACACGCACACACGCGCACATACACACACACATTCGAGAATTAAAGGATAGGAAAGCATCAAGATTGCGGTAACCGTGTTTCACGGAAGTCGGGGGGTGCCTAACACCTTCCCCTCGCTTAAGCAAGCCCCCGAACTCTATGAATCTCGGTTCGCAGACCAATTAATTCGGAGTCACATATGAGCCAGCGATTACGAAACCGAAACTCGGATGAGTTGGTACATCGATTTCAAATATACAAACTGGCGACTCTGGTTAATTGGCTCATCATAAAAACGACCTTTCAAAACCCGTCGACATTAATGCCGATCTTTTCCCAAAAAATCATTCAATCAAAAGGCTAAAATCGGAAAAGGACAAATATCGCATTAGAGGCGCGAAAACCCGGCGTCGACAGCTGGCGACTCTGCTGGGGACATTAGAGGGCTTAAGCCGCGTTCAAATCTTGATGTTATCCTATCCTTTAAAATTCATGAATGTGTGTGCGTGCGATATTTTGACCTGTTGTTGTGTGAATGTGTTTTACCAATGAATGAATGGTTGAATGGAATGACTTTGCTTTAAAGTAATCATGTGCATACGGTGAGGACGATGAATGTGAATGTATGTTGAGAGAGTACCTCCTCCTGAGGCGAACCTGTCGGTTGCTTATTACTGGACTCGAAGGGACTGCTCCCCGGAGATGGCTCAGGAAACGCACCACCCAAATCCGCTCCAATCGAAAGGATTCAGACGAGTAGATTGCGAAGATTTGGGGACCTTCATGCCGAAAAGCCCGCGAGAGTAACCCTAGGGTAGGTCAGCCTCTGATAAACCTAACGAAAGGGAAGCTTCTTCATGCCGTTTTATCGTTCAGTCAAATAAATAAATGTCATGTAATTGGCATACAACTGTCATACCGTCATCATCATAATAAATATGTCCTGTATCATGTGATTGCATCACCTGCACATATAAAGAGAATACTGACATGGTTTTTTTGCAGGAGGGCAATCCGTGCCATGTACCAGGGTTTTCTAAAAACTTCTAAATACTATCCTGTCATCAAACACTGACCTTATTTTGCAGGATAAGATTAAGAGAACCGTGAAAGCGTGGCATAACGATCACAAAGAACCCGGAGTAGGGGCATATTCGACCACAAAAAAAAGGGAAAAAAGAAAAAGAAAAAGAAAAAGAAGAAAAAGAAATAATAATAATCATGCATCAGTGTTGACATGCCTCTGCCAACTTGTAACTGGCACAGTACTAAACTGCGGCCTTTGTTTGTTTTGCGAGATTGCCCCTACGACCCAACTAAGAGGCCGTAAAGTCCATACTCCGTCCATCCAAATGGCAGAGGCCGATAGCCATGAAATTACAGTTCTGCCACTCCAACAATACGGCCGAATACGAGGAATTCAGCCTAGGACTGAGATTAGCCCTGGAAATGAAAAAAAATGATAGTAGTTAGAGACTCGAATTGGTCATCCGGCAGACCATGGGAATATACAGCACCAAAGGGCATAAATGGGACCTAGCTACGGGACTGCTGAGATATCTGGAAAGCCAAAGAGGCCACATACAAACTGAACGAAGTACATGGCGATGTGTGCAGAGCCCATATGAGCAGAACACTTTTTGCAAAGAAAGGCGTGTGAACGGGTCGCTACGTGCTAACCATGAAAACTGATTACGGTACTCATGTCAGGAAATGCCATCAGTGCCAGATCCATACCAATGTGATCCATGCACCTCCTAATGAGCTCCATTGCTTGACCTCACCGTGGCCAGTTGGACCGTGCATCAGGTGATATCCAGGAAGGGAAAAATCCCGGAGTATGGCAGTGAATCCCGGCCAGTAGAAGATCAACGGGTTTTAAAATTCTGAGTTTTATTTCAAATCCCTGCACGCTCATGTCATTTTGTCATGTTATCCAAAAGAAGATCATGTGCTGAAATGTTTTATATATATGACAAGCATTTTTGTTTTATGTCAGGTACCCCGATTTGAGGCACTCTAGCCTGACAAGCAATAGGCCAAATTTGAAGGAGGATCACGATTTTGGTATAAAGCTAGAGTTCGATCTGATGGGGATTGAGCAGGACGAGACAGATATCGACAATACGCCTGATGAGATCAAATGAGGGGTCGAAGATAAACCCAAACCCGACTTAGACCAAACCAGCGCCATCAAACATCAGAATCCCTAACGATCACAAAGAACCCAGAGTAGGGGAAAATTCGACATTAAAAAAAAAAAAAATAGCCAAGTTGTTGAGCCTGTATGGAGATATGTTCGCTTGGTCCCGTGGCGACGTGATTGGATTGTCCACAGACGTTATAGGACATCGACTGCCCATCAAGGAGGGTTCCGACCAATTAAGCAAAAGTTGAGAACGTGGAAACCTGATTGGAGGTTGAAAATAAAGGACGAGATTGTCAAGCGGTTTAAAGCAGGAATCATCACGGTGTCTATTTACCCTGAATGGCTTTCCGACGGAATCCCAGTACCACAGCCTGGAGGAGAGGTAAGGGGCCGCATCGACTATAGAAATCTGAACGATGCCCTCAAGGAGGAGATATGCGACAAATTCAAGATCAAACATTTTGATTCAGTCATTTACCGGCTCAAAATGAATGGGGCAGTGGGGGCTGCAAATAAAACACAAAGACGATCATGGGAAGAATGTCCGCCAATCATCGGGGATGGCCGGATTTACTGTCGCTCACCCTGTCTGCCTATCGAACCTCAGTTCGCACATTTGCAGGGGCAGCCCCTTACGCATCTCCCAGGCATACGACAGGAGGGTACGATCCCGGAGATTCGAAATAAACGATTTAGTCCTCAAAAGGATCACGCCCTGCCAAGACGAAGCTATGGGGAATTTCGCTCTAATTTAAAAGGAGCCGTCACAAAACAAAAAAAACAAAAAAAAAAAAAATCATCAAAAAAAATCAAAAAAATTAAAAATCCCCCAAACCTTTCAACAAGTCAAAGGACCGGATCTTTTGTCAGCCCAGCGAGATACCGATGCAACCAGTACGAGGGAGATCACAAGAAAAAAAAACTTAACACTGGGGCATTTGTCAACTACCCAGGAAATGATGACGTGCAAATTGGCACCCATACAACAATCCCATCAACATGCACCATCATCAAATGCTACCTCATGTTAATTCAATCTCCAACGGTACGATCATCTGGCATTTGTCAAGCATAGTTTTCCCGGGATACGATGACCCGCGTGAAGGGGATTTTATTTGTCTTGATGGGAATCGGATCAATTCTGACAAGCAACCGTGGAGCACGATCGTGAGTATGATTAGACGAAGAAGGCTATTTAACCTTTTGATCAGGTACAAAGCCTTAATTCAAAGCAACGTTTGCGACAGAATCGACCTCATGTGACAACCTTCACTTTGCCTTTGCACAAACTTTCAGTTGTGGGGTATAAAACTATGACGACGTTGATGGCAATTAACACGTGGTCAGACAGTCAATAATTATCAAGCTAAAATCAAGAAGTCAGACGATAAATGATCATCAAGCTGATGTCTCGAATCGTGGCCTGGGTTATTCGAGTAATTAAGCCCGAGGGGTGTCTATACACCTGGTGCCCTAAAGCCGTCTGGTTTGGGAGTCGCTGGCCCAACACTCGTTACATGGGTAACTCAGAGCCTAAGAAAACGAGCATTACAGTAGAGGAGGCCCGGGCAGATTTGAATCGTGGCATGGGCTACTCGAGTAATTAAGCCTAAGGGGTGTCTCTGCATCTGGTGCCCTAAAGCCATCTGGTTTGGGAGTCACCGGCCTAACACTCGCTACATGGGTAACTCAAGCCTAAGAAAACGAATCTTGCGCAAGGTCAAGCAAAGAATGAATGATACAGACCACCAGCTTGTCTCGAACCGTGGCCTTTGTTACTCGAGTAAATAAACCCGAAGGGGTGTCTGTACACCTAATGCCCCAAAACCGTCTGGTTTGGGAGCCATTGGTCCAAAACTCGTTAAATGGGTAACTTTGAATAGCCTAAGAAAACGAGACAAGTAAAGTGGGCTAATAAAGAGAAAAGATAATACGAAAAAAAAAAAAAAAAACTCCCGGCCTTAAACAAGAAGTCATGAAAGAGAAACCCCTACTGAATGCTGCGTCGCACAGTGCATTTGTCATATGACGTCAATCCTGCTAAGGACGTTGTCGAGAATGGAGACAGAGTGCCTTTGACGAGGGAAGGTAGTTCTTTTGAATTCGACCTCACTCACGTACAGTGACCATGAATGCTTGAAGGTGTTCTTACGATTTCATAATTCGTCAAATAGAAAATCATCAACTCACGAGGGATTTAAAAAAAAAAAAAAAAAAAAAAAAAACTTCCAATCTAGTACATTCACGGTTCACAACTTGCTAGATTGTGCGATCAATAGATATTCAATTTCATGTGCTTTAATTGCATTTTTGTCGAGATTATAATATCTTTGTGTTGAACTAACACTAACGGCCCGAGCCTTCAAGTTTTGGCAATTGTTAGTCATCTGATATGCAGGATCTTGCAGAGCTGTGGATAACTCAGCACGGTCAACATCGCGAGTTTTCGATAGAAATTCTTGGTAGCGACACGCGCCAAGGCAGGGGCAGTTAAGAATCGTGAAATGGAAGGAAGCTGAGGCTGCACAGAGCTTTTTCATCATTGGGCCTCTCCCCAATCCTGACTATCATTGCCTCGACATCCAAATGATCCACGTGCATGAGCATATACAAGGATGATATAATGCGGGACAACAACATATCGGCCAGCAGAAATGATCAAAAGGCTAAGGAGCCCAACATAGCTGTCGATCATCACAGAGAGCGAAACAGACTGCCTCAACTCGATGAAATGAAGACGACCAAGAACAGGCAGAGTACCAAACCCATGTTGAAGTCTAGAAACTACGCTTCACGACGAGGCGTGATCCGATCAAATGTTGGCAAACAATGACGACGGTCGAATCGTATAATTTGACTGAACAGGGGTCATTTCTATCTAAACATATGTTGTACACGTGTATCTGTCCATAACATATCTGCCAGATCATGCATAACATCTTTTTCATGCATGCAGGTACGATCAAAATGAAAATCTTCAGGAAAGTACAAGCACGTCGCCTTCAACCTCACAAATGATCAGACCGTGATGGCTTTGCGGCATAGTACGTGGACGATGTTAGTGGGAGATCCAGGACAGAAGCCGATCACGCATCCCACTTCAAGAAATCCCTCAAAATCAAATCAAGAAAAAAAAAAAAAAAAAAAAAAAAAAAAAGACCCCTGGGAAGGGCTGAGATCCACGCGAACCACAACAAGATGGTGAGCACCCCTGGGAAGGGCTGATATCCACAAAAAGAAAAAAGACAAAAAACAACAAACCCTGGGAAGGGCTGAGATCCAAGCGAACCACGACAAAGATGGTGAGCACCCCTGGGAAGGGCTGATATCCACAAAAAGAAAAAGACAAAAAACAACAAACCCTGGGAAGGGCTGAGATCCAAGCGAACCACGACAAAGATGGTGAGCACCCCTGGGAAGGGCTGATATCCACAAAAAGAAAAAAGACAAAAAACAACAAACCCTGGGAAGGGCTGAGATCCACGCGAACCACAACAAGATGGTGAGCACCCCTGGGAAGGGCTGATATCCACAAAAAGAAAAAAGACAAAAAAACAACAAACCCTGGGAAGGGCTGAGATCCAAGCGAACCACGACAGAGATGGTGAGCAACCCTGGGAAGGGCTGATATCCACAAAAAGAAAAAAGACAAAAAACAACAAACCCTGGGAAGGGCTGAGATCCACGCGAACCACAACAAGATGGTGAGCACCCCTGGGAAGGGCTGATATCCACAAAAAGAAAAAAAGACATAAAACAACAAACCCTGGGAAGGGCTGAGATCCACGCGAACCACAACAAAGATGGTGAGCACCCCTGAGAAGGGCTGATATCCACAAAAAGAAAAAAGACAAAAAACAACAAACCCTGGGAAGGGCTGAAATCCACGCGAACCACAACAAGATGGTGAGCAACCCCTGGGAAGGGCTGATATCCACAAAAAGAAAAATAAGACAAAAACAACAAACCCTGGGAAGGGCTGAGATCCACGCGAACCACAACAAAGATGGGAAGGGCTGAGATCCACGCAAGCCACAACAAAGATGGTGAGCACCCCTGGGAAGGGCTGACATCCACAAAAAGAAAAAAGACAAAAAACAACAAACCCTGGGAAGGGCTGAGATCCACGCGAACCACAACAAGATGGTGAGCAACCCCTGGGAAGGGCTGATATCCACAAAAAGAAAAAAAGACAAAAAACAACAAACCCTGGGAAGGGCTGAGATCCACGCGAACCACAACAAGATGGCGAGCACCCCTGGGAAGGGCTGATATCCACAAAAAGAAAAAAAAGACAAAAAATAACAAACCCTGGGAAGGGCTGAGATCCAAACAATCGACTGGCGACGATAACCGGCGATTACCAGATGGATGTCCGGCGACGAAAACCGGCTCCGACAAGATAACCAACCGGCGACGATAACCGGGGGTTACGAGATGGGTGACCGGCGACGATACCCGGCCCCGACGAGATAATCGACCGGCGACGATAACCGGCGATTACGAGATGGATGTCCGGCGACGAAAACCGGCTCCGACAAGATAACCAACCGGCGACGATAACCGGGGGTTACGAGATGAGTGACCGGCGACGATACCCGACCCCGACGAGACAATCGACCGGCGATGATAACCGGCGATTACGAGATGGATGTCCGGCGACGAAAACCGGCTCCGACAAGATAACCAACCGGCGACGATAACCGGGGGTTACGAGATGGGTGACCGGCGACGGTACCCGGCCCCGACGAGACAATCGACCGGCGACGATAACCGGCGATTACGAGATGGATGTCCGGCGACGAAAACCGGCTCCGACAAGATAACCAACCGGCGACGATAACCGGGGGTTATGAGATGGGTGACAGGCCACGATACCCGGCCCCGACGAGACAATTGACCGGCGACGATAACCGGCGATTACGAGATGAATGTCCGGCGACGAAAACCGGCTCCGACAAACGGTGACACCTGTAGAATCGTATCAAAAGACTGTACAGGGGTCATTTTTCATTTTAAATGTTGTGTCACATGCATTGAATAAGTGATAATTCTGTACGTGATCCATGCAGGTTAGGTGTCAAGGTCCTAGCCTATCAAAGTCAAAAGCAATGGTTGCCAAGAACGATGTGCGAGGACGAACTCCAAGGATGCCCTTCAAAGCTAGTCAGGAGAATAACTTTCTTTGATGACAATGGGATGGAATAAGGTGATTACGAGAGGGGTGACCGGATACGAGACCCGGCACTCACAGGACAATCGACCGGATACGAGACCCGGCGATTACGAGACGAGCGACAGATCAGGGATTGATGCATTGACACCCTTGTAAATGTGTTGCATGCCTTACATCTTGCGTTACATCATAAGTTGTATGTGTTGCATCATGTATGCACTGTCATTCTTATGCACTGTCATTCATGCATCGGGTGTCTATTTCTTTATCATGTTCATTTCATTTAACATTTCATAAACATGATAAAGAGGGGCAGCTGTAGACACCCAAATTTTGCACTTCCTATACTAACCATGATAGGAGGGCAAATTCGTCAAATGAACCGGCCTGTGAGAGCGAGGGATGCACAAGAACGAACATTCGATGCCACCGCGACGATTTACAAATCAAAATCGACGTGACAGCAAGGCCGTCCGAAATGAGCATGCCCGAATGATGTGGCACGTCTCCCAGTGATTCCCGGACTGCAAAATACAAGCCTGTCGGCGAAAACCGACGTCACGACACGAGAAACGAGGTGCGGTTTAGAAAACGAGAAAATCAGCCCACCCAGCCGCGGATCAATCTGCGGCCAAAAGATTAAAATAATGGTAGTGCGCGAGACGGCTGAGTGCGATGGGCGGTGGGCCAGCCAGCCGCAGATCAATCTACGGCCAAGCCGCAGATCAATCTGCGACTGCCCTAATGCAGCCTATTTCAGCTCAGTTTCTTCATTTCAGTCGAGAGGTTCAGCAGCAGCAGCGGCGGAAAAAGAAAGAAAAAGAAGGAGAAAACAACAAGCAAATAAGAGAAATCAAGAGAGAAAAGAGTGAGAAATAGTGAGCAATTGTACCCATTTTGTGAGATTACATCTCATGTTTTCTACTCTATTCAATACACAAATTCATACATATTGTGGGGATTATTTGCAAGGTGAAAAATCCTTTGTTTTAGCATTTTGTTTTACCATTTTTGTTAAGCTTTTTGTCATCCAAATTATATTAAATGTAGTTGTGCTTGTATATTGTTGTGAATCCAGGGATTGAGGGCTATTAGTGAGAGTTCTAAATGGAACGAAATTCCTCCTAATGGCCCGATGATATCCATTTGGTGAATTTTTAGCTCGTTGTAATGATGTATTGTGCATAGATTGTTTAGATTGTTATTTTTAGGATCTTGTGGGTGTGTAGCGATTTTGGATGTGAGCCTAGGAGCACGACCCCGTGGTCCAAATCCGATGATGGACATCTGTTGATATATGTAATAAATTCGATGTACCTTTCATTGTAAATATGTAATCGTCGGGCCTTAAAACGACGCTAAGGCGAGAATCGTGTTTAAGGCCCCGTAATAGTGAAAGTATGTGATTGTGGGCGTTCGAGGTTATTTTGATGGCTTACATGCCCATGAATAGCCCCGACGCGTGTTTATGCTCGATTTGATTTATGAGACGAAATTGATTTCAAAGTTAATGATAAGATTTTCATAAAATCAATCAAACTAGGCTATTAGCATCACGAGGTTAATAAATGGGAAGTGCTAATGAATGTCGATTTCTATTTCAAATGAGAAAGCTAAAGAAAATCGTTTTCAAACATCACAAGAAATGGTTTCATAAAATAAGTGACGTTTTATTAAACCGGTTTGCATAGGGTTAAAGAGGTTCTAGAAGTTGCCCATCGTTTGAGTTACGAAAGCAACGTATAGATCTCGATTCCTATTTTGACGAAGGTTTAAAACTCTTTGTTTTGCCAAAACGACACCTAACGAAAAATCTCATAGTTTTTGGACAATTAAAATCAAACCCTTCTTATAAAGAATCAAACTTTCTCGTATAAATCGAAGGACATTCCGAAGCATTCTCAAATCAAAGCACGACTTTCCCTAAAAATCCAAATGATTCTTTCATACAAACTCACCACAACATTCACATAGGCACACACACACGCACACACGCACACACGCGCACATACACACACACATTCGAGAATTAAAGGATAGGAAAGCATCAAGATTGCGGTAACCGTGTTTCACGGAAGTCGGGGGGTGCCTAACACCTTCCCCTCGCTTAAGCAAGCCCCCGAACTCTATGAATCTCGGTTCGCAGACCAATTAATTCGGAGTCACATATGAGCCAGCGATTACGAAACCGAAACTCGGATGAGTTGGTACATCCATTTCAAATATACAAACTGGCGACTCTGGTTAATTGGCTCATCATAAAAACGACCTTTCAAAACCCGTCGACATTAATGCCGATCTTTTCCCAAAAAATCATTCAATCAAAAGGCTAAAATCGGAAAAGGACAAATATCGCATTAGAGGCGCGAAAACCCGGCGTCGACAGCTGGCGACTCTGCTGGGGACATTAGAGGGCTTAAGCCGCGTTCAAATCTTGATGCTATCCTATCCTTTAAAATTCATGAATGTGTGTGCGTGCGATATTTTGACCTGTTGTTGTGTGAATGTGTTTTACCAATGAATGAATGGTTGAATGGAATGACTTTGCTTTAAAGTAATCATGTGCATACGGTGAGGACGATGAATGTGAATGTATGTTGAGAGAGTACCTCCTCCTGAGGCGAACCTGTCGGTTGCTTATTACTGGACTCGAAGGGACTGCTCCCCGGAGATGGCTCAGGAAACGCACCACCCAAATCCGCTCCAATCGAAAGGATTCAGACGAGTAGATTGCGAAGATTTGGGGACCTTCATGCCGAAAAAAGCCCGCGAGAGTAACCCTAGGGTAGGTCAGCCTCTGATAAACCTAACGAAAGGGAAGCTTCTTCATGCCGTTTTATCGTTCAGTCAAATAAATAAATGTCATGTAATTGGCATACAACTGTCATACCGTCATCATCATAATAAATATGTCCTGTATCATGTGATTGCATCACCTGCACATATAAAGAGAATACTGACATGGTTTTTTTGCAGGAGGGCAATCCGTGCCATGTACCAGGGTTTTCTAAAAACTTCTAAATACTATCCTGTCATCAAACACTGACCTTATTTTGCAGGATAAGATTAAGAGAACCGTGAAAGCGTGGCATAACGATCACAAAGAACCCGGAGTAGGGGCATATTCGACCACAAAAAAAAGGGAAAAAAGAAAAAGAAAAAGAAAAAGAAGAAAAAGAAATAATAATAATCATGCATCAGTGTTGACATGCCTCTGCCAACTTGTAACTGGCACAGTACTAAACTGCGGCCTTTGTTTGTTTTGCGAGATTGCCCCTACGACCCAACTAAGAGGCCGTAAAGTCCATACTTCGTCCATCCAAATGGCAGATGCCGATAGCCATGAAATTACAGTTCTGCCACTCCAACAATACGGCCGAGTACGAGGGATTCAGCCTAGGACTGAGATTAGCCCTGGAAATGAAAAAAATGATAGTAGTTAGAGACTCGAATTGGTCATCCGGCAGGCCATGGGAATATACAGCACCAAAGGGCATAATTGGGACCTAGCTACGGGACTGCTGAGATATCTGGAAGCCAAAGAGGCCACATACAACTGAACGAAGTACATGGCGATGTGTGCAGAGCCCATATGAGCAGAACACTTTTTGCAAAGAAAGGCGTGTGAACGGGTCGCTACGTGCTAACCATGAAAACTGATTACGGTACTCATGTCAGGAAATGCCATCAATGCCAGATCCATACCAATGTGATCCATGCACCTCCTAATGAGCTCCATTGCTTGACCTCACCGTGGCCAGTTGGACCGTGCATCAGGTGATATCCAGGAAGGGAAAAATCCCGGAGTATGGCAGTGAATCCCGGCCTGTAGAAGATCAATGGGTTTTAAAATTCTGAGTTTTATTTCAAATCCCTGCACGCTCATGTCATTTTGTCATGTTATCCAAAAGAAGATCATGTGCTGAAATGTTTTATATATATGACAAGCATTTTTGTTTTATGTCAGGTACCCCCCCCCCGATTTGAGGCACTCTAGCCTGACAAGCAATAGGCCAAATTTGAAGGAGGATCACGATTTTGGTATAAAGCTAGAGTTCGATCTGATGGGGATTGAGCAGGACGAGACAGATATCGACAATACGCCTGATGAGATCAAATGAGGGGTCGAAGATAAACCCAAACCCGACTTAGACCAAACCAGCGCCATCAAACATCAGAATCCCTAACGATCACAAAGAACCCAGAGTAGGGGAAAATTCGACATTAAAAAAAAAAAAAAATAGCCAAGTTGTTGAGCCTGTATGGAGATATGTTCGCTTGGTCCCGTGGCGACGTGATTGGATTGTCCACAGACGTTATAGGACATCGACTGCCCATCAAGGAGGGTTCCGACCAATTAAGCAAAAGTTGAGAACGTGGAAACCTGATTGGAGGTTGAAAATAAAGGACGAGATTGTCAAGCGGTTTAAAGCAGGAATCATCACGGTGTCTATTTACCCTGAATGGCTTTCCGACGGAATCCCAGTACCACAGCCTGGAGGAGAGGTAAGGGGCCGCATTGACTATAGAAATCTGAACGATGCCCTCAAGGAGGAGATATGCGACAAATTCAAGATCAAACATTTTGATTCAGTCATTTACCGGCTCAAAATGAATGGGGCAGTGGGGGCTGCAAATAAAACACAAAGACGATCATGGGAAGAATGTCCGCCAATCATCGGGGATGGCCGGATTTACTGTCGCTCACCCTGTCTGCCTATCGAACCTCAGTTCGCACATTTGCAGGGGCAGCCCCTTACGCATCTCCCAGGCATACGACAGGAGGGTACGATCCCGGAGATTCGAAATAAACGATTTAGTCCTCAAAAGGATCACGCCCTGCCAAGACGAAGCTATGGGGAATTTCGCTCTAATTTAAAAGGAGCCGTCACAAAACAAAACAAAACAAAAAAAAAATCATCAAAAAAAAATCAAAAAAATCAAAAATCCCCCAAACCTTTCAACAAGTCAAAGGACCGGATCTTTTGTCAGCCCAGCGAGATACCGATGCAACCAGTACGAGGGAGATCACAAGAAAAAAAAACTTAACACTGGGGCATTTGTCAACTACCCAGGAAATGATGACGTGCAAATTGGCACCCATACAACAATCCCATCAACATGCACCATCATCAAATGCTACCTCATGTCAATTCAATCTCCAACGGTACGATCATCTGGCATTTGTCAAGCATAGTTTTCCCGGGATACGATGACCCGCGTGAAGGGGATTTTATTTGGCTTGATGGGAATCGGATCAATTCTGACAAGCAACCGTGGAGCACGATCGTGAGTATGATTAGACGAAGAAGGCTATTTAACCTTTTGATCAGGTACAAAGCCTTAATTCAAAGCAACGTTATGGTGAAGGACCCCAAATTAGGAAACGGGACCAAAACCCGCTGACCTCTAGTTTCCGTGCACTATTTTGACCCCTTAGAAGGTGCAATAAATTCAGGTCTTTTACCACTGAAAATATAGGGAGTTAGGTAGCTCCTGTCCAAAAATCGCTACATTCCGACTTGTAACGAAGAATCTACGGCTAAAATAAAAACGTAAAGTTTTTCAACGAAAATGGCTAAAATTGGAGTTCTATAAATTCGATGACTACGAAATTTTAACTGGGAGTACTCGTTAATATGTATAAGATTCTATCAAAAAATTGGAGTCATCAAAGTTTTGCGAGATAGTGATTATTTTTCTTAGTTTCAAAAGTTAAACAGACGTTTGAAAAATGTTAAAGGAAATTGAAAACTTTCATAAGGAAAGTATTTGTGAGTATGGAATATATGTACATATGTGTGGCAAAATTTGAAGAAAATAAAAATCGATTATTAAAAGAGGTTAAGTCATTTTAAGAATGCAGCTTCTCTAATCCGGTTTGCTGTATTCATATTTCGGCTTGCTAAATTGATTGAATCTGGCTTGCTGAATTGGTGAATATAGTTTGCTGAATTAATGAATCCGGTTTGCTGAATTAGTGAATCTAGCTTGCTAAATTGTAGGATAGTTTGAATCCAAGTTGATGGATTGGATGTTGGTTTAAATCCAGACTGCTGGATTGGTATGTTGGATAATCTAACTTGTTGGTTTAGGTATTCAGGCTTAATGGATTATAAAGAAAACTTATAAAATGAAAGACTTAGTGTTAAGTCATAAGGTTTATGATAAAGTAGTAGTACAGTTGTGTTCTATAATAGTTGATATATAGTAGCTAGGCTAAACAATTCCTTCAGGGAGCGGAGGTATATACGAACTAGCAACCGATATAACTCACTGTGAAAACAGTGTAGACGAGACGGAAACTAGTTTGTTGGTTGTTTGTGGGAAACCACTCAGCATACTATATTGAACACTGTTAAAGACTCGATGTGTACTAGCTTTAGAATTATGAATGCATATGGTGCTAAGGTGTTATCTAATATTTAGTTATGTGGTTAAATGTTAGATAATTTATTTATAAAGAAGTGATATTATAAGGTGATATATGTGATACTAATTAAAAGATCAATCTTATAACTGATAGGTCTTTCATAAGAGATTAAGTTAAATTGCGTAGCAGTAATCAACGGTACAAGCAAGTTTCCCTATCCTTACTCAAGTTTATATTGAGCAAGTCCCTCTTAACTCAAACTTGAGTTGTTATGTTTCAAGCATGCTAGTGGTTTAATTCTTTATAATTATTCCACCTCCTTAAATTATTGATTCGCACATAGTGCATGTTGCATATGTCTATCAGGTATGAAAGGCTGATCACCTTCATTACCTTAAGGTTTAGTTAAATTGGTTCATGGTCATTATTGACACCCTATATTATTGAATTCAGTCATTCAATCATTGAAATTTTGATTCATGCTCTTTCACAATTATTATATTGTTGAAAAATTTTAAAGCTTATTCATTATTTCAATCATGATATATCTTTATTGTATTTAAACTTGCTGAGCAAAGTAGTTGCTCACCCTTGCTATATCATGATAACAAATTTCAGATTTAAGGCGAACGTTCGAGGAAAGACGGTACAAAAGCAAAGGACAAGATTAGATGGTTATGCATGTTAACTAATTAGTTATCTGATATAAATGATATTGTAAACCTTTTAAGTTACTGAAGGTATGTATTAATAAAGGTTATAGACCTTGAGATATGTAGCAGAGATTATTGTATAAACAATTTATGTTTATATCTTCCGCAGTAGTTATAAATATGATGTATCGTGACGCACCAGGCCCGAGGTTCAAGGGACCCGGGTTTGGGGGCGCTACAGTTAATCACCTACAAGTCCAATGCACAATTTTGCTTGGGCTTATTTAAACGATTTACTAGGCTAGTCCATTAATATTTCAAGTACACTCATGGACTATTAAATCAATTAACACATAGCCACACATAGTTATCCAAATCATTTATGGATTAAAATTAATGCGCATAAGAATAAAATAAAATTCTTAATATTAATAATAATGTAACTTAGAAATTTGTAGTCATTACAGCAGTTAACCGATAGGAACTTAAAGTTAGAGGATCAAGTTAGAGACTTAGAGGAGCAGAATCAGACCCATCAACACATGGAAAATCTATATAAAGAGTTGGCATATCAGTTGGAGGATGGATGAGACAGCTGAAGGTACAACTGTAGGGATATGAGAGTTCGGCATAGCAGATAGGGCCATTACTTCATCAGTTAGTCGCCCGAAATACTAAGCTGAGAGAGAAATTAAAGCAAGGAGAGTGAAAGTTAAGGGAACTAGGGATATAACATCAGGCTATGAAGTTTGAGTTTGATCTATAAATTGCTGACAAGATCAGAATAGAGGATGCTTGGGTTAGAGCTGCTAGGAGGGTAGACCAGTTAGAAAGAGAGGTTCAAGAAGGTGCAGTAAGGATCGAGACTCTAGGGTTGGCACTAGACACCGCCTATGGGAGTCAGAGAAGAGGGGATAGGAGGCACCCCGTGGATGAAGGAGAGTCTAGTCGTTTGGTTCGTCGCCGAGTGATGGATGAATATATGCAGCTGGAGCATGCGGATGCGGTTCACCACGACATGTAGTGATGTTATGATTCAGTTGTAATATGACGTAGATAGATGCAGTTAGCACCCCTTTTGTTTATAGGCTTATAGGTATTTATGATGTAAACCTCAGACTATAAGAGTTAGTATATCGAATTATGCATCCCCACTTTAGGTGTTTAGCGGAAGGTAGGTTGTAGATCCCATCTTTTGTTGCTTAAGTGGGATAGATAACATTTATAGGAATATACTAGAGAATTGTAAGTGTATGACACTTTTATTTGGTATATGGATATAAATGCAACGCCAAGCTTACATGTTTGCCTGAGAGTGAAGTACACGTTAAATTTTAAAATGCTAACTCTAATAAAAGATGTGGCATAAAATGTAAAACACAAAGTAATAATTTAAGGTTTTGTTTAACCAGACAATGCCACCAAGAAGAGAACAACGAAGCCGAAGGGAAGAAGGATTCGTTAATAATGAAGAGGGTAACACAAACCCTATGTAAGATTTCGTGAATATATTAGCAGAGTTTATGCAGAATCGAGCACCAGCCGCAGGAAATCTGCCAGGGAATCAATTGGTGAATCTGAAAGACTTTAAATAGGAAGGTCCGCCAGAATTTAAGGGAACAACAGATCTAATCAAAGCTCAAACTTGGATAAAGGAAATGGAGAAGGCCTTCGTTATTGCGAGAGTCGCTGAGGAGCAAAAGACGGCCTTTGCTACTTATTTAATGAAATGTGAGGCAAACTTCTAGTGAGAATCCAATCAGTATAGGGCCGGAGAAGGGGTGGTAATGTGGGAAAGATTTAAGGAGCTATTTTTTGAGAATTATTTTCCACGAAGTATGCAAGGAAGGATGAAAGTTAAGTTCTTAGAATTGAAGCAGGAGAATATGTCTGTTTCGAAATATGCTGCCAAATTTAACGAGTTAGCAAGGTTTGCACCACACCAAGTGGACAGGAAAGAACGAAAGGCGAGACGTTTTGAGAATGGGTTAAAACCATGGATATTCAACAAGGTAGCAGTGTTGCAAATTGATTCATTTTTGACTCTGTTAGAGAAGGCGATTATTGCAGAAGGGGGAAGTGAAGCAGTATCAAAGTACAATCGGGAGAAGAACAAGAAGAAGATCGAAGGTGGGAATCAGAATGCCAGCAGCGGTGGTAGCAACAATAACAAGCACAAGTGGGACAACAACAGTGGTAATAACCGGGAAGTCAGCAAGGGAATTCACAGTAGAAGAAACAGACGTGTAATAAGTGTGGAAATAATCACTCGAGGGAATGCATGAAGGGAAGGAATGTATGTTATAACTGCGGATAGGAGGGGCATATCGCTCTAGATTGTCCTAAACCTAAGAAGGGAGGATGTTTTTAATGTGGAGGAATGGGACATCGATTCAAGGACTCTCCGTCGAAGGAGAGTACTGATGGAGGAAGCGGTAACAAGGGTAGCAACAACAAGTTAACCATTAGAGGACCATCGCAGCTAAGCAAGCCAACAGCCGAACATTTAACATGACTGTGCAAGACGCAGTAGCATTAAGGGTCGTGGTGCCAAGTATTATTCCGATCAATAATATATATGCTTATGTATTATTTTATTCGGGAGCTACCTGTTCATTTGTGTCTGATGATTTTGCTAGAAGACTAGATTTACCTCGTGAAAAGTTAGAAAACCCAATGAATATAGAGGTTGCAAATAAAGAAGTAATCCCTGTTGAGTATATCCATAGGAATTGTTGTGTGGAAATAAGGGGACATAAGTTAAGCGTGAATTTAATTCTGATACGCTTAGGAGAATTTGATGTGATCCTAGGAATGGATTGGTTATTTAACCATGAGCCAGTTATTGACTGTCAGAAGAAGAGTATACGCCTTCGAACACCAAATAAGTTTAAGGTTATATTTTATTGTAGCAAGTCGCCAAGACAAACGTGTTATCTGACGATGATGCAGGCTAAGAAACTGTTAAAGAAAGGTGTGAGGGGTATTTGGCTCATGTAGTGGATACCCAGATGGTGAATTCTAAAATAGGGCAGATGTTGTCCGGTTTATATAACGACAATTTACGCGCAAGTATACGCAGTCAACAAGTAATAAAGTGAAAGTAAAGTATCGTTCCCATGGAGAATGATTGCAAATTATACTAACAATTACCAATCTTATACTAACTCGATTTTATTAAACCAACGATCAATGATTTGTAAATTCATGAAATTATAATTAAACTATGAAATATTGATTTAATTATGCTGATAATTAAAATTAATTAAGACAATTAAGAAAGCAAGAATAAATAAAACGCAGAAAGAATTCAAGATAAAAAGATCTAAGATTACAATTTCCCCCAACTCTTCATTTGAATATCATAACTCTCTCCTTTTCAACTAGTTAGAACACAAGATTTGTCATCCGATAAATCACATTTATATAAAAGCCTCTCTCGATGGTCAAATACGTATTCCCTAATGCGGCGTACAGATATATCTCTATTCTACAAGCTATCAAGAATAATTAACAAGACACATGTCACGGAAAATCTCATTAACTACTCTCTCAATTACCAACTTTCGTGATAGAAATCATTAAGCATAAAATCTCAAATAGATGCATGCGGTATTTAGGTATATCGCTATCCTAAATACTATCAAATTATCTATTCTTGAGGATAATAAATAAGACACACGCCACATAATCTTTTAAAATACCCATAAGAATATCCAACTTTCACATGAACTCATAACTAGGTCTCAACACTATACTGTATTTCTCAATTTCATATAGGTTACCAAGGTAATTACGGGCCAAGCAATTAATCCATAAGCATAGGTTATGATATCCAATTCACAAGAGACTAACTTGAAAGTAGTATGCACACAAGCCAATCATATTTGATATGATGTATCATATACTTTGTAATCTTACTCGGTTATTAAAGGCTTTTTACTTTATCTACATTATGTTGTTATTTTAAATGTGATAAACCCATAGTTTTGAGCAATATTTTAGAATCATGATGGTGATCATGCTAATGAGATCAAAATTCTAGATAACTCACAAACTAAAATCATTCATAATCGTTGGATTACTAAAAAGGGGATTAGTGAATCCGGATAGATTAGTACATACGCTGCTTGCTCTTAGGAAGAGGATGATTGATCTCATAATTATTTGTGTGGAGACACTAAAGCAAGTATGTACGTGCTTATTGAAGAATAAGTTCACTGAACGTGGCTCGCTAAGGAATACCTAATGGAGTTTTACTCGCCTGTCAATAGGAATTCCTCTAGTGATAGTAGTACAAGTGATCCTTGGACTTGAGATCATCATAGTATCTTGTGTATGATGAGTTATACTTTGACATGTCCCTTAAGACCTTTAGGGTATATCAAAGGGTATGCTTGGGTATAATAAGTTATATATGGAGATAGGTGAATGATCAACAAAGAATCTACCACATCCACTAAAAGATGTGAATCTCCTATGTGATTCGATAAATGATAACTCAGTAGTCCTTGGCCAAGGCAGAATGAAATTAGAAAGGAGTTTCTAATTTGCATGATTTAGAGTTGTGCATTTGGGAATCAAAATACATATAATTAAATAAAGTAAGACTTGACATTAATTTCATGTCTTATATTTAATTGGGACATTGTATGGTAGAAGGATTGAATTGTACGGTAACTATGCACTGAAAGGTTCTTTTATGATTAATGTTGAAATCTATATTATCTAGAAAGTCGTTGATCTCTAAGGGGGTTTACCCTTATTGTAGAATAAATATTATTTAATTAAATAAATTAAATAGTTTTATTTATTTATTTAAATAAGATTAGAATTGTTCTTATTGATTTATTCACAACCGGTTTAATATGGAGAACCTAAAGGGTCACACCGCAATAGAAAAATATTTGTTTAAGAAGTAAATGACATAATTGTAATAATAAGTTAAGTGTATTTAATTTAATCTATGGAGATAGAATAAATTAAATAGCTTAATATTTATTATTTAATATTTTAGAAATATTAAATATAAATTAATAAGAGGAGTCTTATTATTATTATTACTATTACTATTATTTAATTCCGAATAGGGATTGGGAATTAATTAATAGAAGTACTCTCTCATGAATTCCTAATTAGATTAGGAGTTTAATTTAATTAATTTAATTAGAATAGAAACCCTAATCCTAAATAGTTTAGGGGAGGGTTTTCCTACATCTATAAATAAGAAAAGTCTTATCATAGATTAGGGTTACACACTCTTGCATAAGAATTGTGAAAGTACTTACAATTTCTATAGAGATAGAAACTAGGGTTTTGCCAACACCCATCTTCTTAAACAAGTATTATTCCTTGGTGGATCACCTCTAGAGGCCAAACACTTGAGTGGTTAACGTTGATCAAAGGAAGGAATTTAATCGGTGGAATTCAAGAAGAACGCGAAGGAATTGGAGTTGAACTTGTACCTGAGGAAGCTAGAATTCTACAAGGGTATAATTCTTATTCTCCATCTCTTTTATTTAATTAATAATTGTGCATAAAGAAAGATCATGGTGATGGTTTGTATGAAAAATTTTAAAATCTGATTTTATCGCGTTTCCGCTTTATTTATGTAATTTGATTGCATGTTCGCGTTATACAAACCTAAAAGTGGTATCAAGAGCCAAACTTTATGCGAATTATTAATTGTTTTGATTCTGTATATAAATTGATATGTGTTTAGAACAATTTAATTGGGCATAACTGTTTGTGTAAAATTATTTTAGTTTATTTTATTAAAAAAATATTTTTTTAAAAAAACGTTGGTCAAAGTTAACGGTCAAATGTTGACTGGTCAACTATTGACTGGTCAATTGATGACATGGCACTGGCTGCTGATGTGGCGCTAACTGGTCAACTGTTGACTGCTGACGTGGCGTTGACTGGTCAACTATTGACTGCTGACGTGGCGCTTACTAGTCAATTGTTGACTGCTGACGTGGCGCTGACTTGTTAACCTTTAAAAATGAAATAATTAATTTAGGGCTAGAAGGTTTTGAACCCTTGACCTATTGGTTATATGTTGGAGGCCTTACCACTACACCAGAATCACTTTTGATTATGAATCAGAATTTTAATATTTAAACTATATAATTCTGGGTTTGAAGTTTGACTTAAAGGCTTATTTGATTATTTCTTTTAAAGGTTTATGATCAAGGGTTGACCTCATTTTTTTATTTTTTTATTTTTTGTAAATTAAAATAAAGAAGTTTATTTTGATTTAGAATTTGATTAAAAAATAAAGAAGTTTATTTTTATTCAAAATTGGATAAATTAAAATAAAAGAGTTTATTTTGATTTGGAATAGGATTAAAATAAAGAAGTTTATTTTAATTCGAATTGGATTTCATGATAACTAATTAGAGTTGGAATTGAATTCCATGATAACTAATTGGAGTTGAAATTGGATTTTATACTAACTAATATTGCCCATTAAATGATATCAATGCATATATGGAATGGTTTTATTATTCATGAGATGAATGTTATTTATTGATACATATGAAGATATGTATAATAATAAATAGGGTGATTATGGACTATTGACCAATGTGTGATTGGAATTATTTTAGAGGATGCTTCAATGAATGGATTTTATAAATGGATCTGCGTACCTCGTCTTCTCTAATTTTTCTTAATGTAAATTCTATCTCCCTGCTATGTACTTCCCCTTGACTGCTGATCAAGGTTTCTATTTATTTTAAATAGTTTATATAATAAGATTAGTGTCGACGCCGGGAGGGATCGCCTTCCTATGCTAGTTGTTACCCTTTCCAATTTTAGCCTTTTATTAGATAATTTTTGGAAAAGGTCGGCATTAATGTCGACGGGGTTTTGAAATATCATTTTTTATGATGAGCCAATTAACCAGAGTCGCCAGTTGGTATATTTGAAATGGATGTACCAACTCATCCGAGTTTTCGTTTTTTTATAAATCGCTGGCTCATATGTGACTCTGAATTAATTGGTCTGCAAACCGAGATTCATAGAGTTCGGGGGCTTGCTTAAGCGAGGGGAAGGTGTTAGGCACCCCCCGACTTCCGTGAAACACGGTTACCGCAATCTTGATACTTTCCTATCCTTTAATTCATGGAACGTGTATGTGTGCGTGTGTGTGTGTGCCTTTGTGAATGTGGGGGTGAGTTTGCATGAAGAAACCATTTGGGTTTTGGAAAAGTCGTGTTTTTCTTTTGGGAATGCTTCAGAATGTCCTTCGGTTTATACGAGAAAGCCTTATGAGAAAATGTTTGATTTTAATTGTCAAAACTGTGAGATTGCATTAGGTGTCGTTTTGGCAAAACAAGAGTTTTCTAAATCTTTGTCAAAATAGGAATCGAGATCTATATGTTGCTTTCAATCTCAAATGAAAGGCAACCTCTAGGATCTCTTTAACCCTATGCACAAGGATTTAATAAAACATTATTTATTTTTATAAAACCATTTTTTGTGATGTTTGAAAATGATTTCTTTCTTTTGCCTTCTCGTTAAATAGAAATCGACATTCATTAGCACTCCCAATTTCTTATCCTCGTGAAGCTAATAACCTAGTTTGATTGATTTTAGGAAAATCTTTATCGTTTAACTTTGAAATCCATTTCATGTCATAAATCAAATCAAACATTAAAATGCGTTGGGGCTATTCATGGGCATGTAAGCCATCAAAATAACTCCGAACGCCCACAATCGCATACTTTCACTATGACGGGGCCTTAACCACGATTCTCGCCTTGGCGTCGTTTTAAGGCCCGAGAATTACATATGTACAATGAAAACTACATCATTCCTACTATTTACATCAAAAAACGTCCATCATCGGATTTGGACCACGGGGTCGCTTTCCTAGGCTCACACCCCAAATTTCCACACACCCACAACCGGATATTACAAGAAATAACCAACACGGATAATCTAACAATACCAAGACATCCTAAAATAGCGATCTAAAGGAACCACGCCCAATATAGCACCATAAAACAAACAAAAAAATCAATAAATAAATATCATTGGGTTATTAGGAAGAATTTTGTTCCGATGGAACCCTCACTAATAATCCCTAATTCATTGTTCCACCCTAAATTACATGAAAACTACATTTAATTTGACCAAATGATATGATAGAAATTGCAAAAATAAGGAGATTTTCACCTTGCAAATGATATCAAAATGGATTTAAACTTGTGTATTTGAATAGATTGGGAAATATATGTGATACAATCAAATCAAAAGAGTATAAATCTTCTCCTTTTTTCTCTCTTTCTCTCCTCTTTTGTTGCAAATTTATGCTATTTCTTCCTCAATTCCCGAGCTGCTGCTGCTGTTTTTTTCTCCTCCTTCTCGCCTGATCCAACCTTCTGTATGCTGATGAGGAAATGAGCTGAAATAGGCTGGCCAAAGCCAGCCGCAGATGGATCTGCGGCTGGCCACAGATTGATCTGCGGCTGGCTGGCGGCCAACCCTCCACTCAGCTAATTTTCGGTTTCCGTGTTTCGAGTTCCGTGTTTTCAAAAGGCGCACTCATTGGCCGCAGATTAATCCGCGGCTGGCTGGCTTGACTTTCTCAATTTTCGGGCTATGCCTCGATTCTCGTGTCGCGACGTCGGTTTTCACCGACAGGCTCGTATTTTACAGTCCAAAAATTACTGGGAGGCGTGCCACATCCTCCGGGAATGCCCAATTCGGACAACCTTGTTGTCACGTCGGTTTTGGTTGTAAATCATCGCGGTGGCGTCGAGTGTTCGCACTTGTCCATCCTTTGCTCTCGCAGGCCGGTTCATTTGATGAATTTGCCCTCCTATCAGGGTTAGTATACGAAGTGCAAAATTTGGGTGTCTACAGCTACCCCTCTTTATCATGTTTATGAAATGTTAAATGAAATGAACAGGATAAAGAATCAGACACCCGATGCATGAATGACAGTGCACAAGAATGACATACATACATAATGATGCAACACACACAACTTATGATGCGATGCAAGATGTAAAGCAGGTCTGGTCACTAATCTCGTGATCACCGGGTCTCGTATCCAGTCGATCGTCTCGTCGGGGCAGAATCTCGTATCCGGTCACCCATCTCGTAACTGCCGGGTCTCGTATCCGGTCGATCGTCTCGTCGGGGTCGGGTCTTGTATCCGGTCACCCATCTCGTAACCGCCGGGTCTCGTATCCGGTCGATCGTCTCGTCGGGGCCAGGTCTCGTATCCGGTCACCCATCACGTAACCGCCGGGTCTCGTATCCGGTCGATCATCTCGTCGGGGCCGGGTCTCGTATCCGGTCACCTATCTCGTAACCGCCGGGTCTCGTATCCGGTCGATCGTCTCGTCGGAGCCGGGTCTCGTATCCGGTCACCCATCTCGTAACCGCCGGGTCTCGTATCCGGTCGATCGTCTCGTCGGGGCCAGGTCTCGTATCTGGTCACCCATCTCATAATCGCCGGGTCTCGTATCCGGTCGATTGTCTCGTCGGGGCCGGGTCTCGTATCCGGTCACCCATCTCGTAATCGCCGGATCTCGTATCTGGTCGATTGTCTCGTCGGGGCCGGGTCTCGTATCCGGTCACCCATCTCGTAATCCGGTCGATCGTCTCGTCAGGGCCAGGTCTCGTATCCGGTCACCCATCTCGTAATCGCCGGGTCTCGTATCCGGTCGATCGTCTCGTCGGGGTCGGGTCTCGTATCCGGTCACCCATCTCGTAACCGCCGGGTCTCGTATCCGGTCGATCGTCTCGTCGGAGCCGGGTCTCGTATCCGGTCACCCATCTCGTAATCGTCGGGTCTCGTATCCGGTCGATCGTCTCGTCGGGGCCGGGTCTCGTATCCGGTCACCCATCTCGTAACCGCCGGGTCTCGTTTCCGGTCAATCGTCTCGTCGGGGCCAGGTCTCGTATCCGGTCACCCATCTCGTAATCGCCGGGTCTCGTATCCGGTCGATCGTCTCGTTGGGGCCGGGTCTCGTATCCGGTCACCCATCTCGTAATCGCCGGGTCTCGTATCCGGTCGATCGTCTCGTCGGGGCCGGGTCTCGTATCCGGTCACCCATCTCATAACCACCGGGTCTCGTATCCGGTCGATCGTCTCGTCGGGGCCGGGTCTCGTATCCGGTCACCCATCTCGTAACCGCCGGGTCTCGTATCCGGTCGATAGTCTCGTCGGGGCCAGGTCTCGTATCTGGTCACCCATCTCGTAATCGCCGGGTCTCGTATCCGGTCGATCGTCTCGTCGGGGCCGAGTCTCGTATCCGGTCACCCATCTCGTAACCGCCGGGTCTCGTATTCGGTCGATCGTCTCGTCGGGGTCGGGTCTCGTATCTGGTCACCCATCTCGTAATCGCCGGGTCTCGTATCCGGTAGATCGTCTCGTCGGGGCCGGGTCTCGTATCTGGTCAACCATCTCGTAATCGCCGGGTCTCGTATCCGGTCGATCGTCTCGTCGGGGCCGGGTCTCGTATCCGGTCACCCATCTCGTAACCGCCGGGTCTCGTATCCAGTCGATCGTCTCGTCGGGGCCGGGTCTCGTATCCGGTCACCCATCTCGTAATCGTCGGGTCTCGTATCTGGTCGATCGTCTCGTCGGGGTCGGGTCTCGTATCCGATCACCCATCTCGTAACCGCCGGTTCTCGTATCCGGTCGATCGTCTCGTCGGGGCAGGGTCTCGTATCCGGTCACCCATCTCGTAATCGCTGGGTCTTGTTGGTCGATTTCGCAACCGATAAATACGCGCAAGTATACGCAGTCAACAAGTAATAAAGTGATAAGAGAGTTGTCGAACCCACAGGGAATTGTTCTAGTGTATCCCAAATACCAACTATATATCGTCTCGATTTTATTTAGACAATTGATGATTTGATGTTTTTGTTGTTTGATAATAATTAAGAGATATGAAAAGAATTAAAATAATTAAACTCTAATATTAACAAGTCTAAGATTGCAATTTCCCCCAACACTTCATTTGAATATCCTAACTCTCTTATTTGAACTAATTAACAACATGGAAATGTCAACCGAGAAATCAAAGCTACTTATAAGCCTCTGTCGATGGTCAAATTCGAATCTTCCTAATGCGGCATGTAGGTATATGTCTATCCTACACACTATCAAGAGACTAATTTCAAGAACAATAACAAGACACGTGTCACTAAATCTCATTTACCGTCCCTTCAATTACCAACTTTCACATAGGAAGTCATTAAGAGTAGATTCTCCATTCGTTGCACACGGTATCTAGGTATATATCTATCCTAAATACTATCAAGTTACCTATTATTGAGGATAATCAACAAGACACACGTCACTAAATCTCAATTAATTACCCACAACAATCTTTAACTCTCGCATGATATCATAACAAGGTCTAAACACTATAATCCGTTCGTCAAGTTCATATAGGTTCCCACGGTAATTACTAGCTAGGCAATTAATATGTGAAGCATAAATTATGACATACAATTCACAAATGAGTAATTAATAACAAAGAGAGAGAAATTAATTCAAACTATGTGTTGGGTTCCATTGAAATCTTAGAAAATTAAGGTCTAGTTCATGGTAGCTAAGCAAAACATCAAACATGGTGTTCATCATAAATTAGAATTACAAATTCAAAGGAAAGAAAGAGATGATAAAACCCATTTAGAAGATATTCATATGTTGTTTGCTTGGTTGATGACAATCTCTAGCTTTTCCTCTTCCTTTGGCATTCTTTTCTCTTTTTGCTCCATAGCTTGTTGCTGGAAATTTCCTTGAATTGCAGCCCCCAAGCTCTTCTTGATGAAGTATGTGTAGCCTCCCAAGGTCTAAATATCTCTTTGACAAGCCTTTCCTTCTTGGTTCTTTGGCTTTTGCTGAGTTTTCCTTGTATTGCAGCACTTTTGCTCTCTATTTTGATGTTTTAGTCTAGCCTCCCAATCCCTAGTTGTCAAATATGAAGCCCCAAAGAGATATTATATAGTGCCTCTATGAAAACCCTAGCCAAACATCAGATTTTGGGTCAAAAAGTGAGCTGGAATCGCACTAGGAGCTCAAAAGATCGCACTCAGCACGCCCGGGTGCGCCCGCACGCCGCCTGGTGCGCCCGCACGCCGCCCCCTGGCCATGCCGCACGCCCATGGCACGCCCACGCCGCGCGCGCGCGCTGGCTGCTGGTGCCAGGCGTCAGGCGTCGTGCGCCCGCACCCATTTCCGCGCGCCCGCGCCCATTCCGCTGTAACCCGACTCAGCTTTGACCTCTGTTGGTAAAATGGCCATAACTTCTTCGTCCGAACTTGGATTTAGGCGTGTAAATAGGCTATGGAAAGCTGAGAAAAAGGTCTACAACTTTAATAACTGGAGCATGACAATAAAATGTCCGGAGAAAGGCTCAAATTGAGCCCGAAGCAACTGCTGTGTAAAATACATGCCAAATCCGATGGTAAAATAGCCATAACTCTCTCATACGAACTTCAAATTAGATGATTCTGGATGCTCCCGAAAGCTGAAATTAATATCTACAACTTTCGTTCTTTGAGTTTTGAGAGATTCGGATTGTATCATGGGTGAAATTGGGAAACAAGCAGCTACAATACTGAAAAGCAAGTTATGGATATTGATTCCAAGGAGCTTTTATTTCCATTCCTACAAAACAACATGAAAAACATATAAAAGCATACAAAAAAAATATAAAACCAATATAAAACTACATTACATGACAATAAGATAAAAACACATAAAACCAACTGAAATGACTTAGGATTTACAAATTATCAAGCTCAAAAGCACCTAATTTGTGTATATAAAACACACTCATCAGGTCTCGTATCCGGTCGATCGTCTCGTCGGGGCCGGGTCTCGTATCCGGTCACCCATCTCGTAACTGTCGGGTCTCGTATCCGGTCGATCGTCTCGTCGGGGCCAGGTCTCGTATCTGGTCACCCATCTCGTAATCGCCGGATCTCGTATCCGGTCGATTGTCTCGTCGGGGCCAGGTCATGGTCACCCATCTCGTAATCGCCGGGTCTCGTATCCGGTCGATTGTCTCGTCAGGGCCAGGTCTCGTATCCGGTCACCTATCTTGTAATCGCTGGGTCTCGTATCCGGTCGACTGTCTTGTGAATGCCGGGTCTCGTATCCGGTCGCTCGTCGCGTAACCGCCGGGTCTCGTCTCCGGTCTATTGTCTGGTGAGTGTCGGGTCTCGTATCCAGTCGCTCGGTCGAATTGAGAAGTCGTGTTCGACACCCAATTCATCAAAATCTCGTATTTTATTACCACATTATAAGTCAAACGGGCATTAGAATCGATTAAGCTTGCAATGGACAAAAGGGGGGAGCACTGGGCCCAGCCGCAGATGGATCTGCGGCCAGCCGCAGATTAATCTGCGGCCAAGATCGGGCATATAGGCGGCCAGCCGCTTCCCAGATCTGTCACTTTCATTCGTACCCCACGCGATTTTCAGACCTTTGCACGCCCTTTTGCCGAGTTTTCCAACTTTTTTCACAAAAACCGCTTCGATTAGATCGATCTACGCGCTACAGGTAACACTTTGACCGATTGTTTTCCAATTTCGTCAATGTTTTGCTATACATTTGCTATTCTGCACGTTTAGAGATATAAATGTATGCTTTGAAATGCTATTCCATGTATTATTGCATGTATATGCTATGTATGAACTGCGCAAGTCGTATTTTATGCTCATGATGCGGTCCCACATACTTGTTGTTTCTTTTTGGAAGAAAATCATGCATTAGGGTCTTTTCATGTTGCAATTATCCATATAAATGCAATTTTGGTCTATTGTGGCTTGGGTTAATTGAAAAACATGCTTGGCTATGCATGGGATGCCCATTTTATAGACGAAACTCTGCCGATTTTTTTTTTATATATAGTAAACATGCATCATGCTGCATTAATTCTATGATGATGATAGGATATTAGAATGTTTGTGACACAATTCAAAATAGAATTTACATTCCCTTTCGCCTGTTCTATTCCAACTATGGATCCTGACACTCCTAGTAGCTCCACTGCGTCTCGGACCTCGGGCGTTCACCGCCGTAGGGCTGCACCTGCCCCTGCTTTACCTCGGACTCGCTAGGCTCGCCGACTGGCGGAGGCTGTCATCCGGCCCGATCATCCCGATGTTGAGGAGGCTATTCTTCCGGACGCTGCGGTAGAGGGGCTATCTTTCAGCACACCAGCTCCATCTCATCATCGCGCTCTATCTAGCGCCTCTGTTCAGATACCCGATCTGTTGGGTCGGGATCTCAGTCGTCACCCCTCCGCATCTCTTGTAGCTAATAAGGTATGCTTAAAGTACTCCTCTGAACTCATTCCCAAATTCTGTTTAGATCTGGACTGATCCATTCATTTTTTGTCACAGGTGCCCGAGTTCACTCAGTCGAGGGGTAACTGGTTCAACATCTACTCCCTCTACACCGCCTTGCACAGCGATTACCGCGCGATGGTGGATTCCTGGGGCTTTCGTCATTTCTTCACCATCATTCCGCGCCAGTGCCCCTGGGGTTATATGCGGGCTCTGTCCGAGAGATGGTTTCACCAGACCCAATCCCTTCACTTTTTGGACTGTGAGGTCGTGCTAACTCCCTGGGACTGGAGGTACATCACGGGCATCGAGTTCACCGGATCCCGTGTCCCTCTGAATCTTGACATCACTCCAGCAGAGGTCAGAGCTTTACTGGGTTTCGCTGCCGATGACCGGGTCTTCAAGGCCCGCAGCATTCGGTCTGGAGCTTTGGCTGTTGACGCCGTCGGGGGCAAATATGCGACGCCATTTCCAGCGGATCGAGCCACTAGTGATATATTGCTCCGACGTCTGTTCCTGACCATCATGAGAGGTTGTTTCCTAGGGAACAACTCCTCTACCATTCATTTCAGCGTTGTCGGAGCTGTTAGGGACGTAGACCAGATCGGCGATTATGACTGGGGGTCCTTCACATTTGCTTATTTCCTCTACGGTCTTCGTCTACGCTCCGAGGGACAGACAGATGCTTGGCTCGGATTCTACCACTTTCTGCTGGTGAGCCTTCTCTTTCTCTTTTCTTACTGTACTTCCCGTCATTTCCTTTCTCTTTTCTGCATTTGTTGGTTACTCATGCCTTTCCTTGTTCTTGTTCACAGTTCTGGCCTACGAGCGACTCCCCTGTCTGAGGCCTGTCACTACCCTCGGTCTGGATACCTATCCCCGGGGTCATCGATGGCATCACAACACCTTGGAGGAGGTGCCGGTGTCTGGCAGCTTTGCCCACTGTCGCATTCAGCTGGAGCTGATCACTGCTGCGGAGGTCGTCTGGACTCCCTATCTTTCTGAGCATTTGGCTGTGGGGTTCACCGATGGATATCCTTCCGGCCTGGAGTTCGCATTTTCCACCCGCCGCCTTACTTTGCAGAGTGTCGGGGGCTGGGTGATGTATCTAGGAGAGCGCGCATTCAGATGCGTCACTGGAGAGATCCGCACCCCGCACTCCCTTCCTTTCACTACCTCCTGGCCGTTGGATTCTCAGCCTTCGGAGATCATGCTCGCGGGGGAGGATGGTCAGACACTATCTTCGGGTCCCAGTATGAGCGAGGCCTTTCGCATCTGGTGGGTGCCCCGCACCATCGGTCCTCAGACTCGGGCCACATTCTTTCTTGGAGACATGGTTCCCGGCTCGGTGATGATGACCGATTGGGCTGCCTACGTTCGGAGTCCCACTCACGCTGAGCAGATTGACACCTTGACCCGCCAGGTGGAGCAGTTATCCCTGTACCTTCGGGTGTTGGGCCGGACCCCAAAGGATGCTTACGCATATGATCCTGACAGTGCGGATTTCACCACAGGCCCGAGCTCATTTGATGCCCCAGTGCCGCCTTATATCCCGGATATGAACTTCGGTCCTTCGACTTCGACCACTCCAGGGGATCAGTTCGGGGATCCGGATTTCACAGATGACATTACTTTTGACTAGATCAGGCTAGGATAGGGCCTCTTGTACCTGGACCTATTAGATGTTTATTATTTTTATTTCATGCACTATGTATTGAACTCATTTGTTTATTTATGCACAGTTTTTTTTTATCATTATGACCGTTCAATTGCTTTATTATTTACTGTATGATGCATGCTTCTTTTTTGTTCATGGATAGAGAATGACCCCTGTACAGTCTTTTTGATACTATTTTTCACAGATGTCATCACCAGATGCCGTGGTACGTTTGGATGCCATTCCTTCCACAGGGTTGGTCGGCAGTCTTCTCCGCTGGTTGGACAGTTTATCGTCGGTCGACAGGGCTATCGCAGATGGTCTTTTGGGACATTCTTGGTCCTTATTATCCTTTCAGGTGCCAGCGGGCTTTGTGGAGGGTATTCTGAGCTATTGGGCCCCTGCCCGTCAGGTGTTCAGATTAGGGACAGTAGAGCTGACCCCCACTCTCGAGAAGTATGCTCGCTTTACCGGCTTGCCTTTGGATAGACCTTGTGCCAGGGTCACAGCTGGTTCCATGCGCCGTCAATTCTTGACTTTCACCGGTTTGCGGAGGACAGTCTTGTTATCGGTGATCACCTCATACCATCTAGTTCCCCTACATTTCCTGATTGATCGATTCGGCTCACCCAACAGTTTTCACCTATTTTCTGGTGATTTTTCCGTATCCGAGGAGCGCTGGGGTGCTTTGAGATTAGACGTTTTGATGGCCTGTGTCATCTCAGTTTTGTACTTGCCAGCAGGACCCGATCAGTTGGACATGCGAGTTGTCGCGGCCGTTAGTTAGAGCCCTTCAGGAGGATCACACCATTCTTCCCATGATATTGGCGGATACCTACATGTCAGCCTCATATTGCCAGTCTTTCTGAGGCAGAGAGGGAGCTCGACTTTGTTGTACGTGTGGTTCATGAGTTATCTCAGTCCCATCGGCCATTTCTGTCGCCAAGGGTTTTGCTTCAGCCATAATGTCGACGCCGGGTTTCACTTCGTGTGTCTTTTTTAGTCTTTTCCAATTTTAGCCTTTTGATTAAATGATTTTTGGAAAAGGTCGGCATTAATGTCGACGGGATTTCGAAAGATTTGTTTTTTTTTTATGATGAGCCAATTAACCAGAGTCGCCAGTTGGTATATTTGAAATGGATGTACCAACTCATCCGAGTTTTCGTTTTTTTATAAATCGCTGGCTCATATGTGACTCCGAAATAATTGGTCTGCGAACCGAGATTCATAGAGTTCGGGGGCTTGCTTAAGCGAGGGGAAGGTGTTAGGCACCCCCCGACTTCCGTGAAACACGGTTACCGCAATCTTGATACTTTCCTATCCTTTGATTCATGAAATGTGTATACGTGCGAGTGTGTGTGTGTGTGTGTACCTATATGAATGTTGTGGTGAGTTTGTATGAAAGAATCATTTGGATTTTTAGGGAAAGTCGTACTTTAATTTGGGAACGCTTCGGAATGTCTTTTCTGCATACACGAGAAAGCTTTATGAAAAAGGTTTGATTTTAATTGTCAAAACTAGGAGATTTCCATTAGGTGACGTTTTGGCAAAAATAGGAGTTTATTAAACCTTAAGCCAAAATAGGAATCGAGATTTGTACGTTGCTTTCATAAATGATAGGCAATTTCTAGGATCCCTTTCACCCTACATATCAAGGTTTAATTAAAACGTTTAGTTCTTTTATAAAAAAAACCATTTTTCGCGACATTTGAAAACAACTTCTCTTTAGCTTTCTCGTAGAATAGGAATCGACTTTCGTTAGCATTTCCAATTTTAGCCTCGTGATGCTAATATCCTACTTTGCTTGATTTTAGAAAAATCTTTCTCGTTTAATCTTTGAAATCATTTTTGTGTCACAAAATCTAATTAAGCATAAACACGCGTCTGGGCTATTCATGGGCATGTAAGCCATCAAAATATTCCCGAACGCTAACAATCACATATTCCACTAATACGGGGCCCTAAACCCGATTCTCGCCTTGGCGTCGTTTTAAGGCCCGACAGTTACATTTTACAAGAACGAGCACCTTGAATCTATTACATACATCAAAACGTCCATCATCGGATTTGGACCACGGGGTCGCGTTCCTAGGCTCACACCCGATATTGCTACATACCCGCAAAATGAATACTACATAACTAACCAACCCGGATTTATCTAATACCCCATGATATCCGAAAATGACAATCTAAATAAATTACACCCAATGAATCACCATAAACAAGCTAGAAATTTCATCAATTGGATATCCTCGGGTTATTAGGAAGACTTTTGTTCCGATGGAACCCTCACTAATAATCCCTAATCCATGATTGTTCAACAAAATACATGAAAGTTACATCTAATTTACCCAATCAATATGATATGAATTGCTAGAACAAATAGGAATTTTCACCTTGCAATTGATCTCAAATGGATGTAAACTTGTGTATTTGAATAGGATAAGGAGTGTATTTGATACAATCAAAATCAAAGGAATTAAATTCTCTCTTTTTTCTCTCTTTTCTTCCTATTTGATTGCAAAATTTCTCTCTTTTTCCTCTCTATTTCCGTGCTTGTGCTGCTGCTGAATCCTTCTTTCTTCCAAAAAACCTTCAACTTCTTCCACTCCCTGTATGCTGAGCGAAAATGAGCTGAAATAGGCTGGCCAGAGCCAGCCGCAGATTGATCTACGGCTGGCCGCAGATTAATCTGCGGCTGGCTGGCCGCCTGCCTTCCACTCACCCCGATTTCGAGTTCCGTGTTTCGGGTTCCGTGTTTTCAAAAGGAGCACTATTTGGCCGCAGATCAATCCGCGGCTGGACGGTTTGACTTTCTCGTTTTCCGTGCCACACCTCAATTTTCGTGCCGTAACATCGATTTTCGCTGACAGGCCCGTATTCGGCAGTCCGGGAATTTCTGGGAGACGTGCCACCTCATTCGGGGATGCCTGTTTCGGATGGCCTTATTGTCACGTCAGCCTTGGTCGCCAATCATTGCGGTGGTGTCGGGCGCCCGCACTTGTGCCCATTCCTTCGCTCCCGCAAGCCGGTTCAATTGACGATTTTGCCCTCCTGTCATGGTTAGTGCAGGGAACGCAAAAATTGGGTGTCTACACATGACATAGCCACGCAGTTTTTGTTTCGTCCCGTGAGCTGTACTGATGCGGCCTCCTGGACATCAGTTTTGTCGGTCATTGAGGATCCTTTTCATCTCCTGGTCTATTCGGGTTATTGCTCCTTTATGAGCTTCTTGACTCACGTGCCCAACCTGGATTTCATCCCTATTGCTGGTTTAAGGGGCGTGACGACTTATCATCCCTTGGCGGTTACAGGGCAGTTTGATCAGACACAGGATTTTCACCCTTTCACGGGTGCAGCCGCCTATCGATTCCTTATATCATCCTAGACAGAGAGGGATCTACTGCGGGTATACGATCTTTGGTCTCGCAGGATCTTTGTCGAATATGGTGAGAGCTGCCATATCCAAACATTTGCTTACGTGCAGTGGTTGCGCGGAGACTCGGATTCGGTTGGTTTGAGTCAGACTGGGGCCTTTGATGACTCTGGAGTGATTTTCCCAAATGATACCACAGATCAGTCCATCTCAGCTGATTCTGCCCCTAGTCGGGTTGCTGAGGATACCCGACTCCGCCTGGCCTTGATTACTACTGAGGCTGAGAGGGATGCCGCTCTTGTTGAGAGAGATGATGTCATTCTGGCTAGAGACGCTGCCATTGTTGACAGAGACGCCATTGTATTTCAGACCAGGGCAGTTATAGATGCTCATTCTGGGACTGTCAGCCGAGCTACTACTTTATTGGACCGCATCGACATGATGGGGCAGCAGATTGCAGGGGATGCTGATGCCTCAGATCTATCCACCACTTTATCCATCCTACTTCAGCTAGTTTCAGATTTGTAGATTATTTTATTTCCTGCATAGACTATGTTAGTTTCATCGGTTATCGAAAGAGAAATCTTGTAACAAAATGACTTATATATACAGACATGCATTTAAATTTAGTCATTTTCCCTTTTTGTCGTATCGTTGCCTTTCATTTAATCTTCATTTTATCCAGCTGACCATGACTTTGACATTTCGCTTTCTTTCTCTTCTCCAGTCTTGATGGAGATTTAACAGATATTGCCGCACACCCTGTTGATTTCATCGGATTGAGTCTTAGATTTTGGCTAACTGTTTGGTTGGGCTAGGTTTATGTTACTCGGGATGAATCTGATTAGGGCTGGTATCGAGAATGTTTCGAGGGTAGAGGAAGGCTTTTTCTGGCTATTGGGAATTGGTTTTGGTTAGAGAAAGGATTATTATTTTTTAAGGAATCGGACTGCGCCATGATGGCTGCCTACGTACCCCCACAAGTTGGGAGATCAGGTCCTACGTAGTTCGTTCCTCAAAGAAAAAGGGGAACTGATGATTCAAGCGTAGAACCGCTTCACTGAGTCAGAATTGAGGTGCTGTGGAAATACCTCACCATCCATTTCTTGCAATATGAGGGCTCCTCCGGATAACACTTTCTTAATCACAAATGGTCCTTCCCAGTTCGGGGCAAACTTCCCCTTGGCTTCGTCTTGACAAGGCATGACTCTTTTTAGCACCAAATCATTTTCCTTGAACTTCCGAGGTCTTATCCTTTTGTCGTATGATCGAGAGATCCTTTGTTGATATAACTGACCGTACCAAACAGCAGCCACCCTCCTTTCATCAATTAGGGCCAATTGGTCGTATCGACTTTGCATCTAATCCTCCTCGCTTATCTGAGCATCGATCACTATTCTGAGGGACGCCATCTCAACCTCAACTGGCAGAACAGCCTCCATTCCATACACCAAAGCGTAAGGGGTTGCCCCTGTAGAAGTACGCGTTGACATTCGGTATGCTAGCAGGGTGAGGGGTAGCAAATCCGGCCATCCTCGATGATTAGCAGACATTTTCGCCATGATCTTCTTGATGTTCTTATTTGCAGCCTCCACTGCCCATTCATCTTAGGACGGTAAATGACAGAATTGAGGTGTTTGATCTTAAACTGGTCGCATAATCCCTTCATGAGGTCGTTGTTCAAATTTTTGGCATTGTCGGAGACCAAAACCTCAGGTTGCCCGTATCGACAAATGACATTATTCCTGATGAAACCGACGATGACCTCCTGAGTGACTTTGGGGAAAGAAGCTGCCTCTACCCATTTAGTGAAGTAATCGATCATGACGAAAATGAATCGGTGTCCGTTGCTTGCCTTGGGCTCTATCGGTCCGATTTCGTCCATTCCCCACATTGAGAATGGCCAAGGGGAGGTCATACAATGCAGTTCATTGGGGGGCGTATGGATCACATTACCGTGCGCCTGACATTGATAACACCGTTTGACATGATCATCGCAGTCGGCCTTCAGTGTTAACCAATAATGCCCCGTTCTCAAGATCTTTTTGGCCAGCATCGGTCCACTCATGTGTGGCCCACACACTCCACCATGTATTTCGTTCATAATCTTTCGGGCCTGCGTCTCATCTACGCATTGCAACAGTCCCAATCCAGCATCCCTCTTGTAGAGTGAATCCCCACTCAGGTAAAATTTCATTGCCATCCTTTGAATTCTCATCCTCTCAGTTCGGCTTGCCTGGTCGGGAATGGATCTATCCCTCAGGTACTCCCTTATGTCGTGATACCAAGGCTGCTTTGGCAGAACCACCTCGTCTGATAATACTGCAACATGTTCCTCGTATGCCGGGGTATTCTGTACTGCTATCTCAATCTGTGGAACATCTTTTCTTTTGATTATATGGATCAAGGAAGCCAGAGTTGCCAATGCATCAGCAAAATCATTCCGTCCCCGGGGGATATGTCGGAAAGCGATATCTTCAAATTCTCGCATCAATTGGATAACACATCGGTGGTATGGAAGCAACCGGAGCTCCTTCGTGCTATACTCCCCGATCGCCTGTTTGATTACCAACTCTGAATCCCCGAACACTGCCAGTCTTTTTACTCCCATATCGCGGGCAAAACGGAGTCCCAATATACACCCCTCGTACTCAGCTGTATTGTTTGAATTACTGAACTGCAATTTAGTAGCCACAGGGTATTGCTCTCCGGTGATAGAGACCAGTACTGCTCCGGCTCCTGGCCCTTCAGCATTCATGGCACCATCAAAATACAGCTTCCAGAACTGCCCCTCATCATCACATTTCGTGTGTAATACCCAAAATATATCTTCGCCCGACAGAGGAGTTTCTAACGGCTCCATCCCTCCTGATGGCGTTTCCGCCAACTGATCTGCAATTCCCTACCCTTTCATGGCTTTCTGAGTTACGTATACCATGTCGAACTGCTGCAAGATCAACTGCCATCTTGATAGTCGACAGTTCAGCATGGGCCTTTCAAAGATATATTTTAGGGGATCCATCCTCGATATCAGGTACGTAGTATGCCCATGGAGGTAGTGCTGTAATCTCCCTGCAGCCCAGGCCAAAGCACAACAGGTCTTCTCGATGGGATTATAATTCTGTTCACATTGGCTAAATCTCTTGCTGAGGTAATAGATGGCCTGCTCTTTACCTGCTTCATTCTTCTGTCCCAGTATACATCCCATCGCGATGGCATTGACCGATATATACATAAACAGAGGGATCCCATCCTTCGGGGGTACCAGCACTGGTGCCTCTGTCAGCTGCTTTTTAATGGTTTGAAAGGCTTTCTGTCATCGTTCATTCCACTCTTGGGAAGCATCTTTCCTTAATAGTTTGAAAATCGGTTCGCATGTAGTCGTCAAGTGGGATATGAAGCGGCTGATGAAGTTTATTCTTCCCAGGAATCCTCTTATCTCCTTCTCTATGCGAGGCGCTGGCATATCCACAATGGCCTTAATCTTCGCCGGATCCAACTCAATGCCCCGATCACTAACCAGGAATCCCAAAAGCTTGCCCGACTGCACTCCGAAAGCACACTTTGCTGGATTGAGCTTCAAATTATATTTTCTGAGTCGGTCGAATAGCTTTTTGAGATGGGTTATATGGTCAGATTCTACCCTTGACTTCACGATAATGTCATCCACGTAGACCTCTATCTCCTTATGCATCATGTCGTGGAACAGGGCCATCATGGCTCTCTGATAAGTAGCTCCCGCATTTGTGAGACCGAAAGCCAACCGTCTATAGCAGAAAGTGCCCCAAGGGGTGATGAACGCGGTCTTTTCCCGATCTTCTTCCGCCACCATTATCTGATGATACCCCACAAAGCAATCCACAAAAGAGTACATCTCGTACTGGGCTGTGTTATCCACCAGGATGTGTATGAAAGGCACCGGGAAGTTATCCTTGAGACTGGCCTTGTTTAGATCTCTATAGTCTACACATACCCTCACCTTCCCTCCAAGCTTAGCCACTGGGACTACATTGGACAACCATTCTGGGTAAGTGGATACCATAATGATTCCGGCCCTGAACTGTTTGATGATCTCTTCCTTCACTTTTAAGCTCCACTCTGGTTTCAACTTTCTTAGTTTCTGCTTGACAGGCCTGAAACCCTCCTTGATGGGCAACCGGTGTACCACAATGTCGGTGGATAATCCGATCATGTCCTCATGAGACCAGGCAAAGACATCCTCATACTGGCTTAGCAACTCAGTTATTTCTGTTTTTTGGCTAGGGGTAAGATCTGTCCCTATCTTGAGCTCTTTTGGCTTGTCCGGGGTTCCGATATCTATGGTGATGGTTTGGTCTAAGTTGGGTTTGGGTTTATCCTCGACCCATCCTTTGATCTCATCAGGCGCGTCGTCGTAATTTGTCTCGTCTTGCTCAATGCCCATCAAATCGAAATCCAGCTCAATATCAAAATCATAATCATCATTCAAATTTGAAAGACCGTTTGTTAGGCAAGGATTACTCAAATTGGTACACCTGACATGAAACAAAATATTTGTCATATATAAGTTATTTTCCACAACGATCACATTTTCAGATAACATGAATAAACGACATAATTATGCAAAATATAAAATAACAAAAAAATGAACTTCTTCATCCTCCCATCCTCTGGGGTTTACCACCCTGATGTCGGGTTTTACCCTTGTTTGGATATCACTGGTTCCATTGTCCAGTTGTCGATAGTCATATCAGACGGAATGCGCTGGATGAAAGGTGGCTTTACATCGGAAACTTCCCCGATGACTACGGCTACATCGCCTGAGTCCATCTTCCTACTTTCTTCAGGAATAATTAGCCCTGCCCAATCGATGGCAGGCACTCTTTGTTGGGCTCCCGGTGGCGTGGTAACATCCTTCCCCTCCTCATTGCCTGTTAACTGTCCGGGGATATAGCACCTGGTTTCAAACTTTTGCGCGACCTCCTGTAGGAAACTTTCCTTCTTGGTCGACTCATCACTTGCGGGGGTTAATTCTTCATTCCCTGACCCCATCACAGGCTCGCTAGTCCCCTGTTCATTGTTGACCTTGGTCACCGGACTGCCAGCCAGTCGAATTGGAGCCGCACCTTGACGGTGTCTCCGTGCTACGCCTTCACGATATCCCAAACCTGCCTTGCCTATCTGATGGGGCAGTTGAATGGGCTCGGTGATTCCTTGACTGCTCTTTCCTAACCCCTGTCCAGGTTAGAATTTCATTTTCATCATTTTCTTTGCAACGAAGGTAAGTTCTGGAGAGACCCTAGGTCTCACGGCTGGAGCCCCCAAGCATCTGTAGCGGGGAGTGCTAATTTCTAGTGCCTGAAAACTGGCAGGTGCCGCCGACTCGTCCACATTAATCACATGCAGGCCATTCCTGGAAGGAGAAGGGTCATCACACTCCGCCGAGATCGTCACCAGATTCCCGTCGATGATAAGTTTGATTTGCTGGTGTAGTGTGGAAGGAACTGCCCCGGCCATGTGTATCCACGGCCTCCCCAATAACAGGTTGTAACTTGCCGCAATGTCTAGGACTTGAAAAGAGATATCAAAAGTACAAGGTCCTATTTCCACCGGCAATTCTATCTCTCCAATTGTATCCCTCCGGGAACCGTCGAAGGCTCGCACCACTACATGACTGGCCCGTAGGCGCTTAGGATTGATGTTCATCTTCTCCAATGTACTGAGGGGACAGATATTCAACGCCGATCCCCCATCAATCAGTACCCCATTCATGATATAACCTGAGGAGATTACCGCAATATGCAACGATTTTCGATGTCCCCTTCCCTCCTTGGGGATATCATCATCTGTAAATGATATTACATCACTCTCCAACAGATGGCCCACCAGATGGCCGAAACCTTCCCTGCTAATTTCTTTGGCAACGTATGCCTCCTCCAGGACTTTCGCCAGACTTTTGCAGTGATCACTGGACGATAACACCAAATCCATGATTGATGTCAGGGTCGACTCCTCATTTAAAATCTGGATCCCTCGTGCTTTCGGATGATCCATCTTCCTCAAGAATTCCATGGCTCTCTCCTCGGATATCTTTTCATCTTTCTTTGTTTTGCTTTCAAGGACTCGTCAAGGAAGATATAAGGGATTCCCCTTTGATGTTACCGAAGCACAACTGGCCGCTTCTTCTGACACTCCCCCGCAATTCCATGGTACCGTTTTCAGACTGTGGACAGGGATTTGCGGTCTCGCTGTAAGGGTGAGGGGTTTCGGAGCTGCTAACTTGATAGGCCCCTCTATGATATTTCTGCTTACACCCATCAACCTAATTGGCGCTCCCCGTGCACTCCCGTGATCACTTATCATGTTGATCATTTCATCAATTTTCTTCACATAATTCAGCCTTGGCGGCCCCTCGGCTTCACTGGCTTCTGCCACATTGACCCCCCCTCCATCATGCCTAGGCAGGGGATTGACTTTAACATTTGGGGAGTCTGGCTATTCCACCACAATTTCCCCACTATCAATCAAGTTCTGAATTATGTGCTTCAGCGTCCAACATTCCTGCGTATCATGACCAGGGGAACCTGAGTGGTATGCGCATCGCTTGCTTGGGTCAAACCTTCTTCCCTTCGGGTCACTGGGGGTGCCAAATCGACTATCTTCTTTTGGGCTATCAATACCGCTAAAATCCGCTCAAGAGGATCCCCGAGTGGGGTGAATACTCGATTTTGCGAGGTCTCGAATCTCCTTTGCCCTTCCGCCCTCTGATAAGTGAAGTTAGGCTGTCGGGATGGCCCCACTCTCTGCACCTGTACTGGAAGATTGTTTTCTGCCTTTCTAGATGACCCCTGAAGGATGAGGGAAACATCCTCCTCCTTTTTCTTTTGCACCCTACGGGAAGTGCTGCCATAATTTCCACTCTGTATTTGTTCTGCAGCCGTTTCCAAAGCCGTGAAATCCCGAATCTTACCAGACTTCAACCCCATGTCCACCATTTCTCCGTGTTTAATCATCTCGGCAAAAGGCCTACCAATCCTTGATATAACCCGCTCATAATAAGGTGCCTCCTGAATATCCACGAAGGTCATCACCATTTCCGACTCACTCATTGGGGGATTCAACTGTGCAGCCATACCCCTCCATCGCTGTGCATAATCCCTGAAAGATTCCTTGGGTTGCTTCTTAATTTTCGTCATTTGATATCTATTAAGGGCCATTTGTGCTTGGAAGCTATATTGTGTTAAGAAGGTGTGGGCTAACTCCTCCCAATTGTGGATCCGGGCATTGTCAAGACGGGCATACCAGATTCTTGCCTCTCCCGTCAGGCTCTTTTGGAATAATTGCATTCTTAGACCCTCGTCTTCAGCATAAGATCCAAGCTCCCCGATGTATATTTTCAGATGTGTATAAGGATCCCCCTTCCCATTGTATTTCTCAAATTCGGGAATTTTAAATTTTTCCGGGTATCTAGTTCCAGGGAAGACACATAGATCTGAATAATTAACCCTGCCTAGGGATCCTATGCCTTTTAGAGATTGGATGGTCTCCTCCATTTGTTTCATTTTCTTCCGGAGGTCGTCAGTGTCTCCTTCCTCTAGGATAGTAATCACTGTCCGGTTAGGTATAGGAATGGCCTTTGGGACGACGGGTTCGCCCTTAGGTTAGGGTGGATCCTCTTTAGGTGGATCCTGTCTAGGTAGCAATTGGTCCTTCAGCATCATGGCCATTTCTAACATCTGCTTCTTGAAATCATCAAATTCTTCACGAGATATGGAACCAGGATTAGTAGGTGGAAGATCAGCCATTTCAGATGTAGAGTCCTGGGCCCTCTTAGATTGCGAACGTGTTTGAGGAGCAATCCTACAGAAACAACGGTTCAAAGTTTAGTCATGGGCAATGAAAGGATATGGATGCATGCTAAAGCTGTAACTTTTGTGTTTTGGGTTTTTTAATCTTTCTCTGTAAAACAACATGTTAGCGATCCCTTATTACAATAATAAATGCTAGACTCGACTTATTATGCTTCCCCAGCTGTTCTCTGCAAAACATAGAGGTTAGTAATTTCTTTCGACAAAAGGGGAGGCATATACGAACATTGAATGTGATCATGACATTTATACGCGCGAATGTAAAAGGGCATGAAGAGACTTTTCCTGCTCTGGGTTAATCTGAAGCTGACCTATCCTAAGGTTACTCTCGCGGGCTTTTCGGCATGAAGGTCCCCAAATCTTCACAATCTACTCGTCTGAAACCTTTCGATTGGAGCGGATTTGGGTGGTGCATTTCCTGAGCCATCTCCGGGGAGCAGCCCCTTCGAGTCCAGTAAAAAGCAACCGACAGGTTCGCCTCAAGAGGAGGTACACTCTCAACATACATTCACATTCATCGTCCTCACCGTATGCAAATGATTACTTTAAGGTAAAGCAATTCCATTCAATTATTCATTTATTGGACAAAACACACATTCACACAAAAAAATCAAAATATCGCATGCACACACATATTCATGAATTTTAAAGGATATGATAGCATCAAGATTTGAACGCGGCTTAAGCCCTCTAATGTCCCCAGCAGAGTCGCCAGCTGTCGACGCCGGGAGGGATCGCCTTCTTATGCTAGTTGTTACCCTTTCCAATTTTAGCCTTTTATTAGATAATTTTTGGAAAAGGTCGGCATTAATGTCGACGGGGTTTTGAAATATCGTTTTTTATGATGAGCCAATTAGCCAGAGTCGCCAGTTGGTATATTTGAAATGGATGTACCAACTCATCCGAGTTTTCGTTTTTTTATAAATCGCTGGCACATATGTGACTCCGAATTAATTGGTCTGCAAACCGAGATTCATAGAGTTCGGGGGCTTGCTTAAGCGAGGGGAAGGTGTTAGGCACCCCCCGACTTCCGTGAAACACGGTTACCGCAATCTTGATACTTTCCTATCCTTTAATTCATGAAATGTGTATGTGTGCGTGTGTGTGTGTGTGTGCCTTTGTGAATGTTGGGGTGAGTTTGCATGAAGAAACCATTTGGGTTTTGGAAAAGTCGTGTTTTTCTTTTGGGAATGCTTCAGAATGTCCTTCGGTTTATACGAGAAAGCCTTATGAGAAAATGTTTGATTTTAATTGTCAAAACTGTGAGATTGCATTAGGTGTCGTTTTGGCAAAACAAGAGTTTTCTAAATCTTTGTCAAAATAGGAATCGAGATCTATACGTTGCTTTCAATCTCAAATGAAAGGCAACCTCTAGGATCTCTTTAACCCTATGCACAAGGATTTAATAAAACATTATTTATTTTTATAAAACCATTTTTTGTGATGTTTGAAAATGATTTCTTTCTTTTGCCTTCTCGTTAAATAGAAATCGACATTCATTAGCACTCCCAATTTCTTATCCTCGTGAAGCTAATAACCTAGTTTGATTGATTTTAGGAAAATCTTTATCGTTTAACTTTGAAATCCATTTCATGTCATAAATCAAATCAAACATTAAAATGCGTTGGGGCTATTCATGGGCATGTAAGCCATCAAAATAACCCCGAATGCCCACAATCGCATACTTTCACTATGACGGGGCCTTAACGACGATTCTCGCCTTGGCGTCGTTTTAAGGCCTGACGATTACATATGTACAATGAAAACTACATCATTCCTACTATTTACATCAAAAAACGTCCATCATCGGATTTGGACCACGGGGTCGCTTTCCTAGGCTCACACCCCAAATTTCCACACACCCACAACCGGATATTACAAGAAATAACCAACACGGATAATCTAACAATACCAAGACATCCTAAAATAGCGATCTAAAGGAACCACGCCCAATATAGCACTGTAAAACAAACAAAAAAATCAATAAATGAATATCATCGGGTTATTAGGAAGAATTTTGTTCCGATGGAACCCTCACTAATAATCCCTAATTCATTGTTCCACCCTAAATTACATGAAAACTACATTTAATTTGACCAAATGATATGATAGAAATTGCAAAAATAAGGAGATTTTCACCTTGCAAATGATATCAAAATGGATGTAAACTTGTGTATTTGAATAGATTGGGAAGTATATGTGATACAATCAAATCAAAAGAGTATAAATCTTCTCCTTTTTTCTCTCTTTCTCTCCTCTTTTGTTGCAAATTTATGCTATTTCTTCCTCAATTCCTGAGTTGTTGCTGCTGTTTTTTTCTCCTCCTTCTCGCCTGATCCAACCTTCTGTATGCTGATGAGGAAATGAGCTGAAATAGGCTGCGGCTGGCCGCAGATTGATCTGCGGCTGGCTGACGGCCAACCCTCCACTCAGCTAATTTTCGGTTTCCGTGTTTCGAGTTCCGTGTTTTCAAAAGGCGCACTCATTGGCCGCAGATCAATCCGCGGCTAGCTGGCTTGACTTTCTCAATTTTCGTGCTACGCCTCGATTCTCGTGTCGCGACGTCGGTTTTCGCCGACAGGCTCGTATTTTGTAGTCCGGGAATTACTGGGAGGCGTGCCACATCCTCCAGGAATGCCCAATTCGGATAGCCTTGTTGTCACGTCGGTTTTGGTTGTAAATCGTCGCGGTGGCGTCGAGTGTTCGTACTTGTCCATCCTTTGCTCTCGCAGGCCGGTTCATTTGACGAATTTGCCCTCCTGTCAGGGTTAGTATACGAAGTGCAAAATTTGGGTGTCTACAGCTAGTTAAAATTATTTTGAAGAATTGGAGACCAAGGAGCAAGGAGCGCTTGAAGACATTGTAATGGAGCACGGGTTTAAATGTAATAGTTATATTTAAATTTAATTCTTGCACCCTAGGTTTGACCTTTTGGTTCACTTGGTGGCTCTAGTGAACCAAACTAGAATAAAAGTCCATAATCAATCCGGGTAGAATATAGTATTCTATATGTGCATGCTTACTATATATATATATATATATATATATTATCCAACATGCTTCGAATGTCAAATAATATGACGCGTATTTTATATATATATGTGCATGCGCGTTAAACAAGATGAGACTATTAATAATAAACCCATCAAAGAAAATCATATTTAGTCCTAAGCGTTCAAAGATATTCGGAATATCGAACGTCGCCTTCTAGCATGGTAAAGCAATAGAGTATTAAATATTTAATATGAGTTTGTTGTGCACACACAAGGCGAGTATTAAATATTTAAGATGTTGTTTTATCACATTTGATGCTTATTAAGGAATTGAACATTACTGCTTTGTTGTGCACACACAAGGGCGGTCTTTTTCTCTTCACAAAGATGGAAGTACTAGGTTGGATTTAACTTGGATTATTTTAGTTCGGAAGTGCACACATTTGACCATTATAATCTAAGAGGCAAAATACAAGGAGTTACATAGTGATGTAATTGGCAATAGTTGTCTACCTATTTATTTATATATAGTTTGTTATGCACACACAAGGTTATATACATTTGAAATGAGATCTTTATTCTCACTAGTAAATCTTTAATTAGATTTGTCAAACTATATATTGAGGGTAATATAGTTTGATGAAAGTAGTGTGAGATACCAATTTAAATAAAGACCTAATTTATTTTGGTAATTAATAAAATGAATGTATGCTAAAATATTGTTAATTCATTTACAGAATTTTACAATGTCTAATTTACTATCACTGCGGAGCATATTAGATGCTAATTAACTGGACCAAATAACACGGACTAGTTAAGAAATTTGAGAATAGTTCTCAAGGCTGAAAAGCTATCTTATATCCTTAATACGCCTATCCCTACAATGGTTGCAGACAATGCCTCTGAGGAAGAGATTGCTACTTTTAGAAAGTGGCAAGATGATGCACAGTTGGCTCAATGCATCATGCTCGCATCTATGAGTAACGAGCTTCAGCGTCAGCATGAAACTATGGATGCTCCTACTGTACTCCTGCACCTTCAAGGAGTTGAATGGTGAGGAAAGTAGGACTGCTAGATATTAGATCTAAGGAGCTTTTCCAATCTAGAATAACCGATGGCACTACTGTTGAGACTCATGTCCTAAAGATGATCAATCTGATTAAACAACTTGGACAGTTGGGATTCGTAATGGATGGAGGGTTGATCCAAGATTTGATCTTGCAATCACTTCCGGACTCTTTCTCACAATTTGTTGTGAATTTTTACATGAACAAGTTATATGTCAGCCTGCATAAGTTGCTTAAATATGTTGAAAACTGTAAAGAGTCACTTTCTAACCAAGAAAGACCAAATCTTACTAGTAGATGATTCTTCCAGGAAGCGGAAGAGGGCCAAAGGATCTTCTTAAAAGAAGAATAATTCAAAGAAGGTATAAGGAAAGGCATTAACTAAGGACACTAAGAACAAAACTGATGCAGATAGCAAAGGAGTTTTCTTCCACTGCAATAAGCCTGGACACTTGAAAGGAAACTGTAAGGAGCATCTTGCAGAGGCTAACCTGAAGAAGCTTAGTGAAGCTTCGGTTACAGATATAGGTTTGTTTATCATTGAAATAAATCTTTCTGTAAGTCAAGGTTCTACTTGGGTATTGGATATCGGCTATAGTTCTCACGTATGCAATCCAATGCAGAGACTAAGTAGAAGTAGAAAGCTAAACAAAGAGTAAGTAATCTTACATGTGGAGAATGGAGCAATGGTTGCTATATTAATCGTAGGAACTTATAGTTTAGCGTTGTTTACGGGCAAGTCTATTAAGTTAATAAGTTGTTATTATGTTCCAGTTCTCTTTAGAAACATTATTACTTCCGTTGTTGGTATAGGAAGGTTCTGGTATTATATTTAAGAACAATTATTGTTCTATTTATAATAATAATGTTTTGCTTGAAACTGGAAGATTACTTGATGGACTTTATAAACTTGACTTACATGAAAAAATAATTTTGCAAATTGAACAAACTAGTAAAAGAAAAGGAGATGATCATTCAAAGAGTTAAATATGTGTATTTGAAGAAATACAAGTTTGAATCATTTGAAAGGTTCAAAGAATTCAGAAGTGAAACAAATTGACAAAGTATTAAGATTCTTTGATCAGATCGAGGAAGGAATACTTGTACAATGAGTTTCTAGATCATCTCAAAATAGTATTTTTCTCATAATGGACACCTCTTGATACGCAATAATTGATTAGTATATCTAAAAGGAGAAATTGTACCTTGTTGGACATGGTGCGGTCCATAATGATTTTTACCGACATTCCAGTATCCATCTGGGGTTATGCCCTAGAAATGGCTGTATATCTACAAAATAAGGTAACCTCAATATCCGGCCCCAAGACTCCATAAAAGTTATGGATAGGGAGGATTCTTAGTCTTAAGTATGTTAAGATAAGGGGTTATCCAGCTTATGTGAAAAGATTTTAAAAGGATAAGTTTGGGACAAAAATCTGACAAGTGCAGATTTGTGGAACTTCCTAAAGTAAGTTTAGGATAAGAGTTCTATAATCCTACTAAGCAAAAGGTGTTTGTTGTGAAACACGCTGCCTTCTTGGATAAAGGTGTTTATCATTGAAGGAGCTAGTGGGAGGATAATAGATCTTGAAGGAGTTCAAGAACCACAAAGCATTTTTAGTCAAATCGAGGAACCTGTAGATAATCCTATTGTACCACAACCGAATCGTAAATCTGGAAGAGTACCAAAGATATCTAGGAGGTATGGATTCATCATAGAAGATGATGATGAGGTACGCATCATAGAGGATGATGATCAGTTATATACGATGAGGCTATGAGTAGTAAACACTCAAAGAAATGGCAGATGGCCATGAAATCAGAAATGGACTCCATGTATGAGAAGCAAGTATAGACTCTGGTTACTCCACCAAAAGGCATAGTGCCTAAAGGGTGTATATGGGTCTTTAAGAGAAAGATTGGGGCAAATGGCAAGGTGAAGACCTATAAGACCAGACCTATTTAAAAGGTTTCAAATAAAGTCAAAGAGTTGACTGTGATAAAATCTTATTACCAGGTAATGCTCAAGTCCATTTGGATTTTACTTGCGATTGTAGCTTATTATTGCTAAATCTGGCAAATGGACGTGGAGACGCCCTTCCTCAATAAAGACTTGAGGAGAATGTATGTATGATACAACCAGAGGAATTTGTTTCAAAGGTTGAAGCAAATATGATGAGTGGGTTTTATACCTACGAATCAGGTCTTGTTAGACTTAATTATTGTGGTCTTTAAGTATTTTTAGTATTGTTTTATTCGTTTTTGTGTGTGTTTATTGTATGATTGGAGCTGGAGGGGCATAAGGGTAAATTTGGAGCTTAAAGGACATTTAATGGCATTTTTGTAAATATGTGGGCATGACCTAGCGCCATAGGCGCTAGGATTAATAATACTATAGCGCCAAAGGCGCTAGGGCACGACTTTGGGTGCTGAGTTGCGGCTGGATGAGGAAAAAGAAGCTCATATGGAAGAGGATTTAGATTATTATTGATCAGATTTAGAGAAGGAAACAAAGAGGGAACTTGGAGACTTTTATTATTATTATTCTACTTTTCTAGAGTTTTTTGAGGAGTTTTACCGTAGATTATTATTGTTCAAGTGCTGGATATTGATGTGGTGTGAACTTTACTTTGGATTTTTATTCAATAATTGGGTTTGATCAATCTACTTCTTCTTATTTCAATTGATTGTTTATTCTTCATGTTCAGTTTTGATCCCATAATGGCTTTTGGTTCAGTCATGAACTAATCTCCATTATGGGATTCTAACGGATTTTAATATGTAGTCTAATTATAAGCTTGATTGTTAGGTTGTTTTGCATATCATAAGGAATTTCTATCATGATTGTTTTGCATGTATGAATGCTTGATCACCATTCGATATCAGTGCTTGTATGGAATTGAAAAATAACATATAAGTATGGATTGTAATCATGATAGCTTGCGAATATGAGGCTTAATTAGATAGCTTAATATTTTGTGAATCAGATAGAAATATACTGTTTCACCGTAGGAGTCAAAATAAGGGCTTGTGCTTTAAATCAATATAATTGTAATTTCACATAGAAATATAGTGATTTTGGTTATAGTGGTGATTACATGACGTCTATTGAGTATGGATGTTATGTAAGTAGGTCATAATACATTGACAAATGGTTATATCTATTTTAGTGTCCTTGGCTACTTTTCTGTGATATGTGAATTTACTAGCATGATAGTGGTAATTAGATGAACTATTAAATGAAGGTAGGATCCCATTAATTTCAAGTTTGATATATTTTGTTAGTATTTGCATCTTTAGTTGTTAATTTGTTTAGAAATAATTTTGTCACCAAAATCAAGTCATTAGTTTAGGCAAATAAGTATAGTGATAGGACTTGCATAGTGATTAAATTTAGCACTTTCTCTGTGGGACGATACTCTACTTCCTCTGTATTACTTGTTGACCACGTATACTTGCGTGAGTTAGAGCTCTTTTATTAAAGACTAAAAAGGAGGCAACAAGTTTTTGGCGCCGTTGTCGGGGCAAGGCGTTTAAATTTTTATTATTATCATCAGTTTTAAGCTATATTGTTTGACTTAGACAAATCTAATCTTTTCTCATTTCTATTTTTATTTCTGTTTTGGTTTCAGGTACTTGTAGAATTTATATGCACACACGATCATCCAACTCAGAATTGACACCAGCACATGATAATATTGACAGCAAAGGTTGGAAAGCAAGAGTGCGTAGAAATTTACAAGCACAGTTGGAAGGAACTATTCCGAATATGGCGGAAGAGCGAAGAGAGGAGCATAAAGCTTTGCGGGACTATTCTATGCCGAATATTAATGAACTGCAGTCTAGCATAGTCAGACCGGCAATAGCAGCAAATACCTTTGAGATAAAACCGGGAACCATTCAAATGGTGCAGAATTCGGTTCAGTTTGGGGGTGCTGCTACAGACGATCCTAATGACCATCTATTGAGCTTCATTGAAATATGCGATACATTTAGGTACAATGGGGTGACGGAGGATGCTATCCGACTAAGATTATTCCCATTCTCATTAAGGGATAGAGCGAGAAGTTGGCTTCATTATTTGCCTTTAGGATCAATTACTACATGGGAGGACCTAGCACAGAAGTTCTTAGCCAAGTTTTTCCTCATGGCGAAAACTGCGAAGATGAGGACAGCAATCTCTCAGTTCGAGCAACAACAGGGTGAATCCTTATACGAGGCCTGGGATAGATACAAGGAGATGCTAAGGAAGTGTCCGCACCATGGGGTGCTAGATTGGATGGTGATCAACACATTTTATAATGGATTGGGATGGCAGTCTAGGCAGATGGTAGATGCAACTGCGGGAGGAGCTTTAGGGGCAAAGAGCTATGACGAGGCTTATAACCTTATCGAGACAATGGCAGCGAATGATATCCAGAATCCTACAGCCCGAATGCTACAGCCCAGAGTTGCAGGTTTGTTGGAAGTTGATGCTATTACCCAGTTGTCAGCACAGATGGCGGCCATGGCAAAGAAAATAGATTTGTTGTCGGAAAGCAAAGCCAAGTCGGTTGCCTTCGTATGTGAGATTTGTACGGGGTCGCACTCAACAGATCAATGTGCTATCAACTCGGAGTCAGTTCAGTATGTGAACACTTACAGGAAAGACCAAGGACAGTTTCAGAACACATACAACCCCAACAACCGCAATCATCCAAACTTTAGTTGGTCAAATAATCAAGGAAATCAGCAACAACAGTTTCAGCAGAATCAACAGTTTCCATCTCAGCCAGCGCAGCAACAGTTTGCTCCACGACCACCTTTTCCCCCGGAATTTTCTCAACAACAACATCAGACTCCAAATGCACCTCAGCAAGAAAAGAAATCAGAAATGGAGGAGATGATGTTGAAGTACATGGCAAATACAGAGGTGATGATCAAAAGCCAGGCAGTGGCTATTAAAAATCTGGAAACTCAGATGGGGCAAATGGCGAATATGCTTAACAGCAGGCCCCAGGGTTCAATGCCAAGTAACACAGAGGCAAATCCACGGCGAGAGGGTAAAGAACAGTGTCAGGCCATAACACTAAGATCGGGAAAGCAATATGCAGGAACTGTACCAGGTACTGCAGCACCTAGTTTACAAGGGGGTGACACTGGGGTTGAAACTGAGAAAGAAATTGAGGCTGATCAGAAAGAGAAGAAGGATGAGTCCGAGTCGTAGCAAACAGAGAAGGATAAAGCGAGTTCAGATAAGAAGCCCGTGACTACAGTACCACAAGTTCACCCTCAAGTTCCGTATCCGCAGAGATTGAACAAGCAGATGGACGATAAACAGTTCAGAAAGTTTTTGGAGGTTTTTAAGAAACTGCAGATCAACATACCCTTCGCGGAGGCATTGGAACAAATGCCAAGTTATGCAAAGTTCATGAAGGGTATACTGTCAAGGAAGAGAAGGTTAGACGAATTTGAGACAGTGGCCTTGACGGAGGAATGCAGTGCGGTGCTTCAGCGTAAATTACCTCCAAAGTTGAAAGGCAGTTTCACAATTCCATGCACGATCAAAAAGATGAGCTTCGATAAATGTTTGTGTGATCTTGGGGCAAGTATTAACCTGATGCCTTTGTCTGTATTCAGTCAGTTGGGATTACCGGAACCAAGGCCAACAAATATTTCCCTACAGTTAGCTGATAGATCTATCACATATCCACGGGGGATAGTGGAGGACGTACTGGTGAAAGTGGACAAATTTATCTTTCCGGCGGACTTCATCATTCTGGATTATGAGGAAGACAAAAATATACCAATCATACTAGGGAGACCATTCCTAGCCACGGGGAGGACTTTGATAGACGTGCAGAAAGGAGAGCTTACAATGCGGGTACATGATCAGGAGGTGACATTTAACGTCTTCAAGGCAATGAAGCTCCCAACCGATGAAGAAGAATGCTTTAGAGTAGACTTGGTGGATAGTATAGTGCATGATGAAGTTGAGAGTTTGTTGGGCTATGAACCACTCCAGAGAGTGATTGCTGAAAATTCCGATTTGGAGGATGAAGAATGTGCCGAACTTGTGTAATATCTGGAGACCAACCCCAAATTCGGAAAATTCAGAGCACCTATCGAGCCACTTACGAAAGCGGGAGGGACATTTGAGGTGGACAGGGCAAAGCTGGAAACGATTGAGAATTTACCTCCACCTACGTCTGTAAGAGGTGTCCGCAGCTTTCTTGGACATGCAGGCTTCTACAACAGATTCATCAAGGACTTCTCCAAGATAACTAAACTATTGTGCAGTTTATTGGAGAAGGATGCACAGTTCAAATTCGATGAGGCTTACATGAGGGCTTTTGAGCACTTAAAGAGAAAATTAACTTCAGCACCAGTTATCACAGCACCAGATTGGGCATTGCCGTTTGAGCTGATGTGTGATGCCAGTGATTACGCAGTAGGGGCTGTTTTGGGGCAAAGGAAGGCGAAGATGTTTAATGTGATATACTATGCCAGCAAGACCCTTACGGATGCACAATTAAATTACACCACCACAGAAAAAGAGTTATTGGCAATGGTGTATGCCTTTGATAAATTTCGGTCATATCTGATAGGCACAAAGGTGCAGGAGTTTGATTTGGAGATCAAGGACAGAAAGGGGACCGAAAACCAAGTGGCAGACCACTTATCTCGACTAGAGCAGCAGGAAAGGAAGATAGATGGCATAGTTAAAATTAATGAATCCTTTCCGGATGAGAAGTTGTTTGTGGTGCAAGGGGAGGTGCCATGGTTTGCAGACTACGCGAATTATTTGGTGAGTAAGATGATCCCTTCTGACTTGGTGGGGCATCAAAAGAAAAAGTTCCTGCATGATGTTAAATGGTATATATGGGATGAGCCGTATTTGTTTAAATAGTGTACGGATCAAATGATAAGAAGGTGTATCCCATATAGTGAGACCGAGGGGATTTTACATGATTGCCATTCTTCTGTATATGGAGGACACTACGGAGGAGAGAGAACAGCGGCTAGAGTACTACAAGCAGGATTCTACTGGCCGATAATTTTTAAAGATGCTTACAGTTTTGTGCAACGGTGCGATAGATGTCAGAGAGTGGGTAATATTTCAAAGAGGAATGAAATGCCTTTGAATACAATCCTCGAAGTAGAAGTTTTCGACGTGTGGGGGATTGATTTCATGGGTCCTTTTATGTCTTCGTGCGGTAATCTCTACATCTTGCTAGCAGTTGACTATGTATCGAAATGGGTAGAAGTGGCAGCACTCCCAATAAATGATGCCAAGGTAGTCCTAAAGTTTTTACATCGAAGTATCTTCACTAGATTTGGGACTCTGAGGGCTATTATTAGTGATGAAGGTAGTCACTTCTGCAACAGGCAGTTCACAGCTTTGTTGGCTAAGTATGGGGTGAACCATCGTATTGCTACAGTTTACCACCCACAGACGAACGGCCAAACGAAAGTGTCTAATCGAGAAGTAAAAAGAATCCTCGAAAAAATTGTGAATCCGACGAGGAAAGATTGGTCCTTAAAGCTAGATGACGCTGTGTGGGCATATAGGACTGCGTACAAAACTCCGTTGGGTATGTCACCGTTTTAGCTAGTTTATGGAGAAGCTTGTCATCTTCCTATAGAGCTAGAGCACAAGGCATATTGGGCAATTCGGAAGTTGAACTTTGATTCGACAGCTGCAAGGGAGAAGCGTTTACTCCAAATCAATGAGTTGGACGAATTTCGACTAAGGGCTTATGAAAACTCGAAGCTGTACAAGGAGAAGATGAAGAAATGGCATGATCGTAAGATCATCGAAAGAATATTTGAACCGGGACAAAGAGTTCTACTTTTCAACTCCAGACTTAAACTTTTTCCTGGGAAGCTGAAATCAAGATGGTCAGGACCATTCACAGTGAAGACGGTCTTTCCGCATGGTGCGATTGAAGTGTATGATAAATTATCGGACCAGTCGTTCAAAGTGAATGGCCAGAGGTTGAAGCATTATTTTGGGGATGAGGTAGACAGACAGAAAGTCACCTTAATCCTTTCCGCAACTTGAGATTCAGAGACAGTCAAGCTAATTGACTATAACTTAGCGCTATCTGGGAGGCAACCCAGCTTTTAAGTTTTCTGTTTTGCTTTTGTTTAGTCAATTAATTTTGTTAAAAAAAAAGGGGCTTTGTTACTAACTTGAGGCTTTGGGTTGATTTGTGTGCAGATAGCAGCTAAAAATGGGAAAAATTGGCCAAGTATGCGTGTCAGCGCCGACAGCGCTCCACAAGTCATTAAACTAGCGCTAGCGGCGCTCAAATGAGCCTAAGACACTGCATACCAGCGCTCTAGGCGCTTTTCTTTCCCAACTCAAAGCGCTCTAGGCACTAAGCAAACAAACAGCTACTGCAACGTAGCGCCAGAGGCGCCCGATCCAGCACACACGCAAGCGCCAGCAGTGCTACCCTAACCCCATAGCTACTGCAATTCAGCGCCAAAAGCGCCCAAACCAACACAACCCATAGCGCCAGCAGCGCTCCCCCAAACCACTAGACACTGCAAGGTAGCACTGTCAGCGCCCAATGCTATACAAACACCAGCGCCAACAGCGCTCAACCCAGAATTTTTAAAAAAAACCCTAGGCTCCCCACAATAACATTTCATCTCTTTCTTTTCCCCAAGTCGGCAGCCTCTCTCACTCATTCACCATTCAAAGCCGCCACCTCCCATCTCCTTTTTCCATAGTTGCCGACCAAAGCTAGTTTCTAGCAACAAAGCAACAACAAACTGACACCCACTCTCACAACCATTGCTGGTACATAACTTTTGCAATCAAGGAACTCTCTTTCATAGCCAAAGCGGATTGAAGATTCCACACATGGGTGTTTCCAATTTTCAAGTAAGTTTTACATTGTTGAGCAATTAGAACTTGAAATTGTTGGCTAGAGATTGAATTGCTAGTATTTGGAGTAAATCCTTGGTTTTGATTGTGAACCCAATTGAGTTTATGTTGGCTCAATTGGGATTGGGTTGAACCTTCAATTGTCTATCTATATGCTTGCAAATTGTGGGAGATTTCATTGTACTTGATTGGGTCACTCTAAGATTGGGGGAACTATTGTACAAGGGTTTTTAAAGTGTGCACACCAAGTGTTCGACAGTTTGCCCCAATGAAGTTTTGAGTTGTTTTGGGTCTTGATTGTGCTTAATTGGTTATTAATGGCTCCCAAAAGGCATAGAGGGGAAAGCTCAGGTTCGTCAGCTGTTGTGAAATATGATAAGAATAAATTTGTTAGCCCTCAAGCGTCCGACAGGTATAAAAACTGGTCGTCAGGGAAGTCCCTAATTCCTGAGCGTGGGTTGCTACCTATTGAGCGGGTAGATGGGGAATTAGCTCAAATGATACGCAGCCGAAATTGGATGGTATTTACTGCACAACCCGAGCCAGCTGCAGTTAATATTGTGAAGGAGTTTTATGCCAATGCTAAAGAAGCTAATGGGAATCTGGTTATGGTTCGGGGTCAGGAAATAAATGTGGGGCGTAAAGCTATTAATGCGTATTATGGGTTACAAAAGATTCACAATGATGGCTATACGAAATACATGCAACAGGATTTGGACTATTCTGAGATCATAGTAGCCCTCTGTGAGCCAGGGACAGAATGGAAGCTGACTGACCAACAAGAAGCTGTGCACTTCCCGTCATCCAAGTTGAGCAGATATGGGAAAACGTGGCATGCTTTTATATGTGCCAAGTTGATGTCGTGCCGCCATATGAGCGATGTAATTAATCAGCGGGCGGTGTTATTGTTTTGCATTGCCAACGGAAAGACAGTGGATATTGGGGAGGTAATTCATGAATCTATCGTGCACGCTCTTGAGGGTAGTACCACAGGTGGACTGCCTCATCCTTCCTTGATCACAGATTTGTGCCGTCGTGCTGGGGTCAAGTGGGATAAAGATGAACTTATGCAAGCCCCATTGCCTCCAATTGATCATGCTGCAATGGGACAGTACAGAGTACGGGGTGGAGGTGAGTTGCACCCTAGGGGTTTAGGTTTCATTCTACCACAGCAGCAGCCGCAGGAACAGCCACCACCTGTTGAGGATCCGGTTCCAGCCCCCACTGTAGTTGAGACTATCCGCCAAGACCTTCGGCACCATACTAGACGGATAGATTTAGTGGCAGGATCGATTCATAGGGGTTTTGATCGGATGACTCGGCAGCAGAGTCGACTTGCTAGCGCCAGGCAGAGATTTATGCGTATAATGTAAATTGTTCCACAGCCTTGGCCGATATGTTTGGGCGGTTGAATCCTACAGCAGGACCATTCCAGTTTCCACCAGCTCCTCTTCTATCTATTTACCCACCACCTGTTTCACCTCTTGATGCGGATGATGATGATGACGCTGCCGATGGCAGTGATGATGAGTAGTGCTTCATCAGGGGAGTCCTCTGTTCTTAATCTCTTCTTATTTTTCAATGAGGACATTGTCTTGTTCAGTTTGGGGGGTAGTTTTTTTGTTTCATGCATATAGATTGTTATGTTTCATTGTATTTAGACTTGTTGCATGGTAGTTACATTGCATTTTAGGTTGTGTTATGCATCTAGTTTCATGAATTAAGCATAAATTGATATAGTATCTAATGTGGCCAATGATAAGACTGGTTTCATGGTTTTAACTTAAGAAGAATTGAAAACTAGTGCTTAGTGATGACGTTGATTATGAAGTGCAGTTTAACTTGTCTGAAACTTTTGTTAGCTAGGAAAGCACATAATCAATTGTTTTGATCAATTTAATTCAAATTGTTGCATAATTTTCTTCTGGTGGAAGATTTGAGTTAACACTTGATAAAATCGGTGAAACGTCCATTAAATCAAAAACAGGCAAGAATCTAAGTTTGGGGGAATCTTGGGGTTTGAAAAAAAAATTGAAAATTTTGAACCTTTCCCGATTAAAGAATGGATCATGTGGTGGGTTGAGATGGAGCGTAAAACGCACTCACTCATAAACACATGGAACGAGATGGAGCGTAAAACGCACTCGTTCAAAAGAAAGTGAGATGGAGCATAAAATGCACTCACTAGAGAACAACAATTGTTTGAATTCCTAGGGAAGGGTTTAAAAAGGATTTAAATGTGTTAAATAACCCTCGTGGTACCCCTATGCTTAGCGATTGCTTGAATCAGTTGAATTGGTTGTGCTCACAGGTTGAATTGAGTTAAAATTGAAAGTTTTCCTCTAAGAAGTTAATTATGTGATTGATTTGAATTGCGATTGATTAAAATGGTTGATATTCACACACGCACAACATGGGTGATGACAGGTGTAACTTAACTCATTGATTAAAGTTAGAAACTTTGCATTGGTTAGAGGTTCTGCTTAAGTACTGTATGATATCTTTGAGGCCTAGTGTGGATACTATGTTGGTTGATTGATTAATTCGTAGGCATGTTAGTTAATTTGCATTTGCATCATTGCATTGCTTGGGGACAAGCAATTAGTTAAGTTTGGGGGTATTTGATGAGTGGGTTTTATACCTACGAATCAGGTCTTGTTAGACTTAATTATTGTGGTCTTTAAGTGTTTTTAGTATTATTTTATTCGTTTTTGTGTGTGTTTATTGTAGGATTGGAGCTGGAGGGGCAGAAGGGTAAATTTGGAGCTTAAAGGACATTTAATGGCATTTTTGTAAATATGTGGGCATGACCTAGCGCCAGAGGCGCTAGGATTAGTACTACTATAGTGCCAGACTCGCTAGGGCACGACTTTGGGTGCTGAGTTGCGGCTGGAGGAGGAAAAAGAAGCTCATATGGAAGAGGATTTAGATTATTATTGATCAGATTTAGAGAAGGAAACAAAGAGGGAACTTGGAGACTTTTATTATTATTATTCTACTTTTCTAGAGTTTTTTGAGGAGTTTTACCGTAGATTATTATTGTTCAAGTACTGGATATTGATGTGGTGCGAGCTTTACTTCGGATTTTTATTCAACAATTGGGTTTGATCAATCTACTTCTTCTTATTTCAATTGATTGTTTATTCTTCATGTTCAGTTTTGATCCCATAATGGCTTTTGGTTCAGTCATGAACTAATCTCCATTATGGGATTCTAACGGATTTTAATATGTAGTCTAATTATAAGCTTGATTATTAGGTTGTTTTGCATATCATAAGGAATTTCTATCATGATTGTTTTGCATGTATGAATGTTTGATCACCATTCGATTTCAGTGCTTGTATGGAATTGAAAAATAATATATAATATGGATTGTAATCATGATAGCTTGCGAATATGAGGCTTAATTGGATAGCTTAATATTTTGTGAATCAGATAGAAATACACTGTTTCACCGTAGGAGTCAAAATAAGGGCTTGTGCTTTAAATCAATATAATTGCAATTTCACATAGAAATATAGTGATTTTGGTTATAGTGGTGATTACATGACGTCTATTGAGTATGGATGTTATGTAAGTAGGTCATAATACATTGACAAATGGTTATGTCTATTTTAGTGTCCTTGGCTACTTTTCTGTGATATGTGAATTTACTAGCATGATAGTGGTAATTAGATGAACTATTAAATGAAGTTAGGATCCCATTAATTCCAAGTTTGATATATTTTGTTAGTATTTGCATCTTTAGTTGTTAATTTGTTTAGAAATAATTTTGTCACCAAAATCAAGTCATTAGTTTAGGCAAATAAGTATAGTGATAGGACTGATGCATAGTGATTAAATTTAGCACTTTCTCTGTGGCACGATACTCTACTTCCTCTGTATTACTTGTTGACCACGTATACTTGCGTGAGTTAGAGTTCTTTTATTAAAGACTAAAAAGGAGGCAACAAAATCGTGTATGTAAGCTACAATGATCCATTTATAGATTGAAACAAGCTTCTCAAAGATGGAACATTCATTTTGATGAGACAATCAAAAGAGTTTGATTTTATCAAAAACGAGAATGAACCTAGTGTGTACAAAAGGGTCAGTGGGAGCACTGTGACATTCCTAGTATTATATGGTGATATACTACTGATAAGGAATGACACACCAATGATACAATCAGTAAAGATAAAATTGTCTAAATATTCCTCTATGAATAACTTGGGAGGAGCATCCTATAAATTGAGGATATAAATCTATATAGATAGATTTAAAAGGATGTTCGGCTTGACCTAATGAACGTATATTCATTCGATGCTAAAAGCGTTTAGCATGGCAAACTCCAAGATAGGTCTCATGATGATGAGCCATGGAGTGAATCTCTCTAAAATTGTCTCCAATTTAAAGAGAGGTCACATGAGTTACTATTATGTATGTAATGAATATACAAGGCCTGATGCTGATCAGTTATATTCTGGAGAAGATCACTGTAAGACAGTGAAAACATATTTAAGTACTTAACTGGTATTGAGGATGTGATCATGATTCATGGTGTGTCTGAATTAAAACTAGAGAGTTAAACAAACTCAAGTTTTTCAGGCTGACCAAGACGATAACAAATCCACTTTAGGGTAAAACGTTACCTTGAATTGTGGTGTAGTGAATTGGAAAAGTTCTGAACAGCAAAAAGTTACTGGTTTAGTGACAAAGACAAAGTATATAGTTGTAAATGAAGCTGCAAGTTGATTGTTTGGATGAAAAGTTCATTACAGAACTAGAAATAGTTCCTAAGTCTCATCTTGGATTCAAACATGTGTTGCGGCACTTTCATTTGATTAGAGGAATCATTAAAAGATGAGAAGTCACTATAGAGATAGTGGACTCTCAAGAACAACATTGCATATCCATTTACTGAAGCTTTATCCAACAGCAGGATGATCGTCACTTAGAGAATAAGGGTATTAGATACCATGGCGATTGGCTTTAGTACAAGTGGGAGATTGAAAATAGTATGCACACAAGCCAATCATATTTAATATGATGTAGCATATACTTTGTAATCTTATTCGGTTATTAAAGGCATTTTACTTTATCTGCATTATGCTGTTATTTTAAATGTGATAAACCCATAGTTTTAAGCAATGTTTTAGAATCATGATGGTGATCATGCTAATGAGATCTAAATTCTAGATAACTCACAAACTAAAATCGTTTCTAATCGTTGGATTACTAAAAAGGGGATTAGTGAATCCGGATAGATTAGTACATACGTTGTTTGCTCTTAGGAAGAGGGTGATTGATCTCATAATCATTTGTGTGGAGACACTAAAGTAAGTATGTAGGTGCTTATTGGAGAATAAGTTCACTGAACGTGGCTCGCTAAGGAATACCTAATGGAGTTTTACTCGCCTGTCAATAGGAATTCCTCTAGTGATAGTAGTACAAGTGATCCTTGGACTTGAGATCATCACAGTATCTTGTATATGATGAGTTATACTTTGACATGTCCCTTAAGACCTTTAGGGTATATCAAAGAGTATGATTGGGTATAATAAGTTATATATGGAGATAGGTGAATGATCAACAAAGAATCTACCACATCTAGTAAAAGATGTGAATGTCCTATGTGATTCGATAAATGACAACTCAGTAGTCCTTGGCAAGGCAGAATGAAATTAGAAAGGAGTTTTTAATTTGTATTATTTAGAGTTGTGTATTTGGGAATCAAAATACATATAATTAAATAAAGTAAGACTTGACAGTAATTTCATGTCTTATATTTAATTGGGACATTGTATGGTAGAAGGATTGAATTGTACGGTAACTATGCACTAAAAGGTTCTTTTGTGATTAATGTTGAAATCTATATTATCTGGAAAGTCGTTGATCGCTAAGGGGGCTTACCCTTATTGTAGAATAAATATTATTTAATTAAATAAATTAAATAGTTTTATTTATTTATTTAAATAAGTTTAGAATTGTTCTAATTAATTTTTTCACAACCGGTTTAATATGGAGAACCTAAAGGGTCACACCGCAAAAGAAAAATATTTGTTTAAGAAGTAAATGACATAATTGTAATAATAAGTTAAGTGTATTTAATTTAATCTATGGAGATAGAATAAATTAAATAGCTTAATATTTATTATTTAATATTTTAGAAATATTAAATATAAATTAATAAGAGGAGTCTTATTATTATTATTACTATTACTATTATTTAATTCCTAATAGGGATTGAGAATTAATTAATAGAAGTACTCTCTCATGAATTCCTAATTAGATTAGGAGTTTAATTTAATTAATTTAATTAGAATAGAAACCCTAATCCTAAATAGTTTAGGGGAGGGTTTTCCTACATCTATAAATAAGAGAAGTCTTATCATAGATTAGGGTTACACACTATTGCATAAGAATTGTGGAGAGTACTTACAATTTCTATAGAGATAGAAACTAGGGTTTTGCCAACACCCATCTTCTTGAACAAGTATTATTCCTTGGTGAATCACCTCTAGAGGCCAAACACTTGGGTGGCAAACGTTGACCAAATGAAGGAATTTAATCGGTGGAATTCAAGGAGAACGCGAAGGAATTGGAGTTGAACTTGTACCTGAGGAAGCTAGAATTCTACAAGGGTATAATTCTTATTCTCCATCTCTTTCGTTTAATTAATAATTGTGCATAAAGAAAGATCATAGTGATGGTTTGTATGAAAATTTTTAAAATCTGATTTTATCGCGCTTCCGCTTTATTTATGTAATTTGATTGCATGTTCGCGTTATACAAACCTAACATAACTAACATTCAAAGAGAGAGTATTCAATACAAACTATAAGTTGGGTTCCATTGGAATCTTAGAAATAAAAGTTTAGTTCATGATAGCTCTAAATAACATCATATTCAATTTACATAACATGGTTTTGGAATTACAAAACAAGAATGAAATATTAGAAAATAGAATGATAAAACCCTTTTTAGAATGATTCCCAATTGCTTGCTTGGTAGTATCTTCTTTCCTAGCTTTCCTTCTCAAAATTGCATTCCTTAGCTCCTTGGTGATGTTATGGTCGTTCTTCCTTCTCTCTAATTCTTCTCAATGATAGGTTCCATCTTCCATTTGTAATCCATCTGAGCTCAATAATCTGATCAATCTCTCTCTTCATGTCTCAATCAAGCTCTTGCAAATCCTCTCAAGCCATCCCACTATCGGCAGAACAAGACAAACCCAGCCGCTGACAATTCCCGACGAGCCCGCCCCGATGCCAGTTTTGGCCTGGGGAGCTCACCCCGGCGCAAATTTAAGCTATAATCTCGTGCCACAGCGCGGGCCAGATTTCCAAAATTACGAAAATGGTCACTAAGCCCAAAAATTCCAGAAATGACCATCTGAAGCCGCCTCCTACAAAACCAATGCAATAATAAGTAAAATAATACTAAAAATACTTAAAAATAGCGAAGAATTTAGCCTGAAAGATATCCAATTCATAGGTATAAAACTCACTAATCAAATACCCCCAAACTTAAGATTTTGCTTGTCCTCCAGCAAAAACAAGAGAAATAAAAATGCACAAAGCAACCTAACTACATGAATGCAAATGCATAATCTATAAACCTAAAGCAGCAGACCAACATAGGATATGGATAACAGGCCTCAATAATCAGGAACTAGCATTTCAGCAAAACTTCAAATTCATACCCGTCAGAAATGTAATAACACACCAATCTCATCAAAAATTTAACCCTTACGTGAGTGTGTGTAGTCAATATATCAAACTAATCAAAATCTCAATCCAATCCATGAACCACGGTGCTCGAATAAAGATAAGACGATAAATAGACAACTCTTAGCACCCCTCTTATTCACTTGTTTTCACTATTTTTTTTATCAACGAGTGCGTTTTACGCTCCATCTCGTTGATTATTAATTCTTATTCTTGACTTGTGCAATGTCTATCTTTATTAGGCTATTCAATCTAACCCATGTAGCAAACTTTCCACCGATGACTCCCTAACCAGATGGTTTTAGGGCACCGAGCGTAGAGACACTCCAAAGGGCTTACTTGTTTGAATGGCAAAGGCCACAAAAATAGACTAGTCAAGATATGCTCATATATGTCTAATGTAACGATTGAGAATTTGTACTTAGCCATTTTGAATATATTTAAATAAAATAAATTTTTATGAATATATTATATGTTATGTGTTTAAAGGTCGTATTATGATCTAAATTGTGTTTACGTGTTAGAAATTTCGAATTTGGATTTCGTAGAAGAAAATAAATTTTTTCTAAAAAAAAAGCGTAAAAATACTATTCACCCAAAAACGCTTTTGCGTCTTTTTGATTTTTCAAAGAATACGCGAATATTAATATTACGAGAAAAGATGGAATATCCAATAAAATTTGAAAACGAAAAACGTAGTTTTTCGACTGTGGAATGAATTTCGTTAGAATACGAGTATAATACGAAATATTATATGAAAGAATGAAAGAATAAATACGAGTATAATATGAAATATTATACGGTAGAATACGAGATTAATACGAGGTATAATACGAGTAGAATACGAATATTATACGTAGTATATACGAATATGTAACTAGGAATCCAAGTGAATTGTTTTCGACCAATCAGATGCAAGCATGATGTAACCATGACATCATCTTCAAAGAAGCACAAATATGATGTCATCATGATGTCATAATGATGTCACATTGGACAATGATGCGAACGATGATGTCACGTTGGAAGATGATGTCATCATGATGTCATAATGATGTCATGGATGCAAAAAGACTATTTTGCCCTAACTCTACCTAGCCTATAAATATGAAGCTTTGCAAGCTTAAAACAACTTGCTAATTCACAAAATCAAAGAGCAAAGTTACTCTCTAGATATATATTTCATGTATTGAAGTTGCAAAGAAATAGTTAAGCTTGCAACTACAAGAGGTAGAATTCCTAGTCGTTGTTATATTCAATTTTCTTTCATTTTATAGTTGAAAAGCTCAAGAACATAAGTGGTTACCATGTACGATCTTTTTCGACTAAGTGTTTCTTCATGTGTTCTTGAGAAAAAGTCATAAAACTCTATATAAGTATGTTTATGATTTTCTTATTTGATGTTATAAGTGGTAGAACATGATGGCCTAGCTAATTAATGCTTGTGTCATCAAGTTTTAAGTAATCGAAATGAAGAATGATGGAACTTAGTTTTCATATGTTCTTCGTGTTCTTCATGTTCTTGAGAAAAGTCATAAAACTCTATATAAGTAGGTTTATAATTTAGTTATTTTTATGTTATTGAAGTTAATTGAGTGTTAGAACATGATAACATAACATTTTGATGTTTGTGGTATCATATTTTATCAAATGAAATGAAGACGTTATGAACAAATCACACTTCTGACGTTTCTGTCCATTTTTCGAAACTGTAAAGTCTGAATATGCTTCTGATTTATAAAAGAAAGTTGTAGAGGGGAAAATTCTAATGAGAATAGGCTCAAGAATCACCTAAAAATGTTTTTGTATGAAAGAGTTATGGCTGTTTTAGTGCTGTTGGGTCTAGCTGTCAATATTTCTGCGGGAGCAGTTTTTAATATGCTTTTATAAGCTTCATAACACTTAATGTATAAAGAGTTAACATGTGATTTTTATATCAAAAGAAAGCTCTGGAAGTAAGCTAAACACATAATTAAGAATCACCCAAAAATGTTTTGAAACGAAGAAGTTATGGTCGTTTAGCGAGTCGGGGTCCTGCAGTCTACAAACTGCAAGGCATTCGGGAATTGGACCTTAAAAATAAGGTTTTGTGTATGTAAATTTTTTTTGTTCATGCCACCTATGGGAGTAGTTAGGCCATGTTATAAATAGTTCACGGTCCAAAGTTGAGACCATTCCGAGGTTGGTTGAACGTAATTATGGATTAAATAAGTTTTGAAATCGATTATTGAAAAAGTTAAAAATACGAAGTTAGGTTCATGTTTAAAAGCTAGTTAAGATGAACTATAATAAGAGTCATGTGATGATTAATTGGTGTGTCTATGTGATTGATATTGTGTAGGGTAATTGAAGAGCAATTTATTGTAATCCTTAAAGAACGCATAAGGCAAGTTTCTAACTCTCATTCGATTTATGTATTGAATGTAAGTTTCCTAAACTTTCTCAATCTTTATATTTGAGTAAGTATCTCAACTTCATTTGATTTCTATATTGAATGCAAGTACTCCTAAACTTTTCACAAGTATTCAAGCTATGTTATGCATAATCTGTTAAAGCTTTCAAGTTCTATTATTCACGAACTGCTTATGAATGATTGTCGATGCTATTTGACTCAGCTAAACAAATGTTTAAATATTCTATCGATTGAATTATAAATCTTTGAAATATTATTGATGTTAAGTAGAGTTATCCAACTGAATTGTTTTGGTTAGGATTCTAATGCATGTATGAGATGAACAACCCTAATATTAGGGGCAGTTTTAATCAGTTAAATCCGACAAGGCCGTGAGGTGCCTAAACCAAACGCATATAGTCGTTTAAAATAGAATGTTGATCAACATAGAGTACTATAGGCTGATCACCTAGAAGTGCTCGTAAGCATATCGGTTTGCGGTTTAAATACGGTGAAACCTTTTTATGAATAAAAATAAAAGTTCAAGGTCTTATGACCGCTCAGTATGTCGTTTCGAAAATCAATTCAAACAAAAGTAAATTGTTATTCCAGTTTATTCAGAATATTTCTCAACTATTGTTCAGTTGTTGAATAATGATGATATGATTCTTGAATTTGTTGTTATTAAACTGTTATACTTGCTGAGAAATTAAATGCTCATTCTTGCTTTAAATCAAATATTTTCAGTTAAAACCGAGACTGCCGAAGGTTCCCGAAGGGACAAAGGCAAAGGAAAAGTTAACGAATAGGATTATATTATCCTAATATGTAATAGTTTATATTATGAAGGATTTATTCTTAAGAATGATGTAATATTTATTATTATTATGACGATGAATGATGTAATGGTTATAGAACCTGGGATTTGAGTGAGACATATTGTAATAATATAGTAATTGCATTTATGTCAATATTATTGTGATAAATGGGTAGTACCGTGATGCACTGGACCCAGGTTTAAAGGTAGACCTGGATTTGGGGGCGTTACAGGTTGGTATCAAAGCTTTAGGTTATAAACCTTAGGTGGGGGAAATACCTTAGGAATATGACCTTAGAGAAGTTAGTCAAGAGATAAACTCAAATAGAGTTTTTAAGGGATGAATTGAGGAAATTCATCAAAAGATAATAAAAGTAAAAGCAAAACTTAAAATAAATTATATTTGTTATGTGATATTAATAAATATATTTTGTTACTATAGCTTATGTATAAGGTTATCTTTTATGAATCCCATCATTATGATAGTAATAAGGGGATAGTATGTGAAAAGCTTCAGCTTTATTAAATACGTTGTATGAATTAAGAAGCATATTATATAAAAATAATTATTAAATGTGCTTTGTAATGTGTATGTGCTAGTATTAATGAGAATGTGTAAAAAAACGAATAGTGAGTTAATAATAACATAATTTTATTATAATTTAACAGAAAAATGCCGCCAAGAGGGAGACCTAGAGGGTACAGGACCCAACAGAGAGAACCTGAAAACGAGAATAGGGAGCAAGCTAATCCTATGCAACAGTTCATAGACCTCTTACTAGGGGCCTTTAATAGAGAGCGTACTGAGGTACTTGTAAATCCTCCTGCTGTGCAAGTAGCCAGTTTTAAGGATTTCAAAAATGTGGGACCGCCAGAGTTTAGGGGGACCACCGAGCCTATAGAAGCTCAATCATGGATTAAAGAAATAGAGAAGGCGTTTGAAATCGCTAGAGTCGGAGAGGAGCAAAAGACTGCTTTTGCTACATATTTTTTAAATGGTGAGGCCAACTTTTGGTGGGAAGCCAATCAAAATAGGGTCGGAGAGGGAATTATCGTGTGGGATCGGTTCAAAGAGTTATACTTTGAGAACTACTTCCCTATGAGTATGCAGAGCCATATGGAAATGCGGTTTTTAGAATTGAAGCAGGAAGAAATGTCAGTTCCCTAATACGCTGCCAAGTTCAATGATCTGGCTAGGTTTGCGCCACATCAAGTGGACACCGAACAAAGGAAGGCACGAAGGTTTGAGCAGGGCTTAAAACCTTGGCTCTACAATAAAATTTCTGTGTTGCAGATTAGTTCTTTCGGATCAATCTTGGAGAAGGCTATTATAGCCGAAGGGGGAAGCGAGGCGTTGAGCTTATTCAACCGAGAGAAGAAAAATAAGAATAAGAATGAAGGAGGAGGTAGAGCTGATGGACCTAGTGGTAGTGGAGGAAGCCACAAGAGGAAGTGTAACAACTTCGGGAATACCGGAACCAAACAAAGGGACCCAAAGAAGAAGGGAGAATCATGCAAGATATGTGGGAAGAATCATTTTGGGGTCTGCCTGAAGGGAAAGTCAGTGTGCTATAATTGTGGGCAGGAGGGACATATCTCTCCTAACTGCCCCAACTCGAAGAAGAACACCGGATGTTTCGTCTGCGGAGCGGCAGACCATATGGCAAGAAATTGCCCAAAGAAGGGAGCAGACGAGGGTAACGGCAACAAAGGGAACAACAGTGGTAAGCTGACCATAACTGGTCCAGCCCCACCGAGTAGACCAACCGCCCGGACCTTCAACATGACGGTCCAAGATGCCGTGGCATCTGAAGATGTAGTCTCAGGTATCATCCCAATAAATAATATTAGTGCATATGTATTGTTTGATTCGGGTGCGACCTGTTCTTTCATATCCTGTGATTTTGCTATACGTTTAGGTTTACCTCTAGAGAAACTAGAGTTACCTTTGAACATAGAAGTTGCGAATAAGGAAGTAATACCTGTTAAACACGTTCATAGGAATTGTTGCGTCGAAATTAGAGGACATAAGTTAACGGTAGATTTAATTCCAATTAACTTGGGAGAATTCGACGTAATATTGGGGATGGATTGGTTAGTCAACCACGGGGCGATAATAGATTGTCAGAAGAAGAGCATAAACCTTCAGACTTCCAAACAGTCTAAGGTAGTGTTCTATGGTAGTAAATCGCACCGACATTCTCGTTGTCTAACGATGATGCAAGCGCAGAAGCTGTTAAAAAATGGATGCGTAGGTTATCTGTGCCATATTGTTGATACCCAACAAGTGGGAGAGGAAATTGGACATATACCTATCGTGCAAGAATTCGCGGATGTATTTCCAGACGAGTTACCAGGTCTTCCGCCAGACAGAGAGATCGAGTTTGTTATAGACATAGTGCCCGAGACGGCACCAGTTTCGAGGGCACCATATAGGATGGCACCCGTAGAGATGAAGGAATTGATGATACAATTGCAAGAATTATTAGATCGAAAATATATCCAACCAAGTGTTTCTCCATGGGGAGCACCAGTGCTATTTGTGAAAAAGAAGGACGGAACGTTAAGGCTTTGTATTGACTATCGGGAGTTGAACAAAGTAACGATCAAGAATAAGTATCTATTGCCCAGGATCGACGATCTGTTTGATCAGTTAAAAGGGGAAAAATACTTTTCTAAGATAGATTTGAGAACGGGGTATCACCAGTTAAAGGTGAGAGGAGAAGATGTACCCAAGACGGCATTCAGGACTCGATATGGCCATTACGAGTTTCTGGTGATGTCGTTTGGTTTGACGAATGCGTCTGCCGCATTTATGGATCTGATGAACAGAGTGTTCAAGCAGTATCTAGACAAGTTTGTAGTAGTGTTCATAGATGATATCCTGATCTATTCAAAGATGCAGGAGGATCATGCGGAACATCTAAGGATAGTGTTGGAAACACTAAGGAGGGAAAAGTTGTATGCAAAATTCAGCAAGTGTGAATTTTGGCTAGAGAGGGTACAATTTTTGGGACACGTGATCGACAAGGACGGTATATCCGTAGATCCAGGGAAGGTGGAAGCGGTGATTAATTGGGAGCAGCCGAAGCCGAAGACGCCGACTGAAGTGCGTAGTTTCCTAGGGTTAGCGGGTTACTATCGGAGATTTATTCAACATTTTTCGAAGATAGCTACCCCGTTAACAAATTTGACGAGGAAGACAGTAAAATACGTATGGTCGGAGAAATGCGAAGAAAGTTTTCAAGAGCTCAAGAAAAGATTAAGTGAAGCGCCAGTGTTATCCTTACCAGATGACACAGGTAATTTTGTAGTTTATAGTGATGCGTCGCATAAGGGACTTGGATGCGTGCTTATGCAGCACGGTAAAGTCATTGCGTATGCGTCACGACAATTGAAAGAGTATGAGAGGGGATACCCTACTCATGATCTCGAATTGGCAGCAGTGGTGTTTGCCTTGAAAATTTGGAGGCACTATCTCTACGGAGAAAAATGTGAGATATACACGGACCACAAAAGTCTAAAATATATCTTCACACAGAAAGAGTTGAATATGAGGCAGAGGAGATGGTTAGAATTAATCAAGGACTATGATTGTGAGATTCTATATCATCCAGGAAAGGCGAATGTAGTGGCCGACGCCTTAAGTAGGAAGGGTCGGGAGAAGTTGTCTATGTTAACCGCTCAAGATGAGCTAATAGCAGAGATGGCTAAAATGGAGTTGGAGGTAAAATTTCCAATGGAATCGGGGGGAAAATTATTTGCAATGGAAACTCGTCAAACACTAATGGACAGAGTAAAGGAGGCACAACTCAAAGATGAGGAATGCGAAGTTATAAGGAAGAGAATTTCTAAAGGAGAAGAGTTGAAGTATAAACTCGATAGTGAAGGAATGATAAGGTTTGAAGGAAGAATTTGGGTTCCATTAGAACCGAAGCTAAAAGAGGAGATATTACAAGAGGTCCATTGTTCGAGGTTTTCAATTCATCCTGGTAGCACGAAGATGTATCAAGACCTTCGACAAAAAATTTGGTGGCCGAACATGAAAAGAGAAGTCGCGGAGTGCGTCAGTAGGTGCCTGACTTGTCAAAAAGTTAAGGCCGAACATCAGAGACCCAGTGGGTTGTTACAACCGTTAGATATTCCGGAGTGGAAATGGGAGCATATCACGATGGATTTTGTGGTAGGACTTCCAACGACACAGAAAGGATACGACACTATATGGGTTATAGTGGATCGTTTGACAAAGTCGGCTCATTTCTTGCCGATAAAGATTAGGTTTAACCTAGAACAGTTAGCTAAACTCTATGTTAAGGAAATTATTTCGCGACATGGAGTTCCAGTTTCGATTGTGTCGGATCGAGATCCGCGTTTCACGTCGAACTTCTGGAAGAGTTTGCAAGGGCAAATGGGAACGCAGTTGAGGTTGAGCACTGCGTATCATCCTCAAACGGACGGACAGAGCGAACGAATAATTCAGACCCTAGAAGATATGCTACGGGCTTGTGTCATGGACTTTAAGGGGAGTTGGGACGACCACCTACCTTTAGTAGAATTTGCTTATAATAATAGCTATCACGCAAGTATAGATATGCCGCCTTACGAAGCGTTATACGGAAGAAAATGCAGAACGCCACTGTGTTGGGATGAGGTAGGGGAACATCGACTGTTGGGACCAGAATTGGTTCATCAAACCGCAGAGATTATTAAAGTCATAAGGTCAAGGCTAATCGCAGCTCAAGACCGACAGAAGAAGTATGCGGATCAGCATCGTCAGACATGAGATTTTGAAGTCGGCAGTTATGTATTTTTGAAAGTGTCTCCTTGGAAAGGGAAGATACGTTTTGGAAAGAAAGGGAAGCTTAGTCCGAGATTTATAGGACCGTTCGAAGTATTGAGAAGGGTAGGGGAAGTGGCTTACGAAATAGCCTTACCTCCTGAGTTAGAACATATTCATAACGTGTTTCACGTGTCGGTACTACGACCCCATAAACCAGATTATAAACATGTTATTGAATATGAACCTATCCAGGTTGAAAAAGACTTAAAATATGAAGAAATTCCGATTCAGATAATTGATAGGAAAGAGCAAGTCTTACGCAATAAGGTTATACCTTCTGTGAAAGTGTTATGGAGGAACCACAATGCCGAAGAAGCAACGTGGGAACTTGAAGATAAAATGAGGAATAATTATCCCCATCTTTTTGTGTAGCATTACTTGTATCGTAATTCTGGGGACAGAATTCTTATAAGGGGGGAGAATGTAACGATTGAGAATTTGTACTTAGCCATTTTGAATATATTTAAATAAAATAAATTTTTATGAATATATTATGTGTTATGTGTTTAAAGGTCGTATTATGATCTAAATTGTGTTTACGTGTTAGAAATTTCGAATTTGGATTTCGTAGAAGAAAATAAATTTTTTCTGAAAAAAAAGCGTAAAAACACTATTCACCCAAAAACGCTTTTGCGTCTTTTTGATTTTTCAAAGAATACGCGAATATTAATATTACGAGAAAAGATGGAATATCCAATAAAATTTGAAAACGAAAAACGTAGTTTTTTGACTGTGGAATGAATTTCGTTAGAATACGAGTATAATACGAAATATTATATGAAAGAATGAAAGAATAAATACGAGTATAATATGAAATATTATACGGTAGAATACGAGATTAATATGAGGTATAATACGAGTAGAATACGAATATTATACGTAGTATATACGAATATGTAACTAGGAATCCAAGTGAATTGTTTTCGACCAATCAGGTGCAAGCATGATGTAACCATGACATCATCTTCAAAGAAGCACAAATATGATGTCATCATGATGTCATAATGATGTCACATTGGACAATGATGCGAACGATGATGTCACGTTGGAAGATGATGTCATCATGATGTCATAATGATGTCATGGATGCAAAAAGACTATTTTGCCCTAACTCTACCTAGCCTATAAATATGAAGCTTTGCAAGCTTAAAACAACTTGCTAATTCACAAAATCAAAGAGCAAAGTTACTCTCTAGATATATATTTCATGTATTGAAGTTGCAAAGAAATAGTTAAGCTTGCAACTACAAGAGGTAGAATTCCTAGTCGTTGTTATATTCAATTTTCTTTCATTTTATAGTTGAAAAGCTCAAGAACATAAGTGGTTACCATGTACGATCTTTTTCGACTAAGTGTTTCTTCATGTGTTCTTGAGAAAAAGTCATAAAACTCTATATAAGTATGTTTATGATTTTCTTATTTGATGTTATAAGTGGTAGAACATGATGGCCTAGCTAATTAATGCTTGTGTCATCAAGTTTTAAGTAATCGAAATGAAGAATGATGGAACTTAGTTTTCATATGTTCTTCGTGTTCTTCGTGTTCTTGAGAAAAGTCATAAAACTCTATATAAGTAGGTTTATAATTTAGTTATTTTTATGTTATTGAAGTTAATTGAGTGTTAGAACATGATAACATAACATTTTGATGTTTGTGGTATCATATTTTATCAAATGAAATAAAGACGTTATGAACAAATCACACTTCTGACGTTTCTGTCCATTTTTCGAAACTGTAAAGTCTGAATATGCTTCTGATTTATAAAAGAAAGTTGTAGGGGGGAAAATTCTAATGAGAATAGGCTCAAGAATCACCTAAAAATGTTTTCGTATGAAAGAGTTATGACTGTTTTAGTGCTGTTGGGTCTAGCTGTCAATATTTCTGCGGGAGCAGTTTTTAATATGCTTTTATAAGCTTCATAACACTTAATGTATAAAGAGTTAACATGTGATTTTTATATCAAAAGAAAGCTCTGGAAGTAAGCTAAACACATAATCAAGAATCACCCAAAAATGTTTTGAAACGAAGAAGTTATGGTCATTTAGCGAGTCGGGGTCCTGCAGTCTACAAACTGCAAGGCATTCGGGAATTGGATCTTAAAAATAAGGTTTTGTGTATGTAAATTTTTTTTGTTCATGCCACCTATGGGAGTAGTTAGGCCATGTTATAAATAGTTCACGGTCCAAAGTTGAGACCATTCCGAGGTTGGTTGAACGTAATTATGGATTAAATAAGTTTTGAAATCGATTATTGAAAAAGTTAAAAATACGAAGTTAGGTTCATGTTTAAAAGCTAGTTAAGATGAACTATAATAAGAGTCATGTGATGATTAATTGGTGTGTCTATGTGATTGATATTGTGTAGGGTAATTGAAGAGCAATTTATTGTAATCCTTAAAGAACGCATAAGGCAAGTTTCTAACTCTCATTCGATTTATGTATTGAATGTAAGTTTCCTAAACTTTCTCAATCTTTATATTTGAGTAAGTATCTCAACTTCATTTGATTTCTATATTGAATGCAAGTACTCCTAAACTTTTCACAAGTACTCAAGCTATGTTATGCATAATCTGTTAAAGCTTTCAAGTTCTATTATTCACGAACTGCTTATGAATGATTGTCGATGCTATTTGACTCAGCTAAACAAATGTTTAAATATTCTATCGATTGAATTATAAATCTTTGAAATATTATTGATGTTAAGTAGAGTTATCCAACTGAATTGTTTTGGTTAGGATTCTAATGCATGTATGAGATGAACAACCCTAATATTAGGGGCAGTTTTAATCGGTTAAATCCGACAAGGCCGTGAGGTGCCTAAACCAAACGCATATAGTCGTTTAAAATAGAATGTTGATCAACATAGAGTACTATAGGCTGATCACCTAGAAGTGCTCGTAAGCATATCGGTTTGCGGTTTAAATACGGTGAAACCTTTTTATGAATAAAAATAAAAGTTCAAGGTCTTATGACCGCTCAGTATGTCGTTTCGAAAATCAATTCAAACAAAAGTAAATTGTTATTCCAGTTTATTCAGAATATTTCTCAACTATTGTTCAGTTGTTGAATAATGATGATATGATTCTTAAATTTGTTGTTATTAAACTGTTATACTTGCTGAGCAATTAAATGCTCATTCTTGCTTTAAATCAAATATTTTCAGTTAAAACCGAGACTGTCGAAGGTTCCCGAAGGGACAAAGGCAAAGGAAAAGTTAACGAATAGGATTATATTATCCTAATATGTAATAGTTTATATTATGAAGGATTTATTCTTAAGAATGATGTAATATTTATTATTATTATGACGATGAATGATGTAATGGTTATAGAACCTGGGATTTGAGTGAGACATATTGTAATAATATAGTAATTGCATTTATGTCAATATTATTGTGATAAATGGGTAGTACCGTGATGCACTGGACCCAGGTTTAAAGGTAGACCTGGATTTGGGGGCGTTACATCTAATATTCTCATTTTGTCAATTTCTACTTTTCTTGCATTTTAGACAGACATCAAAGCAGTAATTATTCACAATTTTGCGTTCCAACAAGTGATAGAGGTTTTCCTATCCTTAATGAGCACTAGATTCATAAAATTGAATTAAAACCTAACCAGTTCAAACCATTGACTTGTGCAATATGAGATCAAAGGGTCACAAATTTAACGAAACCAGCCACAGTTAACATTCCTAACTTAGTAATCCGTAATGCTGAATACATTAGAAAATTGATCAACATCATATCATTGGCCTTCCTAAAATATACTACTGCAATGCTCCTAAATGCAATTAACAAATAATTTTTTTTTGATAATATATGAACCATAATCATCAAAATGTAATGAACAGAATATGAACATTAAAAGCAAGAAAAGTCATTTTGATGATATTTCACATGAAATATTGATGATATTTCACATGATTATTTCTAACTATGTCAATACTTCAAAATATACAATGTGAATGCAACTACCATGACAATGTATTTAAACAATAACTAACTATATGACACAATCCACCCCCAAACTTAAATTAGACAATGTCCTCATTGTTTATAAAATACAGAATTGAGAAACGGAGGACTTCCCTGATAGGTCAAGCGTCATGCTCGACCGACTTCTTCATCATCAGAGTCGGTAGGTGGATAAGGAGGCAAGGGTTGAGGTACGGGAAACTGGACTGGAGGGGCACCGGGGTTCAATCTTGCAAATTGCTCGGCTAATGCTGCATTGAAGCTCGTATGGTAGTTGAACATATGCTCCTGACGCTCTGCTAGTCTCTTGTTCTGCCTCTCTAGCCACTTAGTACGCCTGTTAGTGTATAACTGCAAGTTCTGGATGTAATATCCAAGAATTTTAAACCTTGTTATCAATTGATTTTGATATATGAAATTTATTTTTACGGACTTAATTGGATCTATGTAGGTATTCTTTAATTATATAACTATATGGTCCAATAATTTTCTTTGTATTAAAGGGATTCACTGATAGTTCGAATAAATTAGTGATGTAACCCTAAGAGTTGGTTGGCAAGAAAATTGGGAAAAATTTAAGTAAATAATTTCATTTTATCAATATCGGATTAAATAATTCGAATGAGGGTTATTGTTAAAATAAATATTTTTAAACAATTAATTAATCAAGTTGATTATGTAATTTAGATGCTGGAAATATAATTATTATTAATTTTAGTGTATTGGGCCATTTTCCTCTTCATTTCAAATGGCCCAACATTATTTGTATTGGACATTTTCCTTTTATTTTCTGTTGGGCCAAGCCGAGTGGACTGGGACAAGTTAAATCATTTGGGCTGAGCCCATTCCTTTTCCGGTCGGGTTGGAGCCAATTGCAATCGGGTTGGGGGCAAACCCATATCAGTAAACCAATTTTGGGGACCGGCCGTTGGACTGAGAGAGAAGCTCGGTGACCGGTGGGCTATCCAAGGCTCGAGGCGGACAAAGCGAGAAGGCCATGGGCGACCGAGCACGGCCGTTCGGACCAAAGGATTCAAGCGTCGAGTGATTGACCGATGGGAAAGGCGCCGCGCGAAGGTTAGCCGACAGTACAGCTGGGCTCGGATGGGTTGACACCGACCGCTACTCCCCTCTACCCGTTGGTCACTAGTTTGTTAATAGGGGTATTATCCAACGAATTGGGTAAACTTTGCCCTATAAATTAGAACCCAAACCCTAACAAAGCTGCCGATTTTTGGTGAGTTTAACTTAGAGAGAGATATCACAGAAAGGAGGGAGAACAGGGAAAATCAGTCGTGGGTAGCTGAGAAGTGGATGTCCGGCTTCGTTACCTATTTTGCGAGAAGGAGAAGGCCGGCAATCCGTACAAGCTCAAGGTATAACAGTGAGCTGCTGTGGTTTGTTTGATTTGTGTTCCTTTTCTTTCTTTCTGTACTTGAAATTGTGTTGTTCGATTGTGCTTGGGTTGTATTGCGTTGTTGGAAATTTTGGTATCACAGAACCTTAAGGTTCGGACAACCTGAGTGTTGTATAGGGTATGGGCCAGTGTCGAGTTTTAGAATGCCCATTAGGTGTTTGTTGTAATGCCTAAACAAGGCTGTGATTTATTTTGGTGTTAAATATTCTGACGACAGCTTTGCTTATATGAAACTCAGCTTTTGAATTGTTCATAGAAACTGGAAACCAGTGTTGCCATAAATCTGTTTGGAATTTTCCTATAGTGTTGAACAATGCTTTAGTTGGCTTGAAATAAGATTGCAGGAGCTTGTTAATTTGTGTGATTTTGTGTCTGCTGATTTCGGCATTCTTATAAAGGAACAAAACATGATTATTACCATTATTTTTCCAAAGTTGGTTGTCTAATTCATTGTTATTCAGCAAAGATAATCAACAAATGAAGTCTAATTGTTTAACTATTATCCAATAATACTTAAGTGTAATACTATTAGATTAATTATTAGTTATTATTGGAATTAATAATACACTAATAAAATGATTATTTATTATAATAATAAAAAATAAAAAAAATAAGAAATAAATATTTAATTATTATTTAATTAATATTAAATAATAATTAAGTATGAGTAAAGATTAATAAATTAATTATTTATTATTTATCATTAAATAATAAATAAAGATAATAAATATTTAATTATTATTTAATTAGTATTAAATAATAATTAAAGTATGAATAAAGTGAATAAATTAATTTTTTTTATTATTTATCATTAATAATAAATAAAGATAATAAATATTTAATTATTATTTAATTAATATTAAATGATAATTAAGTATGTGTAGAGTTAATAGATTAATTGTTTATTATATTAAATAATAAATAAAGACAATAAATATTTAATTAATATTAATTAATATTAAATAATAATTAAGTATGAGTAGAGTTAATAAAATAATTATCTATTATTTAAGATTAAATAATAAATAAAGATAATAAATATTTAATGATTATTTAATTGATAATTAAATAATAATTAAGTATAAGTAAAGTTAATACATTAATCATTTAATTAATGTGAAATAAGGAATAAGGGGAAATAATTACTTAATTACCCTTAAAGGTGATTAGTAATTAAGTGCAAATAAAACTAAATAAGTGATCAATTATTATTTAGTTGCTATTAAACCATAATGCACTAATAAATTATTAATTATTTTATAAATAATAAATAAGGATTACTATCCAATAATTAGAGACAAGTAAGGTTTCTAATTTGAATAGCCAAGTAATAAATAAACATGACTAGTTGTTTAAAGTAATAACTAGAGGACATGAATTAAATTCTATTTAACTACTGTCAAATAGAAATTGAATGTTGATGGAAATTGTAGAGTAATGTTAATGGTTAACAAATGCTTATCACTTAAAAGAAACATTGTTAGTAAATAATTTCTCAGTCTACAGTTTAATTAAGTATCTGATGGGATTGAGAATGGTCTATTGACTTATATGCTATGTGAATTGTTTATCTACTAAATAAATAGCATAAGAGGGTGTACCGATATATGATTATACGATGTTAATTGATGAATCGACTTTATCAAATGATAGGTCGTTCAAGGCCAATTAGTTAAAGCTAAAATTAATTGTAGCTGAGCAAACAGGCAAGTTTCCTTTAACCCTACTCAATTTACATTCGAGCAGGATGTGATGTATTATGCAAGTTTCCTTTAACCCTACTCAATTTACATTCGAGCAGGATGTGATGTATTATGCAAGTTTCCCTTTCTCCTGAAACTTTACCCTGTGAAATTTTCCTTAATCCTACTCAACTATATTCGAGCAGGCCACTATTGTATTGTAGTATGAAATTTTACGTCCAAGAATGCTTAAGTGGTTTAATCAAATTACAATTAATCCACATCGATATTATTGACACTCGCACTCGGTGCATTTGAATTCGTACAGTCTTAGATTCGTACATTTATTAAAGTTCCGTAATTCACGAACTATTTAAGAATGAGTCTGGACCCTTGTTCGGTCAGGCAAGCATGTGAGAATTTATAAAAGCTATCCGGACCAATCAATGGTATGGATTCTTAGACTGAAATGAACACCCATTTTATTATAGGGGAGTACCCCAGGTATCTAATATAAGGTACAATCAGCAGAGTTAAATGTTATGCATATACATAGTGTACGCGAGGCTGATCCCCTCAAGTACTTATTCTGCAGCCAGTAACCAAAGGGTCAACCAGCTATTGACTCCCTTGGAAGTTATTGTTCAAAGTCTACTTGACTAGAAATTTTCATAAAAGAAATTATTGTTCTTGCTTCCGATATTCATATTGTTGAATCCTCTCTCTATATTCCATTCATCATGATATATTCTTTATTGTTGTATTTTAAACTTGTTGAGCAAACTAGTTGCTCATCCTTGCTATATCATGATTTTCATTGCAGCTAAACCCGAGACATCAGGAAAGGACAAGGGTAAAGGAAAGATGAAGTGATAGGCTTCACGTAGCTGGCTTTATTCTATATTTAGCTTAATTGTTATTAATGTAATTTGAACCCTGATTACTACTTAGGGTATGTTTTGTGCCATGTATTAAGGTTATTGTATCTTGGGACTAGTAACACCTTTCGAATGAACAACATATATTTATTATATTCCGCATTTAGTTATCATATGTTGTTAGAGGTGAATGTTTGTATTGGAACGTGATGACCGAATCCGGGTAGTTGGAGACCCGAATTTGGGGGCGTCACACCGGAACTGAGTACTAAAACGAGCCTTAGGCTGTGAGCTAGAAGTTGCTGGTGCATCAGGATCCTCCTCGTCCTCGGAAGTAAACTGGATGATAAAACCTCGTCCCCTTAGGTGTGACTCGGCTCCATCCCAGACCTTGTATCGTTCAATAAGCTTATGGTCAAGAAGTTGCAAGGGCGGCTGTACTACCTCATCATCAGCCCACCGAACGCCCGCAGCACGGCACAGTCCACAGATAAGGGATGGGTGAGGTAACCCTCCCTGAATATGACTCCTCAAGAACCTACGGATGTTGTGCTCGATGATGTGACCCACATTAATTGTGTAGTCCATAACGATGGCATATAACAATGCTTCCCTGTCTTTAGTCACATCACTGACATGCTGGGATGGCATGAGCTTCGCATACAAGAAGGCATACCATATTTTTCCATACAGGCTCAGATCTTTACTATGGAAAAGTGTAGCTCCCCTGCTGCCCTTAGACACCCAAGTAATCCTTGGCTTGCATAAGTCTGATAAAATCTTGTCATAATCAGGGTTTGAATGTAGAAATTCCAAATACTGGCAAACCTCAGGAGTCACCAAATTATAGTAATCATTGATAGCTTGAGCGCTGATGAGTGTCCTAAGTCATTTTGGTTGGTTTTATGTGTTTTTATCTTATTATTATGTAATGTAGTTTTGTATTGGTTTTATATGTTTTTGTATGCTTTTATGTATTTTTTATGTTGTTTTGTAGGAATTGAAATAAAAGCTCCTTGGAATCAATACCCATAACTTGCTTTTCGGTAATGTAGCTGTTTGTTTCCCAATTTCACCCATGATCCAATCCGTATCTCTCAAAACGCAAAGAACGAAAGTTGTAGCTATTTGTCTTAGCTTTTTAGAGCATCTTGAATCATCCAATTTGAAGTTCGTATGAGAGAGTTATGGCCATTTTACCATCGGATTTGGCATGAAGTTTACACAGCAGTTGCTTCGGGCTCAATTTGAGACTTTCTCCGGACATTTTCTCGTCATGCTCCAGTTATACAAGTTGTAGAGCTCTTTCGTAGCCTATTTACACGCTTAAATCCAAGTTTGGACGAAGAAGTTATGGACATTTTACTAACAGAGGTCAAAGCTGAGTCGGGTTACAGGCCACTGGCGCGGGCGCGCGGATTTGGATGCGGGCGCGCGGCGCCTGGCATCAGGCAGCCAGCGCGAGCGCGCGCGCGGCGTGGGCGTGTCGTGGGCGTGTCGTGGGCATGCGGCATGGCCAGGGGCTGGGCGCGGCGGGCAGCATGCGGGCGCGCCCGGGCGTGCTGAGTGCGATCTTTTGACCTCCTAGTGCGATTCCAACTCACTTTTTGACCCAAAATCTGATGTTTGGCTAGGGTTTTTCATGGAGGCACTATATAATATCTCATTGGGGCTTCATATTTCATAACTAGGGATTGAGAGGCTACACTAAAACATTAATTTGAGAGCAAAAGTGCTGCAATACAAGGAAAAACTCAGCACAAGCCAAAGAACCAAGAAGGAAAGGATTGTCAAGGCATATCTAGACCTTGGGAGGCTACACATACATCATCAAGAAGAGCTTGGGGGCTGCAATTCAAGGAAAATTCCAGCAACAAGCTAAGGAGCAAAAAGAGAAAAGAATGCCAAAGGAAGAGGAAAAGCTAGAGATTGTCATCAACCAAGCAAGCAACATATGAATATCTTCTAAATGGGTGTTATCATCTCTTGCTTTCCTTTGAATTTGTATTTCTATTTCATGATGTACACCATGTGTTTGATGTTTTGCCTAGCTACCATGAACTAGAGCTTATTCTAAGATTTCAATGGAACCCAACACATAGTTTGAATGGATTTCTCTCTCTATTGATTTTAGTTATGCATTTGTGAATTGATTGTCATAACCTTTGCTTTCTAGATTAATTGTTTGGCCCGTAATTACCTTGGGAACCTATATGAACTTGACGAACGGATTATAGGTTAAGACCTAGTTATGATAACATGCGAGAGTATAGATTGTTGTGGGTTATTAATCGGATTAAGTGACGTGTGTCTTATTAATTATCTGCAATAATAGGTATCTTGATAGTAGTTGGGATAGATATATACCTAATTACCGCATGCAACCAATTGAGAATCTAGTCTTAATGACTTCCGATGTGAAAGTTGGTAATTGAGGGGACGATTAATTAGATTTGGTGACACGTGTCTATTAATCTTTCCTGAAATTAGTCTCTTGATAGTGTATAGGATAGACATATACCTATGCACCGCTTAGGAAGATTCGTGATTGACCATCGACAGAGGCTCTTATGTAGTTTTGATTTCTCGGTTGTCAATTCGTATGTTATAACTGATTGAAAAGAGAGAGTTAGGAGATTCAAACGAAGTGTTGGGGGAAATTGCAATCTTAGACTTGTTAATATTTGATTTCATTATTTTAACGCTTTCCATATCCCTTATTATTACAAAACAACAACAAATTCAAATCATCAATTGTCTAAATAAATTCGAGACGATATATGTTGGTACTTGGGAAACACTAGAACAATTCCCTGTGGGTTCGACAACTCTCTTATCACTTTATTACTTGTTGACCGCGTATACTTGCGCGTATTTATCGGTTGCGAAATCGACCAACAAGTTTTTGGCGCCGTTGCCAGGGAATTGTTCTTCTAGTGTCTTTCCGATATTAATAACAATCGAATTGGTTTTAATTTAGACTTGTAAATAATTTGCTTATTATTTATTTTATTTTATTTTGATTTTGTTTTCAATTAATGGATGAGCATAACTATCAATGGGATTATGAAGGGACGACGCAACCAAGTTCGTCAAAACTTCTTGAGCAATTGCAAGAACAAGTTGCAATGCTTTCAAGGGCTGTTGACACTCTTAAAGGCCAGTCCACTCAAAATGCCTACAGTTAGAATCAAGCTGACTACTACCCAAACTACTATCAACCGGGTTGGCAAGATCATCCAAGCTTTTCTTGAGACAATAGTCAAGATCAATGCTTTGATCCAAGTCTCTCATACTATTCAGAATTTTCATTCCAACCTCCACCACACCATGAGGATACATCTAATGTGGAGGAGATTCTTCCCTTGTTCATTGAGAAACAAGAATTGTTACGAAACCTCGAGAACCAAATGGCACAACTTGTCGAGGCAGTGCTTATTCACCCGCAAAGCACCTTACTTTGTATTACACAGATTAACCCTATAGAGGAAGGTGAAGAGCAATGTTTGGTGAATTCACATAGTTGTGACAAAACGGAAAGAAGGAGGGAAGAGCTCATGGCTCATATCTCTCAAAATGAGGTTAGGATGGCAAATATACAAGCTTTAGTGCAGAGCATCATGAACTATGTTGCCAATACTTACATTATTCACCCGCAAAGCACCTTATCTAACGATACAGAGATCAACCCCATAGAGGAAGGTGAAGAGCAGTGCTTGGTGGATGATCAACGAAATGGCGCGAAGTCGCACGAAGCTATTAGTGAAAATTTTGAGAGTGAACATCCTGTTGTGGATGATGATTCTGAGGTTGATGAGACGAGGAGCATGAATGGGGATCATGAAAAGGAAATTGAAGATCAAGAAGTCACATTCGAGGTTTTCAAACCCATCGAACACCCATTGGTTCATGAAGAAGATCTTCATGTCGATATTGACACAAGTGCAATAATTGATGATGCGAATGAGGAAAGCTTCTTTTTGCCACTGGTTGAAGCTAAGTTTGAGGGTTGCCAATTGGGCATACATGCCATGCAAATCAAAGAAAGAACAGCGAGGCGGCATGCGATGGTCAATTTTGCGATTGAGCCAGATTGAAAGGAAATAAAGGAGCCAGGCTAACGACTTTAAACCAAGCGCTTCTTGGGAGGCAACCCAAGTTTACTTTTTTTTTATTTGATTGCATTTTAGTGGTTTAATTGCATTTTAATTTCTTTAGTCATTTGCTTTCAGGTACGCTCCCAACTTAGAGGTATTGAAAGATGATATCAATGACGCTTGACATGGTTTCAGGGAAGTCTTCTATTTTAATTTTTCTTATATCAGACATTGAGGACAATGTCAAGTTTAAGTTTGGGGGTAATACTTCGTATTTCGTATTTGTGTGTTTTTAATTTAGTTTTTATGTGATTTAAGTATGTTTTTCTTTTTATTCAAAAAAAAATTCATTTATTTTTAGGATGTGTCCCTTGAGCATTATTTTAATTTGACTTGAACCATAATCCATGGTCTATGATAATGGCTTGTTTGAAGAGAATCTAACTCATGAGACGTAGACAATTGTTGCTTAATCTTTGTGCTTATCGTTCATTGGTTATTATTTTGCTTATGTGTCCTTTCACTTTTATGCACTTACCCATGAGTATTAAGCTAGTTGTATGCTTAGTGAAGGCTTTTATAACCGAATGCTTGTGGGAAATATCTATAAACTCTAGAACTCGTTTAAACATCACTCGAAGCAAGGTATCTAAATTTGTTATGCTTGAATTGATGGTCATGTGGTGAGTTGAGATGGAGCGTAAAACGCACTCACTCATGGACACATGCGTAGGAGAGATAGAGCATAAAACGCACTCTCTTATAATTGGGATTAAAGAAAGAAAATTGTTGTATTGCAAATCTTGCAGGGGGTTGAGATAGAGCGTAAAACGCACTCGCCAATATGAGCGCGCTTAAGGTTGAGATGGAGCATAAAATGCACTCACCTAGAGCCTTTGGTTCTCAAAATTTTTGAAAATTGTGAATTGTATACCTTTGTATTGAGTGATGTGTTAAGCATGTTGTTTTGAAGTTTATTTGATTATTTCATAAGGTAATGTGGTTGCATATTTCATCCGAGCTTGATTGGTTTAGTGCTATTGGGTACTCACACACACACATACGGAAGGGGCCTTAAGTAAAGTATGACTAGCTAACTGAAATTTTAGACGTGCAACTCTTTGTTTGTTCTCTTCAGTTCCATGTGTTGATGCCTTTGAGACCATTGTCGGCTTATTAATTCATTGCTCAAGTTAGGTTTTATTACAAGAGTTTGAAGTATGTAGTTTAGGTTTGTTTTGCTTGAGGACAAGCAAAGATTTAAGTTTGGGGGTATTTGATGAGTGTGTTTTATATACACAAATTAGGTACTTTTGAGCTTGATAATTTGTAAATCCTAAGTCATTTCGGTTGGTTTTATGTGTTTTTATCTTATTATTATGTAATGTAGTTTTGTATTGGTTTTATATGTTTTTGTATGCTTTTATGTGTTTTTTATGTTGTTTTGTAGGAATTGAAATAAAAGCTCCTTGGAATCAATACCCATAACTTGCTTTTCGGTACTGTAGCTGTTTGTTTCCCAATTTCACCAATGATCCAATCCGTATCTCTCAAAACGCAAAGAACGAAAGTTGTAGCTATTTGTCTTAGCTTCTCAGAGCATCTTGAATCATCCAATTTGAAGTTCGTATGAGAGAGTTATGGCCATTTTACCATCGGATTTGGCATGAATTTTACACAGCAGTTGCTTCGGGCTCAATTTGAGACTTTCTCCGGACATTTTCTCGTCATGCTCCAGTTATACAAGTTGTAGAGCTCTTTCGTAGATTTCCATAGCCTATTTACACGCTTAAATCCAAGTTTGGACGAAGAAGTTATGGCCATTTTACTAACAGAGGTCAAAGCTGAGTCGGGTTACAGGCCACTGGCGCGGGCGCGCGGATTTGGATGCGGGCGCGCGGCGCCTGGCATCAGGCAGCCAGCGCGCGCGCGCGCGGCGTGGGCGTGTCGTGGGCATGCGGCATGGCCAGGGGCTGGGCGCGGCGGGCAGCGTGCGGGCGCGCCCGGGCGTGCTGAGTGCGATCTTTTGACCTCCTAGTGCGATTCCAGCTCACTTTTTGACCCAAAATCTGATGTTTGGCTAGGGTTTTTCATGGAGGCACTATATAATATCTCATTGGGGCTTCATATTTCATAACTAGGGATTGAGAGGCTACACTAAAACATTAATTTGAGAGCAAAAGTGCTGCAATACAAGGAAAAACTCAGCACAAGCCAAAGAACCAAGAAGGAAAGGATTGTCAAGGCATATCTAGACCTTGGGAGGCTACACATACATCATCAAGAAGAGCTTGGGGGCTGCAATTCAGGGAAAATTCCAGCAACAAGCTAAGGAGCAAAAAGAGAAAAGAATGCCAAAGGAAGAGGAAAAGCTAGAGATTGTCATCAACCAAGCAAGCAACATATGAATATCTTCTAAATGGGTGTTATCATCTCTTGCTTTCCTTTGAATTTGTATTTCTATTTCATGATGTACACCATGTGTTTGATGTTTTGCCTAGCTACCATGAACTAGAGCTTATTCTAAGATTTCAATGGAACCCAACACATAGTTTGAATGGATTTCTCTCTCTATTGATTTTAGTTATGCATTTGTGAATTGATTGTCATAACCTTTGCTTTCTAGATTAATTGTTTGGCCCGTAATTACCTTGGGAACCTATATGAACTTGACGAACGGATTATAGGTTAAGACCTAGTTATGATAACATGCGAGAGTATAGATTGTTGTGGGTTATTAATCGGATTAAGTGACGTGTGTCTTATTAATTATCTGCAATAATAGGTATCTTGATAGTAGTTGGGATAGATATATACCTAATTACCGCATGCAACCAATTGAGAATCTAGTCTTAATGACTTCCGATGTGAAAGTTGGTAATTGAGGGGACGATTAATTAGATTTGGTGACACGTGTCTATTAATCTTTCCTGAAATTAGTCTCTTGATAGTGTATAGGATAGACATATACCTATGCACCGCTTAGGAAGATTCGTGATTGACCATCGACAGAGGCTCTTATGTAGTTTTGATTTCTCGTTTGTCAATTCGTATGTTATAACTGATTGAAAAGAGAGAGTTAAGAGATTCAAACAAAGTGTTGGGGGAAATTGCAATCTTAGACTTGTTAATATTTGATTTCATTATTTTAACGCTTTCCATATCCCTTATTATTACAAAACAACAACAAATTCAAATCATCAATTGTCTAAATAAATTCGAGACGATATATAGTTGGTACTTGAGAAACACTAGAACAATTCCCTGTGGGTTCGACAACTCTCTTATCACTTTATTACTTGTTGACCGCGTATACTTGTGCGTATTTATCGGTTGCGAAATCAACCAACAAGCGCTGAATGAGACTCCTCGTCCCTGTACAGTAACAGCAAATGGTGGCTTGTCCTGTGCATTGGCATAAAACTCCTGGACAATTTCCAAAACTACCGAGTCAGGGTGGTCAGTGAAAGTATCCCAGCCCCGCTCTGTAATCTGCTGCTCCATCTCCCTATCATGCAACATTTCAGGCCGGAGGCCACGCTCGGGAGTTAGAGTTTTACCCGCTATGTAGGTTTCAAATATTTCAGCCGCCTCGGCACTAACAAACTTGTTGTGGTCATAAGCCCTAGCTGGTGCTGAGGTAGAACCTTCACCCATGTGTCTCTTTGGTGCCATGATCAATAAACTCGAGGATTATCAACAACTGCGCTCAAACCACTGAATTTCTCTTTGGGGCAATTTGACAAGCACCTAGCGTGCACTAGCAGAAAACCAATCTCAAGAACCTCCCCCAAACTCAGTTCCAACCAAAACTGTCAAGGAACTGCAAATAATACAATGTATATCCCAAAGTCTTCCAATTGAGCCAACACAAACTCAATTGGGTACCTAAATGCAACCAATTCAACAAGTATATAATGTATGAATATCAACCTAACTTTGTGAATGTAAATCAGTTTAGAGCAATTTATGTTGAATCAAACTTACTAATCATCATGGAAATCTCATGGAACTTACCTAAATGCGTTACTTGGTTGGAAATTTTAGCCCCAAAGTTGTTTGAACAACCCGAATGGAAGCCCTAGCTAAATTCCCAAATTGAACAGTGACACCTAATTGGAGGATGATTTCGTGTAGCCGAGTGTTGAATCCGAATGGAAGAAGAAGAAACAATTTGATATGGGAGTGTGTTGGTGTCGCTCGGTTTGGGAGAGGGAGTGCAGATGTTGGGATATGAGGGAAAGAGAGAAGAAAAATAATCGGGCCTAGAAGGAGTTTTAAAAACTGAAATCCGCATTCCGCGCCGGGGCGCGAAATTTATGCTGCATTTACCGCTGGGGCGCGAATCCCTGATTTTCCAAAAATTGATTTTCTTCAATTTCCAACACAGCAATCATCCTCAATGTTATTCACCTGATATAATGCAACACACCAAGCATAAATTAGACACATTGAGCATAAGATGAGATTTTAGAGCAAATCAAGTTCTAAAACTAAACTACCAAAAACACATATGCATTGAAAACTTAGAAAACTTAAAATTTTGAAACTTGCGGTAATCGAAATATAACAACTAAACATAACGGATACATATGGATTAAATGGGTTGCCTCCCACCAAGCGCTTGGTTTATAGTCCTCGGCCTGACTACTCCCTGTTTCAAGATTGATCGACAAGAGTGATTGAGGTTTTCTGGCGATCGAAATCACCACCCCAATAGTGCTTTAAACGCTGTTCGTTGACTTTAAATGTTTCATTCGGATTATGACCAAATACTTCGACGGCGCCATGAGGGAATGCTTGTTTAACAGTGAATGGCCCGGACCACCTTGACTTGAGTTTGCCTGGGAAGAGCCACAATCGAGAGTTGTATAAAAGCACGGCTTGACCTGGCTCAAATTTCCTGTCAAGAATTTTCTGATCGTGCCACTTTTTAACTTTTTCCTTGTATAACTTCGAGTTCTCATAAGCTTGCAGACGGAATTCATCAAGTTCATTAAGTTGGAGAAGCCTCTTCTCCCTTGCAGCTATGAGATCGAAATTCATCTTTCTGATGGCCCAGTATGCCTTGTGCTCGAGTTCAACAGGAAGGTGGCATGCCTTGCCATAGACTAGCTGATACGGCGACATGCCAATGGGTGTCTTGTATGCTGTCCTGTAAGCCCAAAGTGCGTCATCCAACTTCATTGACCAATCTTTTCTAGTAGGATTGGCGATCTTTTCTAAAATTCTCTTCATTTCCCTATTAGAGACTTCTGTTTGACCATTGGTCTGGGGGTAATAGGTTGTAGCAATTCTGTGATTGACCCCATATTTAGCCAAGTGAGCTGCGAAATATTTATTACAGAAGTGGCTCCCTTCATCACTGATAATTGCCCTTGGGGTGCCAAATCTTGTGAAGATATTTTTCTGAAGAAATTTTAAAACCACTTGGGCATCATTAGTTGGCATAGCACTGGCTTCCACCCATTTAGAGACATAGTCAACTGCCAAAAGAATATAGAGGTTGCTGAAAGAGGAAAGAAATGGCCCCATGAAGTCTATCCCCCAAACATCGAAGACTTCAACTTCTAAAATTGTGTTTAATGACATCTCATGACGTTTAGAGATATTTCCCACCCTTTAACATCTATCATATCTCTGCACGAATTGGTGGACATCCTTAAACAACGTGGGCTAGAAAAATCTTGCTTGTAACACCTTGGCAGTTGTCTTTTCACCCCCGTAATGTCCTCCATATAGCGAATCATGACAATGATGTAGGATGCTCTCAATTTCTCTTTACGGAACACATTGTCATATCATTTGATCTGCGCAATGCTTGAACTGAAATGGCTCATCCCACATGTACCTCTTCACGTCATGTAGAAACTTTTTCTTTTGTTGGCTTGTCAAGTTCAGAGGAAATACGTTGCTAACCAAATAATTGACAAAATCTGCATACCACGGAACTTCTACTTTTATCACGAACAATTGCTCATCTGGGAAGAACTTATTAATCACAGTCTTGTCTTCCTTTGCATGCTCATTGTTTTCCAACCTCGATTGATAATCCGCCACCTGATTCTCCGTACCCTTTTTATCCCAGATTTCCAAGTCGAATTCCTAGAGTAGGAGTATCCATCTAATTAACCTCGGCTTCGCATCTTTCTTCGAAATTAGGTATCTTATCGCTGAATGGTCCGTGAACACCACCACTTTAGTTCCAATTAAGTACGAACAGAATTTGTTAAATGCATACACCACCGCAAGCAACTCCTTCTCAGTAGTCGTATAATTGAGTTGAGCATCCGACAATGTTTTGCTAGCATAATAAATGGCATGAAAAACCTTTTCTTTGCATTGGCCCAAAACAGCCCCAATTACGTAGTCGCTAGCATCACACATTAATTCGAATGGCATTGACCAATCTGGTGCAACTATCACTAGTGCTGTGGTCAATTTCTTTTTTAATAGCTCAAATGCTGACAAATAATCCTCGTCAAATTTGAATGGGACGTCTTTCTCTAATAAACTGCATAATGGCTTCGTGATTTTAGAAAAGTCCTTTATGAATCTCCGATAAAACCCGGCATGTCCCAAAAAACTACGAATCCCCTTCACCGAAGTTGGTGGTGGTAAGTTTTCAATTGTCTCGAGTTTGGCTTTGTCCACCTCTAAACCTCTTGCTGACACTTTATGCCCGAGGATGATCCCTTCTTGCACCATGAAATGGCACTTTTCCCAGTTAAACACCAAATTGGTTTCCACGCACCTTTTCAATACCATGACAAGATTTTCCATCAACTGTCAAAAAAGTCCCCAAATACTGAAAAATCATCCATGAAAACCTCCACAATGTGTTCCATCATATCTGAGAAAATTGCCATAATACACCTTTGGAACGTCGCTGGTGCGTTGCACAATCCGAACGACATCTTCCTAAAAGCAAAAGTACCATACGGACAAGTGAACGTAATCTTTTCCTGATCCTCCGGAGCAATTGTAATCTGATTATACCCCGAATATCCGTCCAATAAACAGTAGTATTCGTGTCTAGCCAATCTATCCAACATTTGATCAATGAAAGGTAGTGGAAAATGATCTTTTCGGGTTGCTTTATTAAGTTTCCGGTAATCCATGCAAACCCTCCAGTCGGTTACTGTCCTCGTCGGTATCAGCTTAATGTTATCATTTGCTACCACAGTCAATCCCCCTTTTTTTCGCACACATTGAACCGGACTCACCCAAGAATTGTCAGAAATGGGGTATATAATTCCAACATCCAGCCATTTTAAGATCTCTTTCTTGACTACCTCTTTCATGATTGGATTGAGTCTCCTCTGTTATTCCACTGTAGGTTTGCTATCATCCTCCATCAGAATTTTGTGCGTGCAAAAAGAAGGGATGATTCCCTTGATGTCGGCAATGGTGCATCCAATTGTAGTTTTGTACTCTCGAAGAACTCGTATCAGCTTACTTTCCTGAAATTCGTTAAGTACAGATGCAATAATAACAGGTAAAGTAGATGATTCACCCAAATAAGCATACCTGAGATGATTAAGTAAAGGTTTAAGCTCAAGTGAAGGAGATATCTCAAGAGATGGCCTTAAACGATCTAAAGATTTGTCTATAAATTCCAAAGATTCAAAAGGGATCTTAAATTTGCTTACCCGTGGTACTGCATCCAATATCTGTAAGTATTCAATTAACTCTGAATCATCCATGTCAATATCCCCCATTAGTGTGGTTTCCAACAGGTCATCATTCATAACCTTTAGAAAGTCATCATTCACGGCCTGTTCAATCACATCCACCCGAAAGCATTCTTCTTCGTCTAAAGGGAATTTCATTGCCTTAAATACATTGAATGTGACCTCTTGATCCTGAACCCGCATAGTCAACTCTCTCTTTTGAACATCTATTAGAGTCCTCCCAGTGGCTAGAAATGGTCTCCCAAGAATAATGTGAATGTTTTTGTCTTCCTCATAGTCTAGAATGATAAAATCAGTTGGGAAGATGAACTTATCCACCTTTACAAGAATGTCCTCTACAATCCCTCTCGGATAAGTAACAGACCTATCTACAAGCTGAAGAGATATGTTTGTTGGCTTTGGTGCAGGAAGTCCCAACTGAGTGTATATTGATAAAGGCATGAGATTTATGCTTGCACCTAAATCACACAAACACTTGTTGAATGATAAGCTACCAATAGTGCACGGTATGGTAAAACGGCCAGGATCCTTCAACTTAGGAGGTAGCTTTCTTTGTATCACTGCACTGCATTCCTCAGTCAAGGCCATTGTCTCAAAATCTTCTAATTTTTTCTTTCTTGATAGAATACCCTTCATGAATTAGGCATAGCTCGGCATCTGTTCTAAAGCCTTTACAAAAGGTATGTTAATCTGTAGCTTCTTGAACACCTCGAGGAATTTGGCAAATTATTTATCTAATTTCTGTTTTTGAAGTCTTTGAGGAAATGGAACTGGTGGGAACACTTTTGGTGTAGGAGCAACATGGGTTTTATCAGTAGTTTCTTTATGTTCTGGCTCAGGTGGCACATTGCTGTCTTTTTCCTTAGGAAATTCTGCATAATTCAAGTCTAGGGAAGGGCATGACTGTGCTGCCTCCTTTTGTATTTCAGGTGCCTGCAGGGCTTATTTTCCACTTCTAAGTGTTACTGCTTGACATTCCTCTTTCCCTTCTCTCCTTGGGTTAGCTTATGTGTTACTAGGAAGAGATCCTTGAGGTCTATTTGACAACATGTTAGCCATTTGGCCCACTTGATTTTCTAAATTTTTGATGGTTGTCGCTTGGCTTTTTAGCAACACATCATTGCTGGCCATGTATTTCATCATGAGCTCTTCTAAATCTGGCTTTCTTTCTGGTTGTGAAGTTTGTGCTGCATGATTTTGTTGTTGATTTTGGAACCCCGGGGGATAGTGTGGTCTTGGAGCTTGTTGATGGTTTTGGTTGTTGCTCCACGAAAAATTGGGATGATTTCTATTTCCATCATTGTAGGTGTTTTGGTATGGATTTGGTGGTCTCTGGTAGTTGTGACGCCCCCAAATCCGGGTTCTCTAACCTCGGATTCAGTGTTCATGATCCATCATCATCATACACATTCTATGAACTATTGCGGAATAATAAACATACATTGTTCATTTAAATAAGGTTCTACATCAAATCCCAAGGTCTAATAACCTTAACTTAAAACATACCCTTAATATTATAAAAGGTTTATCTAAAATTATTACATCAGATAATACGATAATTAAACATTCACATAAGTTTATTACTGAGCTTTGCCTTTTCTTTTATCCTTCTTGGAACTTTCTGGTCTAGCTGAAATAAACGTCATGATATAGCAAGGGTAAACAACTAATTTTCTTAGCAAGTTTAATTACAAAGGAGATATATCATGATTAGAAAGGAATTTAACCTTTGAAACTTTCAACAATAAATATCAATTATGAAAGAATAAGAGTTCAAGTTTCAATATTTGAAAGATTGAATCAATGATGCTAAGGGGTCAACAATGATCGTGAACATATACGGAGGTTGTCAGTATTTAAACTGGTCCTCTAATAAGTTTTGGAAATCAAGAGGATCAGCCTCTTATACCCAGCGAATATGCATAATCACTTAATAAGATGGGCAAACAATTGTTTTCCAATATAATGCCTTAAAAGTTGTTCTTTTCTTAGTCTGGAATCCTTACCAAATTAATTGGTTTGGAACAGCTTTTAAAATCGATTTGATTTAACAAATTTAAACATGCTTGATCTAGCTGATACAACTAGCATAGATCTATCTCATAAACATTTCATGAATGAAAGAACTTTAACTAATTCACAGTTCAACAATAATAGAACAGGAATTCAATTGCACCAAGTGCGAATAACAATAATTATCAAGGATGTGGAATAATCAAAAATAATTATCCACTAACAGGTGATGAAATAATAATTCAAGGTTGAATTAGAGAACTTGCAGTATATAAAAGTTCGTATCAATAATCAGAATCTTACACAATGTACGAAGTTGTGTAAGTTAAGAACTTGCTTAATATAAATTTAAGTAAGGTTAGGGAACATGCCTTGATCGTTGACTACTGCTACGTAATTTAATATGACTTCTTTTGAAAGACCTATCATTTATAAGATTGATCTCTTAATTAGCATCACACATTTCACCCATAATTTCATTACTTTACATTACATTGTCTAATAGTCAATAACATAGTTTAGTATTAGACATTACTTTAAAGTCTTAGTGTTATAATTATCCTTTGATAATCTTTTAATCACTTCATTGCTTAATCTTTCCTTATATAAGTCGTTCTTTATGATTCAGTAGGTTAAATACCCAATCTAGCAAACTGCATTCCAAATCCAGCAAACTAGATGGCCATCTAGCAACATGGATTCCAATCTAGCAAACTGGATCCCAACCTGGATTACAATCCAGCACACTAGATTCAAACTGGATTACAATCTAGCAACCTGGATTCAAACTGACCTCTAATCCAGCAATCTGGATTCATATTAACCTCTAATCCAGCAACCTGGATTCATACTATTCAATTCATCAAATCGTTTTCCAATCCAGCAACCTGGATTCACACTATTCAATTCATCAAACTATTCAAAATAGACTATTAAATGTCTAACTCAATATCTTAATTCCTCTTTTGAACTCTCATGTAATATGATTAATCTTTTATCCTTATTTATTATTTAGTCTTTACTAAATAACAAATAGTTAGTTAGTAATACTAATTCTATTTAATTATTACCCAATGTTAATTAAATAATAATTAAATAGTTAATTACACTTAAACAATATTTAATTAGTGTAATTATTAATTAGTAATATAAAAATTTGTTAGTTAGTAATCTCAAATGATTTAGAAAGGAATTAAACCATTAGTCACTCTAATAATAACTTAATTACACCAACAAATACCAAATTAAATATTATAATAATTTTTTCACATTTTAGAAAACTTTTGGGTCAGGACTCGTCGCCGAAACCTGCCGAAAAAGGCCTGAACCGTCGCTGGAGGTCCCTCGTGAACCGGGTCGGTTCACTTTTATTAAGCATGTAGGCTGCCTCTTGATTTCCAGCCGCTAGGTCCTTCACGGAAACACGAATAAAATTAAATTTACAACTCGGATTAGGGTCTAGTCGGTACCGTTGGATTTGTATCTTTCTAAACTATAATTTTCCATTATCAAACACCAAATTTGGATAGGTTTTGACTACTGAAAGTGGCCCGGAAGTGGACTATTCTTCACAGCCCTTTGACAGTCAGGTGTTTTGGTAAACATTACATAACTCCCTCATTTTAATTTCTTTTTGAACGATTCCAACTAGATTCTCTTCCTAACTTACCCCTTAAAACTCAAAAAAAAGAAAATCACCAATACCATGTATAGATTTCAAAATATAAAATTTATTCGAACAAGCTATAATTTGTTCATCGGTAAAAAGGTTTTCAAGCTTTTAGTTTAAGTTTTCTACACAAACTCATACCATCTTATACCACAACCATATATCATCAAACATAAACATATTTAGCATGATTCTAAATATTTAAAACATAAACTTCAAATTTCTAACATAAGATTACACCCATAACCCAAAATTAGGGTTCTTAGGGTTTTTAAGTTAGTTAGTACACCTTCTTAGCTTGATGGCCTGCCTCCTTTTTCTTCCAAAGTAGGAGATGAAATTATGGGTTATCCAAGAACTCTCCTCCTTCCTCTCTAGTATTTTTGCTCTCAAAGTATACTTTCTCTCTCTAACTTGTAAAATGGAAGTAATATATGATTATAATGAAATAGATCTTGCAAGTATGCTAGCTTTTGCATATAGATACACTAACTATATCTATATATCTTAGCATCATGAAGCTAGTCCTAGTAGGCTTGTTTATAGGGTGGCTAATGTGACAACTTAGGTGTCTAGGCTATCATTTCCAAGTACACACAAAAACCAATACAAGCTACTAATTAATTTATATCCAATTTTTGAAGTCAAGTGGCCTTTCCTCTACTCTATATTCGGCATCCCCCATGGGGTTTTGGTCCCATTTTTCCTTTCCTTTAATTGCTTTAATGGATTAAACAAGTTGCCAAAAATATTTCCTAAGTGGGCAAACAATTGGGTTTTGTTTTAAATCCCTTGGGTTCACTATTAATTAGTTTGGGCCACTAGTTTGCCAAGATTATTAATTCAAGCTTGGTTACTAGTTTAATTAGATGTTGGGCTAATTTAATTAGTCCACACATTACTTATCCAAGTCCATGTTCAATTAATTGAGTGGGCTTGGTTAATCAATTAATTAGGCTAGTCCACTAGTGTTTTCTTACTAAATGGACTACTAAAATTAATTAGTCATATTTCACATAATCCTCATTAGTTAATACTCATATTAATTAATTTACAATTTCATTTACTTACTATATTCAATTGAATTGAATATTTAATTAACTTATTATCTTATAAATTGCTTTACATTAAAATTCCTAGATTAGTCCACTAAATTGAATAACTATTAGTGGGACCTCCTTTAACTAACAATTAGTCACATAGATCATTAATCACATATTTATTCCGTATATGTCACAAAATCTTCACTATCATTAATATTTAATTAATATATTCATTTACAATGTGACTTAAAATTCTGGCTATTATATTCTCCCCTCCTTATAAGAATTTCGTCCTCGGAATTTCACATAAAGTTACTCAAAAAGATTAGGATAACTCTTTCTCATCTTTTTCTCGAGTTCCCACGTAGTTTCCTCAACTGCGTGGTTTCTTCAGAGCACTTTGGCAGAATATATAACTTTATTCCTTAACTTCTGCTTTTTCCTATCCAAAATTTTTATAGGAATTTCTTCATACGATAGGTCCTTCACGACTTGAATCGGTTCATACGATATAACATGCTTGTAATCAGGCTTATACGGACGCAACATTGACACGTGAAACACGTTGTGGATATGTTCCAGTTCAGGAGGTAGAGCCACCTCGTACGCTACTTCACCTATCTTCTCCAGTATCTCGAATGGTCCAATAAATCTCGGACTTAATTTGCCTTTCTTGCCAAATCTTATATTAAGGTCCAGGCAGATCCTTTCAAAAACACATAGCTCCCTACTTCAAAGTCTCTCTTCTTGCGATGCAAATCTGCATACTTCTTTTGATGATCCTGAGCTGCTATCAGACGAGCTCTTATTACCCTGATGATCTCTACAGTCTGCTGCACCAATTCTGGCCCCAATAGTCTGCGTTCACCTACTTCATCCCAACACAAGGGCATTCTACATTTCCTCCCATACAATGCTTCGTATGGTGGCATTCCAATAGTCGCGTGATAATTGTTATTATACGCAAATTCTACGAGTGGAAGATGATCTTCCCAGCTTCCTTTGAAGTCCATCACACAGGCTCTGAGCATATCTTCTAATGTTTGAATTGTTCTCTCACTTTGCCCATCGGTCTGTGGATGATAAGCGGTACTTAACCTCAATTGTGTCCCCATTCTTTCTTGAAGACTCCTCCAAAAATTTGAAGTGAAGCGCGGATCTCTATCAGATACAATTGATATCGGCACTCCATGTCTTGAAACTATTTCTTTGATATACAACTTGGCTAGTTGATCCAAATTGTATCTAATCTTGATCAGCAAAAACTGCGCTGACTTTGTAAGACGATCCATAATCACCCATATGGCGTCGTAACCTTTCTGTGTTGCTAGAAGCCCCACCATAAAATCCATCGTGATATGCTTCCATTTCCATTCAGGAATCTCTAGTGGCTGCAATAATCCACTCGCTCGTTGATGCTCTGCTTTGACTCTCTAACAGGTTAAACATCTGCTGACACATTCTGCAACCTCTCTCTTCATGTTCGGCTACCAAAAATGTTGACGCAGATCTTGATACATCGTTGTGCTTCCTGGGTGTATCGAGTATCTCGTGTTGTGGGCTTATTGTAAAATCTCTTCTCTTAATTCCGGTACTGAAGGTATCCAAACTCGATTTTTGAATCTCAGCAATCCAGTGCTATCAATCTTATACTTCAACTCTTCACCTTCAGCTAACCATTTCTTAATGTTACCACATTCTTCATCATTCTCTTGTGCCTCCTTCACCCTATCCAATAAGGTCGGACTTGCTTTCATTTATATTATTTTATCTGAATTCCTCGGATTTTTCACCTCCAACTCCATTTTCTCCATCTCTTTTACTAACTTTTCTTGCTCTGTCAACACAAACAACTTCTCACTGTTCTTCCTGCTTAAAGCATCTGCTACTACATTGGCCTTTCCTGGATGATATATAATCTTACAATCATAATCCTTGATCAATTCTAACCACCTTCTCTGCCTCATGTTTAACTCCTTTTATGTAAAGATATACTTTAGACTTTTGTGATCTGTGTATATCTCACACTTTTCTCCATAGAGATAATGTCTCCAAATCTTAAGGGCAAACACTACCGCTGCCAATTCCAGGTCATGAGTAGGGTATCCCTTTTCATAATCTTTTAACTGGCGTGACGCATACGCAATGACTTTACCATTCTGCATTAACACGCAACCCAGTCCCTTGTGTGACGCATCACTGTATACTGTAAAACCTCCAGTACTATCTGGTAAGGATAACACAGGTGCTTCACTTAGTCGCTTCTTCAACTCCCAAAAACTCTGCTCACATTTCTCCATCCACACATATTTAACTGTCTTCCTAGTCAAATTTGTCAACGGCGTCGCTATCTTTGAGAAATCTTGAATAAACCTCCGGTAATATCCTGCCAATCCCAAGAAACTTCTAACCTCCGTTGGCGTCTTCGGTTGTCCCCAATTCTTCACCGCTTCTACTTTTGCTAGATCAATAGAAATTCCTTCGTTATCAATAACATGACCCAAAAACTGAACTCTTTTCAACTAGAATTCACACTTTGAAAATTTTGCATATAATTTTTCTTTTCTCAATGTCTCCAATATTATCCGTAAATGCTCGGCATGCTCCTCTTCAGTCTTCGAATACACCAGAATGTCGTCAATGAACATAACCACGAACTTATCCAGGTACTGTTTAAATACTCTGTTCATCAAGTTCATAAAAGCAGCTGGCGCATTTGTCAGTCCAAATGACATCACTAGAAACTCATAATGGCCGTAACGAGTTCTACATGTTGTCTTGGGTACATCCTCCGTTCTCACCTTCAACTGATGATAACCAGTCCTCAAATCAATCTTCGAAAAATACTTCGCTCCTTTAAGTTGATCAAACAGATCGTCTATTCTCGGTAACGGATATTTGTTCTTGATTGTCACCTTATTCAATTCTCTATAATCTATGCACAACCTCATCGATCTATCCTTTTTCTTTACAAATAACACCGGTGCCCCCCACGAAGATACACTAGGTTAAATGTACTTCTTATCTAACAAATCCTGCAGTTGAACCATTAACTCTTTCATTTCTACCAGAGCCATCTTATACGGTGCTTTCGATATCGGCGTTGTCCCCGGTACTAAATTAATTAAAAACTCTATCTCTCAGTCTGGTGGAAGTCCTGGCAATTCCTCTAGAAAAACATCCACGAACTCATTCACTATAGGTATCTGCCCCATGTCAGAATTCACCATTCGTGTATCCACTGCATGAGCCAAATAACCCTCACATTCTTTCTTCAACATCTTCCTGGCCTGCATCATCATCAGACAACTCGTTTGTCTTGGCGACTTGCTACCATAAAATACAACCTCAGACTTATTAGGTGTCTTAAGGCGTATACTCTTTTTCTGACAGTCAATAACTGCCTCATGTTTAAACAACCAATCCATTCCTCGGATTACATCAAATTCTCCTAATCGTATTGGAATTAAATTCACGCTTAACGTATATCCCCTTATTTTCACACAACAGTTTTTATGGATAAATTCTACAGGGATCACTTCTTTATTTGCAACTTCTATACTCATTGGGTTTTCTAACTGTTCACAAGGTAAATTTAACCTTTTAGCAAAATCATCACAGTAAAGTATCGACATCCCATTCCAAGGTTAGATGATATGTTAGATGAATTGCATGGATCTTGTGTGTTTTCTAAAATAGATTTAAAGAGTGGTTATCATCAGATTAGAATGCATGAGGGAGATGAATGGAAAACTGCTTTTAAAACAAAATATGGGTTATATGAGTGGTTAGTCTTACCTTTTGGTTTAACTAATGCTCATAGCACGTTCATGAGATTAATGAACCATGTTTTGCGTTCCTTCATTGGAAATTTGTAGTTGTCTACTTTGATGATATCTTAATCTACAACAAGGATTTAGGTGAGCATGCATTGCATATAAAATCTGTCGTAGATGTGCTTGGACAAATGCACATTTTGTACGGATCGAGTTGTGTTTCTTGGTTTTGTTGTCAGTGTACAGGGAGAACAGGTTGACGAAGAGAAGATACGTGCAATCCGAGAATGGCCAACTCCTACAAATGTCAGCCAAGTTCGTAGCTTTCATGGACTCGCAAGTTTCTATAGACGATTTGTAAGAAACTTCAGCGAAGTCAGGAAACTACTCACCGAAGTAATCAAAAAGAGTGTAGGATTCAAGTGGGGTGATGCACAGGAAAAGGCGTTTCAATTGATTAAAGAAAAATTAACTAACGCTCCTTTACTTGTATTACCTAATTTCACTAAAACCTTGGAAATTGAATGTGATGCTTCAGGTTTAGGAATTGGAGTTGTGCTGATGCAAGAAGGGAAACCAGTGGCATATTTCAGTGAAAAATTGAGTGGAGCAGTTTTGAACTATCCCACTTATGACAAGGAGTTATATGCTTTGGTTCGATCATTGGAGACTTGGCAACATTACCTATGGCCTAAGGAGTTTGTGATTCACACGGATCATGAATCATTGAAATATTTGAAAGGCAACACAAGTTGAACAAGAGACATGTACGATAGATGGAGTTCATCAAGACATTTCCATATGTCATTCAATATAAGCAAGGTAAGAAAAATGTCGTGGCTGATGCTATTTCGCGAAGGTATGTGTTGTTAAATACTCTTGACACAAAATTACTTAGTTTTGAACAAATCAAAGAATTATATGTAAATGACCATGATTTCTGTGAAGAGTTTAAAAATTGTGAAAAGAATGTTGTAGGTAAGTACTTTAAGATGGATGGATTCTTGTTTCTGAGAATTGATTGTATATACCTGCATGTTCTTTACGTGAGTTATTGGTTCGAGAATAACATGAAGGTGGTTTGATAGGACATTTTGGTGTTGATAAGACCTTATCTGTGATAAAGGAACATTTCTATTGGCCCCATGTGAAATGAGATGTGGAAAAAATTTGTGATAGATGCATTATATGTCGTCAAGCTAAATCTCGTGTTCAATCCCATGGGTTATACACACCATTGCTTATTTTGAGTGAACCTTGTGTTGACTTGTCTATGGACTTTGTATTGGGTTTACCTAGATCTAAGCATGGTCATGATTCTATATTTGTGGTCGTGGATAGATTTTCAAAAATGGCACATTTTATTCCATGTCACAAAACTGATGATGCATCCCATGTTGCTGATTTATTCTTTCGAGATATTGTGCATTTGCATGGCATGCCCCGAACCATTGTTTCAGATAGAGATGCTAAGTTCTTGAGCTATTTTTGGAAGACCTTGTGGTGTAAATTAGGAACTAAACTGTTGTTTTGAACTACTTGTCATCCACAAACCGACGGTCAAACTGAAGTAGTTAATAGGACTTTATCGGCATTATTGAGGGCCATCATTAAAAAGAATATTAGACTTTGGGAAGAATGTCTACCACATATTGAGTTTGCTTATAATAGGTCTGTTCACTTTGCTACTAAATTCTCACCTTTTGAAATTGTGTATGGCTTTAATCCTTTAACACCATTGGATTTATCACCATTACCTGTTTCCGAGTATACTAACATGGATGGAAAAAACAAAGCTGATTTTGTTAAGCAGATACATGAGAAGACAAGACTCAACATTGAGAAGAGGACGGGTCAATATGCCAGACAGGCCAACAAAGGTCAGCGTCAAGTAATCTTCGAACCTAGAGATTGGGTATGGCTACACTTACGTAAGGAAAGATTTTCTGCTCAAAGACGCTCGAAACTACTTCCAAGAGGAGATGGACCATTTCAAGTGCTTGAACGCATTAACAACAATGCTTACAAATTGGATTTACCTGGTGAGTATACTGTTAGTGCAACTTTCAATGTTTCTGATCTAAGCCCGTTTGATGTAGGTGAAGATTTGAGGACAAATCCTTTTCAAGATGAGAGATATGATGAGAACATCCTTAGTTCGGAAACCCATGACAAAACCCAAGAAGACTCATTGCATTTGCCACTTGGGCTCGTTACGAGAGCTCGGGCTAAACGCTTCAAAGAAGGACTTAACGGGATGATTCATGAACTATGAAACGAGGTTGGATCAAGTACAGAGGTAATGGGTTTGGAGTCCAAGCATATGAAGACCATGAAACATGTTGCAAATGGAAGTAGGGAACCAGAAAACACAAAAAAACCAGTTTGCATGAAACTGGAGTTCCCGCCCCGGCGCGGGTTTCCAGCTCTTTTCTGCCGCCCCGGCGCCATCCCTGCCCCGGCGCGAAATTTGGCCCAGCTTTTGCCGCCCCAACGCGGAAATGTAGTTCATTTCTGCCGCCCAGGCGGGAACCTCCTAGATCAAATTGTCAGTTTTTGACTTTTTCTTGGATTTCGAGATTCCTTCCCCCAAAACAGGGAATTAGCATTTATTTTCAATTACATGATTTCTGTAATGTTGTGTTTCAACAATTGTGTGCTTGTTTGAATTCTAGATTGTTTCCGAGCTTAGTATAAATAGGCTTGATGTTGTAATGGTTAACACAACCAATTTTCAGATCATCAATGTTATTGTGAGCTTATTTCTCTACTTGTGATTCTTTAAAGAATCCGTAGGTGTTCCTTAGTTTTCTTGAGAAATTCATAATTGACTTATCATACAACCATTCATAGTTGTGTGTGGCGTCTTCTACTGCATCAATCGATGTGACAAAGTTGGTGTGACACACGATAAAAGAAACTGCCCGATGCTCAATAATCGGTAAACGAGTTTACTTATTTTCACTCTGTCTAATTGTTTAAATTTGACTTTGACTTTGCTATTTGTTTAAATGTAGAACTGGAGCATCAAATGATGATGCTACTCAGGATCCAAGTGTACGTAGATGACGATGATAGTGATTCACCCCCAGGATTGCTATAACAACAGAGAATTCTTAGGTTTCTTATGAATCGCTTTTCATTTGTATTGTATTATCCTCTTACATTTTTTGTATGCTTCCAGACTTATTATTTTCGTATTAGTTTGAGAAGTGAATGCTATGATTTTTTAGTTTTATATTTATGCAGGAGCCATTTTGCTATGTGCCACTTGTTTGGATAATTCTTAATTTATTTCTAAATTATGATTCCTTCCTGTATCAGATGTTATATTGTGTGCTTGACACTGGAAACTTCTTTGTGATTCCTGGATCACCAATGGATGTGTGGGCTGCAGAAAGCTATAGTAGAACCCACTCCAAACCACAGTTAAGGCAGGAGAAGGGATTGAGTTCAGCAGGAAGATATGGTGGTTCTGGTTGTTGGAAGTCCATAATGAATTTGGCAAATGAATTTGGCATTATTTGCAATGTAATATTTGTAGGTTTGGCAACTCTGGAATGTAATGTGAATTTGGCATTATTTGCAAGTTTGGAATGTAATATTTGCAAGTGAATTTTGCATTATCTATTTGTACTTAATTTTGCAGATGTTATTATGCCTTTGGAATTTGGCATTTTTTGTTTTTAAATTCATACAGGTTCATTTGCTCAAGGTTAATGTTGATTGAATGTTGCTAACAGTTACCACCACTCTCCCAAATGGTACCATTGAATGAACTGACAACGCAGTACATAGTTAAGGTATTATGACGCATATGAAAAATCAATTGATGCAAGAATATTGGCATACTCTATTCAGTACATAGTTAAGGTATTATGCCTCATATTGCTTTCTGTTTTGAACTTGCTTGTTTCAAGAAGGGCCTCCAGATGAGAGTCTTTTTTGTGCATATATAGCAGTTTTTATTTTATTTTTATTTTTTTTAAAACCTTGAAGTTTATGGCAACGTTACAACTGCTTGGTCTCTCCAATTGGGCGCTATATCATGTGAGTATTTATATTTAAAGAAAGTTTTAAGTTCGTTTGGAGAGGGTGAGGCAGAAATTGTAGGTTACCAATATATGGATGTGGACAAATATTTGGATGTGAGGAGAGAGAAAGAGAAGGCTCCTTGAAAAAAAAAAACACACGGAGGGGCCTTATAAATGTTCTGCTCTTTAAGGAGTTATGTCAATTAAATGTTCTGCTCTTGAAATGCTTTGGATAACTATATTTATTAAAAATTTCATGCCACTTTATATTATAGTTATAAAAATAAAAACTCATATTTATTTTATTAAAAAATAATATCTCTAACTTTAGAACAAAGTAAGTATTAATTTAACTTGAAGTACTCCTACTCCTTAAAATGTAAGATCAAATTTTAGTTTCAAATTAATTTGAGATTTTTTCAAATTTAAAATTAATATATTTTATCTAACTTTAGAAAATAATAAATTAATAATTTTTTTTTAAATAATTGTACTTTTTTTATTACAATTATATGGTCTAAATCTAAATTAATTCATATCAAAACTTGAATTAAAAATTTCTTAAATTCACTTTTCGAATTTTGATGATATAATTCAAAATTTCTTAAATTAACTTTTCAAATTTGATGAACTATATGGCCCTTCTCTTCCCGTCAAAGAACTCTCTTTCTTTCAGTAGTTTCTCTCTGCTCTCTTGCTAACATTTCTTTCTCAGCGGCATCTCTCTACGGTAACCCTAAGATCCTCAAATTCCCTATTTTATCGATCAGCCCTAATTCTTATTATTGTACTCATAGGTATGTGTTTTACTCTGCTAATTTCAAATCATTTCAGAATTTTAAGCTATTTTGTTTGTTATATGATTTTTGCCCCTTTTTTCAGTGAGGGTTTGGCTATTAAAGGGGAAGAATTGAAGATGGCAGAGAAAGAAACTATTGAATCTCAGATAAAGAGTACTATGGTCTCTCGTATTCAGCATTTCCGTGAACAATCAGAGTACGTGGATAAAATTTATGTCTATAAAAGTTTGTGTTTCCAATTTTATGTTCGCACCTTGGACTTGTTTAATTTTTTTTATGAGTTTGTGTATGAGAGAGAGTTAGCTTTAAGCTTAGGGCAGAATTTCAAGATAGATATGAGGCTGAATGCTTTTTGCAGGCAATTCATGAATTCAGTATGTTCGTGTATATGCATATGTGAGCACTTTTATGCTCAGGACAGTATCAAGACATGTAATTAATATACTTTGGAGATAGATACTACTATACTAGTGTATTGATAAATAAAAATAACAATAAGTGAAGGACATATTCAAGTGTAGACTGAGGGTACCTTAAAGACACCCCCGCCATGTTGCCACACCTCTTGCCTAACCACTTGTTCTGTTTTATCCACACCACAAAGAGAGATATATTTTTCATCAATTTGAACATAAAGGTCTACCCAATGCCTTGACAGCTGTCTTGTAATTTTTTTTTTGTAGATCTAATTAGGCTATAAAATGAAAGCATTCAACATTTCCCTAAATTTTCACTTTTAAATTTAGTAGTTGTAAACTTGTAGCATTTTCTAGTACTCACATCTCTTAGTATATTTGGAGGAAGGACGCTTAGATATTTTTAAAGTATTGTGTCTTTTATGCTCTTTGGGAAATTTGGAATGAGCATAATGCTTAGTTTTTTAGGACTTAATGATTGAAAAAACTAGGCCTGACAATGGGGCAGGTATGGTCCGGGGAATCCTCCTATATCGGCTCCTGCCAATGTGTTATGTTCTCACATAACACATTATGTCCCATACTTGCCCCGCCCCCGGCTCAAATCCCGAATTCTTCCCCTTCCCCAATATTAAATTTATCATAATTCTTTATATTACTTTTATCAACTAGTTCAATTCAAAGTCAAACAATATGCAACATTTTCATTACTAGCAACACCTTGTACTATAAATGGTAAAATTTTAATAAAATAACCTAGTTGGGTATATAATCATATATACACAATAGACTAATTTTCAAAACAATTTTATACACACACACACATATATAAATATGTGATTGGGTCAGGGGTGGGGGAGGCTATATCCCATACCCAACCCTAAGTCCCTAACCCTATAGGGTTTAAAAATCGGGTCCCATTAGGGTCGAGATTGGTTGGGTGCTGTTAAGTTCAGGCAAAATTGCTAGGCCTAGAGAAACCATTGAACTCTAGTCAAACTATCAAAGAAACATACAATCTATTTTTTACACCAAAACCATTGAAGTTTAATGGTTTTGGTGCAAAAAATAGATTGTATGTTTTTTTTATACCTTGACAAGAGTTCAATGGTTTTTTTGGTCATTGAGTCGCGTTTTAGAGAACTATTTATCTTTTGCCTTTCTGCGAGATAGGATAATTTTTCTTGATTCTCTTTGGGCTTCCCATGGGTGTATTTAAGGGGCATTTCTGTGTCTAATCTCTGCAGGTGTTGGAAAGCTACATTTATTTTGGGTGTTCTCTTTCATGTGTACTTGTACGTAGGAAGACTCATTGGCTCCCGTTTGTGTGTATTCTCTCTATTCTTTTGATGAAATTACTTTCTTCTATCTAAAAGAAAACCATATCTCAGTATATTAGTGCATCAACATTGAGACACCACACACATAACCTGTCACTATTGACAGCAGAGAGCAATTTAGTCTATTTTAAGTGTTTTTGTCTCCATCTTCAAGTTTATAACCTTGGCAAAACATTAATGCTAAAGCATTTCCTAATCTCCTTCAGTAGCTTTTTGTAAAGCAAATACGTCATTCACTATTATTTCCTCTGCTAATAAGTACCAATCAAACTCAACTTCTATTGTTCCTCTGAATATCATCGTATTGTTGTTGAAGAACTTCATAGTTTTTCATTCCTCCCCTATATACACTCATTATTATTCTCCTAAATTCTGCCAATCCCATAACTTCTTTTCCCTCCTGAACCTGTTCTCAAATTGTTCAATGTGTACCTCACTTCCTTGAGCTTCTATACTATCAATGCTGTCCAAAACCGTTAGCTTTCTATTATCTTACCAGACACCTTTTTCCTGTGTTGCATGGACTCTTCTATAATCCAGAAGTACCCGTGTCGACACGACACGAGAACAGTGAGGGTGTCAGACACGGTAATTTGGTGGAAAATGAACCAAAATGTTCTAAAAATAGGTGTGTCCATGTCGTGTTGTGTCCTTTTAAGGATCCTTCGAAGGGTTGCTGAGTCCATGTAACTTAGCCTTTTTCCTGATATTTATTCTTTCGGCTTGCTGAGCTTCTTATGAAGGATGAAAATTTGCTGCTTTCCGACCTGTACATTAGTGTTAGTTACGAGAATGCTCCTTCAATTGTTATTGTTATAATAATAATAATAAAATATATTCAACATGAAGGGCTTAGGCTATCTTATCAAAATACCAAATAGAAGAATGAGTTACTTAAATTATTTATGCTTTTCACTTGTAAAATAAATATAAGATAAACTATTGACCATGTTGATGTCATCTTTGTGCACATATTACTCTTGTTCAAGTTGTACTTATTGAAAAAGTTGAGTGGCTGTAATAATGTGAGCATATGTATCAGCTGGGTTTCATAATTCCACGAATGTTTTCATTATCTCTTAATGAAAGAAATTACTTATATTTGCAAGATTTTTTGTGCAAAGTTTCTCCAAAGCAATTGTGCGTTAATGGTTGTTCCAATAATCACCTAGACTGACAATATCTTTCTATAGGGGAAGGTAGTTATGCTGTTTATTATTATTACTTTTATTATGTGTGTGTGAGTGTAACAATATATACTAAACAGCACCAAGGTGGCACAATATTTTATTCACAAGGTCTACCATAATGGGCAAATAAAAAACTACACTAGATACAAATTAAACCGATTTCAAGAAGATATTCTTTCAGATAAATCACCATATCAGACAGCAATACCTTATTTTAACAATCCAATAATCTCCAAGCATTACTTGATCCATGAGCATAGAGATACCTCCACAAGTACTTGAAGGCTTCAAAGCTCCCCAATGGTGGTGCCTGTAATTTCTGTTGTGTACTCCATCTGTTAATCTTGCTTGGAAGTATGTTCCACTCTCTTCTCTCTCTCTCTCCTCTTTAACTCCCGTTCTCTCCTCGCATGGATGTCCTGAGTCCTAAGAGTAGGGAGAGATCATACCAAGCTTCGTCACTAACCCCGAAAGTGGTGGTTTTGTTTCTGTCATTCCTTTGACTGATTTTCTTGCTTGGTAGTATTTTGCATGTTCACTTTGCATGCGTGTTTATTGGCAAATCTAGTTTCTTATATCTTGCTTTTGAGAAAGCCTTCATCATCTAGTGTCTTAACTTTCTTGCAACTACTTCCTCCCCAATCATTTTCACAGAAAAGTAGCTGCCTTTATTTGATGCAATATCTTTTTATAGTCTTTTAGCATATGTTCTGCATGTGCTAAAAGTCTATATAAAGATTTGTGCATAATATCAAGGCAAAAAATCTTTATGTAGTTTTTCTTTGACTTATATATAAAATCCTATGTTCTGCATGCCTTTTAAATGATATTGGTACTCATATTTTTGAGAAAATTTGTTTGGAACTGCTTAGTGAAATCTTAGATTCGTTTTTGTTTTTTAACTAAAAGACAATATCTAAGTTTACATATCATCATATGTCATTCTTTTTGTGTCACAGCTTGATCTGTTCTTGTTAATTCTATGTAGTTCTTACATTTTAAGGATAATTAGTGAAGTTAATGAAGGCTATAGTACTTAACCATTCATTTACATATATTGTGCGTTGTTTTTAACTGCAGTTCTTTGACTTTTGAGGGTGTCCGGAGACTATTGGAGAAGGACCTGGGCTTAGATAAATATGCATTAGATGTGCATAAGAGATTTATTAAGCAATTGTTGTCAAAGGTACCTCTTCTTAATATGAGATATTCGACTTGGGGTAGACATAAACACAAGTTTTTCCTCATTATGTTGTATTATAATCATTCTATCTTGTAAGGTTGAAGGATTTGTCTGCATAGCTTAAACTTTGTCAGATAAATTCTTCTTGTCAAAATTATGTGATTGTCTGTAAAAGTGTTTGACAAAATTGTACATTTATAAAATATATGAGTATGTTTACTTAAAATTCTGTTTATAAGATCCAAATTCATCAACTCACAAGTATACAAATTAAAATTCAATTTTTTTATATACTAAATTTAAGATAACAGTTAGTGTAGCAGTCCCACGTCCGTAGCAAGAGGGGTTTTTAAATATATAAAATGTCTAAATTTCTCCTTGCCTTTTGATCTTACACATTCCCCTACCCTTCCTTTAAAAGTCCTTTTATGGGTTGTAAGTGGGATATCTTGCTAGAATAGAAGACGTGTAACCTTCCCTAACATTCCTGATGAAGTGCTTTATGTGCATCTAAAGAAAATGTAGTTTGGTAATGATCAAGGCATTTGGAATACTCGATGAAAAAGAAATTACAATGTCATAAAGTCTAATTTATCTTCCTGTTTTTTTGTATACTCCGCATTTGCATAAATGACATCTGATTTTGATGCCTTTGTGATTAATATACTTACAAAAAGAAAAAGAAATCATGTTCTATGATTTATCAGAAAATACCACTAAGGCTCTTATTGAAGCATGGATTAAGATATTGGCTTATGAAAAAGGTGTTTTGACCATGATGGTGAGGTTTGAAAAACTCATATTGTGATTCAGCAAAAAGACAAATGAGTAGAAGTCTCCAGAGAGATGGGGGTGTAAATCAGCCTCTGTGGCCGCAGTCCCACATTACCATTTTGACAGTGTTGTTTGTTCAAGAGACATTCCTTTCTCTTCGTCTCTTTCTGAATGATAACCTTCTTTTTTTCCTACTTATGTTGTTCATGTATAGTTTACGCAACAAATGTCATTATTAATTTTTTCAGTAAATGCTTCTTTTTGTCTTCAATTTCTAGTGTGTTGTTTACATACAATACTTTGAAATTTTAGTGTATTTTTTGAATGTGTTGGGACCAAATATTGGTGTATACCTTGCTAGCGAAAACATGATGGTGACAATCAATCCTTATAGAATGATCTATAAATTTGATTCAAGTGCAAAGTAGCACTTGTAGGTAGTACTTATGATGCAGTACAATTCCTTTAAGGGTTTTGGTCTTGGGGCTGAGTACAATTCCTTTAAGGGTTTTGGTCTTGGGGCTGGTAAAGGGGAAAGTAGAATAAGAAAATATGAGAAGAGGGATTCCTGAAGGCCAAAATGACATAAAGCTTAATCTCAAATCAATGTAGTCAAATACTGAATTCCAACAATGGATTATGTTAGATTTATGAAATGGGCCCGATGTCTAATATATAAAGACATCAAGCTCTCTAACTCAAAACCAATTGACTATGAGAAGAGTTCGCCCAAGTCATTATATACCACACATATTTTTTCAAGGTATTCAATACGGGACAAGATATATACTCTAACACTCCCCCTCACGCGTAACCCGGTGTATTGAGGGTTGCAATGAACCTGATGAATATGAAGATCCACATAAGATAAGCAAGCCTAGAAGAATCTAGTCACAAGACAAGCCCAGAAGAAATCTAGTAAACCACGGACAACTATTGACCCTATTGATAAGTGGTACTAGTTAAGAAATGGGTAACTTTGCCCCTTAAGAAATAAACTGCAAGTGGATAAGAATGAAGGCTAAGAAGAGTGTCCCGCTCTGATACCATGTTAGATTTATGAAATGGGCCCAAAGTCCAGTATATAAAGATATTAAGCTCTAACTCAAAACCAATTGACTATAAGAAGAGTTGGCCCAAGTCATTATATACCAGATATATTTTCTCAAGGTATTCAACGTGAGACAAGATATATACTCTAAAAGATTACATTAACGCCAATAATATATTAGCATGATGGTTAAAACTTAGGCCTTGGGACCATTAAGTCTCAAGTCCGTTTCTCACACGAGAGTTTATATTCCTCTTTATTGTGAGGCTTTTATTTTATCCTTATAATAAGACTTGCATTTTCACCCATATTGTGAATTTAAATTCATTTGTCCATGTACTAATTCCCTTCAGAGTATATAGATCATTAAACCCTACTTCTAAGGTAACCTAATTAATAAGGAAACTCCTAATAATTATCTATTAAAAATAAAATATTCAGAAGAATACCTACTATAACTAAAAGATATAATTTAGATAAAACTTTTTTTTTCTTCTATAAATAGTAATATAAAATAAATAAGTAATAATTCATTAATTTTCATGTTGTTTAGTATCATGTAGCGAGTGTTCAACTATCATGTAGTTTTGCTAATCTATTTAAGAGATGTATTCCTTTGATAAGTAATAAATTTATTTATTGATAAAAGTCACCGAAGGGGCGATGCCAACGTACACATGGCGTATACAAAGAGATTGTAGAAACCTATGATAGGGTTTCCAACGTACACATGGCGTATACAAAGAGATTGTAGAAACCTATGATAGGGTTGAGAAAAATATAGAGAATTGGTGAATGAGAGGTAATCAACCTTCTCTTCATATCATATTATTTATAATGAGGATTTTACAATAAATTACAGTCAAGAGCTACAGTCTTGGACTAGAATAAAGATTACAATCAAGCTATGTAATTAGAGAGCTGTACACCAACTATAATTAGCTGTAATTAGGGAACTTCCTATATTTACAATTCTAATAGATGTAATTAGGGAGGGAACTTCCTATATTTACAATTCTAACACTCCTTCAACTTGTATAGATATCTCGCATGCATAACTTGAAACATAAGGGATGGAATATCTTACTACTGAGACCTTTAGTCAAGATGTCTTCAAGTTGATTTTTAGTTTTGACAAAAAGTATACAAATGAGACTAGTAATTAACTTCTCCTTGATGAAATGTCTGTCAATCTCGATGTGCTTTGTTCTGTCATGTTGTATTGGGTCACTTGCAATAGTAATGACTGCCTTATTATCACAGAACAATCTCGTAGGCTCATTAGTTACTATCCCCAAATCTTCTAGTAATGTGCGGAGCCACATTAGTTCATACACACCCAATGCAATAGCTCTATACTCCGCTTCAACACTTTATCTAGCCACAACAAATTGTTTTTTATTGCGCCAAGTGACAAGATTACCACCAACAAATGAGCAACAACCCGATGTGGAACGACGGTCTTCTATAGAAACAACTCAATCTGCATCAGAGAAGGCTTCAATCTTCATGTGTATGTGGTTTGAAAACAATATACCTTTTCTAGGAGCAGATTTCAGATATCTTAAGATTCTATAGACAACCCCATGTGACAAAATCGCGGATCATGCATATATTGACTCACTACTCCCACAACATAAGAAATATTTGGTCTAGTGTGAGAGAGATATCAATCAACCCACTAAGCGTTGATATCTCCCCTTATCAACAGTAGGTCTAATACCCCCAGGTAGGTGATGATTGACCTCAATAGGAGAGTCAGTAGGTTTATATCCCAACATGCCTTTTTCTGTCAATAAATCAAGAACATACTTACGCTGTGATAAAAAATGCCACGGAAAGATCTTGCAACTTCTATCCTAAGAAAATATTTCAGAGAACCAAGGTCATTGATCTCAATTTCACTTACAAGTCTTGCTTTGAGATTGGTTATCTTTTCTTTATTGTTTCCAGTCACCACAATGTCGTCAACATAAACAATGAGAATGGTAATCTTGCCATTTATTCGTTTGACAAACATAGTGTGATCCGCCCAACTTTGCTTGTACCCGAATCTCATCACCGCTTTGTAGAATTTGTCAAACCAGGCTCTAGGGGACTGCTTCAACCCATACAAGGCCTTCCGTAACTTTGCAGACTTTCCTTTTTGTTTCAGATGAAGAAAAACCCGGAGGGATTTCCGTGTATACTTCTTCTTCAAGCTGGCCATGAAGAAATGCATTCTAATCGTCAAGTTGCTGAAGGTTCCATCCGACATTTGCTGTACAAGAGATAATGGTTCGGACAGAGTTCATCTTTACTACTGGGGCAAATGTTTCCTGATAATCAATTCCATGAGTCTGAGTAAATCCTTTTAGAACAAGTCTGGCTTTGAGTCTCTCAACCGACCCATCTGCCTTCTGCTTCACTGTAAATACCCATTTGCACCCAACTAGTTTTTTCCCAAAGAGAAGAGGGACTAACTCCCATGTGTCATTCTTTTTTAAGGCATTCATTTCTTCAACCATATCCCTTTTTCATTTTTCTCTGATTGCTTCTCTCTACCCCTGAGGAATAGATACAGAGACCAAGAAGATAGATTGTCGTAAGACACAAAGTTATAAATAGGGTATTGAGTACACGATCTTACTCCTTTCCTAAGAGCAATAGGGAGATCAATATCACAATTATTAGTAGGAACAGAGGAATTGTTACCATCAGAGTCAGCTGGATTGAATCAGTGACTATAAAGAGAGAAGGATTCCGATTCCCAAAAAGTAACATCACGAGTGACAAACACAATTGGATGGAGGGTGATAACACTTGTACCCTTTTTGAGTAGGAGAATAACCAATGAAAACACACCGAAGGGATTTAGGGTCAAGTTTACCATGAGTGAGAATTTTATCATGAACATGGCATACACATCCAAAAACTCGCGGGGAAAGAGAAGGACTAGGTATGTGTTTGAGAAGAGAGATAGGGTTGCGATCGCCAAGAACCCGAGAGGGAAGACGATTTATAAGCAAAGTAGCAGTAAGGACAACATCACCCTAAAGAGACTTAGGAGTATGCATAGTGAACATAAGTGTACGAGCAACCTCGAGTAAATGGCGGTTTTTCCGTTCGGCGACCCCATTTTGTTCGGGGGTTTTGACACAAGACTTTTGAAGGATAATGCCTTGATCAGTGAGATATGACCCAAAAGTACGACTATTGTCGCTATGTAAAATTTTGATTTTGGCATCAAATTGGGTTAGTATCATTTTATGAAATTCTCTAAAGTAAGAAAAAACTTTGTTTTTTGAATGAAGAAGATAAAGCCAAGTAGTACGAGAATAGCAATCAATGAAACTAACAAACTAATGATGATCGTTATGAGAAATAACCCATGAGGGTCCCCCCACATCAGTAGTATGAGTGATAGCAAAAGGTTCAAAATGACGTTGATTAATAACAGAAAAAACTGACCGTTTGTATTTAGCCAATTCACAAGATTCAATTGATTTTTATTACACTTAGCAAAATGAGGAAATAAATATTCTAAAGTAGTAAAAGAAGGATGTCTTAGATGATGCCACTGATGGAGGGGGAAGCCAGACTAGAGTCATCAGTGGATTGAAGAGCTGTAGTAGTCCCATTCTCAACAAAAGGCATATTAGATTGAGGAACATCTAGATAGTATAGGCCGCCAATTGCACTACCACAACCAATCTTTTGCCCCGTCACCAAGTCCTCAAAAACACAATGAGTTAATCCAAAAAACGACATTCAAAAATAGAGATCGTATATGAACCATTCCTCTCTTCTTGTTCTTAAAAAACTATTTCGTTCTTTCTATGAAACCACCAAACATAGTAAGGAATCTTTAATAAACCAATTGTTAAGTAACCAACTCATCCAAAGGCTTAAGCTGTTAGATGGAGGGCACAACAATGTATATCATGCTAACACTCCCCCTCAAATGCAACTTTTTATAGAGAAGGGAGAAATTAAAGTGCATTTGCACTATTAAATTAATATAAAGACAATTGTGCGACCGGGAAGATTTGAAACCAAGACCTTGCACACCAAGAGCTCTGATACCATGTAGAAAGGAATACTCAGAGTTTATTTTCTTGAATTAAATTCTCTCTATTACATAGGTTCATATATATACACAAGTATCCTAATTACAGTTATGGTAATCCCTAAATTACAGTAATGTGTACACACTGATTATGGAAACTACAATCATGGCATATCTTCTAACACTCCCCCTCAAGTTGGTGTATAGATGTCTCGCATACCCAACTTGAAACATAATGGATGAAACATCTTACTATTAAGACCCTTAGTCAAAATATCAGCCAACTGATGTTCTGTTTTGACTAAAGGTAAGCAAATAAGATCACTAGTTAACTTTTCTTTGATGAAGTGCGTATCAATCTTAATATGCTTTGTTCTATCGTGCTGTACTGGGTCGTTTGCAATACTAATGACTGCCTTATTATCACAAAATAACTGCATAGGCCTTTTAGTTGTAACACCCAAATCTTCTAGCAAGGTTCGAAGCTACATTAGTTCACATATACCCAAGGCGATAGCTCGATATTCAGCCTCAGCACTGGATCTTGCGACCACAGACTGTTTCTTACTGCGCCAAGTAACAAGATTACCTCCAACAAATGAACAGTAACCTGATGTAGAACGACGATCCTCTATAGAGCCAGCCCAATCTGAGTCGGAAAGAGCTTCCACTCTCATATGACCATGTGGTGTGAACAATAAACCTTTTCCGGGAGCAGACTTAAGATACCTTAGAATTCTGTAAACAATTTCTATATGACAATGTCGAGGATCATGCATATACTGACTCACTATTCCCACAACATAAGATACATCAGGTCTAGTATGAGAAATGTATATCAATCGTCCCACCAAACGTTGATATCTTTCTCTATCAACCGTAGGTCCTGTGCCACCTACTAGATGATGATTAACTTCAATAGGAGAATCAACAGGCTTACATCCCAACATGCCAGTTTCTGTTAAAAGATCAAGTACATTCTTCCTTTGAGATAGAAAAATCCCACTGGAAGATCTTGCAACTTCAATACCAAGGAAATATTTCAAAGGACCAAGATCTTTGATATCAAACTCTTTGACCAGACTTGCTTTGAGATTAATTATCTCTTCTCTATTATCCCCTGTCACCACAATGTCATCAACATAAACAATAAGAATGGTAGTCTTATCTTTTATTTGTTTGACAAATAGAGTATGATCTGCTCGACTCTGCTTGTACCCAAATCTTATCATTGCTTTGTGGAATCTACCAAACCAGGCTCTGGGAGATTGCTTCAAACCATACAAAGCCTTTCGTAGCTTACAAACCTTACCCTTCGTGACAGATGAAGCAAAACCAGAGGGTATTACCATGTATACTTCCTCCTCCAAGTCACCATGAACGCATTTTTTACATCCAATTGCTGAATATCCCCGCCAAAGTTTGCTGCACATGAGATTATGGTACGAACATAGTTCATCTTCGCCACAGGAGCAAATGTCTCCTGGTAATCAATTCCATGGGTTTGAGTATACCCTTTTGCAACTAGTCTGACTTTGAGTCTCTCAACTGTCCCATCTGGTTCTGTTTGACTTATATACCCATTTGCAACCAACTGATTTTTTTCCTTAAGGAAGAGTAACTAGTTCCCATGTATCATTCTTTTTCAGGGCATTCATCTCCTTTATCTCCTCTATCATGGCCTGCTTCCAATTCTTATCACTAATTGCTTCTCTCCACCCCTGAGGAACATATATTGAAGACAAGGAAGAAACAAAGGAGTGGTAAGATGCAAATAATTTATTATAGGCTAAGAAATTAGAGATATGATGTTGAGTACAAGATCTAACCCCTTTTCTAAGAGCAATAGGAATGTCAGTATCATCAGAAGAACAAGTAGGATTAGGATTCTCACCATTAGCGTTATCAAGACTAGATTCGGAGTAGCCTCTCAAGTTATATATTGAGTCTCTAGGGCTTAGTTACCCGATGTGGGACTTTATATCTCAACACACCCCTCACGTGTAGCATAATTTTGAGCCAAACACGTGGACAATTTTAATTGGGTGACATGGAGCATGTGGGCCGTTGGGCCTGCACATGAATGGTGCCTGCTCTGATACCATATTAAGTAACCAACTCATCTAAAAACTTAAGGTGTTAGATGGAGGGCCCAACAATGTATATCATGCTAACAACAATATATGTGTACTAGATGGTGTTCTTACGTTTATCATATTTATACCATATTCTTACATTATCACTAAAATTTACAAAATCTTTGGAGTTTTAGACCTTTAAGTAATTTATTTTTTGTATGCCCAATATGAAAAATTATATTAATCTTGATACCTTGTAAACTCATTTGCCCTTGACGAGATGATGTCCAATATCATGCCTCTAAAGTTTGAACTATACATTGGATTGACATTTGAGTAGATAGAAATACCAAGTTATGCGGGCTGATGTCTGGAGAACCTCAACATTATACATCTTGTACAAGTGGAGGAGTTCAGATTCAAGAGCAAGTTCTAAGCTCGAATTTGGTTAACTTTTTAAAGTGTCAAATGAAGTGGAAGTTGCTTTCTAAAATTTCCAAAATAAATATTATGAGTAATAATTACTTTAATCTTTTCCTAATAAAACATGAAGAAGTAGTGGGCCCCTGACTTAGTTGTGGCTTACACATATCTCACTACAAATACTGCTCTCCCAACTCTCAAGTTATAGTTGAATATTATATTTCAAATTTAACAAGGGTAAAGTTGGAAAGGTAATGTTTTTTAATACTTAGCGCTATTTTATCAATGTTTGAGCAGCTCAATTTTTGTCCTATAAGATGGGACAAAGCTACAAATATATTTTGTAGCACATGCATGAATATGAGATGTGATCACACCTAAGGAAGAAAAAAAGGACACTGTCATAGTTGTCAAATTGTGAATCATATCGTGTATCGAAGACCTCCCATATCGTGTTTTATGTATCGTATCGTGAATTGTATCGTAAGATACGGAAATGAAATAAAAAGTGTGGTAATATATATTTAAACATATAAAACACACAATTTATTGGACAATGAAGCATATTAGCTTGACTATATATAAAGTAGTCAAGTTTATAAAAGTAGTTAAGTAAATATTATTATAGACTAAAAATAAATTTAACAGTTAGATAGTAGCCAAAATGCTCTAAATTGATTTATTAGATATTATTTTAGTAATCTTTATAGAGTAACAAGAGAAAATGAAAATTCAGTTTCACCTTGTATCTATAAAACAAAAGAGAATAATTCAAATCAACAAGTGAAAATTTATGTATCTGCTTATAGAAAGTGACGTGAGAAAAATAGAGTGACATTCTAAAGAAGATATAAAACTCTAAAAAGTGATTAAAAGCTCATCAAGCAATATAGAATATGTTTATACTAAAAAACCTCTTCATTTGAAATGGAGAAGGCTTAAAAGTTTTGTTTTTAACTTTCGGTTCTACGTAAAAACTTTTTCAAGTCGCTTGCTAACTTTAAAAAGTATCGTGCATTGTATCGTTTCGTAAGAATTGTATCGAATCGTAATTGAATCTTAGGATACAGTGTCATTTTAGATTCACCCTACGATACGTATCGAATTGTCTACGTATCGTATCGTACGATACGTATCGCGTATCGTAAGATTCTAACAACTATGGACACTATATGCTTGACTCTATAATTTAATTAATGAGATGATGTTACTTTTGACCTATAGTTATGGAGTTAATATCATCCCAATTGTCATTACAAAAGTAATTAATATTTTTGGCATTAAAAGATATTTTTGACTGATAGTTTTGTGATCTCTTTGTTCAACACAGAATGTAAAAGTATTGTGTTTAGGTTTTGTTGGTGGTTTACCCCTTTTGCTTCATTCTAGTGAATTTACTCCTTGTATAATAATGTGTGAAGATTTTGTTAAAAGAAACAAATATATTCATGTAGATGTCTGCCTGAAAATTTCACCTGATTCAGATATAATGACTCGAGGGAAATTATCGATTGCATACATGTTACACTCCTGCTTGTTTGATCTTAAAATATTAGGTCTCTCCCCCTTACCCCTCCCCTCCCCCTCCCCCTCCCCCCTCCCCAATACCTTCAAGCATCTAATTTGAAGCCATTAGTCCCCTTTTAGCCTTAATTTCTGATAAATTATTAAGTAGGTTATTTCTTTATGTAAACGTTTTCCTCTGTCCTAAATGCTAGTATTTGGAAGGCGACGATGAGGACAATGTCGCCAAGAATTCGGAGGAGACATTGGCGAAAAATATCTCTTCAGCTAAAGAAGTGGCAGAGTCACCTGAAACTTATCAGGCAGATAAAGATGTGAAGGAACCAAACACAGAAGATGAGGGGAAAATGGAAGACTCTCCAGTAATGGGCCTTTTAACACAAAGAAAATCCACTAAATCTGGAATGGGGGAGACTGAAGATATTCAAAAGAATGATATTCCAAGTGAAAGCACAATAAAAGAGTCCATGAGGAAAAGAACTGCTTATTTTAAAGCTAATTCAGAGTATGTAATCCTTGTTTGATCTCTATAGTTGTTGCTGCTGTGGTTTTTGTATTAGTCCCTATATGACCTATGAATGCATCTTTGCCCATCCCTCCTTTAGGTGAAGTAACTAAATCAAGTTGTGAATCTTTTTATTCCAATTTTCAGGGAAATTACTATGGCTGGAGTTCGCAGACTTTTGGAAAAAGATCTTGAACTTGATGAATTTACTCTGGATCCCATTAAGAAGCTTATAAGTGAGCAACTAGATGAGGTGATAGAAGCTACTCAAAAAAATGTCTTTGCTTTCGTAGAGAAGCACATGCTTTTAACCTTAGTGGTCATTTATTCTGCTAATTAACAGGTATTATCTTCTAAAAGTTCTAAATTGTCGAGTGGTGTTAAGAAGAGAATTACTCGACGCAAAACACCAAAAAAGGTTGGTAGTGGAGGAAGTTCTGATTCTTCAGATAGCGAAAGTGGTGACATAGAGGATGAAGTAAAACCAAGCAAAAAAGTTTCTCGAAAAGGAAATGTCCAGAAATCCGAAGGGGTCAAGAAACGAAAAAGACCTGAAAAGGAGACCAAGACGTCAAGTAAAATGCAGAACAAGCTTGCAAAAATGACATCCGAGGAAAAAAGTGTTTCAGGGGATGGTGGAAACGATTCTGAGGATAGTAAATCCCAATCCTCCGAAGAAAAACCTGTGAAGGTGACATACTCTTAATTTCTTTAGTGAATTTCTGTTGAGCACAGTTCCAATTGCTAAATAAGACCTTCATGAAATGTAGAAAAAAGAAGTATCACCTCCTGCATATGGAAAAAAAGTGGAGCATCTAAAATCAATAATCAAATCCTGTGGGATGAGGTAATTATTTTCTTGACTTTCTATCCATTGACCTCAACATCTACTAAATTTGACCACTACCAGTTTATGTTTACTTATCTAAAAATTTTATTAGGTTCGATGTCTAACCATATCTTGCTTTTGGTTTTGCCTTAAAAGTGTTGCTCCTTCGATTTACAAGAAAGCCAAGCAAGTACCTGACAACCAACGTGAGGCTTTCCTAATAAAGGAGCTAGAGGAGATACTCTCAAAAGAAAAGTTATCTGGAAATCCTACTGAAAAAGGTGAGATTTTTGATCCAACGTATTGCTTATGCTCGCTAGCAATTTCTGATACTTAAATATACTATCCTTTAGGAAAAACAAACACGCTGATGCTGATTTTAAGCATGTGCAGAGGATTTCATATTATATAATCCTGCATGTAAACTTGCTTTAGGCTGTTTTATATAATTTTAAAGATTTGGAGTAGGACCACTTTCTATGAATTATTGAATTAATTGTTAAAAAAAACTGTAGAGAAAATTGTTGATTATAACGCTTGCTGACTACTAATAATTATTTTGTCAATTCTGAGGTCGAATTATTGAGGAAAAATAATTTGTCTAGTGCAGTACTTAACTGCAGTGTATTTACTTGAGTTAAGCAGACGATAGGTTGATAAGAAACATGGTTCAAAGTCCAGCGGACGTGTTTTTTTTTATTTTTATAACTCGGTTTTGGTTTTGGCTTCGGTTTGAGGCGATATTCACCATTACTCTAGAGCTTCAAATTTATTTTTATTATTTTATCAGTTATTATTTAAATATACATATTTTATTTATTATTATTACTTCTATTCCACAACAAGAGTACTATTATTTGATTTTTTTTTTTATTATTACTCCCTTTGTTCCACAAAGTTATTACTTCTATTCCACAACAAGAGTACTATTATTTGATTTTTTTATTATTATTACTCCCTTTGTTCCACAAAAGAGTCCCATTTGTTGATTTTCTGTTACACCTTTATTTCACCTTGATTCCTCCGTTATGCTGTTATTTCTTCTTAATTTTTCTGATACACGGTTATTTTTTTTCCTGTTACGTCGAAATTTTGCCTATATGCTACTTTACATTATCATTAATAATGCTTATCGATCGGTGAGTAAGGAACTATTAGAATTGTAAATATAGAAAGATATCTGTAAGAATGTAATCTCTCTTATATTTCCAATATGTGAATTGCTATATTTATACAAGAGGTCTAGGAATTAAAAAATGAAAAAGGAGGAAAACAAGGTGTTTTCCTTAATACAAGAAACATTTTCCTTAATACAAGAAACATGTTCCTGGCCACTATCTTCTAACACTCCCCCTCAAGTTGGTGTGTAGATGTCTCGCATACCTAACTTGAAACATAAAGGATGAAACATCTTACTACTAAGACCCTTTGTCAAAATATCAGCAAGCTGGTGTTCTGATTTTACAAATGGTAAGCAAATAAGACCACTGGTTAACTTTTCTTTGATGAAGTGTCTGTCAATCTCAATGTGCTTCGTTCTATCGTGCTGCACTGGGTCGTTTGCAATACTAATGGCTGCCTTATTATCACAAAATAACTGCATAGGCCTTTTAGTTGTAACACCCAAATCTTCTAGCAGGGTTCGAAGCCACATTAATTCACATATACCCAAGGCTATCATAGCTCGATATTCAGCCTCAACACTAGATCTTGCCACCACAGACTGTTTCTTACTACGCCAAGTAACAAGATTACCTCCAATATATGAACAGTAACCCGTTGTAGACCGACGATCCTCCATAGAACTAGCCCAATCTGAGTCGAAAAAAGCTTCAACTTTCATATGACCATGTGGTGCAAACAATAATCCTTTTCCAGGAGAAGACTTAAGATACCTCAGAATTCTGTAAACAGTTTTCATGTGGCAATGTCGAGGGTCATGCATATACTGACTCACTATTCCCACAACATAAGATATATCGGGTCTCGTATGAGAGAGGTATATCAATCGTTCCACCAAACGTTGATATCTTTCTCTATCAACTGTAGGTCCTGTGCCTCCTACTAGATGATGATTAACTTCAATAGGAGAATCAACAGGCTTACATTCTAACATGCCAGTTTCAGTTAGCAGGTCAAGGACATATTTCCTTTGAGATAGAAAGATGCCACTGGAAGATCTTGCAACTTCAATACCAAGAAAATATTTCAAAGGACCAAGATTTTTAATCTCAAATTCTCTGGTCAGTCTCGCTTTGAGATTAACTATCTCTTCTTTATTATCCCTTGTCACCACAATGTTGTAAACATAAACAATAAGAATGGTAATCTTACCCTTTATCTGTTTGACAAAAAGAGTATGATCTGCTCGACTCTGCTTGTACCCAAACCTTATCATTGCTCTGTGGAGTCTACCAAACCAGGCTCTAGGAGATTGCTTCAGACCATACAAAGCCTTTCGTAGCTTACAAACCTTACCCATAGTAACAGATGAAGCAAAACCAAGAGGTATGTCCATGTACACTTCCTCCTCCAAGTTACCGTGAAGGAATGCATTTTTTACGTCTAATTGTTGAAGATCCCAGTCGAAGTTTGCTGCACATGAGATTATGGTACAAATAGAGTTCATCTTTGCTACAGGAGCAAATGTCTCCTGGTAATCAATCCCATGAGTTTGAGTGTATCCTTTTGCAACTAGTCTGGCTTTGAGTCTCTCAACCGTTCCATCAGAATTTTGTTTGATTACAAATACCCACTTGCATCCAACTACCTTTTTTCCGTAAGGAAGAGTGACTAGTTCCCATGTATCATTCTTTTTTAGGGCATTCATCTCCTCGATCATAGCTTGTTTCCAATTCTTATCACTAATTGCTTCTCTCCACCCCTGAGGAACATATATTGAAGACAAGGAAGAAACAAATGAGTGATATGATGCAGATAATTTGCTATAGGCTAGAAAATTAGAAATAGGATGTTGAATACAAGCTCTAACCCCTTTTCTAAGAGCAATAGGAATGTCAGTATCATCAGAAGAACAAGTAGGGATGTCAGTATCTTTAGAAGAACAAGTAGGAATGTCAGTATCTTTAGAAGAACAAGTAGGATTAAGATTCTCACCATTACCATTATCAATGCTAGGTCCGGAACAAAGTTGGTGTAGTGGTGCAGAAACGGTAACCTTATTCTTGCCTTTTCGTGTATAGGTCCTCAACTCAGGCTCAGACTCATTCTGTTTAGTACACTATAACTCCCCCTGTGTAGAATTATCAGAAACAACGGGAACAGGAAAAATAGAGCTTGTGATACTAGCCTCAGGAAGCTTCTCCTCATTAATAACATTCTCATTAATAACATTCTCCCCCTGAGGAGAAGGTGAAGAAGAATAAAAAGGTTCCAATTCCCAGAAAGTGACATCCCGAGTGACAAAGACTTTGTTAGAAGAAGGATGATAACATTTATAACCTTTTTGGGTTGGAGAATAACCAATGAAAACACACCTAATAGCTTTGGGATCTAATTTTCCTCGAGTGGGAGATTTATCATGAACAAAGCACACACAACCAAAAACTCGAGGTGAAGGAGAAGGACTGGTCGTGTGTTGGAGAAAAGAGATGGGACTCTTGTTCCCAAGATTTCTAGAAGGAAGGCGGTTTATAAGAAATGCAGCAGTCAGAACCGCATCTCCCCAAAGAAATTTAGGGGTTGACATAGTGAACATAAGAGTGCGGGCTACCTCTAGCAAGTGTCGATTTTTTCTTTCCGCTACATTTTGTTCTGGGGTTGAGACACAGGAGGTTTGAAGAATAATGCCATGCTGAGAGAGATAAGATGCAAAAACATTATTATTACTATATTCACGACCATTATCACTATGGAGAATTCTGACCTTAGCGTCGAATTGGGTTTGAATCATTTTATGAAAGTCTTGAAAACAAGCAAATACCTCATTTTTGGTCCGCAGAAGGTAAATCCAAGTGACACGAGAATGACAATCAATAAAGCTAACAAACCATCTATGACTAGAACGGGAGACAACTCGAGAGGGTCCCCACACATCAGTATGGACAATGGCAAAAGGTTCAGAATGTCGATTGTTAGTAGCAAAATAAGTAGAACGTTTGTGTTTACCTAATTCACATGGTTCACACAAAAACTGAGTTCTGTTACAATGTTTAACTAAAGATGGAAATAAAGACTCCAATACTGAAAAGGAAGGATGTCCCAAACGTCGATGCCATTGATAGAGAGAGGTCAGACATGGGTGAGAAGTAGAGTGAAGAGCCTGAACCTGAGTAGAGGGCATGTTAGACGAGGGAACATTTAAATAATAGAGACCGTTAACTGCACTACCACTGCCAATCCTTTGTCCTGTAACCAAGTCCTGAAAAACACAATGATTTCCAAAAAAGGTTACTGAACAGTGTAAGGATTCACAAAGACGTTGGACAGATAGTAAATTTGCAGTAAATGAAGGGATATGGAGAACAGATGATAATGTTAATGAAGGGGTACAAACGACAGAGCCACTCCCGGAAATAGAAGACAGGGAGCCATTGGCTACTCATACCTTGTCCTTTCCAGAGGGGCGTGTATGAAGTAAAGAGATTGGAGGACCCAGTCATATGCGCAGATGCACCTGTATCTATAATCCAACTAGGGTAAGTAGATGAGACATTAAGAGCACAAGAGTGTATACCTGATTGTGCGAAATGAGAAATAGTACCAGCACTATTAATGGAACTAGATTCTGCCATGATGAGATAGTAGGAGCAACAAAAATATCCAAGAAAATATCAACAAGGATATTATAAAGGCTCAAAAAATTAGCAGAGAGTAATTCTAGAAACCAAAGGGAGTGCAAACCTGAGTAAAGGGCATGTTAGACGAGGGAACATTTAAATAATAGAGACCGTTAACTGCACTACCACTGCCAATCCTTTGTCCTGTAACCAAGTCCTGAAAAACACAATGATTTCCAAAAAAGGTTACTGAACAGTGTAAGGATTCACAAAGACGTTGGACAGATAGTAAATTTGCAGTAAATGAAGGGATATGGAGAACAGATGATAATGTTAATGAAGGGGTACAAACGACAGAGCCACTCCCGGAAATAGAAGACAGGGAGCCATTGGCTACTCATACCTTGTCCTTTCCAGAGGGGCGTGTATGAAGTAAAGAGATTGGAGGACCCAGTCATATGCGCAGATGCACCTGTATCTATAATCCAACTAGGGTAAGTAGATGAGACATTAAGAGCACAAGAATGTATACCTGATTGTGCGAAATGAGAAATAGTACCAGCACTATTAATGGAACTAGATTCTGCCATGATGAGATAGTAGGAGCAACAAAAATATCCAAGAAAATATCAACAAGGATATTATAAAGGCTCAAAAAATTAGCAGAGAGTAATTCTAGAAACCAAAGGGAGTGCAATTAATTGTACTACACAATAAAACCACTTTAATTAGCAGTACAAGAGATGGAGCAACAAGAATTATCCAAGGGAATAACAACAAGGATAATTAACAAGCGCAAAGATAGAGGAGAGATAAAAACCACCACTGTAGGTGGATTGGACCAAACCTGAGTTTCACTCAAAACAACCACTGTAGGTGGAAGGAGGAGAGATAAAAACCATGCTGGAAAAAGTCGCCGGAAAAGTCGACCATTGCAGATGGAAGGAGGAGAGATAAAAGACACGCTGGAAAAAGTCGTCGAAAAAGTCGCCGGAAAAAGTCGCCTGATAAAGGATTAAAGCTCTGATACCATGTAAGAATGTAATCTCTCTTATATTTTCAATATGTGAATTGCTATATTTATACAAGAGGTCTAGGAATTAAAAAATGAAAAAGGAGGAAAACAAGGAAACTTGTTTTCCTTAATACAAGAAACATTTTCCTTAATACAAGAAACATGTTCTTGGCCACTATCTTCTAACAATATCTAATTAGATTTCTTATCTCTTGATTATAGCCATATCCCTTGATTGTAGCCTTGTGTAGGCAAAGAAATCGTACCTCGCTCAATTAGGATTTCGAATTGTTTGAGGAGAGAAATTCACAAAGAGTACGGAAAATGATCTAGGGTTTGTAGAGGGGAGAAGAACGGGCAGGCATTAGGCAATCACTAGGACAATACGTGGCAGAACTTTAGAGAGCCTTTTTGTATGTCTTGGAATATCAGAGAATCAAAAGTCCTTTTCTCTGAAATGAGGGGACTATTTATAAAGGTGGCATATCTGATAAGTAGTCATGTGCCGGGCACATGATCGAGTCACGTGCCAGGCATGTGACTTCAAGTCATACCAGAAATGCCCCTCGTTGCCAAAAGAGATGCCTAGGTCGTCCCATTCTTCTAGCCGCCAATCCAAATCTCTCAACCATTTTCCTCTTGAAGTTACCTCCCTAAGTCTTTTGCCTAGGAACTTACGGGGCCCCTTCAGTCTTCAAATCCGATCATCGTACCGTGAATCAAATTTCGTTTTCCTTCCGTTCCAACTTCATGCTCGGATCCAAAGATTTACCGGAGAAGATCCTCGAGAAAAGCTTTGGCGGAGCCCTAGGGTGGCCGAACCCTAGGGGGTCCGAACCCTAGGGGGTGGCCGAACCCCAGGGGGCCAAAGTTTTTGCCTCCTTCGATTCTCCTTGTTCTTTCTTGCTTGTTTTGCTCATTTTTCATCATTTCGTCACGATTCTTGGCTCTTTGAGTAGTTTTCCATGTCATGAAGGACTTGAGGGAGATCGTCCCCAAGTCTCCATGTATTTGTCGCCTCTTTTCTTGGCTTTAATCACCTTGAGTTGTCGTTGTGCTAATCCAAAGTTCGCTTGGGAAATTGTTTCGAAGCTTGTGAAGGAGTGTGCCCCCTAGGTGGCCGAATCCTAGGGGGGCCCGAACCCCAGGGAGAGGGCCGAACCCGAGGGCTAAACACTAAGGAGGCACCCTCGAGCTCATCTTCTTTTGCTCATTTTTCCTGATCTTGTCCTCGTTTCGTTCGGTAGTTTAACTCACATCAAGAAGGGATCATTTATCGGCATCATTTGGAGAGGTTGAACCCTAGGGGGGGTGAACCTTGAAGGGGTGAATCCTAGTGAGGGACGAGCCCTAGTAGGGCACTCTCTAAGTAGCCATCCTTTCTCGCCTGGTTTCGTTGATCTAGTCTTCATTTCGTTTGCTAACTCAAATCAAATCAAGAAGGTATCATCAATCGAACCAAGTTAAGGAGGTGCACCCCATAGGGGGCCGAACCCTAGGGGGCACTTCCTAGTCAGGTTATCTTCTTTTGCTTGATTTGTTCCAAGAGGTTGAACCCTAGGGGGTGAACCGTAGGGGTATTCCAACACTTAGTCATCTTTTCATCGATCTTGTTTAAGTTTTACCCGAAAATCTTCGGTAATCCAATCAGGCTAAGAAAGCATCATTGGTTGGCTAGATAGAAGGTTGAACCCCTAGGGAACCCTAAGGGGCCCGAACCCTAGGGGGTCCTTCCACACTTGTCCCTTTTTTCTGACTTTTTCGTTCCGGAATTGTCTTGTTTGGGCAATTTGATTCAATTGGGTCATTAGGGTCCGTTCATTGAACCAGCGCCCCTGTTTCATATTTATGGGCTCACACCTCGTAAATTACGTCCCTTGATTGTAGCCTTCTAATTATCTTGTAATTATCCAAATGGTAGTATAAATACCATGATATGATGAGAAGGGAATTCACCTCTCATTTCACCATTTTTCTGTCTTCTTTTCTTATCCTAATACAATAATTTACATGGTATCAGAGCTTGATCCGTTTACTCAAACCTAAGCCCTCCTAGTTTCCTAAAACCTGTTCAGAACTTGTGTTTTACTTCAAGAAGTTAAGTAACTCAAGTCTGAATCGAAGTTTTTCAATCTTCTGCCCTGTCCATTTGTGGTGGCTGTGTAGTGATTACTTCAAGTTGTTTTGCCTGGTATTTTTTTCCTTTTTCCGCTGTTGGTTAACAAGTTTTTCTTGGTTAGTACAGCTGCTGCTGTGTTGCTGTTCTCTGCTTATTTGTCAAGGGTGTTGCAAGCTGTTAATTATCCTTGTTGAGTTTTTTTCCTTGGATATTCTTGTTGCACTCATTTTATAATATGGCAGAATCTAGTACAGTTAATAGTGGTGATACTAATGGGGTTAATAAGGGACAACTTGTCAGGAGCCACAATCTCAACTCTGCATCAGTTCTTAGTCCATTCAAATTGGATGGGAATAATTACCTCACTTGGTCTCAAGCTTGTCGTATGTCAACTGCGGCAAATTGAATGCAACATTTTATTAATGGGATGACAAAAATGCCTGCTCAAATTGGCACAGGCCAGGAAGAATGGATGTCTAATAATTCCATGGTGAAAACCTGGATTTTTAATTCTATTGAACCTAGCATGAGGAGCAGTTACATGTTTTTGGAGACGGCTTATGAGCTTTGGGAAGCTATTGCTCAAACGTTTTCTATTTATGGTTATATGTCTAAGGCTTATGACATTCACAAGAAAATTCGGGAAACCGTTCAGGGAGATAAGTCTGTGGCCCAATACAGATCATTGCTTTTTGGCAATAACTTGATCATTATAGGGTTTTTTTGGGCCAATTGCACTGAGGATACAGCCGCGTATCAGAAGTTTGTTGGAGAAGATCGTGTTGATTTCTTGGCTGGTCTTAACTGAGTGTGATCAGGTTTGGGCCAGATGTCATTCCCTTCCTTACGAGAGGCTCATGCTCAGATACAACAGGAAGAAAGTAGACGTCGGGTTATGACTCACAATACTTTTGATCATTCGGCCCTTATTGCTTCTCACGCTCCTAAGTTTGGTCGGACTCCCTCTTAGGACACCCGTATGCACACTTCTCTATAGCCCTTTGTTTAGAAAGATTCTTGTCACTGTGACTATTGCGGAAGGCCTAATCATACCAGGGATACTTGATATAAGCTTCATGGACAACCTATTAGGGATCGAGGTGGTCGTAATAATTCCATAGGTGGTCGTGATCGAGGAACACAGGCCCATATGTCTACTCCAACATCTACTCCAATGACATCTATTCCTAGTGCTTCACCTGCTGTTTCCAATGCTTCTACTACTTCCATTGCTCTCACTCCCGAGGAAATAATTGCCTTTCGAACACTTATGCCCAATTATGTCTCTTCTCACTATGCTCAGTCAGTTATACTCTCTCATGCCTTCAGCGTTTCACCTACTTGTTTTGCTTGGATTATTGACTCAGGTGCTTCAGAGCATATGGCTAGGTCTTCAAATCTATTTAACTCTTATACTCCATGTTTTAGCAAAGATAAGGTTCTAGTAGCTGATGGGTCTCTCTCCTATCATGGAGAGGTTCAGTCGTTTGTACTCCTACTATATCCTTATCCTCTGTTTTTCATGTTCCATCCTTTACTGCAAATCTATTATCTGTTCAACGTCTCACCAAATCTCTAAATTGTTTAGTCATATTTTTCCCTTCGCATTGTGTTTTTAAGGACTTGGTGACGGGGCATAAGATTGGCGGTGGTAGCGCAGTGGGTGGCCTTTATTATCTATATGCTCCTCAGTCTAGTATGCCTTTGTTTGAGAATAGAACTTCTAAGGCTCTTCCATCTGTCTATGACTCTAGTCTAGTTTCCCTTCATCAGTGGCATCGTCGTCTAGGACATCCTTCATTTGGCGTTCTAGAATCTTTATTTACACATTTAACTAAGAAGTGTAGTAAAAATCAATTTCTTTGTGAGCCTTGTGAATTGGCTAAGCACAAACGATCAGTTTATTCTGCTATTAATAAACATCATTTTGAACCTTTTGCTGTTATTTATATTGATGTATGGGGACCCTCTTGGGTTATTTCTCGTATTGATCATTGTTAGTTTGTTAGTTTTATTGATTGTTTTTCTCGTACTACCTGGCTTTATCTTCTTCATTCAAAAAATGAAGTTTTTCCTTGCTTTCCGGAGTTTCATAAAATGGTACTAACCCAATTTGATGCCAAAATCAAAATTTTACACAATGGTCGTGAATATATTGATGATGTTTTTGGGTCATATCTTATTGATCATGACATTATTCTTCAAACATACTGTGTGAAAACCCTCGAACAAAATGGGGTAGCAGAAGAAAAAATCACCATTTATTTGAGGTTGCCCTAGCCATTTACTTGAAGTTGCCCGCACACTTATGTTTACTATGCATACACCTAAATTTCTATGGGGTGATGCTGTCCTTACTGCTGCTTTTCTCATTAATCGGCTTCTTTCCCGGGTACTTGACAATAGCAGCCCAATTTCTCTCAAACATTCATCGACTCCCTCACTCTCCCCACGAGTTTTTGGATGTGTGTGCTATGTTCATGATAAAAATCCTACTCGTGGTAAACTTGATCCCAAATGCCTTAGGTGTGTTTTCACTGGGTACTCTACTACTCAAAAAGGGTACAAGTGTTATCATTAGCCTTCCCACCGAGTTTGTTACTCGTGATGTTACTTTTTGGGAATCAGAATCATTTTATCTTTCTCCATCTACTCCTCCGGGGGAGAATCATACTATAGAGGAGTTGATAGACCTTGAGCCTAGTTGTGTTGTTCCTTCCTCTTCTACTATTATCTCTCCTATAGCTATTGATAATTCTTCTCAGGGGGAGTCATATGGCAAATTGGAAAGGCCTGTGTTGAGGACCTATTCTCGCAGAGACAAGGATAAGGCCGCTTCTACGCCTCCACAACAACTTTGCCCTGATCTTGGTCCTCCTATTACTTCAAACTCGGTTGATCCGACTGATTCTGATGGTAATAATTCTTGTATTCCTACTAATAATTGTGATATTAATCCTCTCAGTGATATTGATCTTCTTATCGCTCTTAGGAAAGGAGTTAGATCATGTACTCAACATCCTATATCTAACTTTGTGTCTTATGATAATCTACCTACCTCCTATTGTTCCTTTGTTTCTTCGTTGTTCTCTATATATGTTCCTCAGGGGTGGAGAGAAGCAATCAAAGATGAAAAATGGAGAAAAGCTATGGTAGAAGAAATGAATGCCTTGAAAAAGAATGACACATGGAAGTTGGTTCCTCTTCCCTTTGGGAAAAGACCAGTTGGGTGCAAGTGGGTATACATAGTGAAGCAGAAGTCAGATGAGTCAATTGAGAGACTCAAAGCCAAGCATGTTGCCAAAGGATTTACTCAGACTCATGGGATTGATTACCGGGAAACATTTGCTCCAGTTGCAAAAATGAATTCCTTTCGGACTATTATCTCTTGTGCAACAAACTTTGGATGGAGTCTTCAGCAAGTTGATGTGAAAAATGCTTTTCTTCATGGTAATCTCGAACAAGTATATATGGAAGTTTCTCTGGGCTTTACTTCATCAGAAACCAACGGAAAAGTCTGCAAGTTACGAAAGACTTTATATGGGTTGAAACAGTCCCCAAGAGCTTGGTTTGACAGATTCGATAAGGCCATGATAACATTTGGGTACAAGCAGAGTGTGGCAGATCACACGATGTTTGTCAAACGAATAAATGGTAAGTTTACCAATCTCATTGTTTATGTTGATGACATTGTTGTGACAGGAGATAATGATGAGGAGATAGTCAATCTCAAAGCGAAACTTTGGCAAAAAGGACAAATACCCCACTGTGGTTGACACCATTTTAGCATTTGACCACTCAACTTTAAAAATATGTAATTAACCCATTATACTAGTTAAAAATATGTAATTACATCATTCTGTTAAATTAATTAGACGGCTGTTAAATTGAAGTGCATATTTTCATACTTGGCAGCAAAAAAAATAAATAGAGAAAGAAAACATATACTTATGTGGCCAATCCGATGTGAATTGGAGCCATGGCATAATTAAAAAGGAAGAAAATAGATCTTTTTTTCCTTTTCCTTTTCTCTCTTCAAGAATTCCTTTTTTTTTTTTTTGCATCGGGGTGTAATTTTGATGGTCCTAAAATTTCAATGACTAGGGCATAAACACATACAGACTTGTACACATATACATGTAAAGATAGAGATGATGGAAGAAAATTAAGAATGGAGAATAATAGCCATGGGGATTTTGGAGTGAAGAAGCTTGCGAAATAGATGGTCTCTATAGGGCCTAATTAAGTGACATTTTTGTTTCCATTAATGTTTTGTTGACGGCCACCAAAAGGGCAGGGCTATCTGGCAGAACTACCGTCACTCCACCACCTATTCAATTTCTTCTATCTTCATTCTTTTCTTCTTCTTAATCGTTTTCATCTTCACCCAGTAAAGATTCAAATTTCTCTTCCAATTGCAAGGATTACCCACGAAATTATCGTCTTTTTGAACAATTTCCATATCTCAATCATATCTCCAGAGCTCAATCATACCAAAATTGAAGGAAATTGGAGATGGGTCTAGAAGCTTGAAGAGGAGGGTAAAGGGGCTTGATTGAAATTATACCGAAGAAGCTAAATCCAAAAGAAGAGATGAAGAGGATAAGAGAGAAATAAAAGTATAAAAAAATTCAAAGTTTATTCATTATATTAAGCTCGTCTGGCTGCTTATTTGTTTGTATGTCATTTCCTTTATTTTTATTTTATTTTTGAAATGCCACATGTAATAAATAGACAGACATCCACCTAATTTAACAGAATTGTGTGATTCTAAAATTTTAATTAGTTCAATGGGTTGATTGCATATTTTTAAAGTTTAATAGTCAAATGCTGAAAAGTTGTCAACCACAGTGATGTATTTGCCCTTTTCGCCGCGAAACTTTCAAGTGAATTTAAGATAAGGGACCTTGGGCCTTTGAAATACTTTCTTGGTATAGAAGTTGCAAGATCCTCAAGTGGCATCTTCATATTACAACGAAAGTATGTTCTTGATTTATTGACAGAAACAGACATGCTGGGATGCAAACCTGTTGATTTACGGATTGAGGTCAATCATCAATTAACAAGTGGTACTGGATCTACTGTTGATAAGGAGAGATACCAACGCTTAGTGGGTCGATTGATATACCTTTCCCACACTAGGCCATATATTTCCTATGCTTTAGGAGTAGTGAGTCAATATATGCATGATCCGCGACTGTCACATGGAAACTATATGTAGAATATTGAGATATCTGAAATCCGCTCCTGGAAAAAGCATATTGTTTTCAAACTATGGACATATGAAGATTGATGCTTTTTCCGATGTAGATTGGGCTGGCTTTATAGAAGACTGTCGTTCCACATCCGGATATTGTTCATTTGTTGGTGGCAATCTTGTCACTTGGCCCAGTAAGAAACTGTTGTGGCTAGATCTAGTGTTGAAGCTGAGTATAGAGCTATTGCATTGGGGTGTGTGAACTAATGTGGCTTCGAACATTGGTAGAGGACTTGAGGATAGTAACTAATGAGCCAATGAGATTGTATTGCAAATGACCCAGTGCAACATGATAGGACAAAGCACATTGAAATTAACAGACATTTCATCAATGAGAAGTTAACTAGTGGTCTTATTTGCATGCCTTTTGTTAAAATAGAATATCAGCTTGCTGATATCTTGATTAAAGGTCTCAGTAGTAAGATGTTTCATCCCTTGTGTTTCAAGTTGGGCATGCGTGACATCTATGCACGAACTTGAGGAGGAGTGTTAAAATTGTAAATATAGAAAGATATCTAATTACAAGTCGTTTACAGAATCTTCACTTATAAAAGAAACATATATCTGACCATATTTGAAGTAAAAAAAAATATAAGTTTAACACCAATACCAACAATAGTTTTGGCTTAAAAAATAATCCTACAACTAGGAAGCACGAACACTGCTCGGAGGGCGACAAATTCGTGTCAGACACAAATTCACTTTGACACGCACTCGACGCAACGTGTCCGCGAGCTCCTTTTTTTTTTTTATAATTTTTTAAAGCTTGGACATGTCATGACTCGCCTCGGACACGTCGGGACACGCTAGAGGACACGCCTAGGGTCATAATTTTAAATTTTTTTTAAAGTACTTCAATTGAAATATAAAAGTTATGAGTTATTTTATGTCTTTTAAGTTTGGACATATAGAAAGATGGCAATTTTGTAAGTTCTCTTTTGGTATTTCTTTACCCTGTCAAGGCTGGACTTCTTTGTCCCGTATTTTTTTGTATAATTAAGAACCTAAAAAGTCGATGTCTCAATGAGCTCTACAACTTTTTTCATTTATACTATGTTTGTAAGTTTTTTTTAGGGGAGGGGAAGGGAAGGGAAGGGAAAATAATTAAAATCCCTCCAAATCTCATGTTTGTGAGTTTTTTTAGGGAGGAAGGGAAGAGATTTGGAGGTAAAGTTGATTTCATTTTTGACTCAAAACTTTCCCCCCAAAAGTGGGAGGATTTGGAGGGATGGGAAATGATGGGAAAGTTAGATATTTTATATTACCTAAAGTAACCTTTCAAAATATATCATGTCATTTATTACATTAATATATAAGGGTAATATAGTAATATTGTAGTTTAAAAATAAAAATATTTTCCTTTCCCTTCACTCCTTCTAAACTCACAAACAAGGAAAAATATAATTAAAATCCCATCTTTTCCCTTCCTTTTTAAAACTCACAAATATGACGAGGGAAAACTAGAATCCATTCCCAGCCCTTCCTCTCCTATACTTTCCCTTCCCATTCCATTCTTCCAAACTCACAAACGCAGTATTAGTCAACAGGGTAGTTTTGCTACATTTAACCCTTGGACTTCTAGATACCATCTCATTTTTTTTTTCATTTTAACCATTGAGGTATTTTTTTTTTGTTAATTTTGTCCAGATTTGGGTATTTTGATTGGCTTTTTTAGGAGTCAAGTGTTTAAAGTGAAAAAAAGTTATAAAGTTCGTTTTTTTTTTGGGAAGTCTTGGTCATTAAGTCCTCTCTCTCTCTGTCCATCTCTGTGTGAGATTACGAGCTATGTGCAAAGGTGTGTATAATCCGCCCACTAACATAAGGACAAAACTATTGTTGGATGTATTCTTGAGTGGTTACTTGACATCTATTTCATTCTCCCTCTATAAATCTCATTTCCTTTCACAGAGAAAAAGGTTGTGGGATGGAAGGGTAAAAATGACTAATTTATTATTTTTTTATAGGGTTAATTTTTCAATTCAGAAAATAACTTTAGTTAATTATATATACCATTTGAATTTTAGAAAGAGATCAAGTGGTCAAATTTGAGCATGCTCTCTTGATATTTGTCTGTATGCATATTTTACGCACAATTTCTTTTTGGAGCATATTGGTGAGTATAGCGATAGTTTTTTGTTATTCTCATCTCATGAATTTTATTTCTATGCCTCTTAATTTGTTATTCGAAATGGATATAATGGTACTATGCAAAATTTGAATCATGGTAATATGCATCTAGATTTTAAAAGAGAAGATTTTAATGATTTAGAGAGAAGATTTTACAACATGTGAAAAAAACAGAAAGAAATCGAGTATAAAGGCACCCAGGTATCAGTGAAACACCACACAAAAAATGCATGAGCTCAAAGAGAAGTAGAAGACACTCTTATAAGACTATCACATACTAAATCGTTCATTACTAACAACAAATATTACTAGGAAATTCCTTCAAGGGCTTTTAATGCTTGACGTCAAATGACACGTAAAGAAAAGAGACGTACGGCAAACAAGCAGACGACAATGGTTCACTTTCCTGCTTACACATAACACACATTTGGAGAGGAAAGATATGTAAGGTCTACACTGCGATGCATGTCATTGATGTTAAGCCGGAAAGGGTCACAAAAGCATTAAATTTTAAGGTAACTTTGCCTTAAAAATATAATAAATTAGAGGACAATAAAGCATGGGACAATAACCTAGTAAGTGAAAAGATCAATAAGAGAAGATTACATAGTGATCAAAACTCCCCAAACATGCTATTGGACTGAGAAATAGAGCTGATTTAAGAAGCTGAATAAATAAATGAAATTCCTTTGTTTCCTTCTCATTTAAATCTCCAAAAAATGAACTTCCAGCATCCCACCCATTCTGCTGGAATTGATACTTGCTTATAATCACCTAATGTCGAAAAGGAGTCTATTTCCAAAGAGAAGCGCCATAATCGTTAACTTACCACATATGTGTTCTTAATTACAAGGTTCCCAAGTCTTAAAACCTTTTCTTCTCTAGGACGGCACAAAGACCCAATTCACGAAATGTTCCTTCCTATCCTTACATTCCCTGCCCAAGAAAAAGCTACAAATTGCGTGATCAAGCAACTGAGTCACTCGACTGGGATCTTAAACAGCTAAAGATTATAAAGAGCCGCGTGCACGTGTGTTGCATGTGTGCATATGGACATACAACCATAGTTGTCACGGCGTCGCCTAGGCGATGCCTTGGCGTCCAGGCGGTGGAGAAATGGCACGGCGATAGGTCGACTTGAGGTGGCACGCCTTGGCAGCTCTGGCCCAACTGTTTAAATCATCGACCTAGTAGTCCAACACCCATCTTCTGACCCATTGACCCATAGACATAATACCCATGACCCATCAATTAAAAAAGGAGAAAGGGAGAAAGGCAAAACCCATCGTAGAACCCATCAATTAATCTGCAGACTTCGACTCGCAACATCTCCTTCAAGGCTTCAACCCATCGCAACTCGAGTGCTTTTCTTCATCGCGACCCATCGATTCGCAGCAAGGAGACCCATTGCAGCTCGACTTCTTCGCAGCCCTGTCGCAGCTCAAGTGCTCAACCACCAACGGCGAGTCAACCCAGCCTTCTCTCTCACACATATATTTTTTGTTCTTTCTTTGTTATGTTTTTCTTGTTACTCTGTTCCTCTACTTCACTTTTTTTTCTTTAGAAGGTTTGTCTTCTTTCTCTTATGGAACAAATAAAGAGACAACTTTGTCTTCTTTCTTTTATGGAACAAATAAAGAGACAACTTTAATTTAATATAATCATTTAGGCAGATAAGGGAACCTCTGTTAATGAGACTTTCACTGCATGTATGCCCAAATGCCAACTTTAATGTGGGAATTTAATTTAATATAGCCATATAGGTAGTTTGCCATCTGTCAAGTGCCAACTTTACATATATGATATATTTTTTATTTACAGAGGCATATAGGCAGTGTTTTTAATTAATTAATTTAAATTTAAATTATTTAATTAAATTAAATAAAATTTTAAATTTAATTAAAATTTTAAATAATTAAATTAAAAAATAAATTTAATTAAATTTTTAATACTAAATTTGAAATTTAATTTTATTAATTTAAATTTAAACTTTAGTTACTCTTTATTATTTATGACAAGTTTATATATTTATTGCAATGAATGTGTTGAACAGTATTGGGTTTTAATGTATATAAAATTTTATTGCCAATATACTTGTTAAGTAAAATAAATAATATATAAATTGCACATTGTAAACGACTTGTCGCCATACGGACGCCATGGCGGTCGCCTTGTTGCCTGGCGTCCTGGCAATCGGCTACCACCATGACTCGCCGCGGTGCCGTGACAACTATGCATACAACACACACACATTAGTATATGTTATAATTAATTAGTTAACGTATCTTCCCCTATCAATCGTAATTTCTGAGAAATGTCATCTTCTCATGCATAATCATATCGTATCCATATCATTCATATTGGTGAAAGACCACTCATAATTGTTTTATAACACGCACACGCACACGCACACGCACACGCACACGCACACGCACACGCACACGCACACGCACACGCACACGCACACGCACACGCACACGCACACGCACACGCACACGCACACGCACACGCACACGCACACATATATAAGTATGTGTTATAATTTAATTACTTAACATATCTTCCTGTATCAGTATTTGTGATTTCCGAGAAATGACATCTTCTCACGCATAATCACATCATATCCATATTATTCATTGAAGATGCATCCGTTTTATATATAAAGTGACACCACATGATTTTTATGCTCAGAAATCAAAGAAGTCAGAAAGAAAAAGGAAAGAGCAAAAGAACTTGAAGGAATTGATATGAGAAACATTGTTTCAAATTCTCGTAGAAGGTCCACAACCAGTTTTTTTCCACCTCCGAAACCTGAAATACCTGTTGAAAGTGATGGGGATGATACAGAACATACAGATAATGACGATGACAATGATAACAGTGATGACGACGGAGATGATAATGATGTGGAGGACCATGATGACAGTCAAAATGATGAAGTCCATGAAGGTATGATTTTTTAGTTTTTTTATTACTATCCTTCTGTTTCTCATTGTTTGTTAACTTCTGTGTTCTCGGTATATATGTAAGCAAGTTGGAATGTCCTTTGAGTTGCAGTGATTAAGCCAGTAAGCAGTTCAAAGATTTTGTTTATATACTTAATTTTCTCACCCCACTCCCTTTTCCCTAGGATGGGGGAGGAGGAACTCAACTTACATACTTCTATGAGGTTCAAGCATGGTAAATTAAAGTATGCAAGATAACATTATACATGTTTTTTAAGAACTAGATATATTAGCCCTTATAAGTGCATTTATTGCAACTCTATTCCTTGAAATTTTTGTAGCAGGTAAAAATCAAGTAATGTAACTAGGCACTTGTACAAGTATATAATATGAACCAAAATCACAAATTGGTTCAAATAATCTGGTAATATGAGATCCATATCTTACTATCTCACACAATTTTAGTTAGAATCTTGGTAATGACCTGTACACGCTAGTTAAAAGACTAATAGGACTAAAATCCTTTAGACGAAATATTCATTCTTAGGGATGAGAATTATAAAAATTTAATTAATATTATTACCGAAACAAAGGTATTCTTCTCGAAAACCCATTTGCAAAGAACTTCTTTAAAACACTGAAAACTGATCATCCTTCACCGCATCTAAACTTGGGAAGCCAATCAAGCCCTCAGGTATAAATCTAAGGTGGACCTCCTCAACCTAAAAGGCTAAAACTTCTTATAGAAGGCTGCAATGTCATAACAATGAAAAATGGATTTTCAGTAACTTTCATCTTCTGACTCTAAATTTCCCTGATCAATTCCGACTTCATCTACCACTAACCACCTTACAAAATAGCTAATGAATACAATCTCCATCCTTGACTTAATTCTAACCTTTCTCCTCCAATTTTACTTGTGCAACTGTTAAGCTGCTATCTTTACCTTAAAATCGAAAATCCAAGCCTCCTACTTGGTCCCATCATAGTAGCTTTGACACTGGAGCTGAAGCAACATGCTGCATCCTACCCATGCTTTTCGAGCTTTCTTTTTGAACTCGACAAAATGTTACTTAAAACTGGCTGATGTGTTAATTTGAAGACTGTAAGTGCACAATGTCAAATTGAAGAGCATTAAGTAAAAGTGAAACCCACAGAGACTAGTTTACCTTTTTTTTTTGTTCTTTTAATATATTCTTAGTCTCAATTCAGACGAATTAGAAACAAAGATGGAAAAGATGGGTAACTGAACTTAAAAAAAAATAATATTTAAGCTAGTTAAAGGTGAAAACTATTAATGAAAAAGCAATTTAGGAATACAATCCACGAAGTAACATTCATAACAAATAATCTCTCATTTTCTTTTTATAACTCAAACTATGCCACTTGCTAAGTATACAAAGTTCACAAAATAAATTTAAAGCTCAAATTAAACTAAGCTGTGATCTACCTCCCTTTTTTAATTTGATGACTTTTACAATTAACTTGGGCTAGATTTTGAAAATTTAAAGATTAACAATAACTCATCAAAACCTCTTGGGCAAGCATGGACTATTAAAAATTCAAATGTTAACAATAATTTTTCAAAATCTCTCCATCAATTTAAAAATTACATAAGAATTAAGCATGAATGAATTCCAAGAATGGCAAATAAAAGTGAAACCAGTAATTCATTGAAGCACAAATAATAGAAAAGATAGAGAATATTTATAAAGATATGTAACTTAGCTTCATCATCATTCTAGATTTAACAATTTAGTTGACCGTATAATTTGAAATAAAAATACTACTACTATTTACATGAAACTAAATAACAAGAACTAAACAACTAAATAAGAATTGAAATAACTTTCTTTTATGAATTAAAGAAGAAGAAAAAGAAGAAGAGTAACATTCAATAAAATAAAAATAAAATACAAACTCTTTTTAAGTTCCTTCGACGGGTAGTTAGATAATAGAAAATAACAAGAGAAATTTTAGTTCTACTCCTGCTGCTAAATTTGATAAAACTAATACCTAAAAAAATTAACTCCTCTTGCTTTGGCCTTCTTTATTTATAGGCATTAAGGCTTGAAGTCTTTCATTTGTGGGTTTTAACTTCTCTCTTTTCTAGTGGCAATAAACTTCTTTCAGAGGAATCTTCTACACTTCTTTCCTTTCATGAATTGGAGCAGTGATTTATTGTTTGATCACTAAGATTGACTTTTGGTAACAAAATATAAATGCTACAAAATAAGATAAAACTCATTAATTAAAAATTAATTAAAATATAAATGGACAAGAATAGAAATAATAAAATGCATGAAATTTATGTCTATCACTGGCCTGATGGTGTGATTAGTTTTGTTTGGTCTGCAACTGTGTTTAGTTTAACAGGTATAAGGCAAATTGGACTTTGGATGCTCTAATTTCCCCCAAAGCCATAGAATTTATTACCCTGATCCCGATATAATGATATAAAGATGTGTCCTAGAGACTTAATTAGACCGAGCCTGAAGTATTTTGTTGCTGGGTTGGATTCTTTTTGGGCCCAATTGGAGTTGAGAAATTTCTTATTTGTAAGCTTCCTCCCACAATGGCACGAGGGGGACTGCACGAGGCATACAACTTGTGGACTGTGAGCCTGTGAAATAAAAGTGGAGCACGTATGCGCCACGCAACATAAGTGGACCTTGCTTAATATGATCTATGCAATTCCTGAAGAGGTCAACCCGAGTATGGGCAACTGAAAAGAAAGTAGGTGAAAGAGGGGAAACAAGAAATTTGGCTAAGACAAGGGAGGCCACGCCCCTGGCTTTGGCCAAGGCATGGGTCGTCGAGACTCGAGCCCTACAAAGTATGGCCCATATCCGTATACATATGGCTCTTTTTGCCACACCGTACAAATCAAATATGCATATGAAGACAGAAAAGGGATTAAAAATAGCCTGTCGGCTCCGTGTCTGAAACGCAAAGAGAAGAAAGAGGAGAGAGTGAAAAATGAAGAAAAGAAAGAGAAATATGGGATACGTACCTGAATCGCAGCCTCTGTTCTTCCCCTCTCTTTTCCGCAGCAGCCCTAAAAGGTATTTTTCCTCCCTCTTTGCCTGATGTAACCCTAATTTCCTCCCTCTCCCCCTCTTTTTTGGGGGATACGGCAGTTCATCATCTAACTACCAGACCCCTTGCGCACCCCGGCGTACCCGGTGCGCAGTTCATCATCTAGCTTGACAGAAGGTTCAGGGAGGCCTCCTCCATATGGGACCTGTTTGAGGGACTTGGATTTATGGGCTTGAAGGGTAGGGCAGCTCAGGCTTCACAAGGGTGGTATCTTGACCAGAGGGGTCCAACAGGCGTATGGGATTTAACTTGCACATGACCCGCATATGCCTAAGGTCATGTACCCAGCGAATGACCTAGGTGCGGCCCACTTCTTTAAATACCTTTCTCATAATTGAGGGAGGGGGTTCTTTGTTTCTTGGACTTTTGGCCAGCACAGTTCCCTAGCTGCTCTCATGAGAGTTCTGCCTATACTAGAGTGAAGGTTGCCTTCCCTTCTCCCCTCTATTACTAAATCAGAACCATTTCCTCCATTGATTTCTCGCCTCCTCAGTACAACCCTTACCAATCCATATCCTATTTTGACAAGGTATGTTTTTCCAACCTACATGGACCAAGGCTGTACAAAACCAGACTGTACGTTGAGTATATGCTCGAACCAACTCTTACCTTCAAGCGCTTAATATTCAGTGTTTCAGTTTATAACCTCCCTCCTTTCTTCCCTCTTTCTATTCTGCAATTCAGAATCTCCCTCCAAATGTCCTGAATCTGATTAGCTTTGTTATAACACACCTCAGACTTTCGGAAGACCAAGTCGTTGTACTGGAATCAACCATGGAGGATCCAATGCCCACCAGTAGTCATTTCATCAGCTGAAGTATTGGAATTAACTATGAAGGAAACAATGCCCACCAGCAGCCGTTCCATCAGATGAATGCTTTCCCAAGAGAGCCAATTTGACTTACCACCACTCATCAAAAATCATCACGGGTGAAGGGATCTCAGTGCCATCTTGAATCGAATGCAAACCTTATCAAGACTTGTACCTAAACATCCATCTCCACAAATCCACCACAGAAGTCTCAAGTAGCTTAAACAACAGAGAAACTCCAGAAATGGAGCGGAATCCCTACTCTTGCGATCCACCTACATCAGTGGAGGCTCCTCAAGTCCATATAACCGACATTTATTCCAATTGTCCAGATGGAGCAGAACCCCCCTTTTTCTATGAGCCTCTGATAACAAGAAAGAAGACGAGTTGTTGCCACAGGAAGAACAAAAAGTACTGTAACAACATGCCATGCCCCAGTAACCCACGTTACATCGCTAGGAATTGAATCTGATCTTCAAAAAGATCCACAAAGCAGGAAGTTAAAAACCGTAGCCTGGTCTTAATTCCTTGACCCCACAGAGATAAAGATCTCAGAATCCAAGAATTTAACATGATTACTGCCAGAAAAGTGCTGGCAGTACCACCAAACTTCCTTTATGAAGCTTTCATTCTACCTTAATATTAATGTCATATTTTTATTAGGAAAAAGAAAGTCTTTTAGTATACACAAGTTCCCTGAAGAGGTTATTGTATAGAATTATGTCACTGGAACATCATAATATTGATAGTTTGGTTTCAAGAGAAGATTCCTATATTATGATGTCTAGAGAAACAGAAAAATGGCTTTAGATTGGGAAGGAATATTCTCCTCTCGAGAGCTAAACAGTAATCACAATATCTCCAAGATGACAAAACCTCTCATGTTGCCTCTTTGGAAGAATTCTATGGTGTCATCTTCTTCGTTTGATGACACCACTCTAGCCTTCTGGCACCAATGGCCTAACTGTTAAGTAGCCACCTAGCACTTTTTCAATCTCCTCCTGACCTTCGTTTAAACCCCACAGTATCCTTCTTTGAATTGAACAAAGAATTACTTTAACAGTGCCCCCGGTCCCAAATTGAAAATGACATGGGTTGATTGCAGTAAGAAATTGACGAAAGTTGCCATTTTCAGAAAAGCTCAGAGAATTAATCTTATTATTATTTTTATTTTGGTAGTAATAGTATAACTATATTAGAAGGAAAAAAGGATTATTGTCTGTTTGAAGTTTTGACGTGCTATATTATATACTCATAATTTGCAGGACTTTTTGGTTTTGATGTTCTTTAAAGTTGCATAACTTGCTACTATTTTGTGTCACTTGCAAGATCTCCTCCTTTCTATTTGCAGATGATGAGGACAGTGATTATATCCAGCTTTAATTGACCAGCAAGGTGAGCATAACGAAAGCCTCAACACAAAGGTTCAAAACAAGATCTATTTTGAATGTATATCTAGTTTTTAGTTAATGTTTTGTTGGGAATAGGTGGTTAGTGATAGAGGATGTGCTGATGGAGTTGGTACGTTCAGCTGGCTTTTAGGAAGTGACTAGGGAATAAGTACTGTGGTAAATATCCAAAGAGTGGGGACTCGATATTTTATTCTACTAGTTTTCCAATCCAAATTCTCTGTTGTGTTGTTTATGTTTGCTCGGTCAAATCGTCACACATTAAACACTGCATGATTACTGTAGCATTATGAGAAGGCCACTGGCCCTTTTTTTATGATGGGTGTTTTTTTTTTCTTTTATATTTATATATTTAGTAAGTAATACATTGATAATCTTAGGAATTGATATTTTTCACAAGTAAAATGTTAGTTGCACAAAGTCTTACTTACATGAATAATAAATATACTCTCATGTAAGAGAGGATCTTGTGGAACATATCAAATCTTTAATCTTGCTTTTGTTGTTTTAAGATATTAGCTCTGGCTAGGACTCTTGCCAATGGGTATACATTTTTTTTTTCTTTTTCTGACAAACCCTAAGAAGCAAGTTCTTGAGAAGATTCATTCATTTAATTATAAATATCTGATTATATATGTGATAGAGTCGAATGGATACTTACTCATCCAAAAACGAAATCCGAGTTATAAGCTTTAATGATCTAAGTATAAAAAAATAATATAAAAAATAAATCAAAAACTAATTATTGGAGGCAAAAAGCATTTTGCATATTCAATTAGTATATTTGCAATAATTCATTGCCGGAGATGAAATTGATGCTCTAAATAGAGAGAATTTAAGCTTCTAAAAGGAAAAAAAAGACTTTCACAAGAATGAAAAATAATGAGAGAACTAACCCCAAATTAGAAGAAATAAAATCCCACAAAAGGAAAAAATAAAATCAACAAAGAGAATAACAAACAAATAAGAGATCAACAATAACACAAAATCTAGAGAGCGTCTTTTTAAAATAGGAAAAAGGCCCTTCCTAGATCTAAGTATGAAGTTTTGGAGATATCTTACTAGAGAAAGGAGATGGATATTGTTTTAATGAAGATATTGAACAGATTGGTGGAACACTATTAGCTGGGTTTTGCTATAAACATTCTGCTGGCTGAACCAAGAGTGGTCGCTCAAGCAGCTAATCTGTATTACTTTATACCGAGACATCTACATCCTACGATAGCTAGCATGTAATCTAATATTTGATAAACTCACGAGTCTTGTAATCTAATATTAGATAAACTAGTATGTACATCCCATGTGTTGGGGTATGTATTTATAGCGCTTGTGGGCCACTTCTATTGGTCCTCGCCCCAACAGTTCACTTAGCCTTACATGCCTCCGCTAGACTCCTAAGTCCATTAGGACTTGGGTCAGCCGCCTTGTTGCCTAACACGATCTCTTACTACACAAATACAAACTCTATATGGTAATTACCTTTCCAAACACGATCTCTTACCACACAATTCCTACTAGGAATTGGAATGCGATTGTGACACGGTTCGTAAAAGAAGAAAAAGAGGAAGAAAATTCAAGTCTAAGAAGGGTTGACATTGTTTTTATCATAACTTTTGATTCATTTAGAATTACGAGACTCATAATATATTAACTCGAAGCTTATGACAAGCCATACAAGATTCATGCATTCGGCCATGATGGACACCATTTTAAGCCAAAAGGTTGGGAAATATGTGTTTGGACCTTTCGATGTTTTTACCAGCTTTGGACTTATTTGGTTTTTTTTTTCCTTGTAATTTTGCTATTATTTTCGTAATTAGGGTTTTTAGCTTATTGTTTATTATTTAAAGGATGTTTTCATGTGTTTAGGGTTAACGCTTGTTATTCAGATTTTTTCACAATATTGTGGTGGCTTAGTCAATTTATCCAACTTTGTGAATTTGTGTGATTGCAAAGTTACACAGATTCAATTCCTGTATTTGTTTCTATTCTTTTTATTAGTTTTTCATTGTGTTAGTTGGCATCAGAGCAAGGATTCTAACTTGTGAATTGATGACTGTTGAACGTGTGCTTATATAACCTACCTTCTTGTAACGACGAGGGGATGACGATCATCTAGACTGCATTGCAGAATCTAGAGGCCACAACTGGGACCCTAGTTGGTAGAGTAAACAAGCTGGATGTTAGTACCGGTGATATAGCAGTATCAGTCAACGCTCTAACCGAAAAGCTTGGACTCGTTAGGGTCGACATGCGTCAAAATGATGATCGTAATACTGGCAGGGATCATAGGCCATGTATCAACCATCGGAGGCATGGGGAGGAACGTATGAGAGAGGATTTTAATGATGAGGAGGAGGAGTTTGGTGCATATGAGGAGCCTTATCATCGAGCTATAGTGCGTGGTAACCAGTTCTGGGCTAGAGATGATCTTAGGGGCCAAAATCAGGATTTTCAAATTAAAGTGGATCTTCTCACTTTTGATGGGACTCTTGATATTAAGTCGTTTTTGGATTGGCTATACGAAGTAGAGAGGTTCTTTGATTTCGCTAGAACCCTAGAGGATAAACAACTAAAATTGGTGGCTTACAAGCTAAAGGGGGATGCTAGAATTTGGTGGGAGAATGTGCAGACCACTCGAATGAGACAAGGAAGACTGCCAGTAACGGCATGGGGTCGAATGAAAAGTATGCTGAGGGAACGATTCTTACTATTGGATTATGATCAAGTCATGTTTCAGAAATTGCAGTGATGTCGTTAGGGGAATAAATTCGTCCATGAGTACATAACAGAGTTTCATAGATTAACGGAACGAACTGGGTTATAGAGGTATGAAAATTTGAAGGCTTTCAAGTATTTTGAAGGGCTGAAACATCAGGTTAAGGAGAAAATTGGAATGCAAACCATACTTCGTGTTGAAGAAGTCAATAATTTGGCTTTAAAGGCTGGAATTATACTGCAGGAAAAACCTCGACCTGAATCAATTTGTAGAGATTATTCAAAAGGAGGACAAAATTTTGGGGATAGGAATCATGGATGGAACAATCGGTAAAACCCTATTTTTCAAACTCCCCAAAATTATCAGGGATGACAGGATCGACGTGGTTATCGGGTAATGACTGAAAAGGCCCAAGGAAAGCAATTGGTAGTGCAGGAGAAAACACCTAATCCCTTATGTCAAAAATTATGGGGATAAATATAATAAGTGCATTGGATCAAGACCTACATTGACAGATTATCGAAGGCGTAATGTGAACATCGCCAACCATTATGATGGGAATGAAGATTTTAAGGAGTATGAAAACGCCTGTGAATCTGAAGAAGAAGATGATGAGTATGAGGCAGAAGGAGTGCAACGACCGTGAATTTTGCATGACTTTGTAATATACGCTTATAATTATTATTTAATGAATGAATTTTTATTAATATTATTTTAAGTGTTGTTATTTGGTAGGACTTATTAAAATGATTTCGGAGAAATATCGCTAAAATTTCATTCACGGGGTACTATTCGCGTGGGCACTATTCGCCCCAAAAATGTCTTTTTCGTTTATTTTGAATTTTTTAATTTTTGTCATGGTGTTAATGTGATGGGTTAATAATCCAAGTGTTGGATTTTATTTTAGCCAAATTGGGATTTAATTAGAAGCCCCAAATTACTTAAGGGTGGCCCAAACCCATGATCCATGACCCGCGACCCGACCCATGACCCAACCCATGACCAATGAGGGAAATGGGTTAAATCATCAGCTGCAATTGAATGGAGGAGGGGTATACGGGTGGAAGAATGGGAGGAGAAGGAACAAGGAGAATCAAGAACATTTGGGAAGCAACAATTCCACATTTGGAAGAGCAAAAGCAAGCATGGAACATTTGGGAGAGGAAAAGAGAGCATGGAACAATTGGGGAAAAGGAGAGGGGGACTACTCGTACATGGGAGAGGCAAATTCCAGCCTCCCATGTATAGGGAGCTGGTCATGCATGTTCCTTCTTCACTCACCCATGAAGCTCAGCTCATTTCTTCTATATATACTCCTCCCTTGCCATTCATGCATTCCTTTGTTCATTGTTGCTAAGTTAGAATCTGGAAATTGAGAGAGAGTTGTGAGAGTTGGAGTACGGGTGGTTTGAAGGAAGAAGAAGAAGGGGTGTAGCAGCTGAGTATCAATCTCTTTTTCATCCTAGAAGTTGCTTCAAGAGGTTAGTGTTATGGAACCTAGCTTATTTCCATGGTTGTTTCAATTTTCAGTTTGATATTGCTTGCTCTGTGAGAGTATATGTTGCTGGAATTGTTTAGTTAGTTCATGAACTGTATGAATGTTGTTAACTCTTTAAAAGCCTCCTTAATAATCAATGCAAGTGGAACAATGAATGATAACCAAAGCCTATGCATAAGGAATCAAGAATGGACATTAATGGACTGTTGGACATATATGGACTGATTTGGACAATTCTTATAGTTTGATGAAAATTTAGTTTATTATTGGTTGTATGCTTGTTTGTGTATGCCCATAATGTGTTATGAAGTTGTGGGTAATGATTTCATTTGGAAATCTGGACTAGAACATAATGAAACCCCACTCTAACATGAGTTTCCAACTCATGCCCACCAACTATTTGGTTTAATGTCAAAGAGAATGATTTCTCTAAAGATCATGAGAATTAGTTATGATTAATTGTCGAAATGGTGTTATATTTCTTAGTTGGGTATTGAAAGCATGTTTTAAGTTATATTGACTGGTTGCATAATAGCTAAGACACAAGGAGGAAGAATGAATTGGCCTAACCTTGAGTTTCGTTGAGAACTAATTAGCTTAGGCTCTTTGGAACCACTATTTCGATTTAGTAAAGAGTCTATAAGATTGTGAATCCATGAGGGTTATTTAGTTCATGTTATAAGCTTTCCATAGCCTCTGGAACGGTCTAATTCCGATTTATAACGAAGAAGTTATGAAGGTTTAAAGTTTGTATGTCAAACTGCCAAAATTGGAAGGAAACCAAGCCTTGGGGGCCAGGCCATGGGCGCGGGCGCGGTGGGGCGCCGTGCGGGCGCGCTGGGGGCTGCTGGGCGCAGGTGGGGCGCGCGCGGGCTCGCGCGGGGCGCATGGGCTTGACAGCTCTGACATACTTTAGTAAAATGGGCGTAACTTTCTCATACGAACTCCGTTTTGGATGATTGAAGATGATTCGGGAAGCTAAGAAGTAGAGCTATAACTTCCATTATTTAGAACTGAAATTTAATGTCTTGACAAATTTCTAAATTGGCCATTTTTAGGACTATTGTGCATTAGGAAGCAAAAAGAGGGCGTCGTACATGCACGTATGTAACGTGTAATGTTTTCAACGCTAAAAGTTATTGTTTTAAGTTCTAGAACTTGTACATTATGGTTTATAATGACCTTTAGCTTTAATCAATGATGAACTAGACAAGTGTATGAGCATGCTAAGCTTATGCAAATGAGGCGAATCGAGTGTGCGTTGTGTAAACGCCGAAACATCGTATCATGTGTGTGTAACCTTATTTGATATTATGTTTTTAATTAGAATGAAACCTTATTGAGTAATGTAAACCAATATTTGACATCAATTATGTGGCTAATTGGTATGTGGGTATGTACTTAAATGTGTAGGACTTTTGAAGGACGATTAACGTCGAGTTATTAGCAAGCGCGTAAGGCAAGTTCTTCTTTAACCCTTGTCTAACCCTTGTGTTGGAAAAGTTCTCTAACTCCATTCATTTACTATATTGAATGCAAGTTCCTTATCTTGTACAATAGACGTATATTGTGCAGATTTTTTAATTCTTGTTTAAGTTTATATTGCACAAATATTCTATATTTTCCTAAATTACACCAATGTGGTGTATTGAGCAAGTTTTCTAATCCTTGTCTAGTCCTCGTGCTAGGCGAGCTTATTAACCTCATTCGATTATATTCTTACGAATGCTATTTAATGTTCAAAGTTCATATTTACACAATACGTAGATTATTGTGTGAATTCCATACTTATGCGAATCTTTCATATTTGCACAAGCGTTCAAGATATGTTATTGACATAAACTGTTAAAGTTTTTTTAAGTTCACATTATGCATGAACTGTTTATGAAGAGTGTCAATGCCATTTGATTCGGCTAGACTAATGTCCATGATTTAGAAAGGTATCCAAACCAATTGTTTTGGTGCGGACTCTTTGTAGAGATGAACAACCCTCATAGTAGGGAAAACTATATTTTAGTTGGGAAACTGACACGCGCGTAAGTAGAATGTTTGAGACTTATGCATAACGCCGGGTATTTTAGGTTGATCACCTATTGTACCTGAAATTGTTGTTTTGGAGTTAATAGTACAATACTGTTAATTCTAATAAAAGGTAAGTGCCATGGTGGCCACTCAGTGATTCCTGCAATTGAAACAATTTGAAATCCTTGAATTCATTTGATATTCATCCGGTCCATAGTGACTCATCAGTAATAGTAGAGATTTGTATTAAAACTTGAGAAATCTTACTTTTGATCATGCATTATCTTTAGTGTTATACTTGCTGGGCAAATTTGTTGCTCACCCTTGCTTTCCTTAAAACATTTCAGTGGTTATCCATAGAGGCGAGAGCTCGGGAAAGGATAAAGGCAAAGGCAAAGCTACGGATTAGCTTTGTCCTACTACCTTATGATTTATGTTATGTATTAAGACTCGTTTAGACCTTGTGTATTAAGTTGTCATGTATTTAGACTTATGTATTAGACTTTGTGTATTATGTTATGTCAGGTATTTGTATTGGTATCGAGACTTGGGACGAGAGTATTTATGTTATATCAATGTAAATATTTCTATTATTCCGCAATTAGTTGTTAATAGTATGTGTTTGAGTTGCATAGTGATGCACCAGATTCGAGGTTAAGGTAACCCAGATTTGGGGGCGTCACAGGTTGGTATCAGAGCTATAGGTTATAAACCTTAGGAAATGGAGGGTCCTTAGGCTATAACCTTGGAGAACATAGAGAAATAGAAAGCAATAAAACTCATGTAGAGTTTACGTGATATAGACTTCGATTAGAAAGTTAGTAGTGTCGTGAAATGTATTTTCATTCCGTGTAATGGATTTATATTTTGTTAAGAGATACTGATAGGTTTTGTTTGATTTGTCTTGTGATTGTAGTATGCCAGAGATGGGCGAGCCAAGCAGAATCATGGAGGAAGAGCCACGTGACATCCATGTAGTGTTTGAGTCACCCCTTATAGTTGAGCCTATTACAGCAGTATCCCCAGCCGAAGAGGGATATGTGATGGAGTCTGATCCGGAGGAAGACCCGGAGGAGGACTTCTAGGAGAACCCCATAGGCAGTAATTCCTTAGATGAACCAGGAGAGGTGCCCCATGATGGCACCACATATGAAGATGATCTGTTAGGGGAGTATGCTGATCGCATCATCGAGCTAGAGGATACAGTCCGGGAGTTGGAGCAGGAAGCTCACGAACGACATGAGGTCTCTGTGCAGTTAGGGGCTATGGTCTACCGTCTTATGGCAAGGAATGTAGAACTGGTAGGAAATCTAGAGCAGTCCGAGCAGCGGACAGGGAGCCTACAGGTGGAGAAGGAGGCTTTGCGAGCCCAGCTAGAGGTAGAAGTAACTGACTGCATCCAAATTGAGGAACAACGGGATGACGCCTTAGAGCGAGCTGATGACTTAGAAGGTGAAATGAGAGGAAGAGGAGGAAGATGAACCAGATGGGCTATGCATTCAGCACGGCTATCGGTAGATGGACAGATGGTGTCTGGCATTATCCGGCCGAGGAGGGGCAGACTCGCCACACTCTGAGCCGAGATCTGATGGTCCGTATGGGACATTTGGAGTATAACAGCGCCGTGGAGCGCGGTATGCTTGGATAGACTAGTTAGTTATGTGTCTAGTAGTACATGATTTTGTTTATGTAAATCCCGATCTTTTGTATTATGTGTGGGATAAGTTTTGTATACCCCAAGCCTTTATGCTTGATAGAGGGTACTATGTTAGTAAATCCCCATCTTTTGTGTATTAGGGGGTGAATGGTGACGTTCATAGCGGTGTGCTATAGGACGATCACGTATGATGTACTGGCTATTGACTTATCAATGAAACGTTCTTATTAAATGTGTTGTTTAATTGTTAAATTACTTGGTAAACATTTGCATGGATTGGTTGTATAACCATGCAGCAATAATTGACTGTCAAAAGAAAAGTGTGAACCTTCGGATCTCAAACCGGTCGAGGGTAGTATTTAAAGGTAGCACATCGCTTAGACGATCGTGTTGTCTTACGATGATGCAGGCCAAGAAACTACTAAGAAAAGGGTGTGTAGGCTATTTAGCCTATATTGTAGACACAAAGAAGGAGGGAGTAGAAATAACAGACATACCGATAGTGAGGGATTTTCCGAACGTGTTTCCAAGCGAATTACCCGGTCTACCGCCAGACAGGGAAATTGAGTTTGCAATAGATTTAGCGCCAGGGACGACACCAATTTCAAAAGCCCCATATCGCATGACGCCAGTGGAAATGAAGGAATTGTTAATCCAACTTCAAGAATTACTGGATAATGGGTATATTCAACCGAGTGTGTCCTCTTGGGGAGCACCGGTCTTGTTTGTCAAAAAGAAGGACGGAACGATGAGGCTTTGTATCGACTACCGAGAGTTGAACAAGGCAACGATCAAGAACAAGTATCCGTTGCCAAGAATCGACGATCTTTTCGATCAACTTCAAGGAGCGAGGCATTTCTCGAAGATAGATTTGAGGACTGGATATCACCAGTTAAAGGTGAGGAGGGAGGACGTGCCAAAGACCGCGTTTCGAACGAGGTATGGGCACTATGAATTTTTGGTGATATCTTTCGGTCTGACGAACGCGCCAGTAGCATTTATGGATTTGATGAATCGAATTCTCAAGCCATACTTAGACAAGTTCGTGGTAGTTTTCATCGACGACATCCTAATCTATTCAAAGACCGAAGAGGAGCACGCCGACCATCTGAAAGCGATACTAGAAACGCTGAGGAGAGAGAAGTTGTACGCAAAATTTTCTAAATGTGAATTTTGGATGGAAAGGGTACAATTTCTGGGGCATGTGGTAGACAAAGATGGGATCTCAGTGGATCCTGCGAAAGTGGAAGCAGTGAGTAACTGGGATCAACCGAGGACGCCAACGGAGGTGCGAAGTTTCTTAGGGTTAGCCGGGTACTATCGACGATTTATCCAGGACTTTTCTAAGATAGCGACCCCGTTAACTAATTTAACGAGGAAGACTGTGAAGTTTGTGTAGACGTAGAAGTGTGAGGAAAGTTTTACGGAGTTGAAGAAGAGATTGAGCGAGGCACCTAATGTTATCCCTACCGGATGATACAGGAGGTTTTGTAGTGTATAGTGATGCGTCACACCGAGGTCTTGGTTGTGTTCTAATGCAGCATGGCAAGGTCATTGCGTATGCATCACGTCAATTGAAGGACTATGAAAAGCGATACCCTACCCATGACTTAGAGTTAGCCGCGGTAGTTTTTGCCCTGAAAATTTGGAGGCACTATCTTTATGGGGAGAAATGTGAGATATATACGGACCACAAAAGTCTGAAGTATATCTTCACCCAGAAAGAGCTCAATATGCGACAAAGGAGGTGGTTGGAATTAATCAAGGATTACGACTGCGAGATTCTTTATCACCCGGGGAAGGCAAACGTAGTAGCAGATGCGTTGAGTAGAAAGGGAAGGGAGAGCTTGTTCAGGCTGACAACACAGGAGGAGCTAGTGAAGGAAATGACGCGACTATAGATAGAAGTGAAAAGTCCGAGAGGGGCAGCAGAGCGCTTATTCGTAATGGAAGCTCGTCCGACGTTGCTAGATAAAGTACAGGAGGCACAGAGAAATGATGAGGAATGTGAGAAGATAAAGGAAAGAGTAGCAGAAAACGATGAAGAAAAGTTCAGATTGGATAAAGATGGTATCTTGCGATTTGAAGAACGTGTGTGGGTGCCAGCCGTGACCGAACTAAGAGAAGCAATCTTGCATGAGGCACATAACTCACCATATTCTGTTCACCCAAGAAGCACAAAAATGTACAGGGATCTCCGTCAACATTTTTGGTGGCCAAATTTGAAGCGAGAGGTGACAGAGTGCGTCAGTAAGTGTCTTACCTGTCAACGGGTCAAGGCAGAGCATCAGAGACCGAGTGGACTACTTCAACCACTTAAGATACCAGAATGGAAATGGGAGCACATTACGATGGATTTCGTGGTGGGACTTCCAAGCACATAGAAGGGCTATGATGCAATCTGGGTTATTGTGGACCGATTGACGAAGTCAGCGCACTTTCTACCAATAAGGATCCGATTTAATTTAAATCAGTTAGCAAGGTTATATATAAAGGAAGTTGTTTCAAGACATGGAGTGCCGGTGTCAATCGTTTTCGATCGAGATCTGCGCTTCACGTCAAATTTTTGGAAGAGCTTGCAGGAAAGAATGGGAACACAGCTGAGGCTAAGTACTGCTTATCATCCTCAAACTGACGGACAGAGTGAGCGAACAATACAGACGCTGGAAGACATGCTTAGAGCTTGTGTGATGGATTTCAAGGGAAGCTGGGATGACCACTTACCCCTCGTAGAATTCGCTTATAATAATAGTTATCACGCAAGTATCGGTATGCCACCGTACGAAGCTCTCTACGGAAGAAAGTGCAGAACACCGTTATGTTGGGATGAAGTCGGAGAGAGACGACTATTGGGACCAGAACTAGTTCAGCAAACGACAGATATTGTTGGGACAATAAGAGCCAGATTGGTAGCAGTCCAAGATCGACAGAAGAAATATGCAGATTTACACCGTCAAAGTCGAGAGTTTGAAAGTGGTAGTTTTGTGTTTTTGAAGGTATCTCCTTGGAAGGGGAAGATCCGATTCGACAAGAAAGGAAAGTTGAGTCCGAGGTTCGTAGGACCGTTTGAGGTCTTGAGAAGGGTAGGCGAAGTGGCGTACGAGGTAGCTTTACCTCCTGAGCTGGAGCATATCCACAATGTGTTCCATGTCTCAGTGCTACGACCAGATAAACCCGATTACAAGCACGTTATATCCTATGAGCCCATCCAGATCGAGAAGGATCTCACGTACGAAGAAATTCCTATTCAGATAACTGATATGAAGGAGTAAGTATTAAGGAATAAAGTCATACCATCGGTGAAGGTAGTTTGGCGAAACCACGATGTCGAGGAGGCTACGTGGGAGTTAGAGGATAAAATGAAGAAGAATTATCCCCACCTTTTTGTTTAGTCGAAATTCTAGGGACAGAATTCTTATAAGGAGGGGAGGATGTAACGACCGTGAATTTTGCATGACTTTGTAATATACGCTTATAATTATTATTTAATGAATGAATTTTTATTAATATTATTTTATGTGATGTGATTAAAGGTTAGGTAATAACCTAGATTGTGTTTGCAATGATATTAAGTGTTGTTATTTGGTAGGACTTATTAAAATGATTTCGGAGAAATATCGCTAAAATTTCATTCACGGGGTACTATTCGCATGGGCACTATTCGCCCCAAAAATGTCTTTTTCGTTTATTTCGAATTTTCTAATTTTTGTCATGGTGTTAATGTGATGGGTTAATAATCCAAGTGTTGGATTTTATTTTAGCCAAATTGGGATTTAATTAGAAGCCCCAAATTACTTAAGGGTGGCCCAAACCCATGATCCATGACCCGCGACCCGACCCATGACCCAACCCATGACCAATGAGGGAAATGGGTTAAATCATCAGCTGCAATTGAATGGAGGAGGAGTATACGGGTGGAAGAATGGGAGGAGAAGGAACAAGGAGAATCAAGAACATTTGGGAAGCAACAATTCCACATTTGGAAGAGCAAAAGCAAGCATGGAACATTTGGGAGAGGAAAAGAGAGCATGGAACAATTGGGGAAAAGGAGAGGGGGACTACTCGTACATGGGAGAGGCAAATTCCAGCCTCCCATGTATAGGGAGCTGGTCATGCATGTTCCTTCTTCACTCACCCATGAAGCTCAGCTCATTTCTTCTATATATACTCCTCCCTTGCCATTCATGCATTCCTTTGTTCATTGTTGCTAAGTTAGAATCTGGAAATTGAGAGAGAGTTGTGAGAGTTGGAGTACGGGTGGTTTGAAGGAAGAAGAAGAAGGGGTGTAGCAGCTGAGTATCAATCTCTTTTTCATCCTAGAAGTTGCTTCAAGAGGTTAGTGTTATGGAACCTAGCTTATTTCCATGGTTGTTTCAATTTTCAGTTTGATATTGCTTGCTCTGTGAGAGTATATGTTGCTGGAATTGTTTAGTTAGTTCATGAACTGTATGAATGTTGTTAACTCTTTAAAAGCCTCCTTAATAATCAATGCAAGTGGAACAATGAATGATAACCAAAGCCTATGCATAAGGAATCTAGAATGGACATTAATGGACTATTGGACATATATGGACTGATTTGGACAATTCTTATAGTTTGATGAAAATTTAGTTTATTATTGGTTGTATGCTTGTTTGTGTATGCCCATAATGTGTTATGAAGTTGTGGGTAATGATTTCATTTGGAAATCTGGACTAGAACATAATGAAACCCCACTCTAACATGAGTTTCCAACTCATGCCCACCAACTATTTGGTTTAATGTCAAAGAGAATGATTTCTCTAAAGATCATGAGAATTAGTTATGATTAATTGTCGAAATGGTGTTATATTTCTTAGTTGGGTATTGAAAGCATGTTTTAAGTTATATTGACTGGTTGCATAATAGCTAAGACACAAGGAGGAAGAATGAATTGGCCTAACCTTGAGTTTCGTTGAGAACTAATTAGCTTAGGCTTTTTGGAACCACTATTTCGATTTAGTAAAGAGTCTATAAGATTGTGAATCCATGAGGGTTATTTAGTTCATGTTATAAGCTTTCCATAGCCTCTGGAACGACCTAATTCCGATTTATAACGAAGAAGTTATGAAGGTTTGAAGTTTGTATGTCAAACTGCCAAAATTGGAAGGAAACCAAGCCTTGGGGGCCAGGCCATGGGCGCGGGCGCGCTGGGGGCTGCTGGGCGCAGCTGGGCGCAGGTGGGGCGCGCGCGGGCGCGCGCTGGGCGCATGGGCTTGACGGCTCTGACATACTTTAGTAAAATGGGCGTAACTTTCTCATACGAACTCCGTTTTGGATGATTCAAGATGATTCGGGAAGCTAAGAAGTAGAGCTATAACTTCCATTATTTAGAACTAAAATTTAATGTCTTGACAAATTTTTAAATTGGCCATTTTTAGGACTATTGTGCATTAGGAAGCAAAAAGAGGGCGTCGTACATGCACGTATGTACAGTGTAATGTTTTCAATGCTAAAAGTTATTATTTTAAGTTCTAGAACTTGTACATTATGGTTTATAATGACCTTTAGCTTTAATCAATGATGAACTAGACAAGTGTATGAGCATGCTAAGCTTATGCAAATGAGGCGAATCGAGTGTGCGTTGTGTAAACGCCGAAACATCGTATCATGTGTGTGTAACCTTATTTGATATTATGTTTCTAATTAGAATGAAACCTTATTAAGTAATGTAAACCAATATTTGACATCAATTATGTGGCTAATTGGTATGTGGATATGTACTTAAATGTGTAGGACTTTTGAAGGACGATTAACGTCGAGTTATTAGCAAGCGCGTAAGGCAAGTTCTTCTTTAACCCTTGTCTAACCCTTGTGTTGGGCAAGTTCTCTAACTCCATTCATTTACTATATTGAATGCAAGTTCCTTATCTTGTACAATAGACATATATTGTGCAGATTTTTTAATTCTTGTTTAAGTTTATATTGCACAAATATTCTATATTTTCCTAAATTACACCAATGTGGTGTATTGAGCAAGTTTTCTAATCCTTGTCTAGTCCTCGTGCTAGGCGAGCTTATTAACCTCATTCGATTATATTCTTACGAATGCTATTTAATGTTCAAAGTTCATATTTACACAATACGTAGATTATTGTGTGAATTCCATACTTATGCGAATCTTTCATATTTGCACAAGCGTTCAAGATATGTTATTGACATAAACTGTTAAAGTTTTTTAAGTTCACATTATGCATGAACTGTTTATGAAGAGTGTCAATGACATTTGATTCGGCTAGACTAATGTCCATGATTTAGAAAGCTATCCAAACCAATTGTTTTGGTGCGGACTCTTTGCAGAGATGAACAACCCTTATAGTAGGGAAAACTATATTTTAGTCGGGAAACCGACACGCGCGTAAGTAGAATGTTTGAGGCTTATGCATAACGCCGGGTGTTTTTGGGTGATCACCTATTGTACCTGAAATTGTTGTTGTGGAGTTAATAGTGCAATACTGTTAATTCTAATAAAAGGTAAGTGCCATGGTGGCCACTCAGTGATTCCTGCAATTGAAACAATTTGAAATCCTTGAATTCATTTGATATTCATCCAGTCCATAGTGACTCATCAGTAATAGTAGAGATTTGTATTAAAACTTGAGAAATCTTACTTTTGATCATGCATTATCTTTATTGTTATACTTGCTGGGCAAATTTGTTGCACACCCTTGCTTTCCTTAAAACATTTCAGTGGTTACCCATAGAGGCGAGAGCTCGGGAAAGGATAAAGGCAAAGGCAAAGCTACGAATTAGCTTTGTCCTACTACCTTATGATTTATGTTATGTATTAAGACTCGTTTAGACCTTGTGTATTAAGTTATGTCATGTATTCAGACTTATGTATTAGACTTTGTGTATTATGTTATGTCAGGCATTTGTATTGGTATCGAGACTTGGGACAAGAGTATTTATGTTATATCAATGTAAATATTTCTATTATTCCGCAATTAGTTGTTAATAGTATGTGTTTGAGTTGTATAGTGATGCACCGGATTCGAGGTTAAGGTAACCTAGATTTGGGGGCGTCACAAGGAGTACATGGTGAGGAAGGTAGTTTTGTCACCAAAATCGGCAGAAGAAAGCCAGCGCCATAAGCTGTTGAGAAATTGCATCTCTACAAGGAAAACGACTATTTCCGACAAAATAATGTCAAAATTAGGCTAATTATGTCGGAAATATCTTAACTCCAACAGAATATTCCGTCGAAAATTTTGTCGAAAATATATGCCTCAAGGATAAGTCTGTCGAGCATTTCGTCGGAAAAAATTTATGTTCGACGAAATTATGTTTGACGAAAATTCGGTCGGACTTAGGTTAGTTCCGACATAATTATTTTCGACGGACAATTTCGTCGAAAATAAGCCTGCCATGTGTTTTTGTTGTCGCCAAATTTTTTCTGAGTTTTATTATGTTTTGGATATTGTGGATTTAAAGAGGTGATTTTGGAAAATTCGACTCTTAATGTCGATGAGGTTTGAAAGTTTAATTTTTAAATGGGCTAATTAAACAGAGTCGCTAGTTGATAAAAATTTAAATGGATGTACCAACTTATTTGAATTTTAAAGTTTTGATAATCAAGATAGCCTATATGTGACTCCGAAAAATTGGTCCGCAACCGAGATTCATAGAGTTCGGGAGTTTGCTTAAGCGAGGGAAAGGTGTTAGGTACCCCCCGACTTCCATAAAACACGATTACCACTTTCCTAATGTTTTCTTTTAAAAGATTCAAATGAATTACCTTGAGGGTCGTGAGGTGCGTGTGTTCTGTGCTTATGTGAATTGTGTCATTAGTAGCAAGTTAAGGTATTGTCTCCTAGAGTCAATTTGATTTCGTATTTTGAAGTTGAAATGTAGGGTGTCGTCTCCTAGATTTGGGTCAAAACGTGAAGCATAAGGTATCGTCTCTTATGCCATCTAAGTCGAAAGCTAGGGTATCGTATCCTAGATTTGAGTTAAATCGTAAAACATAAGGTGTCGTCTCATATATCTTTTAAGTCGAAATCTAGGGTATCGTCTCCTATAGTTGAGTCAAATCGTTAAAACATAAGATATCGTCTCCCATGTCTTTAAAGTCAAAAGCTAGGGTATCATCTCCTAGTGGCTGAGTTGAAAATATAATCTAGGGCCTTTGTCTCCTAAATCATATAAATCGTCTAGGGTTTCGTCTCCTAGGGTTGTCAAAATTTTGGTGGGTATATTATCTTAAAAGCAACTTTTGAGCCTCTTTGAACCTATGCACGAATGATTTGATTTGAAGAAAAAGTTTAGTTTTAGTTTTGTTTGACGAGAAATTTAAAGTGTTGTTTAGGGAAAACATTGTTTTGCAAACCCTTCCTCAAAATAGGAATTAAGATTCTTCATTACTTCCAATTTTAGCCTAGAATTAATCTAATAACCTAGTTTGATTCCTTTTTAAAAGATTTATGTAATTTCGTTTGAAAATCGTTTTCGTATGTCGACAAGAAAAATCAAGCATCGAAAATAGGGTTGGAGCTAACCATGGGTAGGTAAGCGATTTAAATAACTCCAAGCACCTCGAAATAACAAAATTCACTATCAATGGGTCTTAAACCCAAATTTCGTGGGATGAAAACCCTCGATATCGTTTTAAGGCCCGAATTACATTTATAATTATCGAATCGCAAAATTACAACCATTAACTATAATGACCAAGAATCATGCCTAGCCTTATAATTAGAGTTTTATGAATATTATTGAATAAAATGAGTTTTTATGAATATTACTGTGTGTTATGTGTTTAAAGGTCGTATTATGACCTCGATTGTGTTTGCATGCTAGAATTTACGAACTAGGGTTTCGTAAGAGAAAATAATTTTTTTCGAGAAAAAGACGAAAAATACTATTCACGCTAAAAACGTCTTTTTTCGTTTTTCGATTTTTGAAAGAAGCCACAACGTTTATATGATGTCACGAGACGTAATATCTAATAAAACTTAAAAACGAAAAGCGGAATTTTTTGGCCTGTCGAACGAATTACGAAAGTCAACCAAAAGTCAAGATTTAATTGTTAATCCTTCGGGCTTTGTTTTCGGGAGCCCAATGGAAGTTAATGCAGGAGGCCCAAGAATGAATTATCAAAGCCCAAACTAAATGGTTAGGGAGGCCCAAAGAAAATGACCCAAATCAACATTAATTGTAAGACCCCGACTTTATGAAATAAAAGTTTATTATTTTTCTTTATGATTATTATTCTAAACAGTAAAATGCTTAATTGTTATAATGTTATAGAAGGGTATTATATGCAAATTATCAAATAAATAGTATGTCGGGGAATATTATATTCGGTAATGTACGATGACACCGAAATAACAAAACATTGGTGGGCCCCGCAACGACTAATTGTCGGATACGAAAAACGACAATATTAATACTTTTATACAAATTGTCAACCGTTAAATCACCTGCAACTGTTGAAATACCCGGTAATAAAAAGAACAGTAAAACGCGTTATTCCACAGTAGTACGCGGTATTCCACAGTAGCACACGGTGTTGCACAGTATTTTATATTATTGATTCAATAATTGATAAGGTAGCAATTGCACAGTATTTTGATTCAATAATTGTTACAGTAGCATCTGCATAATATTTTATATTATTTATCACGACACTGTAACACATATTATTTGATATGATATTTTAGCATTATTGACAATGTCTAGAAATTCTGTCAAGGAAATGGGTTATTTAATTGCGCGCCATTTTTACAGTAGACCCCCTCTTTCCTGGGAATGATTTGGTTGCTAGTACTGCGAGTATATGATATCTGTGATATTAATATATTTAACACAATAATACAAAAAATGGATATAATAATAATAATAATTTTTGATAATGGATTTATCTTTTTGATAATGAATTTATCTTTTTGATAATAAATTTATCTTTTTGATATGGATTAATCTTTTTGAAAAAATGGATGGATGATATAGATTGAAGAAAAAAATGGATGGATGATATAAAAAGAATGTGATAATTGATGTGTGGTAGACCGTGAAATCGAATTTTGTCTCGACCTTGAATCCGGTACAAAACCCATTTCCAAGACCCCATATCGAATGACTCCTTTTGAACTTCAGAAGTTAAAAGTCCAACTACAGGAGTCGTTAGACACCGGTTTCATACGTCCAAGTACATCGCCTTAGGGTGCTCCTGTTTTATTCGTAAAGAAGAAAGACGGGAGTATGAGACTTTATATTGACTATCGGGAGTTAAACCATGTCACCATAAAAAATAGGTACCCGTTACCTCGTATTGATGACCTGTTCGACCAGTTACAAGGTGCTCAATTCTTTTCAAAGATCGACCTCCGTTCTGGATATCATCAGTTGAAAGTTAAAGCTGATGACATTCCAAAGATTGCCTTTAGAACTCGATACGGGCATTATGAATTCCTAGTCATGTCTTTCGGATTGGCTAATGCTCCTGCTGCTTTCATGGATATGATGAACCGAATATTCAAGGAATATTTGGATCATTTCGTGGTTGTCTTTATTGATGACATCCTCATATACTCTAAGAGTCGTGAGAATCATGAACAACACTTGAGATTGATACTCCAAAAGTTGCGTGAGAATAAGCTGTATGCCAAGCTGAAGAAATGTGAGTTCTGACTCGAGGAAGTAACATTCCTTCGACATGTGATTTCTAATCAAGGAGTATCGGTTGATCCTGCGAAAATTGAAGCGATTTTAAACTGGGAACAACCAAAGACAATCACTGAAGTACGAAGCATTCTGGGCCTAGCCGGTTATTATTGGAGGTTCTTCTTAAATTCTTCTTTCCTTCTCATTCTTTCTTCTTCTGCAAATTCTCTCTCTCTCTTTCTTTCCTTTTCTTTTCCTTGAAAAAGTCTCACGGGAAGGAGTGTGTAAGACTCGCCTTACCGCCAAGCATGTCTCGTGTTCATAACGTTTTTTTTACATATCCATGCTACGTAAATATGTGAAAGACTCGAACCACATTATTGAATAAGAACCAGACGAGATAACAGAAGATTTAACGGTACCTGTCAAGTTCTTGGAACAGATTCTACGCTCACAAGTTATACCTCAAGTTAAAATTTTATGGAGAAACCATGATATAAAGGAAATGACCTGGGAGTTAGAATTTGAAATGAGAGCAGGGTATCCTCACCTCTTTGAAATGCCAAGTACGTATGTTAATTTTGAGGACGAAATTTTATAAGGAGGGGAGATTGTAAGCCCCCGACTTTATGAAATAAAAGTTTATTATTTTTCTTTATGATTATTATTCTAAACAATAAAATGCTTAAATGTTATAATGTTATAGAAGGGTGTTATATGTAAATTATCAAATAAACAGTATGTCAGGGAATATTTCTTTTGTCAGAAAATATTCTTTCTATCGGGGAATATTATATTCGGTAACGTACGACGACGCCGAAATAACAAAATATTGGTGGGCCCCGCAACGGCTAATTGTCGGATACGAAAAACGACAATATTAATACTTTTATACACATTGTCAACTGTACTATCACTTGCAACTGTTGAAATATCCGAAAATAAAAAGAATAGTAAAACGCATTATTCCACAGTAGTACGTGGTATTCCATAGTAGCACACGGTGTTGCACAATATTTTATATTATTGATTCAATAATTGATAAAGTAGCAATTGCACAATATTTTGATTCAATAATTGTTATAGTAGCATCTGCATAATATTTTATATTTTTTGTCACGACACTGTAACACATATTATTTGATATGATATTTTAGCATTATTGACAATGTCTAGAAATTCTGTCAAGGAAAGGGGTTATTTAATTGCGCGCCATTTTTACGGAAGGCCCCCTCTTTCTTGGGAATGATCTGGTTTCAGTATTACGAGTATATGATATCTGTGATATTAATATATTTAACACAATAATATAGAAAATGGAATCTTCTATGCTAAACTTCTTTAGCATTAAGTCAATGTACTTTCCTTGGGTCAAGCCCAACATCCTTTTAGATCTATCTCTATAGATCTTTATCCCCAAAATATAGGATGCCTCACCCAAGTCCTTCACGGAGAAGTGTTTAGATAACTAAATTTTGATCGACTGTACAATAGGAATATTATTCCCTATCAGTAATATATCATCAACATATAATATAAGGAATGAAACAGCGCTCCCACTAACCTTCTTGTACACACAAGGTTCATCCTCGTTTTTGATAAAATCAAACCTTTTGATTATCTCATCAAAACGGATGTTCCATCTTCAAGAAGCTTGCTTCAATCCATAAATGGATCGTTGTAGCTTATAGACTTGGTTTGTTCCAACCGTTGAAACAAAACCCTCTGGCTGTATCATATATACATTCTCCTCAAGCTCTCCATTGAGGAAAGCCGTTTTCACGTCCATTTGCTAGATCTCGTAGTCATAATAAGCTGCAATTGCAAGCAAAATTCGAATGGACTTGAGCATAGCTACTGGTCAACTCCTTGTCTTTGTTTGAAACCTTTTGCAACCAGTCAGGCCTTATAGGTCTCTACCTTGCCATCCGCTCTAGTCTTTCTCTTAAAGACCCATTTACACCCAATAGGCTTTATGCCCTCAGGTGGTGAAACCAAAGTCCATACTTAGTTTTCATACATGGAGTCCATCTCGGATTTCATGGCTTCAAGCCATTTCTCTGAGTCTTTACTACTCATAGCCTCTTCTTAAGTCAATGGGTCATCATCATCTATGATGCGTACCTTATCATCATCCTCTATGATGAATCCATACCTATCAGGTATCTTCGGTACTCTTCTAGATTTACGAATAGGTAGTGGTACAGTAGGTTCTTCTACTTGGTCAGGTACCTGACTTTGATCCGTAGTATTTTGTGGTTTTTGAAATTCCTCAAGATATATCTTACTCCCACTGACCCCTTCAAGGATAAACTCCTTTTCCAAGAAGGCAACGTGTTTCGCAACAAACACCTTTTGATCAGTAAGATGATAGAAATAATACCCTGATGTTTCTTTAGGGTATCCCACAAATCTACATTTGTCGGATCTAGTCTTTAGCTTATCATACTCAAACCTTTTGACATAAGCTGGACAACCCCAAGTCTTAACATGCTTAAGATTTGGTTTCCTCCCTGTCCATATCTCATATGGGGTCTTTGGGACGGATTTGGTAGGTACCTTGTTAAGTAGGTATGCAGTTGATTCTAGGGCATAACCCAAGAAGGATACTGCAAGGTCGGTAAAACTCATCATGGAACGAACCATGTCCAACAATGTTTGATTTCTCCTTTCAGATACACCATTCAACTGTGGCGTCCCTGGTGGAGTCCATTGTGAGATTATACTATTTTCTTTGAGACAATTGATAAATTCATTGGTCAAGTATTCCCCCCCTCGATCCGATCGAAGAATCTTAACACTCTTAGCAGTTTGCTTCTCTACTTCACTTCTAAATTCTTTGAACTTTTCAAACGATTCAGATTTGTATTTCATTAAATACACATATCCAAATCTAGAATGATCATCAGTGAAAGTAATAAAATAAGAATAACTTCCTCGTGCATTCGTTATCATAGGGTCACATACGTCTGTGTGTACCAACGCTAACAACTCTGTAACTCTTTCTCCTTTTCCACTAAAAGGGGATTTAGTCATCTTACCCATGAGACAAGATTCACAAGTTGGATATGATTCGTAATCAGATAGCTCTAAAAGCCCATCTTTATGCAACTTGGATAATCTTGTTGCATTAATATGACCGAGTCTACAGTACCACATAAAGGTATAATTAACATCATCTTTTTTCTTTTCTTTGTTTGTTCAATTTGAAGTATATTTTCATGCAAGTCAAGTATGTAAAGTCCATTCAGCAGATTGCCAACACCATATAAAATATTTTTATTATAAATAGAACAACTATTGTTCTTTATTATAATATCAAAACCATCCATATCCAATACAAAAATTGAAATAATATTTCTAATGAGCGTTGGAACATAATAACTGTAACGAATGCAATTTTTGTGATTAAATAAAAATATTTATTGAGTTATATAAATATTTTTATTAATTTATTTATTGAGTAAAATAAATAATTTATAAGTTTTGGTGAAAGAATTTTTGTTAAATGTTATTTGATTGCGATTTGATGTGATTATTCTAATTTAATTTAATAATTAAATTGGATGATTAAATAATTTATTTGAATAAAGAATTTATTTGAATAAGATAATTTATTTGGTGTTATTGTTATTGGTTAAATGGAATTATTAATTAAGTTAGTAAGGTTTAATTGAATTTATTTAATAATAAGTTCAATTAAATTAAAAGTGTGACTATTAAAACTATATGTTATAATGAGTTATTAAAATAAATAGAAAGAGTTTTTATTTCCATCAAACCAAACAAGGCCTTATGACCTTTGGTTGGAAATAATGAGTTATTTTAATTTTGTTTTGCCAAACAAGCCCTAGTGGCTTTTGAATTGTGTAACTGATGATCTGATATTAAAACACGTGATTATGCTTCATCAGTTTTTATTTGAAGCTTTATCAGTTTATTTGTTAAGCTTAAAAAAAAGAAAAGAAAGATAGAACAGAGCTTTTGAGAGAAAAAAAAATTGAGAGTTTGAGAGAAAATTGAGAGAGAAGTTTGGAGATTGGAGAAGAAAATTCTACAATCAAAGGAGAATTAATCAAGTTTTCTAAGCAATAGAAGGTATAATATTCTTCACTGTATTCTTTTAATTTATTTTACTATATATGAAGTTAGTTGTTCAAAGCATGAAATTATTTGATTATAATTGATTATAAGCATGTGTTAGAGATTATATGGTGATTATAAACCAATTTAAATGAATTAATCCATGAAAACATGTTTTAAAATTGAGTTTTTTGGTTTACAGAGTTCTATTTTCATGTATGACATATGTGAATGAAAATTGATGCTTAACTTGGTTATTAATCGGTTAATTGATATTTGGTTATGATAATATGATGAAAAATAAAAAGAATGCAAGTAGAATGGATTAAAATGGTTGAAAGATGAAGTCACAGTGTTTAATTTGATTAAAATGGCTAAAACATGAATATTGGGTTTAAACAGGGAATTTTTTGAGTTCTAATTGGTTGATTATGTGTATTATAATGATTAGATTGGTTAGAAACATATTGGGTAATTATTTTCTAGCATGTTGAATGTCTGGATGTGTTTAATTTATGTGTTAGATGGTAGAATTCGGAAAATTTTGGCCAAATTTGGCCTAAGTTTTCACTGGTTCGTGAACTGTAGAAGGTGTCAGTCGCGTCTACCGCCCCGGCGGTAGAAATGAGCTACAAATATCGCCCCGGCGGCCTTGTCACCCCGGCGGCATATTTGAACTATGTTTGTCGCCCCAGCGACAGCCTCGCCCTGGCGACGATTTCGTTAAGAAATTCACCGCCCCGGCAGTGGAACAGTTATTAAAAAAAAAATTAAAGTAAAATTTATTTATTTGTTTTGTGATAATGTTATGTTGCTATGTGCATGTTTAAAACCTATATTGAGATAATAAATGACCTATGAGATACCACGAGGGTTGTTAGCGAATATTTGTGGAATGTTGAATGTCAATCGAGATGGTACAATAAAATAGGATAAGAACGAGACTTAAAATGTATATAAATCTGTAACTAATTATTGTTGTCGTTTTGTAATAAAAATGTATAGGGTGGTTAAGGGACGTGCAATATTTAAATCTACGCGCGAGGCAAGTTTCCTTATCTCAATTTATTACTTTTACGTTGAGCAAGTTTTTCCTCCCTTAATCTTATTATTTCATTTAAAACAAGTTTAGTTTCATTGAGCCAACTTATTAACCTTATCTTATTGTTATTCAAGCAAGGTTATTATCATGTCAATTACCTATGTATTATTCAAGTCGTTTGCTATACGATCATTGATCATTATTCAGACTTTGATTATAAATTCTATTGTACAACTTCATTGATGAATCAAATGCTTTAGTGACTAGCAAACCATTATTGATTCAGCTAGTCCTTAGTTGATGAACGTTCTAAAGACTTAGAATATTTTAAAATATTTCCAAACCAAGTTCCTTTTGGTACGGATTCTGATGCTAAACTGAGATGAACAACCCTAATATAGGGGATTAATTACGCGACAACGTTAAAATGTTTGTGCACAATACATTGTACAAAGGGCTGATCCCCCTGAGTATGAGATGGATGGTCCATAGTCTATAAGACTGTTAAAGGTTGCGGTAGAAATACTTGATAACCTAGGACATAGTTCGAGGTCTTGTGACCCTCAGATACACTTTTAATCCTGAATCTTTATTCAGTTCTTGAGCTAAGCTTTCTATCGAGATTTCAGTTCTTGACTAGTTATTGATTGAAATCAGAAAAACTATTATACCTCTGTTGAAATCTACTTCATTAGTTTTTCAATTGTTATTGTTATCACACTTGTGGGCAATTGTTTGCTCACTCTTGCGCTAAAACGTTGCAGCTAAGGCAGAGAAATCGGACGAGTCGTCCACAAGCAAAACTATTAATGAATGTATGCTATAGTGAACACCAAATCTGTAGAGTTGAAGTACCCGGATTTGGGGGTGTCACAGGTTGGTATCAGAGCTGACAGGTTATGCACCTTTAGGTGGGGAAAACCTTAGGGTAGTAGCCTTTTAGAAGATACAGAATATAGTGGTGATAAACTCTTATCGAGTTCTAAGGAATGAATTACGGAAATTCATAAAAGATAATAAAATGATTATGTGTTATGTGCTTATTTGATAACAAACTTATGTGCTCGCGAGTATTATCAGGTAGTAATTAAAACTTAAAATTTTGTTGTCAGGATGACTGATAGAGGAGAACCCAGCCAGGCTAGGGAGGAGGAGCCCCGGGATATTCATGTAGTTCGGGAGCAGCTGGTGCAGAGGGAGCCATCCCCATTGATTACAGTGGCAGGTCACGAGTACGAGCATGAGACTGATCCTGAGGAGGATCCGGAGGAGGTTGAGGAGGAGGAGGAGGAAGACCCTGAGGGGATATCACTATCTTCCATAGGTGTTCAGATGTACGAGTAGGTGTATGATCGCAACATAGAGTTGCAAGATAGAGTGGAGGAGTTAGAGAGGCTGCTGGCTGAGCGACAGACTGTCTTAGAGTAGAAGAACAGTGAGATTGAGGAGCTAGATATACGTCTTAGGGACGTGGAGTGGAAGTTGGTTCATGTTGAGAGCGAAAAGGAGGAGTTAGGAGAACAGGTTGTGGAACGTCAAGCCGCTCTAGAGCAGAAGGATGCTGAGATCCAAGACCTTTCATCACGTCTTGTAGAGGTTGAGCAGAGGTTAGCACAGTCTGAGTATCGACGAGGACAGTTGATAGCCAGGAATGAAATTGTACGAGATGAGTTGAAAGAGGAGTCAGCTAAGCGGGCGAGAGCTGAAACTGCTTGGTTGAGGGAGGCTAACCGCGCAGATCGTGTTGAATATGAGGTGCGGTCGAAGAAGGCCAAGATTAATGAGATGGAGTATATTTTTCACACCACAGTAGATAGAGCTCAGGATCGAGTTCATCGTCATCCAGATATGGTGGATCGAAGGATGGTGACTCGTATTATGGAGCAGGAACGCAAGGAAGCTGTGCGCCGTGGGATGTCATCATAGATAATGATTAGATATGCTAGTATGAAAGCTATGAAGTTAATAAGTTGTAAATTCCAGTTTTATATAATGGGATAGAATAATGATGTAGTCCTGGAACCTTATGATTTCAGGATAGATGATTTGATGTAAATAACTACGATGCTATTTCTATTATGTTTTGAAGCAGTAATGAATAAAGATGCGAAAGTTTATCAGATGTGCTATGTGTTAAGTGTTGTTTATAAATGTTTAAGTTAAGACTTAAATGTTTAAGTAATTGAATAATAATCTAATAGCGTAAATTTTTAACAGTAAAATGCCGCCAAGAAGACAAACCCGTCAACAGACCCCTGAGGGATCCACCAATAACAATGAAGAAGCTAACGCTAATCCAATGCAGCAGCTGGTGAATCTGCTAACGGGAGCATTTGCCAATCAACCCCAAGCTTAGGCCACGACTTTTAAAGATTTTAAGGCTGTTGGACCCCCAGAATTTTAAGGGTCTATGAATCCGATCGAGGCACAAACCTGGGTCATGTAGATGGAGAAGGTGTTTGATGTCGCTAGGGTCAACGAGGACCAAAAGACGGCATTTGCAACATTCATGCTCAAGTCAGAAGCAAGCTACTGGTGGCAAGCTAATAAAACCCGAGGCGGGCAAGGGGTAATACCGTGGGAGCGATTTAAGGAGTTGTTTTTCGAGACCTACTTTCCGGCAAGCGCGCAAAATCAAATGGAGGTGAAATTTTTGGAATTGAAGCAAGGTACAATGACGGTGCCTGAGTATGCTGCAAAATTCAACGAGTTGGCGAGGTTTGCGCCATACCAAGTCAACACGGATGAGCGAAAGGCTAGAAGGTTTGAGCAGGGACTGAAGCCCTGGCTGTATAGCCGAGTTTCGATGTTCCAATTTAACTCATTTGCGGCAATTTTGGAAAAGGCAATTATCGCTAAAGGAGGCAGTGATGCTCTGTCCAAGTATAATCAGGAGCAGAGGAAGAAGAAGAATGAACGTGAAAACAAGGCAAGTGGTAGCCATGAGGGAAGCGGTCAGAAGAGGAAGTGGAGTGATAATAACTCTGCGGGAAGTCAGCAGGGTAATCAGAAAAAGAAGATAGAGGCATGCAATAACTGCGGAAAGAGCCATGTGGGTGTTTGCTTGAAGGGTAAGAGGGTATGCTTTAACTGCGGACAGGAGGGTCATATCGCACCGAATTGCCCTAGTCCGAAGAAGGGCGCATGTTTCAACTGCGGGTCAAATGATCACTTTGCCCGAGACTGCCCTAATAAAGCAACTACAGGTGGAGCCAGTGCAGGAAAAGGAAATTGCGGTGGTGGCAATCTGACTATCACAGAACCGACACAGTCCAATCGACCTACCGCTCGAACATTCAACATGACGGTGCAGGATGCTATGCAGTCAAAGGATGTGGTGTCAGGTATCATTCCGGTCAATAGTATAAATGCTTACGTATTATTTGATTCGGGTGCTACTTGTTCATTTATATCCGATGATTTTGCTAGAAGATTAGGGTTACCTCAGGAAGAATTAGATTACCCCATGAATATAGAAATTGCAAATAAGGAGGTGATTCCTGTTAAGTTTGTCCATAAGAACTGTCAGATAGACATTAAGGGTCGTGTGATGACAGTAAACTTGGTCCCAATTCGTCTTGGGGAGTTTGATGTTATTTTGGGAATGGATTGGTTGTCATCATGGGGCAGTTATTGATTGTCAAAAGAAGTGTGTAAACCTTATGACTCCATCAAAGATAGTGTTTTATGACAGCAAGTTGCCTAGACAAACGAGTTGTCTGACGATGATGCAGGCCAGAAAGATGTTGAGACAAAGATGTGTAAGATATCTAGCCTACATAGTCGATACCCGAAAGGTGGGCGTAAAACTGGAGGAGATACCGGTAGTTAGGGATTTTACAGACGTGTTTCCTGATGATTTGCCGGGATTACCGCCAGATAGGGAAATTGAGTTTGTAATTGATCTAGCACCGGGTACAGCCCCTATATCAAAAGCCCCGTACCGAATGGCTCCGGTAGAAATGAAGGAGTTGATGGTGCAATTGCAAGAGTTGCTGGATAAAAAGTATATTCAACCGAGCGTTTCGCCATGGGGAGCACCGGTGTTATTCGTCAAGAAGAAGGAAGGATCAATGCGTCTCTACTTTCCTATAAGTAGGACCCCTCACCAATGATAGTAGGGGTTGGTTCATTTATTATTCACCAAGTATAGAGAGTAAGAGCTTAGAGAGGAAAAGAGAGTGAGATTAGCATAGTTCATGCATCTCAAGTTCATCACATACTTTGGTAGATCAAGGAGAGTAGCTACAAGATCAAGGTGAAACCCTAAACCATTTCCTTCTTTCTTACTTTGTTTTATTTTCATAGTTTTTGAGAGATTTTGTTCTAAGACTCAAGAATCATTAGATCTTCATGCTTCATGTATAGATCTAATCCTCTTGAGTGTTAGAATGGAGATTCAAAGGAAGAAAATGCACTTATGTTCTTAAAGGGTAAAAACCCTAGCTTTTTCTTCACTTGGATCACCCATAACTTGAGATCTACAACTTGGATTTGTGAACCGTTGAAAGGGGGTGCTAGGTACATGAGTTAGCTAGTAAACCCAAGTGGTAGAACACAAATCCAATAATTTTTGAAGCCTTGGAGGCTATTTTCCCAAAACAGTCTAGCTATAAAACTTAAAGCTTTAAAACCCTAAAAGCTTACTGTCCTCATTTTTTCAAAGGTTGTTTCGGCCAGTTATGGATCCGTTAAACATCTGGGAAAAATCACAGAGGTACCTTAAGCAGTTATCTACAAGTAGCAAAAATAATGAATACGTTTCGATGTGTACGTTTTGTGTAATGGCTTTTACCGTGAAGGACTCCTAAATATTAATACCCAGATTTCTCACTGTGTGTACCTTGAAAACATATGAAATTTTTACAGTATGTTTATGCATGTTATGAGAGTGAACCCTGAAAATTTCAGAATTTGCTGAGCAAAACTTGATTTATGAAAAATGTAACAAGATTCGGAGGTTTTGAGTACTTTAAAAATAGTAAATCACTTTCTAAAATTCCAGAAAATTTTGTGAATCATTGTTGGACCATATACTATCCAGATCCAGAGGATAATAATTTTTAGAACCTATTTGCTATTTTTCATAATAATGTTATAGTTATGGTTAAAAGAAAATAAATGGTTAAATGATGTCATAAATAAGGAAAATGTGATTTTTAAGCTTGGATACTCCTAATATTATATATTATGACTATTGAGGGGTATTTTGGTAATATTTAATAAGAAATAATATTTATGACCTTTTATGGGTAGTAAAGGAGTTGTTTAATAAATGGTAAAACAATTAGAATAAATTGTTTATTCGCCTAATAATTTATTAAAATATTACTATGATATTTGTAATATAAGAATTCGATATTTTTAAGTAAACAAAGAAATATTAAGATTAAAACTTTATGGAAATATTATTGAATGGGTAATAATATTTATTTTAAGCATTAATAAATGATTAAGATATTATTAAAATGGCTAATAATATTAGATTAAAATATTATTAATGATATGAGAATTAAAATATTATTAAGAGATTAATAATATTAAATTAAAGTATTATTGGATGATTAAAATATTATTAAGATGTTAATAACATTAGTAAACGAATAAAAGTGTTATTAGTGGACTAATAATACCAAGAGGCGAATTAAATATTATCAGGATTGATAATATTAAGTGTCTTATAGGATTTACGATAGTCTATTTGCTTATGTGTGCTATGTGATTGGCTTAATTGTTAAATAAATAGCATAAGTAAGCGTGTCGATATACAACTACGCAGTACTAATTGATAGATCGACATTATCAATGTTAGGTTCTTCAAGGCCAATTAGTTAAAGCTAGATTATTTGTAGCTGAGCAGACAGGCAAGTTCCCTAACTCAAACTTGAGTTAAGATTTTTGAAGCATGTTAGTGAATAATTATTGTTGATTATTCACATATATACTGGTTATTGAGATTCGCACCTTGTGTAATTGAATTCCTATTCTATTGTTATTGAATTGTGAATTAGATTAAAGTTCTTTCAAGCATGAACTGTTTATGAGATAGATCTATGCTATTTGTATTAACTAGATCAAGCATATCTAAATTTGTGAAATCAAATGTATTTTAAAAGTTGTTCTTATTAATTTGCTATAGTAAGAACTCTTGGCTGAGAAAAGGATAAATTTGATTAAGGCATGATATCAATGCTGGTTTATTAAGTGTTTATGCATAAATCACGGGGTATGAAAGGCTGATCCCCTTGATTACCAAAACTTTTTAAGAGGTCCAGTTTAAATACTGAGAACTTTGGCAAATGTCTGTGGTTATTTTCAACCACTCAGTAATTGTCATTCAATTATTCGAATATTCAATTGTCGACTATTAATTCATGTTTCTTCACAATTTTATACTGTCGTTGAACATTGAAAGCGAAACTTCCTTCTATTCATTATATATCTCCCTTGTGTATAAACTTGCTAAGCAAATTAGTTGCTTACCCTTGCTATATCATGATCTTTATTTCAGCTAAGGCAGAAACGTCTAAAGAGGACAAAGGAAAAGGGAAGGTGCAAGAGTAGTTGCCTGATATGGCTTATGTAGTAGTTTATCTTAAATGTTATTTGGTTATGTGTGTGACGCCCCCAAATTCGGGTCTCCAAATACCCGGATCTGGTCATCACGATCCAACACAATCTTCACCTTTAACAACATATGATATCTAAAAGTGCGGAATATAATAAACATAAGTTGTTCATTTAAGGTGTTACTAGTCCCAGAATACAATTAACCTTAATCAAGTACATCAACCCATACCCTAAGTAACTATTAGGGTTTAAATTACATGAACAGTAATTAAATTACACATGAATCTAAGTCTGCTACGAGAAGTCTATCATTTCATCTTTTCTTTCCCTTTATTCTTCCCTGACGTCTCGGGTTTAGCTGCAATAAAGTCATGATATAGCAAGAATGAGCAACGAGTTTGCCCAGCAAGTTTAAAGTGTAACAATAAGAATATATCATGATGAAGGGATATTAAAGGGATTTCAACAATAGAATAATCAGAAGCAAGAACATTAAATGCTTTTAGAACAATTGATAGTCAAATAGACTTTGAACGATAACTTCCAAAGGAGTCAATAGCTAGTTGACCCTCTGGTTACTGGCTACAGAATAACGTACTTGAGGGGATCAGCCTCGCGTACCCTATGTATATGCATAACATTTAATTCTGCTATTTGTACCTTATATACGGTACGTGGGGTACTCCCCTATAAATAAAGGGGTGTTCATACAGTCTAAGAATCCTTACCATTGATTGGTTCGGATAGCTTTTATAAAATTTCACATAATTGTCTGACCGAACAAGGGTTCAGACTTAACCATGAATGGTTTGCAGATTTCTGAATTTAATATACGAATTCAAAATGCACGAATGTCAATAATATACAGATGTGGAATAACTTTGAAGGTAATTAGACCACTTAAAGCATGCTTGGAAATAAAATTCAAGCTTAAGAATAATTTGCAATAATATATACCTTTTTGCACGAATAGAACAATGCATAAGGTTTAAAAACTTGCTCAATGTAAAGATTGAGTAAGTAGAACTTGCAACAATGTAAGGACTTTAGGGTTAGGAACTTGCAGAAATCAAAGTTCGGGATAGAGGACTTGCCTGTTTGCTCAGCTACAGATAAATTCTAGCTTTAATTAATTGATCTCGAGTGACCTATCATTGGATAAAGTCGATTTATCAATTAACAGTTGTGTATTTGACACCTCTCACTATACCTTTTACTCAACAGGTAAAATTCACCATTTAAATTTAATTACTAATTAACATTAGTTAAACATAAATTTATTAATGACCTTTATCTATCTTAAACAGATAATAATTAATCATGGTCACTATCATTTGAATACTCAATTTGTTACCTTTAACAATCCTTATAAATTTATTTTGGTTTAAAGATAACAGAAAACCATTAATCAATTATTTAGTTGCCTTACTCTTAATTGCCACTACCTTAGGGGTAATTTAGTAATTGTTGTACTTGTCCTTTATTCAACATTAATTAATGTATAAAATTTACACACTTAATTATTATTTAATATTAATAATCGCTAAGTGTTTATTATCTTTATTTATTAAGGGCCACAGCTAAATATTTAACTTATAAATCTCCCTTATACTTAATCATTATTTCATTAATGATTAAGTAGTTACTTTCATTCTTACTCAATAATTATACTTAATTATTATTATTATTAATTAAATACTTATTACCTTTAAAAAAAAATTATTTTATTAACTTTACTCATATTTAATTATTATTATTATTAAATAATAATTAAATATTTATTATCTTTATTTATTATTAAATAATAAATAATTATTTTATTAACTTTACTCATATTTAATTATTATTATTATTAAATAATAATTAAATATTTATTATCTTTATTTATTATTAAATAATAAATAATTATTTTATTAACTTTACTCATATTTAATTATTATTATTATTAAATAATAATTAAATATTTATTATCTTTATTTATTATTAAATAATAAATAATTATTTTATTAACTTTTACTCATATTTAATTATTATTATTATTAAATAATAATTAAATATTTATTATCTTTATTTATTATTAAATAATAAATAATTATTTTATTAACTTTACTCATATTTAATTATTATTATTATTAAATAATAATTAAATATTTATTATCTTTATTTATTATTAAATAATAAATAATTATTTTATTAACTTTACTCATATTTAATTATTATTATTATTAAATAATAATTAAATATTTATTATCTTTATTTATTATTAAATAATAAATAATTATTTTATTAACTTTACTCATATTTAATTATTATTATTATTAAATAATAATTAAATATTTATTATCTTTATTTATTATTTATTAATAAATAATAAATAATTGTTTTATTTACTTTATTCATATTCAATTATTGGTTAATGCTAATTAACTAATAATTAATTAATTAACTTTGTTCATACTTACTTATTATAATAATTAAATATTCATTATAATACATAATTGGTAACATTTCTCAGTGTATTATTAACTCCAATAATCATACCAACATAGTGCAATACTAGCTGTTTGCAGAGTCAATTTAACTACTAGAACCCTAGGGTCCTTTACTATACAGAGTTTCCCCAGCAATGCAAAATCCAGCCATACCTAACACAACCCAACCTAGCATCAATCTCCTAATTCCATTAACCAACATACTGAGATGTATGTTATAGTCAATCAGCTGCTAAAATGTCTCTAGGTCCAATATTTCCCAATCAAAAGTTAACACAGCACAACCAAACAATTTCTAACCATCATTAATCTAATACAGCAAAACAATTAAATCCAATACAGTATATTTAGCCGATTTGTTGGCCTAAACAACAACAACAAAAATTCCACCCAACCTAAAATTGTTATACCAGGTCTAATTTTCAACCCAATACAGTCGATCATCACATAACTAATTACAGAAAGAAAATGAAGAAAATGAAAGAACACAATCGAATGGCCTGAACCTTAGGGTTCCTCAATATACAGAGGTCTAAATCGAACAGTACATCCTAACATCAGACAACAATACAAATTGAAAAATTAAACAGAACACTCATCTCAGTCACTTGAACTACTTAATACCTTGGGGTTGAATTGGGTCGATTTTGTGTCCTGGCTGCTATTCTCCTCCTTTTCCCAAAGTAGTTGACAAAATCAGACATTCACTCCTTAAGAAATTTCAAACCCTAATTGTTTTTAAATTGGGAACTCACAACCAAAGATTCGGCAGTTTTGGTTTAGGGGTTTGAGGTTCAATTTATAGATAAAGCTTTACCCAAATGGTTCGGATAATACCCTAGCGCCTGAGTCATTAACCAACGGTAGGAGGATAGTGGTCGCCGATCGATCCCATCGCCACCTGTGAACTTGACGACTTCAACCCTCGAGCGTTGTACCTCCACCGGTCCAATCACTGAAAACTTGGGACCTTTGGTCCGCCGATTAAACGCTCGGTCGCTCGATGCCTCCTCCGTTCGTCCGATGGTTCTTCAATCCCTTGCCGGCGCCTTCTCCTTCCCGTCTTTTCTCGACTGATGGACTGATTGAGGGCTTGGGTTTGGCTCGATTGACAGAGGCGATTGAGGGTTGATTTTCCCCCTTCTCCTTCACTGGTTGCGACTGATTGAAAGCCAGAGTTCGCTCTGGTTGGATTTTCCCCCAATTTGGTTTTCTTTGCTTCGCCAATTCTCAATTGATTTGTCACTGAAATTTCCCCCAAATTTGTTTGCCGGTTATAATATCCTGATATCCCAATCACCATGGGTCGACCCGTCTGGAAAATGAATTGGGCTTAACCCAGTTGGGTCGGCTGATATAGAAAAGAGAGATGGTCCAGAAAGGAGTAAAGAGATTTTTGGGCTCAGTTAAGGTGGGTTCGGCCCAACGGGAAATAAAAAGAATTGGGCTCAGCTCTATTAGAGTCTGGGTCAATTAATAAAATTAAAGGGATGGCCCAAATAAATTTATTCACCCTATATCCCTAACATTTTAAATTAATTACCTAACAAATAATTTAAGTATTTAAAGTATTTATTTTAATCATAATTCTTCATTCGAATTATTTACTACAACATGATAAAATTAATTATTAATTTTCGACTTTTCGTGCAAATAAATTCTTAGGGTTAACTCACTATTTTAATCAAGCTAGTAATGAGTCCCTTTAATTCACTTAAAAATTATTGGACCACGTATCTATCTAAATAATAATACCCACATGGTTCCAATTAAATTCGTAAAATTAAATATAATGAATTTATTTATTCAAATAAATTTGGTACAATGTTTAAAAATTCCTGGACCGTACATCCTCTCCCCCTTATAAAAATTCCGTCCTCGGAATTTCTATCTAAGGTTACTCGAATAACTGAGGGTAATTTGCTCTCATCTTCTCTTCGAGCTCCCACGTGGCTTCTTCCACCGCGTGATTTCTCCAGAGAACTTTCACCGAGTGAATGATTTTATTCCTCAGTCTCTGCTCTTTCCTATCTAGTATTTGAACAGGAATCTCCTCGTACGATAAATCCCTTTCGACTTGAATTGGTTCATAGGAGATAACATGTTTGTAATCTGGCTTATACTGACGCAACACTGATACATGAAACACGTTGTGGATGTGCTCAAGTTCAGGAGGTAACGCTACCTTGTACGCCACTTCGCCTATTCTCCTCAAAATCTCAAACGGTCCTATGAATCTAGGGCTTAATTTACCCTTTTTCCCAAAACGGATCTTTCCTTTCCAGGGAGATACCTTCAGAAACACAAAACTACCAACTTCAAAGTCTCGTTTCTGGCGATGTAAGTCGGCATACCTTTTCTGACGATCCTGGGCTGCTACTAACCGTTGTCTTATTACTTTAATAATTTCCACGGTTTGTTGTACCAATTCTGGCCCCAACAATCTTCGTTCACCAACTTCATCCCAACACAACGGCGTTCGACACTTCCTTCCATATAGCGCTTCGTACGGTGGCATACCAATACTAGCATGGTAACTATTATTGTAGGCGAACTCTACCAGTGGCAAATGATCGTCCCAGCTGCCACTTAAATCCATCACGACTGCTCGAAGCATGTCTTCCAGGGTCTGAATTGTCCGCTCACTTTGACCATCAGTCTGAGGATGATATGCCGTACTCATTCTTAACTGTGTTCCCAGTCTCTCCTGTAGACTCCTCCAAAAATTTGACGTGAAGCGCGGATCTCTGTCAGATACAATAGACACCGGCACTCCATGTCGTGATACAATCTCCTTCACGTAGAGCTTCGCTAACTGCTCCAATTTGTACCTGATCTTGATCGGTAGAAAATGGGCAGACTTGGTCAATCGATCTACGATCACCCAGATGGCGTCTAGACCCTTCTGTGTTGTTGGAAGTCCTACCACAAAATCCATTGTGATGTGTTCCCACTTCCACTCGGGGATCTCTAAGGGTTGCAACAATCCGCTCGGCCGTTGGTGCTCAGCCTTGATCCGTTGACAGGTCAAACACCGGCTAACGAACTCTGCAACTTCCCCTTTCAAATGCGGCCACCAATAATGTTGACGAAGATCTTGATACATCTTGGTGCTACCCGGATGTACCGAAAATCTCTTACTATGGGCCTCCTGCAAAATTTCTTCCCTTAAGTCTGGTACGTAGGGTATCCAGATCCTCCCCTCAAATCTCAGCAATCCTATGCTGTCAATCTTGAACTTCAACGTTTTTCCTTCCGACAGTTGCTTCTTAATGTCAAGGCATTCTTCATCAAATTCTTGAGCCTCCTTTATTTTATCCAGTAGAGTCGGACCTGCGATTATGGCACACAATTTCTTGTCCGTCTCCATCGGATACCTAACCTCCAGTTCCAGGCGTTCAAAATCCCGTATCAATTCCTCCTGGACTGTCAGCTGCATCAATTCCACCTTGCCTTTTCTACTTAAGGCATCAGCCACTACATTCGCTTTGCCCGGATGGTACAGAATTTCACAGTCGTAGTCTTTGATCAGTTCCAACCATCGGCGCTGCCTCATGTTTAGCTCCTTCTGAGTGAAGATATATTTCAGACTTTTGTGATCTGTATATATCTCGCACTTTTCCCCGTATAGGTAGTGCCTCCAAATCTTCAAGGCGAAAACTACCGCTGCTAACTCCAAATCATGAGTCGGGTAACCCTTCTCATAGTCCTTCAACTGGCGGGATGCGTACGCAACGACCTTACCGTGCTGCATTAACACACAACCAAGACCCTTGTGTGACGCATCGCTATATACTACGAAATCCCCAGTGTTGTCTGGTAAGGTCAACACCGGTGCTTGGCTAAGTCTCTTTTTCAACTCCATGAAGCTTTCCTCGCACTTCTCTGACCAAACGAACTTAACTGTTTTCCTGGTGAGATTGGTCAATGGCGATGCTATCTTTAAAAAATCCTGGATGAATCTCCGATAGTATCCTGCTAATCCCAAGAAACTCCGGATCTCTGTGGGTGCCTTTGGTTGTTCCCAGTTAATAACTGCTTCTACCTTGGCTGGGTCCACCGAAACACCATTTTTGTCGATGACATGACCCAGAAACTGTACCCTCTGCAACCAAAATTCACACTTCAAAAATTTTGCATACAACTTCTCCTTCCTGAGAGCTTCTAATACAATCTTCAAATGTTCAGCATGCTCCTCCTCTGTCCCTGAATACACCAGAATGTCATCAATGAATACGACTACGAACTTGTCCAAGTACTGCTTGAATACTCTGTTCATCATATCCATGAATGTTGTTGGTGCATTCGTCAATCCAAAAGACATTACCAGAAACTCGAAGTGTCCGTAACGAGTTCTGAATGCAGTCTTCGGGATATCTTCCTGCCTCACCTTCAGCTGATGATAGCCTGTTCTTAAGTCGATTTTTGAAAAGTATTTCGCTCCTTTAAGTTGATCAAACAGATCGTCGATTCTAGGAAGCGGATACCTATTCTTAATCGTGACTTTGTTCAACTCTCGGTAGTCGATACAAAGTCGCATAGAACCATCCTTCTTCTTTACAAACAGAACTGGCGCTCCCCACGGGGACACGCTCGGTCTGATATAACCCTTATCTAACAGTTCCTGCAGTTGCACCATCAACTCTTTCATCTCTACAGGTGCCATTCGATACGGCGGCTTAGATATTGGTGCGGTTCCCGGTGCCAAATCGATAACGAACTCGGTTTCCCTGTCCGGCGGCAGTCCCGGAAGTTCTTCGGGAAGACATCTGTGAATTCCCTTACGACAGGTATCTGACTCGGTTCGCCCTCGACTCGACGAGTATCAACCACGTGAGCCAAATAACCTATACAACCCTTCCTCAGAAATCTCTTAGCTTGCATCATCGTTAGACAACAAGATTGTCTCGGCGATTTACTACCATAGAATACTACCTTCGACTTATTAGAAGTCTTCAGGTGTACACACTTCTTCTTACAGTCGATGACTGCTCCGTGAATCGATAACCAATCCATTCCAAGGATCACATCGAACTCTCCCAAACGAATCGGTATCAAATCCACACTGAGCTTAAATCCTCGCAACTCGGCACAACAATTCCTATGAATGCATTCTACGGGGATAATTTCCTTATTTGCTACTTTTACGTTCATAGGGTATTCCAACTTTTCACGAGGTAAGTCTAACCGTTTAGCAAATTCTTCGGAAACAAAAGAGCAGGTAGCACCCGAATCGAGTAACACATAAGCATTTATATCATTGATTGGGATGATACCTAACACCACATCCTTGGACCCCACGACACCCTTCCTTGTGACCATCATGGCTTTTTTTTTTTTTTATCTTTGTTGTGCTTTGTCAACGCTTCATTTCCTCCTCGGCAACGATTGCTTCCTTAAGTAACGTAGGAAATGTGTTGATCTGTAAAACCACAACCTTACTATACGCCCAGGGCTTCAACCCTTGATCAAATCTCTTCGCTCGCCTAGCTCCGGTGTCCACTTGGTGTGGATCAAACCTAGCTAGTTTGTTAAACTTCGTTGCACACTCTGCTACTGACATATCATCTTGCTTCAGATCCAAGAACTTTATCTCCATACTTGCCTGCGTGCTTTCTAGAAAGTAATTTTTTTTGAAAAACAGCTCCTTAAAACGAGTCCACGCAGTCGCGCCTTCCCCAGCTCGGCTTCTATTCGCCTTCCACCAGTAATTTGACTCACCCTTCCTCATGAAAGTGGTAAACGAAGTCTTCTGTTCCTCGGTCACTCTTGCGATCTTGAAAACTTTCCCCATTTTTCCTACCCATGTCTGGGCTTCACTCGAATCCATATTCCCACGAAACTCCGGTGGTCCTAGTAATTTGAAACCCGTAAAGTTCGCCATGTGATTTCATGGCCAAACAACCGCAATGGCTGGTCTGCCTTGCATCGTTTCCTCTAACAAGTTCGCAAAGGTCCTCTTGGGGTCAGTCTGACCCTCCTCGTTATTCACTGACTCTTCCACCCTCGTGTATCGGGGTCGTCTCCTTGACGGCATTGTTTGTTCTAAACAAAACCTTACATAAATCCTTCTTGTTTTACACATCGTGCAAAATTCTACTGATGTTATCATTTAAGAGTCAAGGCACAAATCGATCACAATCAATCATGTAATAATAATACCACATTTATATTCATACACCCCTTAGTGTGTCAAACACTTATAATTCCGGCATATTCCTATAAATGTTAACTATCCCATTAAGACACAAAAGATGGGATTAATAAGAACTGCATTCCCCTAGATCTGAAAAGTGGGGATGTATCATCATCATATCAATTCAAGGCACCTTTAGTAAATACTAATAAGCTCATCTTAGTACCTCGTACTACTTACATCATATAACATTCCTGATATCCACTTATCCCTCTGTTACTAACAACAAGATGGGATTCACATAACTACTCCACAACTTACACAAAGTTGGGACTTACAACAGATATACTGCTAGCTGTACAAAAACTGAGATTCACATTTCTTACATGCATAGATATACTAGTACATATACATTGAATACTATTCTTCATTCATTACGACTCACAAAGGTCTTATAACTCTCAGACTTAACCTTTCTTTCTTTCATTTCCTCCACATATTCCTTATATCAGGCTCCAATTGATCCTCCTTAGGGATTTCTATTATCTCATCATTCAGTTCCATCTCTAGATACTTTTTCCAGATCAGACACTAAATCTACCCTTGGTTCATTTCTTATAATCTCTCCGTTGTCTCTCCTTTCCAATCATCAAAATAATCTAAATTGCCATCAGTCATCTCTTAATTTTTTTTTTTTTTTCATATAACATCATTCATCTCAATACTCTCAACTTTTGTTTAACAACTCTATATGAGTCCATTACCTTTGTCTCACCTGGCATTCCACCATAAAGCTTAATAACTTAACTAACACTTCAAAATATCGATATATTCATTATTTATCGAATCAATCATTTCCTTCTTGCAAACCTTAACCCAACAGATTCTAAGGTACCCTCTCTTCATCACAAAGAAACTCCATACCACATCACTCCAATATCTTATCTAATGAATAGCCACAAAAATTGATCAATAGCCACAAAATTGATCAATAGCATCAAATGATTAATTTAATTACCTCGAATATCTATAACTCCAGCTTACAATGGATCGTCCATACTTAATGGTCTTCACTTTACCATATTATCTCATCAATACACATTCCTCAAATTATCCACAACCTTAATAACACCAACGTATGATCCAAATCCTCAATTTTAATATCATAATAAATTTCTACCCAAAAATAACTCTATATGAGTTCTATCCCCTTCTATTCCTCTATATTCTCTCAGGTTATAGCCTAAGGACTCTTTCTCCTAAGGGTTATAGCCTATAGCTCTGATACCAACCTGTGACGCCCCCAAATTCGGGTCTCCAAATACCCGGATCTGGTCATCACGATCCAACACAATCTTCACCTTTAACAACATATGATATCTAAAAGTGCGGAATATAATAAACATAAGTTGTTCATTTAAGGTGTTACTAGTCCCAGAATACAATTAACCTTAATCAAGTACATCAACCCATACCCTAAGTAACTATTAGGGTTTAAATTACATGAACAGTAATTAAATTACACATGAATCTAAGTCTGCTACGAGAAGTCTATCATTTCATCTTTTCTTTCCCTTTATTCTTCCCTGACGTCTCGGGTTTAGCTGCAATAAAGTCATGATATAGCAAGAATGAGCAACGAGTTTGCCCAGCAAGTTTAAAGTGTAACAATAAGAATATATCATGATGAAGGGATATTAAAGGGATTTCAACAATAGAATAATCAGAAGCAAGAACATTAAATGCTTTTAGAACAATTGATAGTCAAATAGACTTTGAACGATAACTTCCAAAGGAGTCAATAGCTAGTTGACCCTCTGGTTACTGGCTACAGAATAACGTACTTGAGGGGATCAGCCTCGCGTACCCTATGTATATGCATAACATTTAATTCTGCTATTTGTACCTTATATACGGTACGTGGGGTACTCCCCTATAAATAAAGGGGTGTTCATACAGTCTAAGAATCCTTACCATTGATTGGTTCGGATAGCTTTTATAAAATTTCACATAATTGTCTGACCGAACAAGGGTTCAGACTTAACCATGAATGGTTTGCAGATTTCTGAATTTAATATACGAATTCAAAATGCACGAATGTCAATAATATACAGATGTGGAATAACTTTGAAGGTAATTAGACCACTTAAAGCATGCTTGGAAATAAAATTCAAGCTTAAGAATAATTTGCAATAATATATACCTTTTTGCACGAATAGAACAATGCATAAGGTTTAAAAACTTGCTCAATGTAAAGATTGAGTAAGTAGAACTTGCAACAATGTAAGGACTTTAGGGTTAGGAACTTGCAGAAATCAAAGTTCGGGATAGAGGACTTGCCTGTTTGCTCAGCTACAGATAAATTCTAGCTTTAATTAATTGATCTCGAGTGACCTATCATTGGATAAAGTCGATTTATCAATTAACAGTTGTGTATTTGACACCTCTCACTATACCTTTTACTCAACAGGTAAAATTCACCATTTAAATTTAATTACTAATTAACATTAGTTAAACATAAATTTATTAATGACCTTTATCTATCTTAAACAGATAATAATTAATCATGGTCACTATCATTTGAATACTCAATTTGTTACCTTTAACAATCCTTATAAATTTATTTTGGTTTAAAGATAACAGAAAACCATTAATCAATTATTTAGTTGCCTTACTCTTAATTGCCACTACCTTAGGGGTAATTTAGTAATTGTTGTACTTGTCCTTTATTCAACATTAATTAATGTATAAATTTACACACTTAATTATTATTTAATATTAATAATCGCTAAGTGTTTATTATCTTTATTTATTAAGGGCCACAGCTAAATATTTAACTTATAAATCTCCCTTATACTTAATCATTATTTCATTAATGATTAAGTAGTTACTTTCCTTCTTACTCAATAATTATACTTAATTATTATTATTATTAATTAAATACTTATTACCTTTAAAAAAAATTATTTTATTAACTTTACTCATATTTAATTATTATTATTATTAAATAATAATTAAATATTTATTATCTTTATTTATTATTAAATAATAAATAATTATTTTATTAACTTTACTCATATTTAATTATTATTATTATTAAATAATAATTAAATATTTATTATCTTTATTTATTATTAAATAATAAATAATTATTTTATTAACTTTACTCATATTTAATTATTATTATTATTAAATAATAATTAAATATTTATTATCTTTATTTATTATTAAATAATAAATAATTATTTTATTAACTTTACTCATATTTAATTATTATTATTATTAAATAATAATTAAATATTTATTATCTTTATTTATTATTAAATAATAAATAATTATTTTATTAACTTTACTCATATTTAATTATTATTATTATTAAATAATAATTAAATATTTATTATCTTTATTTATTATTAAATAATAAATAATTATTTTATTAACTTTACTCATATTTAATTATTATTATTATTAAATAATAATTAAATATTTATTATCTTTATTTATTATTAAATAATAAATAATTATTTTATTAACTTTACTCATATTTAATTATTATTATTATTAAATAATAATTAAATATTTATTATCTTTATTTATTATTTATTAATAAATAATAAATAATTGTTTTATTTACTTTATTCATATTCAATTATTGGTTAATGCTAATTAACTAATAATTAATTAATTAACTTTGTTCATACTTACTTATTATAATAATTAAATATTCATTATAATACATAATTGGTAACATTTCTCAGTGTATTATTAACTCCAATAATCATACCAACATAGTGCAATACTAGCTGTTTGCAGAGTCAATTTAACTACTAGAACCCTAGGGTCCTTTACTATACAGAGTTTCCCCAGCAATGCAAAATCCAGCCATACCTAACACAACCCAACCTAGCATCAATCTCCTAATTCCATTAACCAACATACTGAGATGTATGTTATAGTCAATCAGCTGCTAAAATGTCTCTAGGTCCAATATTTTCCCAATCAAAAGTTAACACAGCACAACCAAACAATTTCTAACCATCATTAATCTAATACAGCAAAACAATTAAAATCCAATACAGTATATTTAGCCGATTTGTTGGCCTAAACAACAACAACAAAAATTCCACCCAACCTAAAATTGTTATACCAGGTCTAATTTTCAACCCAATACAGTCGATCATCACATAACTAATTACAGAAAGAAAATGAAGAAAATGAAAGAACACAATCGAATGGCCTGAACCTTAGGGTTCCTCAATATACAGAGGTCTAAATCGAACAGTACATCCTAACATCAGACAACAATACAAATTGAAAAATTAAACAGAACACTCATCTCAGTCACTTGAACTACTTAATACCTTGGGGTTGAATTGGGTCGATTTTGTGTCCTGGCTGCTATTCTCCTCCTTTTCCCAAAGTAGTTGACAAAATCAGACATTCACTCCTTAAGAAATTTCAAACCCTAATTGTTTTTAAATTGGGAACTCACAACCAAAGATTCAGCAGTTTTGGTTTAGGGGTTTGAGGTTCAATTTATAGATAAAGCTTTACCCAAATGGTTCGGATAATACCCTAGCGCCTGAGTCATTAACCGACGGTAGGAGGATAGTGGTCGCCGATCGATCCCATCGCCACCTGTGAAACTTGACGACTTCAACCCTCGAGCGTTGTACCTCCACCGGTCCAATCACTGAAAACTTGGGACCTTTGGTCCGCCGATTAAACGCTCGGTTCGCTCGATGCCTCCTCCGTTCGTCCGATGGTTCTTCAATCCCTTGCCGGCGCCTTCTCCTTCCCGTCTTTTCTCGACTGATGGACTGATTGAGGGCTTGGGTTTGGCTCGATTGACAGAGGCGATTGAGGGTTGATTTTCCCCCTTCTCCTTCACTGGTTGCGACTGATTGAAAGCCAGAGTTCGCTCTGGTTGGATTTTCCCCCAATTTGGTTTTCTTTGCTTCGCCAATTCTCAATTGATTTGTCACTGAAAATTTCCCCCAAATTTGTTTGCCGGTTATAATATCCTGATATCCCAATCACCATGGGTCGACCCGTCTGGAAAATGAATTGGGCTTAACCCAGTTGGGTCGGCTGATATAGAAAAGAGAGATGGTCCAAAAAGGAGTAAAGAGATTTTTGGGCTCAGTTAAGGTGGGTTCGGCCCAACGGGAAATAAAAAGAATTGGGCTCAGCTCTATTAGAGTCTGGGTCAATTAATAAAATTAAAGGGATGGCCCAAATAAATTTATTCACCCTATATCCCTAACATTTTAAATTAATTACCTAACAAATAATTTAAGTATTTAAAGTATTTATTTTAATCATAATTCTTCATTCGAATTATTTACTACAACATGATAAAATTAATTATTAATTTTCGACTTTTCGTGCAAATAAATTCTTAGGGTTAACTCACTATTTTAATCAAGCTAGTAATGAGTCCCTTTAATTCACTTAAAAATTATTGGACCACGTATCTATCTAAATAATAATACCCACATGGTTCCAATTAAATTCGTAAAATTAAATATAATGAATTTATTTATTCAAATAAATTTGGTACAATGTTTAAAAATTCCTGGACCTTACAATGTGAACTCTTATTGTATTAAGGGTATGTTTTAAGTTAAGGTTAAAGAACCTCGGGACCATGATTGTAAGACTTTATTACTATTTCGATAAACAATGTATGTTTATTATTCCGCATCAGTTAGAAAGTATGTTTGTTGTTGAGTATCGTGAACACCGAATTCGAGGTTAGGAAACCCAAATTTGGGGGTGTCACAGGTTGGTATCAGAGCTATAGGTTATAACCCTTAGGAGAAAGAGTCCTTAGGCTATAACCTGGGAGAATGTAGAGGAATAGAAGGGGATAGAACTCATATAGAGTTATTTTTGGGTAGAAATTTATTATGATCTTAAAATTGAGGATTTGGATCATACGTTGGTGTTATTAAGCTTGTGGATAATTTGAGGAATGTGTATTAATGAGATAATATGGTAAAGTGAAGACCATTAAGTATGGATGATCCATTGTAAACTGGAGTTATAGATATTCGAGGTAATTAGATTAATCATTTGATGCTATTGATCAATTTTTGTGGTTATTCATTAGATAAGATATTGGAATGATGTTGTATGGAGTTTCTTTGTGATGGAAAGAGGGCACCCTAGAATCTGTTGGGTTAAGGTTTACAAGAAGGAAATGATTGATTCGATAAATAATGAATATATCAATATTTTGAAGTGTTAGTTAAGTTATTAAGCTTTATTGTGGAATGCCAGGTGAGACAAAGGTAATGGACTCATATAGAGTTGTTAAACAAAAGTTGAGAGTATTGAGATAAACGATGTTATATGCAAAAAAAAATAAAATTTAAGAGATGACTGATGGCAATTTAGATTGTTTTGATGATTATAAGGGAGAGACAACGGAGAGATTATAAGAAATGAACCAAAGGTAGATTTAGTGTCTGATCTGGAAAAAGTATCTAGAGATGGAACTGAATGATGAGATAATGGAAATCCCTAAGGAGGATCAATTGGAGCCCGATATAAGGAATAGATGGAGGAAATGAAAGAAAGAAAGGTTAAGTTTGAGAGTTATAAGACATTTGTGAGTCGTAATGAATGAACAATAGTGGTCAATGTATATGTACTAGTATATCTATGCATATAAGAAATGTGAATCTCAGTTTTTGTACAACTAGCAGTATATCTGTTGTAAGTCCCAACTTTGTGTAAGTTGTGGAGTAGTTATGTGAATCCCATTTTGTTGTTAGTAACAGAGGGATAAGTGGATATCAGGAATGCTATATGATGTAAGTAGTACGAGGTACTAAGATGAGCTTATTAGTATTTATTAAAGGTGCCTTGAGGTGATATGATGATGATACATCCCCACTTTTCAGATCTAGGGGAATGCAGTTCTTATTAATCCCATCTTTTGTGTCTTAGTGGGATAGTTAACATTTATAGGAATATGCCGGTATTATGAGTGTTTGACACACTAAGGGGTGTATGAATATAAATGTGGTATTATTATTACATGATTGATTGTGATCGATTTGTGCTTTGACTCTTAAATGATAACATCAGTAGAATTTTGCACAATGTGTAAAACAAGAATGATTTATGTAAGGTTTTGTTTAGAACAAACAATTCTGTCAAGGAGACAACCCCAATACACGAGGGTGGAAGAGTCAGTGAATAACGAGGAGGGTCAAACTGACCCCAAGAGGACCTTTGCGAACTTATTAGAGGAAACGATGCAAGGCAGACCAACCATTGCGGTTGTTCGGCCATGAAGTCACATGGCGAACTTTACGGGTTTCAAATTACTAGGACCATCGGAGTTTCGTGGGAATACGGATTCAAGTGAAGCCCAGACATGGATAGAAGAAATGGAGAAAATTTTCAAGGTCGCAAGAGTGACCGAGGAATAGAAGACTTCGTTTGCCACTTTCATGAGGAAGGGTGAGTCAAATTACTGGTGGAAGGCGAATAGAAGCCGAGCTGGGGAAGGCACAACTGCGTGGACTCGTTTTAAGGAGCTGTTTTTTTGAAAAATTACTTTCTAGAAAGCATGCAGGCAAGTATGGAGATAAAGTTCTTGGAACTGAAGCAAGATGATATGTTGGTAGCAGAGTACACAACGAAGTTTAACAAACTAGCTAGGTTTGCTCCACACCAAGCGGACACCGGAGCTAGGCGAGCGAAGAGATTTGAACAAGGGTTGAAGCCCTGGGCGTATAGTAAGGTTGTGATTTTGCAGATCAACACATTTCCTACGTTACTTAAGGAAGCAATCGTTGCCGAAGAGGAAATGAAGCGTTGACAAAGAACAACCAAGATCAGAAAAGCCATGATGGTCAGAAGGAAGGTAGCCGTGGGGGAAGTAACCCGAATAAAAGGAAAGGGAACGATAGCCAATCTTGCGGAGGCAACAAGTCTGGAGGAGAGGTTAAGAAGGGTATATTCGTCCGAGTGTATCTCCGTGGGGACCGCCAGTTCTGTTCGTAAAGAAGAAGGATGGATCGTTAAGGCTCAGTATCGATTACAGGGAATTAAACAAGTTTATGATTAAGAACAGGTACCCGCTGCCCAGAATAGACGATTTGTTTGATCAACTCAAGGGAGCGAAATACTTTTCAAAGATTGATTTAAGGACAGGCTACCATCAGCTAAGGGTGCGACAGGAAGATATCCCGAAGACGGCATTCAGAACTCGTTATGGACATTTCGAGTTTCTGGTTATGTCATTTGGATTGACAAATGCACCAGCGGTATTCATGGATATGATGAACAGAGTGTTCAAGCAGTACTTGGACAAGTTCGTGGTAGTATTCACCGATGACATCTTGGTGTATTCAGTGACAGAGGAAGAATATGTCGAACATCTAAGGATTGCTTTGGAGGCATTAAGAAGGGAGAAGCTGTACGCGAAGTTTTCGAAGTGTGAATTTTGGTTGCAAAGGGTGCAGTTTCTAGGACACGTTATTGACAGGAATTGTGTTTCAGTAGACCCAGCAAAGGTGGAAGCCATTATCAACTGGGAGCAGCCGAAGACGCCAACGGAGATCAGGAGTTTTCTAGGGTTTGCGGGATACTATCGGAGATTCATCCAGGATTTCTCGAAGATAGCATCACCATTAACCAATCTAACCAGAAAGACGGTAAAGTTCGTTTGGATGGAGAAGTGCGAGGAGAGTTTCATGGAGCTGAAGAAGAGACTTAGCCAAGCACCAGTGTTGGCTTTACCGGACGACACTGGAGGTTTTGTAGTATACAGTGATGCGTCACACAAGGGCCTTGGTTGTGTACTAATGCAGTATGGCAAGGTCATTGCGTACGCTTCACGTCAGCTGAAGGACTATGAGAAGGGATACCCGACTCATGATCTGGAGTTAGCAGCAGTAGTGTTCACCTTGAAGATTTGGAGGCACTACTTATATGGAGAGAGGTGCGAGATATATACAGATCACAAAAGTCTGAAATATATCTTCACTCAGAAGGAGCCGAATATAAGGCAGCGCCGATGGTTAGAATTGATCAAGGATTACGACTGTGAGATTCTGTACCATCCAGGCAAAGCAAATGTAGTGGCAGATGCCCTGAGTAGGAAAGGCAGAGAGAAATTGATGAGGCTCACAACTCAGGCAGAGTTGATAAAAGAGTTCGAACGTCTGGAATTGGAGGTTAAGTATCTGATGGAGACAGACGGGAAATTATTTACAGTGACAGCGAGCCCGACCCTGTTGGATCAGGTTAAGGAGGCCCAAGAAAAGGATGAGGATTGTGATTCAATAAAGAAACGAATTGCCGAAGGTGAGGAGCTTAAGTATAAGATTGATAACACTGGGTTGCTTAGGTTTGAAGGGAGAGTTTGGGTACCGTTGGATCTGGGATTGAGGGAAGAAATCCTTCAGGAAGCTCACAGCACGAAGTACTCAGTACATCCCGGGAGCACAAAGATGTACCAGGATTTGCGACAGAATTTTTGGTGGCCGAATATGAAACGAGAAGTGGCAGAGTGCGTCAGCCGATGTTTGACATGCCAGTGGATTAAAGCAGAGCACCGACGACCGAGCGAATTACTTCAACCATTAGAGATTTTGGAGTGGAAGTGGGAGCACATCACAATGGACTTTGTGGTGGGACTGCCACCAACTCATAAGGGTTTAGACGCCATCTGGGTAATTGTGGATCGTCTAACAAAGTCTGCTCATTTTCTGCCAATCAAGATACCGGCACCCCATGTCACGACATGGGGTGCCGGTATCAATTGTATCTGATAGAGATCCGCGCTTCACGTCGAATTTTTGGAAAAGTCTGCAGGCAAGAATGGGAACGCAGTTGAGGTTGAGTACAGCGTATCATCCTCAAACCGACGGCCAGAGCGAGCGAACGATTCAGACCTTAGAAGATATGCTTCGGGCAGTCGTGATGGATTTAAAGGGCAGCTGGGATGACCATTTGCCACTGGTGGAGTTTGCTTACAACAATAGCTATCACGCCAGTATCGGCATGCCACCGTACGAAGCGCTATATGGAAGGAAATGCCGAACCCCGATGTGTTGGGACGAGGTCGGGGAGCGAAGATTTTTGGGACCAGAAATGGTGCAGCAGACTACAGACATCGTGCGACTGATCATAAACCGGCTAGTAGTAGCTCAAGATCGCCAGAAGAAATATGTCGACTTATATAGTCAGAAGCGGGACTTTGAAGTTGGTAGCTTTGTATTTTTGAAGGTATCTCCTTGGAAAGGAAAGATCCGGTTTGGGAAGAAGGGCAAATTGAGCCCTAAGTTCATAGGACCATTCGAGATTTTGAGGCGAATCGGCGAGGTGGCGGACGAGGTAGCGTTACCTCCTGAACTTGAGCACATTCACAACGTATTTCATGTGTCAGTGTTGCGGCCGTATAAACCAGGCTATAAGCACGTTATCTCCTATGAACCAATCCAAGTCGAGAAGGACTTAACGTACGAGGAAGTTCCTGTCCAGATTCTCGATAGAAAGGAACAAAAGCTGAGAAACAAGACCATCCATTCCGTCAAAGTTCTTTGGAGGAATCACGCAGTCGAAGAAGCTATGTGGGAACTCGAAGAGAAAATGAAAGCGAATTATCCGTTTTTATTTGAGTAACCCTATTTTTACAATTCCGAGGACGGAATTTTTATAAGGGGGGAGGGATGTAATGCCCGTGAATTTTGAACGTCCTTATTAATTAAATCTAATTTAATTTAATGAGTTAACGTTGTGTTCTATTTAAACCAACTTGGTTTAATTGGTGGGAGATATATAAGATGTGTCTATACTTGTGTTGGCAGGTATGATATAACTATAGTTAAGAAATAACCATATGTGAGTCAAGTGTAGGAATTGGTGTGTAATGGCTAAAATGGCCAAGAGTGGTTAATAACCAAGGTAATTATGAAGGGGCAATAACCATTGTATATCCAAGTGGTTAATAACCAATGTAATTATGGCGGGATAATAACCATTGTGTTTAAACAATGTAATTATGGCAAGATAATAACCAATGTCTAATAACCAATGAAGAATGGTTAATAACTAATGGATAATTAAGATTTTGCGAAAAGACTATTTTAACCTTAAAAGAAGTTGGGTAATGATTAAAATACCCTTGAGGAAGTTGCTAGGAAGTTTCCTATTATTGATGAAGTGATCAAATTGCCCTTGCCTAGTCATGATTAATGACTATTTTGCCCATGGTCTCTACTTTCCTATAAATAGGACCCCTCACCAATGATAGTAGTGGTTGGTTCATTTATTATTCACCAAGTATAGAGAGTAAGAGCTTAGAGAGGAAAAGAGAGTGAGATTAGCATAGTTCATGCATCTCAAGTTCATCACATACTTTGGTAGATCAAGGAGAGTAGCTACAAGATCAAGGTGAAACCCTAAACCATTTCCTTCTTTCTTACTTTGTTTTATTTTCATAGTTTTTGAGAGATTTTGTTCTAAGACTCAAGAATCATTAGATCTTCATGCTTCATGTATAGATCTAATCCTCTTGAGTGTTAGAATGGAGATTCAAAGGAAGAAAAGGAACTTATGTTCTTAAAGGGTAAAAACCCTAGCTTTTCTTCACTTGGATCACCCATAACTTGAGATCTACAACTTGGATTTGTGATCAGTTGAAAAGGGGTGCTAGGTACATGAGTTATCTAGTAAACCCAAGTGGTAGAACACAAATCCAAAAACTTTTGAAGCCTTGGAGGCTATTTTCCCAAAACAGTCTAGCTATAAAACTTAAAGCTTTAAAACCCTAAAAGCTTGCTGTCCTCATTTTTCCAAAGGTTGTTTCGGCCAGTTATGGATCCGTTAAAAATCTGGGAAATATCACAGAGGTACCTTAAGAAGTTATCTACAAGTAACAAAAATAATGAACACGTTTCGATGTGTACGTTTTGTGTAATGGCTTTTACCGTGAAGGACTCCTAAATATTCATACCTGGATTTCTCACTGTGTGTACCTTGAAAACATATGAAATGTTTACAGTATGTTTATGCATGTTATGAGAGTGTACCCTGAAAATTTCAGAATTTTCTGAGCAAAACTTGATTTATGAAAAATGTAACAAAATTCGGAGGTTTTGAGTACTTTAAAAATAGTAAATCACTTTCTAAAATTCCAGAAAATTTTGTGAATCATTGTTGGACCATATACTATCCAGATCCAGAGGATAATAATTTTTAGAACCTATTTGCTATTTTTCATAATAATGTTATAGTTATGGTTAAAAGAAAATAAATGGTTAAATGATGTCATAAATAAGGAAAATGTGATTTTTAAGCTTAGATACTCCTAATATTATATATTATGACTATTGAGGGGTATTTTGGTAATATTTAATAAGAAATAATATTTATGACCTTTTATGGGTAGTAAAGGAGTTGTTTAATAAATGGTAAAACAATTAGAATAAATTATTTATTCGCCTAATAACTTATTAAAATATTACTATGATATTTGTAATATAAGAATTCGATATTTTTAAGTAAACAAAGAAATATTAAGATTAAAACTTTATGGAAATATTATTGAATGGGTAATAATATTTATTTTAAGCATTAATAAATGATTAAGATATTATTAAAATGGCTAATAATATTAGATTAAAATATTATTAATGATATGAGAATTAAAATATTATTAAGAGATTAATAATATTAGATTAAAGTATTATTGGATGATTAAAATATTATTAAGATGTTAATAACATTAGTAAACGAATAAAAGTGTTATTAGTGGACTAATAATACCAAGAGGTGAATTAAATATTATCAGGATTGATAATATTAAGTGTCTTATAGGATTTACGATAGTCTATTTGCTTATGTGTGCTATGTGATTGACTTAATTGTTAAATAAATAGCATAAGTAAGCGTGTCGATATACAACTACGCAGTACTAATTGATAGATCGACATTATCAATGTTAGGTTCTTCAAGACCAATTAGTTAAAGCTAGATTATTTGTAGCTGAGCAGACAGGCAAGTTCCCTAACTCAAACTCGAGTTATGATTTTTGAAGAATGTTAGTGAATAATTATTGTTGATTATTCACATCTATACTGGTTATTGAGATTCGCCCCTTGTGCAATTGAATTCCTATTCTATTGTTATTGAATGGTGAATTAGATTAAAGTTCTTTCAAGCATGAACTGTTTATGAGATATATCTATGCTATTTGTATCAGCTAGATCAAGCATGTCTAAATTTGTGAAATCAAATGTATTTTAAAAGTTGTTCTTATTAATTTGCTATAGTAAGAACTCTTGGCTGAGAAAAGGATAAATTTGATTAAGGCATGATATCAATGCTGGTTTATTAAGTGTTTATGCATAAATCACGGGGTATGAAAGGCTGATCCCCTTGATTACCAAAACTTTTTAAGAGGTCCAGTTTAAATACTGAGAACTTTGGCAAATGTCTGTGGTTATTTTCAACCACTCAGTAATTGTCATTCAATTATTCGAATATTCAATTGTCGACTATTAATTCATGTTTCTTCACAATTTTATACTGTCGTTGAACATTGAAAGCGAAACTTCCTTCTATTCATGATATATCTCCCTTGTGTATAAACTTGCTAAGCAAATTAGTTGCTTACCCTTGCTATATCATGATCTTTATTTCAGCTAAGGCAGAAGGAAGAGACGAAGAAACGTCTAAAGAGGACAAAGGAAAAGGGAAGGTGCAAGAGTAGTTGCCTGATATGGCTTATGTACTAGTTTATCTTAAATGTTATTTGGTTATGTGAACTCTTATTGTATTAAGGGTATGTTTTAAGTTAAGGTTAAAGAACCTCGGGACCATGATTGTAAGACTTTATTACTATTTCGATAAACAATGTATGTTTATTATTCCGCATCAGTTAGAAAGTATGTTTGTTGTTGAGTATCGTGAACACCGAATTCGAGGTTAGGAAACCCGAATTTGGGGGTGTCACAGAATCCTTTTAAGGAGGGAAGGATGTAACGAATGCAATTTTTGTGATTAAATAAAAATATTTATTTAGTTATATAAATATTTTTATTAATTTATTTATTGAGTAAAATAAATAATTTATAAGTTTTGGTGAAAGAATTTTTGTTAAATGTTATTTCATTGCGATTTGATGTGATTATTCTAATTTAATTTAATAATTAAATTGGATGATTAAATGATTTATTTGAATAAAATAATTTATTTGGTGTTATTATTATTGGTTAAATGGAATTATTAATTAAGTTAGTAAGGTTTAATTGAATTTATTTAATAATAAGTTCAATTAAATTAAAAGTGTGACTATTAAAACTATATGTTATAATGAGTTATTAAAATAAATAGAAAGAGTTTTTATTTCCATCAAACCAAACAAGGCCTTATGACCTTTGGTTGGAAATAATGAGTTATTTTAATTTTGTTTTGCCAAACAAGCCCTAGTGGCTTTTGAATTGTGTAACTGATGATCTGATATTAAAACACGTGATTATGCTTCATCAGTTTTTATTTGAAGCTTTATCAGTTTATTTGTTAAGCTTAAAAAAAAAGAAAGAAAGAAAGAACAGAGCTTTTGAGAGAAAAGAAAAATTGAGAGTTTGAGAGAAAATTGAGAGAGAAGTTTGGAGATTGGAGAAGAAAATTCTACAATCAAAGGAGAATTAATCAAGTTTTCTAAGCAATAGAAGGTATAATATTCTTCACTGCATTCTTTTAATTTACTTTACTGTATATGAAGTTAATTGTTCAAAGCATGAAATTATTTGATTATAATTGATTATAAGCATGTGTTAGAGATTATATGGTGATTATAAACCAATTTAAATGAATTAATCCATGAAAACAGGTTTTAAAATTGAGTTTTTTGGTTTACAGAGTTCTATTTTCATGTATGACATATGTGAATGAAAATTGATGCTTAACTTGGTTATTAATCGGTTAATTGATATTTGGTTATGATAATATGATGAAAAATGAAAAGAATGCAAGTAGAATGGATTAAAATGGTTGAAAGATGAAGTCACAGTGTTTAATTTGATTAAAATGGCTAAAACATGAATACTGGGTTTAAACAAGGAAATTTTTTGAGTTTTCATTGGTTGATTATGCGTATTATAATGATTAGATTGGTTAGAAACATGTTGGGTAATTATTTTCTAGCATGTTGGATGTCTGGATGTGTTTAATTTATGTGTTAGATGGTAGAATTCGGAAAATTTTGGCCAAATTTGGCCTAAGTTTTCACTGGTTCGTGAACTGTAGAAGGTGTCAGTCGCGTCTACCGCCCCGGCGGTAGAAATGAGCTAGAAATATCGCCCCGGCGGCCTTGTCGCCCCGACGGCATATTTGAACTATGTTTGTCGCCCCGGCGACAGCCTCGCCCCGGCGACGATTTCGTTAAGAAATTCACCGCCCCGACGGTGGAACAGTTATTAAAAAAAAATTAAATTAAAATTTATTTATTTGTTTTGTGATAATGTTATGTTGTTATGTGCATGTTTAAAACCTATATTGAGATAATAAATGACCTATGAGATACCACGAGGGTTGTTAGCGAATATTTGTGGAATGTTGAATGTCAATCGAGATGGTACAATAAAATAGGATAAGAACGAGACTTAAAATGTATATAAATCTGTAACTAATTATTGTTGTCGTTTTGTAATAAAAATGTATAGGGTGATTAAGGGACGTGCAATATTTAAATCTACGCGCGAGGCAAGTTTCCTTATCTCAATTTATTACTTTTACGTTGAGCAAGTTTTTCCTCCCTTAATCTTATTATTTCATTTAAAACAAGTTTAGTTTCATTGAGCCAACTTATTGACCTTAGCTTATTGTTATTCAAGCAAGGTTGTTATTGTGACGCCCCTAAATTCGGGTCTCCAAATACCCGGATCCGGTCATCACGATCCAATACAAACATTCACCTCTAACAACATATGGTAACTAAAATGCGGAATATAATAAACATACGTTGTCCATTACAAAGGTGTTACTAGTCCCAGAATACAAAAAACCTTAAACACTTACACAAATCTATACCCTAAATAAACATTAGGGTTTAAATTACATTAACAGTAAGTAACTAAACGTAAATTTAAAATCTGCTACATGAAGTCTATTACTTCATCTTTTCTTTTCCTTTATTCTTCCCTGATGTCTCGGGTTTAGCTGCAATAAAATCATGATATAACAAGAATGAGCGACTAGTTTGCTCAGCAAGTTTAAAGTACAATAATAAGGATATATCATGATGAAGGGAATATAGAAAGAGAATTCAGCAATTATCAGAAGCAATAACATAAATGCTTTTAGAACAATTGATAGTCGAATAGACTTTGAACAATAACTTCCAAAGGAGTCAATAGCTAGTTGACCATCTGGTTACTGGCTACAGAATAAGTACTTGAGGGGATCAGCCTCGCGTACGCTATGTATATGCATAACATTTAACTCTGCTATTTGTACCTTATTTACGGTACATGGGGTACTCCCCTATGATAAAGGGGTGTTCATACAGTCTAAGAATGCTTACCCTCGATTGGTTCGGATAGCTTTTATAAATTTTCACATACTTGTCTGACCGAACAAAGGTTCAGACTTAATAATGAGTAGTTCCTAAATCTCGGAACTTTAATAAATGTACGAATTCAAATGCACGAGTGCGAATGTCAATAAATACATAGAAGTGGAATAATTTTAAAAGTAATTAGACCACTTAAAGCATGCTTGGAGGTAAGATTCAAGCTTAAAGAATAACTTGCAACAATATATATATATATATACCTTTTTGCACGAATTAAAATAGTGCATAAGGTTTAGAAATTTGCTCAATGTGAAAGTTGAGTAAGGAAGAACTTGCAAAAATCAAAGTTCAGGATAGAGAACTTGCAATAATGTAAGAAGCTTAGGGTTAGGACTTGCCTGTTTGCTCAGCTACAATTAAATCTTAGCTTTAATTACTTGACCTTAGATAACCTATCAGTTGGTAGAGTTGGTTTATCCATTAGCATTGCGTAATTGTACCCACTTATGCTATTTATTTAGCAGATAAACAATTCACCGAATACATTTAATTACTACATAGCCATCAGCTAAACAAAATTTAATTTAATGGCCTCTAGCTATTATTTAAAATAAACAATAGTTAATCATGGTTGCCTATCGTTTGAGTACCCTTCTAAATGTGGGTTAAAATTTCTTATTTATTAGTTACAAAATAATTAATAAATTTAACATGATTTGATAACAACTAAATAGTAGTTGATCTCTTACTTAATCTTTTATTTACTTAATTACTATTCACCATAAGGGTAATTGAGTAATTATTACACTTGGTTCCTTATTCAACAATAATTAAATATTCAATGTATAAATTCTACACACACTTAATTATTATTAAATATTTATTGAATAATTATTGAGTGCTTGTTATCTTTATTTATTAAGGGCCACAGATAATTAACTTATTAATCTCACTCATACTTAATCATTATTTCATTAATGATTAAGTAATTATTATTCTTATTAGCTATATTCATACCTAATTATCATTAATCAAATAATAATTAGATATTTATTATCTTTATCTATTATTTATTGACAAATAATAAATAATTATTTAATTAAATTTATTATTTAATATTAATTAAATAATAATTAAAACATTTACTGACAAATATTTAAATTATTAACTTAATTCATATTTGTTTATTATTTAATAGTAATTAAGCAATAATCAACTATTTATTAACTTTATTTATTATTTAGGAATAAATAATAAATAATTAACTTATTAATTTTATCCATACTTGGTTATTATTTAATAGTAGTTAAACAATAATCAAATATTTATTAGCTTTATTTATTATTAAATAATAACCAACTATCTTTATTTATTATTTATTAATAAATAATTATCTCATTGACCTTATTAATAATATTGACAGTTAATAAATAATCATTGGATTGTTGTTACCCGTTGGCCCAACAATCCCTACCAAAAGCTGGGTTCGATTTCCAGCCATACCAATCACAATAAGGAAAATTTCCAACGATGTATTGACGGGATGCTTACTACTAAATGAACAAGGTTGGTTCAGGCATTACAGCGAACACCTACTGGGCATTTAAAATTCGGAATTTGCCTAGTCTTATGATGTTCAAGGCTGCCGAACCTTATGGTTCTTAGCATACAGAGGCTCAACAACAATAGCACAACCCAAGAAATTACCAAAAACCATTAACCCAATACAGAGAAATCATTAACCCAATACAGAGGAAAATTACTTCCAATATAGAGAACAATTAATTCCAGTATATAGAAACAGATACCCCAACACAGAGGAAAGTTTCAATCCAATACAATACATACAGTCGACATTATCAAACAAGTATGGAAAAAAAATTCATAAAAACCCAATAGGAACCATCACAGTGGTTCGATAACCCTATGGCTATACCTCAATGTGGTGCGGACGGCAGCCCTCCTTCTTCGTCCAAAGTAGTTGACAAAATCGGATATTCACAGCTAGCGACTAACTTTCCCCTGGCTCTCTCTCAAAAATTTCTAAATTGGGACTTACAAACAAAGGAAAATCGGCAGCTTGGCTAATTTGGAACTCATCAGCTCTGCAGCTCGATTTAGGGTTTGGGGAGGTTCACTTTATAGTGAAATTTTTATCCAAATTAACTGGGTATTACCCCAATTAATTCCTCAAGGACCGTCGGTAGGAGAGAGTGGCTATCAATAGGCTGTCTGCGTCAAGCCCATCCAGTTCCAGCGTGACTTGCCGGCGGAGCCTCGAGCCGCGTACTCCCGTCGACTCGGTCGTTCGACGCCTAAATCCCCTGGTCCCTTCGGCCGACGCTTGGTCCTTGCCCGCTCCCAGTCATGCCATCCCTTCACGTCTTCTCGTTGACCGACGCTCGTCTGGCGTGGTCCGTCTCCTCTGCCCCCGTCTCGTCTGATTGAGAGATTGAAGGGTTGGGTCTGTGCTGGGTCTAAGGCTAAGATCTTCCCCAATTCGATTTGAGAGGCTCACTTGGTTTATCTGCTGTGAGGGTTGTGAGTGATTGGCTCAGCTGAACCCCTCAAATTGGGTGTGCCAATTGGGGTTTCCCCAACCCGTAGCAACTGACCCAACCTGACCGGATCAAGGATGGTTTTAAGGGAATGGGCTTGACTTGGGCCGGTTGAAACAAATGGAGAATCAGCCCAATTAGGAAAATAAAAGGGTATTGGGCTCAGCTTAACAAGGTGGAAATTGGGCCAGTCCAATTTAATTTATCCACATTGCATTTCTAATATTTTAAATTTAACAGCTAAACCCATTAATTATTCATTTAACATATTTAATATAACCATAATTCTTCATTTGAATTATTTAAATCCGATAATGATAAATTTATTTATTAATTTCCCAATTTTTTGCAAATAAATTCTTAGGGTTAACTCACTAATTATTTAACCCATCAGTGAGTCCCTTTAATGCACATAAAAATTATTTGGACCATATAGTTATCTAATTAAATAAGATTCTTACATGGATCCAATTTAAATTCACAATTTATATATATAAAATGAATTTATTTATTAAAATAAATTTGATAAAATGTTTAAAATTTTCTGGTCCTTACATCCTCTCCCCCTTATAAAAATTCCGTCCTCGAAATTTCGATCTAAGGTTAGTCGAATAACTGAGGGTAACTTGCTCTCATCTTCTCTTCGAGCTCCCACGTGGCTTCTTCCACCGCGTGATTTCTCCAGAGAACCTTCACCGAGTGAATGATTTTATTCCTCAGCTTCTGCTCTTTCCTATCCAGTATTTGAACAGGAACCTCCTCGTACGATAAATCCTTTTCGACTTGAATTGGTTCATAGGAGATGACATGTTTGTAGTCTGGCTTATACGGACGCAACACTGATACGTGAAACACGTTGTGAATGTGCTCAAGTTCAGGAGGTAATGCTACCTCATACGCCACTTCGCCGATCCGCCTCAAAATTTCGAACGGTCCTATGAACCTAGGGCTCAATTTGCCCTTCTTTCCAAAACGGATTTTCCCTTTCCAGGGAGATACCTTCAGAAACACAAAGCTACCAACTTCAAAATCTCGTTTCTGATGATGTAAGTCGGCATACTTCTTCTGGCGATCCTGGGCTGCTACTAACCGTTGTCTTATTACTTTAATGATTTCCACGGTTTGTTGTACCAATTCTGGTCCCAACAACCTCCGTTCACCAACTTCATCCCAACACAACGGTGTTCGACACTTTCTTCCGTATAATGCTTCGTACGGTGGCATACCAATACTAGCATGGTAACTATTGTTGTAGGCGAACTCTACTAGTGGCAAGTGATCGTCCCAACTGCCACTTAAGTCCATCACGACTGCCCGGAGCATGTCCTCTAGAGTCTGAATTGTTCGCTCACTCTGACCATCCGTTTGAGGATGATATGCCGTACTCATTCTTAACTGTGTTCCCAGTCTCTCCTGTAGGCTTCTCCAAAAATTTGACGTGAAGCGCGGATCTCTGTCAGACACAATAGATACCGACACTCCATGTCGTGATACTATTTCCTTCACGTAAAGTTTCGCCAGTTGTTCCAATTTGTACCTGATCTTGATCGGTAGAAAATGGGCAGGCTTGGTCAAACGATCTACGATCACCCAGATGGCGTCTAGACCCTTATGTGTTGTCGGGAGCCCTACCACAAAATCCATTGTGATGTGTTCCCACTTCCACTCGGGAATCTCTAAGGGTTGCAACAATCCGCTCGGCCGTTGGTGCTCTGCCTTGATCCTTTGACAAGTGAGACATCGGCTGACGAATTCTGCAACTTCCCCTTTCAAATGCGGCCACCAATAATGTTGACGAAGATCTTGATACATCTTGGTGCTACCCGGATGTACCGAAAATCTCGTATTATGGGCCTCCTGTAAAATTTCTTCCCTTAAGTCTGGTACGTAGGGTATCCAGATCCTTCCCTCGAATCTCAGCAATCCTGCGCTGTCAACCTTGTACTTCGATGCTTTTCCCTCCGATAATTGTTTCTTAATGTCAATGCATTCTTCATCAAATTCTTGAGCCTCCTGTATCTTATCCAGTAGAGTCGGACCTGCCGTTACAGTAAACAATTTTTTGTCCGCCTCCATTGGATACCTAATCTCCAGTCCCAGACGTTCAAAGTCCTTTACCAATTCCTCTTGAACCGTCAGCTGCATCAATTTCACCTTGCCTTTCCTGCTTAAGGCATCAGCCACTACATTTGCCTTGCCCGGATGGTACAGAATTTCACAGTCGTAGTCTTTGATCAATTCTAACCATCGGCGTTGTCTCATGTTCAGCTCCTTTTGAGTGAAGATATATTTCAGACTTTTGTGATCCGTATATATCTCGCACTTCTCACCGTATAGGTAGTGCCTCCAAATCTTCAAGGCGAAAACTACCGCTGCTAACTCCAAGTCATGAGTCGGGTAACCCTTCTCATAGTCTTTCAGTTGACGTGATGCGTACGCCACGACCTTGCCATGTTGCATCAGTACACAACCCAGACCCTTGTGTGACGCATCGCTATACACTACGAAACCCCCAGTGTTGTCAGGTAAGGTCAACACTGGTGCTTGGCTAAGTCTCTTCTTCAACTCCATGAAACTCTCCTCACATTTTTCTGACCAAACGAACTTAACTGTTTTTCTGGTAAGATTGGTCAACGGCGATGCTATCTTTGAAAAATCCTGGATGAATCTCCGATAGTATCCCGCTAATCCCAAGAAACTCCGGATTTCTGTGGGTGTCTTTGGTTGTTCCCAGTTAATAACTGCTTCTACCTTGGCTGGGTCCACCGAAACACCATTTTTGTCGATGACATGACCCAGAAACTGTACCCTCTACAACCAGAATTCACACTTCGAAAATTTTGCGTACAACTTCTCCTTCCTGAGAGCTTCTAATACAATCTTCAAATGTTCAGCATGCTCCTCCTCTGTCCCTGAATACACCAAGATGTCATCAATGAATACGACTACGAACTTGTCCAAGTACTGCTTGAACACTCTGTTCATCATATCCATGAATGCTGCTGGTGCATTCGTCAATCCAAAAGACATTACCAGAAACTCGAAGTGCCCGTAACGAGTTCTGAATGCAGTCTTCGGGATATCTTCTTGCCTCACCTTCAGCTGATGATAGCCTGTTCTTAAGTCGATTTTTGAAAAGTATTTCGCTCCCTTAAGTTGATCAAATAGATCATCAATCCTAGGAAGCGGATACCTATTCTTAATCGTAACTTTGTTCAACTCCCGATAGTTGATACACAGTCTCATCGAACCATCTTTCTTCTTTACAAACAGAACTGGTGCTCCCCATGGGGACACGCTTGGTCTGATGTAACCTTTATCTAACAGTTCCTGCAGTTGCACCATCAACTCTTTCATTTCTACCGGTGCCATTCGATACGGCGGCTTCGATATTGGTGCGGTTCCTGGTGCCAAATCGATAACGAACTCGGTTTCCCTATCCGGCGGCAGTCCCAGAAGTTCCTCGGGGAAGACATCAGCGAAATCCCTCACGATTGGTATTTGACCCATTTCATCCCCGACCTGACGAGTATCGACCACATGGGCCAAATAACACTCGCAACCTTTCTTCAATAATCTCCTTGTTTGCATCATAGTAAGACAACAAGATGGTTTTGGTGACTTGCTGCCATAGAATACCACCTTCAACTTATTAGAAGTCTTTAGGTGTACACATTTCTTCTTACAATCAATGACTGCTCCATGAATTGATAGCCAATCCATTCCCAGGATTATGTCAAACTCTCCCAGTCGAATTGGTATCAAATCCAGATTAAGCTTAAATCCTCGCAATTCAGCACAACAATTCCTATGAATGCATTCTACGGGGATAATTTCCTTGTTTGCTACTTCTACGTTCATAGGGTGTTCTAACTTTTCACAAGGTACATTTAACTGACTAGCAAATTCTTCGGAAACAAAAGAGCAAGTAGCACCCGAATCAAATAGCACATATGCATTTATATCATTGATTGGGATGATACCTGACACCACGTCTTTGGATTCCATGGCATCCTGCACAGTCATGTTGAACGTGCGGGCTGTTGGCCTGTTGGCTTTACTGGTTGGTGGCCCGTAGTTCAATCGGTTGCTGTTTCCACTGTTGTTGTTGTTTCGGTTGCCACTCCCAGCGTCGCCCTTCCTCTTCGGGCAATCCTTGATCTGGTGGTCAGGTGATCCACAGGAAAAACAACCTCCTTTCGGCTTATTAAGGCACTGTGGGGCCATGTGCCCAGGTTGTCCACAACGGTAACACACGCTCTTCCCCTTCATGCATTCCCCCGTGTGGTTCTTGCCACAGTTGTTGCATTTGCCTGGCTTCTTCACCTCCCCTCCAGATTTATTTCCCCCAGAGGACTGACTCTCAACCCATTTCCGTTTGTTGGGATTACTGCCCCCGCTGCTTCCTGCCTTCGGGCCCTCATGTCCCTTCTTCTTCTCTTGATTGTATTTTGCCAGGGCCTCACTGCCACCCTCTGCAATGATCGCCCTCTCCAACAATTCTGCAAATGTCTTGATTTTCAATACCGCAACAGAACGGTATAACCATGGTTTCAACCCTTGTTCAAACCTACGAGCTTTTCTTTCCTCTGTGCTGACTTGGTGAGTTGCAAACCGTGCCAACTCATTAAACTTAGCCGCGTACTCAGCCACAGACATATTTCCTTGTTTTAGTTCCAGGAACTTGATCTCCATCTCTTGCTTCATGCTCTCCGGAAAGTAATTCTCCAAGAACATCTCCTTAAAGCGTTCCCATGCGACAATGCCTCCTTCCACTCGGCCCCTATTGGCCTTCCACCAGTAGTTCGCCTCGCCCTTTAACATGAAGGTAGCAAAGCTTGTTTTTTGTTCCTCTGCCACCCTTGCTACCTCGAAGACCTTTTCTATCTCCTCGATCCAGGTCTGCGCTTCGATGGGGTTAAGAGTTCCCTTGAACTCGGGTGGTCCAACCATTTTGAAATCCTTAAAGTTTGCCAGATGATGCGCTGGCTCGGCTGCTGCTTGGGTTCCTCCAGGTGGCGGTCTTGATTGCATGGCTTCCGCCAGCATCTCCGCGAACATCCTCATTGGATTGGTTTGGTTTCCAACCTCACTTTCTGATTCTTCAACCTGTCTGTTACGTGGTCGTCCTCTTGGCGGCATGATTTGAATTTTGGCTGACTTTTACCTATAGTTTTATAGTTCACATAATATGTCATTAAAATCAACAATCAAAGGTAAAATATCTATCAACACATTTGAGTTAAGTGAAACATCTGCATTTATACTGATATACCACTGTTTGTTACAAGACTAAACCTGTGGCATATTGCTATAAATGCGCCACTGTGTGTCCTATCCATCAATAGCCTTTCCCCCAAGACAAAAGTGGGGAATCCTAACCTTTTATCCCTAAAGTCCACAAAAGTTGGGGTTTAACTGCTACCCCCAGCACAAATACAAATATAAAGCTTCACAAGATAACATAAATACGTCCCTAATATAACCAAAAGTGGGACTGACTGCACTAAAGACAAATCAACTGCTCCATCAAGTCACTGCACATCGTGACGGATCCGTGCCTGCTGACCAGATGAGAATGCTCCATCCCCTACCCTGCGACGAACAGAGCGGATAGACTCCCCTACCTCAGTCCGGGGTCTCCTGTAGGCTGCATCTAGAGCATGTCCTAGGGTCTCTATCCTCAAAGCTCTGGCCTCCAACTGGTCCTCCAGCTGGTCAACTCTCCTGGCCTCCCTGGCCCAAGCCTCCCTGACATGCATCCTCGCAGACACCTCCAGCCCAGCCTCAAACCTCATGGCCTCCTGCTTTGCCTTCAGGTGGGCGATCTGCAGATCCCTCTGCTCCAGCCTCTATCTCAACTCAGCATTTCGGGCCACTAGCTGATGTAGCAGTGGTCCGATCTGCTGCGCTGAGGACTCGTAGCCCTGTAGCTGTGCCTTCGCCATTCCCAAGTCATGCTCAAGCTGATAGGCCAGGTCTCTATACTGGTCCTCTCGGATCTGGTGGGTCTGATTTTGCTCCTCCAGGTGAGCTATCCGATCCTCCAGCTCCTCGGTCCTGCTGGTCAGTCCCTCTATAATATCGTCGACAGTGGACCCCATGCCGTCCACGTAAGCAGGTGGCTCCTCTCCCTCAGTTTCAGGATCCTCCTCCTCAGCATCTGAGTCCTGACTGCCAGACCTCATAACTCTACCTACCACCGGCTCTGGTAGCTCCCTCTGGTAGTCCTCCTCCGACTCGGACTCCTCCTGTAAAAATCCTGGGGCAGTAGGAGCATAGCCCACCAGCTGCTCCGCAACTACTGGTATGTCTGTAAATATCTCCTCCTCCTCTCGGACTCCACTAGTCTCCCCTACGGCAGCCATCCTACAAACACACAAAAACTAACATTAGTACAGCAATAAAATATATTCATTGAAGAAATGAAATTATATTTCATTGGGTACTACTCGACTTGATGAATTCCCCAATTCATCAAAACCACATATAATAAATCTCCTCGATTTATCTCCTAATACTCAATACGAGTTTACTATGAAGGTTATAACCTAGGTTTCGCAATCCTAAAGTTTATAACTTACAGCTCTGATACCAACCTGTGACGCCCCCAAATTCGGGTCTCCAAATACCCGGATCCGGTCATCACGATCCAATACAAATATTCACCTCTAACAACATATGGTAACTAAAATGCGGAATATAATAAACATACGTTGTCCATTACAAAGGTGTTACTAGTCCCAGAATACAAAAAACCTTAAACACTTACACAAATCCATACCCTAAATAAATATTAGGGTTTAAATTACATTAACAGTAAGTAACTAAACGTAAATTTAAAATCTGCTGCATGAAGTCTATTACTTCATCTTTTCTTTTCCTTTATTCTTCCCTGACGTCTCGGGTTTAGCTGTAATAAAATCATGATATAGCAAGAATGAGCAACTAGTTTGCTCAGCAAGTTTAAAGTACAACAATAAGGATATATCATGATGAAGGGAATATAGAAAGAGAATTCAGCAATTATCAGAAGCAATAACAATAAATGCTTTTAGAACAATTGATAGTCGAATAGACTTTGAACAATAACTTCCAAAGGAGTCAATAGCTAGTTGACCCTCTGGTTACTGGCTACAGAATAAGTACTTGAGGGGATCAGCCTCGCGTACGCTATGTATATGCATAACATTTAACTCTGCTATTTGTACCTTATTTACGGTACATGGGGTACTCCCCTATGATAAAGGGGTGTTCATACAGTCTAAGAATCCTTACCCTCGATTGGTTCGGATAGCTTTTATAAATTTTCACATACTTGTCTGACCGAACAAAGGTTCAGACTTAATAATGAGTAGTTCCTAAATCTCGGAACTTTAATAAATGTACGAATTCAAATGCACGAGTGCGAATGTCAATAAATACATAGAAGTGGAATAATTTTAAAAGTAATTAGACCACTTAAAGCATGCTTGGAGGTAAGATTCAAGCTTAAAGAATAACTTGCAACAATATATATATATATACCTTTTTGCACGAATTAAAATAGTGCATAAGGTTTAGAAATTTGCTCAATGTGAAAGTTGAGTAAGGAAGAACTTGCAAAAATCAAAGTTCAGGATAGAGAACTTGCAATAATGTAAGAAGCTTAGGGTTAGGACTTGTCTGTTTGCTCAGCTACAATTAAATCTTAGCTTTAATTACTTGACCTTGGATAACCTATCAGTTGGTAGAGTTGGTTTATCCATTAGCATTGCGTAATTGTACCCACTTATGCTATTTATTTAGCAGATAAACAATTCACCGAATACATTTAATTACTACATAGCCATCAGCTAAACAAAATTTAATTTAATGGCCTCTAGCTATTATTTAAAATAAACAATAGTTAATCATGGTTGCCTATCGTTTGAGTACCCTTCTAAATGTGGGTTAAAATTTCTTATTTATTAGTTACAAAATAATTAATAAATTTAACATGATTTGATAACAACTAAATAGTAGTTGATCTCTTACTTAATCTTTTATTTACTTAATTACTATTCACCATAAGGGTAATTGAGTAATTATTACACTTGGTTCCTTATTCAACAATAATTAAATATTCAATGTATAAATTCTACACACACTTAATTATTATTAAATATTTATTAAATAATTATTGAGTGCTTGTTATCTTTATTTATTAAGGGCCACAGATAATTAACTTATTAATCTCACTCATACTTAATCATTATTTCATTAATGATTAAGTAATTATTATTCTTATTAGCTATATTCATACCTAATTATTATTAATCAAATAATAATTAGATATTTATTATCTTTATTTATTATTCATTGACAAATAATAAATAATTATTTAATTAAATTTATTATTTAATATTAATTAAATAATAATTAAAACATTTACTGACAAATATTTAAATTATTAACTTAATTCATATTTGTTTATTATTTAATAGTAATTAAGCAATAATCAACTATTTATTAACTTTATTTATTATTTAGGAATAAATAATAAATAATTAACTTATTAATTTTATCCATACTTGGTTATTATTTAATAGTAGTTAAACAATAATCAAATATTTATTAGCTTTATTTATTATTAAATAATAACCAACTATCTTTATTTATTATTTATTAATAAATAATTATCTCATTGACCTTATTAATAATATTGACAGTTAATAAATAATCATTGGTTTGTTGTTACCCGTTGGCCCAACAATCCCTACCAAAAGCTAGGTTCGATTTCCAGCCATACCAATCACAATAAGGAAAATTTCCAACGATGTATTGACGGGATGCTTACTACTAAATGAACAAGGTTGGTTCAGGCATTACAGCGAACACCGACTGGGCATTTAAAATTCGGAATTTGCCTAGTCTTATGATGTTCAAGGCTGCCGAACCTTATGGTTCTTAGCATACAGAGGCTCAACAACAATAGCACAGCCCAAGAAATTACCAAAAACCATTAACCCAATACAGAGAAATCATTAACCCAATACAGAGGAAAATTACTTCCAATATAGAGAACAATTAATTCCAGTATATAGAAACAGATACCCCAACACAGAGGAAAGTTTCAATCCAATACAATACATACAGTCGACAATATCAAACAAGTATGGAAAAAAAATTCATAAAAACCCAATAGGAACCATCACAGTGGTTCGATAACCCTATGGCTATACCTCAATGTGGTGCGGATGACAGCCCTCCTTCTTCGTCCAAAGTAGTTGACAAAATCGGACATTCACAGCTAGCGACTAACTTTCCCCTGGCTCTCTCTCAAAAATTTCTAAATTGGGACTTACAAACAAAGGAAAATCGGCAGCTTGGCTAATTTGGAACTCATCAGCTCTGCAGCTCGATTTAGGGTTTGGGGAGGTTCACTTTATAGTGAAATTTTTATCCAAATTAACTGGGTATTACCCCAATTAATTTCTCAAGGACCGTCGGTAGGAGAGAGTGGCTATCAATAGGCTGTCTGCGTCAAGCCCATCCAGTTCCAGCGTGACTTGCCGGCGGAGCCTCGAGCCGCGTACTCCCGTCGACTTGGTCGTTCGACGCCTAAATCCCCTGGTCCCTTCGGCCGACGCTTGGTCCTTGCCCGCTCCCAGTCGTGCCGTCCCTTCACGTCTTCTCGTCGACCGACGCTCGTCTGGCGTGGTCCGTCTCCTCTGCCCCCGTCTCGTCTGATTGAGAGATTGAAGGGTTGGGTCTGTGCTGGGTCTAAGGCTAAGATCTTCCCCAATTCAATTTGAGAGGCTCGCTTGGTTTATCTGCTGTGAGGGTTGTGAGTGATTGGCTCAGCTGAACCCCTCAAATTGGGTGTGCCAATTGGGTTTTCCCCAACCCGTAGCAACTGACCCAACCTGACCGGATCAAGGATGGTTTTAAGGGAATGGGCTTGACTTGGGCCGGTTGAAACAAATGGAGAATCAGCCCAATTAGGAAAATAAAAGGGTATTGGGCTCAGCTTAACAAGGTGGAAATTGGGCCAGTCCAATTTAATTTATCCACATTGCATTTCTAATATTTTAAATTTAACAGCTAAACCCATTAATTATTCATTTAACATATTTAATATAACCATAATTCTTCATTTGAATTATTTAAATCCGATAATGATAAATTTATTTATTAATTTCCCAATTTCTTGCAAATAAATTCTTAGGGTTAACTCACTAATTATTTAACCCATCAGTGAGTCCCTTTAATGCACATAAAAATTATTTGGACCATATAATTATCTAATTAAATAAGATTCTTACATGGATCCAATTTAAATTCACAATTTATATATATAAAATGAATTTATTTATTAAAATAAATTTGATAAAATGTTTAAAATTTTCTGGTCCTTACAGTTATCATGTCAATTACCTATGTATTATTCAAGTCGTTTGTTATACGATCATTGATCATTATTCAGACTTTGATTATAAATTTTATTGTACAACTTCATTGATGAATCAAATGCTTTAGTGACTAGCAAACCATTATTGATTCAGCTAGTCCTTAGTTGATGAGCGTTCTAAAGACTTAGAATATTTTAAAATCTTTCCAAACCAAGTTCCTTTTGGTACGGATTCTGATGCTAAACTGAGATGAACAACCCTAATATAGGGGATTAATTACGCGACAGCGTTAAAATGTTTGTGCACAATACATTGTACAAAGGGCTGATCCCCCTGAGTACGAGATGGATGGTCCATAGTCTATAAGACTGTTAAAGGTTGCGGTAGAAATACTTGATAACCTAGGACATAGTTCGAGGTCTTGTGACCCTCAGATACACTTTTAATCCTGAATCTTTATTCAGTTCTTGAGCTAAGCTTTCTATCGAGATTTCAGTTCTTGACTAGTTATTGATTGAAATCAGAAAAACTGTTATACCTCTGTTGAAATCTACTTCATTAGTTTTTCAATTGTTATTGTTATCACACTTGTGGGCAATTGTTTGCTCACTCTTGCGCTAAAACGTTGCAGCTAAGGCAGAGAAATCGGACGAGCCGTCCACAAGCAAAGGCAAGGGCAAGATGCCAAAGTAGCAAGAGATTTATTATCCACTTGATGTTTATTTATAACAAAGACTTATTTAATATTATGTTTTATTCCGCACTGCTGTAATAGAGGTTAGATAACCTGAGATTTGTTTATTTAAGAGATTTGTGGTGTAACCCCTTTTTGTGGAAAGATGTTTTATGCAGTTTAATTATATTATCTTAATCATGGGTAGTTAGTAATAAATGTATGCTATAGTGAACACCAAATCTGTGGAGTTGAAGTACCCGGATTTGGGGGTGTCACAATAACAATTATTTAAACTAATGAACTTGCCCGAAGGCAGTGCTAAATAATAAGTCCCTACAGCTAATGCAGCAACCTTTACTCTATTTCCCACTCGTAGGACGACTTCATCCTTGTTCAGCTTTCTACTTCTGCTTAGTCCCTGCATATTATTACATATGTGAGAACTACAGCCGGTATCCAATACCCAAGTAGAATTTTGACTTTCAGAAAAATTAATTTCAATCATGAACAAACCTAGATTGGAAGTTGAAGCTTCTCCAAGCTTCTTTTGGTCCGCAAGATACTCTTTGCAGTTCCTCTTCTAGTGTCCCGGCTTATTGGAATGGTAGCAAATTCCTTTGCTATCTAGATCAGGTTTCTTTTTATCCTTTCTCTTCGCCTTTCCCTTAGCCTTCTTATTTTTCTTCTTTTCAGAATATACCTTGGGCCTCTTCCTTTTCTTGGAAGAATCATCCACTAGTAATTAAGACTTGGTTCTTGTTAGATGGGAAGTGACCTTCAGCAGTTTTCAACATGTTAAGTAACTCAGGCAAGCTGACGTCCAACTTATTCATTTGAAAATTCACAACAAATTGTGAGAAGGTGTCCGGGAGTGACTGCAAGATCAAATATTGGCTTATCTCCCCATCCATCACGAACCCAAGCTGTCCAAGTTGTTCAATCAGATTGATCATCTTAAGGACATGAGTCTCAACAGTAGTGCCCTCCGTCATACGAGATCGGAAGAGCTCCTTAGATATCTGATATCTAGCAGTCCTACTGTGCTCACCATACAACTCTTTGAGGTGCATCAATATAGTAGGAGCATCCATAGTTTCATGCTGACGCTGAAACTCGTTACTCATGGATGCGAACATGATGCATTGAGCCAGGATTGCATCATCTTGTCACTTTCTGAAAGTAACAATCTCTTCCTCAGAGGCTGTTTCTGCAACACTTGCAGGGACTGGCGAATTTAGGACATAAGAAATCTTTTCAGCAGTGAGAACTATTCTCAGATTCCTTAATCAGTCCATGTAATTCGGTCCAGTCAGTTTGTTAGCATCAAGTATGCTACGCAGTGATAGTGAGTTTGACATTTTTAAATTCTGCAAGTGAAATAGACAACATTTAAGCATACATTCATTTAATTAATTACCAAAATAAATTAGGTCTTTATTTTTAATTGGTATCTCTCACTATTTTCGTTAAACTATATTACCCTCATTATATAGTTCGGTAATTCTAATTAAAGATTTGCTAGTGAGATTAAGGATCTCATTTCAAATGTATATAGCCTTGTGGTGACACAACAAATGATATATAAATAAATAGGTAGACAACTATTGTCAATTACATCACTATGTAACTCCTTGTATTTTGCCTCTTAGATTATTTTGATCAAGTGGTGATACATCCGAATCAAAATTATTCAAGTTAAGTCCATCCTAGCACTTCCATATATGTGAAGAGAAAAATACCGTCCTTGTGGTGACACAACAAAGCAGTAATGTTCAATTCCTTAATAAGCATCAAATGTGATAAAACAACATCTTAAATATTTAATACTCGCCTTATGTGTGCACAACAAACTCATATTAAATATTTAATACTCTATTGCTTTACCATGCTAGAAGGCGACGTTCGATATTCCAAATATCTTTGAACGCTTATGACTTAATATGATTTCTTATTATTAGTCTCATCTTGTTTAGCGTGCATGCACATATATATATAAAATACGCGTCATATTATATTACATGTGAAGCATGTTAGATAATATATAATATATATATAGTAAGCATGCACATATAGAATACTATATTCTACCCGGATTGATTATGGACTTTTATTCTAGTTTGGTTCACTAGAGCAACCAAGTGAACCAAAAGGTCAAACCTAGAGTACAAAAATAAAATTTAAATATAACTATTACATTTAAACCCGGGTTCCAATACAAATGGGTCTTCATGCGTTCCTTGCTACTTTGTCTCCAATTCTTTAAAATTAATTCTAACTAGTCCTATTACAAAAACTATTTACAATAAATAGAAACTTTGATCAGCAGTCAAGGGGAAGTACATAGTAGGGAGATAGAATTTTACATTAAGAAAAATAGAGAAGACGAGGTAAGCAAACCCCATTTATAAAAACCCATACATTCAAGCATCCTCTAAAATAATTCCAATCAGGCATTGGTTAATAGTCCATAATCAATCCCTATTTATTATCATACATATCTCTATATGTATCAATAAATAACATTCATCCCATGAATAATAAAACCATTCCATATATGCATTGATATCAATTAATGGGCAAAAGTTTTGCTAATATTTAGTTTTGAAACAAAATAAACTCTTTTATTTTAATCAAAAACCAAATCCAAATTTAACTCCTTTAATTTTAGCAATCAGATAAAATAAACATCTTTATTTTAAACTTGTATCAATTAAATAAACCATTTATTTTAATTAAAGGAAAACTTATTTTTCGGATTCTGCTGTCCGGCGCAGCTGCACCCAGAATGAACTGGGAAACGGCGCAGCTGAGCTAAACCCCAGAAATGACTTTCTGGGTTTGGGCGCAGCTGCGCCCCAGAATGAACTGGAAATGGCGTAGCTGCGTCGCGTAGCAGATTAAAAAAAAATAGATTCTGCCCAAAAATTTCGATCCAATCGCATACCATACACACATGGAATCATCAACATCGATAATTAGCACAAGATTAGGCTCTGATACCACTATTAGGTTTGTATATGAAGCGAACATGCAATCAAATTACATAAATAAAGTGAAAGCGCGATAAAATCGGATTTTAAAATTTTATACAAACCATCACCATGATCTATCTATGTGCTCAATTAACGATATAAACGAAAGAGATAGAGATAAAAATTATACCCTCGTAGAACCGTGCTTCCTCGGGTACAAGTTCACCTCCAATTCCTTCGCGTTCTCCTTGAATTCCACCGACTAAATTCCTTTGCTTGATCAACGTTAGCCACCCAAGTGTTTGGCCTCTAGAGGTGATCCACGAAGGAAGAATATTATTCAAGAAGATGGGTATTGGCAAAACCCTAGTTTCTATCTCTATAGAAATTGTAAGTACTCTCCACAATCTAATGCAAGAGTGTGTAACCCTAATCTATGATAAGACTCTTCTTATTTATAGATGTAGGAATAATCCTTCCCTAAACTATTTAGGATTAGGGTTTCTATTATAATTAAACTCTTTTAATTAATTATGCTCCTAATTCAATTAGGAATTAATGAGAGAGTACTTCTATTAATTAATTCCCAATCCCTATTAGAAATTAAATAATAGTAATAGTAATAATAATAATAAGACTCCTCTTATTAATTTATATTTAATATTTCCAAAATATTAAATAATAAATATTAAGCTATTTAATTTATTCTATCTCCATAGATTAAATTAAATACACTTAATTTATTGTTACAATTATGCCATTTACTTCTTAAATAAATATTTTTCTTTTGCGGTGTGACCCTTTAGGTTCTCCATATTAAACTGGTTGTGAATAAATCAATTAGAACAATTCTAATCTTATTTAAATAAATAAATTAAACTATTTAATTCATTTAAATAAATAATATTTATTCTACAATAAGGGTAAGTCTCCTTAGCGATCAACGACTTTCTAGATAATATAGATTTTAACATTAATCACAAAAGAACCTTTCAGTGTATAGTTACCGTACAATTCAATCCTTCTACCATACAATGTCTCAATTAAATATAAGACATGGAATTACTATCAAGTCTTATTTTATTTAATTATATGTATTTCGATTCTCAAATGCACAACTCTAAATAATGCAAATTAGAAACTCCTTTCTAATTTTATTCTGCCTTGGCCAAGGACTACCGAGTTGTCATTTATCGAATCACATAGGACATTCACATCTTTTACTAGACGTGGTAGATTTTTTGTTGATCATTCACCTATCTCCATGTACAACTTATTATACCCAATCATACCCTTTGATATACCCTAAAGGTCTTAAGGGACATGTCAAAGTATAACTCATCATACACAAGATACTATGATGATCTCAAGTCTAAGGATCACTTGTACTACTACCACTAGAGGAATTCCTATTGACAGGCGATTAAAACTCCATTAGGTATTCCTTAGCGAGCCACGTTTAGTGAACTTATTCTCCAATAACCACCTACATACTTGCTTTAGTGTCTCCACACAAATGATTATGAGATCAATCATCCTCGTCTTAAGAGCAAGCAACGTATGTACTAATCTATCCGGATTCACTAATCTCCTTATTAGTAATCCAACGATTAGGAACAATTTTAGTTTATGAGCTATCTAGAATTTAGATCTCATTAGCATGATCACCATCATGATTTTAAAAGCATTGCTCAAAACTATGGGTTTAACACATTTAATATAACAGCACAATGTAGATAAAGTAAAATGCCTTTAAGAAAATCAATTCTTTTATTAATAAATGAATAAGATTACAAAGTATATGCTACATCATATCAAATATGATTGGCTTGTGTGCATACTACTTTCACTTAGTTCATTTTTAAGTCTTCTAGTTTAATTGGCCTTTATTGATTTAAAAGTCTGACATTACTGAGTTTTTTTCCGTATAAACACTATTCTATAAAGTAAAAAGTCCAGCAGACTTGGCATGTTTTTTAGTGAATAGTGTTTTTGACGACCATTTCTCAAATATGGTTAAACGATCAAAAAGTCAAAAAAAATATTTCTTTTTGTCTTTTCCCTATTTTGTTTTATTCTTGTGAATAGTAATTTGCACGTTTTTTGAGAAAAAACTTTTATCGAATAATACGTATCTGTGTTCCGTACAAACACTCAATCTTCAAACGAAACGTTCAAAAATGAAAAGCATTTTTGTATGAATAACAATTCCCGCGTTTTCTACGGAAAAACTTTTATTGGCTCCCTTGGTTCTATGACTCATATAAACACTATTTCGTGTAATGTGAAAAGTCTCAAAAGGATGCAAGATGAATTTCACGGGCATATCTGATTTCTAGGTTTTAACCCTTAGGGTTTAGGTTTTAACCTTTTTCCCAATTTAGGTTTTAGCCTTAAATTAACTTATTGATTTTAATAAGTGTTAAGGTTAACTACTTAAACCAAAACACAAAATCCTACACATAGCAAAAATCATATAACACATTTGAAACTTAATTCAAGCTTCTTTATTCATATAACACATAGCTTAGGTTATAGTTCTAACCTCTAATCGTATACGATCGTATCTATGAATCATTTTTTAATCTTTTAGATAGCTCAACGTATACTTGAGCAATCATTCTTAGGTTTTAAATTGACAACCTTTATTAGATCTTGTCAAATTACATTTGAAATATTTGGGATATTACAGATGTTCCCCTACCTCATCCCAGCACAATGGTGTTCTGCACTTTCTCTCGTATAACGCTTCGTATGGCGGCATGCCAATACTTGTGTGATAGCTATTGTTGTAAGCAAACTCTACTAAAGGTAGGTGATCGTCCTAACTACCCTTAAAATCCAGTAGACAGGCCCTAGGCATATCTTCTAGGGTCTGTATCATCCGCTCGCTCTGACCATCCGTTTGAGGATGATACACCGTGCTCAACTTTAGCTGTGTCCCCATTTCCTCTTGTAAACTCCTCTAAAAGTTCGATGTAAAATGCGGGTCCTTATCCGATACAATCAAAATTGGTACTCCATATCTTGAAATGATTTTCTTGACATAGAGTTTAGCTAATTGTTCTAGGTTAAACCTAATTTTAATCGGCAAGAAATTAGCCAACTTTGTCAAACGATCCACTATAACCCATATAACGCCGTATCCCTTCTACGTGGTTAGAAGTCCCACCACGAAATCCATCGTGTTATGTGTAACGACCGAGAATTCTGGGTTTACCTTGTAATTCGAATTTTTGAATATTAGCGGATATATTATATTTTATTAATATTATTTTGTGTTGCATGTTTAAAGGTTGTGTGACAACCTGGATTATGTGAATGTATGAAATTTTACATGTTATAGTTTTGTTTAAGTGAATAATTGATTTCGCGAAGCGTCACTAAATCACTATTCACGGGGCACGTTTCTCGAGACACTATTCACGCCATAAAATTGTGTCTTTTTCAATGTTGAATAATTTAGTTAATGCGTATATGCGTAGTATGATTTTTTCCAGTGTTAGAATTTTATTTGGAGTCATTGGTGATTTATTTAGTGGCCCAAATGTTTATTATGGGTGGCCCAAAGAAATGACCCAAACCCATGACCTAACCCATGACCCAAGACTTGACCCATATGAGATATGGTCACAAAAATCAGCATTTGGTATAAGAGAGAGAGAGGTGTACGATTGGAAGAGGGGAGGAGACCAAGTGTTGGGAAATTCATTTCCCAAGCACGAACATGCCAAACATTCCATCTCCCATGCAACCTAGTGTTTCCCATTTCATTTCCCAAGCTAGACCAATGCCTTGAGCTTCCAAATGTTCCATCCCTCTTACAAGAAGCCTTGAATACACCAAGAGACATCTTCAATTGGCAAATACCTCCAGCCATAGCATATTCATTTCAGCAGATTTTCTAAAAGAGGGAGAGCAAATAAGGAGAGAGGGCTTGGAAGTAAGAAATGGGAAGAGGAGAATCAAGTTTTCCTTCACAAACTCATCCATTGCATATTGAGAGAGGGATAGGTTCAGGTTTTGAACAAGAAGGAAGAAGGAATAGCAAGCTAAGCATCTACACCATCTTCACCATCTTCATCTTCAACCTTCAAAGCTTCTAGAGATAGAAAGAAGTGGGTGTGAGCTAACTTGAAGTAAAGGCTTCGAGAGAACTCAAAGAGGTTGAGGAGAGTTTCTAACCAAGCTCTAAAGGAGTTCTAACATCTAAGAAGTAGCTACAAAAGGTAAAACTTTAACTCAATCCACTCCATTTGATTTGGTTGAGGTTTTTCAAAGTTTTCTTGGTTTGTAAGCTTTTGTGCTTGTGGGTTGGGTCTTGTTGCTATTCTTGTTGTTTTTGTTTGTGTTGGAAGTTTATAAATATTGTTAAGAGGTTATATAAGCCATTAATAACATCAAAGTGGAACAAAAACGCAATAAATCCGTTTCTATGTTTAAGGAGGATGAAGAACATGAAGAACAATGGACATTTTGGACAAATCTTGGACCTATGGACTGTTTTGGACAATTTGTAGCTAATTTTTCATGTTGGTTTAATTTGTTTGTTGTTATGGTATTGTGGTTCCATGGGTTACCAAGTTAACCCAACTGGAATCGAGTAAAAAGGGATTAAAACAAAGATTTGGTGATGATTTTTGTGAAGAACGCCAAGAACACCAAGAACACGAAAATATAACATGAGTTGATACTTTGGCCTAAGATTTGGCCATGTTAATGGTAATGGATAACTCTGAATTTTTGATATGTCGTAGCCCTATGTCTTAGGAGTCCATAGAGTCCAGAGCAGACAAATTTGAACTTGTATTGAGGGAGTTATCGTGGTTAGAAGCAAGATAGGTCTAGAACACCAAAACAGAGCATTCCGGGAAGCAAAACGGGTTGGGGACTCAGGCCGAGTGCCTAAGGCGCTGGCTAGGCACTGGCCACGAGTCCAACTACTGTGAGAGAGCGCTTTAGGCGCTGGTCATAGGCCATTTTGAGCGCCTAAGGCGTTGGATAAGAGACTGTGCAAATAGCTTCGACGTCCTTTAGTAAAATGGGCATAACTTTCTCATAAAAACTCGGATTGAGGTCATTCAGGATGATTTGGAAAGAGAACGAGTAGACCTACAACTTTCGTTCTTTACGTTTTTCAATTTGAGGTCTGTAGCATGGTCTAAATTGGCCATTTATAGGACTGATATGTAATTGGGGGCAATCAGAGGGTGTCGGGCATGCGTGTAAGCACATGTAATGCTCCCAACAATGTAAAATGACGTTCTAAGTTCTAAAACATGAATGTTATGATTTATAATGATGCTTAGCATTAACCAATGAGTATGAGATAAATAGAATGGGCGGGCTAGGCGTACGCAATTGCGTGTCGCTTGGGCGTTCGAATAGGCAAGTTTGGCGCACGAACGAACAAGCGTCGTAACGCCGTAACTAGTGGGCATAACCTTGTTTAATATTTTGTTTCTAGTATAAATGAGACATTATAGAGTAGTATAAGATATTATTTGATATCTGGTATGTGACTAATTATTATGTGGATATGTACTTAATTGTGTAGGATATTAATGAGCGTGTGTTGTAATATTGTAGCAGACGCACCAGGCAAGTTTCCTAATGCTTGTCTAACCCTTGTATTGGGCAAGTTTCCCTAACCTTACTCGAATTATGTTTTGAGCAGGGTTCGTATTTTATACAAGTGTTGTATATTGTTGCAAGTTTCATGACTCAAATGGAGTTATTACTTTTGAATCATATTAGTGGATTAATTATTGTCAATTACTCCACCTCCAAGATAATTATTGATATTCGCAGCTTATGCATTTGAACTCATTATTTGTTGTTGGATTCTGAAAACGTTTAAGTTCTTCGTTCATGAACTGTTTAAGGAAATAGTCTACGCCATTTGTTTCGGCTGGACATGTACAGGTTATTATTTTAAAAGCTATCCAAACCAGTAGTTGGCACGGATTCTTGGACTGAGAGAGCAACCCTTATTAGGGGATTATAATGTGTCGGTTATTCGATGCAGTCAGAGTTAAATGTTATGCATATACATGGTGTACGAGAGGCTGATCCCCTCGAGTACAACTGATGGGGCCAGGTTTTAAAGGAGTTAGTTGAATGATTGACTCTTTGGCCAAAAGTTCATGGTCGGTTGGACCACTCAGCAGTAAATAATCATTATTCATTGATTCATTTGGACTTTGATTATGTCATTTCAGCTATTTCATCAATGTTCATAAATTGTTGATCTATGCAGCTATTATTCTTATTCATTCATGATATATCTTCTTCTTGCTTTTAAACTTGCTGAGCAAAGTAGTTGCTCACCCTTGCTATATCATGACCCTATTGCAGTTAAGTTGGAGAGTTCCAAAGCGGGCAAAGGCAAAGGAAAGCTTAAGGAATAGTTATATATACTATTTCATTATGTAATCGTGGAATAGTTTTGTATTATTAATGTATTCTGCGATGTATTTATTTAAGGTTATAGACCTTGGGACCGTAGTAAACCTTTTGTAATGAACAACATATGTTTATTTTATTCCGCATTAGTTGATTTATGTTGTTTAGAGGTGTATGGATGTATTTTATCGTGAGCACCAAATTCGAGGTATTGGTACCCGAATTTGGGGGTGTCACAGGTTGGTATCAGAGCCATAGGTTATAAACTTTAGGAATGCGAAACCTAGGTTATGACCTTAATATTAAACTCGTATTGAGTACGCTAGGTGATGGATCGAGGAGGTTCATTTGATGGTCATGTCTGGAGGTGGATTGTGGAAATCCATCGAGCCGAGTGGTGCATGATAAAATATCATTTCATTTTATCGATGAATATATTTTATTGTGGCACTGACATCTTGCTGTCTATTTGTTTTGTCTGTGGTTGTAGGATGTCTGAGATGGGAGAGTCCAGTCCTACTAGAGAGGTGGAGTTTACAGACATTCATGTGGACGCAGGGCATTTAGTGAAGGTGCAGCCGAGTGAGCCAGAGATGATGGACACTAGGGATGAGTCTTAGGCCAAGTATGGTTCTGAGGAGGAGCTAGTTACCGGAAGAGTGCTGAGGCTGTTAAGCGATGAGGGGGAAGATGAGGACCCCGAGGAGGATCCATTGACGGAGGATGAGGAGCCACCTAAGTATGCAGATGGCATGGGCACTACTACTAGTGATATCATCGAAGAGCTGACAAATAAGAATGAGGAGCTCGAGAGTCGAGTAGCCCACTTAGAGGAGCAGAACCAGGATCACCAGGACCGAGAGGAGCAGTACAGGTCTTTAGCGTATCAGACTTTAGGGGAAAAGGCTGAGTTGACCTAGAAGTTGCAAGAAAAGGACCACGGGATTGCCGAGTTAGAGGCAGAGGTTCACGGTCGGCGTGGGGCTTCTGTTCAGCTTGGTGTGATGGTTTATGACCTCTTAGAGAGGAATGTGGTGTTGGTAGGACATATAGAGCGGGTAGAGGATCAGCTGGAGACTACTCGTCTAGAGCGAGATGAGGCTATGGAGCAGTTGGCAGCCCTGACTGCAGAGATTGATTCCCTCCGTTTGGGCTTGATCACTTCTATTGGCAGGCTGAGGGACAGGGCGAGGAGGTACCCCAGGGATGAGGGGAGTAGCAGGCGCGTGATTAGGCGTCGAGTGGTCGACAGGCTGGCTCGACGGGAGCTCAGGGTTGCAATTCGCCGCAGTAGGCGGTGATGTGTTATTTTTAGCATTATGTTGGTAGTAGGTCCCACTTTTGTTGTAATAGGGGCATACTTATGTTGTAAATCCCTATGCTTGCAGCATGTATGGGATAGTAGTTGAACCCCCAATTTTGTTTCTATTATAGGGGTGGAAGGTTATTATTCCCCACTTTTGTTTGTTAGGGGATAGTTAATGATTGGCAGGCTATGTCTTTTAGCGTTTATAGTAGTATGCCACATGTTGAGTTGGTTGTATTGAAACAGTGACATATGGTTATAAATGCAGTTAATCAAATGTGTTTAATAGATGCTTTTACTTTTAATTGTTGACTTAAATGACTTTTTGGATATGGCATAAATCTATTAGTAAAAGTCGACGGTTTTCCTTTAAACAGACAATGCCGCCGAGAAGACAACCCCGATACATAAGGGTAGAAGAGTCGGTGAATAATGAGGAGGGTCAGGCAGACCCTATGAGGACTTTTGTGAACTTATTAGCCGAAACAATGCAGGGCAGACCAGCCGCTGCGGTTGATCAGCCAGGAAGTCACATGACGAACTTTAAGGACTTCAAATTAGTAGGGCCACCGGAGTTTCGTGGGACTACGGATCCGATTGAAGCCCAGACATGGGTAGAAGAAATGGAGAAAGTTTTTGAGGTTGCACGAGTGGCCGAGGAACAGAAGACGTCGTTTGCCACTTTCATGATGAAAGGTGAGGCAAATTACTGGTGGAAGGCAAACAAAGGTCGAGCTGGGGAAGGCACGATTGCATGGGCTCGTTTCAAGGAGCTGTTTTTTGAAAATTACTTTCCAGCAAGCACTCAGGCAAGTATGGAAATAAAGTTCTTGGAACTAAAGCAAGGAGGCATGTCAGTTGTGGAGTATGCCGCAAAATTCAACGAGTTAGCTAGGTTTGCTCCACATCAGGTGGACACCGAAGCTATGCAAGCGAAGAGATTTAAACAAGGGTTGAAGCCCTGGGTGTATAATAAAGTTACGGTTTTGCAGATCAACACATTTTCTACATTACTTGAGAAAGCAATCATTGCTGAGGGAGGAAATGAAGCTTTGACAAAGCACAACCAAGATCAAAAAAAGAAGAAGAGCCATGATGGTCATACGGAAGGTAGTAGTGGGGGAAGTAACCCAAATAAGAGAAAATGGAACGACAGTCAGATATCAGGAAGCAAGTCCGGAGGGGATGCAAAGAAGGGAAATAAATGCGAGAAATGTAGAAGGAATCACTTTGGAGAATGCATGAAAGGAAAAGGAGTTTGTTTCAACTGTGGTCAACCGGGGCACATTGCCCCCACAATGCCCAAAGGCGAAGGCAGGAAGTTGTTTTTCTTGTGGTGCTTCAGATCATCAGAAGAAGGATTGCCCAAAGAGGAAGAGCGATGCAAGCAGTGCTAACCAAGGGAACAACAGTAAGCTGACTATCGGAGGATCAGCACAGTAGAACAGACCAGTAGCACGCACCTTCAACATGACATTGCAGGATGCGATGGAATCGAAGGACGTGGTGTCAGGTATTATTTCAATCATATGTTCCAAATCAGCATTTGGTGTAAGAGAGAGACAGAGAGGTGTACGATTGGAAGAGGGGAGGAGACCAAGTGTTGGGAAATTCATTTCCCAAGCACAAGCATGCCAAACATTCCATCTCCCATGCAACCTTGTGTTTTTCCCATTTCATTTCCTAAGCTAGACCAATGCCTTGAGCTTCCAAATGTTCCATCCCTCTTCCAAGAAGCCTTGAATACACCTAGAGACATCTTCAATTGGCAAACACCTCCAGCCATAGCATATTCATTTCAGCAGATTTTCTAAAAGAGGGAGAGCAAGGCTTGGAAGTAAGAAAGGGGAAGAGGAGAATCAAGTTTTCCTTCACAAACTCATCCATTGCATATTGAGAGAGGGATAGGTTCAGGTTTCGAACAAGAAGGAAGAAGGAATAGCAAGCTAAGCATCTACACCATCTTCACCATCTTCATTTTTAACCTTCAAAGCTTCTAGAGAGAGAAAGAAGTGGGTGTGAGCTACCTTGAAGTAAAGGCTTCGGGAGAACTCAAGGAGGTTGAGGAGAGTTTCTAACCAAGCTCTAAAGGAGTTCTCACATCTAAGAAGTAGCTACAAACGGTAAAACTTTAACTCAATCCACTCCATTTGATTTGGTTGAGGTTTTTCAAAGTTTTCTTGGTTTGTAAGCTTTTGTGCTTGTGGGTTGGGTCTTGTTGCGATTCTTGTTGTTTTTGTTTGTGTTGGACGTTTTTAAATATTGTTAAGAGGTTACATAAGCTATTAATAACATCAAAGTGGAACAAAAATGCAATAAATCCGTTTCTATGTTTAAGGAGGATGAAGAACATGAAGAACAATGGACATTTTGGACAAATCTTGGACCTATGGACTGTTTTGGACAATTTGTAGCTAATTTTTCGTGTTGGTTTAATTTGTTTGTTATTATGGTATTGTAGTTCCATGAGTTACCAAGTTAACCCAACTGGAATCGAGTAAAAAGGGATTAAAACAAAGATTTGGTGATGATTTTTGTGAAGAACGCCAAAAACACCAAGAACACGAAAATATAACATGAGTTGATACTTTGGCCTAAGATTTGGCCATGTTACTGGTAATGGATAACTCTAAATTTTTGATATGTCGTAGCCCTATGTCTTAGGAGTCCATAGAGTCTGGAACGGACCAATTTGAACGTGTATTGAGGGAGTTATGGTGGTTAGAAGCAAGATAGGCCTAGAACACCAAAACAGAGCATTCCGGGAAGCAAAACGGGTTGGGGACTCAGGTCGAGCGCCTAAGGCTCTGGCTAGGCGCTGGCCACAAGTCCAGCTACTGTGAGAGAGTGCTTTAGGCGCTAGTCATAGGCCATTTTGAGCGCCTAAGGCGCTGGACAAGAGACTGTGCAAACAGCTTCGACGTCCTTTAGTAAAATGGGTATAACTTTCTCATACGAACTCAGATTGAGGTCATTCAGGATGATTCGGAAAGAGAACGAGTAGACCTACAACTTTCGTTCTTTAAGTTTTTCAATTGGAGGTCTGTAGCATGGTCTAAATTGGACATTTATAGGACTGATATGTAATTTGGGGTAATCGGAGGGTGTCGGGCATGCGCTTACACATGTAATGCTCCCAACAATGTAAAATGACGTTCTAAGTTCTAAAACATGAATGTTATGATTTATAATGATGCTTAGCATTAACCAATAAGTATGAGATAAATCGAATAGGCGGGCTAGGCATACGCAATTGCGTGTCGCTTGGGCGTTCGAATAGGCAAGTTTGGCGTACGAACGAACAAGTGTCGTAACGCCGTAACTAGTGGGCATAACCTTGTTTAATATTTTGTTGGATTGTGAAAACGTTTAAGTTCTTCGTTCATGAATTGTTTAAGGAAATAGTCTACGCCATTTGTTTCGGCTAGACATGTACAGGTTATTATTTTAAAAGCTATCCAAACCAGTAGTTGGCACGGATTCTTGGACTGAGAGAGCAACCCTTATTAGGGGATTATAATGTGTCGGTTATTCGATGCAGTCAGAGTTAAATGTTATGCATATACATGGTGTACGAGAGGCTGATCCCCTCGAGTACAACTGACGGGGCCAGGTTTTAAAGGAGTTAGTTGATGATTGACTCTTTGACCAAAAGTTCATGGTCGGTTGGACCACTCAGCAGTAAATAATCATTATTCATTGATTCATTTGGACTTTGATTATGTCATCTCAGCTATTTCATCAATGTTCATAAATTATTGATCTATGGAGTTATTATTCTTATTCATTCATGATATATCTTCTTCTTGCTTTTAAACTTGCTGAGCAAAGTAGTTGCTCACCCTTGCTATATCATGAACCTATTGCAGTTAAGCCGGAGAGTTCCAAAGCGGGCAAAGGCAAAGGAAAGCTTAAGGAATAGTTATATGTACTATTCCGTTATGTAATCCTGGAATAGTTTTGTATTATTAATGTATTCTGCGATGTATTTATTTAAGGTTATAGACCTTGGGACCGTAGTAAACCTTTTGTAATGAACAACATATATTTATTTTATTCCGCATTAGTTGATTTATGTTGTTTAGAGGTGTATGGATGTATTTTATCGTGAGCACCAAATTCGAGGTATTGGTACCCGAATTTAGGGGTGTCACATTATGCTCCCACTTTCATTTTGGAATTTATAATGGTTGTAACAACCCACTTGGTCTCTGATGTTCGACCTTGACTTTATGACAAGTCAGGGACCTACTAACGCACTCTACGACTTCCTTCTTCATATTCGGCCACCAAAAGTGTTGTCGGAGGTCTTGATACATCTTCATGCTACCGGGATGTATCGAGAACCTCGAACAATGGGCCTCTTGCAATATCTCCTCTTTTATCTCTGGTTCTAATAGAACCCAAATTCTTCCTTCAAACCTTATCACTCCTTCATTATAGAGTTTATACTGTAACTCTTCCCTTTCAAAAATTCTTTTCTTTATAACTTCACACTCCTCATCTTTAAGTTGTGCCTCTTTTACTCTGTCCACCAACGTTGGATGAGTCTCCATCGCAAATAATTTTTCCCCCGATTCCTTTGGAAATTTTACCTCCAACTCCATCCTAGCCATCTCTGCTATTAGCTCCTCTTGAGCCGCTAACATTGACAACTTCTCCCGACCCTTTCTATTTAAGGCGTCGACCACTATATTATGTTAGGTTTGTATATAGCGCGAACATGCAATCAAATTACATAAATAGTGCGGAAGCGCAATAAAACAGATTTTAAAATTTTTCATACAAATCATCACCATGATCATCCATGTGCTCAATTATTAATTTAACGAAAGAGATAAAGTATGAGAATCATACCCTTGTAGAACCATGCTTCCACAGGTACGAGTTCACCTCCAAATCCTTCGCGTTCTTCTCGAATTCCACCGATGAGATTCCTTCCTTTGATCAACGTTAGCCACCCAAGTGTTTGGCCTCTAGAGGTGATCCACCAAGGAAGAATAGGTATTCAAGAAGTTGGGTGTTGGCAAAACCCTAATTTCTATCTCTATAGAAATTACAAGTACTCTCTTTCTCTCTCTCCAATTCTTATGGAAGAGCGTGTAACTGTCTAACCCCAAATCATGATAAGACTTCTCTTATTTATAGATATAGGGAACCCTCCTAAACAATTTAGGATTAGGATTTTTATTTTAATTAAACTCTTTTAATTAATTAAACTCCTAATCCAATTAGGAATTTATGAGAGTACTTTTATTAATTAATTCTCAAACCCTTTCAGGAACTAAATAATAATAATAATAATAATAATAATAATAATAATAATAAGACTCCTCTTATTAATTTATATTTAATATTTCCAAAATATTAAATAATAAATATTAAGCTATTTAATTTATTCTATCTCCATAGATTAAATTAAATACACTTAACTTATTATTACGATTATGTCATTTACTTCTTAAATAAATATTTTCCTTTTGCGGTGTGACCCTTTAGGTTCTCTATATTAAACCGGTTGTGAATAAATCAATTAGAACAACTCTAATCTTATTTAAATAAATAAATTAAACTATTTAATTCATTTAAATAAATAATATTTATTCTACAATAAGGGTAAGCCCCTTAGCGATCAACGACTTTCCAGATAATATAGATTTCAACATTAATCACAAAAGAACCTTTTCAGTGAATAGTTACCGTATAATTCAATCCTTCTACCATACAATGTCCCAATTAAATATAAGATATGGAATTACTGTCAAGTCTTATTTTATTTAATTATATGTATTTCGATTTTCCAATGAACAACTCTGATAATGCAAATTAGAAACTCCTTTCTAATTTCATTCTGCTTTAGCCAAAGACTTCTAAGTCTTCATTTATCGAATTACATAGGAATTCACTCCTTTTACTAGAAGTGGTAGATTCTTTGTTAACCATTCACCTATCTCCATGTGCAACTTATTATACCCAATCATACCCTTTGATATACCCTAAGGGTCTTAAGGGATATGTCAAAGTATAACTTATCACACACAAGATACTATGATGATCTCAAGTCCAAGGATCACTTGTACTACTATCATTAAAGGAATTCCTATTGACAGGTGAGTAAAACTCCATTAGGTATTCCTTAGCGAGCCACATTCAGTGAACTTATTCTCCAATAAGCACCTACATACTTGCTTTAGTGTCTCTACACAAATGATTATGAGATCAATCATTCTCTTCATAAGAGCAAGCAACGTATGTACTAATCTATCCGGATTCACTAATCCCCTTTTTAGTAATCCAACGATTAGGAACGATTTTAGTTTGTGAGCTATTTAGAATTTAGATCTCATTAGCATGATCCCTATCATGATTCTAAAAACATTGCTCAAAACTATGGGTTTATCACATTTAATATAACAACACCATGTAGATAATGTAAAATGCCTTTAATAACCGAATAAGATTACAAAGTATATGCTACATCATATCAAATATGATTGGCTTGTGTGCATACTACTTTCAATCTCCCACTTGCACTAAAACCAATCGTCATGGTATCTAACACCCTTCTTCTCTAAGTGACGATCATCCTGCTGTTTGGATAAAGCTTCAGTAAATGGATATGCAATGTTGTTCTTGAGAGTCCACTATCTCTATAGTGACTTCTCCTCTTTCAATGATTCGGCTAATCAAATGAGAGTGCCGCAACACATGTTTGAATCCGAGATGAGATTTAGGAACTATTCCTAGTTCTGTAATGAACTTTTCATCCAAACAATCAACTTGCAGCTTCATTTACAGGTATATACTTTGTCTTTGTCACTAAACCAGCAACTCTTTGCTGTTTGGAATTTTTCCAATTCACTGCACCACCTTTCAAGGTAACGATTTACCTTAAAGTGGATTTGTTATCGTCTTGGTCAGTCTGAAAAACTTGAGTCTGTTTAGCCCTCTAGTTTTAATTCAGACCTACCATGAATCATGATCACATCTTCAGTATCGGTTAAGTACTTAAAGATGTTTATCACTGTGTTACAGTGATCATCTCCAGAATATGACTAATCAACATCAAGCCTTGTATATTCATTACATACATAATAGTAACTCATGCGATCTCTCTTTCAATTGGGGACAATTTTAGAGAGATACACTCCATGGCTCATCATCATGAGACCTCTCTTGGAGTTTGCTATGCTAAACGCCTTTAGCATCAAATGAATATACGTTCCTTGGGTCAAGCTGAACATCCTTTTAAATCTATCTATATAGATTTATATTCCCAATTTATAGGATGTTCCTCCCAAGTCATTCATGGAGGAATGTTTAGACAATTTTATCCTTACTTATTGTATCATTGGTGTGTTATTTCTTATCAGTAGTATATCAATATATAATACCAAGAATCTCACAGCGCTCCCACTGACCCTTTTGTACACACTAGGTTCATTCTCGTTTTTGATAAAATCAAACTCTTTTGATTGTCTCATCAAAACGAATGTTCCATCTTTGAGAAGCTTGCTTCAATCCATCAATGGATCATTATAGTTAAAACACGATTTGCTTCAACCTTTGAAACAAATTCCTCTGGCTGTATCATACATAGATTCTCCTAAAGTCTTCATTGAGAAAGGGCGTCTCCGCATCTATTTTGCCAGATTTCGTAATAAGCTACAATCCCAAGCAAAATTCAAATGGACTTGAGCATTACCCGGTAATAAGGTTTTATCACAGTCAACTCCTTGACTTGAAAAACCTTTTAAATAGGTCTGGTCTTATAGGCCTCCACCTTGCCATTTGCCCCAGTCTTTCTCTTAAAGACCCATATTCACACTCTAGACACTATGCCCTTTTGTGGAGTAACCAGAGTCTATACTTGGTTCTCATACATGAAGTCCATTTCGGATTTCATGGCCATCTGCCATTTCTCTGAGTGTCTTCTTCTCATAGCCTCATCGTATATAATTGGATCATCATCCTCTATGATACGTACCTCATCATCATCCTCTATGATGAATCCATACCTCCCAGGTATCTTCGGTACTCTTCCAGATTTACGATTCAGTTGTGGTACAATAGGTCTATCTACAGGTTCCTCGGTTCGACTTAAAGTGCTTTGTGGTTCTTGAACTCCTTCAAGATCTATTACCCTCCCACTAGCTCTTTCAATGATAAACACCGTTATCTAAGAAGGTAGCGTGTAGGATTATAGTAATAATACCCTAAACTTTCTTTAGGATATCCCACAAGTCTGCACTTGTCAGATTTTGTCCCAAACTTATCTTTGAAACCTTTTCACATAAGCTGGACAACCCCTTATCTTAACATACTTAAGAGTAGGAATCCTTCCTATCCATAACCTTTATGGAGTCTTGGGCTCAAATTTTTGGAGTTACCTTATTTTTGTAGATATACAGCCGTTTCTAGGGCATAACCCCAGATAGATACTAGAATGTCGGTAAAAATCATTATGGACTGCACCATGTCCAACAAGGTATAATTTCTCCTTTTAGATACACTAATCAATTATTGCGTATCAGGAGGTGTTGTGAGAAAATACCATTTTGAGTTGATCTAGAAACTCATTGCACAAGTATTCCTTCCTCGATCTGATCAAAGAATCTTAATACTTTGTCAATATGTTTCACTTCTGAATTCTTTGAACATTTCAAATGATTCAGACTTGTATTTTATCAAATACACACATTCAACTCTTTGCATGACCATCTCCTTTTCTTTTATTAGTTTTTTCAATTTGCAAAATATTTTTCATGTAAGTCAAGTATACAAAGTCTATCAAGTAATCATCTAGTTTCAAACAAAACATCATTATAAATAGAACAACAATTGTTCTTAAATATAATACCAGAACTTTCCTTGTCCAACAATGAAAATTCTAATGTTTCTAATGAGAATTGGAACATAATAACAACTTATTAACTTAATAGACTTGCCCGTAGGCAATGCTAAACTATAAGTTCCTATGGTTAATGCAGCAACCTTTCCTCCATTCCACACATAAGATTACTTACTCTTTGTTTAGCTTTCTACTTCTGCTTAGTCTCTGCATTGGATTGCATACGTGAGAACTACAGCCGGTATCCAATACCCAAGTAGAACCTTGACTTACAGAAAGATTTATTTTTAATCATGAACAAACCTGTATCTGTAACCGAAGCTTCACTAAGCTTCTTCTGATTAGCCTCTGTAAGATTCTCCTTACAGTTTCCTTTATAGTATCTAGGCTTATTGCAGTGGAAGCAAACTCATTTGCTATCTGCATCAGTCTTGTTCTTATTTTCCTTTGTTTTTGCCTTTTCTTGTACCTTCTTTGAATTGTTCTTCTTTTAAGAAGATCCTTTGGCCCTCTTCCGCTTCTTGGAAGAATCATCTACCAGTAAGACTTGGTCTTTCTTGGTTGAAAAGTGACTCTTTACAGTTTTCAACATGTTTAAGCAACTCAGGCAGGCTGACATATAGCTTGTTCATGTGGAAATTCACAGCAATTTGTGAGAAAGAGTCTGGAAGTGATTGCAAGATCAAATCTTGGATCAACTCTCCATCTATTAATACCCAGTTGTCCCAATTGTTCAATCAGATTGATCATTTTAGGACATATGTCAGCACTGTAGTGCCATCGGTCATCCTTGAAGGTGCCGGAGTACAGTAGGAGCATCCATAGTTTCATGATAACGCTGAAGCTCGTTACTCATGGATGCGAGCATGATGCATTGAGCCAACTGTGCATCATCTTGCTACTTTCTAAAAGTAGCAATCTCTTCCTCAGAGGCATTGTCTGCAACCATTGCAGGGATAGGTATATTAAGGACATAAGATAACTTTTCAGCCTTGAGAACTGTTCTCAAATTCTTTAACCAGTCCTTTTAATTTGGTCCGGTTAATTAGCATCTAATATGCTCCGCAGTGATAGTAAATAAGACATTGTAAAATTCTGTAAATGAATTTGTAATTTAACAATATTTTAGCATACATTCATTTCTTAATTACCAAAATAAATTAGGTCTTTATTTTAAATTAGTATCTCTCACTTTTTCATCAAACTATATTACCCTCAATATATATAGTTCGACAAATCTAATTAAAGGTTTGTTAGTGAGAATAAGGATCCTATTTTAAATGTATATAGCATTGTGTAACACAACAAATGATATATAAATAAATAGGTAGACAACTATTGTCAATTACATCACTATGTAACTCCTTGTATTTTGCCTCTTAGATTATTTTGATCAAGTGTGACACATCTGAATCAAAATTATCCAAGTTAAGTCCAACCTAGCACTTCCATATATTCGAAAGAAAAACACTGTCCTTGTGTGACACAACAAAACAACATCGTTCAGTCTATTTATAAGCATCAAATGTGATAAAACAACATCTTAAATATTTAATACTTACCTTGTGTGACACAACAAACTCATATTAAATATTTAATACTCTATCGCTTTACCATGCTAGAAGGCGACATTCGATATTCCAAATATCTTTGAACGCTTCGGACTTAATATAATTTATTTTAGGGGTTTGTTATTATTTGTCTCATCTTGTTTAGAGCGCATGCACACACACACATATATATATATATATAAAATACGCGTCATATTATTTAACATGCGAAGCATGTTGTATAATATATAATATATACATAGTAAGCATGCACATATAGAATACTATATTCTACCCGGATTGATTATGGACTTTTATTCTAATTTGGTTCACTAGAGCCACCAAGTGAACCAAAAGGTCAAACTTAGGGTGCAAGAACAAAATTTAAATATAACTATTACATTTAAACCCGGGCTTCAAGCACTCCTTGCTCTTTTGTCTCCAATTCTTCAAGTAATTCTAACTAAACCTATTGCATAAACTATTTACAATAAATAGAAACCTTGATCAGCAGTTGAGGGGAGGTACATAGGAGGAAGATAGAATTTACATCAAGAAAAACTAGAGAAGACGAGGTACGCAGACCCCATTTATAAAAACCCATTCATTCAAGCATCCACTAAAATAAATCCAATCACACATTGGTCAGTAGTCCATAATCAATCCCTATTTATTATCATACATATCTCTATATGTATCAATAAATAACATTCATCTCATGAATAATAAAATCATTTCATATATGCATTGATATCATTTAATGGGCAATTAAAAGTTTATTAGAAATCCAATTTTGAAACAAAAATAAACTCCTTTATTTTAATCAAAATTTAAATCATAATAAACTTATTTATTTTATTTTATCCAATTTTGAATAAAAATAAACTCCTTTATTTTTAATCAAATTTCAAATCAAAATAAACTCCTTTATTTTAATTAACATCGAAACCAATTTCAAGTTCAAAATAAACTCCTTTATTTTAACTTAAAATTGCTTGGAAAAATAAAATATGTTAAATCCTATTCCTTATCAAAATAAACATCTTTAATTTTAAGGAAACATGGAATCCTATTCCATGTATGAATAAACTCCTTTATTCTAGTTAACGTAGAATCCAATTCCAAGTTCAAATAAAACTTTTAATTTTAATTATATTCCAATTTAAAATAAACCTTTTATCTTAATTGAAAATAAATAAAATCAAAACAAAAATTTTCAAAATCTGCAGACCGGCGTTGCTGCACTCCAAAATGAACTAGGAGCGGCGCGGCCGCGCCCGACCCCCAGAAACGATTTCTGGGTTTGGGCGCGGCCGCGCTCTAGAATGAAATGGAAGCGGCGCGGCCGCGCCGCGTAGCAGACTTCAAACCTTTCTTCCGTTGCCCAGAAAATCGATCCAATCGCATACCCATACATACAAGAAATCATAATAATCGATAATTAGCACAAGGTTAGGCTCTGATGCCACTGTTAGGTTTGTATATAGCGCGAACATTCAATAAAATTACATAAATAGTGCGGAAGCGCAATAAAACATATTTTAAAATTTTTCATACAAACCATCACCATGATCATCCATGTGCTCAATTATTAATTAAACGAAAGAGATAAAGTATGAGAATCATACCCTTTTAGAACCATACTTCCACAGGTACGAGTTCACATCCAAATCCTTCGCATTCTTCTCGAATTCCATCGATGAGATTCCTTCCTTTGATCAACGTTAGTCACCCAAGTGTTTGGCCTCTAGAGGTGATCCACCAAGGAAGAATAGGTATTCAAGAAGTTATGTGTTGGCAAAACCCTAGTTTCTATCTCTATAGAAATCGTAAGTACTCTCTCTCTCTCTCTCCAATTCTTATGGAAGAGCGTGTTACTGTCTAACCCCAAATCATGATAAGACTCCTCTTATTTATAGATATAGGGAACCCTCCTAAACTATTTAGGATTAGGGTTTTTATTTTAATTAAACTCCTAATCCAATTAGGAATTTATGAAATTACTTTTATTAATTAATTCTCAAACCCTTTTAGAAACTAAATAATAAAAATAGTAATAATAATAATAAGACTCCTCTTATTAATTTATATTTAATATTTCTAAAATATTAAATAATAAATATTAAGCTATTTAATTTATTCTATCTCCATAGATTAAATTAAATACACTTAACTTATTATTACGATTATACCATTTACTTGTTAAATAAATATTTTTCTTTTGCGGTGTGACCCTTTAGGTTTTCCATATTAAACCGGTTGTGAATAAATCAATTAGAACAATTCTAATCTTATTTAAATAAATAAATTAAACTATTTAATTTATTTAAATAAATAATATTTATTCTACAATAAGGGTAAGCCCCCTTAGCGATCAACGACTTTCCAGATAATATAGATTTCTACATTAATCACAAAAGAACCTTTCAGTGAATAGTTACCGTACAATTCAATCCTTCTACCATACAATGTCCCAATTAAATATAAGACATGGAATTACTGTCAAGTCTTATTTTATTTAATTATATGTATTTCGATTCTCCAATGAACAACTCTGATAATGCAAATTAGAAACTCCTTTCTAATTTCATTCTGGTTTGGCCAAAGACTTCTGAGTCGTCATTTATTGAATCACATAGGATATTCACTCCTTTTACTAGAAGTGGTATATTCTTTGTTGACCATTAACCTATCTCCATGTGCAACTTATTATACCCAATTATACCTTTTGATATACCCTAAGGGTCTTAAGGGACATGTCAAAGTATAACTTATCACACACAAGATACTATGATGATCTCAAGTCCAAGGATCACTTGTACTACTATCACTAGAGGAATTCCTATTGACAGGCGAGTAAAACTCCATTAGGTATTCTTTAGCGAGCCACGTTCAGTAAACTTATTCTCTAATTAGCACCTACATACTTGCTTTAGTGTCTCTACATAAATGATTATGAGATCAATCATCCTCTTCATAAGAGCTAGCAACGTATGTACTAATCTATCCGGATTTACTAATCCCCTTTTTAGTAATCCAACGATTAGGAACGATTTTAGTTTGTGAGCTATCTAGAATTTAGATCTCATTAGCGTGATCCCTATCATGATTCTAAAAGCATTGCTCAAAACTATGGGTTTTATCACATTTAATATAATAGCAATATATAGATAATGTAAAATGCCTTTAATAACCGAATAAGATTACAAAGTATATGCTACATCATATCAAATATGATTGGCTTGTGTGTATACTACTTGTAAGGTTTGTATAACGCGAACATGCAATCAAATTATATAAATAAAGCGGAAGCGCGATAAAATCAGATTTTAGAATTTTATACAAACCATCACCATGATCTTTCTTTATGCACAATTATTAATTAAACGAAAGAGATGGAGAATAAGAATTATACCCTTGTGGAATTCTAGCTTCCTCAAGTACAAGTTCACCTCCAATTCCTTCGAGTTCTCCTTGAATTCCACCGATTAAATTCCTTCCCTTGATCAACGTTAGCCACCCAAGTGTTTGGTCTCTAGAGGTGATCCACCAAGGAATAATACTTGTTCAAGAAGATGGGTGTTGACAAAACCCTAATTTCTATCTCTATAGAAATTGTAAGTACTCTCCACAATTCTTATGCAAGAGTGTGTAACCCTAATCTATGATAAGACTTCTCTTATTTATAGATGTAGGAAAACCCTTCCCTAAACTATTTAGGATTAGGGTTTCTATTCTAATTAAACTCCTTTAATTAAATTAAACTCCTAATCCAATTAGGAATTCATGTGAGAGTACTTCTATTAATTAATTCCCAATCCCTATTAGGAATTAAATAATAGTAATAGTAATAATAATAATAAGACTCCTCTTATTACTTTATATTTAAATTTCTAAAATATTAAATAATAAATATTAAGCTATTTAATTTATTCTATCTCCATAGACTAAATTAAATATACTTAACTTATTATTACAATTATGCCATTTACTTCTTAAATAAATATTTTTCTTTTGCGGTGTGACCCTTTAGGTTCTCCATATTAAACCGGTTGTGAATAAATCAATTAGAACAATTCTAATCTTATTTAAATAAATAAATTAAACTATTTAATTCATTTAAATAAATAATATTTATTCTACAATAAGGGTAAGCCCCCTTAGCGATCAACGACTTTGCAGATAATATAGATTTCAACATTAATCATAAAAGAACCTTTTAGTGCATAGTTACCGTACAATTCAATCCTTCTACCATACAATGTCCCAATTAAATATAAGACATGGAATTTCTGTCAAGTCTTATTTTATTTAATTATATGTATTTCGATTCTCAAATGCACAACTCTAAATAATGCAAATTAGAAACTCTATTCTGATTTCATTCTGCCTTGGCCAAGGACTACTGAGTTGTCATTTATCGAATCACATAGGACATTCACATCTTTTACTAGACGTGGTAGATTCTTTGTTGATCATTCACCTATCTCCATGTACAACTTATTATACCCAATCATACCCTTTGTTATACCCTAAAGGTCTTAAGGGACATATCAAAGTATAACTTATTATACACAAGATACTATGATGATCTCAAGTCCAAGGATCACTTGTACTACTATCACTAGAGGAATTTCTATTGACGGGCGAGTAAAACTCCATTAGGTATTCCTTAGCGAGCCACGTTCAGTGAACCTATTCTCTAATAAGTACCTACATACTTGCTTTAGTGTCTCCACACAGATGATTATGAGATCAATCATCCTCTTCTCAAGAGCAAGCAACGTATGTACTAATCTATTCGGATTCACTAATTCCCTTTTTAGTAATCCAACGATTAGGAACGATTTTAGTTTGTGAGCTATCTAGAATTTAGATCTCATTATCATGATCATCATCATGATTCTAAAAGCATTGCTCAAAACTATGGGTTTATCACATTTAATATAACAACACTATGTAGATAATATAAAATGCCTTTAATAACCGAATAAGATTACAATGTATATGGTACATCATATCAAATATGATTGGCTTGTGTGCATACTACTTTCAATCTCCCACTTGCACTAAAGCCAATCGTCATGGTATTTAATACCCTTCTTCTCTAAGTGACGATCATCCTGCCATTTTGATAAAGCTTCAGTAAATGGATATGCAATGTTGTTCTTGAGAGTCCACTATCTCTATAGTGACTTTTATTCTTTCAATGATTCCTCTAATTAAATGAAAGTGTCGCAACACATGTTTGAATCCAAGATGAGACTTAGGAACTATTCCTAGTTCTGTGATGAACTTTTCATCCAAAGAATCAACTTACAGCTTCACTTACAGCTATATACTTTGTCTTTGTCACTAAATCAGCAACTCTTTGCTATTTTGGAACCTTTCCAATTCACTGCACCACCATTCAAGGTAACAATTTACCCTAAAGTGGATTTGTTATCGTCTTGGTCAGTCTGAAAAACTTGAGTCTGTTTAGCCCTCTAGTTTTAATTCAGACCTACCATGAATCATGATCACATCTTCAATATCGGTTAAGTACTTAAGATGTTTATCACTATCTTATAGTGATCTTCCCCAGAATATGACTGATCAACATCAGGCCTTGTATATTCATTGCATACATGATAGTAACTTATACGATCTCTCTTTAAATTGGAGACAATTTTATAGAGATTCACTCCATGGCTCATTATCATGAGACCTCTCTTGGAGTTTGCCATGCTAAACGCCTTTAGCATCAAATGAATATACGTTCATTGGGTCAAGCCAAACATCCTTTTAAACCTATCTATATAGATTTATATCCCCAATTTATAGGATGCTCCTCCCAAGTAATTCATGGAGGAATGTTTAGACAATTTTATCTTTACTGATTGTAGCATTGGTGTGTCATTCCTAATCAGTAATATATCAACATATAATACTATGAATGTCACAGTGCTCCACTGACCCTTTTGTACACACTAGGTTCATTTTCGTTTTTGATAAAATCAAACTCTTTTGATTGTCTCATTAAAATGAACGTTCCATCTTTGAGAAGCTTGCTTTAATCCATAAATGGATCATTGTAGCTTAAAACACGATATGCTTCAACCTTTGAAACAAATTCCTCTGGCTGTATCATACATACATTCTCCTCAAGTCTTCATTGAGGAAGGACGTCTCCACATCCATTTTGCCAGATTTCGTAATAAGTTGCAATCACAAGCAAAATCCAAATGGACTTGAGCATTACTCGGTAATAAGGTTTTATTACAGTCAACTCCTTGATTTATTTGGAACCTTTTAAACATGTATGGTCTTATAGGTCTCCGCCTTGCCATTTGCCCTAGTCTTTCTCTTTAAAAACCCATTTACACCCTCTAGACACTATGCCTTTCGGTGGAGTAACCAGAGTATATACTTGGTTCTCATACATGGAGTCCATTTTGGATTTCATAGCCATCTGCCATTTCTATGAGTGTCTTCTACTCATAGTCTCATCGTATATAACTGGATCATCATCCTCTATGATGCGTACCTCATCATCATCCTCTATGATGAATCCGTATCTCCTACGTATCTTCGGTACTCTTCCAGATTTATGATTCGGTTGTGGTAAATAGGTCTATCTACAAGTTCCTCAGTTTGACTTGTAGTACTTTGTGGTTCTTGAACTCCTTCAAGATCTATTACCCTCCCACTAGCTCCTTCAATAATAAACATCTTTATCCAAGAAGGCAGCGTATAGGATTATAGTAATAATGCCCTAAACTTTCTTTAGGATATCCACAACTCTGCACTTGTCAAATTTTGTCCCAAACTTATGTTTTGAAATCTTTTCACATAAGTTGGACAACCCCTTATCTTAATATACTTAAGACTAGCAATCCTCCATATCCATAACTTTTATAGAGTCTTGGGGCCGAATTTTGAGGTTACCTTATTTTGTAGATATGCAGCCGTTTCTAGGGCATAACCCCAGAAGGATACTGGAATGTCGGTAAAAATCATATTGGACCGCACCATGTTCTACATGGTACAATTTTCCTTTTTAGATACACCAATCAATTATTGTGTATCACGAAACGTCCATTATGAGAAAAATACCATTTTGAGATGATCTAGAAACTCATTGCATAAGTATTCCTTCATCGATCTGATCAAAGAATCTTAATACTTTGTCAATTTGTTTCATTTTTGAATTCTTTGAACCTTTCAAATTATTCAAACTTGTATTTCATCAAATACATATATTCAACTCTTTGAATGATCATCTCCTTTTCTTTTACTAGTTTGTTCAATTTGCAAAATTATTTTTCATGTAAGTCAAGTTTACAAAGTCCATCAAATGATCTTCCAGTTTCAAACAAAACATTATCATTATAAATAGAACAACAATTGTTCTTAAATATAATACCAGAACCTTCCTTGTCCAGCAACGGAAGTAATAATGTTTCTTAAGAGAACTGGAACATAATAACAACTTATTAACTTACAGACTTGCCCATAGGCAACGCTAAACTATAAGTTCCTACGGCTAATGTAGCAACCATTACTCCATTCTCCGCACGTAAGATTACTTACTCTTTGTTTAGCTTTCTACTTCTGCTTAGTCTCTGTATTGGATTGCATACGTGAGAACTATAGCCGGTATCCAATACCCAAGTAGAACCTTGACTTACAGAAAGATTTATTTCAATGATGAACAAACCTATATCTGTAACCGAAGCTTCACTAAGCTTCTTCTGGTTAGCCTCTGCAAGATGCTCCTTACAGTTTCCTTTCCAATGTCCAGGCTTATTGCAGTGGAAGCAAACCCCTTTGCTATCTGCATCAGTTTTGTTCTTAGTGTCCTTAGTTATTGCCTTTCCTTATACCTTCTTTGAATTATTCTTCTTTTAAGAAGATCCTTTGGCCCTCTTCCGCTTCCTGGAAGAATCATCTACCAGTAAGACTTGGTCTTTCTTGGTTGGAAAGTGACTCTTTACAATTTTCAACGTGTTTAAGCAACTCATGCAGGTTGACATATAGCTTGTTCACGTGAAAAATTCACAACAAATTGTGAGAAAGAGTCCGGGAGTGATTGAAAGATCAAATCTTGGATCAACTCTTCATCCAATACAAAATCCAGTTATCCCAATTATTCAATCAGATTGATCATTTTTAGGATATTTGTCTATACTATAGTGCCATCGGTTATTCTAGATTGGAAGAGCTCTTTAGATATCTAATATCTAGTAGTCCTACTTTCCTCACCATTCAACTCCTTGAAGGTGCAGGAGTACAGCCATAGTTTCATGCTGACGCTGAAGCTCGTTACTCATGGATGCGAGCATGATGCATTGAGCCAACTGTGCATCATCTTGCCACTTTCTAAAAGTAGCAATCTCTTCCTCAGAGGCATTGTCTGCAACTATTGCAGGGATAGGCATATTAAGGATATAAGATAGCTTTTCAGCCTTGAGAATTATTCTCAAATTCCTTAACCAGTCCGTGTAATTCGGTCCGGTTAATTAGCATCTAATATGCTACGCAGTGATAGTGAATTAGACATTGTAAAATTCTGTAAAATGAATTTGTAATTTAATAACATTTTAGCATACATTCATTTAATTAATTACCAAAATAAATTAGGTCTTTATTTTAAATTGGTATCTTTCACTTTTTCATCAAACTATATTACCCTCAATATATATAGTTCGGCAAATCTAATTAAAGATTTACTAGTGAGAATAAGGATCCCATTTCAAATGTATATGGCCTTGTGTGACACAACAAACTATATATAAATAAATAGGTAGACAACTATTGTCAATTACATCACTATGTAATTCCTTGTATTTTGCCTCTTAGATTATTTTGATCAAGTGTGACACATCCGAATCAAAATTATTTAAGTTAAGTCCAACCTAGCACTTCCATATATTCGAAAGAAAAACATTGTCCTTGTGCGACACAACAAAACAACATCGTTCAGTCTGTTTATAAGCATCAAATGTGATAAAGCAACATCTTAAATATTTAATACTTGCCTTGTGTGACACAAAAACTCATATTAAATATTTAATACTCTATCGCTTTACCATGCTAGAAGGCGACGTTCGATATTCCAAATATCTTTGAACGCTTAGGACTTAATATAATTTATTTGAGGGGTTTGTTATTATTTGTCTCATCTTGTTTAGCGCGCATGCACATATATATATAAAATACGCGTCATATTATTTTACATGCGAAGCATGTTGGATAATATAATATATATGTATATATATATATATATATATAAATAGTAAGCATGCACATATAGAATACTATATTCTACCCGGATTGATTATGGACTTTTATTCTAGTTTGGTTCACTAGAGCCACCAAGTGAACCAAAAGGTCAAACCTAGGGTGCAAGAATTAAATTTAAATATAACTATTACATTTAAACTCGGGCTCCATTACAAACGGGTCTTCAACCGCTCCTTACTTCTTTGTTTCCAATTCTTCAAAATTAATTCTAACTAGTTCTATTACGAAAACTATTTACAATAAATAGAAACCTTGATCAGCAGTCAAGGGGAATTACACAGGACGGAGATAGAATTTACCTTAAGAAAAAATTAGAGAAGACGAGGTACGCAGACCTCATTTATAAAACCCATACAATCAAGCATCCGCTAAAATAAATCCAATCACACATTGGTCAATAATCTATAATCAATACCTATTTATTATCATACATATCTCTATATGTATCAATAAATAACATTCATCCCATGAATAATAAAACCATTCCATATATGCATTGATATCATTTAATGGGCAATATTAGTTAGTATAAAATCTAATTTCAACTCCAATTTGTTATCATGAAATCCAATTTGAATTAAAATAAACTTCTTTATTTTAATCATATTCCAAATCAAAATAAACTCTTTTATTTTAATTTATCCAATTTTGAATAAAAAATAAACTTCTTTATTTTTAATCAAATTCCAAATCAAAATAAACTCCTTTATTTTAATTTACAAAAAAAAAATTAATAATTTTACACAAATAATTATGCCCAATTAAATTGTTCTAAACACATATCAATGTATATACAGAATCAAAACAATTAATAATTCGCATAAAGTTTGGCTCTGATACCACTGTAAGGTTTGTATAACGCGAACATGCAATCAAATTACATAAATAAAGCGGAAGCGCGATAAAATCAGATTTTAAAATTTTATACAAACCATCACCATGATCTTTCTTTATGCACAATTATTAATTAAATGAAAGAGATGGAGAATAAGAATTATACCCTTGTAGAATTCTAGCTTCCTCAGGTACAAGTTCACCCCCAATTCCTTTGCATTCTCCTTGAATTCCACCGATTAAATTCCTTCCTTTGATCAACGTTAGCCACCCAAGTGTTTGGCCTCTAGAGGTGATCCACCAAGGAATAATACTTGTTCAAGAAGATGGGTGTTGTCAAAACACTAGTTTCTATCTCTATAGAAATTGTAAGTACTCTCCACAATTCTTATGCAAGAGTGTGTAACCCTAATCTATGATAAGACTTCTCTTATTTATAGATGTAGGAAATCCCTTCCCTAAACTATTTAGGATTAGGGTTTCTATTCTAATTAAACTCCTTTAATTAAATTAAACTCCTAATCCAATTAGGAATTCATGTGAGAGTACTTCTATTAATTAATTCCCAATCCCTATTAGGAATTAAATAATAGTAATAGTAATAATAATAATAAGACTCCTCTTATTAATTTATATTTAAATTTCTCAAATATTAAATAATAAATATTAAGCTATTTAATTTATTCTATTTCCATAGATTAAATTAAATACACTTAACTTATTATTACAATTATGCCATTTACTTCTTAAATAAATATTTTCCTTTTGCGATGTGACCCTTTAAGTTCTCCATATTAAACCGGTTGTAAATACATCAATTAGAACAATTCTAATCTTATTTAAATAAATAAATTAAACTATTTAATTCATTTAAATAAATAATATTTATTCTACAATAAGGGTAAGCCCCCTTAGCGATCAACGACTTTGCAGATAATATAGATTTCAACATTAATCATAAAAGAACCTTTCAGTGCATAGTTACCGTACAATTAAATCCTTCTACCATACAATGTCCCAATTAAATATAAGACATGGAATTACTGTCAAGTCTTATTTTATTTAATTATATGTATTTTGATTCTCAAATGCACAACTCTAAATAATGCAAATTAGAAACTCTTTTCTAATTTCATTCTGCCTTGGCCAAGGACTACTGAGTTGTCATTTATCGAATCACATAGGATATTCACATCTTTTACTAGACGTGGTAGATTCTTTGTTGATCATTCACCTATCTCCATGTACAACTTATTATACCTAATCATACCCTTTGTTATACCCTAAAGGTCTCAAGGGACATGTCAAAGTATAACTTATAATACACAAGATACTATGATGATCTCAAGTCCAAGGATCACTTATACTACTATCACTAGAGGAATTCCTATTGACAGGCGAGTAAAACTCCATTAGGTATTCCTTAGCGAGCCACGTTCAGTGAACTTATTCTCCAATAAGCACCTACATACTTGCTTTAATGTCTCCACACAAATGATTATGAGATCAATCATCCTCTTCTTAAAAGCAAGCAACGTATGTACTAATCTATCCGGATTCACTAACTCCCTTTTTAGTAATCCAATGATTAGGAACGATTTTAGTTTGTGAGCTATTTAGAATTTAGATCTCATTAGCATAATCACCATCATGATTCTAAAAGCATTGCTCAAAACTATAGGTTTATCACATTTAATATAACAACACTATGTAGATAATATAAAATGCCTTTAATAACCGAATAAGATTACAAAGAATATCAAATATGATTGGCTTGTGTGCATACTACTTTCACTACTTTCATATTAGCCTTCCCCGGGTGATATAGAATCTCACAATCATAGTCCTTGATTAATTCTAACCACCTCCTCTGCCTTATGTTCAACTCATTCTGTGTGAAGATATACTTCAGACTTTTATGGTCCGTGTATATCTTATATTTCTCCCCATATAAGTAATGCCTCCATATCTTTAAGGTAAAAACCACTACGGCGAATTCAAGGTCATGAGTAGGGTATCCCCTCTCATAATCCTTTAATTTTCGCGATGCGTACACAATAACCTTACCGTGCTGCATAAGCACACAACCCAGTCCTCTATACGACGCATCACTATAAACTATAAAATCTCCTGTATCATCTGGTAAAGATAACACAGACGCTTCACTGAGTCTTTTCTTCAAGTCCTGAAAACTCTCCTCACACTTCTCCGTCCATACATACTTTACTGTTTTCCTCGTCAAATTTGTCAACGGGGTAGCTATCTTTGAAAAATCTTGTATAAATCTTCGATAGTATCCAGCTAACCCTAAAAAACTATGCACTTCAGTCGGCGTCTTTGGCTACTCCTAATTCATCACCGCCTCCACCTTCGTTGGATCCACGGATATCCCATCCTTGTCGATCACATGTCCCAAAAACTTAATTTTTTCTAGCCAAAATTCACACTTCGTGAATTTCGCATATAACTTTTCCTTTCGTAGTGTTTCTAACACTAATCTTAGGTGTTCCGCATGATCCGCCTATGTCTTAGAATAGACCAGGATATCATTTATGAACACTACTACAAACTTATCTAGATATTGCTTGAACACTCTGTTCATCAGATCCATAAATACGGCAGACGCATTCGTCAACCCGAACGACATTACCAGAAACTCATAATGACCATAACGAGTTCTGAATGCTGTCTTTGGTACATCCTCTCCTCTCACCTTCAACTGGTGATACCCCATCCTTAAATCTATCTTAGAAATGTATTTTTCCCCTTTCAACTGATCAAATAGATCGTCGATGTTGGGCAACAGATACTTATTCTTAATCGTTACTTTGTTCAACTCCCTATAGTCGATACAAAGTCTTAATGATCCATCGTTCTTCTCAACAAATAACACTGGTGCTCCCCATGGAGACACACTTGGTTGAATATATTTTTTATCCATTAACTCCTGCAATTGAATCATTAATTCTTTCATCTCTACCGGCGCCATCCTATATGGTGCCCTTAAAACCGGTGCCGTTCCCGGCACTACGTCTATAACAAATTATATCTCCCTATCTGGTAGAAGGCCTGGCAACTCGTCGGGAAATACATCTGTAAATTCTTGCACGATAGGTATCTGTCCCATTTCTGCTCCCACTTGCTGGGTATGAACAACGTGGCACATATAACGTTCGTATCATTTTCTTAATAACTTCCAAACTTGCATCATCGATAGACAACAAGAACGTCCCAGCGATTTACTACCGTAGAACACTACCTTAGACTGCTTCGAAGTCTTAAGCTTTACACTTTTCTTCTGATAATCTATCATTGCCCCGTGGTTAAACAACAATTCATTCCCAGTATCATGTCGAATTCTCCCAGTTTGATCGGAATTAAATCTACCGATAACTTATGTCCTCTAATCTCGACGTAATAATTTCTATTAATATGCTCGACAAGGATTACTTCTTTATTCGCAACCTTTATATTTAGGGGAGACTCTATTTTCTTTAGAGGTAAGCTTAAACATCTAGCAAATTCACTAGATATGAAAGAACAGGTCACACCCGAATCAAACAATGCATAAGCATTAATATTATTGATTGGGATTATACCTGAGACTATGTCTTCGGATGCCATTGCAACTTGGACCGTCATGTTGAAGGTTCGGGCCGTTGGTCTACTCGGTGGAGCTAGACCATTAATGGTTAACTTGCCATTGCTACCCCCTTTACTGCTGTCCGACCCCTTCTTCGGGCAATTCTTCGCCATGTGGTCTGCCGATCCGTAGACGAAACATCCACTGCTTTTCTTCGGGTTAGGGCAGTTAGGAGAGATGTGTCCCTCCTGGCCTCACTTGTAGCATACTACCTTCCCCTTTAAACAGACTCCTAAATGAGTCTTCCCACAATTCTTACATGGTTCGACCCTTTTCTTCGGGTCTCCCCGCTTTGCCCCAGTAGTCCCAAGATTGTTCCACTTCCGCTTCTTCCTTCCTCCACTTGCACTAGCTCCCTTAACTCTGCTTCCTCCTTTATTTTGATTCTTGTTCCTCTTTTCCTCATTGTAGAGGCTTATTGACTCACTTCTCCCTTCGGCTATTATAGCCTTTCTAAAATTGTTCTAAAAGAATTACTCTAGAATACTGAAATCCTATTATAGAGCCAGGGCCTTAGTCCTTGCTCGAACCTCCTAGCATTTCTCTCCTCTATGTCCACCTGGTGTGGAGCAAACTTAGCCAGTTCATTGAACCTGGCAGCATATTGGGGAACTGTCATCTCTCCCTGTTTTAGTTCTAGAAACCGCACCTCCATACGGCTTTGCATGCTGCTGGGAAAGTAGTTCTAGAAGAAAATCTCCTTGAACTTATCCCACACAATAACTCCCTCCCCAGCCCTATTTTGGTTGGCTTCCCACCAGAAATTGGCTTCTCCCTTTAACATATAGGTAGCAAAAGCGGTCTTTTGCTCCTCTCCAACTCGGGCGATTATGAACTCCTTCTCAATTTTCTTTACCCAAGATTGAGCCTCTATAGGCTCGGTGGTTCCCCTAAATTCGGTAGGTCCCACACTCTTCAAATCCTTAAAACTGGCAACCTGCCCAGCTGAAGGATTTACGGGTACATCAACGGGGCTTCTATTGAAGGCCCCTATTAGTTGGTCTATAAAGTGTTGCATGGGATCTGCCTGATCCCCATGCTCGTTCTCATTACGAGATTCTACTTCCTGAATTCTTTGTCTTCTTTTTGGCGGCATTTTCTGTTAAATAATAAAATTATATTATTATTATTATCTTAGAATATTTTTATTTAATGTTAACACATAACCATAACAAAGCACATTTAATAAGTTTTCTTATATTAATGTGCTTCTTAGTTCTTACATCTTCATCACATAACTTCTACTATTTACATCTCTATCCCACTATTACTTACAAAAAATGGGATTCATATACTTGTCCACAACTTATACTAACATTGGGACTTACAAAAGATATCCCGCTATGTATACAAAAGCTGAGATTCACATCATTACAAAGATATATATATACACATCGTCTATATACTAGACTAGACCTCGCCTAATGGCGTCGGCGTACTCATCGTCGGCAATATCGATCACAAGATCTCTACTGAGAGTGTGCCTCGTCTGCCCTATTTCCACTGGATGGTAGGCAATCCTCCGCTGATACCTACCATGCGAACTTCAAAATGCATAGGTCATTCGGTCTATCTTCACCATTTTTGTCCTTAACTCTCCCTCGAGCCCTTGGACCTGGTCCTCGGCTCTCACACTGTCATCTATCTCTGCCTCCCAGTAAGACTCCACTGTCTGTTTCTCAGACCAAACATTCTCTAACTATGCCTCTAAGGCACTAACCTTATTCTGCAGCTCAACATTCCTATCGATCACTGCCATAAACAACTGTTGCATATCTGCCGAGTCTTCCATCCCCTCTTCTAATGCTGATGATACAACCTCAGACACTGTGTCGCCCAACTCCTTATGCTCAAAGGATTCCTCCTCAGCTGAAGGATTCTCCTCTGGATCTTCCTCCGCAGGTACAACTTCAGTTGCTGCAAGCCCTAGCATACCCGCAGTTGCTAGCCCTGCTAACCTACTAGTCACACTAGCTGGCAGCCCTACATCCTCATCGAATTCCTCCCAGTACTCGGACAGATCCTGATCAGAATTAATGTCTATGTCCGGATCACTCTCTAATGGCACCGCTGGCACTGGCTCGGGTGCTAGCTGTGGTAGAGCGATTAGCACCTCGCTCACTACATGAACGTCTTTATAGTCTGGTTCTGCTCCTGACATCTACAATAAAAAAAATTAATATCTTAATTAGTACATAGCAAAAAATATATTTATTATCACATAACATATATAGTTTATTTTAAGCTTTAGTTTTTATTTCTTTTGATGAATTCTTTAATCCATCATTTAGAAACTTTATTTGAGTTTATTTACTTACTGACTTCTTCTAACTTCTCTAAGGCTATATCCTAAGGCTTTTCCCCCACCTAAGATTTATAACCTACAACTTTGATACCAACCTGTGATGTCCTCAAATCCGGGTACCTTGAAGCCCTTGATATGGGTACTAAATCATCACACGCATCTAAGTACGTAATCTTAATAATACGAATGTAATTACTATATTATTACGAACATATCCGTTCCATACCCAGGTTCTAAAACCATTACATGTTCAAAACATAATAATATTATCTATTACATAATGATACTATGCTATTACATAATCTTCTATTCATTCATCTTTTTCTTTCCCATGTCCTTACTAGATCCTTCAATCTGTTCTGGCTTAGCTGAAAGTTATTTAATTCAAAGCAAGGATGAACATTCTATAGCTCAGCAAGTAGAACAATTAAACAACAACAAAATCAGGAATCATGATATTTAACTTTAACAACTGAACAATAGTTGAAGACATTCTGAATAAACTGGAATATAATACTTTTCTTTCGCTTTAAAACATTTTATTTTGAAATGAAGCCAACATTTATATAGAGTGGTCAAAAGACCATAACTTTTTCTTTACTTTCTTTTAAAAAGGTTTGACAATGCTTTCAACTGTAAACCGTCTTCACTTACGAGTACATCTAGGGTATCAACCTATTAGTACCCTATGTTGATCAACACTACTTTTAAACGACATTGCGTTTGCTTTGACACCTTGTGTGTCAGCCGAAACATTCGACCAAATACTTTTGCCCTAATATAGGGTTGTTCATTCTCAGACTTACCTTTAAATCCACACCAATACAAGTTGGTTTGGAAAGCGCTATTTAACATTAATAATATTTCAAAGATTTAATAACAAATCGATAAAACATTTTAACAATCGTCTAGCCGAAATAAATGGCATTGACACATTTCTCAAGAAGTTCACGCATATTTAAACTTTGAAGCTTTTAACAGTTTATGTTATAGCATAACTAGAAATCAGGTACAAATACTAGAAGATTTGCACAAGAATGGAATTCACACAATTTTGAAAGCATTGTGGAATTTTAGACTTATTTACATCACATAACATTCATAAGACAATAATCAAATGAAGTTAGAAAACTTGCCTTAAACGTCTTCTAAGAGTTTACGCTAATTCACCTTTCAATAGCCTACACAATTAAGTTTACATTCACATATGAATTAGACACATAATTAACGCCAAATATTGGTTTACATTAACCTTTACCCATATTTAATAATGTTCCCTGTCATTAGAAACTTAGTATTTAACTTTGTGTTGAGTTAAATCTATACTAGCAATTTACGTGAAAGTAGAGTTGTTGATCCCACGAGGAGCGAATAATAACCTAAATGATTCTAAATACCAATGATGCATCAATTAATTTAATCTAGATAATTTCAATATCAAATGAGTGAATTAACTAAATGATCAACTACTGAAATATTAAATCAATGAATAAAAAGGTTAAAGAGTCAATTTTCCCCGATAAATCATTTAGATAACACTATCATTCTTTTATTAAATCGATTAATCAGAATTGTTAACGAAAAATCACTAATAATTAATATAACCCCCTTCCGAATAGTTATAAAGCATACATATTATTATTATCAATTTTTCTATATTTCTATGAGAAACAATAATAATAAATTCATTAAGAATCATTTTCCACCTGTTGCTTGCGGTATTCAGGTATATTCCTATCCTGTTTACAAATTAGTATTCAACCATAAGAAGAATTACTAATCACAAGTTATTATATCCAGACCTTAATTTAGATTTCATTGTCAAAATCCATCTAAACCCATCTAATAATTGTTGATCAGACAATTATACCAAAACAAACAAGATATAATAAACAATTCAATCCATAATCAATTTAATTAAAAGAAATAATAAATATTAACTAAAATCATTATCGGGTTCCATTGAATCCTTAACTACGGAATTTAGTTTATAATGAAAGTGAAAAACATCAATGATTTATCAAAAGCCATTCTAGATTGCAAAATAAAGTAATAAAATAGAAGAAATAAACTCTGTCGAATCCGATCTTCACTCCTAAGCTTCAGTTCTCCTTTGGAATAATGTTCTGATGAAACCCTTATTTTCTTTAAGTTATTTCTACTAAAATGAATCCCTCTAAAATAAAGAATGAATCCTATATTTATTAATCTTCTACTAACTACTGATAAGATCTAACCCATAAAAGATTAGTGTAAAATAACATCAGATCCTTAGCCAAAAGAAATCAAATCCACCGGGCGCGTGGTTACACGCGTAGGCCAATTTCCGCGTTGAGCGTCGCAACCCTTGAATTCATGTGCCGCGGCTCTTGCCTTTGTAATTCCCAGCATCGCGGCGCAAGCTTTGAATGTCGCGGCCCATGTTCTTTAGACAGCGCGCCTCGGTCCTTGCTTGTGCAAGCCGCTGAAAGTAGTATGCACACAAGCCAATTATATTTGATATGATGTAACATATACTTTGTAATCTTAGTCATTTATTAATAAAAATATTAAAGATATTTTACTTTATCTACAAGGTGTTGTTATATAATATGTGATAAACCCATGGTTTAAACTAATGCTTTTAGAATCATGATGATGATCATGCTAATGAGATCTAAATTCTTAGAAAACTTAAAACTAAAATCGATCCTAATCGTTGGATTACTAAAAAGGGGATTAGTGAATCCAGATAGATTAGTACATACGTTGCTTACTCTTAGAAAGAGGATGATTGACCTCATAATCATTTGTGTGGAGACACTAAAACAAGTATGTAGGTGCTTATTGGAGAATAAGTTCACTGAATGTGGCTCGCTAAGGAATACCTAATGGAGTTTTACTCTCTTGTTAATAGGAATTCCTCAAGTGATAGTAGTACAAGTGATCATTGGACTTGAGATCATTATAGTATCTTGTGTATGATGAGTTATACTTTGACATATCTGTAACGAATACAATTTTTTTTGTGATTGAAAAAAAATATTTATTGAATTATATAAATATTTTTATTAATTTATTGAGCTAAATAAATAATTTATTAAGTTTTGTAGAATGGGTATATGTTAAGTTTAATAATGTTAAATGTTATTTGAATGTGATTTGTTATGTTTATTCTAATTTAATTTAATAATTAAATTAGATGATGAAAAGGTTTATTTGAATAAATGATTTGTTTGAATAATATAATTCAATTGGTGTTATTGTTATTGGTGAAATAGAATTATTAATTAATTAGTAAGGTTTAATTGAATTTATTTAATAATAAGTTTAATTAAATTAGAAGTGTGACATTTAAAACTATATGTTATAATGATTTATTAAAATAAATGAGAAAGTGTTTAATTTACTTTTACCAAACAAGGCCTTATTACCTTTGTTTGGAAATAATGGGTTATTTTAATTTTGTTTTACCAAACAAGGCCTTAAGACCTTTAGTTAGAATAATAGATTATTTTAATTTGTATTTGCCAAACAAGCCTTATGGCTTTTTGAATTATGTAACTGATAGATTAATATCATACGTTATTATTTTATTAAATCATCAGTTTTTATTCTTGTTTCATCAGTTTTATTTTTTTTTAAAAACTACGTCAGTTGTAAAAGAAAAGAAAGAAGAGAAAGAACAGAGTTCAAAGAGAAAATAGAAATACAGAGAAATACAGAGAAAATAAGAGAGAGCTTGAGAGTTGTGAGAAGAGAGAATTGAGAAAAATAGTTTGGGTATTGGAGGAAGATATTCAAACCAAAGGAGGTTAACCTTATTAATCAAAGCAAATAGAAGGTATAAACTCTTTACTGTATTTTATTTTTAGTTCTTTGTATATTATTTACTTGCTTAAAACATGAATTACTTGGTGTAATTGGTAGTAATCATGTGTTAGATGATTATATGATGATTAATAGTCAATGTAGAGGTATTAATTCATGACACCATGCTTTAGAATTGAGTTCTTAGTTTTACAGAGCTTTATTTCATGTATGGTTTATGTGTATGAAAATTGATGCTTTAATTGGTTATTAATTGGTAAGTTAATAATTGCTTATGGTTATATGATGAAAAACAAGAATAATGCAAGAAGAATGGTTTTAATTAGTTGAACAATGAATTACAGAGCTTGATTTCATGAAAATAGCCAAAACTTGAATAGATTGTTTAACAGTGAAATTCTTGGGTTTAAATTGGTTGTTTATGTGATATAATGATTAAAATGTTTAGAAAACATGTTGGGTAATTGTTTTCTAGCATATTTGATGTCTGGGTATATTTAATTTGTGTATTGGATGGTAGAATGCGGAAAATTTGGCCAAATTTGGCCTAAGTTTTCACTGTTCGCGAACTGGAGGAGACGACTGTCGGGTAATCCTAGTTTTATATAATGGGATAGAATAATGATGTAATCCTAGAACTTTATGATGTCAGGATAGATGATGTAAATAACTATGACGTTATTTTTATTATGTTTTAAAGTAGTAAATGAATAAAATGCGAAAATTTATCAGATGTGCTATGTGTTAAGTGTTGTTATAAATGTTTAAGTTAAGACTTAAATGTTTAAGTTAAGACTTAAATGTTTAAGTAATTGAATAATAATCTAATAGCGCGAATTCTTAACAGTAAGATGCCGCCAAGAAGACAAAACCGTCAACAAACCCCTGAGGGATCTACCAACAACAACGAAGAAGCCAACGCTAATCCGATGCAGCAGCTGATAAATTTGTTAACGAGAGCCTTTGCGAATCAACCCCACGCTCAGGCTACGACTTTTAAAGACTTCAAGGCTATCGGACCTCCGGAATATCACGGCTCTATGAATCCAATTGAAGCCCAAACTTGGGTCATGGAGATGGAGAAGGTGTTTGATGTCGCTAGGGTCAACGAGGACCAGAAGACGGCATTTGCAACATTTATGCTAAAATCAGAAGCAAGCTACTGGTGGCAAGCAAATAAGACTCGAGGTGGCCAAGGGATTATTCCATGGGAGCGATTTAAGGAAATATTTTTCGAGACTTATTTTCCGGCAAGCGCCCAGAACCAAATGGAAGTACAGTTTCTAGAGCTGAAGCAAGGTACCATGACGGTACCTGAGTATGCAGCAAAATTCAATGAGCTGGCGAGGTTTGCGCCATATCAGGTCAACACGGATGAGCGGAAGGCTAGAAGGTTTGAACAGGGATTGAAGCCCTAGTTATATAGTCGAGTTTCATTGTTTCAACTGAACTCATTTGCGGCAGTGTTAGAAAAGGCGATTATCGCTGAAGGAGGCAGTGATGCTCTGTCCAAGTACAATCAGGAGCAGAAGAAAAAGAAGAATGAGAATGAAAACAAAGCAAGTGGTAGCCATGGGGGCAATAATCAGAAGAGGAAGTGGAGTGATAGTAACTCTGCGGGAAGTCAGTAGGGTAATCAGAAAAAGAAGTTAGAGGCATGCAGTAACTGCGGAAAGAGCCATGTGGGTGTTTGTTTGAAGGGTAATAGGGTATGCTTTAACTGCGGCCAGGAGGGACCGAATTGCCCTAATCCGAAGAAGGGTGCATGTTTCACCTGCGGGTCGAAGGATCACTTTGCCCGGGACTGCCCTAAGAAAACAACTACAGGTGGAGCCAGTGCAGGAAAAGGAAATAGTGGTGGTGGCAATTTGACCATCACAGGACCGACACAGCCCAATCGACCTACCGCTCGAACATTCAACATGACGGTGCAGGATGCTGTGCAGTCAAAGGATGTAGTGTCAGGTATCATTCCAGTCATTAATGTTAATGCTTATGTATTGTTTGACTCGGGTGCTACTTGCTCGTTTATATACGATGATTTTGCTAAGAAATTAGAGTTACCTCAGGAAGAATTAGATTACCCCATGAGTATAGAAATTGCGAATAGGGAAGTGATTCCTGTTAAGTTTGTCCACAAAAACTGTCAGTTAGATATTAAAGGTCATGTGATGACAGTAAACTTAATCCCAATTCGTCTTGAGGAGTTTGACGTCATTCTGGGAATGGATTGGTTGTTCAACCATGGGGCAGTTATTGACTGTCAAAAGAAGTGTGTAAATTTTAAGACTCCGTCGAAGGTAGTATTTTATGGCAGCAAGTCGCCTAGACAAATGAGTTGTCTGACGATGGTGCAGGCCAGGAAGATGTTGAGACAAGGATGTGTAGGATATCTAGCCTACATAGTCGATACCCGAAAGGTGAGTGCGAAGCTGGAAGAGATACCAGTAGTTAGGGATTTTGTAGACGTGTTTCCTGAAGATTTGCCAGGATTACCGCCAGATAGAGAAATCGAGTTTGTAATTGATCTAGCACCGGGTACAGTCCCTATATCAAAAGCTCCGTACCGAATGGCTCCGGTAGAAATGAAGGAGTTGATGGTGCAATTACAGGAGTTGCTGGATAAAAAGTATATTCAACCGAGTGTTTCGCCATGGGGAGCGCCGGTGTTATTTGTCAAGAAGAAGGACGGATCAATGCGTCTTTACATTGATTATAGGGAGTTAAACAAGGTCACGATTAAAAACAAGTATCCGTTGCCAAGGATCGATGACCTGTTTGACCAGCTGAAGGTTGCGAGATATTTTTCAGAGATAGATCTGCGAAGTGGATACCATCAACTAAAGGTGAGGAAGGAAGACATACCAAAGACGGCATTTCGAACTAGATATGGTCACTATGAGTTTTTGGTTATGTCATTTGGTTTAACAAACGCACCTGCAGCATTTATGGATTTAATGAACAGAGTATTCAAACCATTTCTGGATAAGTTTGTAGTGGTATTCATAGATGACATTTTGGTTTACTCCAAAACTCAAGAAGAACATGTGGAACATTTGAGGGTGACATTGGAGGCGTTAAGGAAGGAGAAATTGTATGCAAAATTTTTGAAGTGCAAATTTTGGTTGGAGCGTGTTCAATTTCTTGGACATGTGATTGATAAAGACGGGATTTCGGTGGATCCAGCGAAAGTCGAGGCTGTAATGAACTGGGATCAACCGAAGACACCGTCAGAAGTGAGGAGTTTCCTAGGTTTGGCAGGATATTACAGGCGTTTTATTCAAGATTTCTCCAGGATTGCCACTCCGTTAACGAATCTAACAAGAAAATCAGTGAAGTTTGTTTTGACGGGGAAGTGCGAAGAGAGTTTCCAAGAACTAAAGAAGAGACTAAGTTCGACACCTGTGTTGTCTTTACCAGATGATACAGGAAATTTTGTGGTATTTAGCGACGCATCGCATAAAGGACTTGGTTGTGTGTTGATGCAGAATGGTAAGGTTATTGCATATGTATCGCGCCAACTAAAAGACTATGAAAAAGGCTATCCGACCCATGATTTGGAGTTAGCAGCTGTGGTGTTTGCTCTGAAAATCTGGAGGCACTATCTCTATGGAGAGAAGTGTGAAATATATATACAGACCATAAAAGTCTGAAGTATATTTTTACACATAAGGATTTGAATATGCGGCAGAGGAGATGGATAGAATTGATCAAAGACTATGACTGTGAAATTCTATACCATCCAGGGAAGGCTAACGTGGTTGCTGACGCTTTGAGTAGAAAGGGTTGAGAGAAACTACTTTTGTTAACTGATCAGGAGAAGCTCGTAGCGGAAATGGTTAAATTGGAGCTAGAGGTGAAGTGTCTGCTAGAGTCTAATGAAAAATTATTCCAGATGGAAACCCAACCAACTTTGGTAGAGAAGGTGAAGGAAGCGCAACTTCACGATGAGGAATGTGATAAAATACGGCAAAGAGTGCTTAAGGGAGAAGAGCTTAAATACAAAATTGACACCGAAGGAATGTTGAGATTTCAGGGCAGAATCTGGGTTCCGTCAGTGCCAGAGATCAGAGAAGAGATTTTGAACGAAGCTCACAGTTCAAAATTTTTGATTCACCCGGGTAGCACAAAAATGTACCAGGATCTTCGACAACATTTTTGGTGGCCAAACATGAAAAGAGAGGTTGTTGAGTGTGTTGCGACGTGTCTCACTTGTCAGAGAGTTAAAGCGGAGCATCAACGACCAAGTGGTTTGCTACAGCCCTTGGAGATACCAAAATGGAAGTGGGAGCATATCACAATGGATTTTGTGGTAGGGCTTCCAACTACTCAGAAGGGGTATGACGCAATATGGGTCATAGTTGACAGATTGACGAAATCAGCGCATTTCTTGCCGATTAAAATCAGATTTACTTTGGATCAGCTGGCGAAATTATATGTCAAGGAGATTATCTCAAGGCACGGTGTTCCAGTATCAATAGTGTCAGACAGAGATCCACGTTTCACCTCAAAATTTTGGAGGAGTCTGCAAGCTTGTTTGGGAATGCAGTTGAGAATGAGTACAGCCTACCATCCTCAAACCGATGGCCAAAGCGAAAGAACAATTCAAACGTTGGAGAATATGCTTCGAGCGTGCGTTATGGATTTTAAAGGCAACTGGGATGATCATTTACCTCTGGTCAAGTTTGCTTACAACAATAGTCATCACGCTAGTATCGGCATGCCGCCTTATGAAGCATTGCACGGAAGAAAATGCAGAACTCCGTTATGCTGGAATGAGGTTGGTGAACGACGACTACTGGGACCCGAGCTGGTACAACAAACTGCTGAAATTGTCAAGGTAATAAGAGCCAGACTGATAGCCGCTCAAGACAGACAAAAGAAGTATGCTGATCAACATCGACAAAATTGCGAATTTGAAGTCGGGAGCTTTGTGTTCCTCAAAGTATCTCCTTGGAAGGGAAAAATTAGATTTGGTAAAAAGGGTAAACTCAGTCTGCGATTTATTGGACCCTTCGAGGTGCTTAAACGGGTGGGTGAGGTAGCTTATGCGGTAGCTCTACCTCTTGAGTTAGGCCACATTCACAACGTTTTCCACATATCGGTGCTACGACCGTACAAGCCAGATTATAAACACGTAATCGAATATGAACCAATACAGTTTGAGAAAGATTTATCCTATGACGAGATACCTGTGCAGATAATGGACAGGAAAGAGCAAGTACTTAGAAATAAAGTGATACCTTCTGTTAAGGTAATCTGGAGAAACCACAGTGCTGAAGAAGCTACGTGGGAACTCGAAGAGGAAATGATGCAGAATTACCCTCAATTGTTTGTTTAATTTTTGTATTGCGTTGTGATTCTGGGGACAGAATCCTTGTAAGGAGGGGAGAATATAACGAACGAGATTAATTGCGTTGTGATTCTGGGGACAGAATCCTTTTAAGGAGGGAAAGATGTAACGAATGCAATTTTTTTTGTGATTGAATAAAAATATTTATTGAATTATATAAATATTTTTATTAATTTATTGAGCTAAATAAATAATTTATTAAGTTTTGTGGAATGGGTATATGTTAAGTTTAATAATGTTAAATGTTATTTGAATGTGATTTGTTATGTTTATTCTAATTTAATTTAATAATTAAATTAGATGATAAAAAGGTTTATTTGAATAAATGATTTATTTGAATAATATAATTCAATTGGTGTTTATTGTTATTGGTGAAATAGAATTATTAATTAATTAGTAAGGTTTAATTGAATTTATTTAATAATAAGTTTAATTAAATTAGAAGTGTGACATTTAAAACTGTATGTTATAATGATTTATTAAAATAAATGAGAAAGTGTTTAATTCAGTTTTACCAAACAAGGCCCTATGACCTTTGTTTGGAAATAATGGGTTATTTTAATTTTGTTTTACCAAACAAGGCCTTAAGACCTTTAGTTAGAATAATAGATTATTTTAATTTGTATTTGCCAAACAAGCCTTATGGCTTTTTGAATTATGTAACTGATAGATTAATATCATACGTTATTATTTTATTAAATCATCAGTTTTTATTCTTGTTTCATCAGTTTTATTTTTTTTTAAAAACTACGTCAGTTGTAAAAGAAAAGAAAGAAGAGAAAGAACAGAGTTCAAAGAGAAAAGAGAAATACATAGAAAACAAGAGAGAGCTTGAGAGTTGTGAGAAGAGAGAATTGAGAAAAATAGTTTGGGTATTGGAGGAAGAAATTCAAACCAAAGGAGGTTAACCTTATTAATCAAAGCAAATAGAAGGTATAAACTCTTTACTGTATTTTATTTTTAGTTCTCTGTATATTATTTACTTGCTTAAAACATGAATTACTTGGTGTAATTGGTAGTAATCATGTGTTAGATGATTATATGATGATTAATAGTCAATGTAGAGGTATTAATTCACGACACCATGCTTTAGAATTGAGTTCTTAGTTTAAAGAGCTTTATTTAATGTATGGTTTATGTGTATGAAAATTGATGCTTTAATTGGTTATTAATTGGTAAGTTAATAATTGCTTATGGTTATATGATGAAAAACAAGAATAATGCAAGAAGAATGGTTTTAATTGGTTGAACAATGAATTTACAGAGATTGATTTCATGAAAATGGTCAAAACTTGAATAGATTGTTTAACAATGTATTTCTTGGGTTTAAATTGGTTGTTTATGTGATAAAATGATTAAAATGTTTAGAAAACATGTTGGGTAATTGTTTTCTAGCATATTTGATGTCTGGGTATATTTAATTTGTGTATTGGATGGTAGAATTCGGAAAATTTGGCCAAATTTGGCCTAAGTTTTCACTGTTCGCGAACTGGAGGAGACGACTGCCGGGTGTCTCGCCCCGGCGAGAAAAATGAGTTGTTAAACTTCGCCCCGGCGAGAAATTTGTTAAGGAAAACCTCGCCCCGGCGAAGTCTCGCCCCGGCGAGATTTTCGTTTAGTAATTTTCCGCCCCGGCGAGAATCACTACTGAAAAAAAAAAAATTTATTTTGTTTTCTTTTCTTGGTAGTTGTGATATATTATTTTACGCAGGATTAAACTTAAATTAATGTGGTAAGTGAATATTAAGATGTTAATATGGATTCTAAATGATGTTTGATGATGATTAAATACTAGATAATATACCTTAACTTAAAGATAAGTTTTGAGTGTAACATTGTTGTAATAAAGCTTGTAGCTTCTGAAGTAGAGTTGATAATCAGTAGTTAATTGGAAAATTAAGGTGAGGATTGGAATATTAATGTACGTGAGTATTGAACTAATTGTTTTTGTTGCAATACAAACAGAATCTGTAGGTTGTTTATTATACGTGATTTGTAATTAGGAAAGCTATATACGAGGCAAGTTTCTGAACTCCATTATTATATTAAGCAAGTTATTCTTCCCTTTAACTTGTTAAATTATTCAAAGCAAGTTTATTTATATTGAACAAGTTTATTGACCTTAGCTTATTGATATTCAAGCAAGGTTACAATTATGTTACATACTTAAGCTTTATTCCAATCATTGCTTGATATTCAAATTTCGAGTATAGTCTCTATTAAACAAACTTTATTGTTGAATCGAATGTATTAGCGACTAGCAAACCCTTATTGATTCAGCTAGTCCTTAGTTGATGAGCGTTTCAAAGACTTAGAATATTTTCTATACTTGTTCCAAGCCAAGTTCCTTTTGGTACAGATTCAGACGATAAACTGAGATGAACAATACTTACGCGACAGCGTTAAAATGTTTGTGCACAACACATTGTACAAAGGGCTGATCTCCCTGAGTACGAGATGGAAGGTCCATAGTCTTTAAGACTGTTAAAGGTTACGGTAGAGATACCAGTTAACCTAGGACATAGTTCGAGGTCTTGTGACCCTCAGATAAAATTAATAAATCTTGAAATCCATTTTCCTTGAATCGAGCATTCTAACGAGCTTTCAGACGTTGATTCCTTATTGATTGAATTCAGAAAACTATTATTCCTCAGATGAAATTCATTTCATTTAAATATTATTGTTATCGTACTTGTGAGCAATTGTTTGCTCACTCTTGCACTAAACATTGCAGCTAAGCCAGAAAAGCAGGACGAGCCGTCCACGAGTAAAGGAAAGGGCAAGTTGCAGAAGTAGCTTAAAACTTGTTGTCTAATTGATGTTTTATGTAACAAGACTTGTTTAAAATTATGTTTTATTCCGCATTGATGTATTAAGGTTAAGATGACCTGGGATTTGATTGTTTTACAGTTAGGTGATGTAACCCATTTTGGGAAGATGTTTCTTTAAGTTTATTTAATTGTTCTTATTTATGGGTAGTTAGATGTGAATGAATGAGTTAGTGAACACCAAATCTGTGTGAATTAAGTACCCGGATTTTGGGGGTGTCACAATATCCCTTAAGACCTTTAGGGTATGATTTGGTATAATAAGTTATACATGGAGATAGGTGAATGAATAACAGAGAATCTACCACATCTAGTAAAAGATGTGAATGTCCTATGTGATTCGATAAATGACAACTCAGTAGTCCTTGACCAAGGCAAAATGAAATTAGAAAGGAGTTTCTAATTTGTATTATTTATAGTTGTGTATTTGGGAATCGAAATACATATAATTAAATAAAATAAGACTTGACAGTAATTTCATGTCTTATATTTAATTGGGACATTGTATGGTAGAAGGATTGAATTGTATGGTAACTATGCACTGAAAGGTTCTTTTATGATTAATGTTCAAATCTATATTATCTAGAAAGTCGTTGATCGCTAAGGGGGCTTACCCTTATTGTAGAATAAATGTTATTTATTTAAATGAATTAAATAGTTTAATTTATTTATTTAAATAAGATTAGAATTGTTCTAATTGATTTATTCACAACCGGTTTAATATGGAGAACCTAAAGGGTCACACCACAAAAGAAAAATATTTATTTAAAAAGTAAATGGCATAATTGTAATAATAAGTTAAGTGTATTTAATTTAGTCTATGAAGATAAAATATATTAAATAGCTTAATATTTATTATTTAATATTTTGGGAATCTTAAATATAAATTAATAAGAGGAGTCTTATTATTATTATTATTATTATTTAATTCCTAAAAGAGTTTGAGAATTAATTAATAAAAGTACTCTCATAAATTCCTAATTGGATTAGGAGTTTAATTAAGACAATTAACCTAATCCTAAATAGTTTAGGAGGGTTTTCTATATCTATAAATAAGAGGAGTCTTATTATAGATTAGGGTTACACACTTTTGCATTAGAATTGTGGAGAGTACTTGCAATTTCTATAGAGATAGAAACTAGAGTGTTGCCAACACCCATCTTCTTGAACAAATATTATTCCTTGGTGGATCACCTCTAGAGGCCAAACATTTGGGTAGCTAACATTGATCAAAGCGAATGAATTTAATCGGTGGAATTCAAGGAGAACGCGAAGGAATTGGAGTTGAACTTGTACTTGAGGAAGCTAGAATTCTACATGGATATAATTCTTATTCTCTATCTCTTTCATTTAATTGATAATTGAACACAAGGATAGATCATGGTGATGGCTTGTATAAAAATTTTAAAAATCCGTTTTATTGCGCTTCTGCTCTATTTATGTAATTTGATTGCATGCTTGCGTATTATACAAACCCAACAGTGGTATTAGAGCCAATCATTGTGTTAATTATTGATTTTTGTTGATTCCATGTATGAATTGATATGCGATTCGATCGGATTTTTTGGGCTGCTAAATTTTTCCTGATTCTGCGTCGCGGCCGCATTGCTTCCAGTTCATTCTGGGGCGCGGCCGCGCCCTAATCCAGAATCTCGTGTCTGGCCTTGCAGCGCGGCCGCGCCGCATCCCAGTTCATTATGGGCGCGGTCGCGCCACACCCTAGGAAATTTATTTTTTTTGGTTTTTCAATTAACATAAATGGTTTATTTAATTGATAAAAGTTTAAAATAAAGATGTTTATTTTATCTGGAATAGGATTCCAGATTGTTAAATTAAATGAGTTTAATTTTGATTTGGTTTTTGATTAAAATAAAAGAGTTTATTTTGTTTCAAAACTAAATATTAGCAAACTTTTTCCCATTAAATGATATTAATGCATATATGAAATGATTTTATTATTCATGTGATAAATGTTATTTATTGATGCATATGGAGATATGTATGATAATAAATAGGGATTGATTATGGACTATTGACCAATGTGTGATTGCATTTATTTTAGAGGATATTTGAATGAATGAGTTTAATAAATGGGGTCTGCGTACCTCGTCTTCTCTAGTTTTTCTTGATGTAAATTTTATCTTTCTCCTATGTACTTCCCCTTGACTGTTGATTAAGATTTCTATTCATTGTAAATAGTTTATGTAATAGGACTAGTTATAATTATTTTGAAGAATTGGAGACAAAGAAGCAAGGAGTGCTTGAAGACCCGTTTGTAATTGAGCCCGGGATTTAAATGTAATAGTTATATTTAAATTTAATTCTTGCACCCTAGGTTTGACCTTTTGGTTCACTTGGTGGCTCTAGTGAATAAAACTACAAATAAAAGTCCATAATCAATCCGGGTAGAATATAGTATTCTATATGTGCATGTTTACTATATATATATGTGTGTGTGTGTGTGCATGCGCGCTAAACAAGATGAGACAAATAATAACAAACCCCTCAAAGAAATCATATTAAGTCCTAAATGTTCAAAGATATTTGGAATATCGAACGTATCCTTCTAGCATGGTAAAGCGATAAAGTATTAAATATTTAATATGAGTTTGTTGTGTCACACAAGGCAAGTATTAAATATTTAAGATGTTGTTTTATCACATTTGATGCTTATTAAGGAATTGAACATTACTATTCTGTTGTGTCACACAAGGACGATATTTTTCTCTTCACATACATAGAAGTGCTAGGTTGGACTTAACTTGGATAATTTTGATTCCGATGTGTCACACTTGATCAAAATAGTGATGTAATTGATAATAGTTGACTACCTATTTATTTACACTTGATCAAAATAAGGCTATATACATTTGAAATGGGATCCTTATTCTCACTAGCAAATCTTTAATTAGATTTGCCGAACTATATATTGAGGGTAATATAGTTTGATGAAAATAGTGGGAGATACCAATTTAAATAAAGACCTAATTTATTTTGATGATTAATAAAATGAATGTATGCTAAAATGTTGTCTATTTCACATGCAAAATTTAAAAATGTCAAACTCACTATCACTGCGTAGCATACTTGATGCTAACAAACTGACCGGACTGAATTACACGGACTAGTTAAAGAATCAGAGAATTGTTCTCACTGCTGAAAAGATTTCTTATGTCCTAAATTCGCCAGTCCCTGCAACTGTTGCAGAAACAGCCTTTGAGGAAGAGATTACTACTTTTAGAAAGTGGCAAGATGATGCAATCTTGGCTCAATTCATCATGCTCACATCCATGAGTAATGAGCTTCAGCGTCAGCATGAAATTATGGATACGACTACTATATTGATGCACCTCAAGGAGTTGTATTGTGAGCAAAGTAGGACTGCTAGATATTAGATATCTAAGGAGCTCTTCCGATCTCGAATGACCGAGGACACTACCATTGAGACTCATGTCCTAAAGATGATCAATTTGATTGAACAACTTGGACAGCTAGGGTTCGTGATGGATGGGGAGTTAAGTCAAGATTTGATCTTGCAGTCACTCCCAGACACTTTTTTATAATTTGTTGTGAATTTTCACATGAATAAGTTGGACGTCAGCTTGCCTGAGTTACTTAACATGATGAAAACTGCTGAAGGTCACTTCTCATCCAACAAGAACCAAGTCTTACTGGTGGATGATTCTTCCAAGAAAAAGAAGAGGCCCAAGGTATATTCTGAAAAGAAGAAAAAGAAGAAGGCTAAGGGCAAGGCGAAAGGAAAGAATAATAAGAAAGCTGATCCAGATAGAAAAGAAATTTACTACCATTGCAATAAGCCAGGACACTAGAAGAGGAACTGCAAGCTGTATCTTGCGGACCAAAAGAAGCTTGGAGAAGAGTCGACTTTCGATCTAAGTTTGTTCATGATTGAAATTAATTTTTCTGAAAGTTAAAATTTTACTTGGGTATTAGATACCGGCTGTAGTTCTGACATATGTAACAATATGCAGGGACTAAGCAGAAGTAGAAAGTTGAACAAGGATGAAGTCGTCCAACGAGTGGGAAATTGAGCAAAGGTTGCTGTATTAGCTGTAGGAACTTATTATTTAGCACTGCCTATGGGAAAGTCCATTAGTTTAAATAATTGTTATTATGTTCCACAACACTCATTAGAAACATTATTTCAATTTCTGTATTGGATATGGATGGTTTTGATATTATAATAAAGAACAACAGTTGTTCTATTTATAATAAAAATGTTTTATATGGCGTTGACAATTTACTGAATGGACTTTATATACTTGACTTGCATGAAAATATATTTCAAATTGAACAAACTAAGAAAAGGAAAAGAGATGATGTTAATTATCTTTATGTGGCACTGTAGACTAGGTCATATCAATGAAACAAGATTAACCAAGTTGTATAAAGATGGGCTTTTACAGCTATCTGATTTCGAATCATATCTAACTTGTGAATCTTGTCTCATGGGTAAGATGACTAAATCTCCTTTTAGTGGAAAAGGAGAAAGAGTTACAGAGTTGTTAGCGTTAGTACACACAGACGTATGTGGACCTTTAACAACGAATACACGAGGAGGGTATTCTTATTTTGTCACTTTCACTGGTGATCATTCTAGATTTGGATATGTGTATTTAATGAAATACAAATCTGAATCATTTAAAAAGTTCAAAGAATTCATAAGTGAAATAGAGAGGCAAACTGGTAAGAGTATTAAGATTCTTCGATCGGATCGAGGAGAGGAATAATTAACCAATGAGTTTCTCAATTGTCTCAAAGAAAATGGTATAATCTCACAATGGACTCCACCAGGGATGCCACAGTTGAATGGTGTATCTGAAAGGAGAAATCGAACATTGTTGGACATGGTTCGTTGCATGATGAGTTTTACTGACCTTCTAGTATCCTTTTGGGGTTATGCCCTAGAAACGACTGCATATCTACTTAACAAGCTACCTACCAAATCCATCCCAAAGACCCCATATGAATTATGGACAGGGAGGAAACTAAATCTTAAGTATGTTAAGACTTGGGGTTGTCCAGTTTATGTCAAAAGGTTTGAATATTATAAGCTAAAGACTAGATCCGACAAGTGTAGATTTGTGGGATACCCTAAAGAAACTGTAGGGTATTATTTCTATCATCCTACTGATCAAAAAGTGTTTGTTGCAAAACATGCTACCTTCTTGGAAAAGGAGTTTACCCTTGAAGGGGTCAGTAGGAGTAAGATATATCTTGAAGAAGTTTAAGAACCACAAAATACTACGGATCAAAGTCAGGTACCTGATCAAGTGGAAGAACCAAATGTACCACAACCTATTCATAAATCTGGAAGAGTACCGAAGATACCTGATAGGTATGGATTCATCATAGAGGATGATGATGAAGTACGTATCATAGGTGATGATGATCCATTGACTTACGAAGAGGCTATGAGTAGTAAAGACTCCGAGAAATGGCTAGAAGCCATGAAATTCGAGATGGACTCCATGTATCAAAACCAAGTATGCACTTTCGTTTCACCAATTTGAGGGCATTAAGCCTATTGGGTGCAAATGGGTCTTTAAGAGAAAGACTGGAGCGGAGGGCAAGGTAGAGACCTATATGGCCCGACTGGTTGCAAAATGTTTCAAACAAAGACAAGGAGTTGATTATGATGAAACCTTCTCACCAGTAGCTGCATTCAAGTCCATTCAGATTTTGCTTGCAATTGCACCTTATTATGACTACGAAATCATGTAAATGGACGTGAAAACGGCCTTCCTCAATGGGAAACTTGAGGAGAATGTATATATGATACAGCCAGAGGGTTTTATCTCAATGGTTGGAAACAATCAAGTCTGTAAGCTACAACGATCCATCTATAGATTAAAGCAAGCTTCTTGAAGATGGAACATCTGTTTTGATGAGATAATCAAAGGGTTTGATTTTATATCAAAAATGAGGATGAACCTTGTGTGTACAAGAAGGTTAGTGGGAGCGCTGTTTCATTCCTAGTATTATATGTAGACGATATATTACTGATAGGGAATGATGTTCCTATGCTACAGTCGATCAAAATTTGGTTATCTAAACACTTCTCCATGAAGGACTTGGGTGAAACATCCTATATTTTGGGGATAAAGATCTATAGAGATAGATCTAAAAGGATGCTTGGCTTGACCCAAGGAAAGTACATTGACTCGATGTTAAAGAAGTTTAGCAAGGAAGATTCCAAGAGAGGTCTCATGCCGATGAGCCATGGAATACATCTCTCCAAAAAATAGGCCCCAAAGACACCTGAGGAGAGAGACCGTATGAGTAAGATTCCTTATGCTTCAGCAATAGGATATATCATGTACAGTACGATATGTACTAGACCGGATGTCGCTCATGCACTTAGTGTAACAAGCAGATATCAGTCGAATCCAAGAGAAGAGCACTGGAAGGCAGTGAAAAATATCCTAAAGTACTTAAGAAGAACTAAGGATGTATTTCTTGTCTACGATGGGTTTGAATTGAAACTAAAGGGCTATAAGACTCAAGTTTTCAAACGAACCAAGATGACAGTAAATCCGTTTCAGGTTATGTATTTACCTTAAACGGTGGCGCGGTGAGTTGAAAAAGTTCCAAGCAGCAAACAGTTGCTGATTCAGTGATAGAGGCAGAGTACATAACTACAAGTGAAGCTGCAAAGGAAGCTATTTAGATAAAGAAGTTCATAACTGAACTTGGAGTGATTCCTAGCATTAGAGGAGCCGTACCTTTATTCTGTGACAATACCGGAGCTGTTGCGCAGGCTAAGGAACCTAGGTCTCATCAGCAATCTAAACATGTGTTGCGACGGTTTCATTTGATTAGAGAGATCATTAAAAGAGGAGACGTCATCCTGGAACATGTGGATACTCAAGACAACATTGCAGATCTTTTTACTAAAGCTTTAACACAATAGTAGTTTGATCGTCACTTAGAGAAGATGGGTATTAGATACCATAGCGATTGACTTTAGTGCAAGTGGGAGATTGAAAGTAGTATGCACACAAGCCAATCATATTTGATATGATGTATCATATACTTTATAATCTTATTCATTTATTAATAAAAGTATTAAAGGCATTTTATTTTATCTACATGGTGCTGTTATATAATATGTAATAAACCCATAGTTTTAAGCAATGCTTTTAGAATCATGATGATAATCATGCTAATGAGATCTAAATTCTTAGAAAGCTTAAAACTAAAATCGTTCTTAATCGTTGGATTACTAAAAAGGGGATTCGTGAATTCGAATAGATTAGTACATACGTTGCTTACTCTTAGGAAGAGAATGATTGATCTCATAATCATTTATGTGGAGACACTAAAGCAAGTATGTAGGTGCTTATTGGAGAATAAGTTCACTGAACGTGACTCGCTAAGGAATACCTAATGGAGTTTTACTCGTCTGTCAATAGGAATTCCTCAAGTGATAGTAGTACAAGTGATCCTTGGACTTGAGATCATTATAATATCTTGTGTATGATGAGTTATACTTTGACATGTCCCTTAAGACCTTTAGGGTATATCAAAGGGTATGATTTGATATAATAAGTTATACATGGAGATAGGTGAATGATCAACAAAGAATCTACCACATCTAGTAAAAGATGTGAATGTCCTATGTGATTCGATAAATGACAATTCAATAGTGCTTGGCCAAGGCAGAATGAAATTAAAAAGGAGTTTCTAATTTGTATTATTTAGAGTTGTGCATTTAGGAATCGAAATACATATAATTAAATAAAATAAGACTTGACAGTAATTCCATGTCATATATTTAATTAGGACATTGTATGGTAGAAGGATTGAATTGTACGGTAACTATTGACTGAAAGGTTCTTTTGTGATTAATGTTGAAATCTATATTATCTGCAAAGCCGTTGATCGCTAAGGGGGCTTACTCTTATTGTAGAATAAATGTTATTTATTTAAATAAAATTAATAGTTTAATTTATTTATTTAAATAAGATTAGAATTGTTCTAATTGATTTATTCACAACCGGTTTAATATGGAGAACCTAAAGGGTCACACCGCAAAAGGAAAATATTTATTTAACACTACAAAAAAATGGACATTCGGCAATGATTTTTCGGGCAACGACTTATAAGGTCATTGCCAAAAATGCATGTTTAGCAACGAAATTTGTCATTCGTTGTAGTTTGTGAAAGACTTTCATTTTTCGTAACGAAATTCGTAGGTCGTTGCAAAATTTCATTGCCAATTCGTTGGCGGGAAAAAAAAATCCCACCAATTTATTTTTTGTTGTCGATGTGATTTCTCCTCATCGTGGGCAACGAAAAAAAATTTGTTGCTATATTTCGTAGCCTAATATGGGCCACATTCATTGTCAACAATTTTTTTTCGTTGCTTATTTATTACCCAAAATTAGGATAAACCCGATAAGCACGTTTCGGCCTCTTTTTTTTTTCTTTTTTTCTTTTTTCCAAAAAGCATCATTTTGCATTTTAAAATTATTATTTATTTGGATGCATATTTATACAATCAAATGTTTTACTCCCTCCGTCTCAAAATAAATGTCTAGTTTTAATTTTTTGGTCCAGAGTTATAATTTTTGAAATTAAAATTGAGCACATATAAATATATTTTCTAATTTACAAAAATTAGAGTTTGTAGTAAATCAAATGCACACCAATGTTGAAAACACATCCACAAACTCCAGCAGATTGTACTGTTAATTTTCTAAAGGTATATTATCAAGAGAAATATTTATCATCACAACACATTAAGTAACAAGCCTATGGTATACAAAAGCATAAACATAAAGCATAAAGCCAAATACCCTTAAACCTTATTTAAGTGTACAAAAGTAACAGAAAGCATAAAGTTAAACAAGCCTATATATATAAACCCTGCTAATAGGAAGGTTGGATGACATTCAAAACTAAGCCAAAAGTATCCCACTTGGGCTATCAAAGAATTTATGGCATGACAACGGTTGGAAAGTTTATGGCATATCCTAGAGAGCAAATATCACATTCATCAAAATTTGAAAAACACCATAGTCCTCTTGACCCACATAGTGATTCTCCAATTAATAAATCTACAAAATAAAACCCAACAAACAATGATTAGGCATGTATCAATGCATGTAACCCAACAGAGTATAAAAAAATAATAAGATCAAATATAGTATACATGCTTTAAATAATTGCTCACCCTAATTGTGTAACTTTCTTAATCCACCCTACTTTCCATGGTATCAAGTCCAACAACTATAGGCTCGATGTCAATGATTAATTTTTCCTCTTCCTCTTCCTCTTTATCATGTCCAGTGGCTATATTTAAAAAAAATCCAAAATTAACAACTAAAGAAAGTCAAAATAACTAAATTTTAACATTTAACTTGGTCAAGTTTAACAAAAAAATTCCATGTTTTAAGCTAACATGTCAAAGCATATTACTAGTACCATGTTCACATGCATAAAGTTGACCATAATCTTTACACTTGGTTTTTAATTTTTCATCAATGATAACTTTTTCAAATTGGTCTCAAACTAAAGAAGTGCATTTCTTAGAACATTTTGTACCTATACTTGTAGATATACTTTGATTAGCGTTCCGTTTGGCACCCGCACTTGTAAATACACTTTGTTATTCCATGAGAGAATCCAAAGCCACAACCTGTTTTCACACACAAATAAGACCCAAACTCATTACAAACTACCAACAAGTGATTATGCTTATGCACATGCTTAGTCAACATAGGAACCAAAGTAACAGGCTTTCCACATACGTGAAAAATTATCATATGTGGCCAAATCTAATGAAACAAACATGAGGAGAGACAATTCAAAAAACACAGAAGCTCCAACTGATATTAATGAATTTCATTTTTCCATATACAAATGGGCAAGCAGCGGAGTACCTATCGTGATGCCTCTTTGTAAAGGGATTAGTTCAAAATCAAAAGAGAAAGATAAACTCGCAAGATGCTCTAGCTCTAAAGGAAGGATCCAAAGTGACACAGTTTATGAGTTACTGCCAGCCAATGCATGTTCTACTGACAATCATAGTATACCAGTGAAATTTAAGTTCTCTAAAATGGAATGCGAGAAGCTAGTCGACACAATCACCCTCAAAGGAACAGAAACATGCCTTATTCTCTGCTTGTACTATGTCGAGCAATAAAAGTGAAGAAACAAAACCTTATTCTCTGCCTGAGATAAACTTTTCTAAAAGAACTGACAAAGTTTTTAAGGTCACAAAAGAAGTAATCAAACAAAATGAAAATTACAAATAGGGTGACTAGATAGCTTATCTATAACTTACAAAAGAACCTGTCAAATAGGACCTCAAAAAGATTTTATAAATGCAATTAAAATGCATTGGTGCTGTTAAATGAAATTAATAGAATTTCCCCTACATTAGTGCTGTTAAATGCAATTAATAGAATTTGTTACACAAATTACAAGGGTGGCATAAAAGGCTTTGACGTTATAATTAAGCTTATCAAATGCTTTGCATAACTAAAAGGAGATTGCCATGCACTTCTAAATTCTAATAACATTGAAGCTACAGAAGACTGTTTAACAAAATTGAAAAAATTGGCATTATTATTTTTTATATTGGCATCAACAAGCCAAATAAAACTAAGACGATAAGCATAATAGTTTTTACAAAAACTACTATTTTATTTCAATCTTAGGAATTTGCATATAGATTTGAAAATGTCAAAAGATGAGACTTCTTTTGTGAAGCGGATATAAATTTGAAGATAGGGCAGTACATTAATGAACCATGAGCATTCAAGTGACTGAACAAAACAATACTACGGAAGGACATATAATAATAGTCAATTAGTGCTGGTGTACAAAATACATACAGTGGTTCCAACCAAAGTAACAGGCTTTCAACATTTATACTTTTTGTGCATTGGTTTCAATAGAGTGCAAAACTTTCTCTTTAGCAATAGGAAGAAACACTACACTGCTACTAATCCCAGGTGACACATTTAATAGTCAGGAAATAACCATGCTATTACAACATTCCCAATATTGTAATAGAGGAGAAGTCACATCTGGTTTTGTATAAGTTTCATCAATCATCCCAATTTTGAACTTAGTAGTAAGAGCAATTATCATAGCTCTACACCATTGATTATAGTTCTTCTCAGTCAAAGTTTGGTTGGTTGGTTTGCTTTTTTTAACATTTACCCCACTGTTTTATTAGTCGCTGTATACAAAGTAATCCTTAATTACATGATCAGGAGCAGGTTACCAAAAGATTTACATGAGGGTGTATTGGAGGCTATTTCTATTCAAGCACTAGCATAGGTAGACAAATCTATACCCCTTCCTATGACTGAATGATTAAGTTGGTGCTTCTAGTTTTAGAATAAGAATAAACAAAAGGAATTTCATACTTCATCGGTTACAGCTTGGCAATCCCATGTTCGGCAGGCTCCAGCAATAATCTCTAGCTCATCCTTGGTAAAAACCTTTCAAGTCGGGTTGTGAGGACTGTGCCAGTTTGTACTAGTACATTAATTAGATTATGTTATATAATAAATATATCATTTGATGAACAGTTCTGACTGATATCATTAGTAACTACGAAGAACAATCATAGCAAAAGATTATATTGTTGATTTACTTGTAAGTGATGATATGTCAAAATCACGAAATATACTGATCACTCCTTGGTTTCTCTAATACAATTTTCATATAAAGCTCTCACTGTCCAAGCTATCCATTCAGTGCTCTGCTCTCTGCTACTAACCATGACCAATCTAATAGGAAGTATATAGCTGACTCATTTGCATCATAAAATGTAAAGCTCCTACAAAGTGATGTAGGATTGAATTGCATTACAAAGGCAAATGGAATTAGACAATTTTTTACAAGGATACTTTATTGCAAGTGGAAAAAGGGAGGTTAATAAAATATGAAGAATATTATTGGTATCTCTTGTCCAACTTTAATCAAATCCTTTGGTTTTCTAGGCACATAGTAATCTTGTTCTGAAGTCCATGCCTATGATCTTGGCATCTTGGTATATATTTACGCCTTAACAACATTTATTATGAGTACAATGCAAATCTTTATTCTAATTTCTACACTTAGTATACATTGTGTGCAATATAGTTTCCTAAAAATAGCAGCTACATAATGAGTTAAGCACAAGAGATTAGCTATTTTGCAATTGAGTAAACATTATTCTGTTTCTGCTTAGCTTTCTCTTATTATAGCAGTAAACATTTTAGGACTTGCTGCTTAAAATAAAAAGATCCTCATTAATTAAGTTGTCAGTTTCTTAATAATTAAAAAAAAATAGAAAATGTACTATTAAATATGTTAAGATCTTCTGCAGTATAAACTGTGAAAATCGAGGACAAACAAGAAATTAGGATCAAGTATAATATTTGTATATCTTTGCAGGGAACAACCAAAATGGTTGAACCCAGTTATTTCGTTTCTTTTTTACTACAAATTGCAAAGAGTCCAAAATTAAAAAAAAGGGATTAAAAGAACCTTTGAGCAATAACAATATTCAGGAATAAGACTATGAACACATTGTGATCCACATACACATTTTGCATCTAGCGATTGAAGTCCATAAACTCCGATTTTCTGAACTTCATAAGCAAGTCACTTGTATCTAGCGATTGAAGTCCATAAACTACTTGACTGTTTGCTGAATGGCATCTTCAGGGAACTGAAATATAACTTGGTTTAGCTATTGAAAGTGAAAATGCCACTTTATCTGTTAAAAGGAGGTTGGTATGTGAACAACTAAGCTATTTAGGACAAGTATGTGTTAACCGCATAAGTCTATCTTCTTCTGGATTTCTTAAATTTTATGTTGTGTATCATTTTGAGAACCACCTACAGTTTCCTAGTTGGGAGTATACATTGGGAAAATGCGCTAGTTGAAGAACTGATGCACAAGTAGGAAATGAAGATCTAGGGTTTTCGCAGTTCAACTCAATCGAGAAATAACCAAAAAATGGAAAATTTATGTAATTGAAGCATTGTAGCAAACAGATGGCAGATAGTAACCAAATACCTGAGATCGAAAAGGAACAAACTCCCACAAAATTAAGAAGCCACCGGTCACCCCACCAGCTAAACCCCCACTTCATCCGCCGCATCCGGCAGCGGAGTACCGACAGCCGGTAATAATCTACGATGTCTCTCCAAAAGTTATCCACACCACGGAAAACAAATTCATGAACTTAGTCCAATGCCTAATGGGCTCTTCTTCTTCCTCCTCCACCTCCACCTCCGCCGCCGCAGCCTTCACAACCCGCGGAGATATCTCGCTGGCAGCGAGACTGGTTTCCACAGAAAAAACAAGTCCACCGGAGGGAGGGGGGAGAGAGAGTAAACGCTGGGGAATTTATGGGTATGGATGAAGGCTTTGAAATGGGTCAATTTCCTACGATCTCTCTAATTGAATCATCGACGTGTGGATTTTGGCTAAGGAAGAGAGGAGAAATCAAAATTGGTCTGTGTTTCATGCCTTTACTCTTTTTTCCAGATCGCGCACACAACTGCTAAATTAGGGACTCTTCTAAAAAAAAGAGTTTGATAACATTTAAATAAAAAACAAACGGAAATATAACTCTTTCGTAGAATAAAAAAGTAATATTTTAATATTTATAATTTTTTTCACAAAAAGAGTCATAATTGTTATAATTTTATTTATTGTCAATTTACAATATTTTAACATTTAAATTATTGTAACTTAATATTTTAATTAATACAATTAATATTATAAATTACTTAAAAATTATTATAAAAATAAAATTTCTTAAAAGATTAATTACATTACAATTTGAATTGTAGTATATCATAAATTAAACAACAAACTCAAACTTAATATTTATTCTATTAGTATTTACAAGTTTGGAACCCGTGCGAGGCACAAACTATCTTTCTTATATATATTTTTTTTATAAAAATAATTCAATTGTAAGTTCCTCTTTTAGATTAATATATATATATATATATATATATATATATATATATATCATGTATATATATATATGACATTAATATTTTTTATGACTTTTCTCTTACTTTATTGTGACATTCATGTATTTATATATATATATATATATATATATATATATATATTAGATTATAATTATATTCATTGAATTTGAATATATATTATTATAATTATGTAATTTGTATTTGAGAATTATAAGTTGATGTATAATTTATCTTTGAAATGACCAACTAAATTAATTTAGATAAGATCTTCTCTTGACTAGTTATATATTTGTATTGATTTATCTAATTTTTGATTATACAATTGTAATTATTGCAACTATTTAAAAGATATTGTAAATATGTATATCTTCTGATGGGATCTTTGGGTATCTTGATAAAATGGTAATAATTAGTTATTTTTTAATAAAGTCAAATTGTATAGAAAACAAAGTAAAAAATTTCAACACAAGTAGCTTAATAATAAACTGTTATGATTATCCCACAACCAAATATGAAAAATCTATTAACAATCAGCACAAGTTATTCAAATCAAGAAAAGAATGTCTAGAATAGAGAAAACAAGATCTCATAAATGAAACTCTATCACAAATAGAATTAATCAATTATCTCATAAATATTGTATTCCCTCCATTCCAAATTTTAAGATCATTATTGATTTTTAAAAAGTTAATTTGAGATATTTCTAAATTTAAAAGTCATTAAAATGTTTTATACTTTTTACTTACTAAACAATTTTTTAAGTTTAGATATTATTTCACTTAGATGATCTAATTATTAAAATATATTAATCATTCAGATCTTAACTATTCACTTTTATCAAACCCAACAAAGTTTGATTTTTGGCCCTACTAAAACTTTTTCCTCCCTCAATTTTTCACTACCGCCTACAACTGCACCCTTTTCTTCAGTTGGGATCAGTCGCCTCCATCGCCTCTCCTCCACTGACTCTTCTCTATCGCCTCTCCTCCATCGCGCCTATCATCTCCCTCTATCGTATCCCCTCAGCCGCTTCCCCTCTCTTTCCTCCCTTGGCCCAATTTATCAACAAACCCTAGTTCTAATTGTCGTTCAATCCCTTCTTTTGCTCTCCAAATATCACAAATAAAATCAATTACTCTCAGTTTGTAGACCATTTTCGGCCTCCCAAAAGCTTTGTGCAAAGCAATTGAAAAGATTTGAAAAATATGCAAATTTGAGATAACGGGACACTAAGAGAAGGTTTGCTTCTTCTTTACTATGACCATTTTCTAATTTCTTTACATATATGATGGTTTATTGGTTGATTTTTTTCAGAAATTTGAATCTAATGCACGCGTGCATATTTAATTTTCTTTAGAAATTTGAATTTTCTTTTTTCTACTCTTTTTAGCACACTGGTTTTTCTGGTACATTTTCTTCCGAAGCTGGATTTTGGACTCCAATTAATAGCTATTATATCCTAATCTGTAAGTTTCTCTTTTTAAAACACTTTGTACTTCCTTTCCTCATGTTTTTGTCTGGTGGGTGTCTCTCAAAGTACTCTGTCTTTTGGTTTATTGGGTCGGATCAGTATCTTGGGTCTATCTTAATTTTTTTGGTTGTTGTTGTTTGATTCATCTGTTTGATCTGCTATTTTAAAAATAATTTCATTTTAACTATTTTGTCTTCCCTTTTCTGTATTCCCAAATGTGCAATTTTTATTTATTTGTTGTTTCTTTATAGGTAAACTTGTGGTTTGGGGAGTATATGTAGATGGGGTGATTGTTATGTTTTATGATTATTTTATGGTATATGCTATTCTGAATATGATCACTAGCTGTTTTGTTTACATTAAGATCCTTCGGTCTAGTTAAAATGATTGTGTTAATGTTGTTTATTTTCATGTTTCAATCTTAATTTTGAATGCACCTTCTCCTTTTGCACGTATAGCAAATGCTTTCATGTATTCTTATGGATTATATTGTCCTTCTCTAGCTTTTACTTGTTCTCATTCAAGAAAAGATATGACAGTAACTAAAATTGCAACATTGATTTAATATTTTGTCTTTGAATGTTGACGTTTGATCTTTTATAATTTCTATTTGCTAACCACTTAATGGATATGACAGTCATACACATCACTTAGCTACTTACATTTTAATGTAGAGTGTATCAAAGTGGAGGTGAATTCTCATAACAATATGGTTACCAACAAGTTTTTCTTAACACTTTTAATGTGTTGTAAATCTCAATTGTTTGGTCCTGTGTAATAATACTATCATATATGTGTGTATTTATATGAATAGAGTGTCCTTACTTGGGTTGTAGGAATGTACTGAGCAGCCTAAAAGTCGTTAGCTGGCTCTGTCATCTTCTTTTTACCGCATGATATATTCAGAGGTGAGTGGAGGTTTCACTTGATTACAAAACCTTGCTTTTGTTAATACACTATTTTCTTATTTGAAATGGTGCATATGTTTCATGTCTGAAACTAGTCTACCATGTTGCCACAGTCCTGTATTGGTCCTGGTGGTAATATCATCTTTTTAAATATTTTAACTTCGAATTTTGTAAACTCTAGTATGAAATGTTGTCACGTAATATAGCATGTTTGTCATGACTACACTTATTATGATATTATGGCATGGCATTTCAAGCAATAGAAAATGGATATTGAATACAAATAAAATAAAAATTTAAACAGCTTTAAATATGTATTAATAGAAAATAATATATGAAAATGCAAATATTGAAAATTGCAAATGCATTACTCTCCCTTTTATCTTATTTGCAGGAAATTATTTTTAAACAACTTTAGATATCCCTCTAACCTACTATTTCTTCTCTACTTTATCCTTTTCCTCTACTTTTGTTTCTTTCTGAATTCAACTTCAGTTTTCTACTTAAAATTGCAGCTTGAATTTATTTTTGTTGATTTTCAAATACAGTGTATGTTATGCTTTTGTTTAGTAAATGAGTTGTTCATCTTATTGTATAGTGTATCCTCTTGATCATAGTCTACTATTTCCAAATTTAATGTTATCACTTCCTCTAATGGAATCTACAAGTTGGTTGTGAATTCTTGTATGCCAGTTAGACAATTCAAATACTAAAATAATGAGATTGAGCTACTATAGTAAAACTTTATGTTTGTTGAATGGTTTAGTGGCTTATGTTTATTAAATGGGTTTGTGACTTTTTCTATGCTCAATCAATTATTCAACCAAGGAATTACCGGTCTGCTTTAGGTTTCCATTGCTTTGGAATTGTTAAGTGTGTTGTTGTTGCTAGTTTATTATAGATTTACTTAATAATGCTGACCTGGTCACTCCTGCTTACTGCTATTGTTCTAACTTCTTAATTTTTTTTTCTAATATCAATTTTGAGATTGTTGTAACTATTATTCTACTATTCTTATGCATTTTATGTTGGATATGAAGTAGTGTACATGAGAATCCAATTTCTTCTTATACATTCCTGGCATATATAAATTAATCTGTGCTTTATATCAATGTAGTTTCTTATTTGTTTTGTGGTTCGAATCAAAAATAAAAATAAGCATCCCACTACTTTGGATACAATGCATTATAATTTTAATATCCATGATTTGGTCACTAATTCTATTTATAATGTGCTTTAAATATTGTTTATAAATGTATATTTTATTTCACATCTCCGGTATTTAGACTCCCCATCACTCTACCACAGTATCTTATTAACTGCAAATTTGTTCTGCAATAGATTCTCTAGCTGTGATGTAATTTAGTTGTCAACTTGTGGTTTGCAGTATATTTCTATAGAGGTTGCAACTGTTGAAAAGCACTGAACTTTCTTCACTAAATGGTGAGTATTACTTCTGCACCACACTGTATATTGTTTGTACCATATTCTATGATTTCTTTTTCTTATTTTCCTAATTTTGATATTCTGTAATACTATTAGCTGAATAAGTATGGATCCTCCTAACTCTTAACAATTTTACTTTGGGGAAAAATCAGATATCTTTGGGGAAAAAGCAATAGTTTTAAGTAGAAAACTGAAGTTGAATTCAGAAAGAAACTAAAGTAGAGGAAAAAGATAAAAGTAGAGAAGAAATAGTATATTAGAGGGATATTGAAAATACAGCTTTATTTTATTTGTATTCAATATTGAAAATGCATTACTCTCCCTTTTATCTTACCATTTCTGAGGTAGCAACTTCTATTGAAACACTTCTGAAGATCTCATGTTGGTCTTGCTAAGTGTGTGTTCTTTACTTCGTGTCTTGTACTATAAGAACAACTTGCTTTATGGTTATAAGGGTGTGTTTGTTTTGGGGCTTCAGTAGATATGTATTACTTGCCAAATGCTAGATGCTTGATCTTGTACTTGTGAAAGATTCATAGATGAAGATCTAAAACTGGGGAAGTTTATATACCACTACATAGTAAATACATTAAATTATGTTACACGTGACTACTAATAGATAAACAGTTAGGATATGCCCTTCCTAAGTTGGGAGGGGTTAAATCTCACTTATCACTTGACCCAGAGGCCTAGAATGAGGGTTTTTTTCCATAAAAAATTAAAAATAAAAAAAATAGAAAAAAGGAAAAAGAAAACATGAATACATTAATAATGAAAGAGCGGCCCCTGTTATATGATATGTGAAATATGATATGAATTAACAACTGTACTATATACACATATATATATATATATATGTATTTATGTTACCTAATTTTCTTGTGTTTTACTTGTTTATTACTAATATTTTTAACATGTTTCATTTTTGAATGTTTATTTGCATGGACTTATCAGGGATTCTCAAGTGAGTAGAATTTACAATATAGTTCTCCACTTTATCTTTCGGGAATACATGAAGCTACGTAAAGATTGGTCTAAAGTAACCTCTTTTTACGTATATTGAAGCTAGTAAAGCTCGATTTAACAAGTCTAAAGCTCTTCATCCAGTTTCTTCAGTAGCACAAACTGTTCGTTTATACGTTTTCGAGAACATATTGAAAATATTACATCCTTTCATGTCTTACGTGACTAAAGAATTATGGCAGTTTAGATAGTTAATTGTAAAGATGATTAATGTTATCCGATTTCACAATCAACAATTACGTGCAAGTATACACGATCAACAAGTAATAAAGTGATAAGAAAGAGTGTCGAACCCACAGGGATTATTATGCTTAATATTTCCAACTGTCAATCGAAATTATGCCTATTCTATTAAACATTCGCAATTTAAGTATTGATTTAAACTAATTAAATTTAATACTAATACCAACAACTATCACAAAGGTTGAAATTCAGATTTTGTTATGATTAAGACTACAATATCCCCAGTTATTTATCATAAACCAATCTACCTATGTCTTCCAATTATTCACTTCAATGGAGTTGTTAACAGAAATTCAATTGCATTTATAAGCCCTTTTCCAAGTGATCAAATAAATATATCTAATCCAATTACTCTACGATATTCCTATGCAAAGTTAAAGGATTAAATTCATTAAGTTCCAATCTCCAATTGTTACATGCAACAAAGAGATATCCCTATTCACTTCACCAATCTAATTATTCATCACATGCAAATAATTAAGAATACATGATATCTTATCCAGTTCTAACCCTAGATTGCATCTTCCGAATTTATCTAAAGTAATCCGCTAATTGTCGGCCAAATAATTAATCAATAAGTATAGAATAAGATAGACAACTCCCATCAATTGAATAACTGGAATTAAATAAATAGTTAATTCATAACATAACTGGTTCAATCGTAGCCTTAACTAAGAATTTAGTTCATACTGACAATAAAAACTAGAATACCAAAATAAGTCATCATAATGAATTACAAATCAGAGAATAAAGATCAAAAGAAAACTCAATATAATCTCTAGCTCTCCAATCTGAATTCCTCACGATGCTTGACTTGTTCTCCAATCTCCTTGCTAGCTCTGAAAGTTCAATCTCTGAATAAGTCTGTGTGTCCCTTAATCCAAGTCTTGATCTTCTATTTGTATCCTCCTTGAGTCCCCCAATCAGATTAATAGCAAGAGTCCTTGATCACTTCCACCTTTCCAAAATAACTGACTTCCAGCAAAATCAGGGTTCCTATCTGCCGCTTTCTCGCCCCGGCGAGAAGTTTCTATTCAACTTTCTCGCCCTGGCCAGCTTCCGCCCCGACGAGAATTAAAAGGCATAAGTTCTCGCCCCGACGAGAATACTCTGCACCCAGCCATTTTTTTCTTCTTTTGATCCCACAACCAGCCATGACCTACAAAAGCAATACAAAACAAATAAAAAGCTACCAAAAACACTCAAAGACAAGTAAAGAATAAGCCAATAGACACATCAAACTTGTAGGTTAAAACCTACTCATCAAATACCCTCAAACTCAAAACTTTGCTTGTCCTCAAGCAAAACACAAAACAAAGCAAAACCATAACTACACTAGCTTCTACATGAATGCAAATGCATGACTAACCATACTCAAGAAATTAATCAATAGACATCATAAAAATCCGGCCTCAGAAATCAGTAACTACCAATTCAACAAAATTTCAACCTCACACCATCCAAGAGCAAACCATTAGCAGCTATGAATCACTCTCAACCCTTCCACAAGTATATAACATGTATCAAACCAATTAGGATATGAATTAAACTCTAAGTAACACAATGCTCAGAAAGAGACAAATTTCACAAATTTTGCTTTTAAGCTCAACTGCTATTCACTTGTCTTCTCAGTTTTATTTTTCATTTTTTTTCTTTAACGAGTGCGTTTTACGCTCCATCTCGTCATTTATCTCGACTAGTGCAATGTTCATTTTTATTAGGCTATTCAATGTCACCCGTGTAGCAAACTTTCAACCAACGACTCCCAAACTAGACGATTTTAGGGCGCTGAGTGTAAAGACATCTCCTAAGGGCATACTCATTCAAATGACACCGGCCACAAAGACAAACTAGTCAAGACCTGCTCTTATCTGTCTATATCTAATAATTCTTCTTTTTCTTGCACGTAGACAAACATCGAAGCAGTATTTATTCAACAACTCTTTTTCTTTCTTTTTCAATTTTTTTTTTATTTTTTTTAGATCCAACAAGTGATAACAGACTATATCTTCATGTGAGCATGTGATACACCAAAGAAGAATCAACTCCCAATTACTTCGATACACATTCGTGATCAATGAAAAAAACAAGGGGGTCTTAAATAACCATAACTAAAACAGTTAAACTCCAGATTTAGCAATAAGTATCCATCCCATTAAACTATAGTAGAACTAATCAAATTTCATCATCGGTCGTCCCTAAATGACTTCCATTAATGCATTGCTTGAATACTCCTAAATGCAATACTATATGATCCTATGCTACTAAATTTTTGGTTTTTTTTTCATAAATAAATAGATAACTAATGCAATCTAACATGAAACTAATACAAATAAAACTAAAAATGTAACTAGATGAAACAAACTCTAAAAATAAAACACACCCCCCAAACTCAAACGATACAATGTCCTCATTGTACGAAAAATAAAGAAAATAAAGAACAGAGGACTTCCCTGACAAATCAAGTAGTAGGCCCGAACTCGTCACCATCATCTGGGCTTGGTGGTGGAAAAACTAGCAATGGCTGCGCTTCTGGAAAGTGAACATAATCCATCAACGGTTGCATATTAGAATACATGTTTGATATTGCTTGTGTACAACTCTGCTGATAAGCAAACATATGCTCCTGTCGATCCGCCAACCGCTGGTTCTGCCTCAATATGGTTTTATGATGAGAATCAATAAGGCGCTGCAACTCACGAAATTGAAGGCTAAATTTGGATTTTCCTGTGTCGGTAGAAGTAGAAGGACCCTCCGAAGGACCCGCTCCCTCATCATCATCAGACTCATGTGCTTTGTCAGCAGGAGGAGAATGAACTATGTAACCCATATCACGAGGATGTGACTCACTGCCTTCCCATTCCTTATAGCGTACAATCAGACGGTGGTCCAAAACCAGCAATGGCTGCTGCAAAGCTTCCTCAGCTCCCCAACGAACTCCCGCACGAAGACATAACCCACAGATCAAAGAAGGGTGCGGCAAACTACCCTGACTATGCAAAGTCCGTAAAGTGCGGCGTATCGACACCTCAATCAACTGGCCCACATTGATCGCAATCCCCGTTACAATAGCATATAACAATAAAGCTTTCTCCTTGGGTACATCACTCACATGCTGTTGTAGACACCCAAATTTTGCGCTTCGTATACTAACCGTGACAGGAGGGCAAAATCGTCAAATGAACCGGCCTGTGAGAGCGAGGGATGCACAAGTGCGAACACTCGACGCCACCGCAACGCTTTGCAAATCAAAACCGACGTGACAGTAGGGCCGTCCGAAATGAGCATGCCCGAATGATATGGCACGTCTCCCAGTGATTCTCGGACTGCAAAATACAAGCCTGTCGGCGAAAACCGACGTCACGACACGAGAAACAAGGTACGGTTCCGGAAACGAGAAAATCAGCCCACCCAGCCGCGGATTGATCTGCGGCCAAACGATTAAAATAATGGTGGTGCGCACGGGACTCGAAACCAGGAAACCAGCTGAGTGCGATGGGGGGTGGGCCAGCCAGCCGCAGATCAATCTGCGGCCAGCCGCAGATCAATCTGCGGCTGCCCTAAACCAGCCTATTTCAGCTTAGTTTCGTTGCAGCATACAGGGGGTTGGAAGAAGGTGAGGGAAGAAGAAGGAAAAACAGCAACCAACAGCTCGGAAATGGGAAAAAACAGCAGCAAAAACAAGAGCAATTAGGAAAGAAAAAGAGTGAAAAGAGTGAGGAATTGTACCAATGTTGTGAGATTACATCTCATATTTTCTACTCTACTCAATACACAAATTCATACATATTGTGAGGATCATTTGCAAGGTGAAAAAAAACCCTTTGTTATAGCATGTTGTTTTACCATTTTTTGTTAAGCTTTTTGTCATTCGAATTATATTAAATGTAGTTGTTCTTGTATATTGTTGTGAATCCTTGGATTGAGGGCTATTAGTGAGGGTTCCAAATGGAACGAAATTCCTCCTAATGGCCCGATGATATCCATTTGGTGAATTTTTAGCTCGTTGTAATGATGTATTGTGCATAGATCGTTTAAATTGCTATTCTTAGGATCTTGTGGGTGTGTAGCGATTTTGGATGTGAGCCTAGGAGCGCGACCCCGTGGTCCAAATCCGATAATGGACATCTTTTGATATATGTAGTAGGAGCGATGTGGTCTTCATTGTAAATATGTAAATCGTCGGGCCTTAAAACGACGCCAAGGCGAGAATCGTGTTTAAGGCCCCGAAATAGTGAAACTTGTGATTGTAGGCGTTTGGGGTTATTTTGATGGCTTACATGCCCATGAATAGCCCCGACGCGTGTTTATGCTCGATTTGATTTATGAGATGAAATTGATTTCAAAGATAAACGATAAGATTTTCATAAAATCAATCAAATTAGGTTGTTAGCATCACGAGGCTTAAAATGAGAAGTGTTAATGAATGTCGATTCCTCTTTAACGAGAAGGATAAAGGAAAAATCGTTTTCAAACATCACAAAATGGTTTTATAAAATAAAATGACGTTTTATTAAACCATTGTGCATAGGGTTAAAGAGATCCTAGAAATTGCCGTCATTGCATTCACAAGGCAACGTATAGATCTCGATTCCTATTTTGACGAAGGTTTAAAACTCTTGTTTTGCCAAAACGACACCTAATGAAAATCTTGCAGTTTTGACAATAAAAAATCAAAACCTTTCTCATAAAGAATAAAGCTTTCTCGTGTATGCTGAAAAGACATTCCGAAGCGTTCTCAAATTAAAGCACGACTTTCCCTAAAAAATCCAAATGATTCTTTCATACAAACTCACCACGACATTCACATAGGCACACACACACGCACACATACACACACACATTCAAGAATTAAAGTATAGGAAAGCATCAAGATTGCGGTAACCGTGTTTCACGGAAGTCGGGGGGTGCCTAACACCTTCCCCTCGCTTAAGCAAGCCCCCGAACTCTATGAATCTCGGTTCACAGACCAATTAATTCGGAGTCACATATGAGCCAGCGATTACGAAAACGAAACTCGGATGAGTTGGTACATCCATTTCAAATATACCAACTGGCGACTCTGGTTAATTGGCTCATCATAAAAAACGATCTTTCAAAACCCCGTCGACATTAATGCCGACCTTTTCCAAAAATCATTTAATTAAGAGGCTAAGAATTGGAAAAGACAAGAAAGACGAGAAAACCCGGCGTCGACAGCTGGCGACTCTGCTGGGGATATTAGAGGGCTTAAGCCGCGTTCAAGTCTTGATGTTATCCTATCCTTTAAAATTCATAAAATGTGTGTGTGTGCGATATTTTGATGTTTTACTCTTGATTGTGTGAATGTGTGTTTTGACTAATAAATGAATGATTTGAATGGGATTGTTTTACTTTAAAGTAATCATTTGCATGCGGTGAGGACGATGAATGTGAATGTATGTTGAGAGAGTACCTCCTCCTGAGGCGAACCTGTCGGTTGCTTATTACTGGACTCGAAGGGGCTGCTCCCCGGAGATGGCTCAGGAAACGCACCACCCAAATCCGCTCCAATCTAAAGGATTCAGACGAGTAGATTGCGAAGATTTGGGGACCTTCATGCCGAAAAGCCCGCGAGAGTAACCCTAGGGTAGGTCAGCCTCTGATAAAACCTAACGAAAGGGAAGCTTCTTCATGCCTTTTTATCGTTCAATCAAATAAATAAATGTCATGTAAATGGCATACAACTGTCATACCGTCATCATCATAATAAATATGTCCTGTATCATGTGATTGCATCACTTGCACATATAAAGAAAATACTGACATGGTTTTTGCAGGAGGGCAATCCGTGCCACGTAGCAAGGTTTTCTAAAACTTCTAAATACTATCCTGTCATCAAACAGTGACCTTGTTTTGCAGGATAAGATTAGAGAACCGTGAATGCGTGGCATAACGATCACAAAGAACCCGGAGTAGGGGCATATTCGACCACACAAAAAAAAAACAAAAAAACAAAAAAAAAAAAAACAAAAATCATGCATTAGTGTTGACATGCATCTGCCAACTTGTAACTGACACAATACTAAACTACTGCCCTTGTTTGTTTTGCGAGATTGCCCCTACGGCCCAACTAAGAGGCCGTAAAGTCCATACTCCATCCATCCAAATGGCAGAGGCCGATAGCCATAAAACTACAGTTCTGCCACTCCAACAGTACGGCCGAATACGAGGGATTCATCCTAGGACTGAGTTTAGCCTTGGGAATGGGAATCAAAAAGATGATAGTAGTTGGAGACTCGAATTGGTCATCCAGCAGGCCATGGGAATATACAACACCAAAGGGCATAAATGGGACCTAGCTACGGGACTGCTGAGATATCCGGAAGCCGAAGAAACCCACAGATAAATGAACGAAGTATATGGCAATATGTGCGGAGCCCATATGAGTAGAATATTTTTGGCAAAGAAAATCATGTGAACGGGTCACTACTGACTAACCATGAAAACTGACTGCGATGCTCATGTCAGGAAATGCCATCAATGCCAGATCCATGCCACTACGATCCATGCACCTCTTAATGAGCCCCATTGCTTGACCTCACCGTGGCCAGTTGGACCGTGCAGTAGGTGATATCCAGGAGGGGGTAAATCCTGGAGTATGGCAGTGAATCCCGGCCAGTAGAAGATCAATGGGTTTTAAAATTCTGAGTTTTATTTCAAATCCTTGCACGCTCATGTCATTTTGTCATGTTATCCAAAAAAAAAAAAGGATCATGTGCTGAAATGTTTTATATATATGACAAGCATTTTTGTTTTATGTCAGGTACCCCGATTTGAGGCATTCTAGCCTGACAAGCGATAGGCCAAATTTGAAGGAGGATCACAATTTTGGTGTAGAGCTAGATTTCGATCTAATGGGGATTGAGCAGGACGAGACAGATATCGACAATACGCCTGGTGATATCAAAGGATGGGTCGAGGGTAAACCCTAAACCCAGTTTAGACCAAACCATCGCCATCAAACGTTAGAGCCCCTAACGATCACAAAGAACCCGGAGTAGGGGCAAATTCGAACACAAAAAAAAAGAAAAAAAAAAGAATAAAAAAAAAAGAAAAGAAAAAAAAAAGAAGAGAAAAAATAGTCGAGTTGTTGAGCCTGTATGGAGATATGTTCGCTTGGTCCCGTGGCGACGTGATTGGATTGGGACATCGACTGCCCATCAAGGAGGGTTCCGACCAATTAAGCAAAAGTTGAGAACGTGGAAACCTGATTTGGAGGTTGAAAATAAAGGACGAGATTGTCAAGCGGTTTAAAGCAGGAATCATCACGGTGTCTATTTACCCTGAATGGCTTTCCGACAGAATCCTAGTATCACAGCCTGGAGGAGAAGTAAGGGCCGCATCGACTAAAGAAATCTGAACGATGCCCTTAAGGAGGAGATATATGACAAATTCAAGATCAAACATTTTGATTCAGTCATTTACCGGCCCAAAATGAATGGGGCAGTGGGGGCTGCAAATAAAACACAAGGACGATCATGGGAAGAATGTCCGCCAATCATCGGGGATGGCCGGATTTATTGTCGCTCACCCTGTTTGCCTATCGAACCTCAGTTCGCACATTTGCAGGGGCAACCCCTTACGCATCTCCCGGGCATACGACAAGAGGGTACGATCCCGGAAATTCAAAATAAATGATTTAGTCCTCAAAAGGATCGCGCCCTGCCAAGACGAAGATATGGGGAATTTCGCTCTAAATTAAAGGGAGCCGTCGCGATAAAAAAATCCTCTCTGGGAGCCCTCATCTTACAAGGAATGGACGGAAAGGCATTCCCCAGCCCGTTAATTCTGACTCCGTGAAACAACTCTATGATCTAAAAAAAAAAAAAAAAAATCAAAAAATCAAAAAATCAAAAAATCAAAAAATCAAAAAAATCAAAAAAATCTCAAAAATCAAAAATCCCCAAGCCTTTCAACAAATCAAAGGACCAGATCTTTTGTCAGCCAGCAAGATACCGATGCGACCAGTACGAGGGAGATCACAAGAAAAGCAACTTAACACTGGGGCATTTATCAACTACCCAGGAAATGGTGACGTGCAAATTGGCACCCATGCAACAATCCCATCAACATGCACCATCATCATCAGATGCTACCTCATGTCAATATTCAACGGTACGATCATCTGGCATTTGTCAAGCATAGTTTTCCCGGGATACGATGATCCGCTTGAAAGGAGATTCTATTTGACTTAATAGGAATCGGATTAATTCTGACAAGCAACCGTGGAGCACGATCGTGAGTATGATTAGACGAAGAAGGCTATTCAACCTTTTGATCGGGTACAAAGCCTTAATTCAAAGCAACGTTTGCGAAAGAATCGACCTCATGTGACAGCCTTCACTTTGCATTTGCACAAGCTTTCAGTTGTGGGGTATAAAACTATGACGACGTTGATGGCGATTAACACGTAGTCAGATAGTCAATAATTATCAAGCTAAAATCAAGAAGTCAGACGATAAATGATCATCAAGCTAATGTCTCGAATCGTGGCCTGAGTTATTCGAGTAATTAAGCCCGAGGGGTGTCTCTACACCTGGTGCCCTAAAGCCATCTGGTTTGGGAGTCGCTGGCCCAACACTCGCTACAGGGGTAACTCAGAGCCTAAGAAAACGAGCATTACAGTAGAGGAGGCCCGAGCAGATTCGAATCGTGGCATGGGCTACTCGAGTAATTAAGCCTAAGGGATGTCTCTACATCTGGTGCCCTAAAGCCGTCTGGTTTGGGAGTCACCGGCCTAACACTCGCTACATGGGTAACTCAAGCCTAAGAAAACGAATCTTGCGCAAGCTCAAGCAAAGAATGAATGGGGCAGACCACCAGCTTGTCTCGAACCGTGGCCTTTGTTACTCGAGTAAATAAACTCGAAGGGGTGTCTGTACACCTAATGCCCCAAAACCGTCTGGTTCGGGAGCCATTGGTCCAAAACTCGTTAAATGGGTAACTTTGAAAAGCCTAAGAAAACGAGACAAGTGAAGTGGGCTAATAAAGAGAAAAGATAATACGAAAAAAAACTCTCGACCTTAAACAAGAAGTCATAGAAGAGAAACCCCTACTGAGTGCTGCATCGCACAGTGCATTTGTCATATGACGTCAATCCTGCTAAGAACGTTGTCGAGAATGAAGACAGAATGCCTTTGACGAGGGAAGGTAGTTCTTTTGAATTCGACCTTACTCACATACAATGACCATGAATGCTTGAAGGTGTTCTTACGATTTCATAACTCGTCAAATAGAAAATCATCAACTCACGAGGGATTGAATAAAAAAAAAAAAAATAAATTCACAGTTCACCACTTGCTAGATTATGTGATCAAAAGATATATTCAATTTCATGTGCTTTAATTGCATTTTTGTCGAGATTATAATATCTTTGTGTTGAACTAACACTAACGGCCCGAGCCTTCAAGTTTTGGCATTTGTTAGTCATCTGATATGCAGGATCTTGCAGAGCTGTGGATAACTCAGCACGGTCAACATCGCGAGTTTTCGATAGAAATTCTTGGTAGCGACACGCGCCAAGGCAGGGGCAGTTAAGAATCGTGAAATGGAAGGAAGCTGAGGCTGCACAGAGCTTTCCATCATTGGGCCTCTCCCCAATCCTGTCTATCACTGCCTCGACATCCAAGTGATCCACGTGCATGAGCATATACAAGGAGGATATAATGCGGGACAACAGCATATCGACCAGCAAAAATGATCAAAAAGTCAAGGAGCCAACATAGCTGTCGATCATCACAGAGAGCGAAACAGACTGCCTCAACTTGATGAAATGAAGACGACCAAGAACAGGCAGAATACCAAACCAATGTTGAAGTCTAAAGACTACGCTGCACGATGAGGCGTAATCCAATCAAATGTTGGCAAACGACGACGACTGTCGAATCGTATCATTTGACTGAACAGGGGTCATTTCTATCTAAACATATGTTGTGCACATGCATCTTTCCATAACATATCTGCCAGATCATGCATAACATCTTTTTCATGCATGCAGGTACGATCAAAATGAAAATCGTCAGGAAAGTACAAGCACGTCGCTTTCAACCTCACAAATGATCAGACCGTGATGGCTTTTGCGGCATAGTACGTGGACGATGTTGGTGGGAGATCCGGGACAGAGGCCGATCACACATCCCACTTCAAGAAATCCCTCAAAATAAAAAAAAAGAAAAGAAAAAAGACAAAAAACAACAAACCCTGGGAAGGGCTGAGATCCACGCGAACCACAACAAGATGGTGAGCAACCCTGGGAAGGGCTGATATCCACACAAAAAGAAAAAAGACAAAAAACAACAAACCCTGGGAAGGGCTGAGATCCACGCGAACCACAACAAGATGGTGAGCAACCCTGGGAAGGGCTGATATCCACAAAAAAAAAAGAGACAAAAAACAACAAACCCTGGGAAGGGCTGAGATCCACGCGAACCACAACAAGATGGTGAGCAACCCTGGGAAGGGCTGATATCCACAAAAAAAAAAAAAAAAAAAAAAGACAAAAAACAACAAACCCTGGGAAGGGCTGAGATCCACGCGAACCACAACAAGATGGTGAGCACCCCTGGGAAGGGCTGATATCCACAAAAAGAAAAAAGACAAAAAACAACAAACCCTAGGAAGGGCTGAGATCCAAGCGAACCACGACAAAGATGGTGAGCACCCCTGGGAAGGGCTGATATCCACAAAAAGAAAAAAGACAACAAACAACAAACCCTGGGAAGGGCTGAGATCCACACGAACCACAACAAAGATGGTGAGCACCCCTGGGAAGGGCTGATATCCACAAAAAGAAAAAAGACAAAAAACAACAAACCCTGGGAAGGGCTGAGATCCACGCGAACCACAACAAGATGGTGAGCAACCCTGGGAAGGGCTGATATCCACAAAAAAAAAAAAAAATAAGAAAAAAAAAAGAAAAAAATAAGACAAAAAACAACAAACCCTGGGAAGGGCTGAGATCCACGCGAACCACAACAAGATGGTGAGCAACCCTGGGAAGGGCTGATATCCACAAAAGAAAAAAAAAAAAAAAAAAAAAAATACAAAAAACAACAAACCCTGGGAAGGGCTGAGATCCACGCGAACCACAACAAGATGGTGAGCAATCTTGGGAAGGGCTGATATCCACAAAAAGAAAAAAGACAAAAAATAACAAACCCTTGGAAGGGCTGAGATCCAAGATAACCAACCGGCGACGATAACCGGGGGTTACGAGATGGGTGTCCGGCGACGAAAACCGGCCCCGACAAGACGATCGACCGGCGACGATAACCGGCGATCACGAGATGGATGTCCGGCGACGAAAACCGGCTCCGACAAGATAACCAACCGGCGACGATAACCGGGGGTTACGAGATGGGTGACCGGCGACAATACCCGGCCCCGACGAAACAATCGACCGGCGACGATAACCGGCGATTACGAGATGGATGTCCGGCGACGAAAACCGACTCCGACAAGATAACCAACCGGCGACGATAACCGGGGGTTACGAGATGGGTGACCGGCGACGATACCCGGCCCCGACGAGACAATCGACCGGCGACGATAACCGGCGATTACGAGATGGATGTCCGGCGACGAAAACCGGCTCCGACAAGATAACCAACCGGCGACGATAACCGGGGGTTACGAGATGGGTGACCGGCGACGATACCCGGCCCCAACGAGACAATCGACCAGTGACGATAACCGGCGATTACGAGATGGATGTCCGGCGATGAAAACCGGCTCCGACAAGATAACCAACCGGCGACGATAACCGGGGGTTACGAGATGGGTGACCGGCGATGATACCCGGCCCCGACGAGACAATCGACCGGCGACGATAACCGGCGATTACGAGATGGATGTCCGGCGACGAAAACCGGCTCCGACAAGATAACCAACCGGCAACGATAACCGGGGGTTACGAGATGGGTGACCGGCGACGATACCCGGCCCCGACGAGACAATCGACCGGCGACGATAACCGGCGATTACGAGATGGATGTCCGGCGACGAAAACCGACTCCGACAAGATAACCAACCGGCGACGATAACCGGGGGTTACGCGATGGGTGACCGGCGACGATACCCGGCCCCGACAAGACGATCTACCGGCGACGATAACCGGCGATCACGAGATGGATGTCCGGCGATGAAAACCGGCTCCGACAAGATAACCAACCAGCGACGATAACCGGGGGTTACGAGATGGGTGACCGGCGACGATACCCGGCCCCGACGAGACAATCGACCGGCGACGATAACCGGCGATTACGAGATGGATGTCCGGCGACGAAAACCGGCTCCGACAAAATAACCAACCGGTGACGATAACCGGGGGTTACGAGATGGGTGACCGGCGACGATAACCGGCCTCGACAAGACAATCGACCGGCGACGATAACCGGCGATTACGAGATGGATGTCCGGCGACGAAAACCGGCTCCGACAAGACAACCAACCGGCGACGATAACCGGGGGTTACGAGATGGGTGACCGGCGACGATACCCGGCCCCGACAAGACAATCGTCCGACGACGATAACCGGCGATTACGAGATGGATGTTCGGCGACGAAAACCGGCTCTGACAAACGGTGACACCTGTAGAATCGTATCAAAAGACTGTACAAGGGTCATTTTTCATTTTAAAATGTTGTGTCACATGCATTGAATAGAATGATAATTCTGTACGTGATCCATGCAGGTTAGGTGTCAAGGTCCTAGCCTATCAGAGTCAAAGGCTATGGGTGTCAAGAGCGATGTACGAGGACGAACTCCAAGGATGCCCTTCAAAGCTAGTCAGGAGAATAACTTCCTTTGATGACAATGGGATGGAATAAGGTGATTACGAGAGGGGTGACCGGATATGAGACCCGGCATTCACAGGACAATCGACCGGATACGAGACCCGGCGATTATGAGACGAGCGACAGGTTAGGGATTGATGCATTGACACCTTTACAAATGTGTTGCATGCCTTACATCTTGCGTTACATCATAAGTTGTATGTGTTGCACTGTCATTCTTATGCACTGTCATTCATGCATCGTGTGTCTACTTCTTTATCATGTTCATTTCATTTAACATTTCATAAACATGATAAAGAGGGGCAGCTGTAGACACCCAAATTTTGCGCTTCGTATACTAACCGTGACAGGAGGGCAAAATCGTCAAATGAACCGGCCTATGAGAGCGAGGGATGCACAAGTGCGAACACTCGACGCCACCGCAACGATTTGCAAATCAAAACCGACGTGACAGTAGGGCCGTCCGAAATGAGCATGCCCGAATGATGTGGCACGTCTCCCAGTGATTCTCGGACTGCAAAATACAAGCCTGTCGGCGAAAACCGACGTCACGACACGAGAAACAAGGTGCGGTTCCAGAAACGAGAAAATCAGCCCACCCAGCCGCGGATTGATCTGCGGCCAAACGATTAAAATAATGGTGGTGCGCACGGGACTCGAAACCAGGAAACCAGCTGAGTGCGATGGGGGGTGGGCCAGCCAGCCGCAGATCAATCTGCGGCCAGCCGCAGATCAATCTGCGGCTGCCCTAAACCAGCCTATTTCAGCTTAGTTTCATTGCAGCATACAGGGGGTTGGAAGAAGGTGAGGGAAGAAGAAGGAAAAACAGCAACCAACAGCTCGGAAATGGGAAAAAACAGCAGCAAAAACAAGAGCAATTAGGAAAGAAAAAGAGTGAAAAGAGTGAGGAATTGTACCAATGTTGTGAGATTACATCTCATATTTTCTACTCTACTCAATACACAAATTCATACATATTGTGAGGATCATTTGCAAGGTGAAAAAAAACCCTTTGTTATAGCATGTTGTTTTACCATTTTTTGTTAAGCTTTTTGTCATTCGAATTATATTAAATGTAGTTGTTCTTGTATATTGTTGTGAATCCTTGGATTGAGGGCTATTAGTGAGGGTTCCAAATGGAACGAAATTCCTCCTAATGGCCCGATGATATCCACTTGGTGAATTTTTAGCTCGTTGTAATGATGTATTGTGCATAGATCGTTTAAATTGCTATTCTTAGGATCTTGTGGGTGTGTAGCGATTTTGGATGTGAGCCTAGGAGCGCGACCCCGTGGTCCAAATCCGATGATGAACATCTTTTGATATATGTAGTAGGAGCGATGTGGTCTTCATTGTAAATATGTAAATCGTCGGGCCTTAAAACGACGCCAAGGCGAGAATCGTGTTTAAGGCCCCGAAATAGTGAAACTTGTGATTGTAGGCGTTTGGGGTTATTTTGATGGCTTACATGCCCATGAATAGCCCCGACGCGTGTTTATGCTCGATTTGATTTATGAGATGAAATTGATTTCAAAGATAAACGATAAGATTTTCATAAAATCAATCAAATTAGGTTGTTAGCATCACGAGGCTTAAAATGAGAAGTGTTAATGAATGTCGATTCCTCTTTAACGAGAAGGATAAAGGAAAAATCGTTTTCAAACATCACAAAATGGTTTTATAAAATAAAATGACGTTTTATTAAACCATTGTGCATAGGGTTAAAGAGATCCTAGAAATTGCCGTCATTGCATTCACAAGGCAACGTATAGATCTCGATTCCTATTTTGACGAAGGTTTAAAACTCTTGTTTTGCCAAAACGACACCTAATGAAAATCTTGCAGTTTTGACAATAAAAAATCAAAACCTTTCTCATAAAGAATAAAGCTTTCTCGTGTATGCTGAAAAGACATTCCGAAGCGTTCTCAAATTAAAGCACGACTTTCCCTAAAAAATCCAAATGATTCTTTCATACAAACTCACCACGACATTCACATAGGCACACACACACACGCACACATACACACACACATTCAAGAATTAAAGGATAGGAAAACATCAAGATTGCGGTAACCGTGTTTCACGGAAGTCGGGGGGTGCCTAACACCTTCCCCTCGCTTAAGCAAGCCCCCGAACTCTATGAATCTCAGTTCACAGACCAATTAATTCGGAGTCACATATGAGCCAGCGATTACGAAAACGAAACTCGGATGAGTTGGTACATCTATTTCAAATATACCAACTGGCGATTCTGGTTAATTGGCTCATCATAAAAAACGATCTTTCAAAACCCCGTCGACATTAATGCCGACCTTTTCCAAAAATCATTTAATTAAGAGGCTAAGAATTGGAAAAGACAAGAAAGACGAGAAAACCCGGCGTCGACAGCTGTGATGGCATCAGTTTAGCAGAGAGGAACGCATACCAAACCTTCCCATACCGACTCAAGTCCTTGCTATGGAACGAAATCGCTGCACGAGGCCCTCTGGTTATCCAAGTCGTCCCTGGTTTACACAAGTCAGTAACCACCTTCTCCAAATTAGGTCCCTCATCAAGAAATCGAGTGTATCTACAGCTTATATCAGGCCTCAAGTTATAGTATTCATTGATCGACTGGGCACTGAATGAAACTGTCTTGCCCCGTATTGTAACCTCACATGGAGCCGCGTCCTCTACATTGGCATAAAATTCTTTGACAATGGCTATACATGCAGGTTCCGGATGGGCAGTGAATGTCTCTCATCCCCTCTCTACTATTTGATGCATTATCTCCCCATCAACCACTTCATCAGGCGTTAGACCGCGCTCGGGAGTTAGAGCTTTACCCGATGTATATGATTCATACCTATTAGCCGCCTCCGCACTGACAAATTTCCGTCTATCAAACTGCCTGGATAGTGTAGACGACGATCCCTCACCCCGATGTCGCTTTGGAGCCATGATTGATCTCTTAGCAAATAAACCCACACAAATAATCTGCTATGCAATTCAACTTCCCCCCCCCCCAAACTCCAACTGTACTAACTCCCAACTGATAATGGCACGGTACAATGGAACCGATTGGGTGATGTTGCGTTGGTGAACTGATTGATTGCTCTTTGAATTAAATGCAAACCCTAAAACTTGTGCATGCACTAATGAAGCGGATGAAGATTGTGAAAACAACAGAGTATGCCCCCGATTGAATGTGAGATGGTTTAGAATGAAATTAAGGTTTGATTTTAAAGTGGAGTGATTTAGGGTTTGTGTAGGAATCCAAGTATGGAGAGAAATTGGAAGGAAATTAGAAGAGAAATTGGATAGAATTGGGTTGGGTCGGTATTAGAGAGGTAGAAGTAGTGTTTTGGAGAAGTTGCATGGGAGTAGGAAAGTTAGAAATCAAATTAGAATCGGATTTTTAAAAACTGATTTCGCAATTCTCCCCGGGGCGAGAAAGTTATGCTTGTGAACCTCGCCGGGGTGAGAATGGACAGAAAAGTTGGGGCTGAGGCGAGAAAAATCTGGGCCGAGGCGCGCTTTTACAGAGAGGTTCTCGCCGGGGCGAGAATCCATAGTACAATTTTCTCGCCGGGGCGAGAATCCTCAGACTTGAAAACTTTTTCGCGTTTCCTACTTGATCCTTTTGTCTTCTCTTGGTACCATCCCCATTAGCATGTTTCATCCTTCTACAGCATTTTCATGGACTTCAACCCTGTTCCAATGAATAAAAGCATAAGTGAGACCCAACACGGAAGATTGAAAAATAAATTCAAACAAAAACAACTTAACTACTCCTATCAACAAAAACAAACTATTAACTATACTAAATCTATGAAAGCAATAAAATATCATGATTGGGTTGCCTCCCATCAAGCGCTTGGTTTATAGCCGTCAGCCCGACTTCCTCAGCAGTTTTAGGCTTCAGCTTGATCGGGAGCAGAGAGATGAATCACTGATACTTGTCGATCCACATCGCCTCCCCAATAATGTTTGAGTCGCTAACCGTTTGTCGACGCCGGTTTCTCGCCTCTCCCGATTTTAGCCTTTGTTATTAGATGATGTTTGGAAAAGGTCGGCATGAATGTCGACGGGGTTTTGAAAGATCATTTTTTATGATGAGCCAATTAACCAGAGTCGCTAGTTGGTATATTTGAAATGGATGTACCAACTCATCCGAGTTTTCGTTTTTTATAAATCGATGGCTCATATGTGACTCCGAATTAATTGGTCTGCGAACCGAGATTCATAGAGTTCGGGGGCTTGCTTAAGCGAGGGGAAGGTGTTAGGCACCCCCCGACTTCCGTGAAACACGGTTACCGCAATCTCGATGCTTTCCTATCCTTTAATTCATGAAATGTGTGTATATGCGCCCGTGTGTGTGTGTGCCTATGTGAATGTCGTGGTGAGTTTGCATGAAGAATCATTTTGGATTTTTTTTAAGGAAAATCGTGCTTTGGGAGTGCTTTAGAATGTCCTTTGGCTTATACGAGGAATCTTTATTCTCTATGAGAAAGGTTTTGATTTTACTTGTCAAAAACTATGAGATTTTCGTTAAGTGTCGTTTTGGCAAAACAAGAGTTTTAAACCTTCGTCAAAATAGGAATCGAGATCTATACGTTGCTTTCGTAACTCAAATGATGGGCAACTTCTAGAATCTCTTTAACCCTATGCACGACGGTTTAATAAAACGTCATTTATTTCACAAAACCATTTCTTGTGATGTTTGAAAACGATTTTCTTTGCTTTCTCGTTAAATAGGAATCGACATTCGTTAGCACTTCTCATTTTTAGCCTCGTGATGCTAACAACCTAATTTGATTGATTTTACGAAAATCTTAATCTTTTAGCTTTGAAATCAATTTTAGGTCGTAAATCAAATCAAGTATTAAAATGCATTGGGGCTATTCATGGGCATGTAAGCCATCCAAATAACCCCAATGCCCACAATCACATACTTCACTATTACGGGGCCTTAAACCCAATTCTCGCCTTGGCGTCGTTTTAAGGCCCAACGATTACATCTTACAATAAAGGATTACATACATCAACATTGTCCATCATCGGATTTGGACCACGGGGTCGCGTTCCTAGGCTCACATCCACAATTTATACACACCCACGCAATGGATACTATAAAAATTAAACAAGCTAAAATTGCCAAATGGATATCATCGGGCCATTAGGAAGAATTTCGTTCCATTTGGAACCCTCACTAATAGTCCTCAATCCATGGATCCACAACAATATACAAAAAAAAACTACATTTCACATAACCCAATTGACAAGAAGATTAACAAAATGATATACAAAAATTGCTATAGAAATGGTCTTTTCACCTTGCAAATAATCACCAAGATGTGTGTAAATTTGAGTATATGAATAGAGTAGAAATTATCTTGGATATAATCTCACAAAAGAAATTTAAATCCTCTCTTTTTTCTCTCTTTTCTCTCCTATTTTGTTGCAAATTTTTGCTATTTCTCTCTCTATTTTCGAGCTGATTTGCTGCAGTTTTTCTTCTTCTTCTCGCCTGATTCCCCTTCTCTCTCTTGCTGCTGCCAACCCCCCGGATGAAATGAAGAAACTGAGCTGAAATAGGCTGTATTAGGGCAGCCACAGATTGATCTGCGGCTGGCCGCAGATTGATCTGCGGCTGGCCTCGGTTTCTCCGCGCCCGCCGCGCACTTAGCTGGTTTCCTGGTTTCGAGTCCCGTGCGCACTCAATTATTTTAATCGCTTGGCCGCAGATCAATCCGCGGCTGGGTGGGCTAATTTTCTCGATTTTCGGGCCATGCCTCGATTCTCGTGTTGTGACGTCGGTTTTCGCCGAAAGGCCTGTATTTTGCAGTCCGAGAATTACTGGAAGATGTGCCACCTCATCCGGGAACGCACAAATTGGACATCCTTATTGCCACGTCAGCTTTGGTCGCCAATCATTGCGGTGGTGTTGGACGTTCGCACTTGTGCCCATTCCTTCGCTCCCGCAAGCCGGTTCAATTGACGATTTTGCCCTCCTGTCATGGTTAGTACAGGGAATGCAAAAATTGGGTGTCTACACCGTTGACTTTGAATGTGCGCTTTGAATCCCGTTCTTCGACTTCAATTGCCCCGTGAGAACCTACAGCAGTGATAATGAATGGGCCTGACCATCTAGACTTCAGCTTTCTAGGAAATAAATGCAGTCTGGAGTTGAATAATAGCACAGCTTGTCCCGGCTCGAACTTCCGATCTAATATCCGTTTATCATGCCACCTTTTGACTTTCTCTTTGTACAGCTTGGCATTCTCATAGGCATGATGACGAAACTCCTTCACCTCGATCAATTGGAGCAACCTTTTCTCCCCAGCGGCTAGAAGATCAAGGTTCAACTTTTGAATTGCCCAATAGGCCTTATGCTCAAGTTCGACCGGTAAATGACAAGCTTTTCCGTAGACCATGCGATACGGCGACATTCCAATGGGATTTTTATAAGTTGTACGATATGCCCATAACGCATCGTCTAATTTCATCGCCCAATCCTTACGAGATGGGTTTACCACTTTCTCCAAAATTTGCTTAATTTCTTGATTCGAAACCTCCGCTTGGCCATTCGTTTGGGGATGATAAGCCGTAGCAATCCTGTGTTTGACTCCATATTTAGCTAACAATTTGGTGAACTGCTTATTGAAAAAATGGGTACCTTCGTCACTGATTTATGGCTCTTGGTGTACCGAATCGAGTAAAAATATTTTTCTGCAAGAACTGTAGAATCACTTTGGCATCATTTGTGGGTAAGGCAGATGCTTCCACCCATTTTGATACATAATCCACAGCCAAAAGTATGTATTGATTGTTAAATGACGACGGGAATGGCCCCATAAAGTCGATGCCCCATACATCAAATAGTTTAACTTCAAGGATAGTATTAAGAGGAATTTCGTGCCGCTTCAAAATATTTCCAACTCTTTGGCATCTATCGCACTTTAGTACAAAAAAATGGGCATCCTTGAACAACGAAGGCCAGAAAAACCCCGATTTAACACCTTTGATGTAGTCCTTTCTCCCCCATAATGTCCTCCATAATTCGACGAATGGCAACGAGTCAAGATGCTCTCCATTTCTTCCTGTGGCACACAACATCGAATCATCTGATCCGCACAAGTTTTGAAGAGGAATGGCTCATCCTAGAAGTACTGCTTGACATCATGGAGAAATTTCTTTCTTTGCTGAGAAGTGAAATCTTGCGGGAGAACATTACTGACTAGGAAGTTCACATAATCAGCATACCAAGGGACTTCGGTGTTGATACCAAACAACTGTTCATCTGGAAACGACTTATTGATTACCATATCATTTTTTTTCTGCATGTCGGCATTCTCTAACCTTGAAAGATGATCAACCACTTGATTCTCCGTACCTTTCCTATCTCGAATCTCCAAGTCAAATTCTTGCAACAAGAGGACCCATCGAATCAACCTAGGTTTGGCATCCTTCTTAGCAATTAAGTACTTGATAGCTGAATGATCAGTGTAGACTATCACCTTGGTTCCAATCAGATATGCTCGAAACTTGTCAAATGCAAATACTACTTCAAGCAACTCTTTCTCTGTAGTAGTGTAATTCAATTGAGCCTCGGTTAGGGTCTTACTTGAGTAGTAGATGGTGTGAAAAATCTTGTCCCTTCGCTGAACTAACACAGCTCCCACTGCATAATCACTTGTGTCACACATCAGCTCAAAAGGTAAAGTCCAATCAGGAACAACTATAATCGGGGCTGTGATTAACTTCTTTTTCAGCACTTCAAAGGCTTCGATGCACACTTGATCCATCTTGAAGGGAACATCTTTCTCAAGGAGTGAGCACAATGGTTTTAAAATTTTTGAAAAATCCTTGATGAAACGACGGTAAAATCCTACATGTCCGAGAAAACTTCTAACACCTTTCACAGATGTCGGTGGAGGTAACTTTTCAATAGTTTCGATCTTCGCTCTATCCACCTCTAAACCTGCTTCGGACACTTTATGCCCTAGAATAATGCCTTCTTGCACCATAAAGTAGCATTTTTCCCAGTTAAGAACAAGATTTGTCTCCACACAACACTTCAGCATTAAGATAAGATTGCTAAGGCACAAATCAAAACTGTCACCGAATACAGAAAAGACATCCATAAATACCTCCAAATTTTGCTCAACCATATCCGAGAAGATAGCCATCATGCATCACTGAAATGTAGCTGGTGCATTACATAACCCGAAAGACATTCTCCGAAATGCGAACGTTCCATAAGGGCATGTGAAAGTCGTTTTTTCCTGGTCCTCCAGAGCTATGACTATCTGGTTATATCCTGAATAACCGTCAAGGAAGGAAATAGAACTGATGACCGGACAACCTATCCAACATCTGGTCAATAAATGGCAGTGGGAAGTGATCCTTGCGAGTAGCCTTGTTCAACTTGCGATAATCCATACACACTCGCCACCCTGTAACTGTCCTTGTAGGAATGAGTTCATTATTCTCGTTCTCAATTACTGTCATTCCCCCCTTTTTGGGAACACACTGTACATGACTTACCCACGAACTATTTGAAATCGGATAGATAATACCGGCATCTAACCACTTGATGATTTCCTTCTTCACTACGTCCTTCATGATCGGATTCAATCTTCTTTGTTGCTCAATAACCGGTTTTGCTCCTTCTTCAAGCAGAATTTTATGCATGCAAAACGACGGACTGATTCCCTTGATGTCTGCTATGGTCCACCCAATTGTTGTTTTATGCTCACGCAAAACCCTTAATAGTTTTTCTTCTTGAGATTCATTCAAATGTGCAGAAACTATTACTGGTAGCGTGTCCGAGTCTCCTAAATAAGCATACCGTAAATGAGATGGAAGGGGTTTGAGTTCAAGTATAGGTGGCTCTTCCACTGACGGTTTGGATCTCTCTTCTCCTTCGTTTGGCCGGTCAAGTACATCAAATTTCCTGCTAAATTTTCGAGGAATAGGTAATGAGTCTAGAACCTTGACATAATACCACTCATCTGAATCATCAAAAGTATCTATCCCAACCAGGGTAGCTTCTAATGGATCTTCAACACTAATTGCAATGGTTTGTTCATTCATGATTTCATCAATCAGGTCTATCCGTAAGCATTCCTCGCCCTCCTTAGGGAATTTCATCGATTTAAACACATTAAAGGTAACTTCCTGATCTTGAACTCTCATTGTTAATTCACCTTTTTGTACATCTATCAACGTTCTCCCTGTTGCTAAGAACGGACAACCTAGAATGATGGGGATCTCCTTATCCTCTTCGTAATCCAAAACAATGAAATCAGCCGGGAAGATGAATTTATCGACTTTAACCAAAATATCTTCCACAATACCCCTTGGATATGTCACTGATCTGTCTGCCAACTGCAAGCTGATGTTCGTCGGTTTTGGTGCCTTTAACCCAAGTTGAGTATAAACTGATAACAGTATTAAATTGATACTAGCTCCTAAGTCACACAATACCATTCCAGAGAACTGGTTACCAATTACACAAGGGATAGTGAAGCTTCCTGGATCCTTTAGTTTAGGTGGCAATTTGTTCTACAAAATTGCACTGCATTCCTCGGTTAATGCCACTGTCTCGAAATCACCCAATTTTCTCTTCTTTGACAAAACCTCCTTCATGAATTTTGCATAACTGGGCATCTGTTCCAGAGCTTCTGCAAATGGTATATTAATGTGAAATTTCTTGAAAACATCTAAGAATCTGGAAAATTGCTTGCCTAGCTTGGCCTTCTGCAATCTTTGAGGGAATGGTACGAGAGGTACTACACTATCTGGCTTGAGTTCCTTTGACTTTGCCTCCGAACCTATGTCATTTACCTTTTCTGATTCATTCACCTTACTTTTCACCGGGGCTTCCTCATCTTCATTCTCCACAACTGTTTTTGGTTTAGAATTTCCTTTAACCGCATCAGGCAGCTCTTTACCACTCCTTAAGATGACAGCCTTGTAATGTTCCTTTCCTTCCGTTCTTGGGTTAACCTCTGTATCACTTGGAAGTGCTCCTTGTGGTCGAGTATTCAAGACGTGAGCCAATTGTCCCAGCTGATTTTCTAAGTTCCTAATTGACACTGCCTGGCTTTTCACGTTCAAATCTACCTGAGTTAAAAGCTTATCTTGATCATTCATTCTTTTCTCAGATGTCGTGATAAACCTTGCCAGCGACTCTTCTAAACTCGGTTTTCTTTCTGCATGTTGTGGAGCTTGGTTCTGAAAACCTGGGGGATTCTGTGATCTTGGAGCTGGATTTTGAGTCTGAGTATTATTACTCCAAGAGAAACCCGGATGATTCTTCCACCCTGGATTATAAGCATTTTGATATGGCTGTGGAAGTCTGTTGTAACTCCCCAAATACTATACCGATTCCGGATTAATGGCACAATACTCCGTCGGATGTGCACCTACACATAGCTCACACACATAGGCTACTTGCTGGACTTTCGATTCTGCCAAAGCTTCAATCTTCTTAGACATGGCTGCCATCTGCGCTGTTAGTGCCCTGACCGCATCTACTTCCAAAACTCCAGCTACCTTTTGTTGATTCATTCTGGAAGTCGGCCATTGATAGTTATTTGTAGCCATAGTCTCTAACAAAGTGAAAGCTTCCTCAAAATTTTTATCCATAAGTGCACCTCCCGCAGCTACATCAATGCATGTTCGAGTGTCATTATTCAACCCATTGTAGAATGTCTGAACTTGTAGCCACTTGGGTAGCCCATGATGTGGACATTTCCTCAATAACTCCTTGAACCTTTCCCAAGCCTCGTATAGTGACTCTCCATGTTGTTGCCCAAATGTAGAAATCTCGTTTTTCAACTTAGCCGACTTAGCTAGCGGGAAGAATTTCGCTAAGAATTTCTGAGCTAGATCATCCCAAGTTGTAATGGATCCTGGCGGAAGTGAGTGTAACCAGCTCTTTGCTTTATCTCTCAGTGTGAACGGAAACATACGTAATCTCACTGCATCATCTGACACATTGGGATATTTGAATGTATCACAGATCTCTAAAAAGCTAATCAAGTGTTCATTCGGATCATCGTTAGCTAAACCCCCAAACTGTACCGCATTCTGAAGCATATGAATTGTTCCCGACTTGATTTCGAAGGAATTAGCGGTGATGACTGGTCTCGTGATGCTCGATTTGATCTCGTCTATCTTAGGCATAGCATATTCCCTCAATGATTTTTGTTCTTTGTTAGCCATTTTCTCTTTCTCAAGTGTCTCCTGACAGAATTTTCTCAACTGACGAAGCTTGTTCTCAAGATTATCCTCACACTACACGAGTTCTGGTTGTTTTGATCGCGTTTGCATAAACGAAACAAAAGACACCTCAACAGAAGAAACAAAAGAAAAATAAATTTGCTTAACTAGAAAAGACTTAATTAAACTGATATTGAAAATTATAAACACAAATAATCCCCGGCAACGGCGCTAAAAACTTGTTGTCCGATTTCACAATCAACAATTACGTGCAAGTATACACGATCAACAAGTAATAAAGTGATAAGAAAGAGTGTCGAACCCACAGGGATTATTATGCTTAATATTTCCAACTGTCAATCGAAATTATGCCTATTCTATTAAACATTCGCAATTTAAGTATTGATTTAAACTAATTAAATTTAATACTAATACCAACAACTATCACAAAGGTTGAAATTCAGATTTTGTTATGATTAAGACTACAATATCCCCAGTTATTTATCATAAACCAATCTACCTATGTCTTCCAATTATTCACTTCAATGGAGTTGTTAACAGAAATTCAATTGCATTTATAAGCCCTTTTCCAAGTGGTCAAATAAATATATCTAATCCAATTACTCTACGATATTCCTATGCAAAGTTAAAGGATTAAATTCATTAAGTTCCAATTTTCAATTGTTACATGCAGCAAAGAGATATCCCTATTCACTTCACCAATCTAATTATTCATCACATGCAAATAATTAAGAATACATGCTATCTTATCCAGTTCTAACCCTAGATTGCATCTTTCGAATTTATCTAAAGTAATCCGCTAATTGTCGGCCAAACAATTAATCAATAAGTATAGAATAAGATAGACAACTCCCATCAATTGAATAACTGGAATTAAATAAATAGTTAATTCATAACATAACTGGTTCAATCGTAGCCTTAACTAAGAATTTAGTTCATACTGACAATAAAAACTAGAATACCAAAATAAGTCATCATAATTAATTATAAATCAGAGAATAAAGATCAAAAGAAAACTCAATATAATCTCTAGCTCTCCAATCTGAATTCTTCACGATGCTTGACTTGTTCTCCAATCTCCTTACTAGCTTTGAAAGTTCAATCTTTGAATAAGTCTGTGTGTCCCTTAATCCAAGTCTTGATCTTCTATTTATATCCTCCTTGAGTCCCCCAATTAGATTAATAGCAAGAGTCCTTGATCACTTCCACCTTTCCAAAATAACTGACTTCTAGCAAAATCAGGATTCCTATCTGCCGCTTTCTCGCCCCGGCGAGAAGTTTCTATTCAACTTTCTCGCCCCGGCCAGCTTCCGCCGCGGCGAGAATTAAAAGGCATAAGTTCTCGCCCCGGCGAGAATACTCTGCACCCAGCCATTTTTTTCTTCTTTTGATCCCCCAACCAGCCATGACCTACAAAAGCAATACAAAACAAATAAAAAGCTACCAAAAACACTCAAAGACAAGTAAAGAATAAGCCAATAGACACATCAAACTTGTAGGTTAAAACCTACTCATCAATTAATGATCAATTTACAGGATGATTTTATTTAATTCATAATATTTAAGTTTTTTGTACTTTTGCCATAATTTGTTATGGGGTCATTGAGTCACGATTTATTTTGTTTGTAAAATAATTTCGACATTTGTTACATAAAAAAGGCAACATTTATATCGTTGCAAATAATAACAACTTTCGTTGCACATAAAGCAAACAACAATGTATAGTTTCGTTGCTAATCGACAACTTTCGTTGCTTTCGAAAAATAATCAGCATCGAACATTATAATTGATCATAATTATTCATAACAAGATCAACGACAACGAATAATCTCGTTGCAAAATAATATATGATCAATATATTTTGCACATTTAGTAACAAACATCGTTGCCAAAAAGTATACAATCAGCAACGAAAACTAGTTAAGGTAACAATTTTCATACTGTTCAGCAACGGTAAATATCGTTGGCAAAAATGTTTCAACTGTAACGAAATTTCATCTTCGTTGATAAAAAAAGGTTATTTTCGTTGCCAATTAGAAGGATTTTGAAACGAAAGTTTCTTTTCAGTAACAATTTCTTCATAAATTTGCAACAATACATTTCGTTACTAAATGATCTATGCTTTTACACGAAAACCAACTTTCGTTGCGAAATATCTCACCTTCTGCAACGATCAAAATAATTTCGTTGTTAGACAATTAGCAACGCTCATTGCGCAACGGATGGTCCAACGACCGAAAAATCGTTGCAAATGACATTTAGCAACGAAATTGCATATCTTTAGCAACGAAAACTAGTTGTTGCCGAATCGCCATTTTTTTGTAGTGTAAGAAGTAAATGACATAATTGTAATAATAAGTTAAGTGTATTTAATTTAATCTATGGAGATAGAATAAATTGAATAGCTTAATATTTATTATTTAATATTTTGAAAAATTAAATATAAATTAATAAGAAGAGTCTTATTATTATTATTATTATTATTTAATTCCTAAAAGGGTTTGAGAATTAATTAATAAAAGTACTCTCATAAATTCTTAATTGGATTAGGAGTTTAATTAATTAAAAGAATTTAATTAAGGCAATTAACCTAATCCTAAATAGTTTAGGAGGGTTTCCTACATCTATATATAAGAGGAGTCTTATCATAGATTAGGGTTACATACTCTTGCATTAGAATTGTGGAGAGTACTTGCAATTTCTATAGAGATAAAAACTAGGATTTTGCCAACACCCATCTTTTTGAACAAATATTAGTCCTTGGTGGATCACCTCTAGAGGCCAAACACTTGGGTGGCTAACATTGATCAAAGCAAAGGAATTTAATCGGTGGAATTCAAGGAGAACGCGAAGGAATGGGAGTTGAATTTGTACATGAGGAAGCTAGAATTCTATAAGGGTATAATTCTTATTCTCCATCTCTTTCGTTTAATTGATAATTGAACACAAGAATAGATCATGGTGATGGCTTGTATAAAAATTTTAAAATCCGTTTTATCGCGCTTTCGTTGTATTTATGTAATTTGATTGCATGCTTGCGTATTATATAAACCCAACAGCCGCGGTGCATAAATCCTGGCCAATATCCAATTTCCTTTATGCACCCGCTTTAGCCATTCTCCCAAATGAATTCCAGCTACATATATCTGTCCACTCGTTTAACTTTCGCCAAACGATCATTATTACCTATAACAACAAATTAAGGCTAAACTTGTAATACTTTCCGTTATTTACACAACATAGGCTGAAATCAATTATTCACATCAACTACTAAAAATGTACTAAATAATACAAAAAATACTTAAGAATAAACAAAATAACTAAGCTAAGGATATCAAATTAATAGATATAAAATGTACTCATCAAATACCCCAAAACATAACTTTTTGCTTGCCCTCAAGCAAAACTATAAACAAAATAAACTAAAAACCCTAAATGCAATCTACGAAAGAAATAAGTATAAATCAGAATATAGCCTCCAAGATCATACAATCATCATTTTACAACAGTTAAACCCTGTATAAGCTCACCTTAAAAGGACTATATTATAAACACATGGTACGAAGAAGTCATCAACCCCTAGGACATATCACACAATAATCTCAGCCAGGGTAATTATCACTCAAGTCAAGAGAATACAGTTCTTTCTAATGTTCTGCTATTCCTCCTAGATGCATTTTCATTCTTATTTCTCAAGGTGAGTGCGTTTTACGCTCCTTCTCACATTTGTATGACGAGTGCGTTTTACGCTCCATCTCGCCTTATTTATTTCCAAGGAGTACACTTTTAAGCTCAATTCACTCCACCATATATCTTAGCTCTAGGAAGTATAGCATTTTCTTTTTCTTTTCATTTGAACCATAATTTCCCCCCAAACTTAGACAATTCACTACCCCTACTTTAATTAAAGTCGCAATATAATCCTAACTCATAACAATATCTCATACCAAGGTTTCGAACTATAATCGCCTTAAAATTCAATTACTTCTATGGGATATAAGTGCTCATAATAATAGGGATCATAACTATGCAAAATCGACTTCTAATACACTATAAGCTTAACACAAGGTTCAAAAGTTTTCTAACTTGCTAAACATATTTAATCATTTCCTATCATCGGCTACATGTTTAATCATTTCTTATCATTGGCTATTCTCAAGATTCACTACTTATTTATTATTATTATTTTTTAATATGCAAAATTCATATGCAAAACTCAAGTTATGCAAAAATTAACAACTAAAAACAAATGCAATAATTAAATCCTAATGCAAATAATTAAATAAGTCTTTAACAAGCCCTCAAAACCAGCAAATTAAAACTTAAAGTATCAAGTATCAAATCATCCCCCCAAACTTAAATATTACATTGCCCTCAATGTAATACTGTAAAACTTCCCTGGAAAAAGTCAAGCATTACCAGTAGCAGCACCATCATCAACATCGTTTTCCTCGTCATTAGCGAGGCTGTTAGACTTTTCCTCCGTCTCAAAGGCTATGTCAGAAAACACCGGTGATGGCAAAAAATGGATGGGATCCGGATTGTTCACCTTGAAGCGAGTTACAAATGTTTATATGACGCTGTTCGTGAAATTCACATAATTGTCAACTCAGACCGCTAACTGATCCACACAGCGTGTTTGCTGGCGATTCAAACTCAACAGATTGTCCTGGCCTCATTCCAAGTTCGTTTGAGTCCTTCTTATGGCTCGAACCTCGTCAAGTATCAGATCCAAACTAGCATCAGACGAAGCACCACGTTCTGCCCGCCTCGCACCATGAGTTGTATTGGCCCCATGAGATGTACCAACGCCTTTTGTTTGACCAGCAGTAGCAGCAACTGAAAGTAGTATGCACACAAGCCAATCATATTTGATATAATGTAGCATATACTTTGTAATCTTAATCGGTTATTAAAGGCATTTTACGTTATCTACATGATGTTGTTATATTAATATGTGATAAACCCATTGTTTTAAAGCAATGCTTTTAGAATCATGATGATGATCATGCTAATGAGATCTAAATTCTTAGAAAGCTTAAAACTAAAATCGTTCCTAATCGTTGGATTACTAAAAAGGGGATTGGTGAATCCAGATAGATTAGTACATACATTGCTTGCTCTTAAGAAGAGGATGATTGATCTCATAATCATTTGTGTGGAGACACTAAAGCAAGTATGTAGGTGCTTATTAGAGAATAAGTTCACTGAACGTGGCTCGCTAAGGAATACCTAATGGAGTTTTACTCGCCTGTCAATAGGAATTCCGCTAGTGATAGTAGTACAAGTGATCCTTGGACTTGAGATCATCATAGTATTTTGTGTATGATGAGTTATACTTTGATATGTCCCTTAAGACCTTTAGGGTATATCAAATGGTATGATTGGGTATAATAAGTTATACATGGAGATAGGTGAATGATCAACAAAGAATCTACCACTTCTAGAAAAAGGAGAGAATGTCATATGTGATTCGATAAATGATGACTCAGAAGTCTTTGGCCAAAGCAGAATGAAATTAGAAAGGAGTTTCTAATTTGTATTATCAAAGTTGTTCATTGGATAATCGAAATGCATATAATTAAATAAAATGAGACTTGGCAGGAATTCCATGTCTTATATTTAATTGGGACATTGTATGGTAGAAGGATTGAATTGTACGATAACTATTCACTGAAAGGTTCTTTTTTGATTAATGTTGAAATCTATATTATTTGGAAAGTCGTTGATCTCTAAGGGGGCTTACCCTTATTGTAGAATCTCTCTCTCTTTCTCTCTCTCACTATCAGCTGATGGGAATGGGAGGAGTGTGGAGTGCAAGAGAGGATGAATGATTGAATGGAATGGGAGAGTGGAGGAGTGAATTAAGTTGAAAATGGGTTTGGTGCTCAAGGTTGGCCAAAATTCAAACTTGCCGGCAACTCCCCTTCTCTCTCCTCATTTTCTAGCAATTTGATTGGTGGAAAATGGTTTGGTGGTTCCCACTTGAAATAACAAGCTAAAATAATTACCTGAAAATACTAAAAATATATCCGAAAACTCCCATTTTTGTACCAAAACTGGTAAATAACTCTACCCAAAATTAGAATAGGTACTCCCATAATTATTGGGATGTATAAAAATAATTATTATGGGATTTGTCCATTTATTCGAAACACCCATATAACACATTTCGGATACGGATAAAATCACGTATCAGCTCAAATAAAATTTCCGACACTTGAAACAATTATTCGTACGCATACACGTATTTATGAAATTTATTAACTTCGAAAAAAGACACAAAAATTTTATGGCGTGAATATTGCCTCGGGAAACGTGCCCCGTGAATAGTGATTTAGCGACGCTACGCGAAATCAATTATTCACTTAAAACAAAACTATAACACCTAAAATTCATACATTCACATGATCTAGATTGTCACACAACCTTTAAACACGTAACACAAATATAATATTAATAAATTATAAAATATTCATTAATATTCAAAAATTCGAATTACAAGGAAATTTTAGAATTCCCGGTCGTTACATACAATGCATATATGAAATGGTTTTATTATTCATGAGATGAATATTATTTATTGATGCATATGGAGATATGTATGATAATAAATGGGATTGATTATGGACTATTGACCAATGTGTGATTGGAATTATTTTAGAGGATGCTTGAATGAATGAGTTTTTATAAATGGGGTCTGCGTACCTCGTCTTCTCTAGTTTTTCTTAATGTAAATTCTATCTTCCTCCTATGTACTTCCCCTTGACTGTTGATCAAGGTTTCTATTTATTGTAAATAGTTTATGTAATAGGATTAGTTAGAATTATTTTGAAGAATTGGAGACAAAGGAGCAAGGAGCGCTTGAAAACCCGTTTGTAATGGAGCCCGAGTTTAAATGTAATAGTTATATTTAAATTCAGTTCTTGCACCCTAGGTTTGGCCTTTTGGTTCACTTAGTGGCTCTAGTGAACCAAACTAGAATAAAAGTCCATAATCAATCCGGGTAGAATATAGTATTCTATATGTGCATGCTTACTATATATATATATATATATATTATATTATCCAACATTCTTCGCATGTTAAGTAATATGACGCGTATTTTATATATATATGTACATGCGCGCTAAACAAGATGAGGCAAATAATAACAAACCCCTCAAAGAAATCATATTAAGTCCTAAGCGTTCAAAGATATTTGGAATATCGAACGTCGCCTTCTAACATGGTAAAGCTATATAGTATTAAATATTTAATAAGAGTTTGTTGTGCACACACAAGGCGAGTATTAAATATTTAAGATGTTGTTTTATCACATTTGATGCTTATTAAGGAATTGAATATTACTGCTTTGTTGTGCACACACAAGGGCTGTTTTTTTTCTCTTCACATATATGGAAGTGCTAGGTTGGACTTAAATTATATTATTTTAGTTCGGATGTGCACACTTGATCATTATAATCTAAGAGACAAAATACACGGAGTTACATAGTAATGTAATTGACAATAATTGTCTACCTATTTATTTATATAGTTTATTGTGCACACACAAGACTATATACATTTTAAATGGGATCCTTATTCTCACTAGAAAATCTTTAATTAGATTTGCCGAACTATATATTGAGGGTAATATAGTTTGATGAAAATAGTGGGAGATACCAATTTAAATAAAGACCTAATTTATTTTGGTAATTAATAAAATGAATGTATGCTAAAATATTATCTATTTCACATACAGAATTTTACAATGTCTAATTTACTATCACTGCGGAGCATATTAGATACTAATTAACCAGACCGAATTACACGAATTGGTTAAAGAATATGAGAATAGTTCTCAAGGCTGAAAAGCTATCTTATGTCCTTAATATGCCTATCCCTGCAATAGTTGCAGACAATGCCTCCAACAAAGAGATTGCTACTTTTAGAAAGTGGCAAGATGATGCACAGTTAGCTCAATGAATCATGCTCGCATCTATGAGTAACGAGCTTCAGCGTCAGCATGAAACTATGGATGCTGTTACTATAGCATATACTTTGTAATCTTATTCATTTGTTAAAGGCATTTTACTTTATCTACATGGTGCTGTTATATTAAATGTGATAAACCCATAGTTTTGAGCAATGCTTTTAGAATCATGATGGTGATCATTCTAATGAGATCTAAATTCTAGATAGCTCACAAACTAAAATCGTTCCTAATCGATGGATTACTAAAAAGGGGATTAGTGAATCCGGATATATTAGTACATACGTTGCTTGCTCTTAAGAAGAGGATGATTGATCTCATAATCATTTGTGTGGAGACACTAAAGCAAGTATGTAGGTGCTTATTAGAGAATAAGTTCACTGAACGTGGCTCGCTAAGGAATACCTAATGGAGTTTTACTCGCATGTCAATAGGAATTCCGCTAGTGATAGTAGTACAAGTGATCCTTGGACTTGAGATCATCATAGTATTTTGTGTATGATGAGTTATACTTTGACATGTCCCTTAAGACCTTTAGGGTATATCAAATGGTATGATTGGGTATAATAAGTTATACATGGAGATAGGTGAATGATCAACAAAGAATCTACCACTTCTAGAAAAAGGAGAGAATGTCATATGTGATTCGATAAATGATGACTCAGAAGTCTTTGGCCAAAGCAGAATGAAATTAGAAAGGAGTTTCTAATTTGTATTATCAAAGTTGTTCATTGGAGAATCGAAATGCATATAATTAAATAAAATGAGACTTGGCAGTAATTCCATGTCTTATATTTAATTGGGACATTGTATGGTAGAAGGATTGAATTGTACGGTAACTATGCACTGAAATGTTCTTTTGTGATTAATGTTGAAATCTATATTATCTAGAAAGTCGTTAATCGCTAAGGGGGCTTACCCTTATTGTAGAATCTCTCTCTCTTTCTCTCTCACTATCAGCTGATGGGAATGGGAGGAGTGTGGAGTGCAAGAGAAGATGAATGATTGAATGGAATGGGAGAGTGGAGGAGTGAATTAAGTTGAAAATGGGTTTGGTGCTCAAGGTTGGCCAAAATTCAAACTTGCCGGCAACTCCCCTTCTCTCTCCTCATTTTCTAGCAATTTGATTGGTGGAAAATGGTTTGGTGGTTCCCACTTGAAATAACAAGCCAAAATAATTACCCGAAAATACTAAAAATATATCCGAAAACTCCCATTTTTGTACCAAAACTGGTAAATAACTCTACCCAAAATTAGAATGGGTACTCCCATAATTATTGGGATGTATAAAAATAATTATTATGGGATTTGTCCATTTATTCGAAACACCCATATAACACATTTCGGATACGGATAAAATCACGTATCAGCTCAAATAAAATTTTCGACACTTGAAACAATTATTCGTACGCATACACGTATTTATGAAATTTATTAACTTCGAAAAAAGACACAAAAATTTTATGGCGTGAATATTGCCTCGGGAAACGTGCCCCGTGAATAGTGATTTAGCGACGCTACGCGAAATCAATTATTCACTTAAAACAAAACTATAACACCTAAAATTCATACATTCACATGATCTAGATTGTCACACAACCTTTAAACACGTAACACAAATATAATATTAATAAATTATAAAATATTCATTAATATTCAAAAATTCGAATTACAAGGAAATTTCAGAATTCCCGGTCGTTACATACAATGCATATATGAAATGGTTTTATTATTCATGAGATGAATATTATTTATTGATGCATATGGAGATATGTATGATAATAAATGGGATTGATTATGGACTATTGACCAATGTGTGATTGGAATTATTTTAGAGGATGCTTGAATGAATGAGTTTTTATAAATGGGGTCTGCGTACCTCGTCTTCTCTAGTTTTTCTTAATGTAAATTCTATCTTCCTCCTATGTACTTCCCCTTGACTGTTGATCAAGATTTCTATTTATTGTAAATAGTTTATGCAATAGGATTAGTTAGAATTATTTTGAAGAATTGGAGACAAAGGAGCAAGGAGCGCTTGAAAACCCGTTTGTAATGGAGCCCGAGTTTAAATGTAATAGTTATATTTAAATTCAGTTCTTGCACCCTAGGTTTGGCCTTTTGGTTCACTTAGTGGCTCTAGTGAACCAAACTAGAATAAAAGTCCATAATCAATCCGGGTAGAATATAGTATTCTATATGTGCATGTTTACTATATATATATATATATATATATATATATATATATATATATATATATTATATTATCCAACATGCTTCGCATGTTAAGTAATATGACGCGTATTTTATATATATATGTACATGCGCGCTAAACAAGATGAGGCAAATAATAACAAACCCCTCAAAGAAATCATATTAAGTCCTAAGCGTTCAAAGATATTTGGAATATCGAACGTCGCCTTCTAACATGGTAAAGCTATATAGTATTAAATATTTAATAAGAGTTTGTTGTGCACACACAAGGCGAGTATTAAATATTTAAGATGTTGTTTTATCACATTTGATGCTTATTAAGGAATTGAATATTACTGCTTTGTTGTGCACACACAAGGGCTGTTTTTTTTCTCTTCACATATATGGAAGTGCTAGGTTGGACTTAAATTATATTATTTTAGTTCGGATGTGCACACTTGATCATTATAATCTAAGAGACAAAATACACGGAGTTACATAGTAATGTAATTGACAATAATTGTCTACCTATTTATTTATATAGTTTATTGTGCACACACAAGACTATATACATTTTAAATGGGATCCTTATTCTCACTAGCAAATCTTTAATTAGATTTGCCGAACTATATATTGAGGGTAATATAGTTTGATGAAAATAGTGGGAGATACCAATTTAAATAAAGACCTAATTTATTTTGGTAATTAATAAAATGAATGTATGCTAAAATGTTATCTATTTCACATACAGAATTTTACAATGTCTAATTTACTATCACTGCGGAGCATATTAGATACTAATTAACCAGACCGAATTACACGAATTGGTTAAAGAATATGAGAATAGTTCTCAAGGCTGAAAAGCTATCTTATGTCCTTAATATGCCTATCCCTGCAATAGTTGCAGACAATGCCTCCAACAAAGAGATTGCTACTTTTAGAAAGTGGCAAGATGATGCACAGTTAGCTTAATGAATCATGCTCGCATCTATGAGTAACGAGCTTCAGCGTCAGCATGAAACTATGGATGCTGTTACTATAGCATATACTTTGTAATCTTATTCATTTGTTAAAGGCATTTTACTTTATCTACATGGTGCTGTTAAATTAAATGTGATAAACCCATAGTTTTGAGCAATGCTTTTAGAATCATGATGGTGATCATTCTAATGAGATCTAAATTCTAGATAGCTCACAAACTAAAATCGTTCCTAATCGATGGATTACTAAAAAGGGGATTAGTGAATCCGGATATATTAGTACATACGTTGCTTGCTCTTAAGAAGAGGATGATTGATCTCATAATCATTTGTGTGGAGACACTAAAGCAAGTATGTAGGTGCTTATTAGAGAATAAGTTCACTGAACGTGGCTCGCTAAGGAATACCTAATGGAGTTTTACTCGCCTGTCAATAGGAATTCCGCTAGTGATAGTAGTACAAGTGATCCTTGGACTTGAGATCATCATAGTATTTTGTGTATGATGAGTTATACTTTGACATGTCCCTTAAGACCTTTAGGGTATATCAAATGGTATGATTGGGTATAATAAGTTATACATGGAGATAGGTGAATGATCAACAAAGAATCTACCACTTCTAGAAAAAGGAGAGAATGTCATATGTGATTCGATAAATGATGACTCAGAAGTCTTTGGCCAAAGCAGAATGAAATTAGAAAGGAGTTTCTAATTTGTATTATCAAAGTTGTTCATTGGAGAATCGAAATGCATATAATTAAATAAAATGAGACTTGGCAGTAATTCCATGTCTTATATTTAATTGGGACATTGTATGGTAGAAGGATTGAATTGTACGGTAACTATGCACTGAAATGTTCTTTTGTGATTAATGTTAAAATCTATATTATCTAGAAAGTCGTTAATCGCTAAGGGGGCTTACCCTTATTGTAGAATAAATATTATTTATTTAAATAAATTAAATAGTTTAATTTATTTATTTAAATAAGATTAGAATTGTTCTAACTGATTTATTCACAGCCGGTTTAATATGGAGAACCTAAAGGGTCACACCGCAAAAGGAAAATATTTGTTTAAGAAGTAAATGGCATAATTGTAATAATAAGTTAAGTGTATTTAATTTAATCTATGGAGATAGAATAAATTAAATAGCTTAATATTTATTATTTAATATTTTAGAAATATTAAATATAAAATAATAAGAAGAGTCTTATTATTATTATTACCATTACTATTATTTAATTCCTAATAGGGAATGAGAATTAATTAATAGAAGTACTCTCTCATGCATTCCTAATTAGATTAGGAGTATAATTAAATAAAGGAGTTTAATTAGAATATAAACCCTAATCCTAAATAGTTTAGGGAATGGTTTTCCTACATCTATAAATAAGAGATATCTTATCGTAGATGGGGTTACACACTCTTCCATAAGAATTGGAGAGAGAGAGAGTACTTGCAATTTCTATAGAGATAGAAACTAGGGTTTTGCCAACACCTATCTTCTTGAACAACTATTATTCCTTGGTGGATCACCTCTAGAGGCCAAACACTTAGGTGGCTAACGTTGATCAAAGGAAGGAATTTAATCGGTGGAATTCAAGGAGAACGCGAAGGAATTGGAGGTGAACTTGTACCTGAGGAAGCTTTGATTCACGAGGGTATAATTCTATATCTCTATGTCTTTCGTTTAATTGATAATTGATCACAAGGATGATCATGGTGATGGTTTGTATGAAAAATTTTAAAATCCGTTTTATTGCGCTTCCGCACTATTTATGTAATTTGATTGCATGTTCGCGCTATATACGAACCTAACAGTGGCATCAGAGCCTAACCTTGTGCTAATTATCGATTATTATGATTCCATGTATGTATAGGTATGCGATTGGATCGATTTTCTGGGCAACGGAAAAAAATTTTGAAGTCTGCTACGCGTCGCGGCCGCGCTGCTTCCAGTTCATTCTGGAGCGCAGTTGCGCCCGAACCTAGAAATCATTTCTGGGAGTGCAGCGCGGCCGCGCCGGTCTGTAGATTTTGAAAATTTTTTATTTTTATTTTATTTTTTTTCAATTTAGATAAAAGGTTTATTTTCAATTGGAATATAATTAAAATTAAAAGTTTTATTTGAACTTGGAATTGGATCCTACGTTAACTTGAATAAAGGAGTTTATTCACATATGGAATAGGATTCCATGTTTCTTAGAATAAAGGAGTTTATTCACATATGGAATAGGATTCCATGTTTCCTAGAATAAAGGAGTTTATTTACATATGGAATAGGATTCCATGTTTCCTTAAAAATAAAGATGTTTATTTTGATAAGGAATAGGATTTAACATATTTTATTTTTCCAAGCAATTTTAAGTTAAAATAAAGGAGTTTATTTTGAACTTGAAATTGGTTTCCATGTTAATTAAAATAAAGGAGTTTATTTTGATTTGAAATTTGATTAAAAATAAAGGAGTTTATTTTTATTCAAAATTGGATAAAATAAAATAAATAAGTTTATTATGATCTAAATTTTGATTAAAATAAAGGAGTTTATTTTTGTTTCAAAATTAAATTTCTAGTAAACTTTTAATTGCCCATTAAATGATATCAATGCATATATAGAATGGTTTTATTATTCATGAGATGAATGTTATTAATTGATGTATATAGTGATATGTATGATAATAAATAGGGATTGATTATGGACTATTGACTAATGTGGGATTGGAATTATTTTAGAAGATGCTTGAATGAATGGATTTTTATAAATGGGGTATGCGTACCTCGTCTTCTCTAATTTTTCTTAATGTAAATTCTATCTCCCTCCTATGTACTTCCTCTTGACTGCTGATCAAGATTTCTATTTATTTTAAATAGTTTATGTAATAGGATTAGTTAGAATTATTTTGAAGAATTGGAGACCAAGGAGCAAGGAGCGCTTGAAGACCCGTTTGTAATGGAGCCCGGGTTTAAATGTAATAGTTATATTTAAATTTTGTTCTTGCACCCTAGGTTTGACCTTTTGGTTCACTTGGTGGCTCTAGTGAACCAAACTAGAATAAAAGTCCATAATCAATCCGGGTAGAATATAGTATTTTATATGTGCATGCTTACTATGTATATATTATATATTATACAGCATGCTTCGCATGTTAAATAATATGACGCGTATTTTATATATATATATATATATATATATATATATATGCATGCGTGCTAAACAAGATGAGACAAATAATAACAAACCCCTCAAAGAAATTATATTGAGTCCTAAGCGTTCAAAGATATTTGGAATATCGAACGTCGCCTTCTAGCATGGTAAAACAATAGAGTATTAAATATTTAATATGAGTTTGTTGTGTCACCACAAGGCAAGTATTAAATATTTAAGATGTTGCATTATCACATTTGATACTTATTAAGGAATTGAACATTACTGTTTTGTTGTGTCACCACAAGAACGGTATTTTTCTCTTCACATATATGGAAGTGCTAGGTTGGACTTAACTTGGATAATTTTGATTCGGATGTGTCACCACTTGATCAAAATAATCTAAGAGGAAAAATACAAGGAGTTACATAGTGATGTAATTGACAATAGTTGTCTACCTATTTGTTTATATATCGTTTGTTGTGTCACCACAAGGCTATATACATTTGAAATGGGATCCTTATTCTCACTAGCAAATCTTTAATTAGAATTGCCGAACTATATATTGAGGGTAATATGGTTTGATGAAAATAGTGAGGTACCAATTTAAAATAAAGACCTAATTTATTTTGGTAATTAATTAAGAAATGAATGTATGCTATAATGTTGCTAAATTACAAATTCATTTACAGAATTTTACAATGTCTAATTTACTATCACTGCGGAGTATATTAGATGCTAATTAATCGGACCAAATTAAAAGGACTGGTTAAAGAATTTGAGAATAGTTCTCAAGGCTGAAAAACTATCTTATGTCCTTAATATGCCTATCCCTGTAATGGTTGCAGACAATGCCTCAGAAGAAGAGATTGCTACTTTTAGAAAGTGGCAAGATGATGCACAGTTGGCTCAATGCATCATGCTCGCATCCGTGAGTAACGAGCTTCAGCGTCAGCATGAAACTATGGATGCTCCTACTGTACTCCGGCACCTTCAAGGAGTTGAATGGTGAGGAAAGTAGGACTATTAGATATCAGATATCTAAGGAGCTTTTTCGATCTAGAATGATCGATGACACTACAGTATAGACATATGTCCTAAAATGATCAATCTGATTGAACAATTGGGACAACTGGGTTTTAATGCATGGAGAGTTGATCCAAGATTTGATCTTGCAATCACTTCCGGACTCTGTCTCACAAATTGTTGTGAATTTCCATACGAACAAGATATATGTCAGCCTGCCTGAGTTGCTTAAACATGTTGAAAACTGTAAAGATTCACTTTCCAACCAAAAAAGACCAAGTCTTACTGGTAGATGATTCTTCCAGGAAGCAGAAGAGGGCCAAAGGATCTTCTTAAAAGAAGAACAATTCAAAGAAGGTAAATGAAAAGGCAAAAACAAATGACAATAAGAACAAGACTGATGCAGATAGCAAAGGAGTTTGCTTCCACTGCAATAAGCCTAGATACTAGCAAGGAAACTGTAAGGAGAATCTTACAGAGGCTAACCAGAGAAAGCTTAGTGAAGCTTCGGTTACAAATACAGGTTTGTTCATGATTAAAAATAAATCTTTCTGTAAGTCAAGGTTCTACTTGGGTATTGGATACCGGCTGTAGTTCTCACGTATGCAATCCAATGCAGAGACTAAGCAGAAGTAGAAAGCTAAACAAAGAGTAAGTAATCTTATGTGTGGGAATGGAGCAAAGGTTGCTGCATTAACCATAGGAACTTATAGTTTAGCATTGCCTACGGGCAAATCTATTAAGTTAATAAGTTGTTATTATGTTCCAGTTCTCATTAGAAATATTAGAACTTTCGTTGTTGGACAAGGAAGGTTCTGGTATTATATTTAAGAACAATTGTTGTTCTATTTATAATGATAATATTTTGTTTGAAACTGGAAGATTACTTGATAGACTTTGTATACTTGACTTACATAAAAAATATTTTGCAAATTGAATAAACTAATAAAAGAAAAGGAGATGGTCATTCAAAGAGTTGAATGTGTGTATTTGATAAAATACAAGTCTGAATCATTTGAAATGCTCAAAGAATTCAGAAGTGAAATATATTGACAAAGTATTAAGATTCTTTGATCAGATCGAGGAAGGAATACTTATGCAATGAGTTTCTAGATCATCTCAAAATGGTATTTTCTCATAATGGACACCTCCTGATACACAATAATTGATTGGTGTATCTAAAAGGAGAAATTGTACCTTGTTGGACATGGTGCAGTCCATAATGATTTTTACCGATATTCTAGTATCCATCTGGGGTTATGCCCTAGAAACGGCTGCATATCTACAAAAATAAGGTAACCTCAAAAATCCGAGCCCAAGACTCCATAAAGGTTATGGATAGGGAGGATTCCTACTCTTAAGTATGTTAAGATAAGGGGTTGTCCAGCTTCTGTGAAAAGGTTTCAAAGATAAGTTTGGGACAAAATCTGACAAGTGCAGATTTGTGGGATATCCTAAAGAAAGTTTAGGGTATTATTACTATAATCCTACACGTTGCTTTCTTAGATAAAGGTATTTATCATTGAATGAGCTAGTGGGAGGGTAATAGATCTTGAAGGAGTTCAAGAACCACAAAGCACTTTAAGTCGAACCAAGGAACCTGTAGATAGACCTATTGTACCACAACCGAATCGTAAATCTGGAAGAGTATCGAAGATACTTGGGAGGTATGGATTCATCATAGAGGATAATGATTAGGTACGTATCATAGAGGATGATAATCCAGTTATCTACGATGAGGCTATGAGTAGAAGACACTCAGAAAAATGGCAGATAGCCATAAAATCCGAAATGGACTACATGTATGAGAACCAAGTATAGACTCTGGTTACTCCACAAAAGGGCATAGTGGCAAATGGCAAGGTGGAGACCTATAAGACCAGACCTGTTTAAAAGGTTTTTCAAGTCAAGGAGTTGACTCTGATAAAACCTTATTACCGGGTAATGCTCAAGTCCATTTGGATTTTACTTGCGATTATAGCTTATTACGAAATCTGGCAAATGGATGTGGAGACGTCTTTCCTCTATGAAGACTTGAGGAGAATGTATGTATGATACAGCTAGAGGAATTTGTTTCAAAGGTTGAAGAAAATCATGTATATAAGCTGCAACGATCCATTTATGGATTAAAGCAAGCTTCTCAAAGATGGAACACTCATTTTGATGAGACAATCAAAAGAGTTTGATTTTATCAAAAATGAGAATGAATCTTGTGTGTACAAAAGGGTCAGTGGGAGCACTGTGACATTCCTAGTATTATATGTTGATATACTACTGATAAGGTATAACACACCAATGCTACAATCAGTAAAGATAAAATTGTCTAAACATTCCTCCATGAATGACTTGGGAGGAGCATCCTATAAATTGGGGATATAAATCTATATAGATAGATTTAAAAGGATGTTCAGCTTACCCAAGGAACGTATATTCATTCGATGCGAAAGGCATTTAGCATGGAAAACTCCAAGAGAGGTCTCATGATGATGAGCCATGAAGTGTATCTCTCTAAAATTATCTCCAATTGAAAGAGAGATCGCATGAGTTACTATGATGTATGCAATGCATATACAAGGCCTGATGTTGATCAGTCATATTCTAGAGAAGATCACTGTAAGACAGTGAAAAACATCTTTAAGTACCTAACTAGTATTGAGGATGTGATCATGATACATGGTAGGTCTGAATTAAAAACTAGAGGGCTTAACGGACTCAAGCTTTTCAGACTAACCAAGACGATAACAAATCCACTTTAAGGTAAATCGTTACCTTGAAAGGTGGTGCAGTGAATTGGAAAAGCACCAAACAGCAAAGAGTTGTTGGTTTAGTGACAAAGACAAAGTATATAGCTGTAAATAAAGCTGCAAGTTGATTGTTTGGAGGAAAAGTTCATTACAGAACTAGGAATAGTTCCTAAGTCTCATCTTGGAGTCAAACAAGTGTTGCGGCACTTTCATTTGATTAGTGGAATCATTAAAAGAGGAAAACTCACTATAGAGATAGTGGACTCTCGAGAACAACATTGCATATCCATCTACTGAAGCTTTATCCAATAGCAGGATGATCGTCACTTAGAGAAGAAGGGTATTAAATACCATGGCGATTGGCTTTAGTGCAAGTGGGAGATTGAAAGTAGTATGCACACAAGCCAATCATATTTGATATGATGTAGCATATACTTTGTAATCTTATTCATTTGTTAAAGGCATTTTACTTTATCTACATGGTGTTGTTATATTAAATGTGATAAACCCATAGTTTTGAGCAATGCTTTTAGAATCATGATGGTGATCATTCTAATGAGATCTAAATTCTAGATAGCTCACAAACTAAAATCGTTCCTAATCGATGGATTACTAAAAAGGAGATTAGTGAATCCGGATAGATTAGTACATACGTTGCTTGCTCTTATAAAGAGGATGATTGATCTCATAATCATTTGTGTGGAGACACTAAAGCAAGTATGTAGGTGCTTATTAGAGAATAAGTTCACTGAACGTGGCTCGCTAAGGAATACCTAATGTAGTTTTACTCGTCTGTCAATAGGAATTTCGCTAGTGATAGTAGTACAAGTGATCCTTGGACTTGAGATCATCATAGTATCTTGTGTATGATGAGTTATACTTTGACATGTCCCTTAAGACCTTTAGGGTATATCAAATGGTATGATTGGGTATAATAAGTTATACATGGAGATAGGTGAATGATCAACAAAGAATCTACCACTTCTAGAAAAAGGAGAGAATGTCCTATGTGATTCGATAAATGATGACTCAAAAGTCTTTGGCCAAAGCAGAATGAAATTAGAAATGAGTTTCTAATTTGTATTATCAAAGTTGTTCATTGGAGAATCGAAATGCATATAATTAAATAAAATGAGACTTGACAGTAATTCCATGTCTTATATTTAATTGGGACATTGTATGGTAGAAGGATTGAATTGTATGGTAACTATGCACTGAAAGGTTCTTTTGTGATTAATGTTGAAATCTATATTATCTAGAAAGTCGTTAATCGCTGAGGGGGCTTACCCTTATTGTAGAATAAATATTATTTATTTAAATAAATTAAATAGTTTAATTTATTTATTTAAATAAGATTAGAATTGTTCTAACTGATTTATTCACAGCCGGTTTAATACGGAGAACCTAAAGGGTCACACCGCAAAAGGAAAATATTTGTTTAAGAAGTAAATGGCATAATTGTAATAATAAGTTAAGTGTATTTAATTTAATCTATGGAGATAGAATAAATTAAATAGCTTAATATTTATTATTTAATATTTTGGAAATATTAAATATAAATTAATAAGAAGAGTCTTATTATTATTATTACCATTACTATTATTTAATTCGTAATAGGGATTGGAAATTAATTAATAGAAGTACTCTTTTATGCATTCCTAATTAGACTAGGAGTATAATTAATTAAAGGAGTTTAATTAGAATATAAACCCTAATCCTAAATAGTTTAGGGAAGGGTTTTCCTACATCTATAAATAAGAGATATCTTATCATAGATGGGGTTACACACTCGTCCATAAGAATTAGAGAGAGAGAGTACATGCAATTTTTAGAGAGATAGAAACTAGGGTTTTGCCAACACCCATCTTCTTGAATAACTATTATTCTTTGGTGGATCACCTTTAGAGGCCAAACACTTAGGTGGCTAACGTTGATCAAAGGAAGGAATTTAATCGGTGGAATTCAAGGAGAACGCGAAGGAATTGGAGGTGAACTTGTACCTTAGGAAGTTTTGATTCACGAGGGTATAATTCTATATCTCTATCTCTTTCGTTTAATTGATAATTGATCACAAGGATGATCATGGTAATGGTTTGTATGAAAAATTTTAAAATCCGTTTTATTGCGCTTCCGCACTATTTATGTAATTTGATTGCATGTTCGCGCTATATACAAACCTAACAAACTGTTGACTGCTGATGTGGCGATGACTGGTCAACCTTTAAAAATGAAATAATAAATTTGGGGTTAGAGGGTTTTGAACCCTTGACCTATTGGTCATATTTTGGAAGCCTTACCACTACACCAGAATTGTTTTTGATTATAAATCAAAAGGTTTAATATTTAAACTATATAATTCTGGATTTGAAGTTTGACTTAAAAGCTTGTTTGATTATTTCTTTTAAAGGTTTATGATCAAGGGTTGACCTCATTTTTTTTTTGTAAATTAAAATAAAGGAGTTTATTTTGATTTGGAATTTGATTAAAAATAAAAGAGTTTATTTTTATTCAAAATTGGATAAATTAAAATAAAAGAGTTTATTTTGATTTGGAATAGGATTAAAATAAAGAAATTTATTTTAATTGGAATTAGATTTTATGATAACTAATTAGAGTTAGAATTGAATTCCATGATAACTAATTGGAGTTGAAATTGGATTTTATACTAACTAATATTGCCCATTAAATGATATCAATGCATGTAAGAACCCGAATTTTTAGAAATAATTAAAATAAGAATTTAGTAAATAAAATTCTTACTATGTCATGTGTCGAATTCAAATTGGAACATATATGCGTTATATATACTTTGAATTCTTGTGGCTGGGTAAGAAGAAGTCAATTTATGTGAAGTTCTAAGAGATAGCTAAGCTATTAAAGAAAGGAGGATTGAACTTGAAGTTTAATCGCTGAATTAGGGAAGGAGGTAGTAATTAATTAAGTTGAAAATTATATTTTTGGATAATATGATTTGAATATTAAAGCCTTGTGTGGCAGTAACGTGATAGAAGAGGTTAACTCACTTTTATACAATGGTGAATTAATATATGTGTTTTGCATAAGGAAAACGAAATGTTTATGTTAATTAAAATTGGTATTATTTTTATATTACTTAGCATGGTAATATACTTAATATTCTGAATAATTGTAATAAATTATGTAAGCGTTGAGAAGAGAAGAAAATCAATATATCTATGAATAAATATTGGATAGGAATTTATACACGGCTAAATACACGGCTAAATGTGTAGATGGGAGAAATTGTTTTAAGGCAATTATTTATTAAGATAAATTCTAGCCTTGAATTATTTTTTTTATAAAGAAAGAATATTATATTATCTTATATGAACGACTTTATATGAGGTAATGTGTATAATTACGTAATATGGTAAATATATTAAGTCATATTTACTATATGTAAATGAATCGATATAAATAATTTATAATAGGAGAAAATAAAGTTATTATTTATTTTCTATATGTGATATAAGGACATGTGCCTTACAGATAGTTATTTCAATGAGACAGAGATATTATAATGAATATAATATCTTGAGAAAATGAGTAAATTCTTTTATTATGATTAACACCTTTATTTTCTTATATAAAGTGAAAATGTAGCATAAACATTATATATTTTTTTATGATGGAATACATATTTTATACATTGGTATGTACATTTTTGTGATTGGCCAAGAGGGTTAAATTTATAAAGCTAAGTTATTTTACTAAATAACTTAGTAACCATGATTTTATAATCAATAATGTGAATTTATATGTATATATGTATGAGTGTCTCGAAGCGTAATAATTCAATCTAAATTAAATTAATGGCAAGGAAATAAATGATTGATATTAATTAATCATTATTGTACTTATGTGCGATTAAAATAATAGGTGTGATAATGGGTTGGGAGTACCCCGACTGAATTATATTTAGCTCAATTAAAATATTATTTGGACTAACCCATTATCCCTGAAATACATAATTATACGTATTAGTGTATATTTAAAGTATGAGTATACTGTTTTTGTGTTGATGTATATATATGTAGGTGTGTGTATATGTACCCATAACTTATTTTAATGCTGTAATGATAAGTCATTATAATTGATTTAATAAGTCCAAAAGGAATTAACTTTAGTAGAATGGGGACCATTTTACTAATGAGCAAGGAAGAAATAAAGCTTGTCCCAAATAATTACCAGCCGTGTATAAGCCAGTGGCCTACCCTATATTCCTCAAACTCATTAATGGCTAGTTAGAGGTGATGATGAAGAGAGGAATGGAGGAAGAGGGAGTTTGTGACCAACTCTTCAATACCTAATCGCTTCTTCCTTCTTCCAATGGTTTGATCTCTAGGGCAAAAGCCAAAATTGACCTATCCTACTTCTATGTTGCTAAGTTTTCAAAAAGGCTAGCAAGGAAGGAGATGATGGCTATGGAGATGATGAGGGGGAAGTGGGTATAATAGTGACATTCCACCAACTCTCTCATACCCAATGACTTCTTCCTTCTTCCAATGGTTTTGTAATGACCGTGAATTTTTAAAACTCTATGATTAATTAAAATATAAATCTTAATTTTTAATGAGTTAGCTTTGTATGCTTATTTAAAATTTATGAGATTAATTGGTTATGTGAATATCTGACTTCGCGTAATTGCCAAGATTAATTAAAGGGTGTCACTAATGGGTTAATTAAATTAGTAGACTAGCCCTAAGGTTTAATATCAAAAGAATTGATAAAGTTGTCTAGTAATTAAATATTCAAATTATTTGAATATAGTGGAGGAATTTAATTTGCATAGATTAATTTATATAATTAATGTGAGCAATATTAATATTAATATTAGTATTTAATAGTCCATTTAGTAATTTAATATTTACGGGCTAGATTAATTATTTAATGTATTGATTCAATCTTTTATTTAATCATGGATTGGGGAATTAATGTATACTAGAGTAATTGGATTTACATTTTATGGTTCATTTAATTAACTAATAGCATTAAGTTGGGACAAGAGTTACGGGACATATCCCATTTATTGTCAAACCATGGTCTACAATAAGAGAGAGAAAAAGAAATTAGACATTAATGTGTACAGTGGAGTCACCTCACTCAATTTCCTCAGCTGTTTGTAGCAATTACCTAGCCTATTGCTTGTTCTGACGATGAACATGATGAAGGAGGGTGTGGGTTAATGTGATCCATGCCCAACTTTCTACCAAACCTCCATTGCCCAGCATCTTCATCTTCTTTCCACTGGTTAACCAAAGTGGATAATTGCATTTCACCAGTTAATGGAATTGCTATAAATTGGAACCTTTGTCTTCACAATTCCAGCTGCTAAGCTCTTGTTAAAGTCATACATATAGAGTGAGTATTACTGAGAGTGGGAGTAATCTGCTATTAAGCATTTGAGGATTTCATTTTAGCATCAAGAAGGTACACTGTGTTCTTAATTTCTTGGTTGATTAAACTTTAACGAAATCCATGATTCTTGCTAAGTAATGGTTTCCTTGTGAAGTAAATTTGATCGACTTAACTTATGGAAATATCCGAGTTAGAACCATATAACTATCAAATGGATTAGAATGAGCATGTTAGGTTTCAAACTTAAGTTAATAACCTTGAGCATGTGTGTTTGATATATGTCAATAACCTGTATGCTAAGAATAAACTAGATTCCAACTGAATGAAATTTCATTCTTGGGCTATCCAGGGAGTGGCGCGGCCGCGCCACTCCTAAGGCAAGAACTAGCGCGGCCGCGCAGGTCGCCAGTTTTGCCCTGTTATTTTAAATTATAAACAGAGCCTTGCAGTATGTATGTGTGTATGTCTTAAGCTGTATTGCATGATTTAACTGGTATGCTAGGTGTTCAAGCTTGCGTTGATGCTTAGAATCGAGGTATTCTAGACTTGTTAACTCATTTAGCTAAGATAAGAATCTATGAATATGGACTTAGTAATAATGGATCCACCTACGTGACTATATGTGTTAGGACTACGTGGTGCGTAACCTCTTGTAAGAGTAAACTCATGCAAGTTATACTGTACTAACTAAGGAACCGACTTATTAATGTTAGGTCGTTTCAACATAATTTGAATTAAAGCTAGATTACTTGTAGCTGAGCAAACAGGCAAGTTTCCTAACTTCTTTTAATGTTCATATTGCATGCTAGTTCCTGTAGTAAACGGTAAATTTCTTGTTATGAAATATATGATAATATATGTTAAATATATGTTAACTAGTGAGATTTGTTGTTCTATCTGGATAAGTTAAGCATGTGAATGTTATGTGATTAAAGTAGTTATCATTCAGTTAATATGATACATAAATGTATGAATTGCATAAGAGCATGTTGCATTTCAAATGTATAGTATGAAATATATCTGAGGCATGTATAAATTATTGAACTTGTATACCATGTGAATCATGAAATATGGAGTGGTTAAACTTGTTGGGCAACGTAGTTGCTCACTCTTGCTTTAAACAAATATTTTTAGCTAAACCAGCGCGGACCGAAGAGTTCGGGATGGACCATGGAGAAAGAAGAATTTTGATTTACTATTATTTTGCTTAGTTCTAATCCTTATTAGATGAACGTGATTATCATATAAGTAGTCAAGAATCTTTGTAAAGTGCGACTATCAAATTTGGTTGAGAGTTCATGAAGATTTAAACACTGTAAATCAATTCTAAGATTGTAAGATGATTATGTAAACCTTTTAAGTTATTTAAGGTATGTAGCGAATTAAGGCTTTAGACCTTGGGTTACGCTGTAGAATACTCTGAAATAAACGATGTATGTTTATATTTATATTTTTCCGTGATTAGTTTATAGAATGTGTATGAAGATGATGTATCGTGACGCACCAGGTCCGTGGTTTGGGTGACCGGGATTTGGTGGTGTTACAGGTTGGTATCAGAGCTGTAGGTTATAAACCTTAGGTAGGGGTACCTTAGGCTATAACCGCAGGGATGAGGATAAGGAATAAACTCAAATAAAGTTTAATTGCTAAAAGATGAATTTTTGAAAATTTATTATTAAGTAAAGAAAAAGATAATTGAGATTCAAAGAAGAATCTTGAAAGGTTATAAAGATAAGAATCTGGAGTTACCTGACTCTACTAATAAAGATGAAAAGCCTAAATAAAATTATAATATAATATGATTAAAGGGAAAGATAAGAAGATCGTAAAACAAAACGATCATGAGATAGAAAGGAATCGTAATATAACACGATTATAAGAAGGATCACGACGTGATCTGATTAAGACATGGAACGATAGATGATCAATCGAATGATTGAAAACTTTATTGCAGAATTATTGTACGAAAGTTGTACTATAAAATTGTACTATATAAACTCATGAAAGAGTGATTAATGTTGATATACAAATTAAATGAAATTCGTATTGAGTAAAGGGAAAGTTAGAATTATGTGGGATTTCAATGAAGGACTCATGTTAGTGGCTGAGTTGTACAATTCCTTATATGGGCGAGGAATTTGTGCTTGGTTTGACTACCACTTAGCTTCCTATATTGACAATTCATTGCAATGTTGGTATCGCACTATCACTATACGTATGACGAGAAGGTGATTCTTTTCTCATATTTATATTTGATAGTTAGAGAATATTAAGATTAGGTGCGAGTTCTTTAAACTCATACGTATTGTAAGTTCGTGACTCATAATCGTATGGTGGAACCCCTCAGCGAATGGACGATTTTGGTCTGACTAGGATAAGTTCCTAAACCTATATGATTGTGGTAAGTTCCTGAACTCATAACGTGTGGTATGTTTGATGAACTATATTGGGGTATAGAAAAGTTATGCATGAAGAATTGAGGATTTTTAGTATAGTAAGCTTTAAGAATGATAGAAATAGATAGAATTATTAAGCAATGGATCATTGTAGAAAAATTGGAGTTGATGGAGGAAGCCTAGGTATTCCAAATCTTCTAGCTATGCTAGATTTTGAAATTTTTGACATCAAGCCTTTAAAAAAATGAAACTTTTGTTATCCTCAAAACAAGGTGACAAGGGTGTGTAGATGGACTTCGAGCCATTATCACATCGTTACCTGTTGCGGCATGATAACACCAAAAAAAATGATTTTTCAATGGTTTTGAACTGTTTAAAGAAGAGTCTACGCTAATTGTTTCGGCTAGATAAAAATGATTTGAAATATCAAAATGTATTTTTATATATCATCAATGCATCATGGAACCTGGTGCAAAGATGATAAAATGATCAATGCAGAATTACCTAGTGTTGGATATGATCTAAGGATCGTCAGCCCACTATGGTATGATGTAGTATGACAAAGTCACGAAATGACGAAATCCTCAACGTACTACGAAGTGGTACGGTATCATGACGTCATAAAAGGATTATTTTTGGTTTTCTTTTAAACTATGAAGAAGTCAATTAAGTTGACTAAACTATTTCGATCGAAGTCCGAGTTGTTGGAAGTCTAAGCTATTTGATTCGTCTAGACAGCTGTTGAAAGATAATTATGGAATTCAAACATTCTTGAGCATTCATGCCAAACCAGATTGCTCTGGTGAGGATTCAAATGGTGAAAAACTGAGGCAAACAACCCTATAAAGGGGACATGTTTTCGGAGACAATAGTTCCGAACGTAACGCATATAGTCGTCACAAAACACTACGTTTATGGTACAACGTAGTGATACAATAGGTTAATTACCTAGTGTATACAGGAAGGGTGTTTTCAGTCTTTATGATTGATAAGCACTCTGGTTTGTAGTGTGAAGAATATTGTTGAAGCACTATAAAACCTAGAGTAGAGTTTAAGGTCTTGTGGCCCCTCAGCATAATTTTGAATCTATTAAATTCCTGAGTTATTCATACTACTTCTCAATTATTGAACAATTGTGGGAACTCTTACTCTTCTGAAGGGAGAAAGGGGTAAGGAGAATATTCCTAAAAAAGAAGAAAGTGGTAGAAGGCGACATATAATGATTAAGTTGGGCAAGTTATAATAATTCCAACAAAGAAATGAAATTTCGAAAAGAGAAGGGATGAAATTATCTAAAAAATATGTAATATTTGGAATAGTACCGAGTGGGGAAGGTTTCGGTGATTCCGAGGACGAAATCCTTATAAGGGGGAGAGGATGTAAGAACCCGAATTTTTAGAAATTATTAAAATAAGAATTTAGTAAATAAAATTTTTACTATGTCATGTGTCAGATTCAAATTGGAACATATATGCGTTATATATACCTTGAATTCTTGTGGCTGGGTAAGAAGAAATCAATTTATGTGAAGTTCTAAGAGATAACTAAGCTATTAAAGAAAGTAGGATTGAACTTGAAGTTTAATCGTTGAATTAGGGAAGGAGGTAGTAATTAATTAAGTTGAAAATTATATTTTTGGATAATATGATTTGAATATTAAAGCCTTGTGTGGCAGTAACGTGATAGAAGAGGTTAACTCACTTTTATACAATGGTGAGTTAATATATGTGTTTTGCATAAGGAAAACGAAACGTTTATGTTAATTAAAATTGGTATTATTTTTATATTACTTAGCATGGTAATATACTTAATATTCCGAATAATGTTAATAAATTATGTAAGCGTTGAGAAGAGAAAAAAATCAATATATCTATGAATAAATATTGGATAGGAATTTATACACGGCTAAATACACGGCTAAATGTGTAGATGGGAGAAATTGTTTTAAGGCAATTATTTATTAAGATAAATTCTAGCCTTGAATTATTTTTTTTATAAAGAAAGAATATTATATTATCTTATATGAACGACTTTATATGAGGTAATGTGTATAATTACGTAATATGGTATATATTAAGTCATATTTACTATATGTAAATGAATCGATATAAATAATTTATAATAGGAGAAAATAAAGTTATTATTTATTTTCTATATGTGATATAAGGACATGTGCCTTACAGATAGTTATTTCAATGAGATAGAGATATTATAATGAATATAATATCTTGAGAAAATGAGTAAATTCTTTTATTACGATTAACACCATTATTTTAATATATAAAGTGAAAATGTAGCAGAAACATTATATATTTTTTTTATGATGGAATACATATTTTATACATTGGTATGTACATTTTTGTGATTGGCCAAGAGGGTTAAATTTATAAAGCTACGTTATTTTACTAAATAACTTAGTAACCATGATTTTATAATCAATAATGTGAATTTATATGTATATATGTATGAGTGTCTCGAAGCGTAATAATTCAATCTAAATTGAATTAATGGCAAGGAAATAAATGATTGATACTAATTAATCATTGTTGTACTTATGTGTGATTAAAATAATAGGTGTGATAATTGGTTGGGAGTACCCGACTGAATTATATTTAGCTCAATTAAAATATTATTTGGACTAACCCATTATCCCTGAAATACATAATTATACGTATTAGTGTATATTTAAAGTATGAGTATACTGTTTATGTGTGGATGTATATATATGTAGGTGTGTGTATATGTGCCCATAACTTATTTTAATGTAGTAATGATAAGTCATTATAATTGATTTAATAAGTCCAAAAGGAATTAACTTTAGTAGAATGGGGACTATTTTACTAATGAGTAAGGAAGAAATAAAGCTTGTCCCAAATTTATTGTCCCAAATTTATTGTCCCAAATAATTACCAGCCGTGTATAGGCCAGTGGCCTACCCCTATATTCCTCAAACTCATTAATGGCTAGTTAGAGGTAATGATGAAGAGAGGAATGGAGGAAGAGGGAGTTGGTGACCAACTCTTCAATACCCAATAGCTTCTTCCTTCTTCCAATGGTTTGATCTCTAGGGCAAAACCCAAAATTGACCTATCCTACTTCTATGTTGCTAAGTTTTCAAAAAGGCTATCAAGGAGGGAGATGATGGCTATGGAGATGATGAGGGGGAAGTGGGTGTAATAGTGACATTCCACCAACTCTCTCATACCCAATGGCTTCTTCCTTCTTCCAATGGTTTTGTAATGACCGTGAATTTTTAAAACTCCATGGTTAATTTGTGTGATTAATTGGTTATGTGAATATCTGACTTCGCATAATTGCCAATATTAATTAAAGGGTGTTACTAATGGGTTAATTAAATTAGTAGACTAGCCCTAAGGTTTAATATCAAAAGAATTGATAAAGTTGTCTAGTAATTAAATATTCAAATTATTTGAATATAGTGGAGGAATTTAATTTGCATAGATTAATTTATATAATTAATGTGAGCAATATTAATATTAATATTAGTATTTAATAGTTCATTTAGTAATTTAATATTTACGGACTAGATTAATTACTTAATGTATTGATTCAATCTTTTATTTAATCACGGATTGGGGAATTAATGTATACTAGAGTAATTGGATTTATATTTTATGGTTCATTTAATTAACTAATAGCATTAAGTTGGGACAAGAGTTACGGGACATATCCCATTTATTGTCAAACCATGGTCTGCAATAGGAGAGAGAAAACGAAATTAGACATTAATGTGTACAGTGGAGTCACCTCCCTCAATTTCCTCAGCCGTTTGTAGCCATTGCCTAGCCTATTGCTTGGTTTGATGATGAACATGATGAAGGAGGGTGTGGGTTGATGTGATCCATGCCCAACTTTCTACCAAACCTCCATTACCCAGCATCTTCTTCTTCTTTCCACTAGTTAACCAAATTGTATAATTGCATTTCCCAGTTAATGGAATTGCTATAAATTGGAACCTTTATCTTCACAATTCCAGCTGCTAAGCTCTTGTTAAAATCATACATATAGAGTGAGTATTACTGAGAGTGGGAGTAATCTGCTATTAAGCATTTGAGGATTTCATGTTAGCATCAAGAAGGTACACTGTGTTCTTAATTTCTTGGTTGATTAAACTCTAACGAAATCCATGATTCTTGCTAATTAATTATTAAATGATCGCCATGTTGCTATCTGAGTCTGTATGAATGTTTGGAACCAAGGTGGTTACACTAAGATGCTGTTAGAAGAGTCAAACCATAACCATTTTTCGGATTCTGCAGAAGCAGAGTCGATTCTAGGCATGTGTAGGAGTGGCGCGGCCGCGCCACTCCCAAGGCCAAACTAAGCGCGGCCGCACTGTGCACCAGTCTTTATTTTTGGTGTTCTAATATTACAGAATATTAGTTACTCCATTCATGCATGAAAATAGGGTTGCCATGTATCTAGAATCCCTGTAAATACCATGAGTTGTATATATATTGCTCTAGGTATATATTTTTCCAAAAGAAAGCTTGAACCTTAAAATAGCTTGACAAAATCTATGTCTTTTATATCTAACCATGTGAGCATGTCTGTATGGCTTAGATATGTGATCAAATGCCTATGAATAATGATTTCAAGTTGTCTTGCATGTACTAAGTTGCCTTGGTATGACTAAGTGTGTTTTTCCAAAGAAACATAGAATTTAACAACGAATACCGTCGATCTCCGTGTGAGTTGTGTTCTGACCATGCAAGCATAAATGTTAGGACTCATTGAGCCTCTAGACATAATTGACATCATCATTATTTAGCTAAACATGAAATTGACATATGCTAGCAAGTCTATGATGATAAGAATCCAAGTATAAGCTATGTGCTATGATGTACATATGTTGATTACGTACAAGCATGCATATTAAGTCTTATATAACCTCATTATGTGGTATTGTGACCATAATAATGATTTCCTTGTGAAGTAAACTTGATCGACTTAACTTATAGAAATTTCTGACTTAGAACCATATAACTTTCAAATGCATTAGAATGAGCATGTTAGGTTTCAAACTCAAGTTAACAACCTTGAGCATATGTGTTTGATATATGTCAGTAACCTGTATGCTAAGAATACACTGGATTCCAACTGAATGAAATTTCATTCTTGGGCTATCCAGGGAGTGGCGCAGCCACGCCACTCCTAAGGGAAGAACTAGCGCAGCCGCGCAGGTCGCCAGTTTTGCCCTGTTGTTTTAAATTGTAAACAGAGCCTTGCAGTATGTATGTATGTCTTAAGTTGTATTGCATGATTTAACTGATATGCTAAGTGTTCAATCTTTCGTTGATGCTTAGAATCGAGGTATTCTAGACTTGTTAACTCATTTAGCTAAGATGAGAATCTATAAATATGGACTTAGTAATAATGGTTCCACCTACGTGACTATGTGTTAGGACTACGTGGTGCGTAACCTCTTGTAAGAGAAAACTCCTGCTAGTTATACTGTACTAACTAAGGAACCGACTTATTAATGTTAGGTTGATTCAACGCAATTTAAATTAAAGCTAGATTACTTGTAGCTGAGCAAACAGGCAAGTTTCCTAACTTCATTTAATGTTCATATTGCATGCTTGTTCCTGCAGTAAACGATAAATTTCTTGTTATGAAATATATGATAATATATATTGAGTATATGTTAACTAGTGAGATTTGTTGTTCTATCTGGATAAGTTAGGCATGTGAATGTTATGTGATTAAAGTTATTATCATTCAGTTAATATGATACATATATGTATGAATTGCATAAGAGCATGTTGCATTTCAAATGTATAGTATGAAATATCTGAGGCATGTATAAATTATTGAACTTGTATGCCATGTGAATCATGAAATGTGGAATGGTTAAACTTGTTGGGCAACGTAGTTGCTCACTCTTGCTTTAAACAAATATTTTCAGCTAAACCAGCGCGGACCGAAGAGTTCGGGATGGATCATGGAGAAAGAAGAATTTTGATTTACTATTATTTTGCTTAGTTCTAATCCTTATTAGATGAACGTGATTATCATATAAGTAGTCAAGAATCTTTGTAAAGTGCGACTATCAAATTTGGTTGAGAGTTCATGAAGATTTAAACACTGTAAATCAATTCCAAGATTGTAAGATGATTATGTAAACCTTGTAAGTTATTTAAGGTATGTAGCGAATTAAGGCTCTAGACCTTGGGTTACGCTGTGGAATACTCTGAAATAAACGATGTATGTTTATATTTATATTTTTCCGCGATTAGTTTATAGAATATGTATGAAGATGATGTATCGTGATGTACCAGGTCCGTGGTTCGGGTGACCGGGATTTGGGGGCGTTACAATGTGACACCCCCAAATTCAGGTACCAATACCTCGAATTTGGTGCTCACGATAAAATGCATCCATACACCTCTAAACAACATAAATCAACTAATACGGAATAAAATAAACATATGTTGTTCATTACAAAAGGTTCACTACGGTCCCAAGGTCTAAAACCTTAAATGAAGTACATCGCAGGATACCATAATAATACAAAATGATTCCACGAATTACATAACAGGATAGTACATATAACTATTCCTTAAGCTTTTCCTTGCCTTTGTCCGCTTTGGAACTCCCCGGCTTAACTGCAATAGGTTCATGATATAGCAAGAGTGAGCAACTACTTTGCTCAGCAAGTTTAAAAGCAAGAATGAAGATATATCATGAATGAATAAGAATAATAACTGCATAGATCAACAATTTATGAACATTGATGAAATAGCTGAAATGACATAATCAAAGTCCAAATGAATCAATGAATAATGATTATTTACTGCTGAGTGGTCCAACCGACCATGAACTTTTGGCCAAAGAGTTAATCATTCGACTAACTCTTTTAAAACCTGGCCCCGTCAATTGTACTCGAGGGGATCAACCTCTCGTACACCATGTATATGCATAACATTTAACTCTGACTGCATCAAATAACCAACACATTATAATCCCCTACATAAGGGTTGCTCTCTCAGTCCAAGAATCCTCACCAACAATCAGTTTGGATAGCTTTTAAAATAATAACCTGTACATGTCTAACCGAAACAAATGGCGTAGACTATCTCCTTAAATAGTTCATGAATGAAGAACTTAAACGTTTCACAATCCAACAATAGATAATGAATTCAAATGCATAAGCTGCGAATATCAATAATTATCTTGGAGGTGGAGTAATTGACAATAATTAGTCCACTAATATGATTCAAAAGTAATAACTCAATTTGAGTCATGAAATTTGCAACAATATACAACCTGTATAAAATATGAAACCTGCTCAAAATATAATTCGAGTAAGGTTAAGGAAAACTTGCCCAACACAAGGGTTAGACAAGCGTTAGGAAACTTGCCTGATGCGCTGCTACAATATTATAACACACGCTCCTTAATATCCTACACAATTAAGTACATATTTACATAACAATTAGTCACATACCAAATAATGGTTCAAAACGGACGCTGCATCATTAAAACACATTGATTGCCACTACGACTACCCAGTCGGGGGTCTCGCTCCCCGGTGAGCTGGCGGGGGTCGGGGGGCAGCGCCCCCTGGAAACCAAGCCTAAATTGCAATTAGATTATACAATTTCTGCCTTAAGACAATACTAATTTGGTTGACATTTAATAAATAATTAAGCATTTAGGGTTTAACAAAATATGCTTAGTTAACCTGTCTAATCATTTAATCCAAGAAAAATATAAGTGTTGGACCCTGCTGAAATGGGCTCATTAGGTCCGACCCGATCCGACCCGGTCTGACTAACCCAACCTGGCCCAAACACGGAGCTGGCGCTGCAGCGCCAAGCTCAAGCACTGGACCTCACGCTGCGGCGTGAGTCCCGTATCTTCTCCATGACCGGGCTTCACGCTGCGGCGTGAGCCTTAAAGCTTGGGCCTCACGCTGCGGCGCGAGTCCCAGTTTTTCCCCACTTGCCCCTCGCTGCAGCATGAGCTGCAGGGCATATGGGTGGCGCTGCGGCGCCATTCTGCAATAGCCGGATTCTGGGTTTGTTTCCAGAACGCGACTCCGACCTCCGGCCATTCCAACCTCCATATCTCCTTCAATACACAAGCAAATTGGTCCATTTCGGACTCTATGGACTCCTAACTCTTGCGGCTACAACATATCAAAAATGCAGAGCTACCCATTAATATTAACATGGTCAAATCCTAAGCCAAAGTGTAAAGTTCATACTCTGTTCTTCGAGTTCTTGACATGTTTTACAAGAATCATTTCTACGAACTCGTTTTAACTCGTTTTTACTCCATTCCAACTGGGTTAGCTTCATAACCCATGGAACTACAACACCATAGCAACAAATAAAGTTAACAAACACAAAATCATAGCTTTACAGTCCTCTAAAAAGTCCGAATGTCCAAGTTCATGTCCAAAGTCCATTGTTCTTGCTCCATTAAGCCAAGGTAAGGATTTCTTGTGTTTTTGTTCCGCTTTGATGTTATTAATGGCTTACATAGTCTCTTAACAACATTTACAAACAATCACAACAAACAAAAACACCAAGAATCGCCAAAAATCCGACCCACAAGCTTAAGAGCTTAAAACTAAGAAAACTTGAAAAAAACTTGGCAAGGAATCGAATGGAAAGGATTTGGTTGATTGTTTACCTCTGTAAATCCTTCCTAGATGTTAAGAAGCTCGACTAGGCTTTGTTTTGGGAGTTCTCCTTGCTTGGTTCCTCCACCCGAGCCTTCTTCTTCTCCCTCCTTTCTTTTCCGGCGAGTTCTTCCTCTTCCGGCGACTTCTTTCTCTCCCTTCTTTGCAGCTCTCTCTCTCTTTCTCTCTCTCACTATCAGCTGATGGGAATGGGAGGAGTGTGGAGTGCAAGAGAGGATGAATGATTGAATGGAATGGGAGAGTGGAGGAGTGAATTAAGTTGAAAATGGGTTTGGTGCTCAAGGTTGGCCAAAATTCAAACTTGCCGGCAACTCCCCTTCTCTCTCCTCATTTTCTAGCAATTTGATTGGTGGAAAATGGTTTGGTGGTTCCCACTTGAAATAACAAGCCAAAATAATTACCCGAAAATACTAAAAATATATCCGAAAACTCCCATTTTTGTACCAAAACTGGTAAATAACTCTACCCAAAATTAGAATGGGTACTCCCATAATTATTGGGATGTATAAAAATAATTATTATGGGATTTGTCCATTTATTCGGAACACCCATATAACACATTTCGGATACGGATAAAATCACGTATCAGCTCAAATAAAATTTTCGACACTTGGAACAATTATTCGTACGCATACACGTATTTATGAAATTTATTAACTTCGAAAAAAGACACAAAAATTTTATGGCGTGAATATTGCCTCGGGAAACGTGCCCCGTGAATAGTGATTTAGCGACGCTACGCGAAATCAATTATTCACTTAAAACAAAACTATAACACCTAAAATTCATACATTCACATGATCTAGATTGTCACACAACCTTTAAACACGTAACACAAATATAATATTAATAAATTATAAAATATTCATTAATATTCAAAAATTCGAATTACAAGGAAATTTCAGAATTCCCGGTCGTTACATACAATGCATATATGAAATGGTTTTATTATTCATGAGATGAATATTATTTATTGATGCATATGGAGATATGTATGATAATAAATGGGATTGATTATGGACTATTGACCAATGTGTGATTGGAATTATTTTAGAGGATGCTTGAATGAATGAGTTTTTATAAATGGGGTCTGCGTACCTCGTCTTCTCTAGTTTTTCTTAATGTAAATTCTATCTTCCTCCTATGTACTTCCCCTTGACTGTTGATCAAGGTTTCTATTTATTGTAAATAGTTTATGTAATAGGATTAGTTAGAATTATTTTGAAGAATTGGAGACAAAGGAGCAAGGAGCGCTTGAAAACCCGTTTGTAATGGAGCCCGAGTTTAAATGTAATAGTTATATTTAAATTCAGTTCTTGCACCCTAGGTTTGGCCTTTTGGTTCACTTAGTGGCTCTAGTGAACCAAACTAGAATAAAAGTCCATAATCAATCCGGGTAGAATATAGTATTCTATATGTGCATGCTTACTATATATATATATATATTATATTATCCAACATGCTTCGCATGTTAAGTAATATGACGCGTATTTTATATATATATGTACATGCGCGCTAAACAAGATGAGGCAAATAATAACAAACCCCTCAAAGAAATCATATTAAGTCCTAAGCGTTCAAAGATATTTGGAATATCGAACGTCGCCTTCTAGCATGGTAAAGCTATATAGTATTAAATATTTAATAAGAGTTTGTTGTGCACACACAAGGCGAGTATTAAATATTTAAGATGTTGTTTTATCACATTTGATGCTTATTAAGGAATTGAATATTACTGCTTTGTTGTGCACACACAAGGGCTGTTTTTTTTCTCTTCACATATATGGAAGTGCTAGGTTGGACTTAAATTAGATTATTTTAGTTCGGATGTGCACACTTGATCATTATAATCTAAGAGACAAAATACAAGGAGTTACATAGTAATGTAATTGACAATAATTGTCTACCTATTTATTTATATAGTTTATTGTGCACACACAAGACTATATACATTTTAAATGGGATCCTTATTCTCACTAGCAAATCTTTAATTAGATTTGCCGAACTATATATTGAGGGTAATATAGTTTGATGAAAATAGTGGGAGATACCAATTTAAATAAAGACCTAATTTATTTTGGTAATTAATAAAATGAATGTATGCTAAAATGTTATCTATTTCACATACAGAATTTTACAATGTCTAATTTACTATCACTGCGGAGCATATTAGATACTAATTAACCAGACCGAATTACACGAATTGGTTAAAGAATATGAGAATAGTTCTCAAGGCTGAAAAGCTATCTTATGTCCTTAATATGCCTATCCCTGCAATAGTTGCAGACAATGCCTCCAACAAAGAGATTGCTACTTTTAGAAAGTGGCAAGATGATGCACAGTTAGCTCAATGAATCATGCTCGCATCTATGAGTAACGAGCTTCAGCGTCAGCATGAAACTATGGATGCTGTTACTATACTCCTACACCTTCAAGGAGTTGAATGGTGAGAAAAGTAGGACTATTAGATATCAGATATCTAAGGAGATCTTCCAATCTAGATTAACTGTAACGCCCCCAAATCCCGGTCACTCGAACCACGGACCTGGTGCGTCACGGTACATCATCTTCATACACATTCTATAAACTAATCGCGGAAAAATATAAATATAAACATACATTATTTATTTCAGAGTATTCTACAGCGTAACCCAAGGTCTAAAGCCTTAATTCGCTACATACCTTAAATAATTAAAAAGGTTTACATAATCATCTTACAATCTTAGAATTGATTTACAGTGTTTAAATCTTCATGAACTCTCAACCAAATTTGATAGCCGCACTTTACAAAGATTCTTGACTACTTATATGATAATCACGTTCATCTAATAAGGATTAGAACTAAGCAAAATAATAGTAAATTAAAATTCTACTTTCTCCATGATCCATCCCAAGCTCTTCGGTCCGCGCTGGTTTAGCTGAAAATATTTGTTTAAAGCAAGAGTGAGCAACTATGTTGCCTAACAAGTTTAACCATTCCACATTTCATGATTCGCATGGCATACGAGTTCAATAATTTATATATGCCTCAGATATTTCATACTATACATTTGAAATGCAACATGCTCTTATGCAATTCATACATATATGTATCATATTAACTGAATGATAACAACTTTAATCACATAACATTCACATGCCTAACTTATCCAGATAGAACAACAAATCTCACTAGTTAACATATACTCAATATATATTATCATATATTTCATAACAAGAAATTTACCGTTTACTGCAGGAACTAGCATGCAATATGAACATTAAATGAAGTTAGGAAACTTGCCTGTTTGCTCAGCTACAAGTAATCTAGCTTTAATTTAAATTGCGTTGAATCGACCTAACATTAATAAGTCGGTTCCTTAGTTAGTACAGTATAACTAGCATGAGTTTTCTCTTACAAGAGGTTACGCACCACGTAGTCCTAACACATAGTCACGTAGGTGGAACCATTATTACTAAGTCCATATTTATAGATTCTCATCTTAGCTAAATGAGTTAACAAGTCTAGAATACCTCGATTCTAAGCATCAACAAAAGATTGAACACCTAGCATATCAGTTAAATCATGCAATACAGCTTAAGACATACATACATACTGCAAGGCTCTGTTTACAATTTAAAACAACAGGACAAAACTGGCGACCTGCGCGGCTGCGCTAGTTCTTGGCCGCGCCACTCCCTGAATAGCCCAAGAATGAAATTTCATTCAGTTGGAATCCAGTTTATTCTTAGCATACAGGTTACTGACATATATCAAACACATATGCTCAAGGTTATTAACTTGAGTTTGAAATCTAACATGCTCATTCTAATCCATTTGAAAGTTATATGGTTCTAAGTCAGAAATTTTCATAAGTTAAGTCGATCAAGTTTACTTCACAAGGAAACCATTACTATGGTCACAATACCACATAATGAGGCTATATAAGACTTAATATGCATGCTTGTACGTAATCAAGATATGTACATCATAGCACATAGCTTATACTTTAATTCTTATCATCATAGACTTGCTTGCATACGTCAATTTCATGTTTAGCTAAATAATGATGATGTCAATCATGTCTAAAGGCTCAATGAGTCCTAACATTTATGCTTGCATGGTCAGAACACAACTCACATGGAGATCGACGGTATTCGTCGTTAAATTCTATGTTTCTTTGGAAAAACACACTAAGTCATACCAAGGCAACTTAGTACATGCAAGACAACTTGAAATCATTACTCATAGGCATTTGATCACACATCTAAGCCATACACACATGCTCACATGGTCAGATATAAAAGACATAGATTTTGTCAAGCGATTTCAAGGTTCAAGCTTTCTTTTGGAAAAATACATACCTAGAGCAATATATATACAACTCATGGTATTTACAGGGATTCTAGATACATGGCACTCTATTTTCATGCATGAATGGAGTAACTAACATTCTACAACATTAGAACACCAAAAATCAAGACTGGTGCACGGCGCGGCCGCGCTTGGTTTGGCCTTGGGAGTGGCGCGGCCGCGCCACTCCTGCACATGCCCAGAATCGACTCTGCTTCTGCAGAATCCGAAAATGGTTATGGCTTGATCCTTCCAACAGCATCTTAGAGTAACCACATTGGTTCCAAGCATTCATACAGACTCAGATAGCAACATGACGATCATTTAACAATTAATTAGCAAGAATCATGGATTTCGTTAGAGTTTAACAACCAAGAAATTAAGAACACAATGTACCTTCTTGATGCTAAAATGAAATCCTCAAATGCTTAATAGTAGATTACTCCCACTCTCAGTAATACTCACTATATATATATATATAAATAAATGATTTTAACAAGAGCTTAGCAACTGGAATTGTGAAGAGAAAGGTTCCAATTTATAGCAATTCCATTAACTGGTGAAATGCAATTATCCACTTTGGTTAACCAGTGGAAAGAAGAAGAAGATGTTGGGTAATGGAGGTTTGGTAGAAAGTTGGGCATGGATCATATCAACCCACACCCTCCTTCATCATGTTCATTATCAGAACAAGCAATAGGCTAGGCAATGGCTACAAACGGCTGAGGAAATTGAGGGAGGTGACTCCACTGTACACATTAATGCCTGATTTCTTTTTCTTTCTCTTATTGCAAACCATGGTTTGACAATAAATGGGTTATGTCCCATAACTCTTGTCCCAACTTAATGCTATTAGTTAATTAAATGAACCATAAAATATAAACCCAATTACTCTAGTATACATTAATTCCCCAATCTATGATTAAATAAAAGATTGAATCAATACATTAAATAATTAATCTAGTCCGTAAATAATAAATTACTAAATGGACTATTAAATATTAATATTATTATTGCTCACATTAATTATATAAATTAATCTATGCAAATTAAATTCCTCCACTATATTCAAATAATTTGAATATTTAATTACTAGACAACTTTACCAATTCTTTTGATATTAAACCTTAGGGCTAATCCACTAATTTAATTAACCCATTAGTGACACCCTTTAATTAATCTTGGCAATTACGCGAAGTCAGATATTCACATAACCAATTAATCACACAAATTTAAATAAGCATACAAAGCTAACTCATTAAAAATTAAGATTTATATTTTAATTAACCATGGAGTTTTAAAAATTCACGGTCATTACAAAACCATTGGAAGAAGGAAGAAGCCATTAGGTATGAGAGAGTTGGTGGAATGTCACTATTACACCCACTTCCCCCTCATCATCTCCATAGCCATCATCTCCCTCCTTGCTAGCCTTTTTGAAAGCTTAGCAACATAGAAGTAGGATAGGCCAATTTTGAGTTTTGCCCTAGAGACCGAACCATTGAAAGAAGGAAGAAACCATTGGGTATTGAAGAGTTGGTCACCAACTCCCTCTTCCTCCATTCCTCTCTTCATCATCACCTCTAACTAGCCATTAATGAGTTTGAGGATAATAAGGGTAGGCCACTGGCCTATATACGGCTGGTAATTATTTGGGACAATGAATTTGGGACAAACTCTATTTCTTCCTTACTCATTAGTAAAATGGTCCCCATTCTACTAAAGTTAATTCCTTTTGGGCTTATTAAATCAATTATAATGACTTATCGATACTACATTAAAATAAGTTATGGGCTCATATACACACACCTACATATATATACATCCACACATAAACAGTATACTCATACTTTAAATATACACCAATACGTATAATTATATATTTCAGGGATAATGGGTTAGTCCAAATAATATTTTAATTGAGCTAAATATAATTCAGTCGAGTACTCCCAACCCATTATCACACCTATTATTTTAATCACACATAAGTGCCCCAATGATTAATTAATATCAATCATTTATTCCCTTGCCATTAATTCAATTTAGATTGAATTATTACGTTTTGAGACACTCATATATATATATACATCTATATATATATTTATATATATATATACATATAAATTTACATTATTGATTATAAAATCATGGTTACTAAGTTATTTAGTAAAATAACTTAGCTTTATAAATTTAACCCTCTTGGCCAATCACAAAAATGTACATACTAATGTATAAAATATGTACTCTATCATAAAAAAACATATAATGTTTCTGCTACATTTTCACTTTATATATGAAAATAAATGTGTTAATCATAATAAAAGAATTTATTCATTTTCTCAAGATATTATATTCATTATAATATCTATGTCTCATTGAAATAACTATCTATAAGGCACATGTCCTTATATCACATATAGAAAATAAATAATAACTTTATTTTCTCTTGTTATAAATTATTTAGATCGGTTCATTTACATATAGTAAATATGACTTAATATATTTACCATATTACGTAATTATACACATTACCTCATATAAAGTCGTACATATAAAATAATATAATATTCATTCTTTATAAAAAAAATAATTCAAGGCTAGAATTTATCTTAATAAATAATTGCCTTAAAATAATTTCTTCCATCTACACATTGAGCCGTGTATTTAGCCGTGTATAAATTCCAATCCAATATTTATTCATAGATATATTGATTTTCTTCTTTTCTCAACACTTACATAATTTATTAACATTATTCAGAATATTAAATATATTACCATGCTAAGTAATATAAAAATAATATCAATTTTAATTAACATAAACGTTTCGTTTTCCTTATGCAAAATACATATATATATTAATTCACCATTGTATAAAAGTGAGTTAACCTCTTCTATCACGTTACTGCCACACAAGGCTTTAATATTCAAATCATATTATCCAAAAATATAATTTTCAACATAATTAATTACTACCTCATTCCCTAATTCAACGATTAAACTTCAAATTCAATCATACTTTCTTAATAGCTTAGCTATCTCTTAGAACTTCACATAAATTGACTTCTTCTTACCTAGCCACAAGAATTTAAAATATATATAACGCATATATGTTCCAATTTGAATCCAACACATGACATAGTAAGAATTTTATTTACTAAATTCTTATTTTAATAATTTCTAAAAATTCGGGTTCTTACAATAACCGATGGCACTACAGTATAAATAAATGTCCTCAAAAATGATCAATCTGATTGAACAATTGGGATAACTGGGTTTTGTAATAGATGGAGAGATGATCCAAGATTTGATCTTGCAATCACTTCCGAACTCTTTTTCACAATTTGTTATGAATTTTCACATGAAAAAGCTAGATGTCAGCCTGCCTGAGTTGGTTAACATGTGAAAAACTGCAAAGAGTCACTTTCCAACCAAGAAAGACCAAGTCTTACTTGTAGATGATTCTTCCAGGAAAAAGAAGCGGGACAAAGGATCTTCTAAAAAGAAGAACAATTCAAAGAAGGTATAAGGAAAGACAATAACTAAGGACACTAAGAACAAAACTGATGCAGATAGCAAAAGGAGTTTGCTTCCACTTTAATAAGCCTGGACATTGGAAAGGAAACTGTAAGGAGCATCTTGCAGAGGCTAACCAGAAGAAGCTTAATGAAGCTTCGGTTACAGATATAGGTTTATTCATGATTGAAATAAATCTTTTTGTAAGTCAAGGTTCTACTTGGGTATAGGATACCAGCTGTAGTTCTCACGTATGCAATCTAATGTAGAGACTAAGCAGAAGTAGAAAGCTAGACAAAGAGTAAGCAATCTTACGTATGGAGAATAGAGCAATGGTTGCTACATTAGCCGTAAGAACTTATAGTTTAGTGTTGCCTACGGGAAAGTCTATTAAGTTAATAAGTTGTTATTATGTTCCAGTTCTCATTAGAAACATTATTTATTTCCTTTGTTGGACAAAGAAAGTTCTAGTATTATATTTACGAACAATGGTTGTTCTATTTATAGTGATAATGTTTTACTTGAACTGGAAGATTAGTTGATAGACTTTGTATACTTGACTTACATGAAAAAATAATTTTGCAAATTGAACAAACTAGTAAAAGAAAAAAGGAGATGGTCATTCAAAGAGTTGAATATGTGTATTTGATGAAATACAAGTCTGAATCATTTGAAAGGTTCAAAGAATTCAGAAGTGAAATAAATTGACAAAGTATTAAGATTCTTTGATCAAATCGAGGAAGGAATACTTGTGTAATGAGTTTCTAGATCATCTCAAAATCGTATTTTCTCATAATGAATACCTCCTGATACGCAATAATTGATTGGTGTATCTAAAAGGAGAAATCGTACCTTGTTGGATATGGTGCAGTCCATAATGATTTTTACCGACATTCCAATATCCATCTGGGGTTATGTCCTAGAAACGGCTGCATATCTACAAAATAAGGTAACCTCAAAATCTGGCCCCAAGACTCCATAAAAGTTATGGATAGGGAGGATTCCTAGTCTTAAGTATGTTAAGATAAGGGGTTGTCCAGCTTATGTGAAAAGGTTTCAAAAGGATAAGTTTGGGACAAAATCTGACAAGTGCATATTTATGAGATATCCTAAAAATAGGTTTAGGGTATTATTACTATAATCCTACATGCTGCCTTCTTGGATAAATGTGTTTATCATTGAAGGAGCTAGTAGGAGGGTAATAGATCTTGAAGGAGTTCAAGAACCACAAAACACTTTAAGTCAAATCGAGGAACCTGTAGATAGACCTATTGTACCACAACCGAATCGTAAATCTGGAAGAGTACCGAAGATACCTAGGAGGTATGGATTCATCATAAAGGATGATGATGAGGTACGCATCATAGAGGATGATGATCCAGTTATATACGATGAGACTATGAATAGTAAACACTAAGAGAAATGGCAGATGGCCATGAAATCCAAAATAGACTCCATGTATGAGAACCAAGTATGGACTCTGGTTACTCCACTGAAAGGCATAGTGCCTATAGAGTGAAATTGGGTCTTTAAGAGAAAGATTTGGGCAAATGGCAAGGTGGAGACCTATAAACCCAAACCTATTTAAAAGGTTTCAAATAAAGTCAAGGAGTTGACTGTGATAAAACCTTATTACCGGGTAATGCTCAAGTCCATTTGGATTTTGCTTGTGATTGCAGCTTATTACGAAATCTGGCAAATGGATGTGGAGACGTCCTTCCTCAATGAAGACTTGAGGAGAATGTATGTATGATATAGCCAATGAAATTTGTTTCAAAGGTTAAAGCAAATCGTGTATGTAAGCTACAATGATCTATTTATGGATTGAAGCAAGCTTCTCAAAGATGGAACATTCGTTTTGATGAGACAAGTTTGATTTTATCAAAAACGAGAATGAACCTAGTATGTACAAAAGGGTCAGTGGGAGCGCTCTAACATTTCTAGTATTATATGTTGATATACTACTAATAAGGAATGACATACCAATGCTACAATCAGTAAGGATAAAATTGTCTAAACATTCTTCCATGAATAACTTGGGAGGAGCATCCTATAAATTGGGGATATAAATATATAAAGATAGATTTAAAAGGATGCTCGACTTAACTCAAGGAATGTATATTCATTCGATGCTAAAGGCGTTTAGCATGGCAAACTCCAAGAGAGGTCTCATGATGATTGTGACACCCCAAAATCCGGGTACTTCGTTTCCTCAGGATTTGGTGTTCACTATCCAAAAACATAACATCACATCTAACTACCCATTCAAATATAAATGAAAACTCTTAATAAAAATAGAAATCTCCCATTAAGGGTTACAACATCATTCATAAATAAATCCCAGGTTATCTAACCTTAAACATCAGTGCGAAAACATAAATTAAGTCTATTACATAGACATCAATTAAGCAAATACAACAAGTCTTCATCACTTGTTTGCTTTTCCTTTGCCCTTACTAGTGGACGGCTCACCAGTTCTTTCAACTTTAGCTGCAATGTTATTATACAAGGGTGAGCAATGATTGCCCAACAAGTACAACAACAACAATAATAATAACATGCGAAATAATTAACGGATATTGAATAATCGAAGATTCAGCTTTTGAGTCAAGAATGTAAGACAAAATTCAAAAGAACGTCTTAGGGTCTTAAGACCACGAACTATTTCCCAGGTTATCAAGCATTTCTACTTTAAACCTTTAACAGTCGTAAGACTATATGGACCTTGCTTCTCGTACTCAGGGGGATCATCCCTTTGTACCATGTATTTGTAAGTATGCAAAATCACAATCTAATTGAGATGCGCAACGGAAAATGGAAATTAAAATTTTTTGTAACTTAACCATGAATCACCTTATGCGTAGCTATTAATTGAAGAAGAATAACAAGAGAAAATACCTTTGATGACTCAACTCTTGAACCGCTACAAGATCTACTCCTCTCTTGATTTCTTCAAGCTTCTCCAATCTACAATTGTTTGTTGATTTCTTCAAGCTCCTCCAATCTTTGTTCCTTGAATTAAACACTAGCTACAAAGTGTATGTAGCACTCTAGAGGTAATCCACCAAGAATGATTATACAAGAAACAATATTTGATTTCCTAGAAATCTTGGATGGCTAATCCAATTAAATCTTTTATTCCTAACTCTTAAGAATAATAAGAACTCTTCATCAAGAACTCTTTCATTAGATGGAGGCTAGCACTTCTCTAAGTGCAATAAATGCTAGGTTAGATGAATTAGGAAAACCCTAATTCAATTAGTATACTACCAAGAATAATACTTACATAATATGTAAGTAACACTATTCTCCTAACCCACATGTTTTGCATTTAAGCAACTAACACATGTTATTAGCTTAGCCCACCTTTTGCATTTAATTTAAATGATATTTACATTTCATTTAAATTAATTCTTAATCTAATTAAGAATTAAATGATAATAATAATAATAAGATTTCTCTTATTAATATATAATTCAATATTTCTCCAAATATATCATTATAAATATTAAACACTTCAATTTATTCAACTAATAAATTAAATACTTAATTTATTATCATTAAGCCAATTTCTTCTAATATAATATTATTCTTTTTGTGGTGTGACCCTTTAGGTTCAATATTATGCCGGTAGTAGAATAAATAAATTAGAACAATTCTAATATTATTTATAATGAATTAAACTCCTTTAATTCAAACATAAATAAATAATATTTATTCTACATCATGAGGGACACCTTACGATAATGTATCATGACTATCCGAATAATATGAAATCAATGTTTAATCACATAGAACCTATTCAGTAGTAGTTACCGTACAATTCAATCCTTCTACCATACAATGTCCCGATTAAATATAAGACATGGATTTACTGACAAGTCTTATTTTATTTAATCATATGCATTTCGATTTAAGAATGCACAACTCCGATTAATGTAAATTAGAAACTCCTTTCTAATTTTCATTCAACCCTGGCCAGGGATTTTTGAGCTGTCATTTATCAAATCGCATAGGACATTCTCTCCCTTTATCAGAAGTGGTAGATCCTTTGTCGATCATTCACCTACCTCCGTGTATACTTTATTATACCCGTACATACCCTATGACATACCCTATGGTATTAAGGAATATGACAAAGTATAACTTAACATACACAAGGTACTATGATGATCTCAAGTCCAAGGATCACTTGTACAACTATCACTTAAGAACTTCCCTATTGACAGGTGAATAAAACTCCATTAGGGTTCTTTAAGCGAGTCACGTTCAGTGAACTTATTCTCTAATAAGCACCTACATACTTGCTTTAGTGTCTTCACATAAATGATTATGAGATCAATCATCATCTTCTAAAGATCAAGCATAGTATGTACTAATCTATCCGGATCAGTAATCCCAATATTAGTGATCCAACGATTAGGAACATTTTAGTTTTTGAGCTTTCTTGAATTTAGATCTCACTAGCATGATCTCATCATGATTCTAAAAGCATTGCTCGAAAACTATGGGTTCATCACATTTATCAATTCAACCAATTAACATGGATAAAATATGCCTTTTATTCTATTATTAATATTTGAATAAGATTACAAAGTAAATGCTTATTACATCAAATATAATTAGCTTGAGGGCATATTACTTTCAATCTCCCACTTGCACTAAAGCCAATCACCTTGGTATCTAATACCCATTTTATCGAAATGGCGATTGAATTGATCTTGCGATAATGCTTTAGTAAATGGATCTGCAATGTTGTTCTGAGAGTCCACTCTTTCTAAGGTGACATCTCCCCTTTCAATAATTTCTCTAATTAAATGAAATCTCCGCAATACGTGTTTGGATCTCTGATGAGACCTGGGTTCCTTAGCCTGTGAAACAGCTCTAGTGTTGTCACAATGAACCGGAACGGGTCTAGTAATGCTAGGAACTACCCCGAGTTCAGAAATGAACTTCTTCATCCAAACAGCTTCCTTTGCAGCTTCACTTGCAGCTATATACTCTGCCTCTGTCACTGAGTCAGCAACTGTTTGCTGTTTGGAACTCTTCCAACTCACTGCTCCACCGTTCAAGGTAAATACATACCCTGACATGGATTTACTGTCATCTTGGTCAGTTTGAAAAGTTGAGTCTGTAAAGCCCTCTAGTTTCAAATCAGACCCACCATATACTAGAAACACATCTTTAGTTCTTCTCAAGTACTTCAAGATGTTTTTCACAGCTTTCCAGTGTTCTTCTCCAGGATTAGACTGATATCTACTTGTTACACTAAGTGCATAAGCAACATCTGGTCTGGTACATATCATTCCATACATTATTGATCCTATTACTGAAGCATAAGGTATTTGATTCATGCGTTCTCTCTCTTCAGGTGTCTTTGGGGACAATTTCTTAGAGAGATTTACTCCATGACTCATCGGTATAAGCCCTCTCTTGGAGTCTTGCATGCTAAACCTCTTTAGCATCGCATCAATGTATGTACCTTGGGTCAAGCCGAGCATCCTCTTTGATCTATCTCTATAGATCTTTATCCCCAATATGTAGGATGCTTCTCCAAAGTCCTTCATGGAGAAATGTTTAGATAACCAAATTTTAACTGATTGTAGCATCGGTATGTCATTCCCTATAAGTAATATATCATCAACATATAATACCAGGAATGTCACAGCACTCCCACTAACTTTCTTGTACACACATGGTTCATCCTCATTTTTGATAAAATCAAACTCTTTGATTGTCTCATCAAAACGGATGTTCCAACTTCGAGAAGCTTACTTCAATCCATAAATGGATCTTTGTAACTTACACACTTGATTTGTTCCAACCTTTGAAATAAAACCCTCTGGCTGTATCATATATACATCCTCATCTAGTTTCCCATTGAGGAAGGCCGTTTTCACGTCCATTTGCCAGATTTCGTAGTTATAGTAAGCTGCAATCGCAAGTAAAATCCGGATGGACTTGAGCATGGCTACTGGTGAGAAGGTTCATCATAGTCAACTCCTTGTCTTTGTTTGAAACCTTTTGCAACCAGTCTGGCCTTATAGGTCTCCACCTTGCCATCTGCTCCAGTCTTTTTCTTAAAGACCCATTTACACCCTATAGGCACAATGCCTTCAGGTGGAGTAATCAAAGTCCATACTTGGTTTTCATACATGGAGTCCATTTTGGATTTCATGGCTATTTGCCATTTCTCTGAGTGTTTACTACTCATAGCCTCATCGTATGTTACTGGATCATCATCAGTTATGATGCGTACCTCATCATCTTCTATGATGAGTGTATACCTTTCAGGTTTTTTCTGCACTCTTCCAGATTTACGACTCGGTTGTGGTACAGAAGTTATATCTACTTGAACAGGTTCATCCACTTGATCTGTAGTGATTTGTGGTTCTTGAATTTCTTCAAGATCTATTTTCCTCCCACTAGCCCCTTCAAGGATAAACTCCTTTTCTAGGAAGGTAGCGTGTTTGGCAACAAACACCTTTTGCTCGGTAGGATTATAGAAATAATATCCTAAACTTTCTTTAGGATACCCCACAAATTTGCACTTGTCAGATCTGGCCTCAAGTTTGTCACTTTGTAACTTCTTTACATAAGTGTTACAACCCCAAATCTTAACATGCTTAAGACTGGGTTTCCTCCCTGTCCACATCTCATATGGAGTCTTAGGGACGGATTTTGAGGGAATCTTGTTAAGTAGATATGCAGTCGTTTCTAGGGCATGACCCCAGAATGATATTGGAAGGTCGGTGAAACTCATCATGGACCGCACCATGTCTAACAAGGTACGATTCCTCCTTTCAGAAACACCATTTAATTGTGGTGTACCAGGAGGCGTCCATTGAGAGAGAATACCATTTTCTTTGAGATGATTAAGAAACTCATTGCTCAAGTATTCTCCTCCTCGATCTGATCGAAGAATCTTAACACTTTTGTCAGTTTGTTTCTCTACTTCACTTCTGAATTCTTTGAACTTTTCAAATGATTCGGATTTGTATTTCATTAAATACACATATCCAAATCTTGAATGATCATCAGTGAATGTAATGAAATATGAATACCCTCCTCTAGCTTCTGTTGTCATAGGTCCACATACATCTGTGTGTACCAACTCTAACAACCCTGCAACTATCTCTCCATGTCCACTAAATGGAGATTTAGTCATTTTACCCATGAGACATGATTCACAAGTTGGATATGATTCAAAATTGACTGGTTCTAAAATACCATTAATATGCAACTTGTTTAATCTTGTTTCATTGATGTGACCGAGTCTATAGTGCCAAATGAAAGTATGATTTACTTCATCTCTTTTTCTTTTACAAGTTTGTTCAATTTGAAAAATATTTTCATGTAAGTCAAGTAAGTAAAGTCCATCAATTAATCTACCAGTTCCAAACAAATCATTATTATAAATAGAACAACCATTGTTCTTAAATATAACATCGAATCATTCTTTGTCCAACATAGAAATAGATATAATGTTTCTAATGAGAACAGGTACATAATAACAATTTATTAAATTGATAGACTTTCCCATAGGCAGTGCTAAACAATAAGTCCCCACAGCTAATGCAGCAACCTTTGCTCCATTTCCCACTCGTAGAGTTACTTCTCCCTTGTTTAGCCTTCTACTTCTGCTTATTCCCTGCAATAAATTACATATATGAGAACCACAGCCGGTATCTAATACCCAAGTAGAATTTTGACTCACAGAAAGATTTATTTCAATCATGAATAAACCTGTATCCGTAGCTGAAGCTTCAACAAGCTTTTTCTGCTTTGCCTCTGCAAGGTAATCCTTGCAGTTTCTCTTCCAATGTCCAGGCTTATTGCAGTGGAAGCAAACTCCTTTGCTATCCGCATTTGTTTTATTCTTATTACCTTTATCAACTGTCTTTCCTTTTGCCTTCTTAAAATTTTTCTTCTTACCAGAAGCTCCTTTGGGCCACTTCCTTTTCTTGGAAGCGTCACCTATCAGTAAGACTTGGTCTTTCTTGGATGGAAAGTGACTCTCTGCAGTTTTCAGCATGTTAAGCAATTCAGGAAAGCTGACATCAAGCTTGTTCATGTGAAAATTCACAACAAATTGTGAATAGGAGTCCGGGAGTGAGTGCAAGATCAAATCTTGGCTCAACTCTCCATCCATTACAAAACCTAATTATCCTAATTGTTCAATCAAATTGATCATTTTAAGGACATGTGTCTGTACTGTAGTGCCATCGGTCATTCTAGATCGGAAGAGCTCCTTAGATATCTCATATCTAGCAGACCTACTTTGTTCACCATACAACTCATGAAGGTGAAGCAATATAGTATGAGGTGCATCCATTTTCTCATGTTGACGCTGTAACTCGTTACTCATGGATGCGAGCATGATATATTGAGCTACCATAGCATCATCTTGCCATTTTTTAAAAGTAGCAATCTCTTCCTCAGAGGCATTTTCTGCAACAGTTGCAGGGACAGGTGTATTAAGGACATAAGATAATTTTTCAGCGGTGAGAACAATTCTCAAATTCCTTAACCAATCCGTGTAGTTCGGTCCGGTTAGTTTATTAGCATCCAATATGCTCCGCAGTGATAGTGAATGGGCCATTGTAAAATTCTGAAAATGAATTTGTGATTTAAACAACATTAGCATGCATTCAATTTTATTAAACACCAATTTAATATAGGTCTTTATTAAAAGGTGTCTCCCACTATTTTATTCAAACTATATGACCCTCCATATATAGTTCGACAAATTTTCAAAAAATCTTTTTAGTGAGTAAGGATCCTATTGACATAAATATACAGCCTTGTGTGTGCACAACAAACCATATATTTATTCAAAGGGTAGACAACGCTTGTCAATTACATCAACTATGTAACTCCTTGTATTTTGCTTCTTAGATTATAATAGTCAAGTGTGTGCACATCCGAACTAAAATAATCCAAGTTAAGTTTCACCTAGCATTTCCATATAAGCGAATAGAAAAATATAGTCCTTGTGTGTGCACAACAAAACTAGTATTGTTCAATTCCTTACAAAATATTTTTAATGTAATAAAGCCAACATCTTAAAAATTTAATATGAGTCTTGTGTGTGCACAACAAACTAATATTAAATAATTAATACTCTATTGTTTTATCATGCTAGAAGGCTACGTTTGATATTTTTGAAATACCTTTAAACGTATCCAACTTAATATTTTGAAATGAGGGTTTTGTTATTAATGGTCTCATCTTGTTTAGCGCGCATGCAAGTATATATATAAATACGCGTCATATTAAACATTCATCAACATGAATAATAATATATTTAATATATATATTATAAGCATGCATTCATAGAATACTATATTCTATATGGGATGATTATGGACTTAATCTAATTTGATTCACTCGAGCCACCGAGTAAATCAATAGGTCAAACCTAGGGTGCAAGAATAAATTTGAATATAACTATTACATTCAACCCAGGCTTCATTACAAATGGGTCTTCAATGCTCCTGCTCTTCGGTTTCAATTTCTCTAGTAACTCTATTAAATCCTATTACACTCTATTTTAACAAAATAGAAACCTTGATCAACAGTCAAGGGGAAGTACATAGGAGAGAGATAGAAATTACATTTAGAAATTTAGATAGGCGAGGTACGCAGACCCCATTATGAATAAAACTATTCATTCAAGCATCCATTCAAATTAAATCCAATCACATTGGTCAATAGTCCTTAATCATCCCCTATATATATCAACATATATAAAACCATTCATCTCATGAATAAATAAACATTCAATATATATAATTGATATCATTTAATGGGCATTTGACTAGTAGAAATCTAAAATCCAATTAAAATAAACTTCTTTATTTTAATCCATTCCAAATGAATATAAACTCCTTTATAAAAATTTAGAATCTTTGTTCAAAATTGAAATCCAATATTAATTAAAATAAACTACTTTATTTTAAACCAATTCCAAGTCCAAAATAAACATCTTTATTTTTGACATTGAAATTTTAAAATTTGAAAATCAAATTTTTTTATTTTATTTTAATGAACAGTGCCCAGCTGCCCGATGAACAGTAACGGGCTGACCGGTGAACAGTGTCGCTGCCCAGTGAACAGTGCCGCCGGTGAACAGTTTCGGCCGGTGAACAGTTTCCGGTAAACAGTTTTTTTTTTTTTTTTTTGATTTTGATGTTTTTCCAAAAAACATAATTTCATACTAATAATTATATCCAAAAAATTGTTCTAAACACATATCAACATATATATAATTGACACAATTAATAGTACGCATAAGGATGACTCTTGATACCACTGTAAGTATGCAAAATCACAATCTAATTGAGATGCGCAACGGAAAATGGAAATTAAAATTTTTTGCAACTTAACCATGAATCACCTTATGCATAGCTATTAATTGAAGAAGAATAACAAGAGAAAATACCTTTGATGACTCAACTCTTGAACCGCTACAAGATCTACTCCTCTCTTGATTTCTTCAAGCTTCTCCAATCTACAATTATTTGTTGATTTCTTCAAGCTCCTCCAATCTTTGTTCCTTGAATTAAACACTAGCTACAAAGTGTATGTAGCACTCTAGAGGTAATCCACCAAGAATGATTATACAAGAAACAATATTTGATTTCCTAGAAATCTTGGATGGCTAATCCAATTAAATCTTTTATTCCTAACTCTTAAGAATAATAAGAACTCTTCATCAAGAACTCTTTCATTAGATGGAGGCTAGCACTTCTCTAAGTGCAATAAATGCTAGGTTAGATGAATTAGGAAAACCCTAATTCAATTAGTATACTACCAAGAATAATACTTACATAATATGTAAGTAACATTATTCTCCTAACCCACATGTGTTGCATTTAAGCAACTAACACATGTTATTAGCTTAGCCCACCTTTTGCATTTAATTTAAATGATATTTACATTTCATTTAAATTAATTCTTAAACTAATTAAGAATTAAATGATAATAATAATAATAAGATTTCTCTTATTAATATATAATTCAATATTTCTCCAAATATATCATTATAAATATTAAGCACTTCAATTTATTCAACTAATAAATTAAATACTTAATTTATTATCATTAAGCCAATTTCTTCTAATATAATATTATTCTTTTTGTGGTGTGACCCTTTAGGTTCAATATTATGCCGGTAGTAGAATAAATAAATTAGAACAATTCTAATATTATTTATAATGAATTAAACTCCTTTAATTCAAACATAAATAAATAATATTTATTCTACATCATGAGTGACACCTTACGATAATGTATCATGACTATCCGAATAATATAAAATCAATGTTTAATCACATAGAACCTATTCAGTAGTAGTTACCGTACAATTCAATCCTTCTACCATACAATGTCCCGATTAAATATAAGACATGGATTTACTGACAAGTCTTATTTTATTTAATCATATGCATTTCGATTTAAGAATGCACAACTCCGATTAATGTAAATTAGAAACTCCTTTCTAATTTTCATTCAACCCTGGCCAGGGATTTTTGAGCTGTCATTTATCAAATCGCATAGGACATTCTCTCCCTTTATCAGAAGTGGTAGATCCTTTGTCGATCATTCACCTACCTCCGTGTATACTTTATTATACCCGTACATACCTTATGACATACCCTAAGATATTAAGGAATATGACAAAGTATAACTAACATACACAAGGTACTATGATGATCTCAAGTCCAAGGATCACTTGTACAACTATCACTTAAGAACTTCCCTATTGACGGTGAATAAAACTCCATTAGGGTTCTTTAATCGAGTCACGTTCAGTGAATTTATTCTCTAATAAGCACCTACATACTTGCTTTAGTGTCTTCACATAAATGATTATGAGATCAATAATCATCTTCTAAAGATCAAGCATAGTATGTACTAATCTATCCGGATCAGTAATCCCAATATTAGTGATCCAACGATTAGGAACATTTTAGTTTTTGAGCTTTCTTGAATTTAGATCTCACTAGCATGATCTCATCATGATTCTAAAAGCATTGCTCGAAAACTATGGGTTCATCACATTTATTAATTCAACCAATTAACATGGATAAAATATGCCTTTTATTCTATTATTAATATTTGAATAAGATTACAAAGTAAATGCTTATTACATCAAATATAATTAGCTTGAGGGCATATTACTTTCAGTATGTGCATAACATCTTAACGCTAACGCGTAATAAAACCCCTCGTATAAGGGTTGTTCATCTCAGTTTGACATCGGAGTCCGCACCAAAGGAAGTTTGGTTTGGATTTACTTCAATAACGTTTCTAGAATTTAGAACGCTCATCAACCATGGACTAGTCGAATCAATAAGGGTTCGCTAGTCAATCAAGGTTTAAAAGGTGTAATTCGAGAATCAAAACTAAATCTCACAAAAGGTACAATTGAATAAGTTCTATATAATTATAGCATTACAAAAAGGAAATTAAAACGTCTCATTGAATCCATGAAATTGAATGGAATAGAAACAATAACTTGCTCGAGTAAGTAATAGCATTATGAAACATATATGATAAGAGAATTAAGTTCAGGAACTTGCGTGATTGAAATCAAGGTAGAAAACTTGCGTAAACGTAAAAGTAAGGATAAGATACTTGCCTCATGCGTAGACTATAAATTTAAGACTCACGTTCTTTAATCAACCTATACATTCGGTTTATAAAGCAGTAACAATAATTAGTTACAGTGTTATAAACACGTCAGGATTCATTCTCATCCAAAATTTCCATTTTAATATCTCAGTTAACACCGGATAATCAGTGGGTATATGCTTACCACCCATTACAGTATTTCAGTATTCATTTTATACATTAGCCTAAGCTTTAGGTATGTCTACGATTTCATACCATGATCACGAAGAAAGAATAAAATTTTTACTCTCTTCTTTTTACTCTTTTTTTTTAAGTTCCCGCCGGGGCGAGAAAATCCTTCACAAACTCTCGCCGGGGAGAGGAATTCCTTCACAAAACTCTCGCCAGGGCGAGCTCCCGTTGAGGCGAGAAATTCCTTCACAAAATTCTCACCGGGGCGAGAATCACGAATTCCAGTTTCTGCAGTTCGCGAAGAACGCAGAAACAGGCCAAAATTTCCAATCTTGTTATTCTAATCGTCAAATTAAACATACCCAGACACTATAATTCAAATATAATTGTTACCCAAGCATTCTAACATGATTCTAACAACTTAATTTGCATAAATCATGAATCTAAGAATTAAAATTGGTGTTTTTATCATTTTATCAAAGTTTATACGAAATCAATAAAATCACATATAGCAGGTTCGTTAAAACACCAAATTGAACCGTTTAAAACTTGTTTTCTTCATTTATACATGCATAAACAAAATGAGTTATCAATTTAACCCATTAACATGCAAAACAAGTATTAACTTCATACATAAGCCATGTTCATAACTAACTACTCTGTAACTTCAGGACTTCATTTAAACACATAATCTCATGGATTTAATTACCATAAATCCCATACAAACCATATAAAACACATTTATGCATGCTTTCAAACATCTAATCATTAGTTTATAAAAATTTAGCCACAAAATTTAGTTTACAGAGAATACAGAGAACTCAAAAATATACATTCATGGAAGAACTTCAAAAATATAAATTTAAACTTAAATTAGAAGAATTGCCTTCAATTAGATGCTTTAATTAATACAAGTAGATGATTGATTTCTTCAATTCTCCAAATTTCTCTCTTTTTCTCTCTGATTAATCTTTTTAGGAATGAAATGAATGTACGTATAATGTAAAAGAAACTGATATAAACATGGGTGTCAGTTGATCCATAATGGTTAACTGACTCCAAATTCCTTAAGGCCTCGTTTGGCTTGCTTAAAAAAACTCTTCTTTTGGTTTATTTTAATAAATAGCTTATAATATAGTTTAATATCACATTTTAAAATTAATAAAATAATCTTATCTAAATCAATCAAATAAGATAAAATAATACCACATTAAATCACATATTCACATGATTAAAATTATCATTTATTAATAATGACAAATCATTTAGTCTCTAATTAATTATTAAATTAATTAGAGATAACATTATACTTATTTAAATAATACATTTAATCAAATAAATTCAATTAGACACATACTTTAAATATAAAAATTCCTCGCGTCAATTTAACTAATGTAACACATGTAATTAAATTAAGTTACCACAAATTCATCAATTAATCAATTAAGCAACAATCAAATCGTCGAAAAATATTTATTTAATTCAATAAATATTTAAAATAAGTTACAAAAATTCTCGTTCGTCACAATGATGAGCCATGAAGTGTATCTCTCTAAAATTGTCTCCAATTGAAAGAGAGATCGTATGAGTTACTATCATGTATGGAATGAATATACAAGACTGACCAAGACGATAACAAAGCCACTTTAGGGTAAATTGTTACCTTGAATGGTGGTGCAGTGAATTGGAAATGTTTCAAACAGCAAAGACTTATTGGTTTAGTGACAAAGACAAAGTATATAGCTGTAAATGATGCTACAAATTGATTGTTTAGATGAAAAGTTCGTTACAGAACTAGGAATAGTTCTTAAGTCTCATCTTGGATTTAAACATGTGTTGCGGCACTTTCATTTGATTAGAGGAATCATTGAAAGAGGAGAAGTCACAATAGAGATAGTGGACTCTCAAGAACAATATTGCATATCCATTTACTGAAGCTATATCCAACAACAGGATGATCGTCACTTAGAGAAGAAGGGTATTAGATACAATGGTGATTGGCTTTAGTGCAAGTGGGAGATTGAAAGTAGTATGCACACAGGCCAATCATATTTGATATGATGTAGTATATATTTTGTAATCTTATTCGGTTATTAAAGGCATTTTACTTTACCTACATGATGTCGTTATATTAATATGTGATAAACCCATAGTTTTAAAGCAATGCTTTTAGAATCATGATGATGATCATGCTAATGAGATCTAAATTTTTAGATAGCTTAAAACTAAAATCGTTCCTAATCGTTGGATTACTAAAAGGGGGATTAGTGAATCCGGATAGATTAGTACATACGTTGCTTGCTTTTAGGAAGAGGATGATTGATCTCATAAACATTTGTGTGGAGACACTAAAGCAAGTATGTAGGTACTTATTGGAGAATAAGTTCACTGAATGTGACTCGCTAAGGAATACCTAATGGAGTTTTACTCACCTGTCAATATGAATTCCTCTAGTGATAGTAGTACAAGTGATCCTTGGACTTGAGATCATCATAGTATCTTGTGTATGATGAGTTATAGTTTGATATGTCCCTTAAGACCTTTACGGTATGATTGAATATAATAAGTTGTACATGGAGATAGGTGAATGATCAACAAAGAATCTGCCACATCTAGTAAAAGATGTGAATGTCCTATGTGATTCGATAAATGACAACTCAGTAGTCCGTGACCAAGGCAGAATGAAATTAGAAAGGAGTTTCTAATTTGCAATATTTAGAGTTGTGCATTTGGGAATCGAAATACATATAATTAAATAAAATAAGACTTGACAGTAATTCCATGTCTTATATTTAATTGGGACATTGTATGGTAGAAGGATTTAATTGTACGGTAACTATTCACTGAAAGGTTCTTTTGTGATTAATGTTGAAATCTATATTATCTGGAAAGTCGTTGATCGCTAAGGGGGCTTACCCTTATTGTAGAATAAATGTTACTTATTTAAATGAATTAAATAGTTTAATTTATTTATTTAAATAAGATTAGAATTGTTCTAATTGATTTATTCATAACCGATTTAATATGGAGAACCTAAAATGTCACACCGCAAAAGAAAAATATTTGTTTAAGAATTAAATGACACAATTGTAATAATAAGTTAAGTGTATTTAATTTAATCTATGAAGATAGAATAAATTAAATAGCTTAATATTTATTATTTAATATTTTGAAAATATTAAATATAAATTAATAAGAGGAGTCTTATTATTATTATTATCATTAGTATTACTATTATTTAATTCCCAATAGGGATTGAGAATTAATTAATAGAAGTACTCTCTTATGAATTCCTAATTAGATTAGGAGTTTAATTTAATTAAAGGAATTTAATTAGAATAGAAACCATAATCCTAAATAGTTTAGGGAAGGGTTTTCTTACATCTATAAATAAGAGAAGTATTATCATAGATTAGGGTTACACACTCTTGCATAAGAATTATGGAGAGTACTTACAATTTCTATAGAGATAGAAACTAGGGTTTTGCCAACACCCATCTTTTTGAACAAGTATTATTCCTTGGTGGATCACCTCTAGAGGCCAAACACTTGGGTGGCTAACGTTGATCAAACGAAGGAATTTAATCGGTGGAATTCAAGGAGAACACGAAGGAATTAGAGTTGAACTTGTACCTGAGGAAGCACGAATTCTATGAGGGTATAATTCTTATTCTCCAATGTATGAAGAATGGAGCTATAGATGACCTTGCCCACGTCAATGCTTTGTCCCGTGACGATTGCATATAGAAGTGCCACTCTGGCCTTAGGTACATCTGAAACATGGGACGAAGGCATTAATTCACAAAGGAAATAATACCAAGCCTTACCATATTTGCTCAGTGCATTTCGGGGAAAAGAAATATACATTGATGGCATTGCTATCAAATGGTACTGCATTTTCCCGTATCATAGCTACCTTGTTCTCAGCCTCAACCGCATTAGCATAAAATTCGATTATTATTGCTACTACAACGGCTTCAGGTTGAGCAATCAATGTTCCCCATCCACGTTCCTGAATCATTGACCGGATTGTAATCCCATTAGACTCTTGTGGCACCAAGCCACGTTCCGGAATCAGATTTTTGCTAACCAATGAGGCATGAAATTTCTCTGACGCTTCTTCACTAACAAACTTCGAATGGTCGTATGTGGAGGAAGAAGCCCATGATGTGTGTCAGCACTTGGGTGCCATTATAGTGTTCAACAAGGCTTGAAAACCAAAATAGTGAAGAACTTTATGGTTGAAGCAATTTAAAAACCTCTAAGTGTGCGCCTTTAATTTTTTTCCAAATTCAAAACTCTTGAGTACTTCAAATTCCTCCAAGAATGTAACACAAACCCAAACAAGTATCCAACAATAGCAAAGCATCCATAAGAATGAAGGAGAACACTAGAATATTCTGATTACCTTATGAAGAAGATGAACCTTTGATATTTGGAGTTCAAATCCTTTTCCAATTATGAAAACCTTGATTCTCCTTGCAATCCCCAAAAATTGTTGTTGAATAGGACTTGGAATGAGTAGTTAGATTATACTTAAGAGTTCCTTGAAGTTAGTTTTTTGAAATGTATAAGAATATGGGTGTGTGGGGGGGGGGGGTTTGGGGAGAGATCGTGTATTAGTAGGAATGAAGTACCGAAGGAATGAGGGGAAGTGGGGCAAAATTGCGCGCGGGCGATGCTTTTGTCATGCTGAACTGCTCTTGGGCATCGCGGCCCTTTCTTTGTGCACTGCGGCTCATAGACGGATGTCGCGGCCCTTATGTGCCGCAGCCCATAAACTCTGTTTGGTTTCCTTGTGCGACTGCATGTTATTTATTTTTGTGCTAAAGACTTGGGCGTCGCGACCCCTAATATCCAATGTCGTGGCTTATAAGGAATGTCGCGGCCCTTATTTCCTGTTTGTGCACGGCTGAAAGCTTGTGTCAAATTTTCCAACTTTTCCTTAGCCATCCCTTGCATGCTTGCCACATAATCTGCTATTCTCTTTATTTTCTTGCATCTTAACCTCCTCCAATTCTTAAACTCTGATGCTTTGATTAATAAATTTCCTGATATTACAAATTTATTAATTATCTAAAATTTTGAAATGAACTGAAATAAACTAAAATTCAATTAAATGAAATCTAATTCTAATTTAACCCTTGGGTTGCCTCCCAATAGCACTTGTTTTTAAGTCTTCAGCCTAACTTGTTCTTTTTCAATCACTCGGGCTCGTTGACATGATTGGAATGCCTTCAGTTGCGCATCCCAGAATATGCATCACTTGCCCATTCTCTTCCATGTTACCTTGCCTTTCATTCTCCTTTCTTTCTTTACTGTGATCGTCTTCCAATGTCCCATCTTCTAAGCTCTCTTCTGCCATATAACACTCCTCCACTTCATTCAGAATTTTTATGGTATCAAACACGCTGAACGTAATTTCTTGGTCATTGACCCTCATCGTGAGTTCTCCATTTCTTACATCAATCAAAATTCGTCCAGTGGCTAGGAATGGTCATCCTAGAATCAATGGAATCTCCTTATCTTCTTCATAATCAAGAATGACAAAATCCACTAGGAAAACAATTGTATCAATTTTCACTAGCACATCCTCGATCACTCCTCTTGGACGTGTAATAGATCTATCTGCAAATTGCAGAGTTATATTTGTTGGCTTCATTCCTTGCAACCCAAGTTTTTCGTAGATAAAGAGAGGCATGAGATTGATGCTTGCCCCGAGATCATATAGAGCCTTCCCGATAAATTGTTCCCCAATAGTACACGGTATCGTAAAGCTTTCAGGGTCTTTCAGTTTAGTGGGTAATTTCTTCTGAATAATAGCACTGCATTCTTTAGTTAGGGCTGCCATCTCTCCTTCACTTATCCTCCTCTTCTTCGATAGAATTTCTTTCAAGAACTTAACATAACTTGGCATTTGTTCTAATGCCTCTACAAAAGAGATATTGATCTATAATTTCTTAAAAAACCTCCAAAAATTTTGAAAATTGACAGTCCAACTTCTGACTCTTCAACCGTTGTGGATAAGGTGCGATGGGATTCTTTGTTTCTTGCTTACCCTTGCCATGTTTCAATTCTGACTCTTCATTCTTGTTTTCTTCTCTGTTGTTTAACTCAATTTCGATTCCTTCTTCCTTTTTAGTGTCAATCTTTCCTGCTGGTATGGTGTCCATTTTCGGCAAACTCTTCCTACTTTTTAGCATAATAGCCTTGCATTGCTCATGACTTTCTCTTCTCGGATTGACTTCGGTGTCACTCAGGAGAGCACCATGAGGACGATTATTTACTGCACTTGCTAGTTGTCCCATCTGAGTCTCCAAATTATGTAGTGATCCTTCTAGGCTATTCATTCTCGTGTCATTCATAACAATTTACTTGGTGAGTATATCTTCTATACTAGGCTTCATTTCCTGTTGTGGTTGAGCTTGGCCTTGGAAACCGGGTGGATGAAATTGCCTTGGAGTTGACGATTGATTCTGATTGTTGCTCCACGAAAAGTTTGGATGATTTCGCCACCCTGGATTGTACGTGTTAGACATACCCTGTTTGTTTCCTATAAAATTCATTGTTTTGGTATTGATTGCATACTGATTTGTGTGGTGACTCCCTACACACAATTCACAGACTGCAGCTACCTGTTGCACTAATATTGCATCAATTTTCCTTGATAGATTTGCCAATTGTGCAGCCAGAGCTGTTACTACATCAACCTCAAATTTCCCTCTAGTCTTTGGTTGAGTCAACCGAGCTGTTGGCCATTGATAATTGTTTGCACCCATTGTCTCCAACTATTCATACGCCTCTTCAAAACTCTTACCCATTAGAGCCCCTCTTGCGGTTGCGTCAATACTAGTTCGTGTTGTGTTAAACAATCTATTATAAAATGTTTGTACTTGCAACCACTTCGGGAGTCCATGATGAGGACACCTTCTCAACATTTCCTTGAAACGTTCCCAAGCTTCATACAATGATTCAGAATCCTGTTATGCGAAAGACGTAATCTCATTTCTCATCTTCGCTGTCTTTGCTGGGGGAAAGAATTTAGCTAAAAATTGCTGGGCAGAGTCATCCCAAGTAGTGATAGAACCCGCTGGTAATGAATGTAACTAACTCTTTGCCTTGTCACGAAGTGTGAACGAAAAGGGCCTTAGTCTTACTGCGTCATTAGTCACATCCTTGTATTTGAATGTATCACATAATTCCAAGAAACTTATAAGATGATCGTTCAGATCATCATTTGGCATGCCCCCAAATTGGATTGAATTTTGAACCATCTGAATTGTACCAGGTTTGATTTCAAAAATGTTGGCCTGAATTGCTGGCCTCCTAATGCTCGAATGAATTTCAGTAACTTGCAGCATCACATAGTCCTTCAGAGACTTCTGCTCCTCTTGCTGTGGGTCAGCCATGGTTACTGGATTTTCTCTGCTTTCTACTTCTTGAAATAATTTCCTTCTAGGCTTGTGGAGTCTTCTTTCGATATTGTCTATCAAAGGTGTTAATTCCTTCCCTTTCGAACGTGTTTGCATGCACGATCAAAGCTACCTGCAGCAAGGAACTAGACTTAATAACAAAATCTAAATTAAAATTAACTGATGAAAATTAATATAAGAAAATTTTAAGCTATCGAATTGCTCCCCGGCAACGGCGCTAAAAACTTGTTGAGCTAAATATATACTAGCAATTTACGTGCAAATATACACGATCAATCAAGTAATAAAGTGAAAGTAGAGTTATCGATCCCATGAGGAGCGAATAATAACCTAAATGATTCTAAATACCAATGATGCATCAATTAATTTAATCTAGATAATTTCGATATCAAATGAGTAAATTAACTAAATGATCAACTACTGAAATATTAAATCAATCATTTAGATAACACTATCATTCTTTTATTAAATCGATTATTCAGAATTGTCAACGGAAAATCACTAATAATTAATATAACCCCATTCCGAATAGTTATAAAGCATACCTATTATTATCAATTTCCCTATATTCCTATGAGAAACAATAATAATAAATTCATTAAGAATTATTTTCTACCTGTTGCTTGCGGTATTCAGGTATATTCCTATCCAGTTTACAAATTAGTATTCAACCATAAGAAGAATTACTAATAAAAAATTATTATATCCAGATCTTAATTTAGACTTCATTGTTAGAATCCATCTAAATCCATCTAATAATTGTTGATCAGGCAATTATACTAAAACAAACAAGATATAATAAACAATCAAATCCATAATCAATTTAATTAAAAGAAAAAATAACTATTAACTAAAATCATTATCGGGTTCCATTGAATCCTTAACTACGGAATTTAGTTCATAATGAAAGTGAAAAACATCAATGATTTATCAAAAGCCATTCTAGATTACAAAATAAAGTAATAGAAGAGAAGAAATAAACTCTGTCGAATCCAATCTTCACTCCTAAGCTTCAGTTTTCCTCTAGACTTTGTAATTCCCAGCGCCACGACGCAAGCTTTAAATGCTGCAACCCATGTTCTTTAGACTGCGCGCCTCGGTCCTTGCTTGTGCAAGCCGCGATGCATAAATCCTGGCCAATATCCAATCTCTTTTACGCACTTGCTTTAGCCATTCTCCCAAATGAATTCCAGCTACATATATCTGTCCACTAGTTTAACTTTCGTCAAACGATCATTATTACCTGTAGCAACAAATTAAGGCTAAACTTGCAATACTTTCTGTTATTTACACAACATAGGCTGAAATCAATTATTCACATCAACTACTAAAAATGTACTACATAATACCAAAAATACTTAAGAATAAACAAAATAACTAAGATAAAGATATAAAATCAGTAGATATAAAATCTACTCATCACTTTGTCTTTAGGACTTAGCACGACATCATACTATTTGTACAACACTTATTTAACACGCCTGCGCGAACGTCCAAAGCTCGAGCGGATAGCAGCTCTTTACTAGGCTTGGTACAGAACCGACGCTGCGACGCCCATTTCTAGGCTTAATGTCGGCGCTGCGGCGCCCCTGGGCAATAGATCAGCCCCAGAAGCGGTGCTGCGGCGCCATATTTTATGCTTGTCTACATGATGCTGTTATATAATATGTTATAAACCCATAGTTTTAAGCAATGTTTTTAGAATCATGATGATGATCATGCTAATGAGATCTAAATTCTAGATAGCTTAAAACTAAAATCGTTCCTAATCGTTGGATTACTAAAAAGGGAATTAGTGAATCCGGATAGATTAGTACATACGTTGCTTGCTCTTATGAAGAGGTTGATTGATCTTATAATCATTTGTATGGAGACACTAAAGCAAGTATGTAGGTGCTTATTAGAGAATAAGTTCACTGAACGTGGATCGCTAAGGAATACCTAATGGAGTTTTACTTGCCTGTCAATAGAAATTCATCTAGTGATAGTAGTACAAGTGATCTTTGGACTTGAAATCATCATAGTATCTTGTGTATGATCAGTTATACTTTGACATGTCCCTTAAGACCATTAGGGTATATCAAAGGGTATGATTGGGTATAATAAGTTGTACATGGAGATAGGTAAATGATCAACAAAGAATCTACCACATCTAGTAAAAGATGTGAATGTCCTATGTGATTCGATAAGTGACAACTCAGTAGTCCTTGGCCAAGGCAAAGGCAGAATGAAATTAGAATGGAGTTTCTAATTTGCATTAATTAGAGTTGTGCATTTTAGAATCGAAATACATATAATTAAATAAAATAAGACTTGACAGTAATTCCATGTCTTATATTTAATTGGGACATTGTATGGTAGAAGGATTGAATTGTACGGTAATTATTCACTGAAAGGTTCTTTTGTGATTAATGTTGAAATCTATATTATCTAGAAAGACGTTGATCGCTAAGGGGGCTTACCCTTATTGTAGAATAAATATTATTTGATTAAATAAATTAAATAGTTTAATTTATTTATTTAAATAATATTAGAATTGTTCTAATTGATTTATTCACAACCAGGTTTAATATGGAAAACCTAAAGGGTCACACCGCAAAAGAAAAATATTTGTTTAAGAAATAAATGGCATAATTGTAATAATAAGTTAAATGTATTTAATTTAGTCTATAGAGATAGAATAAATTAAATAGCTTAATATTTATTATTTAATATTTTGAAAATATTAAATATAAATTAACAAGAGGAGTCTTATTATTATTATTACTATTACTATTATTTAATTCCTAATAGGGATTGAGAATTAATTAATAGAAGTACTCTCTCATGAATACCTAATTAGATTAGAAGTTTAATTTAATTAAAGGAGTGTAATTAGAATAGAAACCCTAATCCTAAATAGTTTAGGGAAGGGTTTGTTAGGTTTGTATATAACACAAGCATGCAATCAAATTACATAAATAGGGCGGAAGCGTGATAAAACGGATTTTAAAATTTTACTACAAACCATCACCATGATCTATCCTTGTGTTCAATTATCAACTAAACGAAAGAGAAAGAGAATAAAAATTATACCCTCATAGATCAAAGCTTCTTTGGGTACAAGTTCAACTCCTAGTCCTTCGTATTCTCCTCGAATTCTACCGATGAGATTCCTTCCTTTGACCAACGTTAGCCACCCAAGTGTTTGGCCTCTAGAAGTGATCCACGAAGGAAGAATAGGTATTCAAGAAGTTGGGTGTTGGCAAAACCCTAGTTTTTATCTCTATAGAAATTGCAAGTACTGTAATGACCGTGAATTTTTAAACTCCATTATTAATTAAATATAAATTTAATTTTTAATGATGAAGTTTCGTATGATTATTTAAAATCTTGTGTATTTAATTGGTTATGTGATTATATGATTTCGCGTAACTTTTAGGATTAATTAAAGGGAGTCACTAATGGTTTAATTAAATTAGTGAACTAACCCTACGGTTTTAATGTTGAAAGAATTGATAAAGTGTCGATTAATTTAAATATTCAATTTAATTGAATATAGTGTGGGAATACATATTTAATTAATTTAAAGGGAGTCTCAGTAAAAGAATTATTAAATTAATGGACTATCCTAGGTTATTTAATATATAGAAATTTATGAATAATTAAGTATTAAATATTCAATTATTTTGAATATAGTAAATTAATTATATAATATTACCTATTAATTAATAAGGATAATACAATTAATAATATTTAATAATTCTGTTAGTAAATAAATAATAATTGACTAGTTAAATTTATTTAATTAACTAGTAGCAGAATAATGGGACAAAAATTTTGGTACAAATCCCATTTATTTTCAGCAACAGTCGGAACGGAAAGGAGAGAATTGAGTTAAAAACCAACTGGGATGAACAGTAAATTTCATCCTCAGCCGCGTATAGATTCTTACGGGATTTCTTGCCAAATTTTTGCTAAAGCAAAATCATGGCTGAAGATATCAGCAGCATTTGCCATCATCATCTTCTTGTTTCCAATGGTTAACAAATTTGGCAAAAAGCTTGGTACGGTTAATGAATTGGTTATAAATAGAGCTCCCGGCTTCTTCCTTCAGTGCACTGAGATAGTAAAAATTAACTTAGAGGGGAAAATTGAGAGCTTGGGAGGGAAGGAAAATCAAAAGGAGGGAGTGAACTTGTGAATGGTCTCTGACTTCATTATCTATTGCGGAAGGAAGAGAAGAACGGTGAGTAGGAGGTAAGCTTTTTCCTTGTATCAGTAGCCATGGAATTCTAAGAATTATGTTTATGATTAATTCCTCAAATTGGTATATAAAACTTGTAATTAATAATAATATGTGGTTAATATGGAGTAAAAATGGTGGGTAGAATGTTTTTAATGGATTGAAATTGAAGAAAATCGCTGAAACAGACCGGAGAAGACGACCTCTGGTTCGTCACGCCGCAGCGCTAGCAAACGACGCCGCAGCGATGCGATAAGGGGTCTTGGCACCGCAGTGGCAGTATGACGCCGCAACGGCACGCCTAAAGGCTTTCACGTCGCAGTGCCACGATTGCTGCTTAATCTCACGCTGTAGCGTGAAGGCCGTGTGCCAGCTGGGTTGCACGGACCTGACGCCACAGCGTCAACCTCACCTTGATGGTGTCGCACTGCAGCGCCAACCCCGTGCTTTTGGCCGGGTCGGTCCGGATCGTGATGGTTCGGGTCAGGTTGCGTAATTTTAAATTTTAATAGTTTTAATTAGTTATTAAATTATTTCTATTAAGAAACCAAGATTAATATTGGGATTATTTATTTTGGTAATAATAATAAATAAATCCAATTAGTTATTCAGTAGTTAATCATATTTTGTTAAGCCTTAAATGCTTAATTGTATACCAAGTATCAATTAAAATAGTGTTGTCTTAAAGCGAAAATTAATTAACCTGGTTACAACTTACGTTTGGTTTCTGGGGGGCGCTGCCCCCTTAGACCCCCGCTAGCTCATCGGGGAGCGAGACCCCCGACTGGGTAGTCGTAGTGGCAATCAAAGTACTTTAATGATGCTACGTCAGTTTTAAATCTAGTCTATATGTGATGTAGACACCCAAATTTTGCGCGACAGGAGGGCAAATCCGTCAAATGAACCGCCACGACAACTTGTGATCAAGGTTGACACGACGTCGGGCGAAGCGAACACCCATGAATGATGTGGCGCTTTTTCCAGCGGTTCCCGGACTACAAAATGCAAGCCTTTCAGCAGAAACTGATGATCCGACACGAGAATCGAGGTGCGGTTCAGAAAATGAGAAAATCAGCCCACCCAGCCGCGGATTAATCTGCGGCCAAACGATTAAAATAATAGTAGTGCGCGAGACGGCTGAAGTGCGCGGCGGGCGCGGGGAAACCGAGGCCAGCCGCAGATTGATCTGCGGCCAGCCGCAGATCAATCTGCGGCTGCCTAGGGCAACCCCTTATCAGGCCATTTTGCATATAGAAAAAAAAAAAAAAAGAGAGCGGCGGCAGCAGCTCGGGAAGAACAGCAAAATCAGCAACAATTAAGAGAGAAAAGAGAGAAAATAGTGAGGAATTGTATCCATTTTGTGAGACTATATATCATATATTTCTACTCTATTCAATACACAAATTCATATATATTGTGTGGATTATTTGCAAAGTGAAAAATCCTTTGTTTTAGCATTTTGTTTTACCATTTTTGTTGAAGCTTTTTGTCATCCGAATTATATTAAATTTAGTTGTTCTTGTATATTGTTGTGAATCCGTGGATTGAGGGCTATTAGTGAGGGTCTAAATGGAACGAAATTCCTCCTAATGGCCCGATGATATCCATTTGGTGAATTTTTAGCTCGTTGTAACGATGTATCGTGCATAGGTTGTTTAGATTGCTAGTTTAGGATCTTGTGGGTGTGTAGCGATTTTGAATGTGAGCCTAGGAGCGCGACCCCGTGGTCCAAATCCGATGATGGACATCTTTTGATATATGTAATAAATTCGATGTATCTTTCATTGTAAATATGTAATCGTCGGGCCTTAAAACGACGCCAAGGCGAGAATCGTGTTTAAGGCCCCGAAATAGTGAAACTTGTGATTGTATGCGTTCGGGGTTACTTTGATGGCTTACATGCCCATGAATAGCTCCGACGCGTGTTTATGCTTGATTTGATTTATGACACGAAATTGATTTCAAAGCCAAATGATAAGATTTTCATAAAATCAATCAAACTAGGCTATTAGCATCACGAGGTTAATAAATGGGAAGTGCTAATGAATGTCGATTTCTATTTCAAACGAGAAAGCTAAAGAAAATCGTTTTCAAACATCACAAGAAATGGTTTCATAAAATAAGTGACGTTTTATTAAACCGTTGTGCATAGGGTTAAGGAGGTTCTAGAAGTTGCCCATCGTTTGAGTTACGAAAGCAACGTATAGGTCTCGATTCCTATTTTGACAAAGGTTTAAAACTCTTGTTTTGCCAAAACGACACCTAACGAAAAATCTCATAATTTTTGACAATTAAAATCAAACCTTTCTTATAAAGAATCAAGCTTTCTCGTATAAATCGAAGGACATTCCGAAGCATTCTCAAATCAAAGCACGATTTTCCCTAAATGATTCTTTCATACAAACTCACCACAACATTCACGTAGGCACACACACACACGCGCATACACACACATTTCATGAATTAAAGGATATGAGAGCATCAAGATTGCGGTAACCGTGTTTCACGGAAGTCGGGGGGTGCCTAACACCTTCCCCTCGCTTAAGCAAGCCCCCGAACTCTATGAATCTCAATTCGCAGACCAATTAATTTGGAGTCACATATGAGCCATCGATTTATAAAAAACGAAAACTCGGATGAGTTGGTACATCCATTTCAAATATACCAACTGGCGACTTTGATCAATTGGCTCATCATAAAAGCGATCTTTCAAAACCCCGTCGACACTCAAGCCGACCTTTTCCCCAAAATCACCTAATCAAAAGGCTAAAAATCGGAAAAGGCCAAACAGTCGCATAAGCGGATAAAACCGGCGTCGACAGCTAGCGACTCTGCTGGGGACATTAGAGGGCTTAAGCCGCGTTCAAGTCTTGATGCTATCCTGTCCTTTAAAATTTATGAATGTGTATGTGCGTGCGACATTTTGATTTTTTTTCATTTATTGTTGTGTGAATGTGTGCTTTTGTCCAATGAATGACCGTTTGAATGGAATGACTTTACTTTAAAGAAATCATTGCATACGGTGAGGACGATGAATGTGAATGTATGTTGAGAGAGTACCTCCTCCTGAGGCGAACCTGTCGGTTGCTTATTACTGGACTCGAAGGGGCTGCTCCCCGGAGATGGCTCAGGAAACGCACCACCCAAATCCGCTCCAATCGAAAGGATTCAGACGAGTAGATTGCGAAGATTTGGGGACCTTCATGCCGAAAAGCCCGCGAGAGTAACCCTAGGGTAGGTCAGCCTCTGATAAACCTAACGAAAGGGAAGCTTCTTCATGCCTTTTTATCGTTCAATCAAATAAATAAATGTCATGTAAATGGCATACAACTGTCATACCGTCATCATCATAATAAATATGTCCTGTATCATGTGATTACATCACCTGCACATATAAAGAGAATACTGACATGGTTTTTGCAGGAGGGCAATCCGTGCCACGTACCGAGGTTTTCTAAAACTTCTAAATACTATCTTGTCATCAAACAGTGACCTTGTTTTGCAGGATAAAATTAGAGAATCATGGCAGCGTGGCATAACGATCACAAAGAACCCTGAGTAGGGGCATATTCGACCACCAAAAAAAAAAAAAAAAACAAAAAAAGCCGAGTTGCTGAGCCTGTATGGAGATATATTCGCTTGGTCCCATGGCGACGTGATTGGATTGTCCACAGACGTTATAGGACCTCGACTGCCCATCAAGGAGGGTTCCGACCAATTAAGCAAAAGTTGAGAACGTTGAAGCCTGAACGGAGGTTGAAAATAAAGGACGAGATTGTCAAGCGGTTTAAAGCAGGATTCATCACGGTGTCTATTTATCCTGAATGGCTTTCCGACAGAATCCCAGTACCACAGCCTGGAGGAGAAGTAAGAGGCCGCATCGACTATAGAAATCTGAACGATGCCCTCAAGGAGGAGATATGCGACAAATTCAAGATCAAACATTTTGATTTAGTCATTTACCGGCCCAAAATGAATGGGGCAGTAGGGGCTGCAAATAAAACACAAAGACGATCATGGGAAGAATGTCCGCCAATCATCGGAGATGGCCGGATTTATTGTCGCTCACCCTGTTTGCCTATCGAACCTCAATTCGCACATTTGCAGGGGCAGCCCCTTACGCATCTCCCGGGCATACGCCAAGAGGGTGCGATCCCGAAATTTCAAAATAAACGATTTAGTCCTCAAAAGGATCGCGCCATGCCAAGACGAAGCTATGGGGAATTTCGCTCTAAATTAAAAGGAGCCGTCAAAAAAAAAACAAAAAAAAAAAAAAAAGATCCCCCAAACCTTTCAACAAGTCAAAGGACCGGATCTTTTATCAAGCCTAGTGAGATACCGATGCGACCGGGACGAGGGAGATCACAAGAAAAGCAACGTAACACTGGGGCATTTATCAACTACCCAGGAAATGGTGACGTGCGAATTGGCACCCATGCAACAATCCCATCAACATGCACCATCATCATCAAATGCTACCTCATGTCAATTCAATCTTCAACGATACGATCATGTGGCATTTGTCAAGCATAGTTTTCCCGGGATACGATGATCCGCGTGAAAGGGGATTTTATTTGGCTTGATGGGAATCGGATTAACTCTGACAAGCAACCGTGGAGCACGGTCGTGAGTATGATTAGACGAAGAAGGCTATTCAACCTTTTGATCAGGTACAAAGCCTTAATTCAAAGCAACGTTTGCGACAGAATCGACCTCATGTGACAGCCTTCACTTTGCATTTGCACAAACTTTCAGTTGTGGGGTATAAAACTATGACGACGTTGATGACAATTAACACGTAGTCAGACAATCAATGATTATCAAGCTAATATCAAGAAGTCAGACGATAATTGATTATCAAGCTAATGTCTCGAATCGTGGCCTGGGTTATTCGAGTAATTAAGCCCGAGGGGTGTCTCTACACCTGGTGCCCTAAAGCCATCTGGTTTAGGAGTCGCTGGCCCAACACTCGTTACATGGGTAACTCAGAGCCTAAGAAAACGAGCATTACAATAGAGGAGGCCCGAGCAGATTCGAATTGTGGCATGGGCTACTCGAGTAATTAAGCCTAAGGGTGTCTCTACATCTGGTGCCCTAAAGCCATCTGGTTTGGGAGTCACCGGCCTAACACTCGCTACGTGGGTAACTCAAGCCTAAGAAAACGAATCTTGCGCAAGGTCAAGCAAAGAATGATGGTGCAGACCACCAGCTTGTCTCGAACCGTAGCCTTTGTTACTCGAGTAAATAAATTCGAAGGGGTGTCTGCACACCTAATGCCCCAGAACCGTTTGGTTTGGGAGTCATTGGTCCAAAACTCGTTAAATGGGTAACTTTGAATAGCCTAAGAAAACGAGACAAGTGAAGTGGGCTAATAAAGAGAAAAGATAACATGAAAAAAAGCTCTCGGCCTTAAACAAGAAGTCATGTAAGAGAAACCCCTACTGAATGCTGCATCGCACAGTGCATTTGTCATATGACGTCAATCCTACTAAGGACGTTGTCGAGAATGGAGACAGAGTGCCTTTGACGAGGGAAGGTAGTTCTTTTGAATTCGACCTTACTCACGTACAATGACCATGAATGCTTGAAGGTGTTCTTATGATTTCATGACTCGTCAAATAGAAAATCATCAACTCACGAGGGATTGAAAAAATAAAATAAAAATAAAAATAAAAATAAAAATAAAATAAAAAAATAAAAAAATAAAAAAATAAAAAAATAAAAAAATAAAAAAATAAAAAAATAAAAAAATAAAAAAATAAAAATAATACTTCCAATCTAGTACATTCACAGTTCACCACTTGCTAGATTATGTGATCAAAAGATATTCAATTTCGTGTGCTTTAACTGCATTTTTGTCGAGATTATAATATCTTTGTGTTGAACTAACACTAACGGCCCGAGCCTTTAAGTTTTGGCGTTTGTTAGTCATCTGATATGCAGGATCTTGCAGAGCTGTGGATAACTCAGCACGGTCAACATCGCGAGTTTTCGATAGAAATCCTTGGTAACAACACGTGCCAAGGTTGGGGCAGTTAAGAGTCGTGAAATGGAGGGAAGTTGAGGCTGCACAGAACTTCTCGTCATTAGGCTTCTCCCCAATCCTGACTATCACTGCCTCGACATCTAAATGATCCGCGTGCATGAGCATATACAAGGATGATATAATGCGGGACAGCAGCATATCGACCAGCAGAAATGATCAAAAGGCCAAGGAGCCCAACATAGCTGTCGATCATCACAGAGAGCGAAACAGACTGCCTCAACTCGATGAAATGAAGACGACCAAGAACAGGCAGAGTACAAAACCAATGTTGAAGTCTAGAAACTACACTTCACGACGAGGCGTGATCCAATCAAATGTTGGCAAGTAAAGACGACCGCCGAATCGTATCATTTGACTGAACAGGGGTCATTTCTATCTAAACATATGTTGTGCACATGAATCTGTCCATAACATATCTGCCAGATCATGCATAACATCTTTTTCATGTATGCAGGTACGATCAAAATGAAAATCTTCAGGAAAGTACAAGCACGTCGCCTTCAACCTCACAAATGATCAGACCGTGATGGCTTTGCGGCATAGTACGTAGATGATGTTGGTGGGAGATCCGGGACAGAAGCCGATCACGCATCCCACTTCAAGAAATCCCTCAAAATCAAAAAAAAAAAAAATCCCTAGGAAGGGCTGGCATCCAAGCAATCAATGATCCCTGGGAAGGGCTGATATCCAATCAAACAACAAACCCTGGGAAGGGCTGAGATCCACGCGAACCACAACAGGATGGTGAGCAACCCTGGGAAGGGCTGATATCCACAAAAAAAGACAAAAAATAACAAACCCTGGGAAGGGCTGAGATCCACGCGAACCACAACAGGATGGTGAGCCACCCTGGGAAGGGCTGATATCCACAAAAAAAGACAAAAAACAACAAACCCTGGGAAGGGCTGAGATCCACGCGAACCACAACAAAGATGGTGAGCACCCCTGGGAAGGGCTGATATCCACAAAAAGAAAAAAAGACAAAAAACAACAAACCCTGGGAAGGGCTGAGATCCACGCGAACCACAACAAGATGGTGAGCACCCTTGGGAAGGGCTGATATCCACAAAAGAAAAAAAGACAAAAAACAACAAACCCTGGGAAGGGCTGAGATCCACGCGAACCACAACAAGATGGTGAGCACCCCTGGGAAGGGCTGATATCCACAAAAGGAAAAAAAGACAAAAAACAACAAACCCTGGGAAGGGCTGAGATCCACGCGAACCACAACAAGATGGTGAGCAACCCTGGGAAGGGCTGATATCCACAAAAAGAAAAAAGACAAAAAACAACAAACCCTAGGAAGGGCTGAGATCCACGCGAACCACAACAAAGATGGTGAGCGCCCCTGGGAAGGGCGGATATCCACAAAAGGAAAAAAAGACAAAAAACAACAAACCCTGGGAAGGGCTGAGATCCACGCGAACCACAACAAGATGGTGAGCACCCCTGGGAAGGGCTGATATCCACAAAAGGAAAAAAAGACAAAAAACAACAAACCCTGGGAAGGGCTGAGATCCACGCGAACCACAACAAAGATGGTGAGCACCCCTGGGAAGGGCTGATATCCACAAAAAGAAAAAAGACAAAAACAACAAACCCTGGGAAGGGCTGAGATCCACGCGAACCACAACAAGATGGTGAGCAACCCTGGGAAGGGCTGATATCCACAAAAAGAAAAAAGACAAAAACAACAAACCTTGGGAAGGGCTGAGATCCACGCGAACCACAACAAGATGGTGAGCAACCCTGGGAAGGGCTGATATCCACAAAAAGAAAAAAGATAAAAAACAACAAACCCTGGGAAGGGCTGAGATCCAAGATAACCAACCGGCGACGATAACCGGGGGTTACGAGATGGGTGTCCGGCGACAAAAACCGACTCCGACGAGATAACCAACCGGCGATGATAACCGGGGGTTACGAGATGGGTGTCCGGCGACGAAAACTGGCCCCGACAAGACAATCGACCGGCGACGATAACCGGCGATTACGAGATGGATGTCCGGCGATGAAAACCGGCTCCGACAGGATAACCAACCGGCGACGATAACCGGGGGTTACGAGATGGGTGTCCGGCGACGAAAACCGGCCCCGACAAGACAATCGACCGGCGACGATAACCGGCGTTTACGAGATGGATGACCGGCGACGAAAACCGGCTCCGACGAGATAACCAACCGGCGATGATAACCGGGGGTTACGAGATGGGTGTCCGGCGACGAAAACTGGACCCGACAAGACAATCGACCGGCGACGATAACCGGCGATTACGAGATGGATGTCCGGCGACGAAAACCGGCTCCGACAGGATAACCAACCGGCGACGATAACTGGGGGTTACGAGATGGGTGTCCGGCGACGAAAACCGGCCCCGACAAGACAATCGACCGGCGACGATAACCGGCGTTTACGAGATGGATGACCGGCGACGAAAACCGGCTCCGACGAGATAACCAATCGGCGATGATAACCGGGGGTTACGAGATGGGTGTCCGGCGACGAAAACCGGCCCCGACAAGACAATCGACCGGCGACGATAACCGGCGATTACGAGATGGATGTCCGGTGACGAAAACCGGCTCCGACAGGATAACCAACCGGTGACGATAACCGGGGGTTACGAGATGGGTGACCGGCGACGATACCCGGCCCCGACAAGACAATCAACCGGCGACGATAACCGGCGATTATGAGATGGATGTCCGGCGACGAAAACCGGCTCCGACAAGATAACCAACCGGCGACGATAACCAGGGGTTACGAGATAGGTGACCGGCGACGATACCCGGCCCCGACGAGACGATCGACGGCGACGATAACCGGCGATCACGAGATGGGTGACCGGCGACGAAACTCGACCCCGACAAGACAGCCAACCGGCGACGATACCCGGGGGTTACGAGATGGGTGACCGGCGACGAAACCCGGCCCCGAACGAGACGATAGATTGGAAGAGTGAACCCAATGACTAACAAATACGGTCCAGGGGTTGATGCGTTGACACTCTTACGAATGTTTCGCATGCATTACATCTTGTGTTGCATCATAAGCTACATGTGTTGCATCATGTATGTACTGTCATTCTTAAACATTGTCATTCATGCATCGGGTGTCTATTTCTTTATCATGTTCATTTCATTTAACATTTCATAAACATGATAAAGAGGGGCAGCTGTAGACACCCAAATTTTGCACTTTGTATACTAACCCTGACAGGAGGGCAAATCCGTCAAATGAACCGCCACGACGACTTGTGATCAAGGTTGACACGACGTCGGGCGAAGCAAACACCCATGAATGATGTGGCGCTTTTTCCAGCGGTTCCTGGACTACAAAATGCAAGCCTTTCAGCAGAAACCGATGATCCGACACGAGAATCGAGGTGCGGTTTGGAAAATGAGAAAATCAGCCCACCCAGCCGCGGATTGATCTGCGGCCAAACGATTAAAATAATGGTAGTGCGCGAGACGGCTGAAGTGCGCGGCAGGCGCGGGGAAACCGAGGCCAGCCGCAGATTGATCTACGGCCAGCCGCAGATCAATCTGCCGCTGCCTAGGGCAACCCCTTATCAGGCCATTTTGCATATAGAAAAAAAAAAAAGAGAGCGGCGGCAGCAGCTCGGGAAGAACAGCAAAATCAGCAACAATTAAGAGAGAAAAGAGAGAAAATAGTGAGGAATTGTATCCATTTTGTGAGACTATATATCATATATTTCTACTCTATTCAATACACAAATTCATATATATTGTGTGGATTATTTGCAAAGTGAAAAATCCTTTGTTTTAGCATTTTGTTTTACCATTTTTGTTGAAGCTTTTTGTCATCCGAATTATATTAAATTTAGTTGTTCTTGTATATTGTTGTGAATCCGTGGATTGAGGGCTATTAGTGAGGGTCCAAATGGAACGAAATTCCTCCTAATGGCCCGATGATATCCATTTGGTGAATTTTTAGCTCGTTGTAACGATGTATCGTGCATAGGTTGTTTAGATTGCTAGTTTAGGATCTTGTGGGTGTGTAGCGATTTTGAATGTGAGCCTAGGAGCGCGACCCCGTGGTCCAAATCCGATGATGGACATCTTTTGATATATGTAATAAATTCGATGTATCTTTCATTGTAAATATGTAATCGTCGGGCCTTAAAACGACGCCAAGGCGAGAATCGTGTTTAAGGCCCCGAAATAGTGAAACTTGTGATTGTAGGCGTTCGGGGTTACTTTGATGGCTTACATGCCCATGAATAGCTCCGACGCGTGTTTATGCTTGATTTGATTTATGACACGAAATTGATTTCAAAGCCAAATGATAAGATTTTCATAAAATCAATCAAACTAGGCTATTAGCATCACGAGGTTAATAAATGGGAAGTGCTAATGAATGTCGATTTCTATTTCAAACGAGAAAGCTAAAGAAAATCGTTTTCAAACATCACAAGAAATGGTTTCATAAAATAAGTGACGTTTTATTAAACCGTTGTGCATAGGGTTAAGGAGGTTCTAGAAGTTGCCCATCGTTTGAGTTTCGAAAGCAACGTATAGATCTCGATTCCTATTTTGACAAAGGTTTAAAACTCTTGTTTTGCCAAAACGACACCTAACGAAAAATCTCATAGTTTTTGACAATTAAAATCAAACCTTTCTTATAAAGAATCAAGCTTTCTCGTATAAATCGAAGGACATTCCGAAGCATTCTCAAATCAAAGCACGATTTTCCCTAAATGATTCTTTCATACAAACTCACCACAACATTCACGTAGGCACACACACGCGCATACACACACATTTCATGAATTAAAGGATAGGAGAGCATCAAGATTGCGGTAACCGTGTTTCACGGAAGTCGGGGGGTGCCTAACACCTTCCCCTCGCTTAAGCAAGCCCCCGAACTCTATGAATCTCAATTCGCAGACCAATTAATTTGGAGTCACATATGAGCCATCGATTTATAAAAAACGAAAACTTGGATGAGTTGGTACATCCATTTCAAATATACCAACTGGCGACTCTGGTCAATTGGCTCATCATAAAAGCGATCTTTCAAAACCCCGTCGACACTCAAGCTGACCTTTTCCCCAAAATCACCTAATCAAAAGGCTAAAAATCGGAAAAGGCCAAACAGTTGCATAAGCAGATAAAACCGGCGTCGACATGTGACTAATTGTTATACGAATACGCACCTAACTATGTAGGATCTTAAAGAGCGTGTGTTGTATATTGTAGCAGACGCACCAAGCAAGTTCCCTATTTCCATTTACCTTATATGTTGAACGCAAGTTTCCTAACGCTTGTCTAACCCTTGTGTTGGTCAAGTTTCCTATCTTAACTCAAATTATTTATTAAGCAAGTTTTCCCTAACCTTGCGTTAATTATTTTATGCTGGAACTTTATTTCCATGCATGCTCTAAGTGGTTTAATTACTTAGCAATTATTCTACATCGTTGTTATTGGCACTCGCACATTGTGCAATTGTTTTCGCGCAGACGTTGACTTGTACTTTATTTAAAGTTTTAATATGGATGAACTGCCATAGTTAAGTCTTAGCCATTATCCAGCTAGACATTAGTGGTATAGATTTTTAAAAGCTATCCAAACCAATTGATGGTGTGGAATCTTGGACCTTATGAACACCCCTTCAATATAGGGGCGTATCCCACGTATCGGATATAAGATACAAATAACAAAAATTAAATGTTATGCATACACATAGTATACTAGAGGTTGATCCCCTCGAGTACTTATTTCTGAGCCAGTAACCAAAGGGTCAATTAGCTATTGATTCCATTGGAAGTGTATTTATTCATGGTCTATATTGACTATCGTTTATTTTAAAAGCAGTTATTATTCTTGCTTTCGTTATTCTCTTCGTTGAATCATTTCCAGAGATTCATTTCATTCATGATATATATTATTTCTTGCTGTTATTTAAACTTGCTGAGCAAACTAGTTGCTCACCCTTGCTATATCATGAACCTTATTGCAGTTAAGCCCGAGACCTCAGGAAAAGACAAGGGCAAGAAAAAGATGAAGTGATAGACTTCGAGTAGCTGACTTTTATGCTTAATTTAAATTTATTATTCATGTAATTTGAGCCCTAATTTAATATTTAGGGTACGTTTTAGTTATGTATTAAGGTTATCGAATCTTGGGACTAGTAACACCTTTTTAATGAACAACATATGTTTATTATATTCCGCATTTAGTTATTGTATGTTGTTTGGAGGTGGATGATTGTGTTGGATCGTGATGACCAAATCCAGTTGTTTGAGACCCGAATTTAGGGGCGTCACAAAGTACTCTCCATAATCTAATGCAAGAGTGTGTAACCCTAATCTATGATAAGACTCCTCTTATTTATAGATGTAAGAAAAACCCTTCCCTAAACTATTTAGGATTTAGGGTTTCTATTATAATTAAACTCCTTTAATTAATTATGCTCCTAATTCAATTAGGAATTCATGAGAGAGTACTTCCATTAATTAATTCTCAATCCCTATTAGGAAGTAAATAATAGTAATAGTAATAATAATAATAAGACTCCTCTTATTAATTTATATTTAATATTTCTAAAATATTAAATAATAAATATTAGGCTATTTAATTTATTCTATCTCCATAAACTAAATTAAATACACTTAACTTATTATTACAATTAGGCCATTTACTTCTTAAATAAATATTTTTTTTCTTTTACGGTGTGACTTTTTAGGTTCTCCATATTAAACCGGTTGTGAATAAATCAATTAGAACAATTCTAATCTTATTTAAATAAATAAATTAAACTATTTAATTCATTTAAATAAATAATATTTATTCTACAATAAGGGTAACCTCCCTTAGCGATCGACGACTTTTCAGATAATATATATTTCAACATTAATCACAAAAGAACCTTTCAGTGCATTGTTACTGTACAATTCAATCCTTCTACCATACAATGTCCCAATTAAATATAAGACATGGATTTACTGTCAAGTCTTATTTTATTTAATTATATGTATTTCGATTCCCAAATGCACAACTCTAAATAATGCAAATTAGAAACTCCTTTCTAATTTCATTCTGCCTTGGCCATGGACTACTGAGTTGTCATTTATCGAATCACATAGGACATTCACATCTTTTACTAGACGTGGTAGATTCTTTGTTGATCATTCACCTATCTCCATGCACAACTTATTATACCCAATCATACCCTTTGATATACCCCAAAGGTCTTAAGGGACATGTCAAAGTATAACTCATCATACACAAGATACTATTATGATCTCAAGTCCAAGGATCACTTGCACTACTATCACTAGAGGAATTACTATTGACAAACGAGTAAAACTCCATTAGGTATTCCTTAGCGAGCCACGTTCAGTGAACTTATTCTCCAATAAGCACCTATATACTTGCTTTAGTGTCTCCACACAAATGATTATGAGATTAATCATCCTCTTCCTAAGAGCAAGCAACGTATGTACTAATCTATCCGAATTCACTAATCCCCTTTTTAGTAATCTAACGATTAGGAACGATTTTAGTTTGTGAGCTATCTAGAATTTAGATCTCATTAGCATGATCACCATCATGATTCTAAAAGCATTGCTCAAAACTATGGGTTTATCACATTTAATATAACAGCACTATGTAGATAATATAAAATGCCTTTTAAGAAAATCAATTCTTTTATTAATAAATGAATAAGATTACAAAGTATATGCTACATCATATCAAATATGATTGGCTTGTGTGCATACTACTACTTCAATCTCCCACTTGCACTAAAGCCAATCGCCATGGTATCTAATACCCATCTTCTCTAAGTGACGATCAAATTGCTGTGGTGTTAAAGCTTTAGTAAATGGATCTGTAATGTTGTCTTGAGAGTCCACACGCTCCAGGGTGACATATCCTCTTTCAATGATCTCTCTAATCAAATGCTACCGCCGCAACACGTATTTGGATTTCTGATGAGACCTGGGTTCTTTTGCCTGCGTAACAGCTCCGGTGTTGTCACAGAACAAAGGTACGGCTCCTCTAATGCTAGGAACCACTCCAAGTTCAGTTATGAACTTCTTCATCCAAACAGCTTCCTTTGCAGCTTCACTTGTAGCTATGTACTCTACTTCTGTCACTGATTCAGCAACTGTTTGCTGCTTGGAACTTTTCCAACTCACTGCGCCACCGTTTAAGGTAAACACGTACCCTGAAACGGATTTACTGTCATCTTGGTCCGTTTGAAAACTTGAGTCTGTATAGCCCTCTAGTTTCAATTCAGACCTATCGTAGACAAGAAATACATCCTTAGTTCTTCTCAAGTACTTTAGGATGTTTTTCATTGCCTTCTAGTGCTCTTCTCCTGGATTCGACTGATATCTTCTTGTTACACTAAGTGCATGAGCGACATCTGGTCTAGTACATATCATACTGTACATGATAGATCCTATTGCTGAAGCATAAGGAATTTTACTCATTCGGTCTCTCTCCTTAGGTGTCTTTGGGGCCTGTTTCTTGGAGAGATGTATTTTATGGCTCATCGACATGAGACCTCTCTTGGAATCTTCCATGCTAAACTTCTTTAGCAACGAGTCAATGTACTTTCCTTGGGTCAAGCCTAGCATCCTTTTAGATCTATCTCTATGGATCTTTATTCCCAAAATATAGGATGCCTCACCCAAGTCCTTCATGGAGAAGTGTTTAGATAACCAAATTTTGATCGACTGTAGCATAGGAACATCATTCCCTATCTATAATATATCATCAACATATAATACAAGGAATGAAACAACACTCCCACTAACCTTTTTGTACACACAAGGTTCATCCTTATTTTTGATAAAATCAAAATTTTGATTATCTCATTAAAACAGATGTTCCATCTTCGAGAAGCTTGCTTCAATCCATAAATGTATCGTTGTAGCTTACAGACTTGGTTTGTTCCAACCGTTGAAACAAAACCCTCTGGCTGTATCATGTATACATTCTCCTCAAGCTCTCCATTGAGGAAGGCCATTTTCACGTCCATTTGCCCGATCTCGTAGTCATAATAAGTTGCAATTGCAAGCAAAATCCGAATGGACTTGAGCATATCTACTGGTGAGAAGGTTTCATCATAGTCAACTCCTTGTCTTTGTTTGAAATCTTTTGCAACCAGTCGGGCCTTATAGGTGTCTACCTTGCCATCCGCTCCAGTCTTTTTCTTAAAGACCCATTTACACCCAATAGGCTTAATGCCCTCAGGTGGTGAAACCAAAGTCCATACTTGGTTTTCATACATGGAGTTCATCTCGGATTTCATGGCTTCTAGCCATTTCTCTGAGTATTTACTACTCATAGCCTCTTCGTAAGTTAATGAATCATCATCATCTATGATGTGTTCCTCATCATCATCCTCTATGATGAATCCATACCTATCAGGTATCTTCGGTACTCTTCTAGATTTTACGAATAGTTATGGTACAGTAGGTTCTTCTACTTGGTCAGGTACCTGACTTTGATCTGTAGTATTTTGTGGTTCTTGAATTTCTTAAAGATATATCTTACTCCTACTGACCCCTTCAAGGATAAACTCTTTTTCCAAGAAGGCAGGGTGTTTCGCAACAAACACCTTTTGATCATTGGGATGATAGAAATAATACCCTACAGTTTTTTTAGGGTATCCCACAAATCTACACTTGTCGGATCTAGTCTTTAGCTTATCATACTCAAACCTTTTGACATAAGTTGGACAATCCCAAGTCTTAACATACTTAAGATTTGGTTTCCTCCCTGTCCATAATTCATATGGGGTCTTTGGGACGGATTTGGTAGGTACCTTGTTAAGTAGATATGCAGTCGTTTCTAGGGCATAACCCCAGAAGGATATTGGAAGATCGGTAAAACTTATCATGGAACGAACCATGTCCAACAATGTTCGATTTCTCCTTTTAGATACACCATTCAACTGTGGCGTCCCTGGTGGAGTCCATTGTGAGATTATACCATTTTCTTTGAGACAATTGAGAAACTCATTGGTTAAGTATTCCCCTCCTCGATCCGATCGAAGAATCTTAATACTCTTACCAGTTTGCTTCTCTACTTCACTTCTGAATTCTTTGAACTTTTCAAACGATTCAGATTTGTATTTCATTAAATACACATATCCAAATCTAGAATGATCATCAGTGAAAGTAATAAAATAAGAATACCCTCCTCGTTCATTCGTTGTCATAGGTCCACATACGTCTGTATGTACCAATGCTAACAACTCTGTAACTCTTTCTCCTTTTCCACTAAAAGGAGATTTAGTCATCTTACCCATGAGACAAGATTCACAAGTTGGATATGATTCGTAATCAGATAGCTCTAAAAGCTCATCTTTATGCAACTTGGTTAATCTTGTTTCATTGATATGACCGAGTCAACAGTGCCACATAAAGGTGTAATTAACATCATCTCCTAGTTTGTTCAATTTGAAGTATATTTTCATGCAAGTCAAATATGTAAAGTCCATTTAGTAGATTGCCAACACCATATAAAACATTTTTATTATAAATAGAACAACTATTGTTCTTTATTATAATATCAAAACTATCCATATCCAATACAGAAATTGAAATAATGTTTCTAATGAGTGTTGGAACATAATAACAATTATTTAAACTAATGAACTTGCCCGAAAGCAGTGTTAAACAATAAGTTCCTACAGCTAATGCAACAACCTTTGTTCCATTTCCCACTCGTAGGACGACTTCATCCTTGTTCATCTTTCTACTTTTGCTTAGTCCCTGCATATTATTACATATATGAGAACTATAGCCGGTATCCAATACCCAAGTAAAATTTTGACTTTCAGAAAAATTAATTTCAATCATGAGCAAACCTAGATCGGAAGTCGAAGCTTCTCCAAGCTTTTTTTGGTCCGCAAGATACTCCTTGCAGTTCCTCTTCTAGTGTCCCGGCTTATTGTAATGGTAGCAAATTCCTTTGCTATCTGGATCAGGTTTCTTTTTATCATTTCTCTTCGCTTTGCCCTTAACCTTCTCGTTTTTCTTCTTTTTAGAAGATATCTTGGGCCTCTTCCTTTTCTTGGAAGAGTCATCCACTAGTAAGACTTGGTTCTTGTTGGATGAGAAGTGACTTTCAGCAGTTTTTAGCATGTTAAGTAACTCAGGCAAGCTGACGTCCAACTTATTCATGTGAAAATTCACAACAAATTGTGAGAAGGTGTCCGGAGTGACTGCAAGATCAAATCTTGACTTAACTCCCCATCCATCACGAACCCAAGCTGTCCAAGTCGTTCAATCAGATTAATCATCTTAAGGACATGAGTCTCAACAGCAGTGCCCTCGGTCATACGAGATCGGAAGAGCTCCTTAGATATCTGATATCTAGCAGTCCTACTTTGCTCACCATACAACTCTTTGAGATGCAGCAATATAGTAGGAGCATCCATAGTTTCATGCTGACGCTGAAGCTCGTTACTCATGGATGTGAGCATGATGCATTGAGCCAAGATTGCATCATCTTGCCACTTTCTGAAAGTAGCAATCTCTTCCTCAGAGGCTGTTTCTGCAACATTTGCAGGGACTGGCGAATTTAGGACATAAGAAATCTTTTCAGCAGTGAGAACAATTCTCAGATTCCTTAACCAGTCCGTGTAATTTGGTTCGGTCAGTTTGTTATCATCAAGTATGCTACACAGTGATAGTGAGTTTGACATTTTTAAATTATGCATGTGAAATAGACAAGCATACATTCATTTTATTAATCATCAAAATAAATTAGGTCTTTATTTAAATTGGTATCTCTCACTTTTTCATCAAATTATATTACCCTCAATCTATATAGTTCGGCAAATCTAATTAAAGATTTGCTAGTGAGAATAAGGATCCCATTTCAAATGTATATAGCCTTGTGTGACACAACAAACTATATATAAATAAATAGGTAGATAACAATTGTTAATTACATCACTATGTAACTCCTTCTCTTTTGCCTCTTAGATTATTTTGATCAAGTGTGACACATCCGAATCAAAATTATCCAAGTTAAGTCCAACCTAGCACTTCCATATATTCGAAAGAAAAACACTATCCTTGTGTGACACAACAAAACAACATCGTTTAGTCTATTTATAAGCATCAAATGTGATAAAGCAACATCTTAAATATTTAATACTTGCCTTGTGTGACACAACAAACTCATATTAAATATTTAATACTCTATTGCTTTACCATGCTAGAAGGCGACGTTCGATATTCCAAATATCTTTAAACGTTTAGGACTTAATATGATTTATTTGAGGGGTTTGTTATTATTTGTCCCATCTTGTTTAGCGCACATGCACATATATATATAAAATACGCATCATATTATTTAACATGGGAAGCATGTTGGATAATATATAATATATACATAGTTAGCAAGCACATATAAAATACTATATTCTACCCGGATTGATTATGGACTTTTATTCTAGTTTGGTTCACTAAAGCCACCAAGTGAACCAAAAGGTCAAACCTAGGGTGCAAGAATTAAATTTAACTATAACTATTATATTTAAATCCAGGCTCCAATACAAACGAGTCTTCAAGCGCTCCTTGCTCCTTTGTCTCCAATTCTTCAAAATTAATTCTAACTAGTCCTATTACAAAAACTATTTACAATAAATAGAAACCTTGATTAGCAGTCAAGGGAAAGTACATAGGAGGGAGATATAATTTACATTAAGAAAAATTAGAGAAGACGAGGTACGCAGACCCCATTTATAAAAAAAAAACCCATACATTCAAGCATCCTCTAAAATAATTCCAATCAAACATTGGTCAATAGTCCATAATCAATCCCTATTTATTATCATACATATCTCTATATGTATCAATAAATAACATCCATCTCATGAATAATAAAACCATTCCATATATGTATTGATATCAATTAATGGGCAAAAGTTTTGCTAATATTTAGTTTTGAAACAAAATAAACTCTTTTATTTTAATAAAAAACCAAATCCAAATTAAACTTCTTTAATTTTAGCAATCTGAAATCCTATTCTAGATAAAATAAACATATTTATTTTAAACTTTTATCAATTAAATAAACCATTTACGTTAATTGAGAAAAATAAAAAAAATTCAAACTCTGCATACCTGTGCAGACGCGCTCCAAATTGAACTAGGAACGGCGCGGTCGCGCTACACCCCCAGAAACGTTTTCTGGGTTAGGGCGCGGCCGCGCCGCGATGCAGATTTAGAAAATTTTTCCAGCCCAAAAATTCGATCGTATCGCATGTCAATTCATACAAGGAATCATCACAATCAATAATTAACACAAGGATTAGGCTCTGATACCACTGTTAGGTTTTTATATAACGCAAGCATGCAATCAAATTACATAAATAGGGTGGAAGCGTAATAAAACGAATTTTAAAATTTTAATACAAACCATCACCATGATCTATCCTTGTGTTCAATTATCAACTAAACAAAAGAGAAAGAGAATAAGAATTATACCCTCATAGATCAAAGCTTCCTCGGGTACAAGTTTAACTCTTAGTCCTTCGTGTTCTCCTCGAATTCCACCGATGAGATTCCTTCCTTTGATCAACATTAGCCACCAAAGTGTTTGGCCTCTAGAGGTGATCCACCAAGGAAGAATAGGTATTCAAGAAGTTGGGTGTTGGCAAAACCCTAGTTTCTATCTCTATAGAAATTATAGGTACTCTCCACAATCTAATGCAAGAGTGTGTAACCCTAATCTATGATAAGACTCCTCTTATTTATAGATGTAGGAAAAACCCTTCCCTAAACTATTTAGGATTTAGGGTTTCTATTATAATTAAACTCCTTTAATTAATTATGCTCCTAATCCAATCAGGAATTCATGAGAGATTACTTCTATTAATTAATTCTCAATCCCTATTAAGAATTAAATAATAGTAATCGTAATAATAATAATAAGACTCCTCTTATTAATTTATATTTAATATTTCTAAAATATTAAATAATAAATATTAAGCTATTTAATTTATTCTATCTCCATAGACTAAATTAAATACACTTAACTTATTATTACAATTATGCCATTTACTTCTTAAATAAATATTTTTTCTTTTGCGGTGTGACCCTTTAGGTTCTCCATATTAAACCGGTTGGGAATAAATCAATTAGAACAATTCTAATCTTATTTAAATAAATAATATTTATTCTACAATAAGGGTAAGCCCTCTTAGCGATCGACGACTTTTCAGATAATATAGATTTCAACATTAATCACAGAAGAACCTTTCAGTACATAGTTACCGTACAATTCAATCCTTTTACCATACAATGTCCCAATTAAATATAAGACATGGATTTACTGTCAAGTCTTATTTTATTTAATTATATGTATTTCGATTCCCAAATGCACAACTCTAAATAATGCAAATTAGAAACTCCTTTCTAATTTCATTCTGCCTTGGCCAAGGACTACTGAGTTGTCATTTATCGAATCACATAGGACATTCACATCTTTTACTAGACGTGGTAGATTCTTTGTTGATCATTCACCTATCTCCATGCACAACTTATTATACCCAATCATACCCTTTGATATACCCCAAAGGTCTTAAGGGACATGTCAAAGTATAACTCATCATACACAAGATACTATTATGATCTCAAGTCCAAGGATCACTTGTACTACTATCACTAGAGGAATTACTATTGACAAACGAGTAAAACTCCATTAGGTATTCCTTAGCGAGCCATGTTCAGTGAACTTATTCTCCAATAAGCACCTATATACTTGCTTTAGTGTCTGCACACAAATGATTATGAGATCAATCATCCTCTTCCTAAGAGCAAGCAACGTATGTACTAATCTATCCGGATTCACTAATTCCCTTTTTAGTAATCCAACGAATAGGAACGATTTTAGTTTGTGAGCTATCTAGAATTTAGATCTCATTAGCATGATCACCATCATGATTCTAAAAGCATTGCTCAAAACTATGGGTTTATCACATTTAATATAACAACACTATGTAGATAATATAAAATGCCTTTTAAGAAAATCAATTCTTTTATTAATAAATGAATAAGATTACAAAGTATATGCTACATCATATCAAATATGATTGGCTTGTGTGCATACTACTTTCAGGGTTTTCCTACATCTATAAATAAGAAGAGTCTTATCATAGATTAGAGTTACACACTCTTGCATTAGAATTGTGGAGAGTACTTTAATTTTTATAGAGATAGAAACTAGGGTTTTGCCAATACCCATTTTCTTGAATAGATATTATTCCTTGGTGGATCACCTCTAGAGGCCAAACACTTGGATGGCAAAGGTTGATCAAAAGAAGAAAATTAATTGGTGGAATTCAAGGAGAACGCGAAGGAATTGGAGGTGAACTTGTACCTGAGGAAGCTAGAATTCTACAAGGATATAATTTTTATTCTCGATTTCTTTCGTTTAATTAATAATTGTGCATAAAGAAAGATCATAGTGATGGTTTGTATAAAATTTTAAAATCTAATTTTATCGCGCTTCCGCTTTATTTATGTAATTTGATTGCATGTTCGCGTTATATACAACCCTAACAATGGTATCAAAGCCAAACTTTATGCAAATTATTAGTTGTTTTGATTCCGTATATGCATGGGTATGTGTTTGAAACAATTTATTGGGCATAATATATTGTATAAAATCATCGATTTTGAAAATAATTGCAAAAAATCGAGTTTTGGATGAAAAATTGATCAAATTCGCGACTACAAGAAAAACTCAAAACTGTTTCTGGAAGCCGGCGCCGCGGCGCCGTATCCTAGCTTTAATCGGGTGCTGCAGCGCCGTATCCCTTACACGGATACTCCCCGACGCCGCAGCGCCGTATTGATTCACAAAACTGGCGCCGTAGCGCCACTGTGCAGAATTTTGCGATTTTTGATATTTTTTTGTAATTTTTCAAGAATTAAAATAAAGAGTTATTTTTACATGATTTTATAATTAAAATAAAGAGTTATTTTACACTTGGAATTAGATTTCATATTTTTTTCAGTAATTCTAAATTAAAAAATAAAGGAGTTTATTTTGATTTGGAATTGTATTAAAATAAAGATGTTTATTTTAATTGGAATTGGATTCCATGTTAAATTAAAATAAAGGAGTTTATTTTGCTTTAAAATTAGATTAAAATAAAGGAGTTTATTTTGATTCATAATTGGATTTCATGCTAACCAATTAGAGTTGGAATTAGATTTCATGCTAACTAATTGGAGTTGAAATTGGATTTTATACTAAACAAATTGGAGTTGAAATTGAATTTCATGCAAACTAATTTGATTTGGTATTGGATTTCATACTAACTAATATTGCCCATTAAATGATATCAATGCATATATGGAATGGTTTTATTATTCATGAGATGAATGTTATTTGTCGACGCCGGTTCTCGTCTTTTACGATTTTTTTAGCCTTTTGATTAAATGATTTTTTGGAAAAGGTCGGCATTGATGTCGACGGGGTTTTGAAAGATCGCTTTTTATGATGAGCCAATTAACCAGAGTCGCCAGTTGGTATATTTCAAATGGATGTACCAACTCATCCGAATTTTTGTTTTTTATAAATCGCTGGCTCATATGTGACTCCGAATTAATTGGTCTGCGAACCGAGATTCATAGAGTTCGGGGGCTTGCTTAAGCGAGGGGAAGGTGTTAGGCACCCCCCGACTTCCGTGAAACACGGTTACCGCAATCTTGATACTTTCCTATCCTTTAATTCATAAAATGTGTATATGTGCGTGTGTGTGTGTGTGCGCCTATGTGAATATTGTGGTGAGTTTGTATGAAAGAATCATTTGGGGTTTTTTATGGAAAGTCGTGTTTTGGGAGTGCTTTAGAATGTCCTTCGGCTTATACGAGAAAGCTTTATGAGAAAGGTTTGATTTTAATTGTCAAAACTATGAGATTTTCATTAGGTGTCGTTTTGGCAAAAACAAGAGTTTTCTAAACCTTTGTCAAAATAGGAATCGAGATCTATACGTCGCTATCGTAGATGACGGGCAACTTCTAGGATATCTTTAACCCTATGCACAAAGGTTTAATAAAACGTTTAGTTTATTCATAAAAACCATTTTTTTAGTGATGTTTGAAAACGATTTTTAACTTTCTCATTTGAATAGGAATCGGCATTCATTAGCACTTCCAATTTTAAGCCTCGTGAAGCTAATAACCTAGTTTGATTTATTTTAATGAAAAACCTTCATCGTTTAATCTTTGAAATCATTTTTTTCGTGTCACAAAATTCAATCAAGCATAACCACGCGTCGGGGCTATTCATGGGCATGTAAACCATCAAAATAACCCCAAACGCCTACAATCACAAGTTTCACTATTTCGGGGCCTTAAACCCGACCTCCGACTTGGTATCGTTTTAAGGCCCGACGATTACATATTTACATTGACGAATGCATCTACCCGATTACATACATCCAAAAATGTCCATCATCGGATTTGGACCACGGGGTCGCGTTCCTAGGCTCACATCCGAACTTGTTGCACAACCGCAAAATGGATACAACGTAAATAAATAACCGTGGGATGCCTAATGCTCTAGGATATCTTACAATAACAATTGAAATACACTACGAATGACCCATTACCGTAATAGCTAAAATTTGCACGAAACGGACATCATCGGGTTATTAGGGGGAATCTCATTCCGATGAAGCCCTCACTAATAGTCCCTAATCCATGGTTTCACAATAACATGTAAGAAAGCTACATTCAAGATAATTCGGATGACAAAAAAGTTTGGCAAAAATGGTATAACAAAATGCTAAAACAAAGGATTCTTCACCTTGCAAATGATCCCCACAATATGTATGAATTTGTGTATTGAGTAGTGTAGAAAATATGAGGTGTAATGTCACAAAATGGGTACAATTTCTCACTATTTCTCACTCTTTTTTCTCTTAATTTTTGCTGTTTTCTTGCTGTTTTTCTCCTTCTCCCGAACTGCTACTGCTGCTGGATTCTCCTCTTCTGTTTCTGTATACAAAATGGCCTGATAAGGCACTACCAAGGGCAGCCGCAGATCAATCTGCGGCTGGCCGCAGATTGATCTGCAGCTGGCCCTTGGTTCTCCCCCCAGCCGTGCTCGAGTCCCGTGCGCTCGAGTCCCGTGTCGTCTCGAGTTCCGTCCTTGGCCGCGGATTGATCTGCGGCTGACTGTGCTGATTTTCTCGTTTTCCATACCTCGTCTCGATTTTCGTGTCGTACCGTTGGTTTCCGCTGAAGGGCTCGCATTCTGCAGTCCAGAAACCGCCGGGAAACGTGCCATGTCATCCGGGTAAGCGCAGTGATCAGTAACCGACTCCCGACACTCGCTTGTTATCGTGTCGGCTTCGATCTCGTCCCGTAGTGGTGGCTTTGAGTGTTCGTCTTTATGTCCACCTTTTATTCTCGTGTGCCAGGTCAATTGACGATTTTGCCCTCCTGTCAGGGTTAGTATAGGAAGTGCAAAATTTGGGTGTCTACAGCTGCCCCTCTTTATCATGTTTATGAAATGTTAAATGAAATGAACAGGATAAAGAATAGACACTCGATGGATGAATGACAGTGCACAAGAATGACAATACATACGTGATGCAACACATATGACTTATGATGCAACGTAAGATGTAAGACATGCAAAATATTCGATGCGGATGATCGTCTCGTCGGGGCCGGGTCTCGTATCCGGTCACCCATCTCGTAATCACCGGGTTTCGTCGCCGGTCGATCGTCCTGTCGGGGCTGAATCTCGTCGCCGGTCACCCATCTCGTAATCGCCGGTTATCGTCGCCAGTCAATCATCTCGTCGGGGCCGAGTTTCGTCGCCGGTCACCCATCTCGTAATCGCCGGTTATCGTCGCCGGTCGATCGTCTCGTCGGGGCCGGGTTTCGTCGCCGGTCACCCATCTCGTAATCGCCGGTTATCGTCGCCGGTCGATCGTCTCGTCGGGGCCGGGTTTCGTCGCCGGTCACCCATCTCGTAATCGCCGGTTATCGTCGCCGGTCGATCGTCTCGTCGGGGCCGGGTTTCGTCGCCGGTCACCCATCTCGTAATCGCCGGTTATCGTCGCCGGTCGATCGTCTCGTCGGGGCCCGGTTTCGTCGTCGGTCACCCATCTCGTAATCGCCGGTTATCGTCGCCGGTCGATCGTCTCGTCGGGGCCGGGTTTCGTCGCCGGTCACCCATCTCGTAATCGCCGGTTATCGTCGCCGGTCGATCGTCTTGTCGGGGTCGGGTTTCGTCGCCGGTCACCCATCTCGTAAACACCGGTTATCGTCGCCGGTCGATCGTCTCGTCGGGGCCGGGTTTCGTCGCCGGTCACCCATCTCGTAATCACCGGTTATCGTCATCGGTCGATCATCTCGTCGGGGCTGGGTTTCGTCGCCGGTCACCCATCTCGTAATCGCCGGTTATCGTCGCCGGTCGATCATCCTGCGAGTGTCGAGTCTCGTATCCGGTCACTCGGTCGAATTGAGAAGCCGTGTTCGACATCCGATTCATCAAAATCTCGTATTTTATTACCAAATTATGAGTCAAATGGGCTTTAGGATCGATTAAACTTGCATCAGACCAAGGGGGGATCACTGGGCCCAGCCGCAGATGGATCTGCGGCCAGCCGCAGATTGATCTGCGGCCAAGATCGGGGCTATAAGCGGCCAGCCGCTTCCCATATCTGTCACTTTCATTCCTACCCCACGCGATTTTCAGACCTTTGCACGCCCTTTTGCCGAGTTTTCCAACCTTTTTTGCAAAAACCGCTCCGGTTAGATCGATCTACGCATTACAGGTAACACTTTGACCGATTGTTTTTCAATTTCGTCAATTTTTTGCTATATATTTGCTATTCTGCATGTTTAGAGATATAAATGTTTGCTTTGAAATGTTATGCCATGTATTATTGCATGTATATGCTATGTATGAACTGCGCAAGTCACATTTTATACTCATGATGTGGTCCCACATTCTTGTTGTTGTTGTTTTTTTTTTTTAAGAAAATCATGCATTAGGGTAATTTTCATGCTGCAATTATCCATATAAATGTAATTTTGATCTGTTGTGGGTAGGGTTCTTTGAAAAACATGTTTGGCTATGCATGGGATGTCCATTTTATAGACGAAACTCTGCCGATTTTTTTTTTAACATGCAATATGCTGCATTAATACTATGATGATGATAGGAAATTAGAATGTTTGTGACACAATTCAAAATAAAATTTACCTTCCCTTTCGCCTGTTCTATTCCAGCTATGGATCCTGACACTCCTAATAGCTCCACTGCGTCTCGGACCTCGGGCGTTCGCCGACGTAGGGCTGTGCCTGCCCCTGCTTTACCTCGGACTCGCCAGGCTCGCCGATTGGCGGAGGCTGTCATCCGGTCCGATCATCCCGATGTTGAGGAGGCTATTCTTCCGGACGCTGCGGTAGAGGGGCCATCCTCTAGCACACCAGCTCCCTCTTCTCATCGCGCCCTATCTGGAGCCTCTGTTCAGATACCCGATCTGTTGGGTCGGGATCTCAGTCGTCACCCCTCCACATCTCTTGTAGCTAACGAGGTATGCTTAAAGTACTCCTCCGAACTCATTCCCCAAATTCTGTTTAGATCTAGACTGATCCATTCATTTTTTGTCACAGGTGCCCGAGTTCACCCAGCCGAGGGGTAACTAGTTCAACATCTACTCCCTCTACACCGCCTTGCACAGCGATTACCGCGCGGTGGTGGATTCCTGGGGCTTTCGTCATTTCTTCACCATCATTCCGCGTCAGTACCCCTGGGGTTATATGCGAGCTCTGTCCGAGAGATGGTTTCACCAGACCCAGTCCCTTCACCTTTTGGACTGTGAGGTCGTGCTGACTCCCTGGGACTGGAGGTACATTACGGGTATCGAGTTCACTGGATCTCGCGTCCCTCTGGATCTTGACATCACTCCCGCAGAGGTCAGACTTTTACTGGGTTTTGCTGCGGATGACAGGGTCTTCAAGGCCCGCAGCATTCGGTCTGGAGCTTTGGCCATGGACGCTGTTGGAGGCATATATGCGGCGCCATTCCCAGCAGATCGGGCCACTCGTGATATTCTGCTTCGACGTCTGTTCCTGACCATTATGAGGGGTTGTTTCCTAGGGAACAACTCCTCTACCATCCATTTCAGCGTCGTCGGAGCCGTTAGGGATGTGGACCGGATCGACGATTATGATGGGGGGTCATTCACCTTTGCCTACTTCCTCCACGGTCTTCGTCTTCGCTCGGAGGGTCAGACAGATGCTTGGCTCGGATTCTACCACTTTCTGCTGGTGAGCCTTCTTTTCCTCTTTTCTTACTGTATTCCTCTTCATTTTATTTCTCTTTTCTGCATTTTGACAGTTACTCTTGCCTTGTTTCTGTTCACAGTTCTGGGCCTACGAGCGACTTCCATGCCTGAGGCCTGTCACGACCCTCGACTTGGACACTTATCCCAGGGGTCGTCGGTGGCACCACAGCACCTTGGAGGAGGTCCCTGTATCTGGTAGCTTTGCACACTGCCGCATTCAGGTGGAGCTAATCACCGCTGCAGATGTCGTCTGGACTCCTTATCTTTCGGAGCATCTGGCTATGGGGTTCACTGATGGATATCCTTCTGGCCCGGAGTTCGCACTTTCCACCCGCCGCCTTACTCTGCAGAGTGTTGGGGGCTGGGTGATGTATCTGGGAGAGCGCACATTCAGATGCGTCACTGGAGAGATCCGCATCCCGCACTCCCTTCCTTTCACTACCTCCTGGCCGTTGGATTCTCAGCCTTCGGAGATCATGCTCACGGGGGAGGATGGTCGGATGCTTTCTACTGGTCCCAGTACAAGCGAGGCCTTTCGCATCTGGTGGGTGCCCCGCACTATCGGTCCTCAAACTCAGGCCACATTCTTTCTTGGAGACATGGTTCCCGGCTCGGTGATGATGACCGATTGGGCTGCCTGCATTCGGAGTCCCACTCACGCTGAGCAGATTGCCATGCTGACCTGCCAGGTGGAGCAGTTATCCCTATATCTTCAGGTGTTAGGCCGAACCCCAGAGGATGCTTACGCCTACGATCCTGACAGTGCGAGTTATGATGCAGGCCCGAGCTCATCTGATGCCACAGCGCAGCCATACATTCCTGACATGAATTTTGGACCTCCGACTTCGACGACTCCAGGGGATCAGTTCGAGGATCTCGCCTTCTTGGATGACCTTACTTTTGACTAGATTAGGCTAGGATATGGCTTTTGTACCTGCACCTGTTTAGATTTCTTTTCCATTTCATGCACTATGTATTGAACTTTTTATTCATTTATGCACAGTTTTTTTTTATCCTTATGAAATTCAATTGCTCTATTATTAACTGTCCGATGCATGCTTTTATTTATGGATAGAGAATGACCCCTGTACAGTCTTTTTGATACTATTTTTCCACAGATGTCGTCCTCAGATGTCGTGGTACGTTTGGATTCCATTCCTCCCACAGGGTTGGTCGGCAGTCTCCTCCGCTGGTTGGACAGTTTATTGTCGGCCGACAGGGTTATCGCAGATGGCCTTTTGGGACATTCTTGGTCCTTATTATCCTTTCAGGTGCCAGCGGGCTTTGTGGAGGGTGTTCTGAGCTATTGGGCCCCTGCCCGTCAGGTGTTCAGATTAGGGACAGTAGAGCTGACCCCCACTCTCGAGGAGTATGCTCGCTTCACCGGCCTGCCTTTGGATGGTCCTTGTGCTAGGGTTACAGCTAGTTCCATGCGCCGTCAATTCTTGACTTTCACCGGTTTGCGGAGGGCAGTCTTGTTATCGGTGATCACATCAGACCATCTGGTTCCCCTTCATTTCTTGATTGACCGATTTGGCTCACCCGACAGTTTTCACCTATTTTCTGGTGATTTTTCCGTGTCTGAGGAGCGCTGGGGTGCTTTGAGAGTAGCTGTTTTGATGGCCTGTGTCATTTCAGTTTTGTACTTGCCAGCCGGACCCGATCAGTTGGATATGCGAGTTGTCGCGGCTGTTAGAGCCCTTCAGGAGGATCACACCGTTCTTCCCATGATATTGGCAGATACCTACATGTCAGCCTCATACTGTCAGTCTTTCCGAGGCATTCTACTTTGCTGTACGTGTGGTTTATGAGCCATCTCAGCCCCATTGGCCATTTCTGTCGCCAAGGGTTTTGTTTCAGCCATGACATAGCCCCGCAGTTTTCGTTTCGTCCCGTGAGCTGTACTGATGCGGCCTCCTGGGTATCATTTTTGTCGGTTATTGAGGATCCTTTTCATCTCTTGGTCTACTCGGGTTATTGCTCCTTTATGAGCTTCTTGACTCACGTGCCCAACCTGGATTTCATCCCTATTGCTGGCCTGAGGGGCGTGACGACTTATCATCCCCTGGCGGTTATGGGGCAGTTTGATCAGACACAGGACTTTCACCTCATCACAGGTGCAGCCGCCTACCGATTCCTTATATCATCCCAGACAGAGAGGGATCTACTGCGGGTATACGATCTTTGGTCTCGCAGGATCTTTGCCGAATATAGTGAGAGCTGCCACATCCAGACATTTGCTTACGTGCAGTGGTTGCGCGGAGACTCGAATCCGGTTGGTTTGAGTCAGACTGCGGCCTTTGATGGCTTTGGAGTGATTTTCCCAGATGATACCACAAATCATTCCATCTCAGCTGATTCTGCCTCTAGTCGGGTCACTGAGGATACCCGACTCCGCCTAGCCTTGATTACTACTAAAGCTGAGAGGGATGTCGCTCTTGCTGAGAGAGATGACGCCATTCTGGCTAGAGACGCTGCCATTGCTGACAGGTACGCCATTGTATTTTAGACCAGGGCAGTTATAGATGCTCATTCCGGGACTGTCAGCCGAGCCACTGCTTTACTGGATCTCATTGACATGATGGGGCAGCAGATTGTAGGGGATGCTGATGCTTCAGATCTATCCACCACTTTATCCATCCTGCTTCAATTAGTTTCAGATTTGTAGATCGTTTTATTTCCTGCATATACTATGTTAGTTTCATCGGTTATTGAAAGAGAAATCTTGTAACAAAATGACTTATATATGTAGACATGCATTTAAATTTAGTCATTTCCCTTTTTGTCGTATCGTTGCCTTTCATTTGATTTTCATTTTATCCAGCTAACCATGATTTTGACATTTTGCCTTCTTTCTCCTCTCAAGTCTTGATGGAGATTGGACAGATATTGCCGCACACCCTGTCGATTTCATCGGACTGGGTCTTAGATTTTGGCTAACTGTTTGGTTGGGCTAGGTTTATGTTACTCGGGATGAATCTGATTAGGGCTGGTATCGGGAAGGTTTTGAGGGTATAAGAAGGCTTTTTCTGGCTGTTGGGAATTGGTTTTTCTTTTGGTTAGAGAAAGGATTTATTATTTTTTAAGGAATCGGACTGCGCCATGATGGCTGCCTACGTACCCCCACAAGTTGGGAGATCAGGTCCTACGTAGTTCGTTCCATCAAAGAAAAAGGAGAAACTGATTATTCAAGTGTAGAACCGCTTCACCGAGTCGGAATTGAGGGGTTGTGGGAATACCTCACCATCCATTTCTTGCAATATGAGGGCTCCTCCGGATAGCACTTTCTTAATCACAAATGGTCCTTCCCAGTTTGGGGCAAACTTCCCCTTGGCTTCGTCTTGACAAGGCATGACTCTTTTTAGCACCAAATCATTTTCCTTGAACTTCCGAGGTCTTATCCTTTTGTCGTATGATCGAGAGATCCTTTGTTGATATAACTGACCGTGCCAAACAGCAACCACCCTCCTTTCATCAATTAGGGCCAATTGGTCGTATCGACTTTGCATCCAATCCTCCTCACTTATCTGAGCATCGATCAATATTCTGAGGGACGCCATCTCAACCTCCACTGGCAGAACAACCTCCATTCCATACACCAAAGCGTAAGGGGTTGTCCCTGTAGAAGTACGCGTTGACGTTCGGTATGCTAGCAGGGTGAGGGGTAGCAGATCCAGCCATCCCCGATGATTAGCAGACATTTTTGCCATGATCTTCTTGATGTTCTTATTTGCATCCTCCACCGCCCCATTCATCTTAGGACGGTAAATGACAGAATTGAGGTGTTTGATCTTAAACTGGTCGCATAATCCCTTCATGAGGGCATTGTTCAAATTCTTGGCATTGTCGGAGACCAAAACCTCAGGTTTCCCGTATCGACAAATGACATTATTCCTGATGAAACCGACGATGACCTTCAGAGTTACTTTGGGGAAAGAAGCTGCTTCTACCCATTTGGTGAAGTAATCGATCATGACAAAAATGAATCGGTGACCGTTGCTTGCTTTGGGCTCTATCGGTCCGATTACATCCATTCCCCACATTGAAAATGGCCACGGGGAAGTCATGCAGTGCAGTTCATTGGGAGGCGTATGGATCACATTACCGTGCGCTTGGCATTGGTAACACCGTTTGACATGATCATCGCAGTCGGCTTTCAGCGTTAACCAATAATGCCCCGTTCTCAAGATCTTTTTGGCTAGCATCGGTCCACTCATGTGTGGGCCACACACTCCACCATGTATTTCGTTCATAATCCTTTGGGCCTGTGCCTCATCTACGCATTGTAATAGTCCCAACCCAGCATCCCTCTTGTAGAGTGAATCCCCACTCAGGTAAAATTTCATTGCCATATTTTGAATTCTCATCCTCTCAGCTCGGCTTGCCTAGTCGGGAATGGATCTATCCCTCAGATATTCCCTTATGTCGTGATACCAAGGCTGCCCCGGCATAACCACCTCGTCTGATAATACTGCAACATGTTCCTCGTATGTCGGGGTATTCTGTACTGCTATCTCAATCTGTGGAACATCTTTTCTTTTGATTATATGGATTAAGGAAGCCAGGGTTGCCAACGCATCCGCAAAATCATTCCGTCCTCGGGGAATATGGCGGAAAGCGATATCTTCGAACTCCTGCATCAACTGGGTCACACAACGATGGTATGGAAGTAACCGAAGTTCTTTAGTGTTGTACACCCCGATCGCTTGTCTGATTACCAGTTCTGAATCCCCAAACACCGCTAACCTCTTCACTCCCATATCGCGGGCAAAACGGAGTCCCAATATACACCCCTCGTACTCAGCTGTATTGTTTGAATTACTGAACTGCAATTTAGTAGCCACAGGGTATTGCTCTCCGGTGATAGAGACCAGTACTGCTCCGGCTCCTGCCCCCTCAGCATTCATGGCGCCATCAAAATACAGCTTCCAGAACTGTCCCTCGTCATCACATTTCGTGTGTGATACCCAAAATATATCTTCGCCCGGCAGAGGAGTTTCTAACGGCTCCATCCCTCCTGACGGGGTTTCCACCAACTGATCTGCAATTCCCTGCCCTTTCATGGCTTTCTGAGTTACGTATACCATGTCGAACTGTTGTAAGATTAACTGCCATCTTGACAGTCGACAGTTCAGCATGGGCCTCTCAAAAATATATTTCAGGGGATCCATTCTCGATATCAGGTACGTAGTATGCCCATGAAGGTAATGCTGTAATCTCCCTGCAGCCCAGGCCAAAGCACAACAGGTTTTCTCGATGGGAGTGTAATTCTGTTCACATTGGCTAAATCTCTTGCTGAGGTAATAGATGGCCTGCTCTTTACCTGCTTCATTTTTCTGTCCCAGCATACATCCCATCGCGATGGCATTGACCGATATACACATAAACAGAGGGATCCCGTCCTTCGAGGGTACCAGCACTGGTGCCTTTGTCAGCTGCTTTTTGATGGTCTGAAAAGCCTTCTGACATTGCTCATTCCATTCTTGGGAAGCACCTTTCCTTAACAGTTTGAAAATTGGCTCGCATGTAGTCGTCAAGTGGGATATAAAACGGCTGATGAAGTTTATTCTTCCAAGGAATCCTCTTATCTCCTTCTCTGTGTGAGGTGCCGGCATATCCACAATGGCCTTAATCTTTGCTGGATCCAACTCAATGCCTCGATCACTAACCAGGAATCCCAAGAGCTTACCCAACTGCACTCCGAAAGCACACTTTGCTGGATTGAGCTTCTAATTATACTTTCTGAGCCGATCGAATAGCTTTTTAAGATGGGTTATATGGTCATATTCTACCCTTGACTTCACGATAATGTCATCCACGTAGACCTCTATCTCCTTATGCATCATGTCATGGAACAGGACCATCATGGCTCTCTGATAAGTAGCCCCCGCGTTTGTGAGACCGAAAGCCAATCGTCTATAGCAGAAAGTGCCCCAAGGGGTGATGAACGCGGTCTTTTCCCGATCTTCTTCCGCCACCATTATCTGATGATACCCCACAAAGTAATCAACAAAAGAGTACATCTCGTACTGGGCTGTGTTATCCACCAGGATGTGTATGAAAGGCACCGGGAAGTTATCCTTGAGACTGGCCTTATTTAGATCTCTATAATCTACACATACCCTCACCTTCCCTCCAGGTTTAGCCACTGGGACTACATTGGACAGCCATTCTGGGTAAGTGGACACCATAATGATTCCCGCCCTGAACTGCTTGATGATCTCTTCCTTCACTTTTAAGCTCCGCTCAGGTTTCAACTTCCTTAGTTTCTGCTTAACAGGCCTGAAACCCTCCTTGATGGGCAACCGGTGTACCACAATGTCGGTGGACAATCCGATCATATCCTCATGAGACCAGGCAAAGACATCCTCATATTGGCTTAGCAACTCAATTATTTCTGCTTTCTGGCTAGGGGTAAGGTCCGTCCCTATCTTGAGTTCTTTTGGCTTGTCAGGGGTTCCGATATCTATAGTGATGGTTTGGTCTAAGTTGGGTTTGGGTTTATCCTCGACCCATCCTTTGATCTCGTCAGGCGCGTCATCATAATCTATCTCATCTTGCTCAATGCCCATTAAATCGAAATCCAGCTCAATGTCAAAATCATAATCATCATTCAAATTTGAAAGACCATTTGTTAGGAAAGGATTACTCAAATTGGTGCACCTGACATGAAACAAAATACTTGTCATATATAAATTATTTTCCACAACGATCACATTTTCAGATAACATGAAGAAACGACATAATTATGCAAAATACAAAACAACAAAAATAAACTTCTTCATCCTCCCATCCTCTGGGGTCTACCATCCTGATGTCGGGTTTTACCCTTGTTTGCATATCACTGGTTTCATGGTCCAATTGTCGACGGTCAGGTCAGATGAAATGCGCTGGATAAAAGGGGGCTTTACATCGGACACTTCCCCGATGATTTCGGCTACGTCGCCTGAGTCCCTCTTCCTACCTTCTTCAGGAATAATTAGCCCTGCCCAATCGATGACGGGCACATCTTGTTGGGCTCCCGGTGGCGTGACAACATCCGTCCCCTCTTCATTGCTTGTTAATTGTCCGAGGAAATAGCACCTGGTTTCAAACTTTTGTGCGACCTCCTGTAGGAAACTTTCCCTCTTGGTCGACTCATCACTTGCGGGGGTTAATTCTTCATCCCCTGACTCAATCACAGGCTCGCTAGTCCCCTGTTCATTGTTGACCTTGGTCACCGGACTGCCAGCCAGTCTAATCGGGGTCGCGTCTTGACGGCGCCTCCGTGTTGTGCCTTCAGGATATCCCAACCCTGCTTTACCTATCTGATGGGGTAGTTGAATGGGCTCGGTGATTCCTTGACTGCTTTTTCCTAACCCCTGTCCAGGCTGGAATTTCATTTTCATCATTTCCTTTGCAACGAAGGTAAGTTCTGGAGAGACCTTAGGTTTCACGGCTGGGGCTCCCGGGCATCTGTAGTGGGGAGTGCTGATTTCCAGCGCCTGAAAACTGGCAGGTGTCGCCGACTCGTCCACATTAATCACTGGCAGGCCATTCCTAGGAGGAGAAGGGTCATCACACTCCGCTGAGATCATCACCAGATTCCCGTCGATGATAAGTTTGATTTGCTGGAGTAGCGTGGAAGGAACTGCCCCGACCATGTGTATCCACGGCCTCCCCAATAACAGGTTATAACTGGCCGCAATGTCTAGGACTTGGAAAGGGATATCAAAAGTACAAGGTCCTATTTCCACCGGCAATTCTATCTCTCCAATTGTATCCCTCCGAGAACCATCGAAGGCTCGCACCACCACATGACTGGCCCGTAGGCGCTTGGGATTGATGTTCATCTTCTGCAATGTACTGAGGGGACAAATATTCAATGCCGATCCCCCATCAATCAGCACCCCATTCATGACATAACCTGAGGAAATTACCGTAATATGCAACGGTTTTCGATGCCCCCTTCCTTCCTTGGGGATATCATCATCTGTGAATGATATTACATCACTCTCCAACAGATGGCCCACCAGATGGCCGAAACCTTCCTTGCTAATTTCTTTGGGAATGTATTCCTCCTCCAGGACTTTCGCCAGACTTTTGCAGTGATCATTGGACGATAACACCAAGTCCATGATTGATGTTAAGGTCGACTCCTCGCTTAATATCTGGATCCCCCTTGTTTCCGGATGATCCATCTTTCTTAAGAATTCCAGGGCTTTCTCCTCGGATATTTTTTCATCTTTCTTCGTCTTGCTTTCAAGGACTCGTCCAGGAAGATACAAAGGATTCCCCCTTGTTGTCACAGAAGCACAACTGGCCGCTTCCTCTGACACCCCCCCATAATTCCATGGTACCGTCTTTAGACTGCTGACAGGGATTTGCGATCTCGCTGCAAGAATGAGGGGTTTCGGAGCCGCCAACTTGACAGGTCCCTCCGTGGTATTTCTACTTACACCCATCAACCTAATGGGCGCTCCCCGTGCACTCCCGTGATCACTTATCATGTTGATCATTTCCTTAATTTTCTTCACATAGTTCAGCCTTGACGGCCCCTCGGCTTCACTGGCCTCTGCCACATTGACCCTCCATCCATCATGCCTTGGCAGGGGATAGACCTTAACATTTGGGGAGTCTGGTTGTTCCACCACAATTTCCCCACTATCAATCAAGTTCTGAATTCTATGCTTCAGCGTCCAACAGTCCTGCGTATCATGACCAAGGGAACCTGAGTGGTATGCGCATCGCTTGCTTGGGTCAAACCTTCTTCCCTTCGGGTCACTTGGGGGTGCCAAATCGACTATCTTCTTTTGGGCTATCAATACCGCTAAAATCCGCTCAAGAGGATCCCCAAGTGGGGTGAATACTTGACTTTGCGAGGTCTCGAATCTCCTTCGCCCTTCCGCCTTCTGATCAGTGAAGTTAGGCTGTCGGGATGGCCCTACTCTCTGCACCTGTACTGGAAGATTGTTTTCTGCCTTTCTAGATGACCCCTGTAGGATGAGGGAAACATCCTCCTCCTTTTTCTTTTGCACCCTACGGGAAGTGCTGCCATAATTTCCGCTCTGTATTTGTTCTGCAGCTGTTTCCAAAGCCGTGAAATCCCGGATTTTGCCAGATTTCAAACCCATATCCACCATTTCTCCGTGTTTAATCATCTCGGCAAAAGGCCTACCAATCCCTGATATAACCCGCTCATAATAAGGTGCCTCTTGAATATCCACGAAGGTCATCACCATCTCTGACTCGCTCATGGGGGGATTCACCTGTGCGGCCATACCCCTCCATCGTTGTGCATAATCCCTGAAGGATTCCCTGGGTTGCTTCTTAACTTTTGTCATTTGGTATCTATCAGGGGCCATTTATGCCTGGAAGCTATACTGTGTTAAGAAGGTGTGGGCCAACTCCTCCCAATTATGGATCCGGGCATTGTCAAGACGGGCATACCAAATTCTTGCCTCTCCCGTCAGGCTCTTTTGAAATAATTGCATTCTTAGACCTTCGTCTTTGGCATAAGATCCCAGTTCCCCAATGTAAATTTTCAGATGTGTATAAGGATCCCCCTTTCCATTGTATTTCTCAAATTCGGGGATTTTAAATTTCTCCAGATATCTGGTTCCGGGGAAGACACAAAGATCTGAGTAATTAACTCTGCCTAGGTACCCTATGCCCTTCAGAGATTGGATAGTTTCCTCCATTTGTTTCATCTTCTTTTGCAGGTCATCAGTGTCTCCTTCCTCTGGGATAGTAATCACTGTCCTGTTAGGTATGGGAATGACCTTTGGGGCGACGGGTTCGCCCTTAGGTTGGGGTGGATCCTCTTTAGGTGGATCATGTCTAGGTATCAATTGCTCCTTCAGCATTATGGCCATCTCCAACATCTGTTTCTTAAAGTCATCAAATTCCTCACGAGATATGGCACCAGGATTAGTAGGTGGGAGATCAGCCATTTCAGATGTAGAGTTTTGAGCCCTTTTAGATTGCGAACGTGTTTGAGGAGCAATCCTACAGAAACAACGGTTCGAAGTTTAGTCCTGGGCAATGAGAGGATATGGATGCATGCTAAAGCTGTAACTTTCGTGTTTTGGGTTTTTTAATCTTTCCCTGTAAAACAGAAAGTTAGTAGTCCTTTAATGCAATAACAAATGCTAAACATGACTTTATTATGCTTCCCCAATTGTTCCCTGCAAAACATAGACGTTAGTAATTTCTCTTGACAGACAGGGAGGCATATATGAATGGGATCATGACATTTATACGCGTGAACGTAAAAGGGCATGAAGAGACTTTTCCTGCATCGGGTTAATCTGAGGCTGACCTATCCTAGGGTTACTCTCACGGGCTTTTCGGCATGAAGGTCCCCAAATCTTCGCAATCTACTCGTCTGAGTCCTTTCGATTGGAGCGGATTTGGGTGGTGCGTTTCTGAGCCATCTCCGGGGAGCAGCCCCTTCGAGTCCAGTAATAAGCAACCGACAGGTTCGCCTCAGGAGGAGGTACTCTCTCAACATACATTCACATTCATCGTCCTCACCGTATGCAAATGATTTCTTTAAAGTAAAGTCATTCCATTCAAATATTCATTTATTGGACAAAACACACATTCACACAACAAAAGTACAAAAGATCAAAATATCGCATGCACATACATATTCATGAATTCGTAAAGGATAGGATAGCATCAAGATTTGAACGCGGCTTAAGCCCTCTAATGTCCCTAGCAGAGTCGCCAGCTGTCGACGCCGGTTCTCGTCTTTTACGATTTTTTTAGCCTTTTGATTAAATGATTTTTTGGAAAAGGTCGGCATTGATGTCGACGGGGTTTTGAAAGATTGCTTTTTATGATGAGCCAATTAACCAGAGTCGCCAGTTGGTATATTTGAAATGGATGTACCAACTCATCCGAATTTTCGTTTTTTATAAATCGCTGGCTCATATGTGACTCCGAATTAATTGGTCTGCGAACCGAGATTCATAGAGTTCGGGGGCTTGCTTAAGCGAGGGGAAGGTGTTAGCCACCCCCCGACTTCCGTGAAACACGGTTACCGCAATCTTGTTACTTTCCTATCCTTTAATTCATAAAATGTGTATATGTGTGTGTGTGTGTGTGTGTGCCTATGTGAATATTGTGGTGAGTTTGTATGAAAGGATCATTTGGGGTTTTTTATGGAAAGTCGTGTTTTGGGAGTGCTTTAGAATGCCCGTGAATTTTGAACGTCCTTTTTAATTAAATCTAATTTAATTTAATGAGTTAACGTTGTGTTCTATTTAAACCAACTTGGGTTAATTGGTGGGAGATGTATAAGATGTGTCTATACTTGTGTTGGAAGGTATGATATAACTATGGTTAAGAAATAACCATATGTGAGTCAAGTGTAGGAATTGGTGTGTAATGGCTAAAATGGCCAAGAGTAGTTAATAACCAAGGTAATTATGAAGGGGCAATAACCATTGTATATCCAAGTGGTTAATAACCAATGTAATTATGGCGGGATAATAACCATTGTGTTTAAACAATGTAATTATGACAAGATAATAACCAATGTCTAATAACCAATGAAGAATGGTTAATAACTAATGGATAATTAAGATTTTGCGAAAAGACTAGTTTAACCTTAAAAGAAGTTGGGTAATGATTAAAATACCCTTGAGAAAGTTGCTAGGAAGCTTCCTATTATTGATGAATTGATCAAATTGCCCTTGCCTAGTCATGAGTAATGACTATTTTGCCCATGGTCTCTACTTTCCTATAAATAGGACCCCTCACCAATGCTAGTAGGGGTTGGTTCATCTATTATTCACCAAGTATAGAGAGTTTGTGAGCTTGAGAAAGAGCTAAGGAAGAAACCCATTCTCAGGTGGAGCTTAAACACTTGTGAGAAATATTTGAGAGGAAAATTAAAGAGGAGGTGGTGTTCAAAATTTAGGTATGGATCTTCATTTCTTCAAACCCTAGTTGTCGTGTTGGGATTACATTTTTATGTTTGTTGTTGATGCTTATGGAAGGAATGAAGCGTGTATAGGTCTAAGTTTTATTTTGCTAGATCTAAGTTTTATCTTGCTAGATCTATATTATTGCAAAAAAATATGTTTATCAAATATGGTTTAAAGCTATATAAGAAGAGATCTTGGTCTTGTATGCCTTATTGATAGCATATATAGGTTTTAAAATTTTTGTAACATGTTTTGGTGGGTTTGTATGCTAAAACATGGGAGTAATATTATTTCTTGGAGTATAAAATTTATGGGTGAAAAATATTGATTTAAGTCATAAATATTTTATCTTAATATTAGAAATATTTTTGTAGTCATGGATATATTTTTTGGAATTTATTTGGAGTATAAAACTTGCTTGATGGTATTAAAACCTTTTGGGTGGCTTTGAAAACTCTTGGAAGGCTTCCGCACGAGTGGGTCAAGACCGGCCGCGCATGGCGTGCGCCTGGAAAAAAAATGGACTGGCCGCGCATGGCGCGCCAGTCTGTCAAGTAGTAGCGCCAAACGGCGTCGTTTTGGCTAGGGTTAAAGGTTAAGCGCCTGGCGCTCACACGACGTCGTTTTGTCTGGAGGGGGAAGGGCTACGCGCAATGCGCGGAATGCACCGGGCGGGGAATTTATAGTTTTGCCCCTCCGTCCGGATTTCAACTTATTTACAATACTGCCATCCATACCTATTTTAATTAATTTAAAATACTTTAAATGATATTATTAAATTTTGTAAAATTAGTAAATGCACAAAAATTAAGTTTTGGGCAATAAATCTTATATTTTCTAAATATATTATATTAATTAATTATTGTTTAATTATTATTAAACAATGATTAAGGTAATTAAAAATTGTAATTAATTATTTATTATTTGATTAACTTTAAATAATAAATAAACCTAATTAGTTATTATTAAATAATAACTAAAGATAATTATTATCCACTAATTAATTATTATTATTTGATTACCTTTAAATAATAAATAAACCTAATTAGTTATTATTTATTATTAAATAATAACTAAAGGTAATTAGTACTCACTTATTAATTATTTATTATTTGATTAACATTAAATAATAAATAAACCTCATTAGTTATTATTAAATAATAACTAAAAATAATTCATACTTACTAATTAATTATTTATTATTTGATTAACTTTAAATAATAAACAAACTTAATTAATTATTATTTAATCTTAAATAATAATTAAAGACAATTAAAATTTATAATTCGATTATTACTTAATTAATAATTAAATAATAAGTGAATATAATTAGTTATTAATTACTATTAATAATAATAACTAAAGATAATTAATTAATTACTATTTAATAGTAATTAAATGAAGATAAAGTTAATAAAATAGAGAGAGTTTAAATAACTCATTAATTAAACAATTATAATTAATTGTTTAAGGGTTTAATAAATGAGTATTACTTAAGAAAGAGTAATGTTAATTAATTTAACAATTATAATAAATTGCTTAGAGGTTAATAAGTGATTATCACTTAAGGGAAACATTGTTAATTAATTAAACCATCAACCTAAGGATCAATTAAGTGTCTTATAGGATTTACGATAGTTTATGTGTTCTATGTGATTTGCTTAATTATTAAATAAATGGCATAAGTAAGCGTGTCGATATACAACTACGCAGTACTAATTGATAGATCAACATTATCAATGTTAGGTTCTTCAAGGCCAATTAGTTAAAGCTAGAATTATTTGTAGCTGAGCAGACAGGCAAGTTCCCTAACTCAAACTCGAGTTATGATTTTTGAAGCATGTTAGTGAATAATTATTGTTGATTATTCACATCTATACTGGTTATTGAGATTCGCACCTTGTGCAATTGAATTCCTATTCTATTGTTATTGAATTGTGAATTAGATTAAAGTTCTTTTAAGCATGAACTGTTTATGAGATAGATCTATGCTATTTGTATCAGCTAGATCAAGCATGTCTAAATTTGTGAAATCAAATGTATTTTAAAAGCTATTCTTATTAATTTGCTATAGTAAGAACTCTTGGCTGAGAAAATGATAAATTTGATTAAGGCATGATATCAATGCTGGTTTATTAAGTGTTTATGCATAAATCACGGGGTATGAAAGGCTGATCCCCTTGATTACCAAAACTTTTTAAGAGGTCCAGTTTAAATGCTGAGAACCTTGGCAAATGTCTATGGTTATTTCCAACCACTCAGTAATTGTCATTCAATTATTCGAATATTCAATTGTTGACTATTAATTCATGTTTCTTCACAATTTTATACTGTCGTTGAACATTGAAAGCGAAACTTCCTTCTATTCATGATATATCTCCCTTGTGTATAAACTTGCTAAGCAAACTAGTTGCTTACCCTTGCTATATCATGATTTTTATTTCAGCTAAGGTAGAAACGTCAAAAGGGGACAAAGGAAAAGGGAAGGTGCAAGAATAGTTGCCTGATAGGGCTTATGTATTAGTTATCTAAAAATATTATTTGGTTATGTGAACTCTTATTGTATTAAGGGTATGTTTTTAAGTTAAGGTTAAAGAACCTTGGGACCATGATTGTAAGACGTTATTACTGTTTCGATAGACATTGTATGATTATTATTCCGCATTTAGTTAGAAAGTATGTTTGTTGTTGAGTATCGTGAACACCGAATTCGAGGTTAGGAAACCCGGAGTTGGGGGTGTCACAGTAACAAACCACTTGGTCGTTGATGCTCTGCTTTAACTTTCTGACAAGTTAAGCACTTCGCAACATACTCAGCAACTTCCTTTTTCATGTTTGGCCACCAGAAATGTTGGCGAAGATCCTGGTACATCTTTGTACTTCCCGGGTGAATCGAAAATCTTGAACTATGAGCTTCGTTCAAAATCTCTTCTCTGATCTCCAGCACTGACGGAACCCAGATTCTGCCTTCAAATCTCAGCAACCCTTCGGTGTCGATTTTGTATTTGAGTTCTCCCTCAAGCACTCTTTTCCGTATCTTAACACATTCCTCATCTTGAAGTTGCGCTTCCTTCACTTTTTCCACCAAAGTTAGTTGGGTTTCCATCTGGAACAATTTTTCATTCGGCTCCGCCAGACACTTCACCTCTAACTCCAACTTTGCCATTTCCTCTATGAGCTTCTCCTGAGCAGTTAACAAAAACAACTTTTCCCGACCCTTTCTGCTCAAAGCGTCGGCAACCACGTTAGCTTTCCCCGGATGGTATAGAATTTCACAATCATAGCCTTTGATCAATTCTATCCATCTCCTCTGCCGCATATTCAAATCCTTCTGTGTGAAAATATACTTCAGACTTTTATGGTCTGTATATATTTCACACTTCTCCCCATAGAGATAGTGCCTCCAGATTTTCAAAGCAAACAGCACGGCTGCTAACTCCAAATCATGGGTCGGATATCCTTTTTCATAGTCTTTTAGTTGGCGCGATGCATATGCAATAACCTTACCGTTTTGCATCAGCACACAACCAAGTCCTTTATGCGATGCATCGCTATATACCACAAAATTTCCTGTATCATCTGGCAAAGACAACACAGGTGACGAACTTAGTCTCTTCTTTAGTTCTTGGAAACTCTCTTCGCACTTCTCCGTCCAAATGAACTTCACTGATTTTCTTGTTAAATTCATCAACGGAGTGGCGATCCTGGAGAAATCTTGAATAAAACGCCTGTAGTAACCTGCCAAACCTAGGAAACTCCTCACCTCTGACGGTGTCTTCGGCTGATCCCAGTTCATCATAACTTCCACTTTAGCTGGATCTACCGAAATCCCGTCTTTATCGATAACATGCCCAAGGAATTGAACACGCTCTAACCAAAATTCGCACTTTGAAAATTTTGCATACAATTTCTCTTTCCTTAACACTTCCAGTGTCACCCTCAAATGCTCCACGTGTTCTTCCTGAGTTTTGGAGTAGACCAGAATGTCGTCTATGAATACCACCACAAACTTATCCAGAAATGGTTTGAATACTCTATTCATTAAGTCCATAAACATTGCAGGTGCGTTTGTTAAACCAAATGACATAACCAAAAACTCATAGTGACCATATCTAGTTCGAAATGCCGTCTTTGGTATATCTTCCTTTCTCACCTTTCACTGATGGTACCCACTTCGCAGATCTATCTTTGAAAAATATCTCGCTCCCTTCAATTGGTCAAACAGGTCATCGATCTTTGGTAAAGGATACTTGTTTTTAATCGTGACCTTATTCAACTCTATATAATCAATGCAAAGACGCATTGATCCATCCTTTTTCTTGACGAATAACACCGGCGCTCCCCACGGCGAAACGCTCGGTTGAATATACTTTTTATCCAGCAACTCTTGTAATTGCACCATCAACTCCTTCATTTCTACTGGAGCCATTCGGTATGGGGCTTTTGATATAGGGGCTGTACCCGGTGCTAAATCAATTACAAACTCAATTTCCCTATCTGGCGGTAATCTTGGCAAATCATCAGGAAACACGTCCGTAAAATCCCTAACTACCGGTATCTCCTCCAGCTTTGCTCCCACCTTTCGGGTATCAACTATGTAGGCTAGATATCCTACACATCCTTGTCTCAACATCTTTCTAGCCTGCATCATTGTCAGACAACTCGTTTGTCTAGGCGACTTGCTACCATAAAACACTACCTTTGACGGAGTCATAAGGTTTACACACTTCTTTTGACAATCAATAACTGCCCCATGATTGAACAACCAATCCATTCCCAGAATGACGTCAAACTCCCCAAGACGAATTGGGATCAAGTTTACTGTCATCACATGACCCTTAATGTCTACCTGACAGTTTTTGTGGACAAACTTAACAGGAATCACTTCCCTATTCGCAATTTCTATATTCATAGGGTAATCTAACTCTTCTTGAGGTAACTCTAATTTCTTAGCAAAATCATCGGATATAAATGAACAAGTAGCACCCGAATAAAATAATATGTAAGCATTTACACTATTGACCGGAATGATACATGACACCACATTTTGACTGCACAATATCCTGCACCGTCATGTTGAATGTTCGAGCGGTAGGTCGATTAGGCTGCGTCGGTCCTGTGTGTGACGCCCCCAAATCTCTACACTCCCCTGTAGCAGATCTGGTGCTCACGTGGAACTATACAACTGTAAATACTCAATAATATATGACTTCTGTCTATCCAAGATTCACAGTATCCCATAACAGATAATAGTTCTCGTCAGAACGTTGTCTGTGTTTGGATACCCTCACTTAGATGTATAGATTCATATTTTATGAATATCTCTTTCATATCAATATTCCCTATCTATCTGACATTCACAGTATTAATGATATGATTGTCTATAGAACTGAGGGGCGCATTCCGGTAAAGATGGCACCTTACCGGCGCTCATTAAGTGTAACCCAGAACTTATAGGACTATCAACATCATTTAGATACCCTCATTCAGATGTATAGTTCATAAAGACATTGTATTTAACTTAGTACAACTATTCTAAGAATTTAAAGATCAGAGTATAACGCATTCTATGACATAAAGGATCATAATATATTACATAACATTTTGTTCAGTTACATCATTCGTTATACTAAGTTATTACAACAACAAGTCTTTAAAAGACTTAAAGTATTCAACAACAGAAATAAAACTTAATAAGCATGTCTTTTCCCCTTATCAGTCCCAGACGTGCCAGGGATATCATTTACAACTGCAAAAGAAGATATGTGCAAGAATGAGCTACAAATGCTCAGCAAGTTCATTTGAATATATAAACACCATGTGTTTGATTTGAAAGATGTCAACGATTTATACTGAGGGTTCTGTATAAGAACCATATATTTCATTTAGTTTTATCAGTCTTTAAAGACTTAGAACCATTTGAGTTTTAGATATCTGGTAGGTGATCAGCCTCACCAATATCCTAGGAGTATGCATATCATCCTACCATTTGTGGTCAATATATTATCGACATTTATTGGCCTTCCTATGAAGGCATTTCCATTTACTTAGAATAGATGTCTTACCAAACAATTTGGTTTGACACAACAATTTACGCTCGAATAAACAATATATGAATAATGATTCATTTCTTAAGTTATGCTGAACAAGAAGCAATAACTTCACAATAATTGATAGCAAGATGTATAATACTTGCTTAATATAAGTTGAGTAAGGTTAGGACACTTGCTCAAAAGTAAACAAATTCGGGATACTTGCATAAAGATAACAAAGTTGGGAGACTTGCCTTAGCGTAGCTCACTATAATTTAGTACGATCGGTCAACGCACGTAGTCTACGTATACCAATAATAAGCGTTAGCACGTATATAAACATGTATCACGCTAAACTAAACAAGTTTCATTAAGGTTCGACGTTGATTCGGTATCTCGGTCGCATCCTTAATGGCTAAACACATAGATTGTTCAATAAAACTTCATTTGGAAGTCTAACTATTAGTCTAAATAATGTAATTATTATTTATAACACTTTTAGAAGCTTAATATTATTTTTAAATAATTTTTATAAGCTTGGAAGTATTTTTAAATAATTTTACAAGTTTAGAAATATTTTTACATGATTTAATTATCATTTAGAGTAATTTTAAAACATTTAATATGTTATTTAAATAATTTATTTGTCATTTAGAATATTTTTAGATACTTAAAATATTATTTAAATGATTTATTTATCATTTATAATATTTTTAGAAAGATAGAATATTATTTAAATGATTTATTTTATCATTATAATATTTTTAGAATTTATTTTATCATTAAAATAATTTATTTATTACTTATAATAATTTTTAAAACTTAATTTGATATTTAAATGATTTAATTATCATTTATAACATTTTTAAATACTTAATATATTATTTAAATAATTTATTTATCATTAATAATATTTTAAATATTTAATATTTTATTTAATTATTATATATAACAATTTTATTTACTTTAATATCATTTTTAAATAATTAAAACAATTATTAAATGATTTATCATAATTATTATTTATTATTTAATTAAATTAAATAATATATCAGAATATATAAAAATATTAAAAATAAATTTTTATAATTTAAAAATGAATTTTTGGATTTATTTATTATTTTATAATTTATTTAATTAATTTTTATTTTATTTTTATTTAAAATCCGTCGCTAAAGGGCTTTAGCGACGGTCTGCATACAAACTTAGTTTTTCTGGGTTTGGGATTGAAGACTGTCGCTAAAGGTGTTCTTCAATGAAGAACAGTTGGTCAATGTCCAATTGGGACTTTTGACCTCAAATTAATTTCAACTGGTTTGATGTTTGTTCTTGATTTTTGTTTGTTGTTATAGCCAACATGGTAGGGTACAATGACATGTCAAATTTCACTTCAAATTATATCATATCATGCTCTAAATTTGATGGTCAAATCACCGGGTTCAAACTGTTCTTGAGTTTCTGGGTTACCAAGAAACTCAGTCAGTCATGGTCAGTCAACGTGGTTTGACCACTTATAGCTTTAATTCTGTGTTTGCTAAATGTGTTTTGATGATTCAAGATTGTAGTTTACATACCAAAGAACATGTCTATAATAAGAAACAACATTTTAAATATCATCTAGGCCATTTCTGGGTTGATCAAAAGTCTGACATCACACTGTCAGACATTCATATGATTTCTGGGTTACCCAGAAATCAGTCTCCTATGGTCGGTCAACGCATTTTGACCACCTCTAACTTTCATCCTAGAGATAATTTAACCATTCTACCAATTAGATCTTAAAGCTAACATAACATACTACTGATTCATGCTTTAAAACATATCAAACAAACATTTTAAGCCGATCAAAAGCTCTAACAAAAAGGCGTGTCAGACTGTTCTTGACTGCCAAGAACAGTTTGAGTTTTTGGCTTGATTTTCATATCTAGATGATATGTAAACATGTTTTAACCGCCCAGATCACTAAATAACATATTAACAAGTATTCCTAAACATCTAAAACACAAAAATTTTCCAGGCTTGAAGATCTAGCAACAAATTAGGGTTTATGCACCTTTTTCTTCAAATTTTTGATTTCTTCTTTCTGATTCTGGACTTGTGGTTGCTGGGGTTTATTTAGGCTGGTAATATAAGTGTATAAGCTTTGAAATTTCGTGGGTCTAATGGTCAGCCTCTCATTCTATTTATAGCAACTTGAATTCAGGGTTTCCTAGGGTTATTTTTCAAATCTTGCTCCCAAAAATATCTAAGCTTGGAACTTGTGCTACTCAACTCTGATCTTGATGACCTGCTTGTGATGGAGGTTTGGTTAAATATCAGATTTCTCATTCCTATCCTCTTTTGATTGGTTTAAAATTTGATTTTTGATTTATTTACTTACTAATTAAACCTAGATTTTTGCTAATCATGATTAGGATGTTAATTTAGGTTTAGTAATACCCTAATTATGATATTATATCATAATTAAGATTTATAACTCCAGAATTTAGTGTTCTTGAATCAAATTTGGGATTTAGGGTTTCTAATTAGGGTTTAGGGTTTTTAATTTTATAATTAGGGTTTTAATCTTTCGTTTAGGGTTTAGTTTAATCTTAATGATTCATAATTAACATTATGATTCATTATTTAAATCCTAATTATACCAATTAAGATTATTGTACAATAATTAGGGTTTAATTGAACAATTCAGACAACTGTTACCAATTAGGGTTTTCAAATTAGGGTTTCTATTTCCGTTTAACATTATAATCCTAATTAGCTTATTTTAGAATTTTATCAGTTAATATAATATTATATTAATGTCGAAGCACGACAAAGCACTTCATCATTTCCAAGCACGACACAGCAGCTTATAAAAATAATTTGTCGAGACGGTTCTCGGTGAATTCGCCGGAAGCACGACAAATCATTTTGTCCGATTAAGCACGACACATCTGCTAGGCGAAAAAATTTTATTTGACCTAATTGTTTAATAAAATACACAATCACATAATATCAAGTCAGAACAAGAAATTTTATTTCATAAACACATAATTTATATTTACAAATCTTATTAAGGTTCGGAATCTCACACTGTGATAGTCAGATTGCCTCCACTGCTGTTCCCCTTTCCTGCACTAACTCCACCTGTAGCTTTCTTAGGGCAATCCCGAGCAAAGTGATCCTTCGACCCGCAAATAAAACATGCGCCCTTCTTCGGACTAGGGCAATTCGGTGCGATATGACCCTCCTGTCCGCAGTTAAAGCACACTCTCTTACCCTTCAAACAAACACCCACATGATTCTTTCCACAACTACTGCATGCCTCCACCTTCTTTTTCTGACTTCCCTGCTGACTGCCACTAGAGTTACTCTCACTCCACTTTCTCTTTTGATTGCTGCCACCATGGCTAGCACTTGCTTTATTATCATTCTCACTCTTCTTTTTCTTCTGCTCTTGATTGTATTTAGACAGATAATCACTCCCTCCTTCAGCGATAATCACCTTTTCTAACACTGCCGCAAATGAAATCAGTTGAAACATTGAAACTCGGCTATACAGCCAGGGCTTCAGTCCCTGCTCAAATCTTCTAGCCTTTCGCTCATCTGTGTTGACCTGATATGGCGCAAACCTTGCCAACTCATTGAACTTTGCAGCATACTCAGGTACCGTCATGGTACCTTGCTTCAACTCTAGAAACTGCACCTCCATTTGATTCTGCGCACTTGCCGGGAAATAGGTCTCGAAAAATATTTCCTTAAATCGTTCCCACAGTATTATCCCTTGCCCGCCTCGGGTTTTATTAGCTTGCCACCAGTAACTTGCTTCTGATTTGAGCATAAATGTTGCAAATGTCATCTTCTGGTCCTCGTTGACCCTAGCGACATCAAACACCTTCTCCATCTCCATGACCCAGGTTTGTGCCTCGATCTGATTCATAGACCCTTGAAATTCTGGGGGTCCAACAGCCTTGAAATCTTTAAAAGTCGTGGCCTGGGCTTGGGGTTGATTCGCAAATTCTCCCGTTAGCAGATTCACCAGCTGCTGCATTGGATTAGCGTTGGCTTCTTCATTGTTATTAGTGGATCCCTCAGGGGTTTGTTGACGGGTTTGTCTTCTTGGCGGCATCTTACTGTTAAGAATTCGCACTATTAGATTATTACTCAATTACTTAAACATTTAAGTCTTAACTTAAACATTTATAAACAACACTTAACACATAGCACATCTAATAAATTTTCGCATTTTATTCATTTACTACTTCAAAACATAATAAAAATAACATCATAGTTATTTACATTATCTATCCTGAAATTGTAAGGTTCCAAGATTACATCATTATTCTATCCCGTTATATAAAAATGGGATTTACAACTTATTAACTCCATAAATTTTCATAATAGCACCTCCAATCCTAATCTACGATGACATCCCACGACGCACAGTTTCCTCGCGTTCCTGCTCCATAATACGAGTCACCATCCTTCGACCCATTATATCTGGATGACGATGAACTCGATCCTGAGCTCTATCTACTGTGGTGTGAAAAATATACTCCATCTCATCAATCTTGGCCTTCTTTGACCGCACCTCACATTCAACACGATCTGCGCGATTAGCCTCCCTCAACCAAGCGTTTTCAGCTCTAACCCGCTTAGCTGTCTCCTCTATCAATTCATCTCGTACAATTTCATTCCTAGCCAATAACCAGCCTTGTCGGTACTCAGACTGAGCTAGTCTCTGCTCGACCTCTGCAAGACGTGATGAAAGGTCTTGGATCTCGACATCCTTCTGCTCTAGAGCGGCTTGATATTCCACAACTTGATCTTCTAAGTCCTTCTTTTGACTCTCTTCATGAACCAGCTTCCACTCTACATCCCCAAGACGTATATCGAGCTCCTCAATCTCACTGTTCTTCTGCTCCAAGACAGTCTATCGCTCAGCCAGCTGCCCTTATAACTCCTCCACTCTATCTTGTAACTCTATGTTGTGATCATACACCTGCTCGTACATCTGAACACCTAAGGAAGATAGTGGTATCTCCTCAGGGTCTTCTTCCTCCTCCTCAATCTCCTCCGGATCCTCCTCAGGATCAGTCTCAGGTTCGTACTCAGGACCTACAACTGTGATCAATGGGAATGGCTCCCTCTGCACTAGCTGCTCCCGAACTACATGAATATCCCGAGGCTCCTCCTCCCTAGCCTGGTTGGGTTCTCCTCTATCAGTCATCCTGACAACAAAATTTTAAGTTTTAATTACTACTCGATAATACTTGCGAGCACATAAGTTTGTTATCAAATAAGCACATAACACATAATCATTTTATTGTCTTTTATGAATTTCCGTAATTCATTCCTTAGAACTCGATAAGAGTTTATCACCACTATATTCTCTATCTTCAAAAAGGCTACTACCCTAAGGTTTTCCCCACCTAAAGGTTCAAAACCTATCAGCTCTGATACCAACCTGTGACACCCCCAAATCCGGGTACTTCAACTCCACAGACTTGGTGTTCACTATACCATACATTCATGACTAACTACCCATAATAAAGATAATATAATTAAACTGAATAAAATATCTTCCCACAAAAAGGGGTTACATCTCAAATCTCTTAATCAAACAAATCCCAGGTTATCTAACCTCTATTACATCAATGCAAAAATAAAACGTAATTTAAAATAAGTCTTGTTACAAATAAATATCAAATGTGTAACAGGTCTCTTGCTACTTCGGCATCTTGCCCTTGCCTTTACTTGTGGACGGCTCGTCCGAATTCTCAGTCATAGCTGCAATGTTTTAGTGCAAGAGTGAGCAAACAATTGCCCACAAGCATAATAACAATAACAATTGAATAATTAACGAAATAGATTTCAACTGAGGTATTGTCATTTTTTGAATTCAATCAATAACCAATCGAGAGATGAAAGCTTAAAAGGATACTTGGCTCAAGAACTGATTATAGAATTCAAGGTTTAAAATTATATTTGAGGGTCACAAGACCTCGAACTATGTCCTAGGTTAACAAGTATTTCTACCGTAACCTTTAATAGTCCTATAGACTATAGACCATTCATCTCGTACTCAGGGGGATCAGCCATTTGTACAATGTATTGTGCACAAACATTTTAACACTGTCGCGTAATTAATCCCCTATATTAGGGTTGTTCATCTCAGTTTAGCATCAGAATCCATACTAAAAGGAACTTGGTTCGAATCAATTTTAAAATATTATAAGTCTTTAGAACGTTCATCAACTAAGGACTAGCTGAATCAATTAGGGTTTGCTAGTCTCTAAACATTTGATTCATCAATAGAGTTTGTACAATAGAAATTCTGTTCAAAGTTTGAATAACAATCAATGATCAAACAACAAATTACTGAAGTAAATATAAACACTTGCCATGATAACAACCTTGCTTGAATAATAATAAGCTAAGGTTAATAAACTTGCTAAATGAAAGTAAACTTGCTTTAAAGGAAATAACAAGTTTAAGGGAGGAAAAACTTGCCTGGTGCGTAGATTACAGATTAAATTCACGTTCCTTAATCACCATATACATTCCGATTATAAAATGGTAACAATAATTAGTTACAGAATAATATATGTTTAAGTCTCGTTCTTATCCTATTTTATTATAGCATCTCGATTGACATTCGATAATCATCAAGTGCTTGCTTAACAACCTTCGTGGTATCTTATTAGTCACTTTATACCTTAATTTAAGTTTTAAACTTGTTTATATCATCATAGTAAAATCACAAAGAAAAATAAAAAATTTAAAATTTCAGCTATTATTCCCTCGCCGGGGCGAGAATATTCCTTAACAAAAAGCTCGTCGGGGCGAAGATTTTCTTAACAATATTCTCGCCGAGGCGAAGATTTACAGTTCATTTCTCTCGCCGGGGCGAGAGACTCGGCAGTCATCTCCTACAGTTCGTGAATCAGTGAAATCCTAAGCCAAATTTTTTCGAATTCTACCATCCAATACATAATTTAAACTTACTCAGACATCAAATATGCTAGAAAACAATTACCCAACTGTTTCTAACCAATTTAACCATTATAATACACCTAATCAACTAATTAGAATCCAAAAATTCACTGCTTATACAAAATATTCATAGTTTAGCCATTTTAATGAAATCAAACACTGTGAATTCATCGTTCAACCATTTTAATCTATTCTACTCGCATTCTTTTCATTTTTCATCATATAATCATAATCAATTGTCAATTCACCGGTTATTAACCAAATTGAACATCAATTTCATACACATAAGCCTTACATAAAAGTAAGACTCTGTAAAACCAAAAACTTCATTCTAAAACATGCTTTCATGGATTAATACATTCAAATTAATCTATAGCCATCATATAATCATCTAATACATGTTTACTATCAACCATAACCAAGTAATTCATATATTTAGCATATGAATTCACATACAATAAAATAGAAATCATATACAGAGAAGTAAAATAATAAGAATATAGTGAACAACTTTTAAAAAGGATTATACCTTTGAGCTATATAAGATGATTTCCTAGCTTAGCAATTTTCTTCCTTCTCCTTCTCAATTCACAAAACTCTCAATTTTTCTCTTCTTCTCTGTATTTTCTTTCTTCTCTTTTCTCTTTGTTAAACTCTGTGTTTTTTTTCTTTCTTTTAAAAAAATAAACATAAATACGTGTATGCATACGAATTATTTTCCCAAGTGTCGGAAATTTTATTTGAGCTGATACGTGATTTTATCCGTATCCGAAATGTGTTATATGGGTGTTCCGAATGTTTGGACAAACCCCACAATAATTATTTTTATGCGTCCCAATATTTATGGTAATACCCATTTTAATTTTGGATAGAGTTATTTACCAGTTTTGGTACAAAAGTGGGAGTTTTTAGATATATTTTTGGTGTTTTTGGGTATTTATTTTGGCTTGTTACTCTAAGTGGGAACCACCCACCCACTTTAGACTAATCAAATGAGAGCAAGGAGGGAGAGGTTGCAGGCAAGCATTTGAAATTTTGGCCACCTTGAGCCTCACACCCATTTTCTCCCAAATTCACTCCTCCACTTCTCCCAAATCATTCAATCATTTATTCTCTTGCATTCTACACTCCTCCCATTCCCATCAGCAGATAGAGAGAGAGAAAGAGAGAGAGATCTGCAAAGAAGGAAGAGGAAGAAGTCGTCGGAGGTCACCGGAAAAAGGGAAGAGTAGCCAGAAAAAAGGAAGGAGGAAGAAGAAGAAGGCACGGGTGGAAGAAGGAGAGAATCCAAGCAAGGAGGACCCTCAAAATCAAGCCTAGCCGAACTCCTTAACATCTAGGAAGGATTTACAGAGGTACAATTAATCAAATCCATTCCATTCGATTTCTTGTTAAGTTTACAAGTTTTTCTTAGTTTTTGAACTCTTGAGCTTATGGATTGATTTTCTAGCGATTCTGGATGTTTTTGCTTGTTCTAGATGTTTATATATGTTCTTAAGAGACTATATAAGCCATTAATAACATCAAAGTGGAACAAAAACGCAAAAAATCCTTACCTTGGCTTAATGGAGCAAGAACAATGGACTTTGGACATGAACTTGGACGTTCGGACTTTTTAGAGGACTATAAAGCTATGATTTCGTATTTGTTAATTTTGTTTGTTGTTATGATGTTGTAGTTCCATGGGTTACAAAGGAGTTAAAACGAGTTCATAGTAATGATTTTTGTAAAACTTGTCAAGAACTCGAAGAACAAAGAATGAACCTTGCGTTTTGGCTTAAGATTTGGCCATGTTAATGTTTATGCGTAATTCTAAATTTTTGATATGTTGTAGCCCCATAAGTTAGGAGTCCATAGAGTCCGAAACAATTTGCTTGTGTATTGAAGGAGTTATGGAGGTTGGAGTGGCCAGAGGTCGGAGTCGCGAACTGGGAACAAACCCAATCTGGCTACTGCAGAATGGCACCGCAGCGCCACTCATAAGGCCTACAGCTCACGTTGCAGTGAGGGGCAAGATAGGGAGAGACCGGGACTCGTGCTGCAGCGTGAGATCCAAGCTCTAAGGCTCACGCTGCAGCGTGAAGACCTGTCATTGAGAAGACGCGGGACTCGTGCCGCAATGTGAGATCCAGCACTAAGGCCTGGCACTGCAGCGCCAATGCCATGTCCAGCCTGGGTCGGGTCGATCAGACCGAATCGGGTTGGGTCAAACCTAATGAGTTCTTTTCAGCGGGTCCAACACTTATATATTTCTTTGTACTAAATGAGTTGACAGGTTATTTATTCATATCTGGTTAAGGCCTTACGTGCTTAATTTTATGTTAAATGTCAACCAAATTGGTATTGTCTTAAGGCGAAAATTGAATAATCTAATTGCAATTTATGCTTAATTTTATGTTAAATGTCAACCGGGGAGTGAGACCCCCGACTCGGTAGTCATAGGGCAATCAATGTGTTTTAATGATGCAGCGTCCGTTTTGAACCATTATTTGGAATATGACTAATTGTTATGTAAATATGTACTTAATTATGTAGGATATTAAGGAGCGTGTGTTATAATATTGTAGCAGCGCATCAAGCAAGTTTCCTTACCCTAGCTCGATTTAATATTGGGCAGGTTTTCTCAACCGTACAACTTTTATTATTGTGCGAGTTTATTCTTATGAATTACAAGTTTCTTAACTTATCTCAATTTATATTTGAGCAAGTATTATATATTGTTGCAAGTTTCCTAACTCAACTCGAGTTATCATATCTCAATTATGGTTAGTGGTTTAATTATTGTTAATTACTCCACATCAAGGATAATTATTGAAATTCGCACATTGTGTATTTGAATTCGAAATCTGTTGTTGGACTGTGAAACATAAGTTCTTCATTCATGAACTATTTAAGGGAATAGTCTATGCCACTTGTTTCGGCTAGACACGTGCAGGTTATTATTTTAAAAGCTATCCAAACCGATTGTTGGTGTGGATTCTTGGACTGAGAGAGTAACCCTTATGTAGGGGATTTTAATGTGTCGATTATTCGATGCAGTCAGAGCTAAATGTTATGCATATACATAGGGTACGAGAGGCTGATCCCCTCGAGTACTACTGACGGGCCAGGCGTTTAAAAGGGTTAGTTGAATAACTGATCCTTTGGCCAAATAGTTCATGGTCTATTAGACCACTCAGCAGTAAATAATCAATATTCATTATTTCATTTGAACTTTGATTATATTATCAGCTATTTTTTCAATATTCTTAAATTGTTGAACGATGCGATTATTATTCTCATTCATTCATGATATATCCTCTTTATTTATTTTAAACTTGCTGAGCAAAGTAGTTGCTCACCCTTGCTATATCATGAACCTATTGCAGTTAAGCCGGGGAGTTCCAAAGCGGACAAAGGCAAAGGAAAGCTTAAGGAATAGTTATATGCATTATCCCGTTATGTAATCGTGGAATCGTTTTGTATTATTTTTGTATTCTGCGATGTATTTATTTAAGGTTATAGACCTTGGGACTGTAGTAAACCTTTTGTAATGAACAACATATGTTTATTTATTCCGCATTAGTTGATTTATGTTATTTAGAGGTGTATGGATGTACTTTATCATGAGCACCAGATTCGAGGTATTGGTACCTGAATTTGGGTGTGTCACAGGTTGGTATCAGAGCTTTGGGTTATAAACTTTAGGATTTACGAAACCTAGATTATAACCTTAGTATTAAACTCTTATTGAGTACGCTAGGTGATGGATCAAGGAGATTCATTTGATGGTCATGTCTGGAGGTGGAATGTGGAAATCCATCGAGCTGAGTTGTGCATGATAAAATATCATTTTATTTTATCAATAAATATATTTTATTGTGGCACTGACATCTTGTTGTCTATTTGTTTTATCTATGGCTGTAGGATGTCTGAGATGGGAGAGTCCAGTCCTACTAGAGAGGTGGAGTTCACAGACATTCATGTGGATGCAGGGGCAGTTAGTGGAGGTGCAGCTGAGTAAGCCAGAGATGATGGACACTAGGGATGAGTCTGAGGCCGAGTATGGTTCTGAGGAGGAGCCAGTTACCAGAGGAGTGCTGAGGCTGGTAAGCGATGAGGGGGAGGATGAAGATCCGGAGGAGGATCCAGTGACGGAGGATGATGAGCCACCTGAGTATGCAGATGGCATGGGCACTACTGCTAGTGACATCATCGAAGAGCTGACAAATAGGAATGCAGAGCTCGAGAATCGAGTAGCCCACTTAGAGGAGCAGAATCAGGATCACCAGGACCGAGAGGAGCAGTACAGGTCATTGGCGTATCAGACTTTGAGGGAAAAGGCCAAGTTGACCAGGAAGCTGCAAAAAAAGGACCGGAGGATTGCCGAGCTAGAGGCAGAGGTTCACGGTCGGCATGGGGCTTCTGTTCAGCTTGGTGTGATAGTTTATGACCTCTTAGAGAGAAATGTGGTGTTGGTAGGACAGATAAAGCAGGTAGAGGATCAACTGAAGACTACTTGTCTGGAGCGAGGTGAGGCTATAGAACAGTTGGTAGCCCTGACTGCAGAGATTGATTCCCTCCGTTTAGGCTTGACCACTTCTATTGGCAGGTTGAGGGATATGGTGAGGAGGTACCCTAGGGATGAGGGGAGCAGTAGGCGTATGATTAGGCGCCGAGTGGTTGACAGGCTGGCTCGATGGGAGCTCAGGATTGCAACTCGCCGCAGCAGGCAGTGATGTGTTATTTTTTTAGCATTATGTTTGCAGTAGGTCCCACTTTTGTTGTATTAGGGGCTTGTTTATGTTGTAAATCCCTCTGCTTGTAGCGTGAATGGGATAGTAGTTGAACCCCAATTTTGTTTCTGATAAAGGGGTGGAAGGTTATTATTCCTCATTTTTGTTTGTTAGGGGATAGTTAATGGTTGGCAGGCTATGTTATTTAGCGTTTATAGAAGTATGCCACATGTTGAGTCTGGTTGTATTAAAACAATGACATATGGTTATAAATACAGTTATTTTAATTAAATCAAACGTGTTTGATAGATGCTTTTACTTTTAATTGTTGACTTACATGACTTTTTGCTTATAGCATAAACCTATTCGTAAAAGTCGACGATTTTCTTTTATCAGATCATGGCGCAAAGAGGACGACCACGTAAGCAAAGGGTTGAGGAATCAGTTAATAACACTCAGGGTCATCTAGAACCAATGAGAGCGTTTGTTGAGTTATTGGTAGAAGCCATGCGAAATAGGCCCCCACCTGTTGGAGAACAGTTAGAGTGGCAACCTGCGTAACATTTGGCTAGCTTCAAGGATTTTAAGCTAGTAGGACCTCCTGAGTTCAAGGGAACACTAGACCCGATTAAAGCCCAAACCTGGATCGAAGAGATAGAGAAAGTGTTCGTGGTTGCAAGGATGGCGGAAGAGAAAAAGACAGGGTTCGCCACTTATATGATGAAAGGTGAAGCGAACTATTGGTAGAAGGCCAACAAAGGATGTGTTGGAGATGATGTGATACCATGGGAACATTTCAAGGAGCTATTCTTCGAGAATTATTTCCCAGTGAGTATGCAGCAGAACATGGAGGTGAAGTTTCTAGAGCTCAAGCAGGGGAGCATGTCAATCGCAGAGTATGCGGCTAAATTTAATGAGTTAGCCTGATTTGTACCTCACCAGGTAGACACTGAAGCCAGAAAGGCAAGGAGATTTGAATTAGGCTTGAAACCGTAGGTGTATAGTAGGGTGGCAGTTTTAAGGATTGACACATTTTCTACGCTGTTGGAAAGGGCCATCATCGCCAAAGGAGGCAACGAGGCTCTAGCAAAGTTCAATCAAGACAAAAAGAAGGGTCACGAAGGAAGCAAAGGTGGGAGCAGTGGGGGAAGTAACCCGAATAAAAGGAAATGGAGTGATAACCAATCTTCTGGTGGCAACAAGTCTAGAGGAGAGGTTAAGAAGGGTAACAAGTGCAATAATTGTGGAAAAAATCACTCTGGAGAGTGCATGAAAGGAAAAGGAGTTTGTTTCAACTGTGGGCAACAGGGGCACTTTGCTCCTCAATGCCCAAAAGGAAAGAAAGCGGGATGTTTCTCATGTGGAGCATCAGATCATCAAATCAAGGATTGCCTGAAAAGGAAGGGGGATGCAGCAAGTGGCAACAAGGACAACAACAATAGCAACAACAACACTAATAGGTTGAGCATTGGAAGGCCAGCTAGCCAAGCCAATAGACCAATGGCACGCACTTTTAACATGACCGTGCAGGATGCGGTAGAGTCAAAGGACGTGGTGTCAGGTATTATTTTGATCAACAATATCGGTGCATATATATTATTTGATTCGGGTGCTACCTGTTCATTTGTTTCGGAAGATTTTGCTAAACGGTTAGATTTACCTCGTGAGAAATTAGAGAATCCAATGAATGTGGAAGTAGCTAATAAAGAAGTTATTCCTATATAACACATCCATAGAAATTGTTGTGCTGAGATAAATGGGCATAAACTGAGCGTAGATCTAATTCCGTTACGACTAGGAGAATTTGATGTAATTCTTGGGATGGATTGGTTGTCTAGTCAGGGGGTTGTGATTGATTGTCAGAAGAAATGTATACACCTGAAGACTCCAGATAAGTCGAGGGTTATATTCTACGGTAGTAAATCACCGAGACAATCTTGTTGTCTGACGATGATGCAAGCAAAGAAATTGCTAAGGAAAGGTTGTATAGGTTATCTGGCTCACGTGGTTGATACCCGAAGAGTAGAGGGTGAGCTGGGCCAGATACCTGCAGTAAGGGAATTTCAAGATGTTTTCCCAGATGAATTACCGGGTTTATCGCCGGATAGAGAAGTAGAATTTGTGATCGACTTGGTACCAGGAACCGCATCGATCTCAAAGGCACCGTACAGAATGGCAGCAGTGGAGATGAAGGAATTGATGGTTCAACTGCAGGAGCTACTAGATAAGGGGTATATTCGTCTGAGTGTATCTCCGTGGGGAGCACCAGTACTATTTGTAAAGAAGAAGGACGGATCGCTGAGGCTTTGTATCGACTATCGGGAGTTAAACAAAGTCACAATTAAGAACAAGTATCTGCTACCCAGAATTAATGATTTATTCGTTCAATTAAAGGGAGTGAAATACTTTTCAAAGATTGACTTGAGGACGGGGTATCACCAGCTAAAGGTGAGGTAGGAGGATATTCCAAAGACAGCATTCAGAACTCGATATGGACATTTTGAGTTTTCGGTGATGTTGTTTGGGCTGACAAACGCGCCAACAGCATTTATGGACATGATGAACAGAATGTTCAAGCAATACCTAGATAAATTTGTTGTCGTTTTCATAGATGACATTTTAGTCTACTCAAAGACGGAGGGGGAACACGTCGAGCATTTGACAATAGCCCTGGAAACACTAAGAAGGGAGAAGCTATATGCAAAGTTTTCCAAGTGTGAATTTTGGCTACAAAGGGTGTAGTTTTTGGGGCACGTGATTGACAAGAATGGTGTATCGGTGGATCCTGCGAAGGTAGAAGCAGTAATAAACTGGGAACAGCCGAAAACGCCAACAGAAGTCTAAAGTTTCTTGGGATTAGCGGGTTACTATCGAAGGTTTATTCAGAACTTTTCAAAGATAGCGACACCGTTGACAAATTTGACAAGGAAGACTGCGAAGTTTGTATGGACGGATAAGTGCGAAGAGAGTTTCTTGGAGTTGAAGAAGAAACTTAGTGAAGCACCTGTGTTATCCCTACCAGATAATATAGGGGGATTTGTCGTGTACAGTGATGCATCACACAAAGGCCTTGGGTGCGTATTGATGCAGCATGGAAAGGTCATTGAGTACACATCACGACAGCTGAAAGACTATGAGAAAGGGTATCCGACTCATGACCTGGAACTAGCGGCTGTGGTGTTTGCTCTAAAGATTTGGAGGCACTATCTGTATGGAGAGAAGTGTGAAATATACACAGACCACAAAAGTCTGAAGTATATCTTCACTCAAAAGGAACTAAACATGAGGCAGAGGCGATGGTTGGAGTTGATCAAGGATTACGATTGTGAGATTCTATACCATCCCGGTAAGGCCAATGTAGTAGTTGATGCTCTAAGTAGGAAGGGCAGAGATAAATTGATGATGCTGACAGCTCAAGAGGAACTGATCAAGGATATGGAAAGACTGGAGTTGGAAATCAAGTATCCAACGGATGCAGACGAGAAACTGTTCCCAGTTGAGGCGAGTCCGACTTTATTAGATAAGGTAAAGGAGGCTCAAGAAAGGGATGATGAATGTATCGCCATAAAGAAGCGAATCTCAAAAGGAGAGGAATTAAAGTACAAGTCTGATAGCACGAGACTGCTAAGGTTTAAAGGAAGGATCTGGATACCGATGGTTCCGGAGTTGAGAGAAGAGATTCTGCAAGAAGCTCATTCTACAAAGTATTCGATACACCCTGGTAGTACCAAGATGTATCAGGATTTGCGCCAACAATTCTGGTGGCCGAACATGAAGAGGGAGGTTGCGGAATGTGTTGGGAGATGTTTGACATGTCAGAGGGTAAAAGCAGAACATCATAAACCGGGTGGACTGCTACAACCGCTGGAGATTCCGAAGTGGGAGTGGGAGCATATCACGATGGATTTTTTGACGGGGCTTCCACCAACCCAGAAGGGTTACGACGCGATCTAGGTGATCGTGGATCGTTTAACTAAATCTGCACATTTTCTACCTATCAAGATAAGGTACAATCTGGAGCAGCTAGCAAAGTTGTATGTGAAAGAGATTGTGTCACGACATGGAGTACAGGTATCTATTATATCTGACAGAGATCTGCGCTTCACGTTGAATTTCTGGAAGAGCTTACAAGAAAGATTGGGAACCCAGTTGAGGTTGAGTACATCGTATCATCCTCAAACGGATGGGCAAAGCGAACAAACGATTCAGACGCTAGAAGACATGCTTAGGGCATGTGTGATGGATTTTAAAGGCAGCTGGGATGATCACCTACCATTGGTGGAGTTTTCCTATAATAACAGTTATCATGCGAGTATTGACATGCCGCCATATGAAGCATTATACGGAAGGAAGTGTCGAACACCTCTGTGTTGGGACGAAGTCATTGACCGAAGACTGTTGGGACCTAAATTAGTGTAGCAGACCGTGGATATTGTCAAAGTGATAAGAGCTCGATTAGTAGCGGCTCAGGACTGACAGAAGAAATATGCCGATTTGCATCGTTAGAAGGGAGACTTTGAAGTTGGCAGTTTTGTATTCTTGAAGGTATCTCCCTGGAAGGGGAGGATCAGATTTGGAAAGAAGGGGAAATTGAGTCCCAGGTTCGCAGGACCTTTTGAAGTTTTATAGAAGGTAGGTGAGGTGGCGTACGAGGCAGCTCTACTTCCTGAACTTGAGCACATTCATAATGTGTTCCACGTTTTGGTGTTGCGGCCATATCAACCCGACTACAAGCATGTGATATCCTATGAACCGATTCAAGTTGAGCGAGACTTATCATATGAAGAGATTCCTATCCAGATATTAGATAGGAAAGAGCAGACGTTAAGGAGTAAGGTCATCCATTCGGTTAAAGTGCTTTGGAGGAACCACACAGCTGAAGAAGCAACGTGGGAGCTAGAAGAAAAGATGAGGAAGAATTATCCGCATCTTTTTGAGTGAACCCATGTTAAGTGTTCCGTACCTAAACTGTAATTCTAGGGACAGAATTCTTATAAGGGGGGAGGATGTAACGATCGGGAATTTTGGATTTGCCTTGTAATTCGAATTTTGAATATTAATGAATATATTATATTTTATTAATATTATTTTTGTGTTGCATGTTTAAAGGTTGTGTGACAACCTGGATTATGTGAATGCATGAAATTTTACGTGTTATAATTTTGTTTAAGTGAATAATTAATTTCGCGTAGCGTCGCTAAATCACTATTCACAGGGCACGTTTCCCTAGGCACTATTCATGCCAGATATTTTTGTGCCTTTTTCGATGTTAATAAATTTCATAAATACGTGTATGCGTACGAATAATTTTCCCAAGTGTCGAAAATTTTATTTGAGCTGATACGTGATTTTATCCGTATCCAAAATGTGTTATATGCGTATTCCGAATGTTTGGACAAACCCCACAGTAATACCCATTTTAATTTTGGGTAGAGTTATTTACCAGTTTTGGTACAAAAGTGGCAGTTTTCGGATATATTTTTTGGTGTTTTTGAGTATTTAGTTTGGCTTGTTACTCCAAGTGGGAACCACCCAACCACTTTAGACCAATCAAATGAGAGCAAGGAGGGAGAGGTTACCGGCAAGCATTTGAAATTTTGGCCACCTTGAGCCTCACACCCATTTTCTCCCAAATTCACTCCTCCACTTCTCCGAAATCATTCAATCATTCATTCTTTCTTGCATTCCACACTCCTCCCATTCCCATCAGCAGATTGAGAGAGAGAGAGAAAGAGAAAGAGAGCTGCAAAGAAGGAAGAGGAAGAAGTCGCCGGAGGTCGCCGGAAAAAGGGAAAAGTCGCTAGAAAAAGGGAAGAGTCGCTGGAAAAAGGAAGGAGGAAGAAGAAGAAGGCACGGGTGGAAGAAGGAGAGAATCCAAGCAAGGAGACCCTCAAAATCAAGCCTAGTCGAACTCCTTAACATCTAGGAAGGATTTACAGAGGTAAACAATCAATCAAATCCATTCCATTCGATTTCTTGTTAAGTTTTCAAGTTTTTCTTAGTTTTTGAGCTCTTAAGCTTGTGGATTGATTTTTTAGCGATTCTGGATATTTTTGCTTGTTCTAGATGTTTATATATGTTGTTAAAAGACTATATAAGCCATTAATAACATTAAAGTGGAACAAGAAATCCTTACCTTGGCTTAATGGAGCAAGAACAATGGACTTTGGACATGAACTTGGACGTTCAGACTTTTTAGAGGACTATAAAGCTATGATTTCGTGTTTGTTAATTTTGTTTGTTGTTATGGTTTGTAGTTCCGTGGGTTACGAAGCTAACCCAGTTGGAATGGAGCAAAAAGGAGTTAAAACGAGTTCGTAGTAATGATTTTTGTAAAACTTGTCAAGAACTCAAAGAATAGAGTATGAACCTTGCACTTTGGCTTAAGATTTGGCCATGTTAATATTTATGGGTAATTCTAAATTTTTGATATGTTGTAGCCCCATAAGTTAGGAGCCCATAGAGTCTGAAATGGACCAATTTGCTTGTGTATTGAAGGAGTTATAGAGGTTGGAGTGGTCGGAGGCCGGAGTCGCGAACTAGGAACAAACCCAGAATTCGGCTACTGCAGAATGGTGTTGCAGCGCCACTCATAAGCCCTGCAGCTCACGTTGCAGCGAGGGGCAAGATAGGGAGAGACCGGGACTCGCGCTGCAGCGTGAAATCCAAGCTCTAAGGCTCATGCTGCAGCGTGAAGCCCTGTCATTGAGAAGATGCGGGACTCGCGCCGCAGCGTGAGATCCAGCACTAAGGCCTGGCGCTGCAGCGCCAATGCTGTGTCCGGCCTAGGTCGGGTCGATCAGACCGGATCGGGTCGGGTCGAACCTAATGAGTTCCTTTCAGCGGGTCCAACACTTATATATTTCTTTGTACTAAATAATTTGACAGGTTATTTATTCATATCTGGTTAAAGCCTTACGTGCTTAATTTTATGTTAAATGTCAACCAAATTGGTATTATCTTAAGGCGGAAATTGAATAATCTAATTGCAATTTATGCTTAATTTTATGTTAAATGTCAACCGGGGAGCGAGACCCCCGACTGGGTTGTCGTAGGGCAATCAATGTGTTTTAATGATGCAGCGTCCATTTTGAACCATTATTTGGAATGTGACTAATTGTTATGTAAATATGTACTTAATTGTGTAGGATATTAAGGAGCGTGTATTATAATATTATAGCAGCGCATCAGGCAAGTTTCCTTACCCTAGCTCGATTTAATATTAGGCAGGTTTTCTCAACCATACAACTTTTATTATTGTGCGAGTTTATTCTTATGAATTGCAAGTTTCTTAACTTATCTCAATTTATATTTGAGCAAGTATTATATATTGTTGCAAGTTTCCTAACTCAACTCGAGTTATCATATCTCAATTATGGTTAGTGGTTTAATTATTGTTAATTCCTCCACATTAAGGATAATTATTGAAATTCGCACATTGTGCATTTGAATTCAAAATCTGTTGTTGGACTATGAAACATAAGTTCTTCATTCATGAACTATTTAAGGGAATAGTCTACGCCACTTGTTTCGGCTAGACACGTGCAGGTTATTATTTTAAAAGCTATCCAAACCGAATGTTGGTGCGGATTCTTGGACTGTGAGAGCAACCCTTATTTAGGAGATTTTAATGTGTCAATTATTCGATGCAGTTAGAGCTAAATGTTATGCATATACATATGGTACGAGAGGCTGATCCCCTCGACTACTACTGACGGGCCAGGCGTTTAAAAGGGTTAGTTGAATAACTGATCCTTTGGCCAAATAGTTCATGGTCTATTGGACCACTCAGCAGTAAATAATCAATATTCATTATTTCATTTGAACTTTGATTATATTGTCAGCTATTTCTTCAATATTCTTAAATTGTTGAACGATGTGATTATTATTCTCATTCATTCATAATATATCCTCTTTATTCATTTAAAACTTGTTGAGCAAAGTAGTTGATCACCCTTGCTATATCATGAACCTATTGCAGTTAAGCCAGGGAGTTCCAAAGTGGACAAAGGCAAAGGAAAGCTTAAGGAATAGTTATATGCATTATCCCGTTATATAATCGTGGAATCGTTTTGTATTATTTTTGTGTTCTGCGATGTATTTATTTAAGGTTATAGACCTTGGCACCATAGTAAAACTTTTAGTTATAGAACAACATATGTTTATTTATTCCGCATTAGTTGATTTATGTTGTTTAGAGGTATATGGATGTATTTTATCGTGAGCACCAGATTCGAGGTATTGGTACCTGAATTTGGGGGTGTCACAGTGGTTGTTGTTGTTGTTCCGGTTGCCACTGGTTGCATTACCTTTCCTGTAATGCCCGTGAATTTTGAACGTCATTATTAATTAAATCTAATTTAATTTAATGAGTTAATGTTGTGTTCTATTTAAACCTTTGGGTGTATTGGTGGATTATATGACTATGTGATTTATTGATATAAATTTGTGTTAAAAGAATCACTAGTAGTGTATTTAAACTAGTGAGAAAACCCTAAGACTTTATATCCATAAAGTTGGCAAGGTATTTACTAAATTAAATATTCAAGTAAATTGAATATAGTTAGTAATAATGCGTGCGAATTAATTATGATGGTAATTGTTGTCGAGGTATGGTCCAAATTGGATAATAATAATTAATAGTTAATTTAGTAATTTATTTATTAATCGACTAAGTTACTCAATCATTTATATTAATCATGGGATTGGGTATTAATTGTGTGGCTTATTAAATGAGTTATCATGGAGTCATATTAAATGACCCAATATTATACTAAATAAGATTTGGATTTTATTAGTCTAATTATTTAAATTGGGAGCCCAATGGTATTTAATGTGTGGCCCAAAACCTAGCCATTTGATATATTAAAGGTGTAACATTAATTTATTAATTAAAGAAACTAGTTGGGACAATATTTTTGGGACAAAATCTCCCTTGCCGTGTAACTAGGATGGAGAGGGGAAATTACTTTTCAAGGTCCTAGTTAACTATTAGTTAGCTTGTGTTGGAAGATGAAAGGGTAGACTTGATGGAATAGCCCCTATTATGTCAATAGCCCCCTAATATGTCATAGCTTCCTAGGTTGTCATGGCCACCTTACATCACACTTTTCCCTAGCTTCATAATGGCAAATCCTTGCTTTTATATAGCTAATTAACCAAAGGGTTAGCCATTTGCCTCTTCATTTTCTAAAAATCTTGAGAGAGTTTGAAGAAAAAGCAAGAGCAATTCTTGAGAGATTGAAGGGGAGGTGGTGAGAGGAAGAAGAAGATCTTGGTTGTTATACCATCCCCATTCACAACCTATTTTGGAAAGAGGAGGAGAATAGCCATTAAATCTAAGTATGGATCTCATTTCTTTCAAACCCTAGTTCTTGTTGTTATTATTATAGTATGATTATTACACATTTATTTTGTTAGAAACTTTTATGTGTTGGTGGGTGTTGGTGGTAGAGAGGGAGTATTCATGGATCTAGGTTTGTATTTTGCTAGATCTATATTATTGCAAAACATGCTTAATAAATATGGTTTTAAAGCTATATAAGAAGAGATCTTGATCTTGTATGCTTTATTGATACCATATATAAGTTTAAAATTTTTGTAACATGTTTTGGTGGGTTTTGTATGCTAAAACATGGGAGTAATATTATTTATTCGAGTACAATATTTATTGATGAAAAATATTGTTTTAAATCATAAATATTTTGTTTTAGTACTAGTAGTATTTTTGTTTTATTATGGGTAATTGATTTGGAATTTATTTGGAGTTAAAACTTGTTTGAGGATATTTTAAACCCATTTGGTATGCAGGAAAAAAAAAGGACCGAACCGCCTAGAAGCCCCCTACTCAGCCCGGAACCAACCCTGGCCACGCATGGCGCGCCAGTGGGTGCAGCCCTGGCCGCGCATGGCGCGCCAGGGGGAAAAACGTGGGCCGCCTGGCGTCTCCCGAAACGGCGTCGTTTGGGGGCCGCGGCTAAGGCGCGCAATGCGCGGGAGGCCTCAGGCGCGAAAATTACAATCGTGCCCCTCCGTCCGAATTTCGCCTTATTTACAAGATTGTCATCCAGATTTAATTTTAATTAATTTAAATACTTTAAATAATATTATTAAATTTTGTAAAATTAGTAAAGGCACAAAAATTAAGTTTGCGCATTAAATCTTATGTTTTCTGAATATATTATATTAATTAATTATTGTTTAATTGTTATTAAATAATGATTAAGGATAATTAAGAATTGTAAATTAATTATTTATTATTTGATTAACTTTAAATAACAAATAAACCTAATTAGTTATTATTTATTAATAACTAAAGATAAGTATTACTAACTAATTAATTATTTATTATTTAATTAACCTTAGATAATAAATAAACCTAATTAGTTATTATTTAATAAAGATAATTCTTATTCACTAATTAATTATTTATTATTTGATTAACTTCAAATAATAAATAAACCTAATTAATTATTATTTAATCTTAAATAATAATTAAAGACAATTAGAAATTTATAATTCGATTATTATTTAATTAACAATTAAATAATAAATAAATATAATTAGTTATTAACCACTATTATTAATAACTAAAGATAATTAATTAATTACTGTTTAACAAATATTAAATAGTGATTAAATGAAGATAGAGTTAATAAAATAGGGAGAGTTTAAATAACACATTAATTAAACAATTATAATAAATTATTTAAGGGTTTAATAAATGAATATTACTTAAGAAAAAGTAATGTTAATTAATTGAACAATTATTATTAATTGTTTAAGGGTTTAATAAGTGTTTATCACTTAAGGGAAACATTGTTAATTAATTAAAACATCAACCTAAAGATCAATTAAGTGTCTTATAGGATTTACGATAGTCTATTTGCTTATGTGTGCTATGCGATTGGCTTAATTGTTAAATAAATAGCATAAGTAAGCGTGTCGATATACAACTACGCAGTACTAATTGATAGATCGACATTATCAATGTTAAGTTCTTCAAGGCCAATTAGTTAAAGCTAGATTATTTGTAGCTGAGCAGACAGGCAAGTTCCCTAACTCAAACTCGAGTTATTATTTTCGAAGCATGTTAGTGAATAATTATTGTTGATTATTCACATCTATACTGATTATTGAGATTCGCACCTTGTGCAATTGAATTCCTATTGTATTATTATTGAACTGTGAATTAGATTAAAGTTCTTTCAAGTATGAACTGTTTATAAGATAGATCTATGCTATTTGTATCAGCTAGATCAATCATGTCTAAATTTGTTGAATCAAAGGTATTTTAAAAGTTGTTCTTATTAAATTGTTATGGTAAGAACTCTTGGTTGAGAAAAGGATAAATTTGATTAAGGCATGATATCAATGCTGGTTTATTAAGTGTTTATGCATAAATCACGGGGTATGAAAGGCTGATCCCCTTGATTACCAAAACTTTTAAGAGGTCCAGTTTAAATGCTGAGAACCTTGGCAAATGTCTATGGTTATTTTCAACCACTCAGTAACTGTCATTCAATTATTCGAATATTCAATTGTCGACTATTAATTCATGTTTCTTCACAATTTTATACTGATGTTGAACATTGAAAGCGAAACTTCCTTCTATTCATGATATATCTCCCTTGTGTATAAACTTGCTAAGCACACTAGTTGCTTACCCTTGCTATATCATGATCTTTATTTCAGCTAAGGCGGAAACGTCTAAAGGGGACAAAGGCAAAGGGAAGGTGCAAGAGTAGTTGCCTGATAGGGCTTATGTACTAGTTTATCTTGAATGTTATTTGGTTATGTGAACTCTTATTGTATTAAGGGTATGTTTTAAGTTAAGGTTAAAGAACCTTGGGACCATGATTGTAAGACTTTATTACTATTTCGATAGACGTTGTATGATTATTATTCCTCATTTAGTTAGAAAGTATGTTTGTTGATGAGTATCGTGAACACTAAATTCGAGGTTAGGAAACACGGATTTGGGGGTGCCACATTTCCTCTTCGGACAATCCTTAATCTGATGATCTGATGCTCCACATGAGAAGCATCCAGCCTTCCTTCCTTTGGGGCATTGAGGAGCAATGTGCCCTAGTTGCCCACAATTATAGCAAATGCCCTTCCCCCTCATGCATTCACCTGAGTGACTTTTTCCATAGTTGTTACACTTATTCCCTTTCTTAGCCCCCTCTCCAGCCTTGTTGCTTTCAGAGGTTTGGCTATCATTCCATTTCCTTTTGTTCTGATTACTTCCTCCACTACTTCCCCCCTTGCTACCATCATGACTCTTTTTCTTATCCTGGTTGTACTTGGTCAGCGCCTCACTTCCTCTTTCAGCGATGATCGCCCTCTCTAATAGGGTTGAAAACGTGTTACTCTACCGCACTGCAACTCGGCTGTAGATCCATGGTTTTAATCCCAGCTCAAACCTCCTCTCTTTCTTGGCCTCAGTATCGACTTGGTGAGGGGCAAATCTAGCCAACTCGTTGAACTTTTCCATGTACTCGGTGACTGATATGTTCCCTTGCTTGAGTTCTAGGAACTTCACCTCCATATTCGATTGCATACTATCCGAAAAATAGTTCTCGAAGAATAATGCTTTGAAACATTCCCACAGAATCACTCCTTCTCCAGCACGACCCTTGTTTGCCATCCACCAATAGTTCATCTCGCCCCTTCATCATGAAGGTGGCAAACCCCGTCTTTTATCCTTCGGCCACCCGTGCGACCTCGAACACTTTCTCCATCTCTTCTACCCATGTCTGGGCTTCGATTGGATCTAAGGTTCCCCAGAACTCCGGATGTCCTACCAATTTAAAATCTTTGAAGTTAGTCAAGTGATGCGCTGGCTGCTCCACTACTGGCGGGGGTCTATTTCGCATCACATATGTTAACAAAGTTCTGCATTGGGTCGGCATTCCTTCCTTCATTATTAACGGATCTTTCCTCCCTTTGGTTTCGTCTCTGTCTCCTAGGCGGCATGGTCTAATAAAAGAAAGAAAACCTTAAGCCTTAACGTTATGCGATATGCTATTTAGGTTAGCATTTAAAGTTATGGCATCTATCAAACATATTTGATTCAAATAAAACAACTACATTTATATTTATATACCACTGTTTTAATACAATATGACCCAACCTGTGGCATACCTCTATAAATGCTCATGGCATATCCTATCAACTGCTATTTATCCCCTAACAAAAGGTGGGGATTTACCACATTCTACCCTTCTAACAGAAATAAAAGTTTGAGTTCTACTATTATCCCATGCATTCAACAAAGCATAGAGATTTACAACACGAATATGCCCCTACTATAACAAAAAGTGGGACTTACTGCATCAATAAACCTAATAAGACATCTAAACTAACACTTCACTGCATGCCATGATGAACATGCCCCTGCTGATCTGGTGGAAATACTCCATCCATGACTCGGCGACGAACCAAGCGACTGGACTCTCCCACCTCAATACGAGGCCTCCTGTCTCCAACTCTTGGGCTCCTATAGGCTGCATCCAAAGCCAACCCCAAGGTATCTATCCTCACAGCTCTTGCCTCCAATTCCTTCTCCAGCTAGTCAACTTTCCTCGCTGCTCTGACCCAGGCATCCTCAACTCGAATCTTTTCAGCAATATCTAGATCAAATTCAAACTTCATGGCATCATGTGCCACCTTCAATTCTGCCAACTCCGACTCTGCCTGCTCCTTCTTCTCCCTCAGTTCAGTATTTTGGGCTACTAACTGATAGAGTAGTGGCCCCACATGCTGAGCCGAAGTCATATACCCTTCCAATTGTTCTCTCAGGCCCTTCACCTCATCCTCTAACTGGTAAGCTAGCTCCCTATACTGTTCTTCCATGAGCTGATTGTGGCGCCCCCGAATCTGGGTCCGTTGAACCTCAGATTCGGTGCTCACGGTAATATTTTCTTGAGCTATTTAATATATTACAAACTTAATATTTATATCAGAGTTGTCTATTCCCAGGTATGGCAACCTTTAATTACATTCCTTACATGTTACATAATATATATGATCACCATACAAAAGACTAATTATTACAAATAACACCATATAACTTATTCCTTCAGCTTTCTCTTTCCCTTGTCCTTGCTAGAGCCTTCTGGTCGATCACATTTAGCTGAAAATATTTAAGTCAAAGCAAGAATGAGCATTCAATTGCTCAGCAAGTAATAATAATTATAATAATGCGCTGAAGAAGTAAATGTTTTCTTTGAGGACTACGTCTACCACGAATCAATAGTGGTGAAGTCATTTGAAACCATTCTTACCAACATATCAAATCATTTTAAGATTTCTTTGAAATAGCTAAACAATAAGTCATTTCAAGTAACAAGAATTTTCTTGAATTTCATGCTGAATAATAAATCAAGGATGAAAGAGTTAAATTCTTTCGAGATTTCAATAATATCTAATTGATTAGGATGAATTAGCAATACTGCAACAATATTCAATATAAAGGGTTATTCCCAGATTTCATGTTGAGTGATCACAATGGATCAAGAACTGCTAGAGGAATCATCAGTTATTATTATGACTACCTCAAGAGTAATAGTTATCTATAAAAACTAATCTTTACTCTTCTGCAAGTACGTAAGGGGATCAGCCTCATTGTACCCGAGATTATGCATAATTCTCAAACATAGTGCGCGGTCGGGCTACCGACAATAAAGTCTCCCCTGATTTATTTTTTAGGATTGTTCATCTCAGTCTTACATCATGAGTCTGTACCATATCAATATAGTTTGGATTGCTTTCAAAGAAATACTTTGAGTTCAACATATTATAACAATTTTGATCTAGCTGAATCAAATGGCATATATCTTTAATAACGAATTAGTTCTAATAGTAGAACGTTTCATGCGATATCAATTAATATTAGTCTAGCCGGTCAAATAGCTTAGACCATCTTTAAACTAGGTATACATACCGAAATTTAATAGTATGTATCAGAACTTGTCAACGAATTTCGAATTCACGGGTAATTGATAATGTACAATAGTTCATACAAGTAGGGACACTTGTATAACCAAACTTAGAATACAAATTTTCAATATCAGTCATAGCAATTCAGTAATGAGATACTTTTAACAATGAACGAATCGAAGGAAATTCGAATTTATAATAATTATAACAATTTGTACAAGTGAGGACACTTGCACAAAGAACATAACAAATTGATTATAAATGCATCACACGAGACAATATCGAGATATTTGAAATTAATAGATAGCTTGAATAAAGTTTAAGAATACTTGCATAACATATGGATCCATTGCATAAAGTAAATGCAAGGATTACGATAATTGCATAAACGAATAATAAAGATCATTATGGATATGAATAATTAACAATAATTATTCACGAGCATGCTTTGAAATCGATAACTCATGTTGAGTTAGGAACTAGCATAACATATACCTGTTTGCACAAAATAAAAGTAGTGCATAAGGTTTAGATACTTGCCTTGGTCGTTGACTACTGCTACGCAATTTAATATGACTTCTTTTGAAAGACCTATCATTTATAAGATTGATCTTTCAGTCAGCCAATCATATTAAACCTTATAATATCACTTCTTTATAAGTAAATCATCTAACATTCAACCACATAATCAAATATTAGATAACACATTAACACCATACGCATTCAATTCTAAAGTCAGCACACATCGAGTCTTTAACAGTGTTTAATATAGTATGCTGAGTGGTTTCCCACAAACAACTAACAAACTAGTTTCCGTCTCGTCTACACTGTTTTCACAGTGAGTTAGATCGGTTGCTAGTTCGTATATACCTCCACTCCCTGGAGGAATTGTTTAGCCCAGATACTATACATCGACTATTAAAGAGTACGGCTGTACCACTACTTTATCATATACCTTATGAATTAACACTAAGTCTTTCATTACATAGGTCTTTCTTTATGGTCCCTTAGGTTAAATATCTAATCCAGCAAACTAGATTCCAAATCCAGCAAACTAGATGGCAATCCAGTAAACTGGATTCCAATCTAACAAACTGGATTCCAACCTGAATTACAATCTAGCACACTAGATTCAAACTATTCAATTCAGTCAACTATTTTTGCAATCCAGCAAATTGGATTCAAACTATCTTATAATCCAGTAACCTGGATTCACTACTTTCAATACAACAAACTAGATTCACTATTTCAGCAAACTATTTTCCAATCCAGTAACCTGGATTCGAACTAACTTATAATACAGCAAACTAGATTCACATTATTCAATTCAGCAAGCTGGATTCACCCTATTCAGCAAGCTGGATTCAAACTGTTTTCCATTTTATTAAATAATTCATTTAATCATTCTAAAATGCCACAAACATTATACTTCCTTGCAAATGACCAAAACCATTATCAAAATCTGTATATACCATATTTAGGGTTCTCAAGTCATAAAATCTCATTTCCCAAATTTTCAACATCACATAATTAATTAAATTCATTTATACATAACTTCATCATTTACACGAAAAATAGCAAAATAACTTCAAAATCATTTCTTTTCTGGAAATAGACTATATATAGTCCCGTTATGAAAATATATTTCTCCCGAAATTTTTAAAATTCATTTACTATATTTAAATAGTCCAAAATAGCCAAATCTTGCTACATTTTTCATAAATCGAAAATTTGTTAGAAAATTATGAAATTTACAGGGTATGTTCCTGCTATATATATATATATATATATATATATATATATATATATATATATATATATATATATACTCCTAGTAATTATTTAATAATTTTTGGAGTTAACCACAAAGAGTTATTCAAGAATACTTTTGACAATGGTCCCTCACGATAAAATCCATAACTTTCATTGTACATAGTCAAAAATCTTTAAATTTTTACAAGACTCACATAACTTCCCATATTATCACCCCAAATTTTCCTAGAATTTTTAAAGCAAAAAAGGTGGACGAAATTACCCCTGCCAGTCAATAGTCAGCAGGCTCTATGTCCATTTTGTTCACTACCCGGACTGTTTGTACCAAAATAGTCCATACGAATTTTTTACAAATTATTTTTGAGCTCTACTACTTGAGTTTAGTAGTTAACTTATATATCTAGCACCACTCTTTGACGGATTGCAAAAAGAGTTTATGGATCTCAAGTTATAAACTTACAAAGTGACTAAAAGTTAGGGTTTTCTAGTTTTGTTTTAAAACATAGTTTTGTTTCTTTTCTTTTCTTAACCAACCAAACACAGCAATATACAAGTTAAACACAAGAAAGTATAAAATATCATCTAACATATAGATTAAGGGTTTTATATCCTAAGATCACAACTTTATACCATCAAAAATCAAACCAAAACAAAAGAAATAAACTAGGGTTTTGTTATACCTTTTTGTGAGATATCCTTCCTCCTTTCTTCCAAGATGGCTATGGAGTTTTGAAAACTTTAAACAAAGCTCTCTCTTGGCCGTGGCCTCCCCCTCTTCATGTCTTCTAGATATTATTTTTGGAAAGAAGAATGGAGGAAAGAGAAAGAAATAGCTTTTTCATTTCTATTTTCTCTCTCTCTAACTAAGAAAAATGAAGATGAACACTACTATCTTTGTTTTATTAAAATTAATTCCTGCAATATCTATAGATATAGAAAATATATCTATATACTTTATCATGATTAGCTAGTACACCCATTTTGACAACTTGGTGATGTGCCATCATGACTAATTGTCCTTTCTCCATACTTACAAGTTAACTCCTAAAAATTTAACACATCACCCATTAAGGACATACTTGCCGGCAGCCCCTTTCATTTTTATCCCACATTTTTAGTCTTCTTTTATTATTTTAACGAACTAATTAAGTTGCTTAAAATATCTACCAAGTGGGGTAGCAATTGGGCTTTAATGAAATTCCTTTTGGGCTCATTTTAACTAGTTTAGGCCACTAGTTTTCAATTTTTATTATTCCATGCTTGGCTACTAATTTAATAAGTGTTGGGCTAATTTAATTAGTCCACACATTAATTATCCAAGTCCACAATTAAATAAATCAGTGGCTTGGTTAGTTAACTAATTAGGCTAGTCCATTAGTTTTCCTTATTAATTGGACTATTAAAATAAATTATACATATATCACATAGTTCTCATTAATTAATACACATATTAATTAATGTACAAAATTTATTCGCTTACTATATTCACTTTAATTAAATAATTAATTAACTTACTATCTTATCAATTGTTTAATATTAATATTCTTAGGTTAGTCCACTAATTTAAATAACTATTAGTGGGCCCTACCTTAACTAACAATTAGTCACATATTGTACATACATACATTCAAATATAATCAATACTTATATTTAGTATTCAAATTTCCTTAAGAAACTAAATTCTTATTATTCATAATACACATACATCCATTTTAAATACAATTATAACAATAATTGTATTAATCCTTAAAATTCATAGTCATAGATCAAATTAGAGTTTTGATCCGTAGTGACACTTTGCCACATTTACCATACTTAGTCAATCTAAAATAAATTGACTAATCTTACAAATTCATATCATAAAGAAATAATCATAGTAATAATAATAATATTAATAATCATTTCTTAAAATATACATTTCTCATTTAAATAATATAGTAATCATATTTTTGTAAATAATTATATATCTTTAATATAAAAATTAACTTATTAACATAATATAATTTATTATTATCAACTATTTCTTTAATAAGAAATTTACTTGAAACCATATATGAAATAAATATATATGTACATATTCACATTCTTTTCCTTGCACACATTCCCATACTTGCTTTAATATGTAATAAAAATAATTTTATTATTATAAAAAAAAATTATACGTAAAATTTTTTATTTTAATATATAAAAATCTTGGGTTATTACATTCACCCTCCCTTATAAGGATTCCGTCCCCGGAATCACTATTCAACACCTACCCCTATGAGGGTAAATATCATACAGATTCATATCACAAGTAGATCCCGATCTGATTCGATCGAACCAATCTTTAACTATTCAGCGTAAAGCTCGTCTTTTTGATTAAACGGAATTTGATTTCTAATAGAGCTCAAATTCCTCCTTCAAAATACGTTAATAAAACAATTTATTAGAGGATTGTGTATTATTTATTTATTAATCTAGGTCCTTTCCTATAGTTCCGATGTTTTCAAATGTAAACATACCCCACAGTATATATAAGAATAAATTATTATTCGAATAATACCTGGAACTCCATCCCTGGCTGCTACCGTATCTTGAACCGTCATGTTGAAGGTCCTTGCGGTTGGTTTGTTGTTAAGAGTTGGATAAGTAATCGCCAGCTTTCCGCTGCTTTTCCGTATGTTCGCACTTTCCCTATCTACCCTTCTTATGAGATTTCGTATTACGAGTCCGAAACTGTTGCGCGCTTTGATCTATTGCTTACAGTCTGCTTACACCATGTCGTTTAGTGTTTCCTTGTGTTTGAGACTTCGTACGATAACGTGCCCACATGATTTTTCTTTCAAAAATCCTTTCATTACTGAGTTATTTTAACCCATTTTCTTTTTTACTCACCCTCCCTTATAAGGATTCCGTCCCCGGAATCACTATTCAACACCTACCCCTATGAGGGTAAATATCATACAGATTCATATCACAAGTAGATCCCAATATGATTCGATCGAACCAATCTTTAACTATTCAGCGTAAAGCTTGTCTTTTTGATTATACGGAATTTGATTTCTAATAGAACTCAAATTCCTCCTTCAAAATACGTTAATAAAACAATTTATTAGAGGATTGTGTATTATTTATTTATTAATCTAGGTCCTTTCCTATAGTTCCGATGTTTTCAAATGTAAACATACCCCACAGTATATATAAGAATAAATTATTATTCGAATAATACCTGGAACTCCATCCCTGGCTGCTACCGTATCTTGAACCGTCATGTTGAAGGTCCTTGCGGTTGGTTTGTTGTTAAGAGTTGGATAAGTAATCGCCAGCTTTCCGCTGCTTTTCCGTATGTTCGCACTTTCCCTATCTACCCTTCTTATGAGATTTCGTATTACGAGTCCGAAACTGTTGCGCACTCTGATCTATTGCTTACAGTCTGCTTACATCATGTTGTTTAGTGTTTCCTTGCATTTGAGAGTTCGTACGATAACGTGCCCACATGATTTTTCTTTCAAAAATCCTTTCATTACTGAGTTATTTTAACCCATTTTCTTTTTTACTAATAGTCTTCATTATCTATCCTTTACACATACCAATACATACTTCTCACGAATCATACATAACAAACATTTTTATTATCTGGTTATACCAAACCTTAAATTATTATCTTATTCTTCATATTCCTTTATATCGTATCGTATCATAACATTCTGAAAACAAAATTCAAAACTTAAACCAATTCAGCTTGTCGGATTACCCAATCCAGTTTGCTGGATTATCTATTTCAGCTTACTGGATTCATGAATTCAGCTTGCTGAATTACCCAATTCAGCTTACTGGATTCCCAAATGCAGCTTGCCGAATTACAAGTTTATCAATTTAAACAACATACTATCTTAATCAAACATATAACCATACCATTTCATTCATATTCATATTCGTTCCAACAGTACAACATACTTTTCATTATATAACATGTTTCTATAACCATTTACTATCCCTTAATGACAACAAAAGTCGGGATTAGTACATTACACACACATCATATCATACATAATCCTAAAGCACTTATCCTATTTATTCCCTACACTGTTCTTAGATCCTGGGCAAACTTTTGCTTGGTGACCTACTATTCCACAAACAAAACAAACGCATTGCTTCGGTTTGGGACAATGAGAAGAAACATGTCATTCACGTCCACAATTATAACATACATTCTGTCCTTTCATGCATACACCTTTATGTTTCTTGTTGCAATTTGCACACCTTAATACTTTCTTAAAGTTTTCTTGGTCAGAATTTTCGATGTCACAATCATTTATCTTTCTTTTTCCTTTCTTGCTTGGAGTTGCAGACAATTTGCTGCATTTAGCTCCCATTACATCAATTTGGCTTTTCAGCTTATCTTGTTCTTCCATTATTTTCATTAACGCTTTTCGCATTTGACTATTTAACACCCTTTCCATTTCCAATAACTTTTCCAAATATAACACCTTATTCCTTAGATTCTGCACTTCCGTTGATGCTTGGTCAGCTTATTTTCATTAACGCTTTTCGCATTTGACTATTTAACACCCTTTCCATTTCCAATAACTTTTCCAAATATAACACCTTATTCCTTAGATTCTGCACTTCCGTTGATGCTTGGTCAGCTCCAACTTTAGTGTCCGAATCACTATCTGTCAGCACCACCGTTTCTGGTTCTGGTTTTATGTTTTCCAAGATGACCACTTCATCACGGTTGCTTTCAAGGTGAGCCTCCATTTCAGTTATTGGTTGGGATCTTGGCTCGGTTGGAGTGATTTACTCCTTATTCACGACATGAGAGTCTTCTAATCATTTCTTACCTGACATCTATACACAAATTGTTTTGATTAGTACATAATATATACACATAACAAATAATAGTTTATATAAGTTAGTTTTTATTTCGTTTTACGACGAATTCCCTTAATTCATCTCCTTTAAACTCTATTTGAGTTATTCATTTTTCAATGCTTCTATCTAGCTTAAGGTTATAGCCTAAGGTAATCCCCCACCTAAGGTTTCTAACCTATAGCTCTGATACTAACCTGTAACTTTCATGGTTGTGACACCCCCAAATTCTGGTACCAATACCTCGAATCTGATGCTCACGATAAAATACATCCATACACCTCTAAACAACATAAATTAACTAATGCGGAATAAATAAATATATGTTGTTCATTACAAAAGGTTTACTACGGTCCCAAGGTCTATAACCTTAAATAAATACATCACAGAATACAAAAATAATACAAAATGATTCCACGATTACATAATGGGATAATGCATATAACTACTCCTTAAGCTTTTCTTTGCCTTTGTCCGCTTTGAAACTCCCCGGCTTAACTGCAATAGGTTCATTATATAGCAAGGGTGAGCAACTACTTTGCTCAGCGAGTTTAAAATGAATAAAGAGGATATATCATGAATGAATGAGAATAATAATCGCATCGTTCAACAATTTAAGAATATTGAAGAAATAGCTGACAATATAATCAAAGTTCAAATGAAATAATGAATATTAATTATTTACTGTTGAGTGGTCCAATAGTCCATGAACTATTTGGCCAAAGGATCAGTTATTCAACTAACCCTTTTAACCGCCTGGCCCGTTAGCAGTACTCGAGGGGATCAGCCTCTCGTACCTTATGTATATGCATAACATTTAGCTCTGACTGCATCGAATAATCGACATATTAAAATCCCCAACATAAGGGTTGCTCTCTCAGTCCAAGAATACGCACCAGCAATCGGTTTGGATAGCTTTTAAAATAATAACCTGCACGTGTCTAGCCAAAACAAGTGGCGTAGACTATTCCCTTAAATAGTTCATGAATGAAGAACTTATGTTTCACAGTCCAACAACAGATTTTGAATTCAAATGCACAATGTGCGAATTTCAATAATTATCCTTGATGTGGAGTAATTAACAATAATTAAACCACTAACCATAATTGAGATATGATAACTCGAGTTGAGTTAGGAAACTTGCAACAATATATAATACTTGCTCAAATATAAATTGAGATAAGTTAAGAAACTTTCAATTCATAAGAATAAACTCGCATAATAATAAAAGTTGTACGGTTGAGAAAACATGCCCAATATTAAATCGAGCTAGGGTAAGGAAACTTGCCTGATGCACTGCTACAATATTATAACACACGTTCCTTAATATCCTACACAATTAAGTACATATTTACATAACAATTAGTCACATTCCCAATAATAGTTCAAAACGGACGCGAAATCATTAAAACACATAGATTGCCCTACAACAACCCAGTCGGGGGTCTCGCTCCCCGGTTGACATTTAACATAAAATTAAGCATAAATTGCAATTAGATTATTCAATTTTCGCCTTAAGACAATACCAATTTGGTTGACATTTAACATAAAATTAAGCACGTAAGGCCTTAACCAGATATGAATAAATAACCTGTCAAATCATTTAGTACAAAGAAATATATAAGTGTTGGACCCGCTAAAAGGAACTCATTAGGTTCGACCCGACCCGATCCGATCTGATCGACCCGACCCAGGCCGGACACGGCACTGGCGCTGCAGCGCCAGGCCTTAGTGCTGGATCTCATGCTGCGGCGCGAGTCCCGCGTCTTCTTAATGACAGGGCTTCACACTGCGGCATGAGCCTTAGAGCTTGGATCTCACGCTGCAACACGAGTCCCGGTCTCTCCCTATCTTGCCCCTCGCTGCAGCATGAGCTGTAGGGCTTATGAGTGGCGCTGCGGCGCCATTCTGCAGTAGCCGGATTCTGGGTTTGTTCCCAGTTCGTGACTCCGACCTCCGGCCACTCCAACCTCCATAACTCCTTCAATACACAAGAAAATTGGTCCATTTCGGACTCTATGGACTCCTAACTTATGGGGCTACAACATATCAAAAATTTAGAATTATGCATAAACATTAATATGGCCAAATCTTAAGCCAAAGCGCAAGGTTCATACTCTGTTCTTCGAGTTCTTGACAAGTTTTACAAAAATTATTACTACGAACTCGTTTTAACTCCTTTTTGCTCCATTCCAACTAGGTTAGCTTCGTAACCCATGGAACTACAACACATATCAACAAACAAAATTAACAAACACGGAATTATAGCTTTATAGTCCTCTAAAAAGTCCAAACGTCCAAGTTCATGTCTAAAGTCCATTGTTCTTGCTCCATTAAGCCAAGGTAAGGATTTCTTGCGTTTTTGTTCCACTTTGATGTTATTAATGGCTTATATAGTCTCTTAACAACATATATAAACATCTAGAACAAGCAAAAACATCCAGAATCGCTAGAAAATCAATCCACAAGCTCAAGAGCTCAAAAACTAAGAAAAACTTGAAAACTTAACAAGAAATCGAATGGAATGGATTTGATTGATTGTTTACCTCTGTAAATCCTTCCTAGATGTTAAGGAGTTTGGCTAGGCTTGATTTTGAGGGTCCTCCTTGCTTGGATTCTCTCCTTCTTCCACCCGTGCCTTCTTCTTCTTCCTCCTTCCTTTTTCCGGCGACCTTCATCTCTTTTTCTGGCGACTTCTCCGGCGACCTTCTCCTTCTTTCTTCTTCCTCTCTGTAGCTCTCTCTCCCTCTCTCTCTCTCTCTATCAGCTGATGGGCTAACTTGGAATGGAAAAGCAAGGGAAGTGGCGTGGGAGGAAATCAAATGGAAGAGGAGAAGTGGAGGAGGAATTTAGGGAATAAAATGGGTTTGTGGCTCAAGGAGGCCAAAATTCAAACTTGTCGGCAACCTCCCTTCTCTCTCCTCATTTCCTAGCAATTTGATTGGTTGAAAATGGTTTGGTTGGTTCCCACTTGGTGTAACAAGACAAAACAAATACCCAAATACACAAAAATATATCCGAAAACTCCCACTTTTGTACCAAAACTGGTAAATAACTCTACCCAAAATTAAAATGGGTACTCCCATAAATTATTGGGATGCATAAAAATAATTATTACGGGATTTGTCCATTTATTCGAAACACTCATATAACACATTTTGGATACGGATAAAATCACGTATTAGCTCAAATAAAATTTCCGACACTTGAAAAAATTATTCGTACGCATACACGTATTTATGAAATTTATTAACATCGAAAAAGACACAAAAATATCGGGCATGAATAGTTCCTTGGGAAACGTGCCCCGTGAATAGTGATTTAGCGACGCTACGCGAAATCAATTATTCACTTAAACAAAATTATAACACGTAAAATTTCATGCATTCACATAACCCAGGTTGTCACACAACCTTTAAACACATAACACAAAGATAATATTAATATAATATAATATATTCATTAATATTCAAAAATTTGAATTATAAGGCAATTTCAGAATTCTCGGTCCTTACAATGGTGCTTCCAACCATAGCACCTCATAGTGGTACCTATCAGCTTACCACCGACTTCACGGCGTCCCCTACAGAGAGTCTGGCTTTGGTGCTTCCCATTTTACAGGCAGTCACCAGCGAGAGGCTCGGGGCTCTTCACACCAACTTTTGTTTATAGCTCTGATACCAACCTGTGGCGCCCCCGAATCTGAGGTTCAACTCTGTTGAACCTCAGATTCGGTGCTCACGTAACATTTTCTTGAGCTGTTTAATATATTACCAACTTAATATTTATATTAGAGTTGTCTATTCCCGGGTATGGAAACCTTTAATTAAATTCCTTACATGTTACATAATATATATGATCACCATACAAAAGACTAATTATTACAAATAACACCATATAACTTATTTCTTCAGTTTTTCCTTTCCCTTGTCCTTGCCAGAGCCTTCTGGTCGATCACATTTAGCTGAAAACATTTAAGTCAAAACAAGAATGAGCATTCAATTGCTCAGCAAGTAATAATAATTATAATAATGCGCTGAAGAAGTAAATGTTTTCTTTGAGGACTACTTCTACCACGAATCAATAGTGGTGAAGTCATTTGAAACTATTCTTAACAGCATATCAAATCATTTTAAGATTTCTTTGAAATAGCTGAACAATAAGTCATTTCAAGTAACAAGAATTTTCTTGAATTTCATGTTGAATAATAAATCAAGGATGAAAGAGTTAAATTCTTTCGAGATTTCAATAATATCTAATTGATTAGGATGAATTAGCAATACTGCAACAATATTCAATATAAAGGGTTATTCCCAGATTTCATGTTGAGTGATCACAATGGATCAAGAACTGCTAGAGGAATCATCAGTTATTATTACTGACTACCTCAAGATTAATAGTTATCTATAAAAACTAATCTTTACTCTTCTGCAAGTACGTAAGGGGATCAGCCTCATTGTACCCGAGATTATGCATAATTCTCAAACATAGTGCGCGGTCGGGCTACCGACAATAAAGTTTCCCCTGATTTATTTTTTAGGATTGTTCATCTCAGTCTTACATCATGAGTCTGTACCATATCAATATAGTTTGGATTGCTTTCAAAGAAATACTTTGAGTTCAACATATTATAACAATTTTGATCTAGCTGAATCAAATGGCATATATCTTTAATAACGAATTAGTTCTAATAGTAGAACGTTTCATGCGATATCAATTAATATTAGTCTAGCTGGTCAAATAGCTTAGACCATCTTTAAACTAGGTATACATACCGAAATTTAATAGTATGTATCAGAACTTGTCAACGAATTTGGAATTCACGGGTAATTGATAATGTACAATAGTTCATACAAGTAGGGACACTTGTATAACCAAACTTAGAATACAAATTTTCAATATGAGTCATAGCAATTCAGTAATGAGATACTTTTAACAATGAACGAATCGAAGGAAATTCGAATTTATAATAATTATAACAATTTATACAAGTGAGGACACTTGCACAAAGAACAGAACAAATTGATTATAAATGCATCACACAAGACAATATCGAGATATTTGAAATCAATAGATAGCTTGAATAAAGTTTAAGAATACTTGCATAACATATGGATCCATTGTATAAAGTAAATGCAAGGGTTACGATAATTGCATAAACGAATAATAAAGATCATTATAGATATGAATAATTAACAATAATTATTCACGAGCATGCTTTGAAATTGATAACTCATGTTGAGTTAGGAACTAGCATAACATATACCTGTTTGCACAAAATAAAAGTAGTGCGTAAGGTTTAGATACTTGCCTTGGTCGTTGACTACTGCTACGCAATTTAATATGACTTCTTTTGAAAGACCTATCATTTATAAGATTGATCTTTCAGTCAGCCAATCATATTATACCTTATAATATCACTTCTTTATAAGTAAATCATCTAACATTCAACCACATAATCAAATATTAGATAACATATTAACACCATACGCATTCAATTCTAAAGTTAGCACACATCGAGTCTTTAACAGTGTTCAATATAGCATGCTGAGTGGTTTTCCACAAACAACCAACAAACTAGTTTCCGTCTCGTCTACACTGTTTTAACAGTGAGTTAGATCGGTTGCTAGTTCGTATATATCTCCGCTCCCTGGAGGAATTGTTTAGCCCAGATACTATACATCGACTATTAAAGAGTACGACTATACCACTACTTTATCATATACCTTATGAATTAACACTAAGTCTTTCATTATATAGGTCTTTTTTTATGGTCCCGTAAGTTAAATACCCAATCCAGCAAACTAGATTCCAAACCCAGCAAACTAGATGGCAATCCAGTAAACTGGATTCCAATCTAGCAAATTGGATTCCAACCTGAATTACAATCCAGCATACTAGATTCAAACTATTCAATTCAATCAACTATTTTTGCAATCTAGCAACTTGGATTCAAACTATCTTATAATTCAGCAACCTGGATTCACTACTTTCAATACAGCAAACTAGATTCACTATTTCAGCAAACTATTTTCCAATCCAGTAACCTGGATTCGAACTAACTTATAATACAACAAACTAGATTCACATTATTCAATTCAGCAAGCTGGATTCACCCTATTCAGCAAGCTGGATTCACCCTATTCAGCAAGCTGGATTCAAACTGTTTTCCATTTTATTAAATAATTCATTTAATCATTCTAAAATGCCACAAACATTATACTTCCTTGCAAATGACCAAAACCATTATCAAAAATCTGTATATACCATATTTAGGGTTCACAAGTCATAAAATCCCATTTTCCAAATTTTTAACATCACATATTTAATTAAATTCATTTATACATAACTTCATCATTTACACGAAAAATAGCAAAACAACTTCAAAATCATTTCTTTTCTGAAAATAGACTATATATAGTCTCCTTATGAAAATATATTTTTTCCGGAATTTTTAAAATCCATTTATTATATTTAAATAGTCCAAAATAGCCAAATATTTCTACATTTTTCATAAATCAAAACTTTGCTAGAAAATTCTGAAATTTACAGGGTATGTTCCTACTATATATATATATATATATATATATATATATATATATATATATATATATATATATATATACTCCCAGTAATTATTTTATAATTTTTGGAGTTAACCACAAAGAGTTATTCAAGAATACTTTTGATAGTGGTCCCTCACGATAAAATCCATAACTTTCATTCTACATGGTCAAAAATCTTCAGATTTTTACAGGACTCACATAACTTCTCATATTATCACCCCAAATTTTCTTAGAATTTTTAGAGCGGAAAAAGTGGACGAAATTACCCCTGCCAGTCAACAGTTAGCAGGCTCTATGTCCATTTTGTTCATTACCCGGACTGTTTGTACCTAAACAGTCCATAAGAATTTTGTACTAATTATTTTTGAGTTCTACCATTTGAGTTTAGTAGTTAAATTATATATCTAGCACCACTCTTTGACGGATCGCAAAAAGAGTTTATAGATCTCCAGTTATAAACTTACAAAGTGACCAAAAGTTAGGGTTTTCTAGTTTTGTTTTAAAACATAGTTTTATTTCTTTTCTTTTCTTAACCAACCAAACACATCAATATACAAGTTGAACACAACCAAGTATAAAACATTATCTAGCATATAAATTAAGAGTTTTATATCCTAAGATCACAACTTTATACCATCAAAAATCAAACCAAAACAAAAGAAATAAACTAGGGTTTTGTTATACCTTTTTGTGAGCTATCCTTCCTCCTTTCTTCTAAGATGGCTATGGAGTTTTGAAAACTTTAAACAAAGCTCTCTCTTGGCCGTGGCCTCCCCCTCTCCATGTCTTTTAGATATTATTTTTGGAAAGAATAATGGAGGAGAGAGAAAAAAATAGCTTTTTCATTTCTATTTTCTCTCTCTCTCTAACTTAGAAAAATGAAGATGAACAATACTATCTTTGTTTTATTAAAACTAATTCTTGCAATATCTATAGATATAGAAAATATATCTATATACTTTATCATGATTAGCTAGTACGCCCATTTTGGCAACTTGGTGATGTGTCATCATGACTAATTGTCCTTTCTCCATGCTTACAAGTTAACTCCTAAAAATTTAACACATCACCCATTAAGGACATCCTTGCTGGCAGCCCCTTTCATTTTTGTCCCACATTTTTAGTCTTCTTTTATTGTTTTAATGAACTAATTAAGTTGCTCAAAATATCTACCAAGTGGGCTAGCAATTGGGCTTTAATGAAATTCCTTTTGGGCTCATTTTAACTAGTTTAGGCCACCAGTTTTCTAATTTTATTATTCCATGCTTAGTTACTAATTTAATAAGTTTTGGGCTAATTTAATTAGTCCACACATTAATTATCCAAGTCCACAATTAAATAAATTAGTGGCTTGGTTAGTTAACTAATTAGGCTAGTCCATTAGTTTTTCTTATTAATTGGACTATTAAAATAAATTATACATATATCACATAGGTCTCATTAATTAATACACATATTAATTAATAACTTACTATCTTATCAATTGTTTAATATTAATATTCTTAGGTTAGTTCACTAATTTAAATAACTATTAGTGGGCCCTACCTTAACTAAGAATTAGTCACATATTGTACATACATACATTCAAATATAATCAATACTTATATTTAGTATTCAAATTTCCTTAAGAAAATAAATTCTTATTATTCATAATACACATACATCCATTTTAAATACAATTATAACAATAATTATATTAATCCTTAAAATTCATAATCATATATCAAATTAGAGTTTTGATCCGTAGTGACACTTTGCCACATTTACCATACTTAGTCAATCTAAAATAAATTGACTAATCTTACAAATTCATATCATAAAGAAATAATCATATTAATAATAATATTAATAATCATTTCTTAAAATATACATTTATCCTTTAAATAATATAGTAATCATATTTTTGTAAATAATCATATATCTTTAATATAAAAATTAACTTATTAACAGAATATAATTTATTATTATCAACTATTTCTTTAATAAGAAATTTACTTGAAACTATATATGAAATAAATATATATGTACATATTCACATTCTTTTCTTTGCACACATTCCCATACTTGCTTTAATATATAATAAAAATAATTTTATTATATATATAAAAAAATTATATATAAAATTTCTTATTTTAATATATAAAAATCTTAGGTTATTACACTGATGACTTAGGTTCTGTTCCTCTAAATCTCCAACTCTATCCTCCAGCTCTAAGTTCCTATCTGCTAATTGATTTACCAGATAATCGTCGGCTGGCAGATCCTCTGGCTCCACATCAGCAATGTGGTCCTCCTCGGACTCACCCTCGACATCCTGACTACCCAATCTCATTACCCTACCCCTGACGGGCGTCTCTGACTAAGCTCTATAGTCCTCATCCTCTTCAGGTTCGGACTCTACCGGTGCCACTGGCTCCACTGGCCCATCTTCTATCAATTGCTCTGTGTCCACAGGTATATCTGTGAATTCCTTCTCCACAACTACCTGACTTGGCTCTCCTATCTCAGCCATCTTACAAACACAGCAAAAGACTAACATCGGTACAACAAGAAAATATATTCATTGATGAAATGAAATAATATTTTATCGTGTACAAACTTGACCCTATGAGTTTCCACAAATCCATCTCCAAACTCATGTACCTTAATGAATCTCCTCGATCCATGTCCTAGTGCACTCAATACGAGTTTAATACTAAGGTTATAACCTAGGTTTGGCATCCTAACGTGTATAACCTACGGCTTTGATACCAACCTGTGACACCCCCAAATTCAGGTACAAATACCTCGAATTTGGTGCTCACGATAAACAACACCCATCCACTTTCAATCAACATATGATAACTAAATGCGGAGTGAATAATCATATAACGATCATTTCAAAAGGTTTACAAATGGTCCCAAGGTCTATAACCCTAAATAAATACATCACGAAGTTCCAAAATAACTATTAGTATTCGTGTTACATAACTGACATCAAAACAGAACATTAAGACAAATAATCATGTCTATCCGAAGCCTAGAACTTTATCTTCTCCTTGCCCTTATCTCTATTCGAGCACTCGGGCTTAGCTGTAATATTTTCATGATATAGCAAGGGTGAGCAACGAGTTTGCTCAACAAGTTTTAAATGAATAAGAGATATATTATGAATGAATATGAATAATTGAAATTGATTCAACAGTATGAATACTGTAACTGATTCAACAATGTGAATAACGGAACAAGATAACCAATGCTCAATGAACGAATGAAGATTGATTATTTACTACAGACAGTCAAATAGACTATGAACTTGCTTTGAGGAATCAACCATTTAATTGACCCGCTTAGGTTACTATTCCAGAAGTTTGTACGCGAAGGCATCAGCCTCTTGTACCCATGAATATGCATACCATTTAATTCTGCTTTGTACCGTGTTTCAGATACTTAGGAAACTCCCCACTATGGGGTTGTTCATCTCAGTCCAAGAATTCGTGCCAACAACTGGTTCAAATAGCTTTTAAATTAATAACTTGTACAGGTCTAACCGAACAAATGGTTTAGACTCCTCTTGCACAGTTCTTGAATGACAGAACCTTAAATAGTAATACAGACCAATAATAGAACCGAATGCAAATGCACTAGGTGCGAATACCAATGATATCGATGTGAAATAATTTTAAAACAGTTAAACCACTTAGCACATGCTTGGGAGATAGAACTCGAGCTTACTTAAGAAACTTGCATTATGTAATAAATTTCAGAACTTGCTCAATATAAAGATGGAGTAAGATGGAACTTACACAAGATAGGATCTGAAACTTGCCTAATTCGCTGTTTATAAATTACTCTACGATTCTGCTCTGCAAGTATCCTACAGCAGTTATAGTTACTCTACGATCAGCCATAGTTAAGCATCAATAATGGATTAATTAGACTTATTTAAAAGACTATCTCATGGTCCATTTAATCACCCTATGATCTGTTATCCCGCTCTATGGTTCGTAGAGCTCCATTACTGTCAGTGGGGTCACTCTACGATTAGTGGTGTGACTCTACGATCACTAATGTCTGGCTGACTTGGTGAAGCTACGCCAAAGGTTAGTTGACTAAGCTTAGCAGCGTTCAGTTATGACTCTACGTCACCACAAATCTCTACGATTGAATGCCAAAGTCTTATCGCTGAGTAAGTTTATTATAAGACTGACTGGTGAAGCTTTACAATCGACATAGATTACCCTACGATCGTAGAGTTCACTCTACGATTGGGTTAGGACTAGCAGAACAGCTCTATGATGGCCGAGCAATACTCGACGATCGTAGAGTATGCTCTACTGATGTTGTTTGACTTGGCTAACTAACTTTTTGACCATAAAGGCACTCTACGACTAGTAGTAAGGACACTCTACGATTATGGGGTCCACCTTTCTGTATACTCAGACTCAAGGTAACTTTATGATTCAGCTTAAGGAACATCCCTTGGCTGGTTGGCCTGAGACCACACAATTCCCGCAACCTAACTTATAGTTTATTGAACTCAATGATTGGTTTAAACTCAATATCCCTTATTGTGACTGCTCATACATGGTTTGACAGAAGTCTCTGGGTCTGGTTAATTTGAAAGTTCATTGTGCATACTCAGATACACACTTTCTTGGTTTTACTAGTGGTTAATCATCAGTCCAACCGTTATCCCCTATGGTCTATAATCCCAGTCAAATAATCATCTGAATGAAAAATCATAAAACTACCATTCCCATGGTTTAGCTAGAGTCTGGTCATGACTCCTACGGTTCATATATAAGGTGTGCAACACTCTACGGTTATAAACAATGGAAGTATATAAACCGTAGTTCTGATTCTTAAACTTTTCTGGGTGGAAGGACTAAGCCACTACTACCCATAGTCATAACATACCCAACCAGACGAATTAAATAAACAAGAGAAATGTTCAAGATCCATACCTCAAACTTCGCAGTTGGTTCCCTCCTAGACCCTCCCTCGTTGGTTAGCAAGAGTTTCTCCTTGTAAGCTTCTACACCTCTTAGACTTACAATAACTCTCTCTCTATATCGGAAATGAACAGAGTAGCAAGCTCTGTAAGGTGACTAAGGGGTCGCTATTTATAGAGAGACTTTTACCCTGTCGCTAGTTATTGTCCAGTGCGTAGGACCGATGCCTAACGTTATTATCCGTTGGTTAAACATGATTAGGTGAAAAGCTCACCTACTCCCTTCCAGCCATGCCTGCCGTAATCAGCTGGTTAATCTTTTAAAACAAGCAAAGTGGGGAATAGGCCATTGGCCTAATGCAGCTACTTGTACTGTCGTGCTAAAAGTTTGGGATTACATTTTAAAATACTTATCCCTTCATACCAGTAACCAATTAGGATTAACCCTCTTGGCTTACCGACCCGGTTCGGTAGTTTAAGATTACCAGTATTTGTTCAAGGTTTGTTGGGATAGAACTAAAACATAACCAATATACTAGATTGGGCTGATATATACCCATTGGCCCACACAGTATCTTTTCATTATTTGGGCTCCTATCATGGCTGCCACAAAATTAAAGAAGTTACACTAAACAAATCAATTAATTATCTTTTAAACAAAACCCTTCCCATAACCTTCAATTGTTTCGTCGTGAAACATTATGTAGCTTCATCACCTAATATACATAATTAATCTAACACACTATATTCAGTCTTAACTGAACATTTAGGTGACTTACTTATCAACTTCTTGATAGTAAACACATTAGGCTAGCCCACTTAATTTAAATAAATCTATTAGTAGAACTCCCTTTGACTTAATCTAGCAATTAGTCACATAGACCATTCCTCACACAAAGGTTTAAATTTAAACTGCAAGAAATTGATTCATTAGAAATTAAATTCTTTATTTATTCCTAATGAAGCGTACAAAATCCTTGGTCGTTACACATAAGAAATCCTTTCAGCAGTGAGAACAATTCTCAAATTCCTTAACAAGTCCATGTAATTCGGTTCGGTCAGTTTGTTTGCATCAAGTATGCTTCGTAGTGATATTAGTGAGTTTGACATTTTTCAAATTCTGCAAGTGAAATAGACAACATTTTAGCATACATTCATTTTATTAATTACCAAAATAAATTAGGTCTTTATTTAAATTGGTATCTCTCACTATTTTCATCAAACTATATTACCCTCAATATATAGTTCGACAAATCTAATTAAAGATTTGCTAGTGAGAATAAGGATCTCATTTCAAATGTATATAGCCTTGTGGTGACACAACAAACTATATATAAATAAATAGGTAAACAACTATTGCCAATTACATCATCATATAACTCCTTTTTATTTTGCCTCTTATATTATTTTGATCAAGTGGTGACACATCCGAATCAAAATTATTCAAGTTAAGTCCAACCTAGCACTTTCATATAAGTAAAGAGAAAAAACATTGTCCTTGTGGTGACACAACAAAATAGTATCGTTCAATTTCTTTATAAGCATCAAATGTGATAAACATCTCAAAAAATTAAAACAAGCCTTGTGGTGATCCAACAAACTTATAATGATTAAATGATACTCTATCGTTTTATCATGCTAGAAGGCGATGTTCGATATTCCAAATATCTTTGAACGTTACAACTTAATATGATTTCTTTGAGGGTTTTGTTATTATTTGTCTCATCATGTTTAGCGCGCACACACATATATATATAAAATACGCGTCATATTATTTAACATGCGAAGCATGTTGTATATTATAATATATATATATATATATATATATACAGTAATCATGTACACATAGAATACTATATTCTACCCGGATTGATTATGGACTTTTATTCTAGTTTAGTTCACTAGACCCACCAAGTGAACCAAAAGGGTCAAACCTAAGATGCAAGAACTGAATTTAAATATAACTATTACATTTAAACCCGGGCTCCATTACAAATGGGTCTTCATGCGCTCCTTGATCCTTTGTCTCCAAAATAATTCTAACTAATCATATTACATAAATTATTTACAATAAATAGAAACCTTGATCAGCAGTCAAGGGGAAATATATAGGAGGAAGATATAATTTACATCAAGAAAAACTAGAGAAGACGAGGTACGCAGACCCCATTTTAAAACTCATTCATTCAAGCATCCTCATAAAATAAATCCAATCACACATTGGTCAATACTCCATAATTGTTGTCCGATTTGTATATGAACAATTAACGCGCAAGTATACGCGGTCAACAAGTAATAAAGAGTAAGTAAAGTATCGATCACACGAGGAATTATCTCTAATGTAGCCCAATAACAATTTTAAAGCATCCCGATCTTAATTAAACAAATTTATTAAAGCAAAAATAGATAGGTAAAGAGCTAAGAACAAAATATCCACACTCAAGCATTTTGTCAAACACTTGGTGTGCATCACTTTGTTCAAATCTCTTAACTCTCCTTTTGATCATGGTGGTCACAATGAATTGACAAAATACAAATTATGCATAACACAATCACATGTCATTATATTCATGGTATGAATCTATAATCTATTTTCCAATTTCATATAGATAACCAAGCTAATCACCAATTCCTTAGCAATTAAACATTAAGCACAAAATATAAAGAACCAATTCATATGGTATCAAAAGGAAAGCAAGATAAAAGTTTAATTCATAGCAAATAAATCAAACTATTTCAAATATTGGGTAATCATCCATGGATAATACAAGTATCAAATAAAAAACTAGAAGTTTAATTCAATTCCTTGTCTCCATTGGTGTTACAATTGGTAGCACTAGATCCCCAATAATGAGTTCTAGCCCTAGAGGAAAAAGAAAAGAAAGGATGACTTCCCTTAATTGTTTGTTGAAGCTCCCACCATTGTTGCTCCTTGAAGCTCTTGAAGAACCATGGCCAAGAGCCATGGCCTCCCTCTCTAAGCTGCCTCTCTCTTTCTTTCTCACTCTAGGTTGCAAGTAGAAATGAAGAATGAAGTGTTTTTGTTACCCCCTGGATGTTATAAGAGTTGGATGTCTCAAACCCTAGCATTTCCCGTGTTTTGGACCAAAAAATTCGCAAAGTCAGAAGCGTTTCTCGCCCCGGCGCCAATTTTGGCCTGCATTCCGTCGCCCCGGCGACGCTCTCGCCCCGGCGGTGTTCTGTACCGCGAGACAGTTTCGACGTCTGTTGGTAAAATGGTCATAACTTCTTCGTCCGAACTCGGATTAAGACGTTTAAGGAGGCTATGGAAGGATAAGAAGTAGCTCTACAACTTCCATAACTGGAGCTCGACGAGATAATGTTCAGAGCAAAGAGCAAATTGGCCCCGAAGCAGCTGCTATGTAAAATTCATGCAAAATCCGATGGTAAAAGGACCATAACTCTCTCATACGAACTTCAAATTGGATGATTTCAGATGTTCTGAAAAGCTAAGATCAAAATCTACAACTTTCCTTCTTTGAGTTTTGAGAGATTCGAATTGCATCAGGGGTAAAATTGAGAAACAAGCAGCGGAAATGCTAGATTCGAGCCAAAGACGTAACGGTCCAAGGGGCCTTTATTTCAATACCTACAAAACAACGTAAAAACACATAAAAGCACATAAATACATATAAAAGTACTACAAAAGTACATTACACAACAATAAGATAAAAACACATAAACCCAAACGAAATAGCTAAAGACTTACAAATTATTAAGGCTAAAAGTACCTAATTTGTGTATATAAAATACACTCATCAATAATCAATCCCATTTATTATCATACATATCGCCATATGCATCAATAAATAACATTCATCTCATGAATAATAAAATCATTCCATATATATTAATATCATTTAATGGGCAATATTAGTTAGTATAAAATCCAATACCAAATCAAATTAGTTTGCATTAAATCCAATTTCAACTCCAATTTGTTTAGTATAAAATCCAATTTCAACTCCAATTAGTTAGCATAAAATTCAATTTCATCTCTAATTAGTTAGCATGAAATCTAATTCCAATTAAAATAAATATCTTTATTCTAATCTTATTCTAAATCAAAACAAACTTTTTATCTTAATTTGAAAACAATTAAATAAAAATAAAATAATTTTTTTTATTTCCTGGTGACCAGTGTGGTGGCGCTGAGTTTGAACTGAAAACCAGTGCGGCGGCGTTGCTGGGCAGGTTCAATTTTCTAGATTCGCGAATTTTGTGTTTTTCTCTAAAATCAAGATTTTATACTAACAATTATACGCAATAAATTGTTCTAAACACATATCATACATATACATAATCAAAACAATTGATAATTCGCATAAAGTTTGGCTCTGATGTCACTGTTAGGTTTGTAATATCCATGAACATACAATCAGATTGCACATAAATAGCGGAAGCATGGCAAAATCAGAATTTAAAATTTTATAAACCATAACTAGGATCAATCTTTATGCGCAATTATCAATTATACGAAAGAGATAGAGAATAAAAATTATACCCTCGTAGAACCGTGCTTCCTCGGATACAAGTTCAACTCCAAATCCTTTCACGTTCTCCTTGAAATTCACCGATTAGATTCCTTTCTTTGATTAACGTTAACCACCCAAGTGTTTGGCCTCTAGAGGTAATCCACCAAGGAATAATATGTATTCAAGAAGATGGGTGTTGGCAAAACCCTAGTTTCTATTTCTATAGAAATTGTAAGTACTCTCCCAAATCTTAAGGAAGCGTATGTAACCCCAATCCATAATAAGACTCCTCTTATTTATAGATATGGGTAACTCTCCTAAACTATTTATGATTAGGTTTTTATTCTAATTAAACTCTTTTAATTAATTAAACTCCTAATCCAATTAGGAATTTATGAGAATACTTTTATTAATTAATTCTCAAACTCTTTTAAGAATTAAATAATAATAATAATAATAGTAATAATAATAAGACTCCTCTTATTAATTTATATTTAATATTTACAAAATATTAAATAAAAACTATTAAGCTATTTAATTTATTCTATCACCATAGATTAAATTAAATACACTTAACTTATTATTACAATTATGCCATTTACTTCTTAAATAAATATTTTTCTTTTGCGATGTGACCATTTAGGTTCTCTATATTAAACCGGCTGTGAATAAATCAATTAGAACAATTCTAATCTTATTTAAATAAATAATATTTATTCTACAATAAGGGTAAGCCCTCTTAGCGACTGATGAATGTGTTTTATACACACAATTTGGGTACTTTTGGCCTTGATAATTTGCAAGTCTTTAGGTATTTTATGTGGTTTTTATGTATTTTTATCTTATTTCTACATAAATTAGTTTTTAGTTATTTTTACATGTTTTATGTTGCTTTGATGCATTTTCATTATGTTTGTAGGAATTGAAATAAAGACCGCTCGGATCGTTGTTTGTATTGACTCAATGTCCGTGCCTGGACGTCTGTGCCCGAATGGTAGTATGATGGAAATTTGTGCTTGGCGACGCTCGGTGCTTAATTTGATAACAATTGGTAGTTGGGCGTGCACGGCGTCGGAAAGCGTGCACGGCGTCGGGAATCGTGCACGGCGTGCGGCGTCGGCCAAGCCACGAGGGCAAGCCCGTGCTTAGATATCCGTGCCCGAATGATAACACGGTGAAAATTTATGTTTGGCGATGCTCGGGGCTTAATTTGATGACATTTGGAAGTTGGGCGTGCACGGCGTTGGAATGCGTGCACGGCGTGCGGCGTCGACCAAGCCGCGGGCACGGCGTTTGGCAGACGGGGTGCCAGCGTGCGGCCCAGGCGCTGGGCGCATGGGCGCGGCGTGCGGGTGCGCGCTGGGCGTGTTGGCGCGCTGGGCGTGCTGGCGTGTGCGGCGGGCGCGGGCGTGTGCGGCGGGCGCGGGCGCTGGGCGCTGGGCAGCCTCGGCGTTGGGCACGTGCGCGCGCGGGGCTCGGCGGGCTCGGCAGTTGGGCGTGTGGCCAGCATGCGGGCGCTGGCGTGCAGGGCAGCAGGCTTGGGCGTGCGGCCAGCGTGCGGCCCAGTCGCGGGCGCGGGCGCGCGACGCCGTGCTGAGTGCGATCTGACACAGCTATAGTGCGATCTGAGCTCCATTTTCTCCGATTTTGGCTATGGTTTCTTGATGGAGGCTATATATAATCTCTTTTAAGCTACATATCAGATCTATAGAGGGATTGGGAGGCTACACTAAGACACCAATTTAAGAGCAAAAGTACTGCAATACAAAGAAAAACTCAGCACAAGCCAAAGAACCAAGAAGGAAGGGATTGTCAAGGGATATCTAGGGAGAGGGAGGCTACAAAATACATCAACCAACAGGGTTCAAGGTTGGAAATCAAGCTGAATCAAGCCAAAAGCGAAGGAACTTAGTCAAGAAGAATTGCAAGAACAAAAGACCGCTCGGATCGTTGTTTGTATTGACTCAATGTCCGTGCCTGGACGTCTGTGCCCGAATGGTAGTGTCACAAGGCCCTCGGTTTACCCCGAATTTTTCGCCTTATGATGGCCTGGCCTGCCTCCTCGCAACCCAGTTAGCCACTCCGCACAGCACTCCAAGCACTGTCAACCAAATCAGCACGCCTGCGCCCAGCTACAAGTACACTGATTTGCCACACAAGTTGTAAGTAAGCAAGCAACGGACAACACACAAATTTACAGGCCAACGCCCAACCTTTTATTGTTTTCTCAATAAACTAGGAATTTGCACGAAGGCTTACAATACACTAGACCCTGTCTAACCTGTGTATGTACATGCAAAGTCCGTATCAAGCATCTATTCTATGCCCTACTTCCCTTTGCCCAGATTCGTGCCCCAGGCACAAGCTACTCTTAGCTTTCTTGGTCAGTTGACACCCCCAACTGCCAAAGGGTTTAAGACGCAGAGCATGTCCCAGACATTCCCAAGAGTTGCTCCAAGCATTCACTCACTCTGCTCTCCTTCTCAATTTCGTGCCCCAGGCACTGCCTATTTATAGCCTAATGGTCAGTTGACACCCCCAACTGCCAAAGGGCTCCAGCCAATAGGAATCCAGCATTCAAATGTGTAGCAGGCTAGTGGAACCATGACAAACACATGTTGCAGTGCACATCCATGTTCTGCACATCAAACCTGAAACATGCCATACATGCAGCAGCCATGCACTCCCTGAGTGCCCACACATGTTCTGCATTTCCAGCCTTCAATCATGCCAATCACATGCGCCTATGCACACCTATGTCCAGCTTGTCAGCTCCCAACTATCTGACCCGCAGCCCTATTGCCATGTGCAACCTGCTGATTCAAATTGCACCTCAATTGCTCTTTGACCCAGTCAAATTCGCAATCCCGCCAACTGTGCACGCCAGCCCACTAATTGCCTCCACATGCATCAGTCCTTGCACGCTGTTCAGCCCATCAAGTAAAATCATGCCTTTGCACAGCCATGCACCAATATTGCCTGACAACCTATGCAGCCCACCGCCCAGCGTTGGCTGGCACCTCATGCAGCCCAACATCTAGTGCTCATCTGTCATCCAACATATCCCACATTGCTTAGCACTGAACCCATGCAACTCGTTATCACTCTAGGCCCAGCCTATATATCAAGCGCCCCTCTTTGCCTTGCCAAGCCTTTTCCCCACAAATCTTGGTCTTCATCATCGAATGTTGCAGCATCCCGGTGCACCATGACCCAGCATTGCCAATGGTGTCAAGCCTACTCGCTATTGTGCCCCGACAATTCGTATGTTGCCCACGTTTCAATGAACCTTTGCCCAACCATGCCTTGCTCATGAATGGGTCTTCAATCCGATCCAAGCCACCAATCCGTGTCTAGCATTGTTGTTAGGGGAGCCCAACAATGCCCCAACATGCCCCAGGCATCGGCCATGGCACCCTGCCCATGACCCGGGTAGACTTCACGGACCACCCCTCCCCTATAGTAGCACTTATGAAAATTTCCAAAGTACCACGAACAGACATCATGCGTGCTCGAACAGTCATCATGTAGATCCCCGGGATCCACCCATTTTTGACATATGTCTCAAGTTTGCTGCCTCCGCCGAACTTAGTTGCCACATGCCGCGCCCATTTGCCGAACGTTGTGCCCATCTACGCCCGTTACGCCCATCTGCCGCTCACTGTGCCCAATCTATGTCAAGCTGCCGCACAATTTGAGTGTCAAGCCAACAAGGGTCTAACAAACCACCCCCACTATAAGAGTTCGACGCCCTCGTCGAATAGTCTCTGAGCAGCCCTCGATTTGTCAAACTAAGGAGATTTCCAAAAGCCATCAAGTCCGTCTGATGCTTCCTTTTAACGTGCTGAGCTTGGTATCTCCACCTCGACCAAGAACAACACCACCACCAGAAAATCATTTTCTGTCACATGCAGCGCCCAGCACCTGCATGCTTCCAACTCTCATAACATTGAGCCGTGCCTCTACATCCGAATCAGATCCCCGATCTTCTTCCGCCCTCAATGCGTTCAAGTTCACTTTGTTTGGGCAATTTCGTGCGAAATGTGGTCCGCTACAGATAAAACAACCTCCCGGCTTGGACTGCACCTTGTTTTTCTGTCCACCACCCGCAAATGGCTTACCCTTGTCCTTTCCATCGCCAAGATTTCCGTTGGCAGGACCCTTGTCTGCCCTCTTGGTTTTGGACCCCATCTGATCAGCCTTGTCCAGCCGCATATCTACAAGACTGTCAGCCGTAGTCACCGCTGCCTGATAATCCTTTACCCCTTGGCGTCGCAATTCCGTCTGCGCCCAAGGCTGTAAACCTGCCACAAAATTGAATACCTTATCCTCCTCGGACATACCTGTGATATCCAACAGCAGTGATGTGAACTTCTTCACATACTCTCGCACAGTACCATCGTGCCTTAGAAGTCTCAGCGCTTCTCTCGCTTGCCAACTAGAATTTGCTGGAAGGAAGTGCCCCTTTAACTCCTTCTTCAAGTCAGCCCAAGTCGCTACAGTCGCACGGGTGCTATCCCCAACCCTTGTGCGCCACCATAACTTGGCATCACTAGTCAAATACATACTAGCAATGTCCACCATTTCGCCCTCGCGAATATGGGCAGCCTTAAAATACTGCTCCATGTCCCACAGAAAATTCTCCAGCTCCTTGGCGCTACGGTCCCCGTCGTATCCCTTAGGCTCAGGAATTCTCGTCTTTTGCTGCACCACTGCAGAGTCCGTCCCGCTAGTCTGCAACAAAGCCCTCTTGATGAGTGCAATCTCCCCATCAAGTCGGTTGAAAGCCGCTTCCAACCCTTCACCAATGGTCGTCAGCTGCTCAATCTTCGCTGTCAACACATTGATTTTCTCTCGGTTGCACGATCACTGCCCTGCATATGATCCTGCGCACTAAGCAGATCAGCACCCAGTGCCTTGACCTGGTCAGTCAACGAACCACTTTCCCCTAAAAGTGTCTCGCCCATAAATCCTTCGAGTCGCTGAACACGCTCCTGCAGTTCATTGATCCGAAACGTGTTGTTTGCCATTTCCCGGAAATGTTCTGCAGCAACACCCAACGAAATTTTGCCCCAACAAAATTTCCAGTGATTCCAATGATTAAAACCACGCTCTGATACCAACTGTCACAAGGCCCTCGGTTTACCCCGAATTTTTCGCCTTATGATGGCCTGGCCTGCCTCCTCGCAACCCAGTCAGCCACTCCGCACAGCACTCCAAGCACTGTCAACCAAATCAGCACGCCTGCGCCCAGCTACAAGTACACTGATTTTCCACACAAGTTATAAGTAAGCAAGCAACGGACAACACACAAATTTACAGGCCAACGCCCAACCTTTTATTGCTTTCTCAATAAACTAGGAATTTGCACGAAGGCTTACAATACACTAGACCCTGTCTAACCTGTGTATGTACATGCAAAGTCCGTATCAAGCATCTATTCTATGCCCTACTTCCCTTTGCCCAGATTCGTGCCCCAGGCACAAGCTACTCTTAGCTTTCTTGGTCAGTTGACACCCCCAACTGCCAAAGGGTTTAAGACGCAGAGCATGTCCCAGACATTCCCAAGAGTTGCTCCAAGCATTCACTCACTCTGCTCTCCTTCTCAATTTCGTGCCCCAGGCACTGCCTATTTATAGCCTAATGGTCAGTTGACACCCCCAACTGCCAAAGGGCTCCAGCCAATAGGAATCCAGCATTCAAATGTGTAGCAGGCTAGTGGAACCATGACAAACACATGTTGCAGTGCACATCCATGTTCTGCACATCAAACCTGAAACATGCCATACATGCAGCAGCCATGCACTCCCTGAGTGCCCACACATGTTTTGCATTTCCAGCCTTCAATCATGCCAATCACATGCGCCTATGCACACCTATGTCCAGCTTGTCAACTCCCAACTGCTCCCACTATCTGACCCGCAGCCCTATTGCCATGTGCAACCTGCTGATTCAAATTGCACCTCAATTGCTCTTTGACCCAGTCAAATTCGCAATCCCGCCAACTGTGCACGCCAGCCCACTAATTGCCTCCACATGCATCAGTCCTTGCACGCTGTTCAGCCCATCAAGTAAAATCATGCCTTTGCACAGCCATGCACCAATATTGCCTGACAACCTATGTAGCCCAACGCCCAGCGTTGGCTGGCACCTCATGCAGCCCAACATCTAGTGCTCATCTGTCATCCAACATATCCCACATTGCCTAGCACTGAACCCATGCAACTCGTTAGCACTCTAGGCCCAGCCTATATATCAAGCGCCCCTCTTTGCCTTGCCAAGCCTTTATCCCACAAACCTTGGTCTTCATCATCGAATGTTGCAGCATCCCGGTGCACCATGACCCAGCATTGCCAATGGTGTCAAGCCTACTCGCTATTGTGCCCCGACAATCCGTATGTTGCCCACGTTTCAATGAACCTTTGCCCAACCATGCCTTGCTCATGAATGGGTCTTCAATCCGATCCAAGCCACCAATCCGTGTCTAGCATTGTTGTTAGGGGAGCCCAACAATGCCCCAACATGCCCCAGGCATCGGCCATGGCACCCTGCCCATGACCCGGGTAGACTTCACAGACCACCCCTCCCCTATAGTAGCACTTATGAAAATTTCCAAAGTACCACGAACAGACATCATGCGTGCTCGAACAGTCATCATGTAGATCCCCGGGATCCACCCATTTTTGACATATGTCTCAAGTTTGCTGCCTCCATCGAACTTAGTTGCCACATGCCGCGCCCATTTGCCGAACGCTGCGCCTATCTACGCCCGTTACGCCCATCTGCCGCTCACTGTGCCCAATCTATGTCAAGCTACCGCACAATTTGAGTGTCAAGCCAACAAGGGTCTAACAGGTAGTATGATGGAAATTTGTGCTTGGCGACGCTCGGTGCTTAATTTGATAACAATTGGTAGTTGGGCGTGCACGGCGTCGGAAAGCGTGCACGGCGTCGGGAATCGTGCACGGCGTGCGGCGTCGGCCAAGCCACGATGGCAAGCCCGTACTTAGATATCCGTGCCCGAATGATAACACGGTGAAAATTTATGTTTGGCGATGGTCGGGGCTTAATTTGATGACATTTGGAAGTTGGGCGTGCACGGCGTTGGAATGCGTGCACGGCGTGCGGCGTCGACCAAGCCGCGGGCACGGCGTTCGGCAGACGGGGTGCCAGCGTGCGGCCCAGGCGCTGGGCGCGGGCGCATGGGCGCGGCGGGCGGGCGCGCGCTGGGCGTGCGGGCGTGTGCGGCGGGCGCCGGCGCTGGGCGCTCGGCAGCCTCGGCGTTGGGCACGCGCTCGCGTGGGGCTCGGCGGGCTCGGTAGCACTCGGCAGTTGGGCGTGTGGCCAGCATGCGGGCGCTGGCGTGCGTGGCAGCAGGCGTGGGCGTGCGGCCAGCGTGCGGCCCAGGCGCGGGCGTGCGGCGCCGTGCTGAGTGCGATCTGACACAGCTATAGTGCGATCTGAGCTCCATTTTCTCCGATTTTGGCTAGGGTTTCTTGATGGAGGCTATATATAATCTCTTTTAAGCTACATATCAGATATCTAGAGGGATTGGGAGGCTACACTAAGACACCAATTTGAGAGCAAAAGTACTGCAATATAAGGAAAAACTCAGCACAAGCCAAAGAACCAAGAAGGAAGGGATTGTCAAGGGATATCTAGAGAGAGGGAGGCTACAAAATACATCAACCAACCGGGTTCAAGGCTGGAAATCAAGCTGAATCAAGCCAAAAGCGAAGGAACTCAGTCAAGAATATTGCAAGGCCAAGGTGGAGAGCTAGAAACCAATAGCAACCAAAGGAACACCAGCTGAATAGCTTCAAAAGTGGTTTTATTTCTAAATTTCCATCTCCTTTGTAATTCGAATTTGACAATGTATCAATTGAAAATGATGTTTATTGTAGCTATCATGAACTAACCTTCTATTCTAAGATTGCAATGGAACCCAACACTTAATGTGAATCGAATTCTCTCTCTATTGATTTTAGTTATTCATTTGTGAATTGATTGTCATAACCTTTGCTTTCTAGATTAATTGTTTGGCCCGTAATTATCTTGGGAACCTATATGAACTTGACGAACGGATTATAGGTTAAGACCTAGTTATGATAACATGCGAGAGTATAGATTTTTGTGGGTTATTAATCGGATTAAGTGACTCGTGTCTTATTAATTATCTGCAATAATAGATATCTTGATAGTAGTTGGGATAGATATATACCTAATTACCGCATGCAACCAATTGAGAATCTAGTCTTAATGACTTCCGATGTGAAAGTTGGTAATTGAGGGGAGGATTAATTAGATTTGGTGACACGTGTCTACTAATCATTCCTGAAATTAGTCTCTTGATAGTGCATAGGATAGACATATACCTATGCACCGCTTAGGAAGATTCGTGATTGACCATCGACAGAGGCTCTTATGTAGTTTTGATTTTTCGGTTGTCAATTCGTATGTTATAACTGATTGAAAAGAGAGAGTTAGGAGATTCAAACGAAGTGTTGGGGAAAATTGCAATCTTAGACTTGTTAATATTAGATTTAATTATCTTTTACTTGATTATTATTATCTTATTCACTACCAACAACAAAAATATCAAATCATCATTTGTCTAATTAAAATCAAGACGATATATAGTTGGTACTTGGGATACACTAGAACAATTCTCTGTGGGTTCGACAACTCTCTTATCATTATATTACTTGTTGGCCGCGTATACTTGCGCGTATTTATCGGTTGCGAAATCGACCAACAAGTTTTTGGCGCCGTTGCCGGGGAATTGTTCTTCTAGTGTTTTTCCAATATTAATGACAATCGATTTGGTCTTAATTTAGACTTGTAAATAATTTTCTTATTATTTATTTTGTTTTGTTTTGATTTTGTTTTCAGTTAATGGATGAGCATAATTATCAATGGGATTATGAAGGGACGATGCAACCAAGTTCGTCAAAACTTCTTGAGCAATTGCAAGAACAAGTTGGAATGCTTTCAAGGGCTGTTGACACTCTTAAAGGCCAGTCCACTCAAAATGCCTACAGTCAGAATCAAGCTGACTACTACCCAAACTACTATCAACCGAGTTGGCAAGATCATCCAAGCTTTTCTTGGGACAACAGTCAAGATCAATGCTTTGATCCAAGTCTCTCATACCATTTAGAATTTTCATTCCAACCTCCACCACACCATGAGGATACATCTAATGTGGAGGAGATTCTTCCCTTGTTCATTGAGAAACAAGAATTGTTACGAAACCTCGAGAACCAAATGGCACAACTTGTCGAGGCAGTGCTTATTCACCCGCAAAGCACCTTACCTTGTATTACATAGATTAACCCTATAAAGGAAGGTGAAGAGAAATGCATGGTGAATTCGCATAGTTGTGACAAAGCGGAAAGAAGGAGGGAGGAGCTCATGGCTCATATCTCTCAAAATGAGGTTAGGATGGCAAATATACAAGCTTCAGTGCAGAGCATCATGAACTATGTTGCCAATTCTTACATTATTCACCCGCAAAGCACCTTACCTAGCGATACAGAGATCAACCCTATAGAGAAAGGTGAAGAGGAGTGCTTGGTGGATGATCAAGGAAATGGCGCAGAGTCACACGAAGCTATTAGTGAAAATTTTGAGAGTGAACATCCTATTGTGGATGATGATTCTGAGGTTGATGAGACGAGGAGCATGAATGGGGATCATGAAAAGGAAATTGAAGACCAAAATGTCACATTCGAGGTTTTCAAACCCATCGAACACCCATTGGTTCATGAAGAAGATCTTCATGCCGATCTTGACACAAGTGCAATAATTGATGATGCGGATGAGGAAAGCTTCTTCTTGCCATCGGTTGAAACGAAGTTTGAAGGTCACCAACCAGGCATGCATGCCATGCAAATCAAAGAAAGAACAACGAGGCGGCATGCAATGGTCAATTTTACGATTGAGCCGAATTGATGGGAAATAAAGGAGTCGGGCTAACGACTTTAAACGAAGCGCTTCTTGGGAGGCAACCCAAGTTTACTGTTTTGCTTTTATTTTTGTTTGATTGCATTTTAGTGGTTTAATTGCATTTTAATTTCTTTAGTCATTTGCTTTCAGGTACGCTCCCAACTTAGAGGTATTGAAAGATGATATCAATGGCGCTTGACACGGTTTCAGGAAAGTCTTCTATTTTAATTTTTCCTATATTAGACATTGAGGACAATGTCAAGTTTAAGTTTGGGGGTAGTACTTCGTATTTGTGTGTTTTTAATTTAGTTTTGTGTGATTTAAGTATGTTTTTCTTTTTATTCAAAAAAAAAATTCATTTATTTTTAGGATGTGTCCCTTGAGCATTGTTTTAATTTGATTTGAACCATAATCCATGGTCAATGATAATAGCTTGTTTGAAGAGAGCCTAACTCATAAGATATTGACAATTGTTGCTTAGTCTTTGTGCTTATCGTTTAGTGGTTATTATTTTGCTTTTGCGTCCTTTCACTTTTATGCACTTACCCATGAGTATTAAGCTAGTTGTATGCTTACTGAAGGCTTTTATAACCGAATGCTTGTGAAAAATATCTATAAACTCTAGAACTCGTTTAAACATCACTCGAACTAAGGTGTCCAAATTTGTTATGTTTGAATTGATGGTCATGTGGTGAGTTGAGATGGAGCGTAAAACGCACTCACTCATGGACACATGCGTAGGAGAGATAGAGCGTAAAACGCACTCTCTTATAATTGTGATTAAAGAAAAAAAATTATTTATTACAAATTTTGCATGGGGTTGAGGTTGAGCGTAAAACGCACTCGCCCATATGAGCGTGCTTAAGGATTGAGATGGAGCATAAAATGCACTCACCTAGAGCCCTTGGTTCTCAAAATTTTTGGAATTGTGATTTGTACACCTTTGTATTGAGTGATGTGTTAAGCATGTTGTTTTGGGGTTTATTTTGATTATTTCATAAGGTAATGTGGTTGCATAGTTTCATTCGAGCTTGATTGGTTTAGTGCTATTGGGTACTCACACACACACATACGGAAGAGGCCTTAAGCAAAGTATGACTAGCTAACTGAAATTTTAAACTTGCAACGCTTTGTTTGTTCTTTTGAGTTCTATGTGTTGATGCCTTTGAGACCATTGTCGGCTTATTAATTCATTGCTCAAGTTAGGTTATATTAGAAGTTTTTGAATTGTTTAGTTTAGGTTTGTTTTGCTTGAGGACAAGCAAAGATTTAAGTTTGGGGGTATTTGATGAGTGTGTATTATACACACAATTTGGGTACTTTTGGCCTTGATAATTTGCAAGTCTTTAGGTATTTTAGGTGGGTTTTATGTATTTTTATCTTATTTCTACATAAATTAGTTTTTAGTTATTTTTATATGTTTTATGTTGCTTTGATGCATTTTCATTATGTTTGTAGGAATTGAAATAAAGACCGCTCGGATCGTTATTTGTATTGACTCAATGTCCGTGCCTGGACGTCTGTGCCCGAATGGTAGTATGATGAAAATTTGTGCTTGGTGACGCTCGGTGCTTAATTTGATAACAATTGGTAGTTGGGCGTGCACGGCGTCGAAAAGCGTGCACGGCGTCGGGAAGCGTGCACGGCGTGCGGCGTCGGCCAAGCCATGAGGGCAAGCCCGTGCTTAGATATCCGTGCCCGAATGATAACACGGTGAAAATTTATGTTTGGCGATGCTCGGAGCTTAATTTGATGACATTTAGAAGTTGGGCGTGCACGGCGTTGGAATGCGTGCACGGCGTGCGGCGTCGACCAAGCCGCGGGCACGGCGTGCGGCAGACGGGGCGCCAGCGTGAGGCCCAGGCGCTGGGCGCGGGCGCATGGGCACGGCGTGCGGGCGCGCTCTGGGCGTGCGGGCGTGTTGGCGCGCTGGGCGTGCGGGCATGTGCAGGTGTGTGCGGCGGGCGCGGGCGCTGGGCGCTGGGCGCTCGGCAGCCTCGGCGTTGGGCGCGCGCGCGCGCAGGGCTCGGCGGGCTCGGCAGCACTCGGCAGTTAGGCGTGTGGCCAGCGTGTGGCCCAGGCGCTGGGCGCGGGCGCGCGCTGGCGTGCGGGCGCGGGCGTGAGGGGCAGCAGGCGTGGGCGTGCGGCCCAGGCGCTGGGCGCGGGCGCGCGGCGCCGTGCTGAGTGCGATCTGACACAGCTATAGTGCGATCTGAGCTCCATTTTCTCCGATTTTGGCTAGGGTTTCTTGATGGAGGCTATATATAATCTCTTTTAAGCTACATATCAGATATCTAGAGGGATTGGGAGGCTACACTAAGACACCAATTTGAGAGCAAAAGTACTGCAATACAAGGAAAAACTCAGCATAAGCCAAAGAACCAAGAAGGAAGGGATTGTCAAGGGATATCTAGAGAGAGGGAGGCTACAAAATACATCAACCTACAAGGTTCAAGGCTGGAAATCAAGCTGAATTAAGCCAAAAGCCAAGGAACTCAGTCAAGAAGAATTGCAAGGCTAAGGTGGAGAGCTAGAAACCAATAGCAACCAAAGGAACACCAGCTAAATAGCTTCAAAAGTGGTTTTATTTCTAGATTTCCATCTCCTTTGTAATTCGAATTTGACAATGTATCAATTGAAAATGATGTTTATTATAGCTATCATGAACTAACCTTCTATTCTAAGATTGCAATGGAACCCAACACTTAATGTGAATCGAATTCTCTCTCTATTGATTTTAGTTATTCATTTGTGAATTGATTATCATAACCTTTGCTTTCTAGATTAATTGCTTGGCCCGTAATTATCTTGGGAACCTATATGAACTTGACGAACGGATTATAGGTTAAGACCTAGTTATGATAACATGCGAGAGTATAGATTTTTGTGGGTTATTAATCGGATTAAGTGACTCGTGTCTTATTAATTATCTGCAATAATAGATATCTTGATAGTAGTTGGGATAGATATATACCTAATTACCGCATACAACCAATTGAGAATCTAGTCTTAATGACTTCCGATGTGAAAGTTGGTAATTGAGGGGAGGATTAATTAGATTTGGTGACACGTGTCTACTAATCATTCCTGAAATTAGTCTCTTGATAGTGCATAGGATAAACATATACCTATGCACCGCTTAGGAAGATTCGTGATTGACCATCGACAGAGGCTCTTATGTAGTTTTGATTTCTTGGTTGTCAACTCGTATGTTATAACTGATTGAAAAGAGAGAGTTAGGAGATTCAAACGAAGTGTTGGGGGAAATTGCAATCTTAGACTTGTTAATATTAGATTTAATTATCTTTTACTTGATTATTATTATCTTATTCACTACCAACAACAAAAATATCAAATCATCATTTGTCTAATTAAAATCAAGACGATATATAGTTGGTACTTGGGATACACTAGAACAATTCTCTGTGGGTTCGACAACTCTCTTATCATTATATTACTTGTTGACCGCGTATACTTGCGCATATTTATCAGTTGCGAAATCGACCAACAGCGACCAATGACTTTCCAGATAATATAGATTTCAACATTAATCACAAAAGAACCTTTCAGTGAATAATTACCGCACAATTCAATCCTTCTACCATACAATATCCCAATTAAATATAGGACATGGAATTATTGTCAAGTCTTATTTTATTTAATTATATGCATTTCGATTCTCAAATGCACAACTCTAAATAATGCAAATTAGAAACTCTTTTCTAATTTTATTCTGCCTTGGCCAAGAACTACTGAGTTGTCATTTATCGAATCACATAGGACATTCTCAACTTTTACTAGATGTGATAGATTCTTTGTTGACCATTCACCTGTCTTCATGTACAACTTATTATACCCAAGCATACCCTTTGATATACCCTAAAGGTCTTCAGTGACATGTCAAAGCATAACTCATCATACACAAGATACTATGATGATCTCAAGTCCAAGCATCATTTGTACTACTATCACTAGAGGAATTCCTATTGACAGGCAAGTAAAACTCCATTAGGTATTCCTTCAGCGGGTCACATTCAGTGAACTTATTCTCCAATAAGCACCTACATACTTGCTTTAGTGTCTCCACACAAATGATTATAAGATCAATCATCCTCTTCCGAAGAGCAAGCAAAATATGTACTAATCTATTCGGATTCACTAATCCCCTTTTTAGTAATCCAACGATTAGGAACGATTTTACTTTTAAGCTTTCTAAGAATTTAGATCTCATTAGCATGATCATCATCATGATTCTAAAAGCATTGCTCAAAACTATGGGTTTATCACATATAAAATAATAGCACTATGTAGATAAAGTAAAATGTCTTTAATAAATTAATTCTTTTATTAATAAATAAATAAGATTACAAAGTATATCCTACATCATATCAAATATGATTGGCTTGTGTGCATACTACTTTCATTAATATATTGTTTGTCACGATGTGAGCCTAGGAATCTTGGAGTCAGGATCCTTGAAATGGATCTTGGCATGATTCCCACGATAGACGTTATTTCGATTGTAAAGTTATTATCTGAATCATTGTAAATGTAAATTTGGGCCTTAAAACGGTATCTAGGGTTCCATTCCATGAAAACCGGATTTAAGGCCTCGTGCTAGTGAAAATTACGATTGTAGGTGTTCGGAGCTATTGAGATGGCTTTCATGCCCACGGATCATCCCGACCCTATTTTGATGCTTAATTTCCCATTTATCACCAAAAAATAATTTTTAAACAAAACGACAAAGATCTTTCAAAATCAAATCGCTCGGGTTAGTAAGACGAGCTTAAGTTAAAATTGAAAGTAACAAAGAGTTTCGATTCCTATTTGGCGAAAGGTTTGAAAACCAAGTTCTCCAAAACGCCACTCAAAAAATGGTTTCTATCAAAAAATCATAATCTAAAACGAACCTTTTTCTTTAAATCAAATCCCTCGTGTATAGGTTCAAAGAGGCTTTAAGTTGCTTTCAAAATAACACACTTCTCAAGACTTTGATCCAAAATTAGGTAGCGATTTCCTTCAAAATCACACGCACACTTCACAATTCACACTTACGAAAACATCAAGATGTGGCAACCGTGTTTTCACGGAAGTCGGAGGGTGCCTAACACCTTACCCTCGCTTAAGCAAGCCTCCAAACTCTATGAATCTCGGTTCCAAGACCAATTTTACGGAGTACATATTGGGTCATATTGCAAAAATCTAAAAATCCGGATGAGTTGATACATCCATTTAAATTTTTACCAATTGGCGGCTCTGTCTAATTGGTCCATCCTTAAAATTAATCTTTCAAAACCCTGTCGACATTTATGTCGGATTTTTTCTAAAACTCACCCTTTAAGCGAAATCAATAAATAGAAATCTTAAAAAGGGTAGAACGCGAAAATTAGGAAAAAATAATTTTCCCGGCGTTGACAATATGGGCACAGAACATAAAACAACATAGGAGACGATACCTTATGCTTCACGATTCGATTTAAATTAACTCTAGGAGTCAATACCCTAGTTTTTCCCTAAATAACACAAATCATATGGGCACATAACACAAACACACACACTTCACATTTCAAGGCAATCCATTTAATCTTTTAAGAAAAACATTAAGAAAGCGGTAACTATGTTTTACGGAAGTCAGGGGGTGTCTAACACCTTCCTCTCGCTTAAGCAAGCCCCCGAACTCTATGAATCTCGGTTACGGACCAATTTTACGAAGTCACATGATAGGCTATCTCGATTATTAAAACCTAAAAATCTGGATTAGTTGGTACATCTATTTAAATCTTTACCAACTAGCAACATTATCTAATTGGCCCCATTAAAATCAAACTTTTGAACCCCGTCGACATTTATGTCAGTTTTTCCCAAAATCACCCTTAAAATTTGTGTTCTATAAATAAATAAAATAAAATAAAATAAAAAGAAGAAAAAATCCTGGCATCGACATCGTCTCTTTCGATAGTACTATATTTGGTGCAACAGCAGACACGTGTCATTATCCTTTACTCGTATAGTTGTTGCAAAAGGTTGTGTTATCTTCTTTATCCTTATCGCCAACACACGTGTAGATCATCATGGAGGAATGTGTGTTAAGGTTTATCAACTTTGTCATAAACCTGCCATTGTCATGTCATAAACCTGCACTATATTTTTGGTCGAACAGGGTTTCAGTGAGGAAATGTAGTGTTAGTCCTGTAATCGTTGAGTAGCTTTACTAAATGATTTATGCCTTACGAATTGTAGTGGCTCAACGATATGGCTTTACGATCAGGGCCGGCCCTGAGTTTTTAAGGGCTTAAAGCGACAACGAAAAAATGGGCCCTTTTCGAGTCAGTGGCGGAACCAGGACAAAATTTGAGGGCGGTTAAACTCACTTTGATTCACCCAATCCACTTGGGTCATATCCTAATACATGTATAAATGTTTCTTAGCCCACCACATTAGCTATTTATGAGTTTTTAACAAAATCTTCCCATTCAAGCATTTTATCAAACAACTTGTCTACAATGTGAAAATTTCCAGATTTTACAAAAGTTTAGGCATGGTTTAGCCCAGATTTCCTCATAGAAATCATTCCTTATACTTTCGTATAGTACATATTCTCATTACCCAACCAATTCCACAACTAATTCACATAAATATATACCAATTTTACATATGGATTTACCCAATTTATAAAAATATAGCAAAAGTAGATGGATTACCTCTTGATTATCTTCAACTTCAGTTTGCTTGGCGAATTCCAGCAGCTTCGCAGAACTGGGGGCCCTAAAAATAACATTTTTTTGGTGGGCCTAAAGCTCCCGCACCTCTGGCTTTAGGCCAGGGCCGGTGCTGTTTACGATTTGGCTCTTCACTCAACGATCTCTTGAATACTTCACTTCTTTGCTCTAGGATCTTAGAGTGAGTCCAGTCCTAATATCAACATCAGCTATTACAAGGATTTACAAGGTTATACTTTATGATTTAAGATTAACATAACAAATTTGATCCCTAACTAAGTCTTTTTACATAGAATTCTCTTAAGAACTGTACAAAATATACTTTGTTTATACAAATATACTTTAATAACATTGTCATCCTCATATCAAATAGATGAACACATAAATGCAGGTACTAACACCAACCACACTAGCCTATAACATGCTCGGCCCAATATTATTGTGGTGCCCGAACAACACTAGTCTATGACATGCCTAAGGCCACTATGAACGTGGTGCCTGAACCCACTATGAACGTGGTGCTCGAACCTATTATGAATGCTATGCATGTTTCACTCGTTTCGCTATCGCTTCGCTCGTTCCCACCGCCCTTGGTTAGGCATATAGCTAGCAGACCATGGACAAGTTGCTGATATTCGCCTATATCACCCTAAAATATATACACCGATCAGCCTGCACTCTACTACTATGGGTTCAAGATGTTATTCTAACTCAGACGTTAGAGAGATAAAAACGGTAGGTGGTGCCCAGATCCAATGGTGATGTGGCGCTCGAATTAAAGATACTGGAGTCTGGCCCATTAGACAATGTCCACAACTCAGCAAACAATAGGAGATTAGTTTTGATATGCTTGGACTCTTATCTAAATCCATTCAGTTATATTTAGACTTATCTTCAACAAATCATACCAAAAAATGACGAAAAGATGTGACCTAAAATATCAAATATAAATACTTGGGGACCTCTGGTATGTAATTTTTTTGCACACACTCTCAGATTCTCATAACCTCCTATTTGCTATCGCTGGCATTAACTTTGGAGGCATATCCAGAGGATATATTTCGATGCATTCATTCGTTTAAGGTCATTCGAAACACTCAGACCCGATGGTGAAGCCAGCCAAAATATAACATCATCATAGAGGTTGTGTGTGGGTGATTGTGTAGAAGTCTAGGTAGTCATGATAGTGGTTATGACTGATGGTGTTGGTTATTGTTCATGGTGGTAGTTTAAGTTTTCTGGTGGAGTTTTTAATACGAAGATGATGATGAAAATGAGTCAACTCAAGCAAGGCTGAATTAAAAACAATTTTTCTCTGCTCATGAGACGCCAACCCATCTTTCTCTCTCCCTCAATGGATGAGCAACTGAACTTTCTCTCTCCTTAATTGTACAAACATGTTTTTTGGTTAAAAGTCTAACGAGGTTAGTAGATCGATTGACCAAATCAGCTCACTTCTTAGCTATCCAGGAGGGTTATTCTATAGACAAGTTAGCACAAATCTTTCAACAGGAAGTGGTTAAACTTCATGGAACTCCAGTGTCAATTATTTCAGATCGAGATCCACGGTTTACTTCACGGTTCTGGAAAGGGTTTCAACGAGCTTGGGGCACTCGACTAAAATACAGTACTTCTTTCCATCCACAAACTGATGGGCAATCTGAGAGGACTATTCAGACTTTAGAGGATATGTTAAGGTCTTGCGCATTAGAATGGTCGGGTAATTGGGATGATTACTTGAGCCTTGTTGAGTTTGCTTATAACAATAGTTGGCATGCAAGTATTGATATGGCTCCATTTGAGGCATTATATGGTAGGAAGTATCGGGCACCAACTTGTTGGGATGAGGTTGGTGAGAAGATCATAGAAGGGCCTGAGTTAGTTCAAATCACTACGGAGAAGGTGGCGGTGGCTAAGAAAAAATTGCAGTCGGCTCAATCACGGCAGAAGAGTTATGCTGATAAGAATAGGAGGACCTTAGAGTTTCAACCTGGTGAACACGTGTTTTTAAAAGTTTCTCCTTGGAAGGGTATTCGACGATTTGGATTGAAAGGTAAACTCAGTCCGCGTTATATTGGGCCATTTGAGATTCTGGAAAGGGTTGGCGAAGTTGCATACCGGTTAGCTCTGCCTCCACAATTAGCTCATGTGCATAATGTGTTCCATGTGTCGGTGTTGAGAAGTTATCATTATCATCCATTGCATGTGGTACAATATCCGTTCGATAAGATTCGAAAGGATCTTACGTGTGAGGAACAAGCCGAGAAAATTTTAGATCGTCAAGAACGGATTATGAGGAGGAAAACAATTTCGTTTGTTAAAGTTTTGTGGAAAAATCATTCGGAACGAGAGGCAACTTGGGAGATAGAAGAGTCAATACGGGCGGAGTATCCGCATCTTTTTGATAATTAGGCACGTTCCTTTTCTTTTGATTCCGGGGACAGAATCCTTTTTAAGGGGGAAGTAATGTAATACCCAGGTTTCCTTGTCCCACATCGCTCATCCCCTGAACCTTTTCCCCTTTCCTTACCTATATATGTATAACTAATATTTTATTTTATTTAATAAACAATAAAGATTTTCTTATTTTAAGAAAAGACTTTTTGTGTGAATTCCTTTTTGGTAAGGACCTCCTTAGTTAATATTTTCAGTATCGAGGGCATAGGTAGACTACGCACCTCATAATTTCGGGTATGTTTTCTTTCTTTCTTGTGTATTTATTTAATTTAATTTTTTTGTATTATTATTTTATAATTTTAATTAGTATATTTTAGTTAGTTTGTTAGTTAATATTTTAGTATTATTTTGGCTAGATATTATGTATCTATTTAATTTATTTATTTAATAAATATTATGGGGAGGGTTCAATATATGCATACAAACTATTAAATACTAATATTTTAATATTTAATAAAATGTATTATTTTTGTGAATAGATTACTTTGAGCGAGTCTAACCAATTGCATCTGTAATTGTGGGTATTGCATTACGTACTCCAGGTACGGATTCCGTACTCCTTCAGCGATAGTTTTCTGAAATTTAATTAATTCGTTTTGTTTCGTGTTTTGAATTTTGCTATTATTTCACATAATTGTTTTTGTGAAATTCATATAATTCTTTCATTTTGAGTTGATACATATGACTCGTATTTGTACTCTTTGAGTTGGATTATCATGTCTACTATTTATTTTGATATCTGTAGAACGGTACAGGTTGTTACCTTCTTTTGAGATATTATGATTATGATTTGATTTGGTTCAACATGTACGTATAGAACCCTTTTTGTTGGTATTGTGTCACATGTGTTGTGACATGGTATTTTATTAGAATATACTGTAGGGTATACCTGAGCTATAACCACCTGTGGGGGTACCACAGGCATGTCGTCTTGGCACGAGAGACATGACACTTCCGTGGCAGTGTGATTAGTCCACGACGTCTCTGTTTTGTGCTCCGATGGGAGTTGGTCGTTTGGTGATTTGTTGTGAGAGGCGTATGGGTCGGCCCTAGTTTTCTGTTCTGTTCTGCAGATTGGTGATGTTGTGTCAAACACGCCTTCTGATTTTGCATGCATTTGGATTCGCGATCCAATGTATGATTACTTATGTAGCATTATTAACTTGTCTATGTGGCAAGCTATATTTCTGAGCTCGGTATGAAATAACACCCAGCCATTTGATTCAGCCTATTACTTCGTTGTGTTAATTCATTTCAGTTCAGTTCAGTTCCTTAATTGATTTAGTTAAATCCAGTTCATAATTCTGTGCTCTATATCCGTACTGGGCATTTGGCTCATGCTGTGTCTTTCTTCCGGCAGGTACTCAAGGGGATCATGGGCAAGTGTGATGAGAGCTCCTCACCTAGATGGTTTAGATATTTTGGTTATGTTTTGATGTTTGAGTTACTGTTTAGAGTTGTATTAAACCTTTATTAAGATTAAGTTGCATTAAACAGTGTGTATTTTGAGCCGGTTGGGCAGTTATTAATATCTCTTTAGACTAATCTTTTCTGGTTTATAATTTTGGTATTAGTTTATATTTCTGTTGTGTTTTGCACGTGACCTCCCTTTTCTATTTTTCGGAAAGGGGGTGTTACATATCGTATTCCTAATTTAACTCCAAAAGTAGAAAAATAAAATTACATTCTACCTTTTCTTGTATTTTTATGTAGTAACCTAATTTTATACCTTGACTAAAATTTATATAATTTATGGTGATCATAATTCATAAACAAAAAACTTAGGGGTGATGCTCCCTTGATCCAAATATAAAATTATTATTGATTTTTCAAAATCAATTTAAAATATTTTCAAACTCAAAATTAATATGAATTCATTAATTTTAATTAATACAAATGACTATTATTATAGATATCTAAAATTAGTACTCTCATTGTAAAATTTATTATTTCACAATTTTCAAAAAATTATCTAAATTTTGAGTTTAAAAATGTTTCAATGTGAATTTCAAAATTCAATAGTAATTTTATAATTTAGAACAGATGTACTCCCTCCGTCCTTAAAAGGATGAATAAAATTATAATTTTTTGTCCCAAAAAAATAAGATAAAATACAAAGTGAAGAGTAACTAAATCTTTTAATGAAGTCTATTAATATAAAAAAAATATAAAATACTGGTTAATCTTAAGGCCAATAAAGATAAATTTAATTTTTTTTACTCGTTTTTGCTATGCTTTAACTTTTGTTAATATGTACTTAAATTGTTCTTTGTTCTTTGTTCTTTGTTCATACCACTTGTCCAGGGAGAGTTTAAGGTGGACTTCTCTGCGGTCAGGAAACCCAATAAATGCAAACCGTTGTTTATGGGGAAGGATGTAGAGTGTAAATTGTGTTTCCTAATTCAATACCAAACACAAATTCATTTTGTGATTTGGATCATCAAATAGTTTCGCCTCCTAATTAAATAAACACCAATAACAGATTCTTTCGTTGAGCATCTCAAAATCTTCAGCAAAAAAGGTGAACAATTCTCTACTTTATTTTTCGTTCTGTTTGGGAGTATTTATGGGTAAATTTCTGAAAAATTTATTGTTACAGATTTCGTACTTTTTGACTTTTGATCCTGATGATATATCTGAATGATGGATTACCCACATCACCAGTTAAATTGATTCTTTCTGTTTCTTCTAATATGGAATATTTTTATTTTTACTTGTGATGTGAATTTTCTAAACTTTGTTATTGGAAATTTTTTTGCTTAATTAGTCTTTGACAATCCTTAATATGCTTAACCTTGTCCTTAATATCTGTATGTCTACCTTATATTTTGATAAGTTCATTGATTATGGAAAATCCTGTCCCAAAATTAGAGTCAATTTGGCCTTTGATATTTTTCTAGTCAAACTTGTGCATAGATTGTTAATTTTTATTTTAATTGTGAATTTTCTAAATTTTATTATTGGGAAAAAATTGTGCTTAATAATGTCCTTAACAATCCTTAATATGCTTAAATTGTCTTTCATATTTGTATGTATGCCTTATATTTTTCATAAGTTCATTGATTATGGATTACCTTGTCCCAATATTAGTCACTTTAACTTTTGACCTTTTTTTCTTGACAAACTTGTGTATAACTTCTTTTTTTTTTTTTTTTAATTTCTAAATTGTGAATTTTCTAAATCTTGTTATGGGGAAATTTTTTACCTTAATAATCCTTGGTACGCTTAAAATTGTCAAAAGTAAGAAGATGATAATGGAACGGAGTGATTGTGTGAATATAACATAATCGATCCCCATCAAATACAGTTGCAATTGATATCCCTTACTAAAACCGATGCAAACTTGTCTCAGGTTGTGTTATTATTGTTTTGACGACAAAATTGTGAAAAGCTAAAATGGCAGAACTTGCTATGGAAAATATTCAGGAAGATGAAAAGATGGAAATAGAAGAGGAAGAAAGACATGGAGAGAATGGTGAAAGAGATTCTTCATATTTGGGTCCGAATTCATCTTTTCTAACAGAGCTAAATCTTGTTTTGATAATTTCGTATCTGTCATTATCTGAGGATGAATGCTTAAATGTGGATGAGATAGAGAAGGTTGAAGCTGTTAAAAATCAAGAACCAAAGGACAACATATCAAGATTACGGGCACAAAAACGAAAACTTCATGAACCCAAGTTGTTTGAACAACGAATGCAAAAGTTTCAAACGAAAATAAGAGATTGCAGGTACTATATTTTATCTCTTCTTTACCTTTGACCTCAGATAGATACATTATCATACAATATCATCAAGAACTAAAGATAATGTTTCTAATCTTCCTTAAAATTGTGCATGTGATTGATCCTGGGTTTGTCTGGTCACATGTGTCTGCTACGTTTGGAGCTGCATTTGGTGTGTTGGACGCCCAAACGCATCACTCCATTTTTGGTGTGTTGCGTAGCGTTTGAGCCTTGAACACTGCATTTGTTAGTTAAATAAGCTGCGGCGAGAATAAGTTGTTATTAGATAAATAAGATTCTCGAAGGAGTTTGATGCATTTGGTTCATTTGGAAGTTCCAAATGCTTTTCCAAATGCACCAAAAACCTATGGACAGACAGGTACTATATTACAGGGATTGGTTTTTAAGTAGCAAAGTGCCACTTTGATGGAATATTTTATAGTTTTGCATCAAAAGTTACTTTCTTCTTTCTAGGTTATTATATTTTGTTCCAATACTCCTGTGAACACTTAAAGAGGAAAAACAACCATCATTTTTAGTTCTCTTGCAATTGTTTTAGCTGTAACAAACAAGACTAAGAATTAGTATGCATTGAGGTTGCAGATGATATTCTCCCTCCATTCCAAAATTAAACATATATTTTCCTTTTTAGTCCATTCCAAAATTAGAGATACATTTCTATCTCTAGGCTATACAATTGCATGAACTTCCCACGAAGTGCGTTGATAAAGAGGATTTGTTCCATCCATATCCCAATTCCATATTTTTGTATGTTATGTTTCAGCCACGAATGCGACATTTGTAAGTTAAATAAGTTGCGATTGGAATAAGTTGTTGTTAGACAAACAAGTTTTCAACTGCGTTTGATGCATTTAGAAGTTCCAAACACACCAAATACCGATACACAAACTAGCACTATGTTATATGGATTTGTTTCTAAGTGGCAAAGTGCAACTATGACGAAATATTTTATAGTTCTGCTTCTGCATCAAAAAAATTGCTCCCCAACACAAAATCTTTGTATTTTCTTTCCAAGTCATTATATTTTGTCCCAATACTTTTGTGGACACTTCAGAGGGAAAACAACCATCATTGTGAGTTCTCTTGCAAATATTTTAGTCATATAAAACAATTCTAAGAGTTAGCATGCATTGGAGGTTTGAGATGATAGTATAATATTATACTCCCTCCGTTTCAAAATTAGGGATACATATTCCTTTTTAGTTCGTTCCTAAATTAAGGATACATTTTCCTTTTTAGTATGTCTCAAAATTACATATACGTTTCTAATTTTTCACTATAAAGTTACATGAAGTTCTTAAGAAGTGCATTCAATTGTCAAAAAAAGGATTTTTTCCATCCATTCCCAATTTCATTTTTTGGTGCATTGTGTTTGAGTTCCAAATGTTGCATTTGTGAGTTAAATAAATTGTGTTTGCAATAAGAAGTTGTTAGATAAATGAGATTTTCAAGTGCGTTTAGAAGTTCCAACCACACCAAATGTTGAGCACAACCACTATATTATGTGAATTTGTTTCTAAGTTGCAAATTGGCATTTTGATGGAATATTTCCCCGTTTTGTATATAAGAGAATTGCTCCCTAACACAAATCTTTGTATTTTCTTTCAAAGTCATTATAATTTGTCGCAATACTTTTGTGGACACTTAAGACGGAAAAACGACCATCGTTTTGAGTTCTCTTGCAATTATTTTAGTCTTTAAAAACAATGCTAAGAATTAACATGCATTGGAGGTTGGAGATGATAGTATAATACTATACTACCTCTTTTCTAGAATTAGAGATACATCTTCCTTTTCAGTTCGTTCCAAAATTAGAGATAGGTTTCTAATTTTAGACTATAAAGTTACATTAAGTCCCTAAGAAGTGCATCCAATCGTCATGAAAGAGACTTATTCCATCAATATCCCAGTTCCATTCATTTAATGTCATTATTTATTCTAAGTCGGTAGATCGAGTACTATTATGCCATAATATCAGCGATATATTTGGAAAAATACAGTTTTCTTTAGAATTCATCGTTTTATAAATGTATTTCTAATTCTATGCAATCATAAAACTTATTTATTGTTCTCTTTTTCCTGTTCAGGCACTGCAGAAAAATGTAACAATGTCATACAAGCAGTAGCAGAAGACAGGAAACAAATGTCAACAAAAATGTAACAATGTCATACAAGCAGTAGCAAAAGACAGGAAACAAATGTCAACAGAACTTTTCGATCTTCTTTCTCATTTACAGCCAGATAACAAGCACAAAAATGTAGTGTAAATATTTTGATCTACTCGGAAAAGATATATAAGTAATTAGTTATATCCCGAGCTATTCTGCTCTGTCTTCTTCTCTTTTACTCTTCCTTATAGTGATGTTTTTAGTTAGCTTAGTCTCTCTAAGTTTCTATACTAGAACTACATGTAGCAGTAGTTGCTCTATTTCCCATAGTGGTGTACATGATCAATTACGAGCTGCTTTAAAAACATTTAAGCTAATAGAAAATTATGGTCAAAATATCTTTCACTAAAGGAACTTGAGAACATATATAGTTGATTTTGTTGTTACGTCTTTCTAACACTAATTCTTCATTTGCCTTTCTTAAATTCTGGGTACTCATGTATGATAATTGTTAAAACATATAGACATGCTGGCAACGAATTGAAACTAGAAAACATTTCAATTAAAAAAACACTTGACATTGAGTGATACATAAACAATAATGAGAGAATCAAGAAGAGAATAAAGGTAGAGTTGATATGTAACCCCAAAAAAGAGAGTAAAATAATGTAATTTACTGCCTATGGTTTACTCGTTTTTTACAATTTGCCACCTGTGGTTAAAATGCTACTAAATAACCACATGTGGTTAATAAAAAGTTGCACGTTACCTCAATTTGATCGAACTCAATTTCATCGGTATGGTTAAGGTAACTTATGATTATCAGGAATGTGGATCGATTTTATATGCAAAACAAAATCGGATACAGAAAATGTTACCTATTGGTGAAGTACAAAAAGTATCTACGTTCCGTACCACAATTTGGAACACCGAAGGATAGTTTTTGATTTGCAAATCCCAGGGCAGATAGGATCTATGGTAACTTTGGAACTTAATTCAAGCTTATATTATTGCAACAATGTTTACTCAATCTTCTTTGTTCTTGAATTGTTGACAACGACTACTTCTCAATTACAGGTTACTATAGAGCAAGTGATACAGGTTGTTGCAAATTTTCTTGGGCATTCTGACTGCGTTTTTAATCACAGGGATAATGATTGTGATTTGAGGGATTACACCTGGTTCGGGACTTACAAAACTATCTCTTTTGTATTCCATCACTTTACCTTAACAAATATATTACACAGGCTCCCTTAACTATCTAAGGAAAGAAGAGACGAGTTGGAGGAATAAGTATTAGATTCTCAGAGAGCAAAACACAAATGGGAAAATAAGATAATTTTCAGCAAATAGTACAAGTTCATCATCAAATGAAGCTCCACTAGGTTTTCTTTTTCCGATATAGAAGAAAAAAGAGGGAGAATCAGCACTAAAAGAAATTTTGGGCACGAAGAGATGAAGCGTTGATCTATAGAAGGAGAAATCAAGAACCAAAAACTTTATTTTTAGCAAATATATCATGGAGAATATCAGAGAAGATGTTAAGAAATATATTTGGAAGATATGGAACTATAAAGGGAATCATAATTTACAGGGATGAGAAAATCAAATATAAATGTTTTGCCTTCATAAAGTTCGAGAAGATGGAGCAAGTGCGACACCCCTAAATCCGGGAAACTTTAAACGCTGGAGATGATACATCACGGTACTACCCATTCAACATCATAATATGAATAAATATTACATCATTCTAATTAATACATCATCCATAGTATATAACTATTACAGATAATTTTTTACTCAGAAACTTTTCCTTTTTCTTTGTCTTTCTTTCCTTAACCTTCGGCTCGCTCGGACTTAGCTGAAAATATTTAATTCAAAACAAGAATGAGCTACCAAGTATAAATAGTTGAATAAAAAATAAAATCAAGAATCAAATTATCTATCTTTGAACTTTTCAACAACTGAACAATAGTTGTGAAAACATCTTGAATAAATAGGAATAATAATAAGAGATTCCTTTTATTTAACAATTTTGAAACGACATACTGAGCGATCATACGACTTTGATCTTTTTCTTTTCATAAAAGGTTTAACAGATTTATACTGCAAATTGTCATTATCTAAGTACGCTAGGGGATCAGCTTATTGTACTTATGTTGTACACAATTCTAGTTTTTAAACCACTATATGCGTTTATTTTTACACCCAAAAGGGTCAATCGGAAAATTCGACCAAAACTGCCCCTAATAATAGAGTTGTTCATCTCAGACTTAAGTCAGAGTCTGCACCAATTTAATTTGGTTTGGATAACATTAAAGAATTTATAAAATTCAACTCATATCTTAACATTTGTCAAGCCGAAGCAAAAGACATTGACATATTTCTTAAACATTTCATGGAATATCGAACTTTAAAGCGTTAACAATATGCAATATAGCATAACTGAATAACTTATACAATTTTTAAAAGACTTGCATAAGTTTGGAGTTCACACAATATATAAACATTGCGTAAATTAGAACTTCAATACAATATTTTAATGAAGTTGAGAAACTAGCACAATAAAAAAATTTAAAGAAGTTATTGCGAAAAAGTTTAAGAATACTTGCCTGATGCGTTCTTTAATTTATACTTTAAAAATGTACTTCAAATGTGTGACACCCCTAAATTCAGGTACCAATACCTCGAATCTGGTGCTCATGATAAAGTACATCCATACTGTAATACCCATGTTTCTTTAGTCTCACATCGCCTGTCTTACCATCTCTCTCTCCTTTATTAGTCTATATATATAAAACTAATATTTTATTTATCTATTAAACAATAAGAATTTCTTATTTTAAGAAAAGACTTTTTATGAGAGGAACTTTTTAGTAAGGACCTCCTTAATTAAAATTTTCAGTATCGAGGGCATAGGCAGACTACGCACCTCATAAATTCGGGTATGTTTTCTTTCTTTCTTGTGTATTTATTTAATTTAATTTTCTGTATTTCTATTTATAACTTTAATTAATATATTTTAGTTAGTTTATTAGTTAATATTTTGGTATTATTTTGGCTAGATATTATGTATCTCTTTAATTTATTAATCTAATAAATATTATGGAGGGTTCAATATATGCATACAAACTATTAATACTAATATTTTAGTATTTAATAAAATGTATTATTTTTGTGAATAGATTACTTGAGCGAGTCTAACCAATTGCATCTGTAATTATGGGTATTGCATTACGTACTCCAGGTATGGATTCCATACTCCTTCAGCGATAGTCTTCTGAAATTTAATTAATTCGTTTTGTTCCTCATTTTGAATTTCGTTATTAATTCACATAATTGTTTCATGTGAAATTAATATAATAGTTTTATTTTAGTGTGGATATATAGAACTCGTATTTATACTCTTTGAGTTGGATTATCAGGTCTGATATTGATTTTGATAATTGTAGAAATGTATATGTCAATATATTTTGGAGACTTATATTGATGATTAGTTTGATTTGACATATACATATTAGAATCCCCTGTTGTTGATACTATGTCGCATGTGTTATGACATTAAATTCATGACATTAGATTTTGTTAGAATATACCATAGGGTATACTTGAGCTATAACCACCTGTGGGGGTACCACAGGCATGTCGTCTTGGCACGAGAGACATGACACTTCCGTGGCAGTGTGATTAGTCCACGGCGTCTCTGTTTTGTGCTCCGATAGGAGTTGACCATTTGATGATTTTTTGTGAGAGGCGTATGGGTCGGCCCTAGTTTTCTGTTCTGTTCTGCGGATGGCTGATGTTATGCCAAACACACCTTCTGATTTTGCATGCATTTGGATCTGCAGTCCAATGTGTGATTTGTCTATGTGACATTATTTGACTTGTCTATGTGGCAAGTTATATTTTGAGCTTGGTATGAACTAATATCTTGTCATTTCTTCAGACTATTAGGTTATTGTGATACAACTCAGTTCAGTTTAGTTGATTTTGTTATTCATTTCAATTAAGTTCATAATTCTGTACTCTATATCCGTACTGGGCATTTGGCTCATGCTGTGTTTTTCTTCCGGCAGGTATTCAAGGGGATCATGGACAAGTGTGATGAGAGCTCTTCACCTAGATGGTTTAGATATTTTGGTTATGTTTTGATGTTTGGATCTCTGTTTAGAGTTGTATTGAACCTTTATTAAGATTAGGATGTACTAAGCAGTATGTATTTTGAGCCGGTTGGGCGGTTATTAATACCTCTTCAGACTAATCTTTTGCAGTTTATAATTTTGATATTAGTTTATATTTTTGTTGTATCTGTGTGTAGCCTCTCTTCCTATTTTTGGGAAAGAGGTGTTATAGAGTTGGTATCAAAGCATATGTTCTTTCTTGTAGAAACCCTATTTAGGTTTTACCTGTAAGTTATGGGTAGACTTTGGTTAGGTTTTTGTTCCATTTGATATGCCGTTCAGCTATAATATTAATCAGATTCAAATTATTTTGCTTTAGTCCATTGTTTTCTTTATTAGATGGCTCGTAGATCCGCTAGAGTTACTGGTAGACGAGGAAATAGTAGGGGAAGAGGCGTGCGCTAAACCGATGTACATTCTGATATGCAGCGTGATGTGCAGCCTAATACTCAAGATAATGCTCAAGTGGCAGCTTTGGTAAATAAGGCGATTAATTAGGCTTTGCCGCCATTAGTGGCACAAGTGGTTCAGGCAATGCAACAACCGACGCCAAAAATTCCTAATCAAAGGAACCCCGGGAATGGTGGTTCGCAGACAAATGAAGAAGAAGTAAATACTGTTGGGGTTGATCCATCTATTGTTCCGATGTATTTGTAGTTAGAGGGGTTCCAAAAACAGAAACCATATTCATTCACTTCAGCTCTAACTCCAATTGATGCAGAGAATTGGGTTGCCCATTTAGAAAAGATATTTGATGTGCTAGGATGTTCGGATAACCAGAAAGTGGTACTGGCTACTTATAAATTAGAGGGGGATGCGCAAAGGTGGTGGAAAGCAATGAAAGTAACAAAGGGTGATGGATTTGTAGAGGCACTTACCTGGGCAGAGTTTTGTGATATCTTTTCTCAACAATACTTCTCAGCTGCTGATAAAGAGGCTTATGGTAGAGAGTATCTGTCTATTTGGCAAAAGGAGGATGAGTCTGTTACGGATTTTATGACAAGGTTCACTACGTTGGTAAGTTTTGCAGGAACCTCAGCAGGGACTGCAGCAGAACAAGCTGAGAAATTTAAGTGGAGAATTCATTATAAGTATCGCCAACATCTCATTAATATTAAATTCAAAGATGTGTCAGCAGTGGCTAATGCAGCCAAGAATATTGAGATGGAGCGACAAGACTTTCGAGCTTCTAAACCGGAGGGAAGTTGGAAGAGGGATAAAGATGACCAGCAGAGTCAAGTTTCGAGTCAGCAGGGGAGAAATCAGAATGGTCAGTGGAACAAGAATCGAGGTGGTCAACAGGGACACTGGCGTGGCCAGAATCAGAACACAAGCTATCAACAATTACCTCAGCAAGGTCATAATCGTCAGCAATGGCAGAATCATCAGCAAGGGCAAAATCAGGGTCGTTACCCAAGACCAGCAGGTGGGGATAACCCTAATCTCATTCCAATAGCTCCTTGTGCCACTTGTGGGGCTAATCATCCAGGAAGACCTTGTCACAGAGTTACTGGTGCATGCTTTTTGTGTGGTCAGTTAGGCCATCTTGCCAAAGATTGTACTCGACCACGTGGTAATGGTGGAGGTGGTGATAATGGTGGCAATGTTGGTCAGCGCCGCAGTGGATGGGTCTTTGCCTTGACACATAATCAGGCAGCAGGTGCGCCAGGTACTGTTTCTAGCACTTTTATAATTGGCAATCGTGAGACTTCCATTTTATTTGATACTGGATCTACCCATTCGATTGTTGCAAATTCTTTTGTTCAACACCTTGGTGTGTCATCTCAGTCTTTAGATTCTGCTATGTCTATTACTACCCGGATGGGAATTTCTATTGTTATTTCTGATTTGTATCGAGATTGTCCTATTAGTTTTGGAGATAAGATTCGTAGGGTAAATCTTTTACCGATGGGTATGCACGATTTTGATGTGATTCTTGGAATGGACTGGTTAGATAAGCACCAGGCCACTATCGATTGTCAATCGAAGAGAGTTATCTTTGGGGATTTGAAGTCCCCGGATTTCGTGTATCAAGGTTCACGACCAGGTAAGGTGGTGAAATTAATTTCAGCTCTAAAAGCTGGAAAATTAGTGGCTAGGGGTTGTGAGGGATATTTAGCATTTTTGAATGACACCTCTATGGGAGAGTCTCGTATTGAGGATGTTCTGATTGTTCGTGAATTTTCTGATGTGTTTCCAGAGGAATTGTCAGGGTTACCACCACAACGAGAAGTTGAGTTTACTATTGAGCTTGTTCCTGGTGCAGAGCCTGTCTCTAAGGCACCGTATTTGATGGCACCATTGGAATTGCAAGAGTTGAAGGAGCAATTGCAAGAATTATTAGATCGTAGTGTAATTCGACCGAGTGTTTCACCGTGGGGAGCTCCGGTTTTATTTGTAAAGAAGAAAGATGGGTCTATGAGGTTGTGCATAGACTACAGAGAGTTAAACAAGATTACCATCAGGAATCGGTACCCTTTACCGAGGATTGATGATTTATTTGACCAACTTCAAGGGGCGAAGTATTTTTCGAAGATAGACTTGAGATCAGGTTATCATCAGTTGAGGGTAAGAGATGAGGATGTCTCTAAGACAGCTTTTCGTACTCGCTATGGGCATTACGAGTTTCTGGTGATGCCATTCGGGTTGACTAATGCTCTGACGGTATTTATGGATTTGATGAATCGGGTGTTTAGGGAGTACTTGGACAAATTTGTCATTGTCTTTATTGATGACATTTTGATTTATTCTAAGTCTAAGGACGAGCATGAGGAACATCTTCGCATAATTTTAGGAATTTTACGAAAAGAGAAATTATATGCTAAATTCTCCAAATGTGAGTTTTGGTTGGAGCAAGTTATATTTCTGGGCCATATTGTGTCTGCTGAAGGCATTAAGGTGGATCCTGCGAAGGTTGAAGCTATCACTAAATGGCCGAGACCTACTACGGTGATGGAGGTTAGGAGTTTTTTGGGTTTGGCAGGGTATTATAGGCGATTTGTAGAGGGGTTCTCTTTACTTGCCTTGCCATTGACTCAGTTGATGAGAAAGGGCACGAAGTTTGTGTGGAATGAGGAACACGAGAAGAGTTTTGAGGAGTTGAAGAAACGGCTTGTGACAACTCCAATACTTACATTGTCATCAGGTACAGGAGGTTATCAAATTTATAGTGATGCTTCTAAGAAGAGTTTGGGGTGTGTTTTGATGCAGCACGGTAAGGTGATTGCCTATGCTTCTAGACAACTTAAACCTTATGAGGTGAACTACCCCACTCATGATTTGGAGTTAGCAGCAGTAATCTTTGCTTTGAAAATTTGGAGGCACTATTTGTATGGCGAGACTTGTGATATCTTCACTGATCACAAAAGTCTTAAGTATATCTTCACTCAGAAGGAGCTCAATATGAGGCAGAGGCGTTGGTTGGAGCTTCTCAAAGATTATGACGCTAAAATTCAATATCACCCTGGGAAGGCGAATGTAGTTGCAGATGCACTTAGCCGAAAGAGTTCAGGGAGTGTAGCAGCCCTTATTACACAACCACAACTTATTTCAGATATGGAACGGTTGGAGTTGGAGTTGTATGTACAAGGTGCAGATGGACTTTTAGCAGGTATGAGAGTGGAGCCCTCTCTTATCTCAAAGGTTAAGGAAGCTCAAAAAGAAGATGGCGAGTTATGGGCTATAACGCAAAATTTGGAGGGGGGAAAGCAGTCTGAGTTTCGTATTGATGACCATTGCGTGATTTGGTTGGGTAAGCGGTTATGTGTGCCGTCAGATCCAACTATTCGGGAGGCAGTATTAGCTGAAGCTCATAGTTCACCATTTTCTATTCATCCGAGTTCTACGAAGACGTATAGGGATTTAAAGAAGAATTTTTGGTGGAATGGGATGAAGCGAGATGTGGCTGAATATGTAGGAAGATATCTTACTTGTCAGCAAGTGAAAATTGAACATCAACGTACTAGTGGATTACTGCAACAATTAGATATTCCTGTTTGGAAGTGGGAAGATATTACAATGGATTTTGTGACTGGGTTGCCAAAAACTTTCAAGAAGAATGATGTTATTTTGGTTGTAGTAGATCGATTGACCAAATCAGCTCACTTCTTAGCTATTAATGAGGGTTATTCTGTAGACAAGTTAGCACAAATCTTTCAACAGGAGGTGGTTAGACTTCATGGAACTCCAGTGTCAATTGTTTCAGATCGAGATCCACGGTTCACTTCACGGTTTTGGAAAGGGTTTCAACGAGCTTGGGGCACTCGACTAAAATACAGTACTTCCTTCCATCCACAAACTGATGGGCAATCTGAGAGGACTATCCAGACTTCTGTTGAGGTCTTGCGCATTAGAATGGTCGGGTAATTGGGATGATTACTTGAGCCTTGTTGAGTTTGCTTATAACAATAGCTGGCACGCAAGTATTGATATGGCTCCGTTTGAGGCATTGTATGGTAGAAAGTGTCGAACACCAACTTGTTGGGATGAGGTTGGCGAGAAGGCTATTGAAGGGCCTGAGTTAGTTCAAATCACTATGGAGAAGGTAGTTGTGGCTAAGGAGAAATTGAGGTTTGCTCGATCTCGGCAAAAGAGTTATGCTGATAAGCACAGAAGGACTTTAGAGTTCAAACTTGGTGAACATGTATTTTTGAAATTTCTCCTTGGAAGGGTATTCGACGATTTGGATTGAAAGGTAAACTCAGTCCGCGTTATATTGGGCCATTTGAGATTCTGGAAAGGGTTGGCGAAGTTGCATACCGGTTAGCTCTGCCTCCACAATTAGCTCATGTGCATAATGTGTTCCATGTGTCGGTGTTGAGAAGTTATCATTATCATCCATTGCATGTGGTACAATATCCGTTCGATAAGATTCGAAAGGATCTTACGTGTGAGGAACAAGCCGAGAAAATTTTAGATCGTCAAGAACGGATTATGAGGAGGAAAACAATTTCGTTTGTTAAAGTTTTATGAAAAAATCATTTAGAACAAGAGGCAACTTGGGAAATGGAGGAGTCTATTCGGACAGAGTATCCACATCTTTTTGATAATTAGGCACGTTCCTTTTCTTTTGATTCCGAGGACGGAATCTTTTTAAGGGGGAAGTAATGTAATACCCATGTTTCTTTAGTCCCACATCGCCTGTCTTACCATCTCTCTCTCCTTTATTAGTCTATATATATAAAGCTAATATTTTATTTATTTATTAAACAATAAGGATTTTCTTATTTTAAGAAAAGACTTTTTGTGAGAGGGACTTTTTAGTAAGGACCTCCTTAGTTAAAATTTTCAGTATCGAGGGCATAGGCAGACTACGCACCTCATATTACATTCACCCCTTCTTCTAAGAATTTCGTCCTCGAAATTACAGCTTACTCATATTTGCTCATTCTACTCATCATTCTCTCTAAGAATTTCACTTCTTTTTTTTAGAATTTTATCCGCTTCTTCTAGGAAATATTAATCCCATAATTACTATTATGCTAATATCATTCATTCATACAGACTTTCAGCAAAGCTTTACGCTTTCCTCTTTCAAGGATTCATTTAGAATCGTCGCATTCTACGACTACTTCTTTCTAAGGAAAATTACCCTTTTCACATTCAGTTTCCAGAATAATGGAATATCTTTCAGGAGTCTTCAACAATTGTTCGATAATTGTGAAGCGATATGAATCATTGAGTGGCCACCATGGCACTTACCTCATACATGAATTACCAATATTGGATGCTGAGTGGTCATTAAGGACCAAGAACACATACTAGAATTACTAGAAATTTATCTGATAACCCAACATACTAGAATCACCAGAAATTCATCTGATAACCCAACATACTAATACAATAGGTGATTAGCCTACTGTACCCGAGGTCATGCATAACCCCTTTTTACATACTGTTCGCGTGCGTGTCGGTCCCCCGACATACATACTGTTTCCCCTACTATGAGGGTTGTTCATCTCAGCATATATAAAAGCCCGCACCAAAATAATTTGGTATGGAAAACATTGTCAAAGAATTCTCAAATTGCATAATCACATTTCAACATTCGTCTAGCCGAATCAAATGGCTTAGACTCACATCAATGATTCAGACATCAATCAAAATATTTTAGCCAACTCAATTGGCATACTTTTTCATACTTTAAAGAAAACAAAAATCATTTTATGACATCATAATACTACACTGTTGCAACAGTGTGTTAGGATTCCGTCATTTTGTGACTTTGTCATACTACATAGCGCCGCCGGGGCAGCAGTTTTCTTTGCAAAATAGCGCCGGGGCAAGCCTACCGCCGGGGCGAGGACATCGCCGGGGCGGCAAAAGTAGTTCATTTACACCGTCGGGGCGGGGACACCGCCAGGGCGACTAATCCTAATGTAATTTCATCACCGGGGCGGTGAACCTGCGATCCATCTTCTGCAGTTCGCGAGGAACACAGAAAATGCCAAATTTGGCCAAAGTTTTTTCATTCAATCGACAATTTAATTACTACCCATTCATCATATGCGTTATAAATCAAAACGCATTATATACACAATGATTTTAGCATCATAGACAACCTAAACAACCAATTTAAAGGTTAAAAATTCATTATTTATACTTTATGTTCATATTCTGATATATTTAGCGTAATTAATCACTGCGAACTCGTTTCTTAACCAAATTAATCCGTTTAAGTTTCGTTCTTTTCATTTTTACGTGCATAAACATAATCAACCATCAATTTACCGATTATTATGCAATTCAAGCATAATTTTTCATACATATAAGTCATATTTAAACACTGTTTCTTTGTAAATTTTAGAACTTCAATTTAAAGCATAATCTCATGAATTAACTTAATTAAACAATTTATAAACATCATATAGTAGATTATACATGCATTTAAACAATTATAAACAACTTCTAAACAATTTACACATAGAGTTCAATTATCAAAGAACTCAAAAATGTACGTTCATGGAGAAATTTAAAAACATAATTAAAGTTCGAATTTAAGGAATTACCTTGATTAGTAGTCTAGATTAAGCAAGATGATGAGATAAATTCTCCTCTCAACTCTCAATTCCTCTTAAAATTCTCTCTGTATTTCTCTAATCCAACTTAGCAAAATAAGAATGCTGAAAATATATTATACGTTAAACTTAGTCTGATGAGTTGGTGTCAGTTAATCCCATAATGGGTTAACTGACTCCAATCCCCACTAAGGCTTCGTTTGTTTAGCACTTTTATTCCTCCTTTCTAGTTTATTTTAATAAATTGCTTATAATATAGTTTAGTGTCACATTTTTAATTAACTAAATAATCTCATTTAAATCAATTAAATAAAATAGGATAATTCTACATTAAATCACATAGTCACATAATTAAAATTCTCATTTATTGATTACGATAAATCATTAAATCTCTAATTAATTATTAAATTAATTAGAATAACAATACGCTTATTTAAATAATGCATTTAATCAAATAAGCTCAATTAAATACATACTTTGAATATAAATAATTCTCCACATTAATTTAACTAATATAATACATATAATTAAATTAATCTACCACCAATTCATCAATTAATTATATAATTCAATAATTAAATCATCAAAAAATATTTATTTAATTCAATAAATATTTAAATTAAATTACAAAAATCTCGCTCGTCACATCTTTCCCCCCTTAAAAGGATTTTGTCCCTAGAATCACGACTCAATTAATTTGTCCCGTTACATTCTCCACCCCTTACAAAGATTCTGTCCCCAGAATCTCTACACGTAGACTAAGCAAATAGCTGTGGATAATTTCTCATCATTTGATCTTTGAGTTCCCACGTAGCTTCTTCAACATTGTGGTTCCTCCAGATCACCTTAACAGAAGGTATAATTATATTTCTTAGTACTTGCTTTTTCCTGTCAACTATCTAAACAGGCTCTTCTTCGTAAGATAAATCTTTTTCAACTTGCAGGGGTTCATATTCTATAATATGTTTGTGGTCGGATTTGTATGGTTGTAACACCGAGATATGAAAAACATTATGGATGTGTTCTAACGTCGGAGGTAATGCTACCTCATACGCGACCTCACCAACTCTTCGTAACACTTCAAAGGGTCCAATGAACCTCGGGCTCAGTTTTTCCTTTTTACCAAAACGAATCTTCCCTTTCCAGGAAAATACTTTCAAGAAAACGTAGCTACCAGATTCAAACTCTCGATTCTTGCGATGTTGATCAGCATATTTCTTCTGCCTATCCTGAGCGGCTATCAATCTTTCCATGATCACTTTGATAATTTTTAAAGTTTATTGTACCAGTTCTGGTCCTAGTAATTGACGTTCGCCAATTTCATCCTAACACAATGGAGTTCTGCACTTTCTGCCATACAACGCTTTGTAAGGCGGCATGCCAATACTAGCGTGGTGACTGTTATTGTAAGCAAATTCCACCAATGGTAGATGATCGTTCCACCTTCCTTTGAAATCCATGATACAAGCTCTTAACATATCTTCCAGTGTTTGAATCGTTCTTTCACTCTGTCCATCGGTCTGTGGATGATATGCCGTATTCATACGTAACCGTGTTCCCATGCATTCCTGTAGTCGTTTCTAGAAGTTTGATGTGAAGCGCGGATCCCTATCTGAGACAATTGAAACTGGAACACCGTGCCTCGAAACAAACTCCTTCACATACAACTTTGTTAACTGGTCTAAGTTGAATTTGATCTTGATCGGTAAGAAATGTGCTGATTTCGTCAGTCGATCTACGATAACCCAAACTGCGTCGAAACCTTTCTGAGTCGTCGGAAGACCTACTACGAAATCCATTGTGATATGTTTCCATTTCCATTCGGGAATTTCTAACGGTTGTAATAATCCGCTTGGCCTCTGATGTTCTGCTTTAATTTTCTGACATGTTAAACACTTGGCTACACAATCGGTAACGTCCCTTTTCATATTTGGCCACCAGAAATGCTTTCGGAGATCTTGGTACATCTTCGTACTTCCCGGATGAATCGAATATCTTGAATTATGAGCCTTGCTCAAAATTTCCTCCTTAACCTCTGGTACTGGCGGAACCCAAATTCTTCTCTCGAATCTCAATACTCCATCGTTATCAACTTTGAATTCACTTCATTACCTCCATATATTCTTTTCCTGATTTTCTCACATTCTTCGTCCTGAATTTGTGCTTCCTTAACCTTATCCACCAAAGTTGGACCGGTTCCCAATTGAAACAATTTTTCGTCAGACTCCTCCGGATATTTCACCTCCAACTCCAGTTTCGCCATTGTTGTAATTAGCTCCTCCTAAACGGTTAACATAGAAAGTTTCTCTTGACCCTTTCTGCTTAAGGCGTCAGCCACAACGTACGCTTTACCCGGATGGTATAAAATCTCGCAGTCGTAATCTTTTATTAATTCCAACCATCTCCTCTGTCGCATGTTCAGGTCCTTCTATGTAAAAATATATTTCAGACTCTTGTGGTCCGTATATATTTCACACTTCTCCCCGTAAAGATAGTGCCTCCAGATTTTCAAAGCAAATCATGGGTAGGATACCCCTTCTCACAGTCCTTTAATTGTCATGACGCATACGCAATAACCTTACTGTTTTGCATAAGCACACAGCCTAGTCCTTTATACGACGCATCACTGAACACCATAAAATTTCCTGTACTATCCGGTAGAGACAACACAGGCACCGTACTCAACCTCGCCTTTAATTCTTGAAAACTTTCCTCACACTTCTCCGTCCAAACGAACTTCACCGCCTTCCTAGTCAAATTCGTTAACGGAGTCACAATTTTGGAAAAATCCTGAATAAATCTTCTATAGTAACCTGCCAATCCTAGGAAACTCCTTACTTTCGATGGTGTTTTTGGCTGATCCCAATTAAGTACTACTTCAACTTTTAACGGATCCACCTAAATCCCATCCTTGTCAATCACATATCCAAGAAATTGCACTCGCTTTATCCAGAATTCACATTTTGAAAACTTTGTGTACAACTTCTCTCTTCTTAATGCTTCTAATGTCGCCTTGAAATGCTCTGTATGTTCTTCCTTCGTTTTGGAATATATTAGAATATCATCGATGAATACTACTACAAACTTATCCAAAAACGGCTTAAACACCCTATTCATTAGGTCCATGAATGTTGCAGGAGCATTCGTTAGACCAAATGACATCACCAGAAACTCGTAGTGACCATAACGAGTACTGAACGCTGTCTTTAGTACATCTTCCTTCCTCACCTTTAACTGATGATAACCACTTCTCAAATCAATTTTCGAGAAATATCTAGCTCCTTTCAATTGATCAAACAATTCATCGATTCTTGGTAATGGGTATTTATTTTTAATCGTGACCTTGTTCAACTCTCTATAATCAATGCAAAGTCGCATCGATCCATCCTTCTTCTTAACAAATAATACCGACGCTCCCCATGGCGATACACTCGGCTGAATATACTTCTTATCTAAAAGTTCTTGCAGTTGTACCATCAATTCTTTCATCTCTACTGGAGCCATACGGTACGGAGCTTTCGATATCGGGGCGGTTCCTGGCACCAAATCGATTACAAATTCAACTTCCCTATCTGGCGGAAGTCCTGGAAAATCGTTTGGAAAGACGTCTACAAAGTCCCTCACGATAGGTATCTCTTCTAATTTTGGACTCTCTTTTCGAGTATCGACTATGTAGGCTAAGTATCCCACAAAGCCTTGTCTCAACAACTTCTCGGCCTGCATCATCGTCAGATAACTCGCTTGCCTAGGCGACTTGCTACCATAAAATACTACCTTTGACGGAGTCATAAGGTTAATACGTTTCTTTTGGCAATCAATTATCGCCCCATAATTGAATAACTAATTCATTCCTAAAATAACGTCAAATTCCCCAAGTTTGATTGGAATCAGATCTACAGTCATCACATTTCCCTTAATGTCCACTCTACAGTTCTTATGTACATACCTAACAGGAATTACCTCCCTATTCACAATTTCTATGTTCAAAGGGTAATCTAATTCCTCTTTAGGCAAATCTAAGTTCTTAGCAAAGTCATCGGATATAAATGAATAAGTAGCACCAGAATCAAACAATACATAAGCATCTTTATTATTGATCGGAATGATACCTGACACCACATCGCGAGACTGCACGGCGTCTTGCACGGTCATGTTGAAAGTCCTGGCGGTAGGTCGGTTTGTCGGTGCTGATCCAGTTATGGTTAATGTGCTACCACCACTGTTTCCCCTATTCCCTCCTGTTCCCGCTCCTCCTGCTGCCTTCTTGGGGTAATCCCTAGCCAGATGATCCTTTGATCCACAAGTAAAACAAGTGCCCTTCTTTGGATTCGAACAATTCGGTGCTATGTGGCCCTCCTGACCGCAATTGTAGCACACCCTCTTCCCTTCAGGCATATCCCCACATGTTTCTTTCAGCATGTAACACACACTTCCACTTTCTTCTTCTGACCTCCCTATTGATTCCCAGTAGATCCATTGTTATTCCACTTCCTCTTTTGATTGTGACCACCACTGTTACTACCACTCGCTTTGTTATTCTCATTTTCACCATTCTTCTTCTTTTGTCCTGGTTATACTTAGTCAGAGCATCACTCCCACCTTCTGCGATAATCGCCTTTTCCAAAACTCCGGCAAAAGTGTTCAATTGGAACATTGACACCTTGCTGTACAACCATGGCTTTAATCCCTATTCAAATCTCCTCGCCTTCCTCTCATCGGTATTCATCTGTTAAGTTGCGAACCTAGCCAACTCGTTAAACTTCGCTGCGTACTCCGGTACAGTCATGGTACCCTGTTTCAGCTCCAGGAATTGAATCTCCATCTGATTACGTGAGCTTGTCGGAAAATACATCTCAAAGAACATCTCCTTAAATCTTTCCCATGCGATTACACCCTGACCTCCTCGAACCTTATTCGCTTGCCACCAATAGTTGGCCTCTGACTTAAGCATGAACGTTGCAAAGGCAGTCTTTTGGTCATCACTAACCCTAGCAATGTCAAACACTTTCTCTATTTCCATCACCCAAGTTTGGGCTTCGATTGGGTTCAGGGAACCCCTAAACTTTGGCGGTCCTACCGCTTTGAAATCCTTAAATTACGTAACTGGTGGAGTTTGCGGCTGATTCGCAAATGCCCCAGCCAAAAGGTTCACCAACTGCTGTACAGGATTAGCATTGGCGTCGTTGTTGTTATTATTAGTAGAGCTTTCTTGAGCTTGTTGATGTGGTTGGCGTCTCGACGGCATTTTCTGTTTAAGAATATGTGCTTATTAGATCATCACTCAGTTTCTTAAGTGTTTAATACTTAACGTAAACAACTCAAGCTTAACACTTAACACATAACATCTTCGAATAAACTTGATATTTCATTCATTCAAAAGTCTTAATCATAGAAAGATAGCATCACTGCTATTTACATCAACTATCCCGAGATCAAACAATCTTCAAGATTAAATAGTCTTATTCCGTTGTGTATAATCACGCTGGAATTTACATCATTAACTACCATAAATATTTACATATATTTCAATACTTTTTTTTATCACGGCCTACTAAGGCGTCGAACTGTCTTTCTGCGTTCTTCCTCCATGATATGGAACATTGTTCTGCGATCCAACATATACCATGGCAAGTCCTCGAACTGAACTGGATAGTGGAGAACTCAATCCTGGGCCCTATCAATCGCTGTCTGAAAAGTGTAGTCTGTCTCCTCAATCTTAGCTTTTTTTGCCCGTTCGCCTTCTTTAGAAATTTCTGCACGTCGAGCGGTATTCATCCAGGTGTCTTTTGCCCTAGCACGTTCTACTGACTCCTCACTCAGGTCATCCTTCAATTTCTTAATTTTGAGTTTCATCTTCTCATTCTTAGCTAACAGATCTTCCTTTTGACTTTCTGCCTGAATTAACTTCCATTCTACGTCTCCAAGACGTATATCAAGATCCTCAATCTTCTCATTCTTCTGAACAATAATAGTCTGGCGTCTATTTGTCAGTCCCTCCAAATCTCTGACTCTATCCTGTAACTCTATGGTACGATCATACAATGCATCGTACATCTCAATATCGATAGAGGTAAGGGGTACCTCCTCGGAATCCTCATCATCCTCCTCAACTTCTACCTCTACCTCCTCAGAATCCTCCTCTGGATCAAACTCAGGCTCATGCTCCTGACCCACAACAGTGATCAATATAGATGACTCTCTTTGTATCAACTGCTCCCGGATAACATGGATATCACGGGGCTCCTCCTCTCCAGCTACTCGGGGCTTAACCTCCCAAGGCTGACTGAATCCTCCAACACTCGACATCCTGACGACAAACTTTTAAGTTTTAACTAATACTCGGTACTAATCGCGGCACATAAGTTGTTAACACATAAGCAAATAGCACATAAAGTCTTTTATTATCTTTAATGAATTCCTTAATTCATTCTTTAGAACTCGATAAGAGTTTATCACCACTATATTTTCTGTCTCTTAAAGGGCTACTACCCTAAGGTTTCCCCACCTAAGGTTCATAACTTACAACTTTGATACCAACCTGTGACACCCCCAAATCCGGGTACTTAATTCCCACAGGATTTGGTGTTCACTATCCAAATAAATCACATTACATCTAACTACCCATTCAAATATAAATGAGAATTCTTAATAAAAATAGGAATCTCCCATTAAAGGGTTACAACATCTTTAACAAATAAATCCTAGGTCATCTAACCTTAATAAAACATCAATGCGGAAACATAACATAATTCTATTACATAAACATCATTCAAACAAATTTAACAAGTCTTCATCACTTGTTTGCTTTGCCTTTGCCCTTACTAGTGGATGGCTCGTCAATTCTTTCAACTTTAGCTGCAATGTTATTGTAGACACCCAAATTTTGCGTTCCCTATACTAACCGTGACAGGAGGGCAAAATCGTCAATTGAACCGGCTTGCGGGAGCGAAGGAACGGGCACAAGTGCGAACGCTCAACACCACCGCGATGATTGGCGACCAAAGCTGACGTGACAATAAGGCCGTCCGAAACAAGCATTCCCGAATAAGGTGGCACGTCTCCCGGTAATTCCCGGACTGCAAAATACAAGCCTGTCAGCGAAAACCGACGTTACGGCACGAAAGTCGAAGCGGAGCACGAAAATCGAGAAAGTCAAATCGTCCAGCCGCGGATTGATCTGCGGCCAATAAGTGCGCCTTTTAAAAATACGGATCTCGAAACACGGAACTCGAAACCAGGTGAGTGGAAGGCAGGCGGCCAACCAGCCTATTTCAGCTCATTTCCGCTTCAGTATACAGGAGGTTGAGCAGATTTGGAGGAGAAGAGAATTCAGCAGTAGCAAAGCACGGAAATTGAGAGAAAAATAGCTAAATTTTGCAACAAAATAGGAAGAAAAGAGAGAAAAAAGAGAGGATTTATACTCTTTTGATTTTGATTGTATCAAATATACTTCTTATCCTATTCAAATACACAAGTGTGCATCCATTTGAGATCATTTGCAAGGTGAAAATTCTATTTGTTATAGCAATTTATATCATATTATTTGGTTAAATTAAATGTAATTTTCATGTATATTGTTGAACAATCATGGATTAAGGATTATTAGTGAGAGTTCCATCGGAACAAAATTCTTCCTAATAACCCGGGGATATCCAATTGGTGAAATTTTTAGCTTGTTTATGGTGATGTATTGGGTATAAATTATTTAGATTATCATTTTCGGATATCATGGTGTATTAGACAAATCCGTGTTGGTTACTCTTGTAGTATTCATTTTGCGGGCATGTAGCAATCTCGGGTGTGAGCCTAGGAATGCGACCCCGTGGTCCAAATCCGATGATGGACGTTTTGATATGTGTAATAGATTCAAGATGCTCGTTTTTTTGTAAACATGTAATCGTCGGGCCTTAAAACGACGCTAAGGCGAGAATCGGGTTTAAGGCCCCGTAGTAGTGAAATATGTGATTTTTGGCGTTCGGGGATATTTTGATGGCTTACATGCTCGTGAATAGCCCCCCTACGCGTTTTGATATTTAATTTGATTTGTGACACCAAACAAAAGATTTCAAAGCCAAAACAATAAAGATTTTTCTAAAATCAATCAAAGTAGGATATTAGCATCACGAGGCTAAGAATTGGAAATGCTAATGAAAGTCGATTCCTATTTTACGAGAAAGCTAAAGAGAAGTTGTTTCCAAATATCACGAAAAAATGGTTTTATAAAAAGAATTAAACGTTTTATTAAACCTTTGTGCATAGGGTTAAAGAGATCCTAGAAGTTTCCCGTCATCTATGAAAGCGACGTATAGATCTCGATTCCTATTTTGACGGAGGTTTAGAAAAATCTTGTTTTTGCCAAAACAACACCTAACGAAAATCTCATAGCTTTGACAAGTAAAATCAAACCTTTCTCACAAATAAAGTAGCTCTCTCGTACAAACGGAAACGACATTCTAAAACATTCTCAAAATAAAACACGATTTTTTATAAAAAACCCAAATGGTTTCTTCATGGAAACTCACCACGACATTCACATAGGCACACACACACACACACACACGCACATACACACGCATTCAAGAATTAAAGGATAGGGAAAACATCAAGGTTGCGGTCACCGTGTTTCACGGAAGTCGGGGGGTGCCTAACACCTTCCTCTCGCTTAAGCAAGCCCCCGAACTCTATGAATCTCGGTTCGCAGACCAATTAATTCAGAGTCACACATGAGCCATCGATTTATAAAAAACGAAAACTCGGATGAGTTGGTACATCCATTTCAAATATACCAACTGGCGACTCTGGTCAATTGGCTCATCATAAAAAATGATCTTTCAAAACCCCGTCGACATCAATGCCGACCTTTTCCAAAAAATCATTTAATCAAAAGGCTAAAAATCGGAAAAGACGAAAAATCGGCGTCGACAGCTGGCGACTCCGCTGGGGAAATTAGAGGGCTTAAGCCGCGTTCAAAGTCTTGATGCTGTCCTATCCTTTAAAAATTCATGAATATGTGTGTGCATGCGATATTTTGATCTTTTGTACTTTTGTTGTGTGAATGTCTGTTTTGTCCAATAAGTGAATATTTGAATGGAATGGCTTTACTTTAAAGAAATCATTTGCATACGGTGAGGACGATGAATGTGAATGTATATTGAGAGAGTACCTCCTCCTGAGGCGAACCTGTCGGTTGCTTATTACTGGACTCGAAGGGGCTGCTCCCCGGAGATGGCTCAGGAAACGCACCACCCAAATCCGCTCCAATCGAAAGGATTCAGACGAGTAGATTGCGAAGATTTGGGGACCTTCATGCCGAAAAGCCCATGAGAGTAACCTTAGGATAGGTCAGCCTCAGATTAACCCAACGCAATAAAAGTCTCTTCATGCCCATTTACGTTCACGCGTATAAATGTCATGATCCCATTCATATATGCTCCCCTATTATCAAGAGAAATTACTAACCTCTATGTTTTTCAGGGAACAGCTGGGGAAGCATAATAAAGTCATGTTTAGCATTTGTTATTGCATTGAAGGACTACTAACTTTCTGTTTTACAGGGAAAGATTAAAAAACCCAAAAACACAAAATTGCAGCTTTAGCATGCATCCACATTTTTCATTACCCCAGGACTAAACTTCGAACCATTGTTTCTGTAAGATTGCTCCTCAAACCTATTCGCAGTCTAAGAGGGCCCAAAACTCTACATCTGAAATGGCTGAGCTCCCACCTACTAATCCTGGTTCCATATCTAGGGAGGAATTTGATGATTTCAAGAAGCAGATGTTAGAAATGGCCATAATGCTGAGGGAACAATTGATACCTCGACAGGATCCAGCTAAGGAAGATCCACCCCAACCCAAGGGCGAGCCAGTCGTCCCAAAGGCCATTCCCGTACATAACAAGACAGTGATTACTATCCCGGAAGAGGGAGATACAGATGATCTGCGAAAGAAAATGAAACAAATGGAGGAAACTATCCAATCTATGAAAGGCATAGGGTCCCTAGGCAGGGTTAATTATTCGGATCTATGTGTCTTCCCCGGAACCAGATACCCAGAGAAATTTAAAATTCCCGAATTTGAGAAATACAATGGTAAGGGGGATCCTTATACCCATCTGAAAATCTACATTGGGGAGCTGGGATCTTATGCAGAAGACGAGGGTCTAAGGATGCAACTTTTTCAAAAGAGTTTGACGGGAGAAGCGAGAATCTGGTATGCCCGTCTTGACAATGCCCGGATTCATAATTGGGAGGAATTGGCCCACACCTTCTTAACACAGTATAGCTTCCAGGCGCAAATGGCCCCTGATAGATACCAAATGACCAAAGTTAAGAAGCAACCCAGAGAATCCTTCAGGGATTATGCACAACGATGGAGGGGTATGGCCGCACAGGTGAATCCCCCGATGAGCGAGTCAGAGATGGTGATGACCTTCGTAGATATTCAAGAGGCCCCTTATTATGAGCGGGTTATATCTGGGATTGGTAGGCCTTTTGCCAAGATGATTAAACACGGAGAAATGATGGATATGGGTTTGAAGTCTGGAAAGATTCGGGATTTCACGGCTTTGGAAACAGCTGCAGAACAAATACAGAGTGGAAATTATGGCAGCACTTCCCGTAGGGTGCAAAAGAAAAAAGAGGAGGATGTTTCCCTCATCCTTCAGGGGTCATCCAGAAAGGCAGAAAACAATCTTCCAGTACAGGTGCAGAGAATGGGGCCATCCCGACAGCCTAACTTCGCTGATTAGAGGGCGGAAGGGCGAAGGAGATTCGAGGCCTCGCAAAATCGAGTATTCACCCCACTCGGGGATCCTCTTGAGCGGATTTTAGCGGTATTGATAGCCCAAAAGAAGATAGTCGATTTGGCACCCCCAAGTGATCCGAAAGGAAGAAGGTTTGACCCAAGCAAGCGATGCGCATACCACTCAGGTTCCCCTGGTCATGATACGCAGGACTGTTGGACGTTGAAACACAGAATCCAGAACTTGATTGATAGTGGGGAAATTGTGGTGGAACAGCCAGACTCCCCGAATGTTAAAATCAATCCCCTGCCTAGACATGATGGAGGGGGGTCAATGTGGCAGAAGCCAGTGAAGCCGAGGGGCCGTCAAAGCTGAATTATGTGAAGAAAATTGATGAAATGATCAACATGATAGGTGATCACAGGAGTGCACGGGGAGTGCCCATTAGGTTGATGGGTGTAAGTAGAAATACCACAGAGGGACCTGTCAAGCTGTCAGCTCCGAAACCCCTCATCCTTGCAGCGAGATCGCAAATCCCTGTCAGCAGTCTAAAGACGGTACCATGGAATTATGGGGGGGTGTCAGAGGAGGAAGCGGCCAGTTGTGCTTCTGTGACAACAAGGGGGAATCCTTTGTATCTTCCTGGACGAGTCCTTGAGAACAAAACAAAGAAAAATAAAGAGATCTCTGAGGAGAAAGCCATAGAATTCTTGAAAAGGATGGATCATCCGGAAGCAAGAGGGATCCAGGTATTAAGCGAGGAGTCGACCCGGACATCAATCATGGACTTGGTGTTATCATCCAATGATCACTGCAAAACCCTGGCAAAAGTCCTGGAGGAGGCATACGTTCCTAAAGAAATTAGCAAGGAAGGTTTCGGCCATCTGGTGGACCACCTGTTGGAGAGTGATGTGATATCACTTACGGATGACGATATCCCCAAGGAGGGAAGGGGGCACCGAAAACCGCTACATATTGCCGTAATCTCCTCAGGTTATATCATGAATGGGGTGCTGATTGATGGGGGATCGGCGTTGAATATCTGTCCCCTCAGTACATTGCAGAAGATGAACATCAATCCCAAGCGCCTACGGGCCAGTCATGTAGTGGTGCGAGCCTTCGATGGTTCCCGGAGGGATACAATTGGAGAGATAGAATTGCCGGTGGAAATCGGACCTTGTACTTTTGATATCTCTTTCTAAGTCCTAGATATTGCAGCCGGTTATAACCTGTTATTGGGGAGGCCGTGGATACACATGGCTGGGGCAGTTCCTTCCACACTACACCAACAAATCAAACTAATCATTGACGGGAATCTGATAACAATCTCGGCAGAATGTGATGACCCATCTCCTCCCAGGAATGGCCTGCCAGTGATTAATGTGGACGAGTTGGCAGCACCTGCCAATTTTTAGGCACTGGAAATTAGCATTCCCCACTACAGATGCCTGGGAGCCCCAGCCGTGAAACCTAAGGTCTCTCCAGAACTTACCTTCGTTGCAAAAGAAATGATGAAAATGAAATTCCAGCCTGGACAGGGGTTAGGAAAGAGTAGCCAAGGAATCACCGAGCCCATTCAACTACCCCATCAGATAGGTAAAGCAGGGTTGGGATATCATGAAGGCATAACACGGAGACACCGGCAGGGCGTGGCCCCGATTCGACTGGCGGGCAAACCGGCGACCAAGGTCAACAATGAACAAGGGACTAGCGAGCCTATGATTGGGACAGGGGATGAAGAATTGACCCCCACAAATGATGAGCCAACCAAGAGGGAACGTTTCCTACAGGAGGTCGCGCAAAAGTTTGAAACCAGGTGCTATATCCCCGGACAATTAACAAGAAATGGAGAGGAGACGGATGTTGTCACGCCACCGAGAGCCCAACAAGGTGTGCCTGTCATCGATTGGGCAGGGCTAAGTATTCCTGGAGAAGATAAGAAGAAGGACTCAGGCGACGTGGCCGTAATCATCGGGGAAGTGTCCGATGTGAAGCCCCCTTTTATCCAGCGCATTTCATCTGACCTGACCGTCGACAACTGGACCATGAAACCAGTAATATCCAAACAAAGGTAAAACCCAACATCAGGGTGGTAGACCCCAGAGGATGGGAGGATGAAGAAGTTTATTTTGTTGTTGTTTTGTATTTTGCATAATTATGTCGTTTCTTCATGTTATCTGAAAATGTGATCGTCGTGGAAAATAACTTATATATGACAAGTATTTTGTTTCATGTCAGGTGTACCAATTTGAGTAATCCTTGCCTAACAAGCGGTCTTTCAAATTTGAATGATGATTATGATTTTGACATTGAGCTGGATTTCGATTTAATGGGCATTGAGCAAGACGAAACAGATTATGACGACGCGCCTGACGAGATCAAAGGATGGGTTGAGGATAAACCCAAACCCAACTTAGACCAAACCATCACCATAGATATCGGAACCCCTGACAAGCCAAAAGAACTCAAGATAGGGACAGACCTTACCCCTAGCCAGAAAACAGAAATAACTGAGTTGCTAAGCGAATATGAGGATGTCTTTGCCTGGTCTCATGAGGATATGATCGGATTGTCCACCGACATTATGGTACACCGGTTGCCCATCAAGGAGGGTTTCAGGCCTGTCAAGCAGAAGCTAAGAAAGTTGAAACCGGAGTGGAGCTTAAAAGTGAAGGAGGAGATCATCAAACAGTTCAGGGCCGGTATCATTATGGTGTCCACCTACCCAGAGTGGCTGTCCAATGTAGTCCTAGTGGCTAAACCTGGAGGGAAGGTGAGGGTATGTGTAGATTATAGAGATCTAAATAAGGCCAGTCTCAAGGATAATTTCCCGGTGCCTTTCATACACATCCTGGTGGATAACACGGCCCAGTACGAAATGTACTCTTTTGTGGATTGCTTTGCCGGATATCATCAGATAATGGTGGCGGAAGAGGATCGGGAAAAGACCGCGTTCATCACCCCTTGGGGCACCTTCTGCTATAGACGATTGGCTTTTGGTCTCACAAACGCGGGGGCTACTTATCAGAGAGCCATGATGGCCCTGTTCCACGACATGATGCACAAGGAGATAGAGGTCTATGTGGACGACATTATTGTGAAATCAAGGGTAGAATCTGATTATTTAACCTACCTCAGGAAGCTATTCGATCGGCTCAGAAAGTATAATTTAAAGCTCAATCCGGCAAAGTGTGCTTTCGGAGTACAATCAGGCAAGCTTTTGGGATTCCTGGTTAGTGATCGGGGCATTGAGTTGGATCCGGCAAAGATTAAGGCCATTGTGGATATGCCGGCACCTCATACAGAGAAGGAGATAAGAGGATTCCTCGGAAGAATAAACTTCATCAGCCGTTTTATATCCCACTTGACAACTACATGCGAGCCAATTTTCAAATTGTTAAGGAAATGGGCTTCCCAAGAATGGAATGAGCAATGTCAGAAGGCTTTTCAGACCATTAAAAAGCAGCTGACAGAGGCCCCAGTGCTGGTACCCCCGAAGGCTGGGATCCCTCTGTTTATGTATATATCGGTCAATGCCATCGCAATGGGATGTATGCTGGGACAGAAAAATGAAGCAGGTAAAGAGCAGGTCATCTATTACCTCAGCAAGAGATTTAGCCAATGCGAACAGAATTACACTCCCATCGAGAAGACCTGTTGTGCTCTGGCCTGGGCTGCAGGGAGATTACAGCACTACCTCCATGGGCATACCACGTACCTGATATCGAGAATGGATCCCTTGAAATATATCTTTGAAAGGCCCATGCTGAACTGTCGACTGTCAAGATGGCAATTAATCTTACAACAGTTCGACATGGTATACGTAACTCAGAAAGCCATGAAAGGGCAGGGAATTGCAGATCAGCTGGCAGAAACCCCGTCAGGAGGGATGGAGCTGTTAGAAACTCCTCTTCTGGGCGAAGATATATTTTGGGTATCACACACGAAATGTGATGACGAGGGGCAGTTCTGGAAGCTGTATTTTGATGGTGCCATGAATGCTGAGGGGGTAGGAGCCGGAGCAGTACTGGTCTCTATCACCGGAGAGCAATATCCTGTGGCTACTAAATTGCGGTTCAGCAATTCGAATAACACAGCTGAATACGAGGGATGTATATTGGGACTTCGCTTTGCCCGCGACATGGGAGTGAAGAGACTAGCGGTGTTCGGGGATTCAGAATTGGTAATCAGACAGGCGATCGGGGTGTACAACACTAAAGAGCTTCGGTTACTTCCATACCATCGTTGTATTACCCAGTTGATGCAAGAGTTCGAAGATATCGCTTTCCGCCATATTCCCCGGGGACGGAATGATTTTGCGGATGCGTTGGCAACCCTGGCTTCTTTAATTCATATAATCAAAAGGAAGGATGTTCCACAGATTGAGATAACAGTACAGAATGCCCCGGCGTATGAGGAACATGTTGCAGTATTAGCAGACGAGATGATTCTGCCAAAGCAGCCTTGGTATCACGACATAAGGGAATATCTGAGGGATAGATCCCTTCCCGACCAGGCAGGCCGAGTTGAGAGGATGAGAATTCAAAAAATGGCAATGAAATTTTACCTGAGTGGGGATTCACTCTACAAGAGGGACGCTGGGTTGGGACTGCTGCAATGCGTAGATGAGACGCAGGCCCAAAGGATTATGAACGAAATACATGGTGGAGTGTGTGGGCCACACATGAGTGGACCGATGCTGGCCAAAAAGATCTTGAGAACGAGACATTATTGGTTAACGCTGAAGGCCGACTGCGATGATCATGTCAAACGGTGTTACCAATGCCAGGCGCACGGTAATGTGATCCATACGCCTCCCAATGAACTGCACTGTATGACTTCCCCGTGGCCATTTTCAATGTGGGGAATGGATGTAATCGGACCAATAGAGCCCAAGGCAAGCAACATACACCGATTCATCTTCGTCATAATCGATTACTTCACCAAATGGGTAGAAGCAGCTTTTTTCCCCAAAGTAACTCAGGAGGTCATCGTTGGTTTCATCAGGAATAATGTCATTTGTCGATACGGGCAACCTGAGGTTTTGGTCTCTGACAATGCCAAGAATTTGAACAACGCCCTCATGAAGGGATTGTGGTCGGTTTAAGATCAAACACCTCAATTCCGTCATTTACCGTCCTAAGATGAATGGGGCAGTGGAGGCTGCAAATAAGAACATCAAGAAGATCATGGCGAAAATGTCTGCTAATCATCGGGGATGGCCGGATCTATTGCCCCTCACCCTGCTGGCATACCGAACGTCAACGCGTACTTCTATAGAGGCAACCCCTTACGCTCTGGTGTATGGAATGGAGGCCGTTCTGCCAATTGAGGTTGAGATGGCGTCCCTCAGAATAGTGATCAATGCTCAAATAAGCGAGGAGGATTGGATGCAGAGTCGATACGACCAATTGGCCCTAATTGATGAAAGGAGGGTGGCTGCTGTTTGGCATGGTCAGTTATATCAACAAAGGATCTCTCGATCATACGACAAAAGGATAAGACCTCGGAAGTTCAAGGAAAATGATTTGGTGCTAAAAAGAGTCATGCCTTGTCAAGACGAAGCCAAGGGGAAGTTTGCCCCGAACTGGGAAGGACCATTTGTGATTAAGAAACTGCTATCCGGAGGAGCCCTCATATTGCAAGAAATGGATGGTGAGATATTTCCACAGCCTCTCAATTCCGACTCGGTGAAGCGGTTCTATGCTTGAATCACCAGTTCCCCTTTTTCTTTGAGGGACGAACTACGTAGGACCTGATCTCCCAACTTGTGGGGGTACGTAGGCAGCCATCACGGCACGGTCCGATCCATTAAAAATAATCCTTTCCTTAAACAGAACCATTTCCCAACAGCCAGATAAACCTCCCTAAACCCTCAAAACCTTCCTGAAACCAGCCGCCTAACCAACTTCATCCCAAATGACATAACCCTGATCCAACCAGACAGTTATCCAAAATCTAAGACCCAATCTGATGAAATCGACAGGGGTACGGCAATATCTGTCAGATCTCCATCAAGACTTGAGAAGGGAAAGAAAGCAAAATGTCAAAATCGTGGTCAACTGGATAAAATGAGGATCCAATGAAAGGCAATGATACGACGAAAAGGGAAAATGACTAAATTTAAATGCATGTCTGTATATGTAAGTCATTTTATTACAAGATTTCTCTTTCGATAACCGATGAAACTAACATAGTCTATGCAGGAAATAAAATAATCTACAAGTCTGAAACTAGCTGAAGCAGGATGGACAAAGTGGTGGATAGATCTGAAGCATCAGCATCCCCTGCAATCTGCTGCCCCATCATATCAATGCGATCCAGTAAAGCAATGGCTCAGCTGACAGTCCCAGAATGAGCATCTATAACTGCCCTGGTCTGAAATATAATGGCATCTTTGTCAGCAATGGCAGCGTCTCTAGCCAGAATGGCATCATCTCTCTCAACAAAAGCGACATCCCTCTCAGCTTCAGTAGTAATCAAGGCCAGGCAGAATCGAGTATCCTCGGTAACCCAACTAGGGGCAGAATCAGCTGAGATGGAATGATCTGTGGTATCATCTAGGAAAATCACTCCAGAGTCATCAAAGGCCCCAGCTTGACTCAAACCAACCGGATCCGAGTCTCCTCGCAACCACTGCACGTAAGCAAATGTCTGGATGTGGCAGCTCTCACTGTATTCGGCAAAGATCCTGTGAGACCAAAGATCGTATACCTGCAGTAGATCCCTCTCTGTCTAGGATGATATGAGAAATCGGTAAGCGGCCGCACCCGTGAAAGGGTGAAAGTCCTGTGTCTGATCAAACTATCCTGTAACCGCCAAGGGATGATAGGTCGTCACGCCCCTCAAGCCAGCAATAGGGATGAAATCCAGGTTGGGTACGTGAGTCAAGAAGCTCATAAAGGAGCAATAACCCGAATAGACCAGGAGATGAAAGGGATCCTCAATGACCGACAAAAATTCTACCCAGGAAGCCGCATCAGTACAGCTCACGGGATGAAATGAAAACTGCGTGGCTATGTCATGGCTGAAGCAAAACCCTTGGCGACGGAAATGGCCGATGGGACTGAGATGACTCATGAACCACACGTATAACAAAGTCGAGCTCCCTCTGAATACTCTACCTCGGAAAGACTGGCAATATGAGGCGGACATGTAGGTATCCGCCAATATCATGGGAAGAATGGTGTGATCCTCCTGAAGGGCTCGAACGGCCATGACAACCAGCATGTCCAACTGATCGGGTCCTGCAGGCAAGTACAAAACTGAGATGACACAGGCCATCAAAACGTCTAATCTCAAAGCACCCCAGCGCTCCTCGAATACGGAAAAATCACCAGAAAATAGGTGAAAACTATCGAGTGAGCCGAATCGGTCAATCAAGAAATGAAGGGGAACCAGATGGTCTGATGTGATCACCGATAACAAGACGGCCCTCCGCAAGCCGGTGAAAGTCAAGAACTGACGGCGCATGGAACCAGCTGTAACCCTAGCACAAGGACCATCCAGAGGCAGGCCGGTAAAGCGAGCATACTCCTCGAGGGTGGGGGTCAGCTCTACTGTCCCTAGCCTGAACACCTGACGGGCAGGCGCCCAATAGCTCAGAATACCATCCACAAAGCCCGCTGGCACCTGGAAGGATAATAAGGACCAAGAATGTCCCAAAAGACCATCTGCGACGACCCTGTCGGCCGGCGATAAACTGTCCAACCAGCGGAGGAGACTGCCGACCAACCCTGTGGGAGGAATGGAATCCAAAAGTACCACGACATCTGAGGACGACATCTGTGAAAAAATAGTATCAAAAAGACTGTACAGGGGTCATTCTCTATCCATAAATAAAAAAGCATGCATCATACAGTTATTAATAAAGCAAATGAATTTCATAGAGATAAAAGATAAAAAACTGTGCATAAATAAATAAATGAGTTCAGTACATAGTGCATAAAAGGGAAAAAATAAATCTAAACAGGTGCAGGTACAAAAGCCCTATCCTATCATGATCTAAACAAAGTCAATGTAATCTATGAAAGCGGGATCCTCGAACTGATCCCCTGGGGTCGTCGAAGTCGGAGGACCAAAATTCATGTCAGGAATGTATGGCTGCGCTGTGGCATCAGATGAGCTCGGACCTGCATCATAACCCGCACTGTCAGGATCGTAGGTATAAGCATCCTCTAGAGTCCGGCCTAACACCCGAAGATACAGCGACAGCTGCTCCACCTGGCGGGTCAAGGTGGAAATCTGCTCGGCATGAGTGGGAGTCCGAACGCAGGTAGCCCAATCGGTCATCATCACCAAGCCGGGAACCATGTCTCCCTGGAAGAAAGTAGCCCGGGTCTGAGGACCGATGGTGCGAGGCACCCACCAAGTCCAGAAAGCCTCGCTCATACCGGGACCCGTAGAAAGCATCCAGCCATCCTCCCTTGCGAGCATGATCTCCGAAGGCTGAGAATCCAGCGGCCAGGAGGTGGTGAAGGGAAGGGAATGCGGGATGCGGATCTCTCCAGTCACGCATCTGAATGCGCGCTCTCCCAAATACATCACCCATCCTCTGACACTCTGTAGAGTGAGACGACGGGTGGACAGCGTGAACTCTGGGCCGGAAGGATACCCATCTGTAAACCCCACAGCTAGATGCTCCGAAAGATAAGGAGTCCAGACGACATCTGTGGCGGTGATCAGCTCCAGCTGGATGCGGCAGTGTGCAAAGCTGCCAGATACCGGGACCTCCTCCAAAGTGCTATGATGCCATCGCCGACCCCGGGGATAAGTGTCCAGGCCAAGAGTAGTGACAGGCCTCAGACATGGAAGACGCTCGTAGGCCCAGAACTGCAAACGGGAACAGTGAAAAGCATGAAATAACTGACAAATGCAGAAAAGAGAAATAAATGAAAGAAAGTCCAGTAAGAAGAGAGGAAGAGAAGCCTCACCAGCAAGAAGTGATAGAATCCGAGCCAAGCATCTGTCTGGCCCTCCGAATGAAGACGCAGACCGTGGAGGAAATAAGCAAAGGTGAACGACCCCCAATCGTAGTCACCAATCCGGTCTACGTCTCTGACAGCTCCTACGACGCTGAAATGAATGGTGGAGGAGTTGTTCCCTAGGAAACAACCCCTCATAATGGTCAGGAACAAGCGCCGTAGCAGAATGTCACGAGTGCCCTGATCCGCTGGAATAGGCAGTGCGTATAGACCCCCGACAGCATCGACAGCCAAAGCACCGGACCGAATACTACGGGCCTTAAAGACCCGGTCCTCAGCAGCGAAGCCCAATAAAGCCCGGACCTCCGCTGGAGTAATGTCAAGATCCAGAGGGACACGGGACCCGGTAAACTCTATACCCGTGATGTACCTCCAATCCCAGGGGGTCAGCACAACCTCGCAGTCAAGAAGGTGAAGAGACTGCGTCTGGTGGAACCAGCGCTCGGATAAGGCCCTCATGTAACCCCAGGGGCACTGGCGGGGAATGATGGTGAAGAAGTGACGAAAGCCCCAGGAATCCACCACCGCCCGGTAATCGCTGTGCAGAGCTGTATAGAGGGAGTAGATGTTGAACCAGTTACCCCTCGGCTGAGTAAACTCCGACACCTGTGGCAATCACCAATGGGTCAGTCCAGATAGAACGGGAATTGAGAAATTGAGAATGAAATGAGAATAGAATTGGATATACCTCATTAGCTACAAGAGATGCCGAGGGTTGACGACTGAGATCCCGACCCAGTAGGTCGGGTATCTGCACAGGGGCGCCAGAAAGGGCGCGGTGAGGAGATGGGGCCGGGGTGCTGGAGGATGGCCCCTCTGCCGCAACCTCCGGAAGGACAGCCTCCTCAACGTCCGGGTGATCGGGACGGATGACAGCCTCCGCCAAGCGGCGAGCCTGACGGGTCCGAGGAAGAACAGGGGCAGGTGCAGCCCTACGACGACGAACACCCGAGGTCCGAGACGCAGAAGAGCTACTAGGAGCGTTGGGATCCATAGCTGGAATAGAACAGGCAAGGAGGAAGGTAAGTTCCCTTTTTTAATTATGTCACAAATATTCCAATATTTATCGTAGAATTAATGCAGCATGATGCATGTTTATTATGTGTTCATGAAAAAAAAAAAAAAAATTTGGCAGAGTTCCGTCTGTAAAATGGACATCCCATGCATATCCAAGCATGTTTTTCAAAGAACCCAAGCCACAACAGGTCAAAATTGCATTTATATGGATAATTGCAGCATGTAAAAGGACCATAATGCATGATTTTCTCTCAAAAAGGAACAAACAGATATGTGGGACCGCATAATTTCAAGAACTAAAATAAAGGGAAATGACTGTATCTCAGTATACAGCCAAGTTTAATGAATTGTCTTGTTTTGCCCCACATCAAGTTAACTTTGAGACAAGAAAAACTAGAAGATTTGAGGAAGGGTTGAAACCTCAGATAAGGAGTAGAATATCAATCTTCCAGTTGAAGACGTTTTCAGAGATTCTTGAGAAGGCTATCATAGCCGAGACCGAGAACGAAAACCTTCTCAAATTCCATAAGGATAAGAGGAGTCAGAATAAAGGAGGAAAATTCAAGGGAGAAGTCAGTACAGGCGGTGTTAATAACAACAAGAGGAAGTGGGATACCACCTTTTCTACTAACTTTGGGGAGAAAGGGAATAATTACAACAATAACAACAACACTACCAACAGAAACCAGAATAACAAGATGGAACGTTGTGTCACATGTGGAAAGAACCATCTGGGAGTATGTCGTAGGAAGGTGGTTACCTATTACAGCTGTGGTCAGGAGGGACATTATTCCAATAATTGTCCCAAGAAGAGTACTAATAACACCAATTAGGGCAATCAAAATTATAAGTGTTATAATTGTGGCACAACAGGTCACATATCTAGAAATTGTCCAAAGAATAGGAACCAAATCGGGGGAGGAAATCAAACCACAAATAACACCCTCAAACCAACGGTAGCAGGAGCTGGAGGCTAGAGTCGTCCAACCGCCAGAACATTTAATATGACGATGAGGGATGCTGTTGCTTCACAGGACGTGGTGACAGGTATCATCCCTATCGACACTTTAAATACATATGTGTTATTCGACTCTCGTGCTACTTGTTCATTCGTGTCTAATAGCTTTGCTAAAACCTTGAATATGCCATGCAAAGATTTAGACATACCTTTTAATGTAGAGATTGCAAATCGAGAGATAATTCTCGTTAAAACTGTATATAAAGATTGTAACGTAGATATTAAGGGACACAAGTTTCTTGTGGACCTCTTTCCTATACAGCTAGGGGAATTCGATATAATCTTAGGCATGGATTGGTTGGTTAATCATAATGCAATGATTGACTGCCATCGAAAACGTGTAAACCTATTGACTGAGTCGAAGTCAAAGGTAGTATTCAACGGTGGTTGTTCACCTAAGTGATCTCGATGTCTGATAGTAATGCAAGTAGAAAGATTACTTAGGAAGGGTTGTACAGGTTATTTAGCATATATAGTAGATACTCGAAAGGAAGGAGCAAATCTAGATCAAATACCTGTAGTTAGACAATTTCCGGATGTGTTTCCAGATGATTTACCAGGTCTACCTCCGGATAGGGAGATCGAATTTGTTATCGATCTTACACTTGGTACGGTGCTAGTTTCGAAGGCACCGTACAGGATGACACCAGTAGAGTTGAAGGAGTTACTTGTGTAGTTATATGAACTCTTAGACAAGAAATACATACAACCCAGTGTTTCACCTTGGGGAGCACCGGTGTTGTTTGTAAAGAAAAAGGATGGAACGTTGAGATTATGTGTTGACTATAGAGAATTAAATAAGTTGACCATAAAGAACAAATATCCTTTACCACGAATTGATGATTTGTTTGACCAGTTGAAAGGGGCCGAACACTTTTCAAAGATCGACCTACGATCAGGTTATCATCAATTAAAGGTAAAAAAAGAAGATGTGCCGAAGACAGGGTTTAGGACACGCTACGGATATTATGAGTTTCTTGTGATATCTTTTGGATTAACAAATGCGCCTGCAGCATTCATGGACTTGATGAACCGAGTGTTTAAACCATGCTTAGATAAATATGTCGTAGTGTTCATCGATGATATTTTAGTATACTCGAGAACAAAAGAAGAGCATGCTGAACACTTAAGAAGCGTATTAGAGATATTACGCAAGGAACAACTTTACGCAAAGTTTTCCAAGTGTGAGTTCTGGTTGGAAAGAGTCCAGTTCTTGGGTCATGTAATTGACAAGAATGGAATAGCGGTGGATCTAGCAAAGATAGAGGCGGTTATAAATTGGTAACAACCAAAAACTCCAACAGAAGTACGAAGTTTTCTCAGTTTAGCAGGGTACTATCGACGTTTTATACAAGATTTTTCAAAAATAGCAACCCCGCTAACCAATTTAACTCGAAAGACGGTAAAGTACGTTTGGACAGATAAATGTGAAGAAAGCTTCCGAGAATTGAAGAAACGATTGAGCATGGCACCAGTGTTATCTTTACCAGATGATATAGGAGGTCTTATCGTTTATAGTGATGCATCACACAAGGGATTGGGTTGTGTGTTAATGCAACATGGGAAGGTAATTGCATATGCATCACGATAACTTAAAGATTATGAAAAGAAGTATCCTACGCATGATCTTAAGTTAGCCGCTATAGTATTTGCCTTGAAAATCTAGAAGCATTACTTGTATGGGGAGAAGTGTGAGATATACACAGATCATAAAAGTCTGAAGTATATTTTCATGCAGAAGGAATTAAACATGAGGCAGAGGAGATGGCTAGAGTTGATAAAGGATTTTGACTGTGAAATTTTATATCACCCTGGGAAAGCCAACGTCGTAGCAGATGCATTAAGTTGGAAGAACCAAGAAAAGTTGAATATAATAACCAACAACGAGGTACTGATAAAAGAGTTTGATAAACTTGAGATTGAGGTAAGAGTTCCAGTTAATTCTACCCAGAAGTTATTCATTGTGGAAAATGGTTCAACTTTATCGGAGAGAGTCAAGGGACTACAGGAGACTGATGCAGAGTGTCAAAAGTGTAAGACTGAAATAACTCATAAGAAGAATGACAAATTCAGAGTGGATAAGGATGGGGTACTGAGGTACGAAAATAGAATTTGGGCAGCCTCAGTAGAAGAATTAAAAGATGAAATACTGAATGAAGCCTATAGTTCTAAGTTCGTCGTGCATCTAGGTAGTACAAAAATGTACAAAGATTTAAGCCGACACTTTTGGTGGTCTAACATGAAAAGAGAAATAGCAGAGTGGGTAAGTAAATGTTTAACGTGTCAAAGAATTAAAGCTGAACATCAGAAACCGAGTGGATTATTACAGCCCTTAGAAATTCCTGAGTGGAAATGGGAACATATTGCTATGGATTTCGTAGTAGGTCTTCCAAACACCCAGAAAGGTCACAATGCCATTTGGGTAATTGTAGATTGTCTTACCAAGACGGCTCATTTTCTACCTATAAAAGTTAACTTCAGTCTTAACCAATTAGCTAAACTTTATATCAATGAAGTTATTTTTAGACATGGAGTCCCTGTTTCTATAGTATCAGACCGAGATCCCCGATTTACTTCACATTTTTGGACAAGTCTCTAGAAACATTTAGGAATTCAGTTGAAATTAAGCACAACCTATCACCCGCAAACCGACGGTCAGAGTGAGAGAACAATTCAAACATTGGAGGATATGTTGCGAACTTGCATCATGGACTTCAAGGGGAGTTGGGAAGATGAGTTACCTTTGGTAGAGTTTTCCTACAATAATAGTTATCATGTCAGCATAGGAATGCCACCATTTGAAGCTTTGTATGGAAGGAAATGTAGGACGCCATTATGTTAGGATGAGGTCGGTGAGCGACAAATGTTAGGACCAGAAATAGTTCAACAAACCGCTGAGGTAGTTCGAATTATACAAGGAAGATTGCAAGCATCTCAAGATCGACAGAAGAAGTATGCGGATCAACACAAGAAACTACAAGATTTCGATGTCGGTAGTCACGTGTTTTTAAAAGTATCTCCATGGAAAGGTAAAATCCGTTTCGACAAGAAAGGAAAATTGAGTCCGAGATTCATTGGACCATTCCAGATATTGAGGAGGATATGTGAGGTAGCTTATGAGGTAGCCCTACCTCCTAAGTTAGAACATATTCATAACGTGTTTCATGTGTCTGTATTACGACCATACAAACCCGATTATAAACACGTTATAGATTACGAGCCTATTCAGATCAAGAAAGATTTATCATATGAAGAAGTTCCTATTGAAATCATAGATAGGAAAGAACAAAATCTACGGAATAAAGTGATACCTTCAGTCAAGGTTATTTGGAGAAATCAAAACATAGAGGAAGCTACGTGGGAGCTCGAGAGTAAAATGCGAGACAACTACCCACATTTATTTTTGTAACATGTACTGTAATTTCGAGGACGAAATTCTTATTAGTGGGGGTGAATGCAATATTCCGAACCCTAATAAGATTTGTATATGTAAATTATGTGTTTATTAAATGAAATTTCTTATTCCGACTCTATGTTATGTGATGATATATTCTGATGAACGGCTGTTCAGGTAATCTTTGAAAACCGAATACGATTCGAAAACATTATCGTATACGTTTAGAATTAGAACGTATAACATAAAACTAGATATTGAGAAGTTTAAAACCTTAAACCCTAATGAGATTTGAAGTTTGTAACATATGTTCTTAATAAAGATTTAAATGATATTTCGAAGCAGGTGTTTTGTGATTATATTATGTAAACGATAAATTTGGTCAAATAAAAATTTTTGGTCAAGCTGCTTAGTCGTGCTTACATTGACAAAATGATTTGTCGTGCTTTCCACGATTTCACCAAAAAAGCATCCTGACAAATTATTTTTAGTAAGCTGTTGTGTCGTGCTTAAACTGATATAGTGCTTTGTCGTGCTTACGCTGACAAGCTGCTTTGTCGTGCTTATGCCTGGCACACGCCAGCTTACACCTGGCACACGCTAGGTACTAAAGTGTAATTAACCTAGGTACCAAAGTGTAATAAGCCGAGCCCCTAACGTGCAATTAGTGAAACTTGGTTTTTCTATAAATAGCAAGCTCAGTTCATTCATTCCTTACTATTTTTCAAGAGCAGTTCAAGAGCAAAAACACTCTATATTTATATTCTGAGAGATATTGTGAGATAAAAATTACTTTCTAAGCATCGAAGCGCTGCGCGATTGGAAGTAAAGCTAGCAACTACAAGAGGTATTACTCTAGTGGTTATTATTTTCATTTTTCTTTATATATATTTAGTAAAAATATACTTTTATAAGCAGTTATAATGCCCAAATTATTTTAAGTATATAGTACAAAAGTCCTATTTACAAGCAGTTATAATGTCCGATTTATTTCTCTTATATATTAGAAAATATACTTTTATAAGCAATTACTATGTCCGAATTTCTTCAACTATTTAGTAAAAATATTCATTCTGTAAGCAGTTGGAATGCTGAAATTATCTCAAATATAATAGCCGAATATTCATTTTATAAGCAGCTATAATGCCCGAATTATTTCAACCATAGTAACCGAATATTTATTTTTCAAGCAGTTATAATGCTCAATTTATTTTAAATATAATTGAAAAATATTCATTCTGTAAGCAGTTATAATGCTAAAATTATTTCATATATTGTAGAAGAAGTCTTATTTATATGCGGTTATGATACCCGAAATAAAACTTAAAAGATTTAATCGTTAAACGCTTATTTGTCTACATAAACTTATAATCGTGTAGGATTTACGACGAACGTTTAGACCGTTATATTAACTATAAAGGATATACGAGGCAAGTCTTCTAACCTTGTTATATTTAAGCAAGTCTATTACATCTTGCTATCAATTATTGTGAAGTTATTGCTTCTTGTTCAGCATAACTTAAGAAATGAATCATTATTCATATATTGTTTATTCGAGCGTAAAATGTTGTGTCAAAGTAAATTGTTTTGGTACGACATCTTATACTGAGAAATGGAATACCTTGATGTAAGGTGAACTGAAACACCTTGATATAAGGTGGTGGTAAATGTTGATTATATATCGACACAAAATTGTAGGATGATATGCATACTCCTAGGATATTGGTTAGGCTGATCCCCTACCAGATATCCGAAATTAAGCGGTTCTAAGTCATTGAAGACTGATAGAACTAATTGAAATGTATGGTTCATGTACAGGACCCTCAGTTATACATTATTGACATCTTTCAAATCAAACACATTGTGTTTACGTTTTCAAATGAACTTGCTGAGCATTTGTAGCTCATTCTTGCATATATCTTCTTTTGCAGTTTTAAATGATAATCCCGGCACTTCTGGGGTAGACAAAGGAAAAGGACATGTTAATTAGTTTTAATTACTGTTTTGAATAATTCAAGTCTTTTATAAGGCTTTATTATAATAACTTAGTACTGAGAACGATGTAACCGAACTTAATGATATGAAATATATTATCATCCTTTATTATATCGAATGCATTATACTCTGATCTTTACTTTGTTTAGCATAGTTGTACTAAGTAAATACAGTATCTATACGAACTATACATCTGAATGAGGGTATTTGAATGATATTAAAAGTCCTATAAGCTCCGAGGTTACACTTAATGAGCGCCGGTAAGGTGCCATCTTTACTGGAATGCGCCCCTCAGTTCTATGGACAATCGTATTGTTAATACTGTGAATGTCAGATAGATAGGGAATATCGATATGAAAGAGGTATTCATGAGATATAAATCTATACATCCAAGTGAGGGTATCCAAACACAGATAACGTTCTGGCAAGAATTATCATCTGTTATGGGATACTGTGAACCTTGGATAGATAGAAGTCATATATTATTGAATATTTATAGTTGTATAGTTTCACGTGAGCACCATATCTGTTGGGGTAATCATTAAAATTGCCACCATACTGCATCGACTCAAAATTGATGGCACATTGATGACTCGGATGATTTCCAGCACAATAATCACAAATCACCTCCACACTTTGACTACGTTGTACTGCAAAAGCGTCAATCATCCTCGAAAGTGTCTCAATCTGTGCTGACAATTCATCGAATTCATAAATCCCTGCCGCTCTTGGTTGCGTCATTCTCGTATACGGCCACTGATAGTCATAGTTGGCCATGGTGTACCTCACAAGGAAGTAAAATAGAAAAAGAAATAAATAAAAATAAAAATAAAACGTTTAAATTAAGATTGAATTGATTATAACTAATATGGAAATAAATATTAAACAAAAAGATTCCCCCGCAACGACGCCAAAAACTTGTTGTCAGATTTCACAATCAACAATTACGTGCAAGTATACACGATCAACAAGTAATAAAGTGATAAGATAGAGTGTCGAACCCACAGGGAATCTCTGTTCAATAATTTCCAACTATTAGTACTATATCAATTCAATTTTATTTAAACAATCACAATTTGTATAACGATTAAAACTAATTAAATTAAAACTAAGAATAAAAACTAACACAAAGGTTGAAGTTTAGATTTTTAAAGGCTTAAGACTACAATATCCCCAATTATGTAATACAAACTAATTATCCAATTCATCCAATTATTAACTTCAATAGAGTTGTTAACAGGAATTCAAAGTTATTCATAAGCCCTTTCCCAAGTGATCAAATAAAATTATCTAACTCAATTAATTCTGCGATATTCCTATGCAAAACTAAAGAATTAAATTCATTAAGCACCAATTCCCAATAGTTACATGCAGCGAAGAGATATCCCTATTCACTTCACAACCCCAATTATTCATCCCATGTAAATAATTAAGAATACATGCTATCACATTCAGATCTAACCCTAGATTTCATATTCCGAATTCATCTAAAGTATCCCGCTAATTGTTGATCAGACAATTACTCAATAAACACAAAATATGATAGACAACTCAATATTAAATAATAATTGGAATCAAATAGATAATTAATCCATACTCATAAAAGATTCAATTGTAGCCTTAATTGCAAATTTAGTTCATACTGAAAATAGAAATCATGAATCCCAAATAAGTCATCACAAGTAAATTACAAATCTAAGATAGAGGATAAGAAAAACTCAGTAGAAGTTCTTCAATCTTCAAGTCTCTAATCTGAATTCCTTGCGATGCTTTCTCTAGTCTCCAATCTCCCAATTCAGCTCTGTGTCTCAATCCTTGCGTATGTATGCAACTATGAATGTACCATGTATGTGTATATCTATGTATGTTCTCTATTTCCATCTCTCTATGTCTCCTTTATAGTTTCTGAATCAAATTAATAGAAAGAATCCAATTCCAAATCAATTTCCCAAAAGAACTGAACTTCAATATTTTTTTCCTTCCGCGCATTCTCGCCCCGGCGAGGAAATTTCTGCTCATTCTCGCCCCGGCGAGAAATTTAAGCCTGCGATTCTCGCCCCGGCGAGAAAATATTTTCTGCTTTGACGTCTGTTGGTAAAATGGCCATAACTTGTGATCCGGGAGGAGTTACGAGGCCTGCCACCTACCAAATCGAAGATATCGACGAGATCTACAACTTTCGTTCTTTGAGAATTGAGAGATTCAGGCTGGAGCATGGTTGAAATTGAGCTTGAAGTGGCTGTTATGTAAATGACAACTCCAAACCTTGATCTCTGTTGATAAAAATGTCATAACTCTCGCATCCGAACTCCGATTGAGGTGATTCAAGATATTCCAGAAAGCTAAGAAGTAAATCTACAATAAAATCCAAGTTTCAAACCAAGAACATGCATCTATTTTAATGTTAAAAGCCCTGTAATCGTCCCTTCTCGCACTTGCTCGCATGTTGTACTCCAAAAGATGTTCGAATTGCGTTTCCTTGCTCATTCCTACAAAATAACATAAAAACACTATAAATATCTAATACTAACTTAAAATACTTAAGAACTAACAAATTGTCAAGTCAAACGTACTTAATTCGTAAGTATAAAACCCACTCATCAAATACCCCCAAACTTAAATCTTTGCTTGTCCTTAAGCAAAAACACAAGAAAAACAAAAATAAACAAACCTATCTAAATGAATGCAGATGCATGATGTATTACGACCGAACAATCAATCAATATAGATTATAAATATCAGACCTCAAAGATCAGTAACTAACAATTGAGCAAGAATTCAAATTTATGCACCATCAAGAAATCAACTTATCACCAATATCATCTTACTTTCAACCCTTTCGTGTGTGTGTGAATCCAAATGTATCAAACTAGCGAAAAAAAACACTCAAAGAAGCTCATGAAACCAAATGTATCATCAAATATATCAAAAAGGTTAGTATAACAACAAAAACTCTATATGCTTATCTTCCACAACTCAAAGCAAATATAGAAAAACATCACTAGAAGATCACAAGGTTATTTAAAATATTTAAGCTCCTTTTAAAACCCTTCCCCACAAATTCAAATAATTTTTTCCTCTTTTCATTCTCTTTTTTTTAGTGAGTGCGTTTTACGCTCCTTCTCACCTTCAATTGAACGAGTGCGTTTTACGCTCCATCTCGCTGCATGTGTTTATAAGTGAGTGCGTTTTACGCTCCATCTCAACCCACCACATGATTCATTTTTTCAATTGGGGAAGGTTCAAAATTTTCAATTTGTTTTTCAAATTAACCAAGATTTCTCCCAAATTATATTCTTCCTCATATTACACTTTAAGTTATGATCAAACAAGATATAGAGTTCAGAAATATCTTCCATGAGCATTTAACATATAAACTTCCTCAGAGTTAAAACTAACTCAACCAAATGGATATGTGCATAAAAGAATTAAAAGGGTCTTAAGCTTGACAAAATCAGGAACAGTCAAAATTCATAATTTAGCACTCCTAATCCGTCTTGCTAAACTAATTAACTAACTGATCACAATTTTCATCATTGGCCTTCCTTAAATACTGTACATCAATTCATTGCTCAAACTAACCTAAATGCAATTTTATATGATCCTAACTTTTATAAAAGAATGCAATAAAAACAAAAAAAATATTTTTGTGATTTTTAAATTTTTACTTTTTTATTAAACTATTCCTACAATATGCAATGCATAGTACGTGAACTAAATAATTATGTAATGCAGTATGACATGACTATATATAATGACAGCAAATCCACCCCCAAACTCATAATGAACAATGTCCTCATTGTTTGCAAAATAAATAAATTAAAACGGAGGACTTCCCTGACTGGTCAAACGGCGTGATCGACATCATTAGAGTCTGGATGATAGAAAAACTGGCAACGACTGAGGCTCGGGAAACTGGAACTGGAACTGGAACTGCACTCGGATTCATCCTCACGAACATCTTTGATTGATTTCGAATGGAAGAAGTCGGATTAGAGATTTCGTTGAAGGTTGGTGAGGGATTTCAAATTAAAAGTTTTTTTTTTTAACTGATCTCGCCGGGGCGAACATTTTTGCCTTGGGATCTCGCCGGGGCGAGAATCCTTGTTTTTGAAAATTTTAATTTTTTCCTCCTCTCTTCAATTGCTACAATCCCAAAACCTTTTACCTGTTCAAAGCAACATAGCATAGCATGGATTAGCACAACCTTTTTAGAAGCATGAGAGACTAGCAAAGCACTGAAAATCTTAGAAATTAACTATTACTATCCTAACTAAATGCAAAAATATAGAAAACTAAAATACTAAGACTAATAAAATAATTGGGTTGCCTCCCATCAAGCGCTTGATTTAGAGTCTTTCAGCCTGACTACTTCCTTTTTTATCCAATGCCTCTTCGAAAATTGAGGAATCCTCCATCCAGTAGTAATAATGACACGTCTGAGGGCTTTGCTTCTGTAAGGGCCATTGATCCAAAATCACCTAGCATACTCTTTTCCTGTAGAATCTCCTTTATAACCTTCAAATAGCCAGGCTTATGCTCCATTGTGTTTGTGAACGGAATATTGAATTGAAACTTTTTGAACACAACTGGATCATCAACTAACTTCTTATAGACCCCTTTCTCATCCCACCATGGCTCCAGATTCATGTTAGCTCCGATGTCAAATAGAGCTTTGCCGACGATATAAGTACCAATTGGGCAGGGGATTGCAAAACTACCCGGATTGTGGTGGTTTGGTGAAGAAGGCACATGGGGCACTAACAAAATCAGTACATCAGCGTCGGAACTCACGGCTAGATTTTCTTCGGCTGTATCTTCCTGATCCCCACTATTCTCCTCCATATCAAAATCATCATCAATTAGCACATCCGGTTGCAGCTTTGACATGGGCAATCCATCAGCCTCGAGAACCACGTCACTGGGCCATACACAATGATAGCTACTGTTGACTGCGTTGATAAGCTGTCCCATCTGGTTCTCAAGATTTCGAATCGACACTGCTTGGCTTTTTATATTTAAATCCACTAAGTTCAACAACTTATCTTGATCACTCATTCTTTCGTCCATAGCTGTAATAAACCTCGCCAAGGTCTCCCCCAAACTCAGTTTCCTTTCTTCATGTGGAGAGGCTGAATCCTGAGATTTTGGAGTGTATGAGTGACCTGGAGCAAAGATTTGGACTTGATTATTATGGCTCCATGAAAAATCCGGCTGATACCCCCAATCCTGATGATAGTTGTTTGGATAGGCATAACTGTTGGGGTAATCATTGAAATTGCCACCATACTGCATCGACTCAAAATTGATGGCACATTGATGACTCGGATGATTTCCAGCACAATAATCACAAATCACCTCCACACTTTGACTACGTTGTACTGCAAAAGCGTCAATCATCCTCGAAAGTGTCTCAATCTGTGCTGACAATTCATCGAATTCATAAATCCCTGCCGCTCTTGGTTGCGTCATTCTCGTATACGGCCACTGATAGTCATAGTTGGCCATGGTGTACCTCACAAGGAAGTAAAATAGAAAAAGAAATAAATAAAAATAAAAATAAAACGTTTAAATTAAGATTGAATTGATTATAACTAATATGGAAATAAATATTAAACAAAAAGATTCCCCCGCAACGACGCCAAAAACTTGTTGTCAGATTTCACAATCAACAATTACGTGCAAGTATACACGATCAACAAGTAATAAAGTGATAAGATAGAGTGTCGAACCCACAGGGAATCTCTGTTCAATAATTTCCAACTATTAGTACTATATCAATTCAATTTTATTTAAACAATCACAATTTGTATAACGATTAAAACTAATTAAATTAAAACTAAGAATAAAAACTAACACAAAGGTTGAAGTTTAGATTTTTAAAGGCTTAAGACTACAATATCCCCAATTATATAATACAAACTAATTATCCAATTCATCCAATTATTAACTTCAATAGAGTTGTTAACAGGAATTCAAAGTTATTCATAAGCCCTTTCCCAAGTGATCAAATAAAATTATCTAACTCAATTAATTCTGCGATATTCCTATGCAAAACTAAAGAATTAAATTCATTAAGCACCAATTCCCAATAGTTACATGCAGCGAAGAGATATCCCTATTCACTTCACAACCCCAATTATTCATCCCATGTAAATAATTAAGAATACATGCTATCACATTCAGATCTAACCCTAGATTTCATATTCCGAATTCATCTAAAGTATCCCGCTAATTGTTGATCAGACAATTACTCAATAAACACAAAATATGATAGACAACTCAATATTAAATAATAATTGGAATCAAATAGATAATTAATCCATACTCATAAAAGATTCAATTGTAGCCTTAATTGCAAATTTAGTTCATACTGAAAATAGAAATCATGAATCCCAAATAAGTCATCACAATTAAATTACAAATCTAAGATAGAGGATAAGAAAAACTCAGTAGAAGTTCTTTAATCTTCAAGTCTCTAATCTGAATTCCTTGCGATGCTTTCTCTAGTCTCCAATCTCCCAATTCAGCTCTGTGTCTCAATCCTTGCGTATGTATGCAACTATGAATGTACCATGTATGTGTATATCTATGTATGTTCTCTATTTCCATCTCTCTATGTCTCCTTTATAGTTTCTGAATCAAATTAATAGAAAGAATCCAATTCCAAATCAATTTCCCAAAAGAACTGAACTTCAATATTTTTTTCCTTCCGCGCATTCTCGCCCCGGCGAGGAAATTTCTGCTCATTCTCGCCCCGACGAGAAATTTAAGCCTGCGATTCTCGCCCCGGCGAGAAAATATTTTCTGCTTTGACGTCTGTTGGTAAAATGGCCATAACTTGTGATCCGGGAGGAGTTACGAGGCCTGCCACCTACCAAATCGAAGATATCGACGAGATCTACAACTTTCGTTCTTTGAGAATTGAGAGATTCAGGCTGGAGCATGGTTGAAATTGAGCTTGAAGTGGCTGTTATGTAAATGACAACTCCAAACCTTGATCTCTGTTATAAAAATGTCATAACTCTCGCATCCGAACTCCGATTGAGGTGATTCAAGATGTTCCAGAAAACTAAGAAGTAAATCTACAATAAAATCCAAGTTCCAAACCAAGAACATGCATCTATTTTAATGTTAAAAGCCCTGTAATCTTCCCTTCTCGCACTTGCTCGCATGTTGTACTCCAAAAGATGTTCGAATTGCGTTTCCTTGCTCATTCCTACAAAATAACATAAAAACACTATAAATATCTAATACTAACTTAAAATACTTAAGAACTAACAAATTGTCAAGTCAAACGTACTTAATTCGTAAGTATAAAACCCACTCATCACTATACCACTATTCATCATATGTGATTTGATTGAAGACAAAATGATAAGAAGAACATTCATACTATTAAAGCCTTGTAAAGTCCTTAATGACATATATGTACAAGGACTTAGAAGATCAAATATGTTAGGTTGATCTAAGCTGAATGAATATCTATTTGATCAAAGCATGTTTGTAATATTAGACTTTGTAAAGTCCTTAAAATGAATATGAGGTACAAGGACTTAGAATAGAATAGAAGAAGATCAAACTTGTTAGGTTGATCTTATGTATTGTAATGACATATGTACAAACAAGGGCCATACTGATAGTAGTGCATTGCACTGACTAAGTGAAGGATCGTAAAGCAGTCAGTCAACATCGCAGAGCCAAGTATGCCATCACATGGTCTGCTAGGAAAACGTAGAGTGATCGTAGAGTAGGAAAGTTCAGCAAGATCAAGTGATCGTAGAGTTGAGTCTAAGACAACAGAAGCACTCAAGCAGTAGTCTCAGCAAAACAAAGTAAAAAGCTCATAGAGCAACACTTTATGACATAAGGAAGAATGTCTGAAGATTAAGTAGAGCAGTCCTCTACATCAAAGGTGTCACAGCAAACAAAAGATCATAGAGCAGTCATCTATGACACAACAACAGAGCCAATACCTATAGAACATAGAGCAGTCCTTTATATTAAGCACACTGCAACAATGGCTTAACGAAGATCATAGTGCTATGCTCTGAAACGAAAAGCTAAATGGAGATCACAGAGTATAAGGAAGCACAAACTGCAATACAGTGAGAAGCACATCAAAGGGAAATGCAAGTACAGTCAGCCACTCTACGAACTGCAAAGCAGCACAAGGACACAATTGAAGTTAGCAGTAAACTCTACGATCAAAGGCAACAGTCTTCAGTTAGAAGCAAGCAGTTCACTCTACGATCAAAGATTCAGGTTACACCTAAGATGATCGTAGAACAAGTAAGAGAGTGCCAGCTGGATTAAAAATATTAGGGCACTTAGGGTGGCTAGTCCAAGATGAGCGGCTGAATAGATAAAGTAGTATAATAAGTAACCAATTGGAGTGGAGTTTAAACAGTCATATCCGCAGTAGTCAACAAGCAACGCATGTGACTCTACTATCTTGGTACCAGCTAATGGATGCTGACTTAGCCATCACTAGCAGACTTAGGGAAGTAAAATACTCAGTGGTATAATAAACAAGTCTGCAGAAAGTTAGTTTCCAACGGAGAAAAGTGCAACGGGAAGATATCAACGACAAGCTTCCAACGGGAAGAAAATGGAGAACTACAAAATAGAAAACCATACTCGAATGAATGTGTGCGTTGGTATGCAGTAAGCAAGAGAGCAAGAACACAAACTGTACAATCAGCTAGAAGCTTCACTGCGACATAAGAGGTATGCGAAAGGGCCAGCATATGAGCTCAGAGTCGAATGACCAAGAAGCCAAGATCTAGAGTAACCAAATCCAGAACGGACAACTCTATGATCAAACAAGGAACACTATGTGCTGAATAGATAAAGAAGTGACTTGGACAAGTCAAGCAGTGTTCGACAGAAGTGATCGTCTGCATCTGCTATGCACCAAAAGAAGGAAGAGCCTCAACGACCATCATCATCAGCATCCAGAAGAAGATCACGAATAGCTGTCAAGTACCTAAATATGAAGGAGATCAAAGTTCATCTTGGCAGCACAACCCAACAACCAATCAACACACCAAAAAGGGCGGGGAGTCCTTGTCTTAAGTGACTAAACAAAGTCAAGTCTGCTGGATTTGTTGAGTACCAGAGGGTACAAGAGATTCTAAGTCTGTTGGGCTTAGTCTACAGGATCCAAGGCTGTTGGCCTTGAAGAGTTCTTTATGAACTAGGTTTCTAAGTCTGCTGGACTTGAAGAGGGTCATAGGATCCTTGTCCGAGGGACTAAAAATAACTCAAGTCTGCGGGACTCAAGAGGGGTCAGAGGATCCGTGTTTGCGGGGCTTGAGGAGGGTCATAGGATCCTTGCCTTTGTGGCTAAAAGCAACTCTTGTCTGCTGGACTTGAGGAGGGCGTAGAGTGAGTCCTTGTCTTTGTGACTAAAACATTTAGTGGATTCCTACTTGTTGAAGTAGAAGAGTGGAGTAGGAGTTATTCAGTCTCCAAACCACTTAAAATCTCTTTTGTTATTTACTTTATGTCATTTACATTATGTACAATAACTGCTATATCTATTATCAACCATACCATGGATTTGTAAATTGAACTGAGATTATGTTTGTATCTATGAAGGGGTTATTAATGTTTATTCCGCTGTGCATGAATTGATTCTCTATTTTATAACTGTTATACTTTCATTAATAAATGGAAAAAGTTTTAAAGAATCTATTCAACTCCCCTTTCTAGATTCACATTGTGTCCCCAGGAACCAATAATTGGTATCAGAGCGGGTTTTCATGAATATGTTAAAGCTCACGCTTTGAGTAGATCCATGACACAAAGTTAGATCAGTTCTAAGTCTAGGTATTGGTTGATAAAACAATGAGCTAATAAGTTAAAAATTGTATATGCAGGAAAAATTGTCCTAAGGTATCTAGGCTATACTCCATGGGCTTAAAATGGAAAACTCATCATCACCAGGCATGCTGATATCACTGAGTATATCGATCATCTCATAAGGAGGAAGTAGACAGATGCAGCAAGAACAAAGATATTCTCCATTAAAAAGTGAATCTGCATCTCCACCCAAGATGTTGTGAAGTCATACAAAGGATGATCAAGGGGTTATCTAAAGGATAATGCGCCATCATCTATGCACTTACAACGACTCCATGAGCTTCTCAACACTTATGACATGTTCCCACTCTACAAGATATGAACACAGAGGTTCATTTAAGCATATCAGTAATTATGGGATGTCATAACTAACCAAGTGCAGAATTCAAAGATGTGCTCAATGTATCAGTCAATGCAGCACAATGAAGGAACAAATGATGAGACCAGCAATGGCCTGAGGGAGTTCAACTAACAAAGAAATGCATCATTGCTAGCAGCACCACTGACTGTCAAGAAATTGACATCAGTGAGGTATCTATCTCTGTCTCCCTAAAAATGAAAATGTCTTAACTGTTAGTATGTATTGCATAGCTGAATTTCTTCATACTTCAGTAGATATCAAGAAATCATTTTTAACCCCAAAAGGAAAAAAAAAGTGAGAATAATGGTTTAACAATCACTTTGCTGTCTATCCATATTTGAGGCTGAAAATAAAATTCTTGAGATGAATATCTAAAGTCTTTGCAAATAGAGTCTTCTTCTATCTTGCTGCTAAATGAGTATAATATGCTTAAACTGTTTTGCAATTGCTATTGTGTGCACTGATAAAGACTCAAAATTATTTATCTTGATTTTGAGAGTTTATCCTTAGATGTGGAAAACCAAGTGTTCTGGGATTGTAATATGTAATATCACCTTAAGCTTTTTAAGCTCTGTTGTTTAAAAGGTGACTGTGCTTAATGAGCTATTTGCATCCTACCTTAGTCCTCACATCTTATTTGATGAGTAGTACATTACTTCATGATCTAAGTCTTTGATAAAGTCATAGAGTGTAGTCATGTCTGCAGCTGTACACTGAAGGGTTGTAAAGACTGATCAACTCTACGAACCATCTGGGTACAACTCACAGAACTGACCACCACTCTACTAAGGTTTAAACACTTAGAACAAGATGCAAACAATGACTCATCTAAGGAGAAGGATTGAGGACCCACATCTGCTTTATCATGTTTTCTCTCACACACACTATCATGTAGTATGTCTTATTGTCATCTCATTTAAGCTGCATAAATTGTGAAACCACAGTCTGGAAAAAGACTTGAGCTTTCAAAAGAACTAATCTAGCGGGACCCAAAGAATATTGGATACTAAGTTAGAAATTAAGTTAACCTGCAAGTATCATGATTGCTCTCAAACACATTCAAGGAAAAAGTTAGAAAAGAATGATCCTCATCAACAAACTTCCGACAAACGGCAAAGGCATGATTTTCCAGCAAATCCCTCTCAGAAGTTGGAGCGCCATATAGCATAATAAAGCTCCTCAAGAAGCAGTACAAAAACCAAGACTTCATCAGCTCTACAGCAACAGTACAAAGGCAAGGATCGTAAAGTGACCAGTGCTAAAGAGAATACTCTACGATCAGATGAAGAAAGATGGATATTCATCTAAAAAGGAAGTATCAACTATGGGGGAGCAACAATATGATAAGTTCAGCAATGCTCAATTTGATAAGGAGTCAAGGAAATTAAAGAGATAAAGAATGTGAAGCTGCAAGATGGAAAGAGTCACAAAGCTATAGCTCTGGGTGCAAAAGAAAGTATTTGAGCCCAACAGATGATATGTCGGGTCAACAACTCTCCAGCATGCTAAGGAACAAATCAAGTCCTTGGCTATAGATCTCAACTGGTTCATGACTCAAGCAAAATGAAGCTCCTATAAATCCTTATGATGACATTTCATCATACATAACCCTGTCCCAGACTTAGAGTCTCAAAACTCTGTGCCTGATGAACCAAATGAATCCTCATCATAAAATTCCTAAACTCTACGACTGACAAACCAAGCCAGCCCTTCTATTCCAAGTCGTAGAGACATTATGATTGACGTCATGATCGGAGAGTATGTTGACTCTACGACCATAACCTACTAAACACTATTCCCATACTTTACATCTAATCAAATTCAAGAAGTACAATGATGACATTCTAAACACCTTATCCAAACAGTCCTTCCTCAGATAAGCGCCTCAGAGACAAACCAAGCCCTAAGTTGCTAAACCTAGAGGCCTGCCCTTTCTGAGCTACCTTAATCCTGTTGAAAGACTAAATGAGAATACATCATTTCTCCAGAGCTTGAGATGTAAATGAAACAAAGGAGAAAAGTTGATCCCTTAAAAGAGAGTTGATCATGGGACACTCTAGAAGAGAAAAAAGCTGGTCCTAAGGGAAAGTCTTTACCTAGCAAATGATACAGCTCTACTACAAGATCAGACACAACGCATAAAGAGTGTCATCTCGAATGTCAAAAGAAAATAAGGTTTCTTCAAAGATTACTTATTCTAGAAGGAAGCCGCTACAAGCCTAAATAGAGACTCTCTCATCAATGTCTGCACTCACTAAAATAAGTGCAAGTCAGCATTTGAGCAACAGTAGGTATGACCAAGCTCTATTCTCAAAGAAGACATGATCGTAGAGTAAAAGGCAATGACATCAAGTCACTCTATGAACGGGCTAAGTCAAGAGTCAAAATGACATGGGCCATGTTTTTAGTAACTGATGTGCAGCAGTTATGGAAGTTTTAACACAGTTGGCCACGTTCAGCTCTCGCACGTGTACTTGACAAAAAGAAGGAACTGATATAAGTCAGATTTTAAATACTAACAGTTGCTCTTTCCTATCAGTTATCAATATCATTCCTCTCATAAAGCAGTGGTGATCTCTCAAAACCCTAGAATCATCAAATCTTCAGCAAACCAAAACCAACAACCTCCGGAAGCTCCAGAACCCTAATCACTTAAAATCTCCATCCTCATTCAAGTATCCTTCTCTCCAAGAACCCTCATTATGGAAAACTGTTAAGTCGTATCAGGTATTTAACTTGGTTTCGACAAATTTGGAGAATCAGATGAGAAATTCAAGGAGATCCTAAAAAATGTGAAGCAGGCAAGATTCTCAGAATTCTTAGGGTAAAATACCAAGATCTTCTCTGATCTTATCAGGGAATTCTACCAGAATGTAGTAATCGATGGTGATGTTCCGACTACTAAAGTTCGTGGAATCAAACTGAAGATGAATGCTGCAAAAATCAATCAATGTTTGGGATTTACCAACCAAGGTATGTCATCCCTAGAAGGAATCGATTCTAATGAAGGTAAGAAATTGATGGACTATGTGAAGAATCCCCATGTGAAAGGAATGAAGAAAAAGGAATTTCCTGAGAAGTTCGAATTCCTAGCTGAGATTGTGGGCAAGTGTATTCTATGTAAAGATACTGCCCATGATACTGTGAGTGATCTGCAACTGAAAATTATGACTGCCATTATTGTGAAGAAGAAGATGAATTTTGGAGCTATGCTATCTGATTGGTTAGTCAAAGAAGCCAGGAAAGTGAAGACATCAGATAAACCTGCCCTGAAGATCTACTATGGAAGGTTCTTGAGCATAATACTGAAGAAGAGGCTGAAAAGCAAAATTAGGGATGATGAGGGAGAAACCTTAAATGTCCACAAAATCATGTCACCCAAATTGTTTGACAATTGGAAGAAGAACCCCATGGAGAACAAGAAGTTGAGAACATCTGGTAGCAGCAGCAAAGGGATTTCAAAGGCTGGAAAAGGGAAGAGGAAAGCTAGTACATCATCCCAATCTGGAGTTCTTTGTGAACTGGATTTTCATGTCTACTGAACTTGAAAAGGGTCATAGGATCCTTGTCCGAGGGACTAAAAACAACTCAAATTTGCGGGACTCAAGAGGGGTCAAAGTATCCGTGTTTGTGGGGCTTGAGGAGGGTCATAGGATCCTTTCCTTTGTGGCTAAAAATAACTCTTGTCTGCTGGACTTGAGGAGGGCGTAGAGTCCTTGTCTTTATGATTAAAACATTTAGTGGATTCCTACTTGTTGAAATAGAAGAGTGGAGTAGGAGTTATTCAGTCTCCGAACCACTTAAAATCTCTTGTGTTATTTACTTTATGCCATTTACATTATGTATAATAACTACTATATCTGTTATCAACTATACCATAGATTTGTAAATTGAACTGAGATTATGTTTGTATCTATGAAGGGGTTATTAATGTTTATTCCGCTGTGCATGAATTGATTCTCTATTTTATAACTGTTATACTTTCATTAATAAATGGAAAAAGTTTTAAAGAATCTATTCAACCCCCTTTCTAGATTCACATTGTGTCCCCAGGAACCAACACATACAACTTTGTTAACTGGTTTAAGTTGAATCTGATCTTGATCGGTAAGAAATGTGCTGATTTCGTCAATCGATCTACGATAACCCAAACTGTGTCGAAACCTTTCTTAGTCGTCGGAAGACCTACTACGAAATCCATTGTGATATGTTCCCATTTCTATTCGGGAATTTCTAACGGTTGTAATAATCCGCTTGGCCTCTGATGTTGTACTTTAACTTTCTGACATGTTAAACACTTGGCTACACAATCGATAATGTCCCTTTTCATATTCGGCCACCAGAAATGTTGTCGGAGATCTTGGTACATCTTCGTACTTCCCGGATGAATCGAATATCTTGAATTATGAGCCTCGCTCAAAATTTCCTCCTTAACCTCTGGTACTGGCGGAACCCAAATTCTTCCCTCAAATCTCAATACTCCTTCATTATCAACTTTGAATTTCACTTCATTACCTCCATATATTCTTTTCTTGATTTTCACACATTCTTCGTCCTGAATTTGTGCTTCCTTAACCTTATCCACCAAAGTTGGGCCGGTTCCCAATTGAAACAATTTTTCGTCAGACTCCTCCGTATATTTCACCTCCAACTCCAGTTTTGCCATTGCTATAATTAACTCCTCCTGAGCGGTTAACATAGACAGTTTCTCCCGACCCTTTCTGCTTAAGGCGTCAGCCACAACGTCCACTTTACCCGGATGGTATAAAATCTTGCAGTCATAATCTTTTATCAATTCCAACCATCTCCACTGTCGCATGTTCAAGTCCTTCTGTGTAAAAATATATTTCAGACTTTTGTGGTCCGTATATATTTCACACTTCTCCCCGTAAAGATAATGCCTCCAGATCTTCAAAGCAAACACTACCGCAGCCAATTCCAAATCATGGGTAGGATACCCCTTCTCATAGTCCTTTAATTGTCGTGACGCATACGTAATGACCTTACCGTTTTGCATAAGCACACAGCCTAGTCCTTTATGCGACACATCACTGAACACCACAAAATTTCCTGTGCTATCCGATAGAGACAACACAGGCGCCGTACTTAACCTCGTCTTTAATTCTTGAAAACTGTCCTCACACTTCTCTGTCCAAACAAACTTCACCACCTTCCTAGTCAAATTTGTTAACGGAGTCGCAATTCTGGAAAAATCCTGAATAAATCTTCTGTAGTAACCTGCCAATCCTAGGAAACTCCTTACTTCTAATGGTGTTTTCGGCTGATCCCAGTTAAGTACTGCTTCAACTTTTGACGGATCCACCGAAATCTCATCCTTTTCAATCACATGTCTAAGAAATTGCACTCTGTAATGACCGGGAATTCTGGATTTACCTTGTAATTCGAATTTTTGAATATTAATGAATATATTATATTTTATTAATATTATATTTGTGTTACGTGTTTAAAGGTTGTGTGACAATCTGGATTATGTGAATGCATGAAATTTTACATGTTATAGTTTTGTTTACGTGAATATTTGATTTCGCGTAGCATTGTTAAATCTCTATTCACGAGTTAGTATTCACGTGGGGAATATTCATCTAGAGACGTCTTCTCGGGTGACTTCGATTTTTCCTAATTATTGTCAACCCATTTAGGCAATGAGATAATAATCCAAGTGTAGGATTTATGGGAGCCCAATGGGAATTAAATTAGAAGCCCAAGTGATTTTTAAGGGTGACCCAAACCCATGACCCAAGACTTGACCCATGTGGGATATGGGCACAAAAATTAGCATTTTGGTGTTTAGATGAGGGAGTATTCGGGTAACATGGTAAGGGAGAGGCCAAATGAGTGGAATTGCATGTTGAATAAGTGGGAACAAATAAACAATTGTTAGCCAATAGAAAATCTGGCCACCTTGAGCCACTAACCCATTTCTTCCACTTCTCCCTAATTCACTCCTCCACTTCTCCCAAATTATTTTCCAATTCTCTCTTGCAACCATCAGCTAATAGAGAGAGAGAGGGAGAGAGCTGATGTTAGAGAGAGAAAGTGTTAAAGAACAAGAACAAAGGAAGAAGAAGAGGAAGGAACTTGAAGGAAGAAGAAAGGAGAGGCACGAGTGGAGAAGAAAGGAACCAAAGAAGTAGGAGAAGAGTCTCAAGCCAAGCCTAGCAAGCTCTCTAGCATCTAGGAAGGATTTACAGAGGTAAACACTGTGACAACCCGGATTTTCAGAAACTATTAAAATGAGAATTTAATAAATAAAAATTCTTGTTATGTGTCGGGTTGAGTTTATATTGATGTGCGATGTATTTTGGTTATGTGATTTCGTGTGAACATACTTTAGAAACATATATTTATATATATATTGAGAAATGGAAACGAAGTTCAATAGTTAATTAAACTATTGAAGTAAGTAAATGAAATTGTTACGAAAAAGAAAATTTACTAAATATTGTTGTTAATTTAATTAGGTTGAAAATTATATTTTGAAATAATATAATTTGATTATTATGTTTTGTTGGCAATGATATTTTTATGAATTAAATTTCATTAATAATGAGAGTAATTCACTTTAATGAGGATATATATATATATATATATATATATATATATATATATATATATTGTTTTAATAGAACGAGAAAGGAATGTGTTACATGTAAATGTAATATGTTAATGTAATACGTGAACTTTATTTTATTCTTGAATATCATTCTTGAATTTGACTCCACAATTTGGTCATCGTGTTGGCAATTTGGACAATCTTTGACACTAGATAAATTAAATTATAAATCTTTAATATTTATTCTTATTCTTGATCTCACTGTATTTACTTTATATCATTGTCATCATCTTTATACTTAAATTGTGGTGATAATTCTCTTTGGTCCGTAGTGCAAAGATGAACTGGCGTGATATGATTTTGACCAAACTGTATATTGGTATAATCATGACTTTTGGTGTTACAGACAAAGGCGTATGGTGAAAGTTCTCTTTGGCCCGTAGTGCAAAGATGAACTAGCATTTGGCATGATCATGAACGGTGGTGTTACAATTAAATATCTTTGACACGTAGTACAAAGAGAGGTTGTTGAATATAAACTGTTGATTTGGATGATCATAAACAGGAACTGTTGATTGGTGTTATAGGGATATAATATTGGTGGTGAACTTTAACTTATAGAAGATTGATAGATATTATAATCTACTTGACTCTTCTAATGGATTGTTCGTTCCGCTGCAGTTGTTGTTGTTGAACAATTATATTATCTTTAAATCTCTGATTTATTATTGTTGAAAGCTAAAGATAATTTTATTCTTTATTATCTTAGTCATAATTTTCCTTACTGGGCTATTTATGCTTACCCTTTTCCTTTTTGTTTCATTGTTCTCCTCAGGAAATGAGAGTGTAGCGCGGACTAGCCGGGGAATGGAGTGATGGTCCGAGACAGTAGAAATATCTCAATACATTATTATTAGTGTGGCAAAAGTGTATTGAGAACTTAAGTTGTATTTGTATTGAAAGTCACAGTATGTGTGTTGTCGTATTTTGCACGACAATTATTAGTTGTAAATGGAAAAATTCGTATTTGTATTTTGTAGAATGTAATTGGCGACTCAAAATGGGTTGTGTGGACCTATTTTGGGGGCGTCAAAACTCAGTAATCCTTTGCCAAGGCAGAATAAAATTAGAAAGGAGTTTCTAATTTGTATTATTTAGAGTTGTGCATTTGAGAATCGAAATGCATATAATCAAATAAAATAAGACTAGACAGTAATTCCATGTCTTATATTTGATTAGGATATTGTATGGTAGAAGGATTGAATTGTACAGTAACTATTCGCTGAAATGTTCTTTTATGATTAAATGTTGAAATCTATATTATCTGGAAAGTCGTTGATCACTAAGAGAGCTTACCCTTATTGTGGATTAAATATTATTTATTTAAATAATTTAATTGATTTATTTAAATAAGATTAGAATTGTTCTAATTGATTTATTCTACAACCAGTTTAATATGGAGAACCTAAAGGGTCACACCGTAAAAAATAAAAATATTTATTTAAGAAGTGAATGGCATAATCTTAATAATAAGTTAAGTATATTTAATTTATACTATGGTGATAGAACAAATTAAATATCTTAATATTTATTATTTAGTATTTTGAATATACTAATTGTAAATTAATAAGAGGAATCTTATTATTATTATTATTTAGTTCCTAAATGGTTTAGGAATTAATTAATAAGAGTACTCTCATATAAGTTCCTAATTAGATTAGGAGTTTAATTAAAAACTTTACTCCTAAATAATTTAGGAGGGTTGACCATATCTATAAATAAGAGAGGTCTTATTATGGATTAGGGTTACACACACTTCCATTAGAATTTGGGAGAGTATTCATAAATTCTCTAGAAAGAGAAAACTAGGGTTTGCCACTACCCACTTCTTGAATCCTTATTATTCCTAGGTAGATCACCTCTAGAGGCCAAACACTTTTGTGGCTAACGTTGATCATAGGAAGCTAATCGGTGGAATTCAAGGAGAACGCAAAGGAATTGGAGTTGAACTTGTACCTGAGAAAGCTTTGTTCTACAAGGGTATAATTCTCTATTTTCCTTTTGTTAATTGATAATTGCGCATAAAGATTGATCCTGGTTATTGTTTGTAAAATTTTAAATTTTGATTTTACCATGCTTCCGCTATTTGTATGTAATTTGATCGTATGTTCTTGAATATTACAAACTAACAAATACAATCTAATTTGGAATTAAAATCTACAATTAAAACTCTCCAGCCGACTGAATCACGCACCCCATGTGCCTGGGAAGACCCTTCAGCGTCGCGGCTTCCAATCCAAACGTCGCGACTGTCAAGTCCAAGCGCCGCGGCGCTAGACATTCTGCCACTTTTCTCTTTTTTGCTCTATACTCGCCCATTTGACTCCAAATCACTTCCAAAGTTACAAACTCCTCTATTAGCACCTAAAATCCAAAATATAAACATAATGAGTGTACTTAGGCACAAAATAAAGACAAAAGACTAAGCATTAAAGGATAAAAATATAATAAATTCCATATTCATCAAATTTCCCCACACTTATCCTTTGCACGTCCTCAGGCAAAACAAAATAAATTATAACACAAAAAATTAACTAACCAACACTAACAAACTTGATAAACTTGAGCCACAAATGAATATAAACTCCAACGTTAACCTCAAAGATTCTTAACAATAACTCTTGAGAAATTTTAAAACAAAGCATCATCCAGAACTTAAACTCCTTTATCAATCTTACTTTACTTTCAACCCTTTGTGTATGTATGAATCCAAATGTACCAACATAATCAGAACTTAGATAAACTTATGAAATCAAAACCTTGAAGGAAAAAGAGAAACTCAAGCACTTATTTTGACACCATTCTCAGTTAACATAAGCAGATAACACCAGAGGATCAAAAGGCCTTTTCTTTTCTTTTTTCTTCGGGCAGTGCATTTTATGCTCCATTTTACTAGCGAGTGCGTTTTACGCTTCATCTCATATGTCATGTGTTTGTGAGTGAGTGTTTTTTACGCTTCATCTCAACCCACCACATGAATCATATATTTTATTTTATTTTATTTTTTCAATAATCAAACTTGCAAAATTTGCCTAAATCATCTCCTCTTTCTTAAATAATATCTCATATTCACTTCAAATATGATCAAATAAGCAAATAGAGTTCCAAAATTTCTCCCCCAAACATTCAATCAAATAAATTCCTTTCAAGTTAAAACTAGGTCGACCAAATGGACATGTGCTCAAGAATGAAGGGTCTCAAGTAAAGTAATAATCAACAAAGAAAACCAAATTCAAATTACACAATATTTATCAATCTTCCAAGAAGTTATCAAAAAGAAATCAAAATTTTATCATCGGTCAAAAATAAAAATCCAAATTTAACTTATTGCTCAAGTGACACATCCTAAAAACTACCCCATTTTCGTAGGAAACACGATTGCACTTAGCATGTGCTATAAGCCTTTAAACCCCAAGGTTACCCCAAGTGGACGAGTTTTGTTTCGTGAGGGTTTGCAGTGAATATACCCACAAAATTCTAGATTCAAAACAAAACAAAACAAAATAAACTATAACAAATAAAATAAAACACCCTAAATCCTAAAAATCCTAAATCCTTTCCCCCACACTTAAAACTTATATTTTTCCCAATGTAAAGTAAAATGCAAAGAAAAGTAAACAAAATAAATACAACTAAAAAGAAAAGAAAATGGAAAGAAAAGCAAATTTGATTTCTTGGGTTGCCTCCCAAGCAGCGCCTTTGTTTATAGTCATTGGCTCGACGACTTCCGCATCTCTCAGTCTGGTTCAAATGCATAAATTATCATTTCATGCCTTTTCTTAGTCTTTTCTATGAATTCTTGGGCATCATTGTACATTCAAAAGTCCCCTAACTCATCTTCATCCATCAACAGAAAATAACTTTCATTATTCGACTCACCTTTTCCTGCATCCTTGACCACATTAACCCAGAAGCACTCCTCACGACCATTTGAAAGCTTGATTTCCTATAATACAGATGGTAGGGACTTCTTGTCAGAAACTGGCAATTTCACATAAAAGATATTACCTAACTTCAATGCATCATTTAAAACTGCAACAGTTTCTTGCAATTCGGTACTCAAAGTAAATTTTGCACTTTCTTCATTAACATTCTTACTACGTGCAATTTTCAAGTCATCCTTTCCTTCAAGATCAAAGACTTCCTGTACTAAAGAGTCAATTACGTCAATAGAATAAACAGGATTATCATCACTAGGATATCACATGGCATCATAAATATTAAACTTCACAACTTCGCCATCAAATTTCATTGAAAGTGTACCACTATGAACATATATCTTAGTTTTGGATGTCTTTAAAATGGCATTCCTAACAACAAAGGTGCATTTTGGTCACCATTCTCCATATCAAGCACATAAAAATTAGTAGAAAAAATCAAATCATTGACTGGCACAAGAACATCCTCAACTACACCCTTAGGATAAACATTAGATCGATCAACCAACTATATTACAATACCAGTTTTATTTAAGGGTTCTAGTTTCAATGAAGCATATATGGAATAAGGCACAACATTGATAGAAGCTCCTAAGTCTAACATGGCTTTTTTAAATCTAGTGTCACCTATCATGCAAGGGATAGTGAACATACCTGGATCTTGGCACTTAGTAGGGAGTTTTCTTTGAATAACTGCAGAGACATTTTCCCCTACCTTTACCTTTTCATATCGTTTAAGTTTTTGTTTCCTCTTATGTGTGCACAATTCTTTCAAAAATTTAGTATAACGAGGTACTTGTTTAATAGCATCTAACAATAGAATATTTACCTCGCATCTACGAAAAGTTTCATACAAATCTGAATTTTTCTCATATTTCCTGTTTTCTGTTAAAGCATAAGGAAAAGGGGGTACCGGTTTTATTCAGAGAGAGGAGGAAATTTACGCTTAGGTACATCCTTGCCGCATATAACACCATTGTCTACATCTTCTTTACCCTCATCTGCATTGCTTTGCTCCTGTAGTGTAGGTAGTAGGTTTTCTAGAATTTCTACCTCTTTACCGCTTCTCAAGGTGATCGCACTTACATTCTCTTTTGGATTTACCACTGTTTGAGAAGGTAACTTTCCTGAGCCTTGTGATTCCAATCTTCCTACTGTGGTGGCAAGCTGTCCCATTTGATTTCTCAAATCTTGAACATAAGTTTTTGCCTCCTGCTGGAACTGTTGTGTTTAATTCATGAATTATTTTGTCTGACTCATAAATGATTTGAACATGTTCTCCATAGATGTTCTAGGGTTTGTAGGAGTTGTTTGTCTAGGTTGATAATGAGGTTAAGCTGGTTGATAACCTTGCTGCCTAGGTGGGAAAACACCTTGCGCTGGTGGCTTAATTCCTCCATAACTAAAGTTGGGATGATCCTTCCAGCCTGGATTGTACGTGTTTAAGTAGGAATTATATGGTCTTTGTGGTTGTCCAGGAAATCCACTTGCTGCATTTACTTGTTCAAAGGACTCCTCTTGAAGAGTTGGGCACTTATCCGTCGGATGTCCTATTACCTCACAACTTCCACAAGCTTTTGTTGATTGTGTATTACCTACAGCCATTTGATGAACAAGAGAAGTTAAACTCGCAATTTGTTATTCAATTGAAGAAATTTTTACCTCATTAGTATTCCTAGGTGAAAAATCAAGTCGATTGCCAAATTGTTGAGAATTAGTCGTTGTATTTGTAATCAAACTCCTTGCAACCTCTAGAGTTTTATCCACCAGAGCTCTTCCACTAGCAGCGTCAATCATGCTTCTGTCAGTAGATAAAAGACCTTCATAGAATTATTGGATAAGAAGCTAATCACTGATTTGATGATGGGGACAACTTGCACATAATCTCTTGAAGCGTTCCCAATACTCATATATGGATTCTCCATTGTTTTTGTTAGGTTTGTATATAACGCAAGCATGCAATCAAATTACATATATGGGGCGGAAGCGCGATAAAACGGATTTTAAAATTTTAATACAAACCATCATCATTATCTATCCTTGTGTTCAATTATCAATTAAACGAAAGAGAAAGAGAATAAGAATTATACCCTCGTAGATCAAAGCTTCCTCGGGTACAAGTTCAACTCCTAATCCTTCGTGTTCTCCTCGAATTCCACCGATGAGATTCCTTCCTTTGATCAACGTTAGCCACCCAAGTGTTTGGCCTCTAGAGGTGATCCACCAAGGAAGAAAAGGTATTCAAGAAGTTGGGTGTTGGCAAAACCTTAGTTTCTATCTCTATAGAAATTGCAAGTATTCTCCACAATCTAATGCAAGAGTGTGTAACACTAATCTATGATAAGACTTCTCTTATTTATAGATGTAGGAAAACTCTTCCCTAAACTATTTAGGATTAGGGTTTCTATTATAATTAAACTCCTTTAATTAATTATGCTCCTAATCCAATTAAGAATTCATGTGAGAGTACTTTTATTAATTAATTATCAATCCCTATTAGGAATTAAATAATAGTAATAGTAAGAATAATAATAAGACTCCTCTTATTAATTTATATTTAATATTTCCAAAATATTAAATAATAAATATTAAGCTATTTATTCTATCTCCATGGACTAAATTAAATACACTTAACTTATTATTACAATTATGTCATTTACTTCTTAAATAAATATTTTTCCTTTTGCGGTGTGACCCTTTAGGTTCTCCATATTAAACCAGTTGTGAATAAATCAATTAGAACAATTCTAATTATATTTAAATAAATAAATTAAACTATTTAATTCATTTAAATAAATAATATTTATTCTACAATAAGGGTAAGCCCCCTTAGCGATCAACGACTTTCCAGATAATATAGATTTCAATATTAATCACAAAAGAACATTTCAATGCATAGTTACCATACAATTCAATCCTTCTACCATACAATGTCCCAATTAAATAAAAGACATAGATTTACTATCAAGTCTTATTTTATTTAATTATATGTATTTCGATTCCCAAATGCACAACTCTAAATAATGCAAATTAGAAACTCCTTTCTAATTTAATTCTGCCTTGGCCAAGGACTACTGAATTGTCATTTATCGAATCACATGGGACATTCACATCTTTTACTAGACGTGGTAGATTCTTTGTTGATCATTCACCTATCTCCATGTACAATTTATTATACCCAATCATACCCTTTGATATACCCTAAAGATCTTAAGGGACATGTCAAAGTATAACTCATCATACACAAGATACTATGATGATCTCAAGTTCAAGGATCACTTGTACTACTATCACTAGAGGAATTCCTATTGACAGGCGAGTAAAACTCCATTAGGTATTCCTTAGCGAGCCACGTTCAGTGTACTTATTCTCCAATAAACACCTACATACTTGCTTTAGTGTCTTCACACAAATGATTATGAGATCAATCATCCTCTTCCTAAGAGCAAGCAACGTATGTACTAATCTATCCGAATTCCCTAATCCCCTTTTTAGTAATCTAACGATTAGGAACAATTTTAGTTTGTGAGCTATCTTGAATTTAGATCTCATTAGCATGATCACCATCATGATTCTAAAAGCATTGCTCAAAACTATGGGTTTATCACATTTAATATAACAGCACTATGTAGATAATGTAAAATGCCTTTTAAGAAAATCAATTCTTTTATTAATAAATAAATAAGATTACAAAGTATATGCTACATCATATCTAATATGATTGTCTTGTGTGCATACTACTTTCAATCTCCCACTTGCACTAAAGCCAATCGCCATGGTATCTAATACTCATCTTCTCTAAGTAACGATTAAACTGCTGTTGTGTTAAAGCTTTAGTAAATGGATCTGCAATGTTGTGTTGAGAGTCCACATGCTCCAGGGTGACATCTCCTCTTTCAATGATCTCTCTAATCAAATGAAACCACCGCAACACGTGTTTGGATTTCTAATGAGACCTGGGTTCCTTAGCCTGCGCAACAGCTCCGGTGTTGTCACAGAATAAAGGTACGGCTCCTCTAATGCTAGGAACCACTCCAAGTTCAGTTATGAACTTCTTCATCCAAACAGCTTCCTTTGCAGCTTCACTTGCAGCTATGTACTCTGCCTCTGTCACTGAATCAGCAACTGTTTGCTGCTTGGAACTCTTCCAACTCACTGCGCCACTGTTTAAGGTAAACACATACCCTGAAACGGATTTAATGTCATCTTAGTCCGTTTGAAAACTTGAGTCTGTATAGCCCTTTAGTTTCAATTCAGACCTACCGCAGATAAGAAATACATCCTTAGTTCTTCTTAAGTACTTTAGGATGTTTTTCACTGCCTTCCAGTGCTCTTCTCCTGCATTCGACTGATATTTTCTTGTTACACTAAGTGCATGAGCGACATCTGGTCTAATACATATCATACCGTACATGATAGATCCTATTACTGAAGCATAAGGAATCTTACTCATACGGTCTCTCTCCTCAGGTGTCTTTGGGGCCTGTTTCTTGGAGAGATGTATTCCATAGCTCATCGGCATGAGACCTCTCTTGGAATCTTCCATGCTAAACTTCTTTAGCATCAAGTCAATGTACTTTCCTTGGGTCAAGCCAAGCATCCTTTTAGATCTATCTCTATATATCTTTATTCCCAAAATATAGGATGCCTCACCCAAGTCCTTCATGGAGAAGTGTTTAGATAACCAAATTTTGATCGACTGTAGCATAAGAACATCATTCCCTATCAGTAATATATCATCAACATATAATACAAGGAATGAAACAGCGCTCCTACTAACCTTCTTGTGCACACATGGTTCATCTTCATTTTTGATAAAATCAAACCTTTTGATTATCTCATCAAAACGGATGTTCCACCTTTGAGAAGCTTGCTTCAATCCATAAATGGATCATTGTAGCTTATAGACTTGGTTTGTTCCAACCGTTGAAACAAAACCCTCTGGCTGTATCATATATACATTATCCTCAAGCTCTCCATTGAGGAAGGCCGTTTTCACGTCCATTTGCCAGATCTCGCAGTCATAATAAGTTGCAATTGCAAGCAAAATCTGAATGGACTTGAGCATAGCTACTGGCGAGAAGGTTTCATCATAGTCAACTCCTTGTCTTAGTTTGAAACCTTTTGCAACCAATCGGGCTTTATAGGTCTCTACCTTGCCATCCGCTCCAGTCTTTCTCTTAAAGACCCATTTACACCCAATAGGCTTAATGCCCTCAGGTGGTGAAACCAAAGTCCATACTTGGTTTTCATACATGGAGTCCATCTCGGATTTCATGGCTTCTAGCCATTTCTCTGAGTTTTCACTACTCATAGCCTCTTCTTAAGTCAATGGATCATCATCTTCTATGATGCGTACCTCATCATCATCCTCTATGATGAATCTATACCTTTCAGGTATCTTCGGTACTCTTCCAGATTTACGAATAGGTTGTGGTACAGTAGGTTCTTCTACTTGGTTAGGTACCTGACTTTGATCCGGAGTATTTTGTGGTTCTTGAACTTCTTCAAGATATATCTTACTCCCACTGACCCCTTCAAGGATAAATTCCTTTTCCAAAAAGGCAGCGTGTTTCACAAAAACACCTTTTGATCAGTAGGATGATAGAAATAATATCCTAAACTTTCTTTAGGATATCCCAGAAATCTACACTTGTCGGATCTAATCTTCAGCTTATCATGCTCAAACCTTTTAACATAAGCTAGACAACCCCAAGTCTTAACATGCTTAAGACCAGGTTTCCTCTCTATCCATATCTCATATGGGGTCTTTGGGACAGATTTGGTAGGTACCTTGTTAAGTAGGTATGCAGTCGTTTCTAGGGCATAACCCCAGAAGGATACTGGAAGGTCAGTATAACTCATCATGGAACGAACCATGTCCAACAATGTTTGATTTCTCCTTTCAGATACACCATTCAACTGTGGCATCCCTGGTGGAGTCCATTGTGAGATTATACCATTTTCTTTGAGACAATTGAGAAACTCATTAGTTAAGTATTCTCCTCCTTGATCCGATCGAAGAATCTTAATACTCTTACCAGTTTGCTTCTCTACTTCACTTTTGAATTCTTTGAACTTTTCAAACGATTCAGATTTGTATTTCATTAAATACACATATCCAAATCTAGAATGATCATTAGTGAAAGTAATAAAATAAGAATACCCTCCTCGTGCATTCGTTGTCATAGGTCCATATACGTCTGTGTGTACCAACGCTAACAACTTTGTAACTCTTTCTCCTTTTCCACTAAAAGGGGATTTAGTCATCTTACTCATGAGACAAGATTCATAAGTTGGATATGATTCGTAATCAGATAGCTCTAAAAGTCCATGTTTATGCAACTTGGTTAATCTTGTTTCGTTGATGTGACCGAGTCTACAGTGCCACATAAAGGTATAATTAACATCATCTCTTTTTCTTTTCTTAGTTTGTTCAATTTGAAGTATATTTTCATGTAAGTCAAGTATGTAAAGTCCATTCAGTAAATTGTCAACACCATATAAAACTTTTTTTATTATAAATAGAACAACTGTTGTTCTTTATTATAATATCAAAACCATCCATATCCAATACAGAAATTGAAATAATGTTCCTAATGAGTGTTGGAACATAATAATAATTATTTAAACTAATGGACTTGCCCGTAGGCAGTGCTAAACAATAAGTTCTTACAGCTAATGCAGCAACCTTTGCTCCATTTCCCACTCGTAGGACGACTTCATCCTTGTTCAGCTTTCTACTTCTGCTTAGTCCTTGCATATTATTACATATGTGAGAACTACAGCTGGTATCCAATACCCAAGTAGAATTTTGACTTTTATAAAAATTAACTTCAATCATGAACAAACCTAGATCGAAAGTCGAAGCTTCTCCAAGCTTCTTTTGGTCCGCAAGATACTCCTTGTAGTTCCTCTTCCAGTGTCCCGACTTATTGCAGTGGTAGCAAATTCCTTTGCTATCTGGATCAGGTTTCTTTTTATCCTTTCATTTCGCCTTGTCCTTAGCCTTCTTATTTTTCTTCTTTTTAGAAGATACCTTGGACCTCTTCCTTTTCTTGGAAGAATCATCCACTAGTAAGACTTGGTTCTTGTTAGATGAGAAGTGACCTTCAGCAGTTTTCAACATGTTAAGTAACTCATGCAAACTAACGTCCAACTTATTCATGTGAAAATTTACAACAAATTGTGAGAAGGTGTTCGGGAGTGACTGCAAGATCAAATCTTGACTTAACTCCCCATCCATCACGAACCCAAGCTATCCAAGTTGTTCAATCAGATTGATCATTTTAAGGACATAAGTCTCAACGGCAGTGCCCTCGGTCATACGAGATCGGAAGAGCTCCTTAGATATCTGATATCTAGTAGTCCTACTTTGCTCACCATACAACTCTTTGAGGTGCAGCAATATAGTAAGAGCATCCATAGTTTCATGCTGACGCTGAAGCTCGTTACTCATGGATGCGAGCATGATGCATTAAGCCAAGATTGCATCATCTTGCCACTTTCTGAAAGTAGCAATCTCTTCCTCAGAGGCTGTTTCTGCAACATTTGCAGGGACTGTAATAACCCAAGATTTTTGATATATTAAAATAAGAAATTTTGCGTAGGAATTTTTTTTTATAATAAAATTATTTTTATTATATATTAAAGCAAGTATGGGAACGTGTGCAAGGAAAGGAATGTGAATATGTGATATGTGAACATATATATTTATTTCATATATGGTTTCAAGTAAATTTCTTATTAAAGAAATAGTCGATAATTATAAATTATAAGTTAATTCTTAAAGATATATGATTATTTATAAAAATATGATTACTATATTATTTAAAGGATAAATGTATATTTTAAGAAATAATTATTAATATTATTATTATTACTATGATTATTTATTTATGATAGGAATTTGTAATATTAGTCAATTTATATTAGATTGACTAAGTATGGTAAATGAGACAAAGATAAAGGGATGATCAAAACCTAATTTGATCTATGATTATGAATTTTAATGATTAATACAATTATTGTTATAATTATATTTAAATGGATGTATGTGTATATTATGAATAATAAAAATTTATTTTCTTAAGGAAATTTGAATACTAAATATAAGTATTGATTATATTTGAATGCATGTATGTACAACATGTGGTTCAATGTGTATGATAATTATTTATCAATGATGATAAATATGTTATAACTTATGTCAATAATGCATGTGACTAATTGTTACTTAAAGCATGTCCCACTAATAGCCATTTAAATTAGTGGACTAATCTAAGAATATTAAACAATTGGTAAGATAGTAAGTTAATTAAATATTTGATTAAAGTGAATATAGTAAGTAAATAAATTTTGTACATTAATTAATATGGGTATTAACTAATGAGAATTATGTGTTAAATGGTTAATTTTAATAGTCCAATTAGAAAGGAATTCTAGTGGACTAGCCTAATTAATTTACTAACCAAGCTCACTCATTTAATTAAACATGGACTTGGATAATTAAGGTATAGACTAATTAAATTAGCCCAACACTTATTAAATTAGTAACCAAGTATGGAATAATAAAATTAGAAAACTAGTAGCTCTAACTAAATAAAATGAGCCCCAAAAGGAATTTTATTAAAGCCCAAATGTTAGCCCACTTGAAAAAGGTTTTTACCAACTTGATTAATATAATAAAGAAATAAAAAGAAAAGGCAAAAAGTGGACAATGAATGAAGTGGGCTGCCAGCATGGTGTAAAAAAAAGGGTGAGTTGTCAAAAAAATTAGCTAACTTGCTTGTATGGGTGAACATTTCATCACTTTCTAAGTTCATAACTTGAGATCCGTAAACTCTTCTTACGATCCATCAAAGAGTGGTGCTAGATATATAAGTTAACTACAAAACTCAAGTGGTAGAACTCAAAAATAGTTGGAACAAAATTTGTATGGACTGTTTTGGTACAAACAGTCCATATTTTTCTCAAAAACTAGAATGAGACTGCTGACTATTGGGATCCAGAGATATTTTCGTTCACTTTTTGTAATCTAACAATTCTAGAAAAATTTAAGGTGATAATATGGTAAGTTATGTGAGTCTTGTAAAAATTTGAAGATTTTTGACCATGTAGAATGAAAGTTATGGATTTTATCGTGAAGGACTATTTTCAAAAGTATTCTTGAATAACTCTTTGTGGTTAACTCCAAAACTTATGAAATAATTATTGGGAGTATATGTATATAGCAAAAAGATACCTTATAAATGTTAGAATTTTTGGATATAATTTCGATTTATGAAAAATGTAGCAAGATTTGGCTATTTTGGACTATTTAAATATAGTAAATGGATTTTAAAAATTCCGAAAAAAATATATTTTCATAAGGGGACTATATATAGTCTATTTCCAGAAAAGAAATAATTTTAAAGATGGTTTGCTATTTTTCATGTAAATGATGAAGTTATGTATAAATGGATTTAATTAATTATGTGAAGTTGAAAATTTGAAAAATGGGATTTTAGGACTTGAGAACCTTAAATATGGTTCATACAGATTTTTGATAAGGACTTTGGTCATTGGTGAGGAAGTATAATATTTATGGCATTTTAGATCGATTAAATGAATTATTTAATAACATGGAAAACAGTTTGAATCGGGCTAGTTGAATTAGTGAATGCAGTTAGCTGAATTAGTGAATCCAGTTTGCTGAATAGTGTAATCCAGTTTGTTGAATAGTATAATCTAGTTTGCTGTATTGTAGGATAGTTTGAATCCAGGTTGTTGGATTGCAAAAATAGTTGATTGAATTGAATAATTTGAATCCAGGTTACTGGATTGTAATCTAGGTTAGAATCCAGTTTGCTGGATTTGGGAATCCAGTTTGCTGGATTTGGAATCCAGTTTATTGGATTGGGTACTTAACTTACAGGACCATAAAGAAAGACTTATATAATGAAAGACTTAGTGTTAATTCATAAAGTAGTGGTACAGTCGTACTCTTTAATAGTCGATGTATAGTATCTGGGCTAACAATTCCTTCAGGGAGTGGAGGTATATACAAACTGGCAACCGATCTAACTCACTGTGAAAACAGTGTAGACGAGACGGAAACTAGTTTGTTGGTTGTTTGTGGGAAACCACTCAGCATTCTATATTGAACACTGTTAAAGACTCGATGTGTGCTAACTTTAGAATTGAATGCGTATGGTGTTAATGTGTTATCTAATATTTGATTATATGGTTGAATGTTAGATAATTTACTTATAAATAAGTGATATTATAAGGTATAATATGATTGGCTAATTGAGAGATCGATCTTATAAATGATAAGTCTTTCAAAAGAAGTCATATTAAATTGCGTAACAGTAGCCAATATCCAAGGCAAGTATCTGAACCTTATGCACTACCTTTATTTTATGCAAACAGGTATATGTTATACATGGTTCATGTTATACTAGTATTCAAATCTTACTGTTATTCTGCTAAGCAAGTTTCTAACTTACACAACTTCTTACATTGTGCAAGTTCCTTAACTCAATCGTTATTGTGCAAGTATCTTAACTCAATCGTTATTGTGCAAGTATCCGAACCTACGCATTTATTTTATGCAATAGGTGTATGTATACAAGTATCCCATCCTTTTCATTTACTTTATGAATTGGATATGTGCAAGCAAGTCCCTAACTTCAATCTTTTGTTATGCAAGTATTCTTAATGTGACACCCCCAAATTTGGGTACTTCAACTCCACATATTTGGTGTTCACTATACCATACATTCAAGACTAACTACCCATGATAAAGATAATACAATTAAACTGAATAAAACATCTTCCCACAAAAAAGGGGTTACATCTCTAATCTCTTAATCAAGCAAATCCCAGGTTATCTAACCTTTATTACATAAATGCGGAATTAAACATAAAATTAAATAAGTCTTGTTACAAGAAAACATCAAATGAATAACAGGTCTCTCGCTACTTCGACATCTTGCTCTTGCCTTTACTCGTGGACGGCTCGTCCGATTACTCTGCCATAGCTACAATGTTTTAGTGTAAGAGTGAGCAAACAGTTGCCCACAATCATAATAACGATAACAATTGAATAATTAATGAAATAGATTTCAACTGAGGTATTATAGTTTTCTGAATTCAATCAATAACCAATCGAGATATGAAAGCTTAATAGGATACTTGGCTCAAGAACTGATTATAGAATTCAAGGTTTAAAAATTGTATCTGAGGGTCACAAGACCTCGAACTATGTCCTAGGTTAACAAGTATTTCTACCGTAACCTTTAACAGTCTTATAGACTATGGACCATCCATCTCGTACTCAGGGGGATCAGCCCTTTGTACAATATATTGTGCACAAATATTTTAACGCTGTCGCGTAATTAATCCCCTTTCTTAGGGTTGTTCATCTCAGTTTAGCATCAGAATTCGTACCAAAAGGAACTTGGTTCGGAACAGTTTTAAAATATTCTAAGTCTTTAGAATGCTCATCGACTTAGGACTAGCTGAATCAATTAGGGTTTGCTAGTCACTAAAGCATTTGATTCATCAATAAAGTTTGTACAATAAAAATTCTGTTCGAAGTTTGAACAACAATCAACAATCGAATAACAAATAACTGGAATAATGCTTTAGCACTTAATCATGATAACAACCTTGCTTGAATAACGATAAGCTAAGGCTAAAATTCTTGCTCAATAGAAATAACAAGTTTAAGGGAGGAAAAACTTGCCTCGTGCGTAGATTACAGATTTAAATAATTCTCGTTCCTTAATCGACCTATACATTTCGATTATAAAATGTTAACAGTAATTAGCTACAGAACAATATACACTTTAAGATTCGATCTTATCCTATTTCATCATAACATCTCGATTGTCATTCGATAATCATCAAGTACTTGTTTAATAACCATCGTGGTATCTTATTAGTCACTTTATACCTTAATATAAGTTTTAAACTTGTTTATAGCATCATGGTAAAATCACAAAGAAAATAAAAATTTAAAACTTTAGTTACTGTTCCACCGCCGGGGCGAGGAAATTCCTTAACAAAAAGCTCGTCGGGGCGAAGATTTACTTAACAAAATTCTCGTCGGGGCGAAGATTTTCAGTTCATTTCTCTCGCCGGGGCGAGAGACTCGGCAGTCATCTCCTACAGTTCGCGAACCAGTGAAAACTTAGGCCAAAATTTCTCGAATTCTACCATCCAACACACAAATTAAACACACCCAGACATCATACATGTTATAAAACAATCACCCAACATGTTTTTAAATATTCTAACCATTATACTACACATAATCAACCAATTAGAATCCCAAAATTCACTGTTTAAGCAAAATATTCATGTTTTAGCCATTTTAATGAAATCAAACATTGCGAATTCATCTTTCAACCATTTTAATCCATTCTACTTGCATTCTTTTCATTTTTCATCATATTATCATAATCAAATGTCAATTTACCGGTTAATATCCAAATTGAACATCAATTTCATACACATATGCCATACATGAAAATAAAGCTCTATAAAACAAAAACTCAATTCTAAAGCATGCTTTCATGAATTAATTCATTCAAATTGGTTTATAATCATCACATAATCACTAATACATGCTTACTAACAACCATAACCAAATAATTCATGCTTTAAACAACTAACTTCATATACAGTGAACAGAAAACTACTAACAAAATTTAAAAGAAATTATACCTTCAAGCTATGTATGATTCCTTAGCTTCCCCCTTCTTCTTGATTCTCTCAATTAACAAAACTCTCTTAATTTCTCTTTCAATTTACAGACTCTTTCCAAGCTCTCTCTTTCTTTCAATTTTGTTTTTCTTTCTCTGCTAAGCTTTCTCCTCCTTTTCTTTCTTTTTAAAAAAAACTGATAACTCACGTACTGGTTTTAATTAATCAGTTAAAGAAATCAAGAGTTAGGTTTTGTTTGGTTGAACCAAAAAAAATAATCCATTTTTTTTACCAACCAAGGGTCATAAGGCCTTGTTTGGTTTAAACTAAAATTAATCCTTTTCCATTTATTCTAATAATCCATTTTACTATATAGTTTTAATTGTCACACTTTTAATTTAATTAAACTTATTATGAAATAAATTCAATTATACTTTAATTAATAATTCTACTTAACCAATAACAATAACACCAAATAAATGATCATATTCAAATAAATCCTTTATTCAAATAAATCATTTAATCATCTAATTTAATTATTAAATTAAATTAGAATAATCACATCAAATCACATTTAAATGACATTTAACATAAATTCTTTCACCATAACCTTATAAATTATTTCTTTTACTACATAAATAAATTAATAAAAATATTTATATAATTCAATAAATATTTTTATTTATTCACAAAAATCGCATCCGTTACATCCTTCCCTCCTTAAAAGGATTATGTCCCCAGAATCACAACGCAATTAATTCGTCCGTTACATTCTCCCCTCCTTACAAAGATTCTGTCCCCAGAATCGCAATACAAAGATTAAACAAACAATTGAGGATAACTCTGCATCATTTTCTCTTTGAGTTCCCACGTAGCTTCTTCAGCACTGTGGTTCCTCCAGATTACCTTAACAGAAGGTATCACTTTATTTCTGAGAACCTGCTCTTTCTTGTCCACTATCTGTATAGGTATCTCTTCATAGGATAAATCTTTCTCAAACTGTATTGGTTCATATTCTATTACATGTTTATAATCAGACTTATACGGTCGTAGCACCGATATATGAAAGACATTATGAATGTGGTCTAACTCGGGAGGTAAAGCTACCTCATAAGCTACCTCACCCACCCTTTTTAGCACCTCAAAGGGTCCAATAAACCGCGGACTGAGTTTACCCTTTTTACCAAATCTGATTTTTCCTTTCCAGGGAGACACTTTGAGAAACACAAAACTCCCGACTTCAAATTCACGATTTTGACGATACTGATCCGCATATTTCTTCTGCCAGTCTTGAGCAGCTAATAATCTGGCTCTTATCACCTTGACAATTTCAGCAGTTTGCTGTACTAGCTCGGGTCCCAATAGGTGACGTTCACCAACTTCGTCCCAACATAACAGAGTTCTGCACTTCCTCCCATACAACGCTTCATATGGCGGCATTCCAATACTCGCGTGATGACTATTGTTATAGGCAAATTCGACCAGAGGTAAATGATCATCCCAGTTGCCTTTAAAATCCATGACGCACGCCCGAAGCATATCCTCCAACGTTTGAATTGTTCTCTCACTCTGGCCATCGGTTTGAGGATGGTAGGTTGTACTCATTCTCAATTGCGTTCCCAAACAAGCTTGCAGACTCCTCCAAAATTTTGATGTGAAACGTGGATCTCTGTCCGACACAATTGATATCGGAACACCATGCCTCAAAATAATCTCCTTGACGTATAATTTGGCCAGTTGATCCAAGGTGAATCTGATTTTGATCGGCAAGAAATGCGCTGATTTCGTCAATCTGTCCACTATAACCCATATTGTGTTATAACCCTTTTGAGTAGTTGGAAGACCTATCACAAAGTCCATTGTGATGTGCTCCCACTTCCATTCTGGTATCTCCAAGGGCTGTAACAAACCACTTGGTCGTTGATGCTCTGCTTTGACTTTCTGACAAGTTAAGCACTTCGCAACACACTCAGCAACTTCCCTTTTCATGTTTGGCCACCAGAAATGTTGGCGAAGATCCTGGTACATTTTTGTACTTCCCGGGTGTATCGAAAATCGTGAGCTATGAGCTTCGTTCAAAATGTCTTCTCTGATCTCCAGCACTGACGGAACCCAGATTCTGCCTTCAAATCTCAGCAACCCTTCTGTATCGATTTTGTATTTAAGTTCTTCTCCTTCAAGCACTCTTTTTCGTATCTTAACACATTCCTCATCCTGAAGTTGCGCTTCCTTCACCTTTTCCACCAAAGTTGGTTGGGTTTCCATCTGGAATAATTTTTCATTAGGCTCTGTCGGACCCTTCACCTCTAATTCCAATTTAGCCATTTCCGCTACAAGCTTCTCCTGAGCAGTTAATAAAAATAGTTTCTCCTGACCTTTTCTACTCAAAGCGTCGGCAACCACATTAGCCTTTCTCGGATGGTATAGAATTTCACAGTCATAGTCTTTGATCAATTCTATCCATCTCCTCTGCCGCATATTCAAATCCTTCTGTGTGAAAATATACTTCAGACTTTTATGGTCTGTATATATTTCACACTTCTCCCCATAGAGATAGTGCCTCCAGATTTTCAAAGCAAACACCACGGCTGTGATGAGTGTGTTTTATATACACAAATTAAGTACTTTTGAGCTTGATAATTTGTAAATCCTAAGTCATTTCGGTTGGTTTTATGTGTTTTTATCTTATTATTATGTAATGTAGTTTTGTATTAGTTTTATATGTTTTTGTATGCTTTTATGTGTTTTTATGTTGTTTTGTAGGAATTGAAATAAAAGCTCCTTGGAATCAATACCCATAACTTGTTTTTCGGTACTGTAGCTGCTTGTTTCCCAATTTCACCCATGCTCCAATCCAAATCTCTCAAAACACAAAGAACGAAAGTTGTAGATATTTGTCTTAGCTTTCCAGAACATCTTGAATCATCCAATTTGATGTTAGTATGAGAGAGGTATGGCCATTTTACCATCGGATTTGGCATGAATTTTACACAATAGTTGCTTCGGGCTCAATTTGAGACTTTTTCCGGACATTGTTTCGTCAAGCTCTAGTTATAAAGGTTGTAGAGCTCCTTCTTAGCTTTCCATAGCCTACTTAATCGCCTTAATCCGAGTTCGGACGAAGAAGTTATGGTCATTTTACTAACAGAGGTCAAAGCTGAGTCGGGTGACAGCAGCTTTGGCGCGGGCGCGCGGCGCCTGGCACCAGGCAGCCAGCGCGCGCGCGCACACGCGCGACGTCGGCATGCCATGGGTGTGCGGCATGGCCAGGGGCGGCATATGGGCGCACCAGGCGGCGTGCGGGCGCGCCCGGGCGTGCTGAGTGCGATCTTTTGAGCTCCTAGTGCGATTCCAGCTCACTTTTTGACCCAAAATCTAATGTTTGGCTAGGGTTTTTCATGGAGGCACTATATAATATCTCATTGGGGCTTCATATTTCATAACTAGGGATTGGGAGGCTAGACTAAAACATCAAAATAGAGAGCAAAAGTGCTACAATATAAGAAAAACTCAGCAAAAGCCAAAGAACCAAGAAGGAAAGGCTTGTCAAAGAGATACTTAGACCTTGGGAGGCTACACATACTTCATCAAGAAGAGCTTGGGGGCTGCAATTCAAGGAAATTTCCAGCAACAAGCTATGGAGCAAAAAGAGAAAAGAATGCCAAAGGAAGAGGAAAAGCTAGAGATTGTCATCAACCAAGCAAACAACATATGAATATCTTCTAAATGGGTTTTATCATCTCTTTCTTTCCTTTGAATTTGTAATTCTAATTTATGATGAACACCATGTGTTTGATGTTTTGCTTAGCTACCATGAACTAGACCTTAATTTCTAAGATTTCAATGGAACCCAACACATAGTTTGAATTGATTTCTCTCTCTTTGTTATTAATTACTCATTTGTGAATTGTATGTCATAATTTATGCTTCATATATTAATTGCCTAGCTAGTAATTACCGTGGGAACCTATATGAACTTGACGAACGGATTATAGTGTTTAGACCTTGTTATGATATCATGCGAAAGTTAAAGATTGTTTTGGGTTATTAATTGAGATTTAGTGACATGTGTCTTGTTGATTATCCTCAATGATAGGTAACTTGATAGTATTTAGGATAGATATATACCTAGATACTGTGTACAACCAATGGAGAATCTATTCTTAATGACTTCCTATGTGAAAGTTGGTAATTGAAAGGACGTTTAATGAGATTTAGTGACACGTGTCTTGTTATTGTTCTTGAAATTAGTCTCTTGATAGTGTGTAGGATAGACATATACCTACATGTCGCATTAGGAAGATTCGAATTTGACCATCGACAGAGGCTTATAAGTAGCTTTGATTTCTCGGTTGACATTTCCATGTTGTTAATTAGTTCAAATGAGAGAGTTAGGATATTCAAATGAAGTGTTGGGGGAAATTGCAATCTTAGACCTGTTAATATTAGAGTTTAATTATTTTAATGCTTTTCATATCTCCTAATTATTATCAAAGAACAAAAACATCAAATCATCAATTGTCTAAATAAAATCGAGACGATATATAGTTGGTACTTGGGATACACTAGAACAATTCCCTATGGGTTCGACAACTTTCTTATCACTTTATTACTTGTTGACCGCGTATACTTGCGCGTATTTTTCGGTTGCGAAATCGACCAACAAGTTTTTGGCACCGTTGCCGGGGAATTGTTCTTCTAGTGTCTTTCCGATATTAATAACAATCGAATTGGTTTTAATTTAGACTTGTAAATAATTTGCTTATTATTTATTTTGTTTTGTTTTGATTTTGTTTTCAGTTAATGGATGAGCATAACTATCAATGGGAATATGAAGGGACGACGCAACCAAGTTCGTCAAAACTTCTTGAGCAATTGCAAGAACAAGTTGCAACGCTTTCAAGGGCTGTTGACACTCTTAAAGGCAAGTCCACTCAAAATGCCTACAGTCAGAATCAAGCTGACTACTACCCAAACTACTATCAACCGGGTTGGCAAGATCATCCAAGCTTTTCTTGGGACAACAGTCAAGATCAATGCTTTGATCCAAGTCTCTCATACCATTCAGAATTTTCATTCCAACCTCCACCACACCATGAGGATACATCTAATGTGGAGGAGATTCTTCCCATGTTCATTGAGAAACAAGAATTGTTACGAAACCTCGAGAACCAAATGGCACAACTTGTCGAGGCAGTGCTTCTTCACCCGCAAAGCACCTTACTTTATATTACATAGATTAACCCTATAGAGGAAGGTGAAGAGCAATGTATGGTGAATTCACATAGTTGTGACAAAGCGGAAAGAAGGAGGGAGGAGCTCATGGCTCATATCTCTCAAAATGAGGTTAGGATGGCAAATATACAAGCTTCAGTGCAGAGCATCATAAACTATGTTTCCAATTCTTACATTATTCACCCGCAAAGCACCTTATCTAGCGATACAGAGATCAACCCCATAGAGGAAGGTGAAGAGGAGTGCTTGGTGGATGATCAAGGAAATGGCACGGAGTCGCACGAAGCTATTAGTGAAAATTTTGAGAGTGAACATCCTATTGTGGATGATGATTCTGAGGTTGATGAGACGAGGAGCATGAATGGGGATCATGAAAAGGAAATAGAAGACCAAGAAGTCACATTCGAGATTTTCAAACCCATCGAACACCCATTGGTTCATGAAGAAGATCTTCATGTCGATCTTGACACAAGTGCAATAATTGATGATGCGGATGAGGAAAGCTTCTTCTTGCCATCGGTTGAAACGAAGTTGGAAGGTCACCAACCAGGCATGCATGCCATGCAAATCAAAGAAAGAACAACGAGGCGGCATGCAATGGTCAATTTTGCGATTGAGCCGGATTGATGGGAAATAAAGGAGTCGGGCTAACGACTTTAAACCAAGCGCTTCTTGGGAGGCAACCCAAGTTTACTGTTTTGCTTTTATTTTTGTTTGATTGCATTTTAGTGGTTTAATTGCATTTTAATTTCTTTAGTCATTTGCTTTCAGGTACGCTCCCAACTTAGAGGTATTGAAAGATGATATCAATGGCGCTTGACACGGTTTCAGGGAAGTCTTCTATTTTAATTTTTCCTATATCAGACATTGAGGACAATGTCAAGTTTAAGTTTGGAGGTAGTACTTCGTATTTGTGTGTTTTTAATTTAGTTTTTGTGTGATTTAAGTATGTTTTTCTTTTTATTTAATTTAGTTTTTATGTGATTTAAGTATGTTTTTCTTTTTATTTAATTTAGTTTTTGTGTGATTTAAGTATGTTTTTCTTTTTATTCAAAAAAAAATTCATTTATTTTTAGGATGTGTCCCTTGAGCATTGTTTTAATTTGATTTGAACCATAATCCATGGTCAATGATAATAGCTTGTTTGAAGAGAGCCTAACTCATGAGATATTGACAATTGTTGCTTAGTCTTTGTGCTTATCGTTCATCGGTTATTATTTTGCTTATGCCTCATTTCACTTTTATGCACTTACCCATGAGTATTAAGCTAGTTGTATGCTTAGTGAAGGCTTTTATAACCGAATGCTTGTGGGAAATATCTATAAACTCTAGAACTCGTTTAAACATCACTCGAAGCAAGGTGTCTAAATTTGTTATGCTTGAATTGATGGTCATGTGGTGAGTTGAGATGGAGCGTAAAACGCACTCACTCATGGACACATGCGTAGGAGAGATAGAGCGTAAAACGCACTCTCTTATAATTGGGATTAAAGAAAGATAATTGTTGTATTGCAAATCTTGCAGGGGGTTGAGATAGAGCGTAAAACGCACTCACCCATATGAGCACGCTTAAGGTTGAGATGGAGCATAAAATGCACTCACCTAGAGCCTTTGGTTCTCAAAAGTTTTGAAAATTGTAATTTGTATACCTTTGTATTGAGTGATGTGTTAAGCATGTTGTTTTGAAGTTTATTTGATTATTTCATAAGGTAATGTGGTTGCATAGTTTCATCCGAGCTTGATTGATTTAGTGCTATTGGGTATTCACACACACACATACGGAAGGGGTCTTAAGTAAAGTATGACTAGCTAACTGAAATTTTAGACATGCAACTCTTTGTTTGTTCTCTTGAGTTCCATGTGTTGATGCCTTTGAGACCATTGTCAGCTTATTAATTCATTGCTCAAGTTAGGTTATATTACAAGTGCTTGAAGTATGTAGTTTAGGTTTGTTTTGCTTGAGGACAAGCAAAGATTTAAGTTTGGGGGTATTTGATGAGTGTGTTTTATATACACAAATTAAGTGCTTTTGAGCTTGATAATTTGTAAATCCTAAGTCATTTCGGTTGGTTTTATGTGTTTTTATCTTATTATTATATAATGTAGTTTTGTATTAGTTTTATATGTTTTTGTATACTTTTATGTGTTTTTATGTTGTTTTGTAGGAATTGCAATAAAAGCTCCTTGGAATCAATACCCATAACTTGTTTTTCGGTACTGTAGCTGCTTGTTTCCCAATTTCACCCATGCTCCAATCCGAATCTCTCAAAACTCAAAGAACGAAAGTTGTAGATATTTGTCTTAGCTTTCCAGAACATCTTGAATCATCCAATTTGATGTTAGTATGAGAGAGGTATGGCCATTTTACCATCGGATTTGGCATGAATTTTACACAGCAGTCGCTTCGGGCTCAATTTGAGACTTTCTCCGGACATTTTTTCGTCAAGCTCCACTTATAAAAGTTGTAGAGCTCCTTCTTAGCTTTCCATATCCTACGTAATCGCCTTAATCCGAGTTCGGCCGAAGACGTTATGGTCATTTTACTAACAGAGGTCAAAGCTGAGTCGGGTGACAGCAGCTTTGGCGCGGGCGCGCGGCGCCTGGCACCAGGCAGCCAGCGCGCACGCGCGACGTGGGCATGCCATGGGTGTGCGGCATGGCCAGGGGCGGCGTGCGGGCACACCAGGCGGCGTGCGGGCGCGCCCGGGCGTGCTGAGTGCGATCTTTTGAGCTCCTAGTGCGATTCCAGCTCACTTTTTGACCCAAAATCTAATGTTTGGCTAGGGTTTTTCATGGAGGCACTATATAATATCTCATTGGGGCTTCATATTTCATAACTAGGGATTGGGAGGCTAGACTAAAACATCAAAATAGAGAGCAAAAGTGCTGCAATACAAGGAAAACTCAGCAAAAGCCAAAGAACCAAGAAGGAAAGGCTTGTCAAAGAGATATTTAGACCTTGGGAGGCTACACATACTTCATCAAGAAGAGCTTGGGGGCTGCAATTCAAGGAAATTTCCAGCAACAAGCTATGGAGCAAAAAGAGAAAAGAATGCCAAAGGAAGAGGAAAAGCTAGAGATTGTCATCAACCAAGCAAACAACATATGAATATCTTCTAAATGGGTTTTATCATCTATTTCTTTCCTTTGAATTTGTAATTCTAATTTATGATGAACACTATGTGTTTGATGTTTTGCTTAGCTACCATGAACTAGACCTTAATTTCTAAGATTTCAATGGAACCCAACACATAGTTTGAATTGATTTCTCTCTCTTTGTTATTAATTACTCATTTGTGAATTGTATGTCATAATTTATGCTTCATATATTAATTGCCTAGCTAGTAATTATCGTGGGAACCTATATGAACTTGACGAACGGATTATAGTGTTTAGACCTTGTTATGATATCATGCGAAAGTTAAAGATTGTTGTGGGTTATTAATTGAGATTTAGTGACATGTGTCTTGTTGATTATCCTCAATGATAGGTAACTTGATAGTATTTAGGATAGATATATACCTAGATACTGTGTGCAACCAATGGAGAATGAAGTGTTGGGGGAAATTACAATCTTAGACCTGTTAATATTAGAGTTTAATTATTTTAATGCTTTTCATATCTCCTAATTATTATCAAAGAACAAAAACATCAAATCATCAATTGACTAAATAAAATCGAGACGATATATAGTTGGTACTTGGGATACACTAGAACAATTCCCTGTGGGTTCGACAACTCTCTTATCACTTTATTACTTGTTGACCGCGTATACTTGCGCGTATTTTTCGGTTGCGAAATCGACCAACAGACTGCTAACTCCAAATCATGGGTCGGATAACCTTTTTCATAGTCTTTTAGTTGGTGCGATGCATATGCAATAACCTTACCATTCTGCATAAGCACACAACCAAGTCCTTTATGCGATGCGTCGCTATATACCACAAAATTTCCTGTATCATCTGGCAAAGACAACACAGGTGCCGAACTTAGTCTCTTCTTTAGCTCTTGGAAACTCTCTTCGCACTTCTCCGTCCAAATGAACTTCACTGATTTTCTTGTTAAATTCATCAACGGAGTGGCGATCCTGGAGAAATCTTGAATAAAACGCCTGTAATAACCTGCCAAACCTAGGAAACTCCTCACTTCTGACGGTGTTTTCAGCTGATCCCAATTCATCACAGCTTCCACTTTAGCTGGATCGACTGAAATCCCGTCTTTATCAATAACATGCCAAAGGAATTGAACACGCTCCAACCAAAATTCGCACTTTGAAAATTTTACATACAATTTCTCTTTCCTTAACACCTCCAATGTCACCTTCAAGTGTTCCACGTGTTCTTCCTGAGTTTTAGAGTAGACCAGAATGTCGTCTATGAATACTACTACGAATTTATCCAAAAATGGTTTAAACACTCTATTCATTAAATCCATAAACGCTGCAGGTGCGTTTGTTAAACCAAATGACATAACCAAAAACTCATAGTGACCATATCTAGTTCGAAATGCCGTCTTTGGTATGTCTTCCTTTCTCACCTTTAACTGATGGTACCCACTTCGCAGATCTATCTTTGAAAAATATCTTGCTCCCTTCAATTGGTCAAACAGGTCATCGATCCTTGGCAACGGATACTTATTTTTAATCGTGACCTTATTCAACTCTCTATAATCAATGCAAAGACGCATTGATCTGTCCTTCTTCTTAACGAATAACACTGGCGCTCCCCATGGTGAAACGCTCGGTTGAATATACTTTTTATCCAGCAACTCTTGTAATTGCACCATCAACTCCTTCATTTCTACCGGAGCCATTTGGTATGGGGCTTTTGATATAGGGGCTGTACCCGGTGCTAAGTCAATTACAAACTCAATTTCCCTATCTGGCGGTAATCCTGGCAAATCATCAGAAACACGTCCGCAAAATCCCTAACTACCGGTATCTCATCCAGTTTTGCACTCATATTTCGTGTATCGACTATGTAGGCTAGATATTCTACACACCCTTGATTCAACATCTTCCTGGCCTGCATCACCGTCAGACAACTCATTTGTCTAGGTGACTTGCTGCCATAAAACACTACTTTCGACGGAGTCTTAAGACTCACACACTTCTTTTGACAGTCAATAACTGCCCCATGATTGAACAACCAATCCATTCCTAAAATAACGTCAAACTCCCCAAGACAAATTGGGATTAAATTTACTGTCATTACATGACCCTTAATATCTATCTGACAGTTCTTGTGGATAAACTTAACAAGAATCACTTCCCTATTCGCAATTTCTATATTCATAGGGTAATCTAACTCTTCCTGAGGTAACTCTAATTTCCTAGCAAAATCATCGGATATAAATGAACAAGTAGCACCCGAATCAAATAATACATAAGCATTTACACTATTAACCAGAATGATACCTGACACTACATCCTTTGACTGCACAGCATCCTGCACCGTCATGTTGAATGTTCGAGCGGTAGGTCGATTAGGCTGCGTCGGTCCTGTGATAGTCAGATTACCACCACTGTTGTTCCCCTTTCCTGCACTAGCTCCACCTGTAGCTTTCTTAGGGAAATCCCAAGCAAAGTGATCCTTCGACACGCAAATAAAACATGCGCCCTTCTTCGGACTAGGGTAATTCGGTGCGATATGACCCTCCTAACCGCAGTTAAAGCATACACTCTTACCCTTCAAGCAAACACCCATATGGCTCTTTCCGCAGTTACTGCATACATCCACCTTCTTTTTCTGACTTCCCTGCTGGCTGCCACCAGAGTTACTATCACTCCACTTTCTCTTTTGATTGCTGCCACCATGGCTAGCACTTGCTTTATTATCATTCTCACTCTTCCTTTTCTTCTGCTCTTGATTGTATTTAGACAGAGCTTCACTCCCTCCTTCAGCGATAATCGCCTTCTCTAACACTACCGCAAATGAATTCAGTTGAAACATTGAAACTCGGCTATACAGCTAGGGTTTCAGTCCCTGCTCAAACCTTCTAGCCTTTCGCTCATCCGTGTTGACCTGATATGGCACAAACCTCGCCAACTCATTGAATTTTACAGCATACTCAGGTACCGTCATGGTACCTTGCTTCAATTCTAGAAACTGCACCTCCATTTGATTCTGCGCGCTTGCCAGAAAATAGGTCTCGAAAAATATTTCCTTAAATCGCTCCCACGGTATTATCCCTTGCCCACCTCGGGTTTTATTAGCTTGCCACCAGTAGCTTGCCACCAGTAGCTTGCTTCTGATTTGAGCATAAATATTGCAAATGCAGTCTTCTGGTCCTCGTTGACCCTAGCAACATCAAATACTTTCTCAATCTCCATGACCCAGGTTTGTGCCTCGATCGGATTTATAGACCCTTGAAATTCTGGGGGTCCAACAGCCTTGAAATCTTTAAAAGTCGTGGCCTGAGCTTGAGGTTGATTCGCAAATGCTCCCGTTAGCAGATTTACCAGTTGCTGCATTGGATTAGCGTTGGCTTCTTCGTTGTTATTGGTGGATCCCTCAGGGGTCTGTTGACGGGTTTGTCTTCTTGGCGGCATCTTTCTGTCAAGAATTCGCGTTATTAGATTATTGCTCAATTACTTAAGCACTTAAGTCTTAACTAAAACATTTATAAACAACACTTAACACATAACACCTTTGATAAATTTTTGCATTTTATTCATTTACTACATAATAAAATAGCATCATAGTTATTTACATCATCTATCCTGAAATCATAAAGTTCCAGGATTACATCATTATTCTATCCCATTATATAAAACTGGGATTTACAACTTATTAATGTTCATAGATTTTCATACTAGCACCTCTAATCTTAATCTACGATGACATCCCACGGCGCACAGCTTCCTCGCGTTCCTCCTCCATAATACGAGTCACCATCCTTCAACCCATTATATCTGGATGACGATGAACTCGATCCTGAGCTCTATCTACTGTGGTGTGAAAAATATACTCCATCTCATCAATCTTGGCCTTCTTTGACCGCACCTCACATTCAACACGATCTGCGCGATTAGCCTCCCTCAACCAAGCATTTTCAGCTCTAACCCGCTTATCTGTCTCCTCTTTCAATTCATCTCGTACAATTTCATTCCTAGCCAATAACCGGCCTCGTCGGTACTCAGACTGAGCTAGTCTCTGCTCGATCTCTACAAGACGTGATGAAAGGTCTTGGATCTCGACATCCTTCTGTTCTAGAGCGGCTTGACATTCCACAACTTGATTATCTAACTCCTTCTTTTGGCTCTATTCATGAACCAGCTTCCACTCCACGTCCCCAAGACGTATATTGAGCTCCTCAATCTCAATGTTCTTCTACTCCAAGACAGTCTGTCGCTCAGCCAGCTGCTCCAAGACAGTCTGTCATAACTCTATGTTGCGATCATACACCTACTCGTACATCTGAACACCTAAGGAAGATAGTGGTATCTCCTCAGGGTCTTCTTCCTCCTCCTCAATCTCCTCCGGATCCTCCTTAGGATCAGTCTCAGGCTCGTACTTGGGACCTACAACTGTGATCAATGGGGATGGCTCCCTCTGCACTAGCTGCTCCCGAACTACATGAATATCTCGGGGCTCCTCCTCCCTAGCCTGGCTGGGTTCTCCTCTATCAGTCATCCTGACAACAAAATTTTAAGTTGTAATTACTACTCGATAATACTCGCGAGCACATAAGTTTGTTATCAAATAAGCACATAATACATAATCATTTTATTGTCTTTTATGAATTTCCGTAATCCATTCCTTAGAACTCGATAAGAGTTTATCACCACTATATTCTCTATCTTCTTAAAGGCTACTACCCTAAGGTTTTCCCCACCTAAAGGTTCATAACCTATCAGCTCTAATACCAACCTGTGACACCCCCAAATTCGGGTACTTCAACTTCACAGATTTGGTGTTCACTATACCATACATTCAAGACTAACTACCCATGATAAAGATAATACAATTAAACTGAATAAAACATCTTCCCACAAAAAAGGGGTTACATCTCTAATCTCTTATTTAAGCAAATCCCAGGTTATCTAACCTTTATTACATAAATGCGGAATTAAAACATAAAATTAAATAAGTCTTGTTACAAGAAAACATCAAATGAATAACAGGTCTCTCGCTACTTCGGCATCTTGCTCTTGCCTTTACTCGTGGACGGCTCGTCCAACTTCTCTGTCATAGCTGCAATGTTTTAGTGCAAGAGTGAGCAAACAATTGCCCACAATCATAATAACGATAACAATTGAATAATTAATGAAATAGATTTCAACTAAGGTATTATAGTTTTCTGAATTCAATCAATAACCAATTGAGATATGAAAGCTTAATAGGATACTTGGCTCAAGAACTGATTATAGAATTCAAGGTTTAAAAATTGTATCTGAGGGTCACAAGACCTCGAGCTATGTCCTAGGTTAACAAGTATTTCTACCGTAACCTTTAACAGTCTTATAGACTATGGAATATCCATCTCGTACTCAGGGGGATCAGCCCTTTGTACAATGTATTGTGCACAAATATTTTAACGATGTCGCGTAATTAATCCCCTTTATTAGGGTTGTTCATCTCAGTTTAGTATCAGAATCCGTACCAAAAGGAACTTGGTTTGGAACAGTTTTAAATATTCTAAGTCTTTAGAACGCTCATCAACTAAGGACTAGCTGAATCAATTAGGGTTTGCTAGTCACTAAAGCATTTGATTTATCAATAAAGTTTGTACAATAAAAATTCTGTTCGAAGTTTGAACAACAATCAACAATCGAATAACAAATAACTGGAATAATGCTTTAGCACTTAATCATGATAACAACCTTGCTTGAATAACGATAAGCTAAGGCTAAATTTCTTGCTCAATGGAAATAACAAGTTTAAGGGAGGAAAAACTTGCCTCGTGCGTAGATTACAGATTTAAATAATTCTCATTCCTTAATCGACCTATACATTTCGATTATAAAATGGTAACAGTAATTAGTTACAGAACAATATACACTTTAAGATTCGATCTTATCCTATTTCATCATAACATCTCGATTGTCATTCGATAATCATCAAGTACTTGTTTAATAACCATCGTGGTATCTTAATAGTCACTTTATACCTTAGTATAAGTTTTAAACTTGTTTATAGCATCATGGTAAAATCACAAAGAAAATAAAAATTTAAAACTTTAGTTACTGTTCCACCGTCGAGGCGAGGAAATTCCTTAACAAAAAGCTTGCCAGGGCGAGACTTCGCCGGGGCGAAGATTTACTTTTCGCCGGGGCGAAGATTTCCAGTTCATTTCTCTCACCGGGGCGAGAGACTCGGTAGTCATCTCCTACAGTTCGCGAACCAGTGAAAACTTAGGCCAAAATTTCTTGAATTCTACCATCCAACACACAAATTAAACACACCCAGACATCATACATGTTATAAAACAATCACCCAACATGTTTTTAAACATTCTAACCATTATACTACACATAATCAACCAATTAGAATCCCAAAATTCACTGTTTAAGCAAAATATTCATGTTTTAGCCATTTTAATGAAATCAAATATTGCGAATTCATCTTTCAACCATTTTAATCCATTCTACTTGCATTCTTTTCATTTTTCATCATATTATCATAATCAAATGTCAATTTACCGGTTAATATCCAAATTGAACATCAATTTCATACACATAAGCCATATATGAAAATAAAGCTCTATAAAACAAAAACTCAATTCTAAAGCATGCTTTCATGGATTAATTCATTCAAATTGGTTTATAATCATCACATAATCACTAATACATGCTTACTAACAACCATAACCAAATAATTCATGCTTTGAACAACTAACTTCATATATAGTGAACAGAAAACTACTAACAAAATTTAAAAGAAATTATACCTTCAAGCTATGTATGATTCCTTAGCTTCCCCCTTCTTCTTGATTCTCTCAATTAACAAAACTCTCTTAATTTCTCTTTCAATTCACAGACTCTTTCCAAGCTCTCTCTTTCTTTCAATTTTGTTTTTCTTTCTCTGCTAAGCTTTCTCCTCCTTTTCTTTCTTTTTAAAAAAAACTGATAACTCACGTACTGGTTTTAATTAATCAGTTAAAGAAATCAAGAGTTAGGCTTTGTTTGGTTGAACCAAAAAAAATAATCCATTTTTTTTACCAACCAAGGGTCATAAGGCCTTGTTTTGTTTAAACTAAAATTAATCCTTTTCCATTTATTCTAATAATCCATTTTACTATATAGTTTTAATTGTCACACTTTTAATTTAATTAAACTTATTATGAAATAAATTCAATTATACTTTAATTAATAATTCTACTTAACCAATAACAATAACACCAAATAAATGATCCTATTCAAATAAATCCTCTATTCAAATAAATCATTTAATCATCTAATTTAATTATTAAATTAAATTAGAATAATCACATCAAATCACATTTAAATGACATTTAACATAAATTCTTTCACCATAACCTTATAAATTATTTCTTTTACTAGATAAATAAATTAATAAAAATATTTATATAATTCAATAAATATTTTTATTTATTCACAAAAATCGCATCTGTTACATCCTTCCCTCCTTAAAAGGATTCTGTCCCCAGAATCACAACGCAATTAATTCGTCCGTTACATTCTCCCCTCCTTACAAAGATTCTGTCCCCAGAATCGCAATACAAAGATTAAACAAACAATTGAGGATAACTCTGCATCATTTTCTCTTTGAGTTCCCACGTAGCTTCTTCAGCACTGTGGTTCCTCCAGATTACCTTAACAGAAGGTATCACTTTATTTCTGAGAACCTGCTCTTTCCTGTCCACTATCGGTATAGGTATCTCTTCATAGGATAAATCTTTCTCAAACTGTATTGGTTCATATTCTATTACATGTTTATAATCAGACTTATACGGTCGTAGCACCGATATATGAAAGACATTATGAATGTGGTCTAACTCGGGAGGTAAAGCTACCTCATAAGCTACCTCACCCACCCTTTTTAGCACCTCAAAGGGTCCAATAAACCGCGGACTAAGTTTACCCTTTTTACCAAATCTGATTTTTCCTTTCCAGGGAGACACTTTGAGAAACACAAAACTCCCGACTTCAAATTCACGATTTTGACGATACTGATCCGCATATTTCTTCTGCCAGTCTTGAGCAGCTAATAATCTGGCTCTTATCACCTTGACAATTTCAGCTGTTTGCTGTACTAGCTCGGGTCCCAATAGGCGACGTTCACCAACTTCGTCCCAACATAACAGAGTTCTGCACTTCCTCCCATACAACGCTTCATATGGCGGCATTCCAATACTCGCGTGATGACTATTGTTATAGGCAAATTCGACCAGAGGTAAATGATCATCCCAGTTGCCTTTAAAATCCATGACGCACGCCCGAAGCATATCCTCCAACGTTTGAATTGTTCTCTCACTCTGGCCATCGGTTTGAGGATGGTAGGTTGTACTCATTCTCAATTGCGTTCCCAAACAAGCTTGCAGACTCCTCCAAAATTTTGATGTGAAACGTGGATCTATGTCCGACACAATTGATATCGAAACACCATGCCTCGAAATAATCTCCTTGACGTATAATTTGGCCAGTTGATCCAAGGTGAATCTGATTTTGATCGGCAAGAAATGCGCTGATTTCGTCAATCTGTCCACTATAACCCATATTGTGTCATAACCCTTTTGAGTAGTTGGAAGACCTATCACAAAGTCCATTGTGATGTGCTCCCACTTCCATTCTGGTATCTCCAAGGGCTGTAACAAACCACTTGGTCGTTGATGCTCTACTTTGACTTTCTGACAAGTTAAGCACTTCGCAACACACTCAGCAACTTCCCTTTTCATGTTTGGCCACCAGAAATGTTGGCGAAGATCCTAGTACATTTTTGTACTTCCCGGGTGTATCGAAAATCGTGAGCTATGAGCTTCGTTCAAAATGTCTTCTCTGATCTCCAGCACTGACGGAACCTAGATTCTGCCTTCAAATCTCAGCAACCCTTCTGTATCGATTTTGTATTTAAGTTCTTCTCCTTCAAGCACTCTTTTTCGTATCTTAACACATTCCTCATCCTGAAGTTGCGCTTCCTTCACCTTTTCCACCAAAGTTGGTTGGGTTTCTATCTGGAACAATTTTTCATTAGGCTCTGCCAGACCCTTCACCTCTAATTCCAATTTAGCCATTTCCGCTACAAGCTTCTCCTGAACAGTTAATAAAAATAGTTTCTCCCGACCTTTTCTACTCAAAGCATCGGCAATCACATTAGCCTTCCCCGGATGGTATAGAATTTCACAGTCATAGTCTTTGATCAATTCTATCCATCTCCTCTGCCGCATATTCAAATCCTTCTATGTGAAAATATACTTCAGACTTTTATGGTCTGTATATATATTTCACACTTCTCCCCATAGAGATAGTGCCTCCAGATTTTCAAAGCAAACACCACGGCTTCTAACTCCAAATCATGGGTCGGATACCCTTTTTCATAGTCTTTTAGTTGGCGCGATACATATGCAATAACCTTACCATTCTGCATAAGCACACAACCAAGTCCTTTATGCGATGTGCCGCTATATACCACAAAATTTCCTGTATCATCTGGCAAAGACAACACAGGTGCCGAACTTAGTCTCTTCTTTAGCTCTTGGAAACTCTCTTCGCACTTCTCCGTCCAAACGAACTTCACTGATTTTCTTGTTAAATTCGTCAATGGAGTGGCGATCCTGGAGAAATCTTGAATAAAACGCCTGTAATAACTTGCCAAACCTAGGAAACTCCTCACTTCTGACGGTGTTTTCAGCTGATCCCAATTCATCACAGCTTCCACTTTAGCTGGATCCACCGAAATCCCGTCTTTATCAATAACATGCCCAAGGAATTGAACACGCTCCAACCAAAATTCGCACTTTGAAAATTTTACATACAATTTCTCTTTCCTTAACACCTCCAATGTCACCTTCAAGTGTTTCACGTGTTCTTCCTGAGTTTTGGAGTAGACCAGAATGTCGTCTATGAATACTGCTACGAATTTATCCAAAAATGGTTTAAACACTCTATTCATTAAATCCATAAATGCTGCAGGTGCGTTTGTTAAACCAAATGACATAACCAAAAACTCATAGTGACCATATCTAGTTCGAAATGCCGTCTTTGGTATGTCTTCCTTTCTCACCTTTAACTGATGGTACCCACTTCGCAGATCTATCTTTGAAAAATATCTTGCTCCCTTCAATTGGTCAAACATGTCATCGATCCTTGGCAACGGATACTTATTTTTAATCGTGACCTTATTCAACTCTCTATAATCAATGCAAAGATGCATTGATCCGTCCTTCTTCTTAACGAATAACACCGGCGCTCCCCACGGCGAAACGCTCGGTTGAATATACTTTTTATCCAGCAACTCTTGTAATTGCACCATCAACTCCTTCATTTCTATCGGAGCCATTCGGTATGGGGCTTTTAATATAGGAGTTGTACTCGGTGCTAAGTCAATTACAAACACAATTTCCCTGTCTGGCAGTAATCCTGGCAAATCATCAGGAAACACGTCCGCAAAATCCCTAACTACCGGTATCTCTTCCAGCTTTGCACTCATCTTTCGTGTATCGACTATGTAGGCTAGATATCCTACACACCCTTGATTCAACATCTTCCTGGCCTGCATCACCGTCAGACAACTCGTTTCTCTAGGTGACTTGCTGCCATAAAACACTACTTTCGACGGAGTCTTAAGACTCACACACTTCTTTTGACAGTCAATAACTGCCCCGTGATTGAACAACCAATTCATTCCCAAAATAACGTCAAACTCCCCAAGACAAATTGGGATTAAATTTACTGTCATTACATGACCCTTAATATCTATCTGACAGTTCTTGTGGATAAACTTAACAGGAATCACTTCCCTATTCGCAATTTCTATATTCATAGGGTAATCTAACTCTTCCTGAGGTAACTCTAATTTCCTAGCAAAATCATCGGATATAAATGAACAAGTAGAACTCGAATCAAATAATATGTAAGCATTTACACTATTGACCGGAATGATACCTGACACTATATCCTTTGACTGCGTAACATCCTACACCGTCATGTTGAATGTTCGAGCGGTAGGTCGATTGGGCTGCGTCGGTCCTGTGATAGTCAGATTGCCACCACTGTTGTTCCCCTTTCCTGCACTTGCTCCACCTGTAGCTTTCTTAGGGCAATCCCGAGCAAAGTGATCCTTCGACCCGCAAATAAAACATGCGCCCTTCTTCGGACTAGGGCAATTCGGTGCGATATGACCCTCCTGACTGCAGTTAAAGCATACTCTCTTACCCTTCAAGCAAACACCCACATGGCTCTGTTCGCAGTTACTGCATACCTCCACCTTCTTTTTTTGACTTCCTTGCTGGCTGCCACCAGAGTTACTATCACTCCACATTCTCTTTTGATTGCTGCCACCATGGCTAGCACTTGCTTTATTATCATTCTCACTCTTCTTTTTCTTCTGCTCTTGATTATATTTAGACAGAGCATAACTCCCTCCTTCAGTGATAATCGCCTTCTCTAACACTACCGCAAATGAATTCAGTTGAAACATTGAAACTCGGCTATACAGCCAGGGTTTCAGTCCCTGCTCAAACCTTCTAGCCTTTTGCTCATCCGTGTTGACCTGATATGGCGCAAACCTCGCCAACTCATTGAATTTTGCAGCATACTCAGGTACCGTCATGGTACCTTGCTTCAATTCTAGAAACTGCACCTCCATTTGATTCTGCGCGCTTGCCAGAAAATAGGTCTCAAAAAATATTTCCTTAAATTGCTCCCACGGTATTATCCCTTGCCCACCTCGGGTTTTATTAGCTTGCCACCAGTAGCTTGCTTCTGATTTGAGCATAAATGTTACAAATGCAGTCTTCTGGTCCTCGTTGACCCTAGCAACATCAAATACTTTCTCCATCTCCATGACCCAGGTTTGTGCCTCGATCGGATTCATAGACCCTTGAAATTTTGGGGGTCCAACAGCCTTGAAATCTTTAAAAGTCGTGGCCTGAGCTTGAGGTTGATTCGCAAATGCTCCCGTTAGCAGATTTACCAGTTGCTGCATTGGATTAGCGTTGGCTTCTTCGTTGTTATTGGTGGATCCCTCAGGGGTCTGTTGACGGGTTTGTCTTCTTGGCGGCATCTTTCTGTCAAGAATTCGCGTTATTAGATTATTGCTCAATTACTAAAGCACTTAAGTCTTAACTAAAACATTTATAAACAACACTTAACACATAACACCTTTGATAAATTTTTGCATTTTATTCATTTACTACATAATAAAATAGCATCATAGTTATTTACATCATCTATCCTGAAATCATAAAGTTCCAGGATTACATCATTATTCTATCCCATTATATAAAACTGGGATTTACAACTTATTAATGTTCATAGATTTTCATACTAGCACCTCTAATCCTAATCTACGATGACATCCCACGGCGCACAGCTTCCTCGCGTTCCTCCTCCATAATACGAGTCACCATCCTTCAACCCATTATATCTGGATGACGATGAACTCGATCCTGAGCTCTATCTACTGTGGTGTGAAAAATATACTCCATCTCATCAATCTTGGCCTTCTTTGACCGCACCTCACATTCAACACGATCTGCGCGATTAGCCTCCCTCAACCAAGCGTTTTCAGCTCTAACCCGCTTATCTGTCTCCTCTTTCAATTCATCTCATACAATTTCATTCCTAGCCAATAACCGGCCTCGTCGGTACTCAGACTGAGCTAGTCTCTGCTCGACCTCTACAAGACGTGATGAAAGGTCTTGGATCTCGACATCCTTCTGTTCTAGAGCGGCTTGACATTCCACAACTTGATTATCTAACTCCTTCTTTTGGCTCTATTCATGAACCAGCTTCCACTCCACGTCCCCAAGACGTATATCGAGCTCCTTAATCTCAATGTTCTTCTGCTCCAAGACAGTCTGTCGCTCAGCCAGCTGCTCCAAGACAGTCTGTCGTAACTCTATGTTGCGATCATACACCTGCTCGTACATCTGAACACCTAAGGAAGATAGTGGTATCTCCTCAGGGTCTTCTTCCTCCTCCTCAATCTCCTCCGGATCCTCCTTAGGATCAGTCTCAGGCTCATACTCGGGACCTACAACTATGATCAATGGGGATGGCTCCCTCTGCACTAGCTGCTCCCGAACTACATGAATATCCCGGGGCTCCTCCTCCCTAGCCTGGCTGGGTTCTCCTCTATCAGTCATCCTGACAACAAAATTTTAAGTTGTAATTACTACTCGATAATACTCGCGAGCACATAAGTTTGTTATCAAATAAGCACATAATATATAATCATTTTATTGTCTTTTATGAATTTCCGTAATCCATTCCTTAGAACTCGATAAGAGTTTATCACCACTATATTCTCTATCTTCTTAAAGGCTACTACCCTAAGGTTTTCCCCACCTAAAGGTTCATAACCTATCAGCTCTAATACCAACCTGTGACACCCCCAAATCCGGGTACTTCAACTCCACATATTTGGTGTTCACTATACCATACATTCAAGACTAACTACCCATGATAAAGATCATACAATTAAACTGAATAAAACATCTTCCCACAAAAAAGGGGTTACATCTCTAATCTCTTAATTAAGCAAATCCCAGGTTATCTAACCTTTATTACATAAATGCGGAATTAAAACATAAAATTAAATAAGTCTTGTTACAAGAAAACATCAAATGAATAACAGGTCTCTCGCTACTTCGGCATCTTGCTCTTCGCCTTTACTCGTGGACGGCTCGTCCGATTTCTCTGTCATAGCTGCAATGTTTTAGTGCAAGAGTGAGCAAACAATTGCCCACAATCATAATAACGATAACAATTGAATAATTAATGAAATAGATTTCAACTAAGGTATTATAGTTTTCTGAATTCAATCAATAACCAATCGAGATATGAAAGCTTAATAGGATACTTGGCTCAAGAACTGATTATAGAATTCAAGGTTTAAAAATTGTATCTGAGGGTCACAAGACCTCGAGCTATGTCCTAGGTTAACAAGTATTTCTACCGTAACCTTTAACAGTCTTATAGACTATGGAATATCCATCTCGTACTCAGGGGGATCAGCCCTTTGTACAATGTATTGTGCACAAATATTTTAACGTTGTCGCGTAATTAATCCCCTTTATTAGGGTTGTTCATCTCAGTTTAGTATCAGAATCCGTACCAAAAGGAACTTGGTTCGGAACAGTTTTAAAATATTCTAAGTCTTTAGAACGCTCATCAACTAAGGACTAGCTGAATCAATTAGGGTTTGCTAGTCACTAAAGCATTTGATTTATCAATAAAGTTTGTACAATAAAAATTCTATTCGAAGTTTGAACAACAATCAACAATCGAATAACAAATAACTGGAATAATGCTTTAGCACTTAATCATGATAACAACCTTGCTTGAATAACGATAAGCTAAGGCTAAAATTCTTGCTCAATGGAAATAACAAGTTTAAGGGAGGAAAAACTTGCCTCGTGCGTAGATTACAGATTTAAATAATTCTCGTTCCTTAATCGACCTATACATTTCGATTATAAAATGGTAACAGTAATTAGCTATAGAATAATATACACTTTAAGATTCGATCTTATCCTATTTCATCATAACATCTCGATTGTCATTCGATAATCATCAAGTACTTGTTTAATAACTATCGTGGTATCTTATTAGTCACTTTATACCTTAATATAAGTTTTAAACTTGTTTATAGCATCATGGTAAAATCACAAAGAAAATAAAAATTTAAAACTTTAGTTACTGTTCCACCGCCGGGGCGAGGAAATTCCTTAACAAAAAGCTCGTCAGGGCGAGACTTCGCCGGGGCGAAGATTTACTTAACAAAATTCTCGTCGGGGCGAAGATTTCCAGTTCATTTCTCTCGCCGGGGCAAGAGACTCGGCAGTCATCTCCTACAGTTCGTGAATCAGTGAAAACTTAGGCTAAAATTTCTCGAATTCTACCATCCAACACACAAATTAAACACACCCAGACATCATACATGTTATAAAACAATCACCCAACATGTTTTTAAACATTCTAACCATTATACTACACATAATCAACCAACTAGAATCCCAAAATTCACTGTTTAAGCAAAATATTCATGTTTTAGCCATTTTAATGAAATCAAACACTGTGAATTCATCTTTTAACCATTTTAATCTATTCTACTTGCATTCTTTTTATTTTTTATCATATTATCATAATCAAATGTCAATTTACCGGTTAATGTCCAAATTGAACATCAATTTCATACACATAAGCCATACATGAAAATAAAGCTCTATAAAACAAAAACTCAATTCTAAAGCATGCTTTCATGGATTAATTCATTCAAATTGGTTTATAATCATCACATAATCACTAATACATGCTTACTAACAACCATAACCAAATAATTCATGCTTTGAACAACTAACTTCATATATAGTGAACAGAAAACTACTAACAAAATTTAAAAGAAATTATACCTTCAAGCTATGTATGATTCCTTAGCTTCCCCCCTTCTTCTTGATTCTCTCAATTAACAAAACTCTCTTAATTTCTCTTTCAATTCACAGACTCTTTCCAAGCTCTCTCTTTCTTTCAATTTTGCTTTTCTTTCTCTGCTAAGCTTTCTCCTCCTTTTCTTTCTTTTTAAAAAAAACTGATAACTCACGTACTGGTTTTAATTAATCAGTTAAAGAAATCAAGAGTTAGGCTTTGTTTGGTTGAACCAAAAAAAATAATCCATTTTTTTTTACCAACCAAGGGTCACAAGGCCTTGTTTGGTTTAAACTAAAATTAATCCTTTTCCATTTATTCTAATAATCCATTTTACTATATAGTTTTAATTGTCACACTTTTAATTTAATTAAACTTATTATGAAATAAATTCAATTAAACTTTAATTAATAATTCTACTTAACCAATAACAATAACACCAAATAAATGATCCTATTCAAATAAATCCTTTATTCAAATAAATCATTTAATCATCTAATTTAATTATTTAATTAAATTAGAATAATCATATCAAATCACATTTAAATGACATTTAACATAAATTCTTTCACCATAACCTTATAAATTATTTCTTTTACTCCATAAATAAATTAATAAAAATATTTATATAATTCAATAAATATTTTTATTTATTCACAAAAATCGCATCCGTTACATCCTTCCCTCCTTAAAAGGATTCTGTCCCCAGAATCACAACGCAATTAATTCGTCTGTTACATTCTCCCCTCCTTACAAAGATTCTGTCCCCAGAATCGCAATACAAAGATTAAACAAACAATTGAGGATAACTCTGCATCATTTTCTCTTTGAGTTCCCACGTAGCTTCTTCAGCACTGTGGTTCCTCCAGATTACCTTAACAGAAGGTATCACTTTATTTCTGAGAACCTGCTCTTTCCTGTCCACTATCGGTATAGGTATCTCTTCATAGGATAAATCTTTCTCAAACTGTATTGGTTCATATTCTATTACATGTTTATAATCAGACTTATACGGTCGTAGCACCGATATATGAAAGACATTATGAATGTGGTCTAACTCGGGAGGTAAAGCTACCTCATAAGCTACCTCACCCACCCTTTTTAGCACCTCAAAGGGTCCAATAAACCGCGGACTGAGTTTACCCTTTTTACCAAATCTGATTTTTCCTTTCCAGGGAGACACTTTGAGAAACACAAAACTCCCGACTTCAAATTCACGATTTTGACGATACTGATCCGCATATTTCTTCTGCCAGTCTTGAGCAGCTAATAATCTGGCTCTTATCACCTTGACAATTTCAGCAGTTTGCTGTACTAGCTCGGGTCCCAATAGGCGACGTTCACCAACTTCGTCCCAACATAACAGAGTTCTGCACTTCCTCCCATACAACGCTTCATATGGCGGCATTCCAATACTCGCGTGATGACTATTGTTATAGGCAAATTCGACCAGAGGTAAATGATCATCCCAGTTGCCTTTAAAATCCATGACGCACGCCCGAAGCATATCCTCCAACGTTTGAATTGTTCTCTCACTCTGGCCATCGGTTTGAGGATGGTAGGTTGTACTCATTCTCAATTGCGTTCCCAAACAAGCTTGCAGACTCCTCCAAAATTTTGATGTGAAACGTGGATCTATGTCCGACACAATTGATATCGAAACACCATGCCTCGAAATAATCTCCTTGACGTATAATTTGGCCAGTTGATCCAAGGTGAATCTGATTTTGATCGGCAAGAAATGCGCTGATTTCGTCAATCTGTCCACTATAACCCATATTGTGTCATAACCCTTTTGAGTAGTTGGAAGACCTATCACAAAGTCCATTGTGATGTGCTCCCACTTCCATTCTGGTATCTCCAAGGGCTGTAACAAACCACTTGGTCGTTGATGCTCTACTTTGACTTTCTGACAAGTTAAGCACTTCGCAACACACTCAGCAACTTCCCTTTTCATGTTTGGCCACCAGAAATGTTGGCGAAGATCCTAGTACATTTTTGTACTTCCCGGGTGTATCGAAAATCGTGAGCTATGAGCTTCGTTCAAAATGTCTTCTCTGATCTCCTGCACTGACGGAACCTAGATTCTGCCTTCAAATCTCAGCAACCCTTCTGTATCGATTTTGTATTTAAGTTCTTCTCCTTCAAGCACTCTTTTTCGTATCTTAACACATTCCTCATCCTGAAGTTGCGCTTCCTTCACCTTTTCCACCAAAGTTGGTTGGGTTTCTATCTGGAACAATTTTTCATTAGGCTCTGCCAGACCCTTCACCTCTAATTCCAATTTAGCCATTTCCGCTACAAGCTTCTCCTGAACAGTTAATAAAAATAGTTTCTCCCGACCTTTTCTACTCAAAGCGTCGACAATCACATTAGCCTTCCCCGGATGGTATAGAATTTCACAGTCATAGTCTTTGATCAATTCTATCCATCTCCTCTGCCGCATATTCAAATCCTTCTATGTGAAAATATACTTCAGACTTTTATGGTCTGTATATATATTTCACACTTCTCCCCATAGAGATAGTGCCTCCAGATTTTCAAAGCAAACACCACGGCTGCTAACTCCAAATCATGGGTCGGATACCCTTTTTCATAGTCTTTTAGTTGGCGCGATACATATGCAATAACCTTACCATTCTGCATAAGCACACAACCAAGTCCTTTATGCGATGTGCCGCTATATACCACAAAATTTCCTGTATCATCTGGCAAAGACAACACAGGTGCCGAACTTAGTCTCTTCTTTAGCTCTTGGAAACTCTCTTCGCACTTCTCCGTCCAAACGAACTTCACTGATTTTCTTGTTAAATTCGTCAATGGAGTGGCGATCCTGGAGAAAATCTTGAATAAAACGCCTGTAATAACTTGCCAAACCTAGGAAACTCCTCACTTCTGACGGTGTTTTCAGCTGATCCCAATTCATCACAGCTTCCACTTTAGCTGGATCCACCGAAATCCCGTCTTTATCAATAACATGCCCAAGGAATTGAACACGCTCCAACCAAAATTCGCACTTTGAAAATTTTACATACAATTTCTCTTTCCTTAACACCTCCAATGTCACCTTCAAGTGTTTCACGTGTTCTTCCTGAGTTTTGGAGTAGACCAGAATGTCGTCTATGAATACTGCTACGAATTTATCCAAAAATGGTTTAAACACTCTATTCATTAAATCCATAAACGCTGCAGGTGTGTTTGTTAAACCAAATGACATAACCAAAAACTCATAGTGACCATATCTAGTTCGAAATGCCGTCTTTGGTATGTCTTCCTTTCTCACCTTTAACTGATGGTACCCACTTCGCAGATCTATCTTTGAAAAATATCTTGCTCCCTTCAATTGGTCAAACATGTCATCGATCCTTGGCAACGGATACTTATTTTTAATCGTGACCTTATTCAACTCTCTATAATCAATGCAAAGATGCATTGATCCGTCCTTCTTCTTAACGAATAACACCGGCGCTCCCCACGGCGAAACGCTCGGTTGAATATACTTTTTATCCAGCAACTCTTGTAATTGCACCATCAACTCCTTCATTTCTATCGGAGCCATTCGGTATGGGGCTTTTGATATAGGAGTTGTACTCGGTGCTAAGTCAATTACAAACACAATTTCCCTGTCTGGCAGTAATCCTGGCAAATCATCAGGAAACACGTCCGCAAAATCCCTAACTACCGGTATCTCTTCCAGCTTTGCACTCATCTTTCGTGTATCGACTATGTAGGCTAGATATCCTACACACCCTTGATTTAACATCTTCCTGGCCTGCATCACCGTCAGACAACTCGTTTCTCTAGGTGACTTGCTGCCATAAAACACTACTTTCGACGGAGTCTTAAGACTCACACACTTCTTTTGACAGTCAATAACTGCCCCGTGATTGAACAACCAATTCATTCCCAAAATAACGTCAAACTCCCCAAGACAAATTGGGATTAAATTTACTGTCATTACATGACCCTTAATATCTATCTGACAGTTCTTGTGGATAAACTTAACAGGAATCACTTCCCTATTCGCAATTTCTATATTCATAGGGTAATCTAACTCTTCCTGAGGTAACTCTAATTTCCTAGCAAAATCATCGGATATAAATGAACAAGTAGAACTCGAATCAAATAATATGTAAGCATTTACACTATTGACCGGAATGATACCTGACACTACATCCTTTGACTGCGTAGCATCCTACACCGTCATGTTGAATGTTCGAGCGGTAGGTCGATTGGGCTGCGTCGGTCCTGTGATAGTCAGATTGCCACCACTGTTGTTCCCCTTTCCTGCACTTGCTCCACCTGTAGCTTTCTTAGGGTAATCCCGAGCAAAGTGATCCTTCGACCCGCAAATAAAACATGCGCCCTTCTTCGGACTAGGGCAATTCGGTGCGATATGACCCTCCTGACTGCAGTTAAAGCATACTCTCTTACCCTTCAAGCAAACACCCACATGGCTCTGTTCGCAGTTACTGCATACCTCCACCTTCTTTTTTTGACTTCCTTGCTGGCTGCCACCAGAGTTACTATCACTCCACATTCTCTTTTGATTGCTGCCACCATGGCTAGCACTTGCTTTATTATCATTCTCACTCTTCTTTTTCTTCTGCTCTTGATTATATTTAGACAGAGCATAACTCCCTCCTTCAGTGATAATCGCCTTCTCTAACACTACCGCAAATGAATTCAGTTGAAACATTGAAACTCGGCTATACAGCCAGGGTTTCAGTCCCTGCTCAAACCTTCTAGCCTTTTGCTCATCCGTGTTGACCTGATATGGCGCAAACCTCGCCAACTCATTGAATTTTGCAGCATACTCAGGTACCGTCATGGTACCTTGCTTCAATTCTAGAAACTGCACCTCCATTTGATTCTGCGCGCTTGCCAGAAAATAGGTCTCAAAAAATATTTCCTTAAATTGCTCCCACGGTATTATCCCTTGCCCACCTCGGGTTTTATTAGCTTGCCACCAGTAGCTTGCTTCTGATTTGAGCATAAATGTTACAAATGCAGTCTTCTGGTCCTCGTTGACCCTAGCAACATCAAATACTTTCTCCATCTCCATGACCCAGGTTTGTGCCTCGATCGGATTCATAGACCCTTGAAATTTTGGGGGTCCAACAGCCTTGAAATCTTTAAAAGTCGTGGCCTGAGCTTGAGGTTGATTCGCAAATGCTCCCGTTAGCAGATTTACCAGTTGCTGCATTGGATTAGCGTTGGCTTCTTCGTTGTTATTGGTGGATCCCTCAGGGGTCTGTTGACGGGTTTGTCTTCTTGGCGGCATCTTTCTGTCAAGAATTCGCGTTATTAGATTATTGCTCAATTACTAAAGCACTTAAGTCTTAACTAAAACATTTATAAACAACACTTAACACATAACACCTTTGATAAATTTTTGCATTTTATTCATTTACTACATAATAAAATAGCATCATAGTTATTTACATCATCTATCCTGAAATCATAAAGTTCCAGGATTACATCATTATTCTATCCCATTATATAAAACTGGGATTTACAACTTATTAATGTTCATAGATTTTCATACTAGCACCTCTAATCCTAATCTACGATGACATCCCACGGCGCACAGCTTCCTCGCGTTCCTCCTCCATAATACGAGTCACCATCCTTCAACCCATTATATCTGGATGACGATGAACTCGATCCTGAGCTCTATCTACTGTGGTGTGAAAAATATACTCCATCTCATCAATCTTGGCCTTCTTTGACCGCACCTCACATTCAACACGATCTGCGCGATTAGCCTCCCTCAACCAAGCGTTTTCAGCTCTAACCCGCTTATCTGTCTCCTCTTTCAATTCATCTCATACAATTTCATTCCTAGCCAATAACCGGCCTCGTCGGTACTCAGACTGAGCTAGTCTCTGCTCGACCTCTACAAGACGTGATGAAAGGTCTTGGATCTCGACATCCTTCTGTTCTAGAGCGGCTTGACATTCCACAACTTGATTATCTAACTCCTTCTTTTGGCTCTATTCATGAACCAGCTTCCACTCCACGTCCCCAAGACGTATATCGAGCTCCTTAATCTCAATGTTCTTTCTGCTCCAAGACAGTCTGTCGCTCAGCCAGCTGCTCCAAGACAGTCTGTCGTAACTCTATGTTGCGATCATACACCTGCTCGTACATCTGAACACCTAAGGAAGATAGTGGTATCTCCTCAGGGTCTTCTTCCTCCTCCTCAATCTCCTCCGGATCCTCCTTAGGATCAGTCTCAGGCTCATACTCGGGACCTACAACTGTGATCAATGGGGATGGCTCCCTCTGCACTAGCTGCTCCCGAACTACATGAATATCCCGGGGCTCCTCCTCCCTAGCCTGGCTGGGTTCTCCTCTATCAGTCATCCTGACAACAAAATTTTAAGTTGTAATTACTACTCGATAATACTCGCGAGCACATAAGTTTGTTATCAAATAAGCACATAATATATAATCATTTTATTGTCTTTTATGAATTTCCGTAATCCATTCCTTAGAACTCGATAAGAGTTTATCACCACTATATTCTCTATCTTCTTAAAGGCTACTACCCTAAGGTTTTCCCCACCTAAAGGTTCATAACCTATCAGCTCTAATACCAACCTGTGACACCCCCAAATCCGGGTACTTCAACTCCACATATTTGGTGTTCACTATACCATACATTCAAGACTAACTACCCATGATAAAGATCATACAATTAAACTGAATAAAACATCTTCCCACAAAAAAGGGGTTACATCTCTAATCTCTTAATTAAGCAAATCCCAGGTTATCTAACCTTTATTACATAAATGCGGAATTAAAACATAAAATTAAATAAGTCTTGTTACAAGAAAACATCAAATGAATAACAGGTCTCTCGCTACTTCGGCATCTTGCTCTTGCCTTTACTCGTGGACGGCTCGTCCGATTTCTCTGTCATAGCTGCAATGTTTTAGTGCAAGAGTGAGCAAACAATTGCCCACAATCATAATAACGATAACAATTGAATAATTAATGAAATAGATTTCAACTAAGGTATTATAGTTTTCTGAATTCAATCAATAACCAATCGAGATATGAAAGCTTAATAGGATACTTGGCTCAAGAACTGATTATAGAATTCAAGGTTTAAAAATTGTATCTGAGGGTCACAAGACCTCGAGCTATGTCCTAGGTTAACAAGTATTTCTACCGTAACCTTTAACAGTCTTATAGACTATGGAATATCCATCTCGTACTCAGGGGGATCAGCCCTTTGTACAATGTATTGTGCACAAATATTTTAACGTTGTCGCGTAATTAATCCCCTTTATTAGGGTTGTTCATCTCAGTTTAGTATCAGAATCCGTACCAAAAGGAACTTGGTTCGGAACAGTTTTAAAATATTCTAAGTCTTTAGAACGCTCATCAACTAAGGACTAGCTGAATCAATTAGGGTTTGCTAGTCACTAAAGCATTTGATTTATCAATAAAGTTTGTACAATAAAAATTCTGTTCGAAGTTTGAACAACAATCAACAATCGAATAACAAATAACTGGAATAATGCTTTAGCACTTAATCATGATAACAACCTTCCTTGAATAACGATAAGCTAAGGCTAAAATTCTTGCTCAATGGAAATAACAAGTTTAAGGGAGGAAAAACTTGCCTCGTGCGTAGATTACAGATTTAAATAATTCTCGTTCCTTAATCGACCTATACATTTCGATTATAAAATGGTAACAGTAATTAGCTATAGAATAATATACACTTTAAGATTCGATCTTATCCTATTTCATCATAACATCTCGATTGTCATTCGATAATCATCAAGTACTTGTTTAATAACTATCGTGGTATCTTATTAGTCACTTTATACCTTAATATAAGTTTTAAACTTGTTTATAGCATCATGGTAAAATCACAAAGAAAATAAAATTTTAAAACTTTAGTTACTGTTCCACCGCCGGGGCGAGGAAATTCCTTAACAAAAAGCTCGTCAGGGCGAGACTTCGCCGGAGCGAAGATTTACTTAACAAAATTCTCGTCGGGGCGAAGATTTCCAGTTCATTTCTCTCGCCGGGGCAAGAGACTCGGCAGTCATCTCCTACAGTTCGTGAATCAGTGAAAACTTAGGCTAAAATTTCTCGAATTCTACCATCCAACACACAAATTAAACACACCCAGACATCATACATGTTATAAAACAATCACCCAACATGTTTTTAAACATTCTAACCATTATACTACACATAATCAACCAACTAGAATCCCAAAATTCACTGTTTAAGCAAAATATTCATGTTTTAGCCATTTTAATGAAATCAAACACTGTGAATTCATCTTTTAACCATTTTTAATCTATTCTACTTGCATTCTTTTTATTTTTTATCATATTATCATAATCAAATGTCAATTTACCGGTTAATGTCCAAATTGAACATCAATTTCATACACATAAGCCATACATGAAAATAAAGCTCTATAAAACAAAAACTCAATTCTAAAGCATGCTTTCATGGATTAATTCATTCAAATTGGTTTATAATCATCACATAATCACTAATACATGCTTACTAACAACCATAACCAAATAATTCATGCTTTGAACAACTAACTTCATATATAGTGAACAGAAAACTACTAACAAAATTTAAAAGAAATTATACCTTCAAGCTATGTATGATTCCTTAGCTTCCCCCTTCTTCTTGATTCTCTCAATTAACAAAACTCTCTTAATTTCTCTTTCAATTCACAGACTCTTTCCAAGCTCTCTCTTTCTTTTAATTTTGCTTTTCTTTCTCTGCTAAGCTTTCTCCTCCTTTTCTTTCTTTTTAAAAAAAAACTGATAACTCACGTACTGGTTTTAATTAATCAGTTAAAGAAATCAAGAGTTAGGCTTTGTTTGGTTGAACCAAAAAAAATAATCCATTTTTTTTTACCAACCAAGGGTCACAAGGCCTTGTTTGGTTTAAACTAAAATTAATCCTTTTCCATTTATTCTAATAATCCATTTTACTATATAGTTTTAATTGTCACACTTTTAATTTAATTAAACTTATTATGAAATAAATTCAATTAAACTTTAATTAATAATTCTACTTAACCAATAACAATAACACCAAATAAATGATCCTATTCAAATAAATCCTTTATTCAAATAAATCATTTAATCATCTAATTTAATTATTTAATTAAATTAGAATAATCATATCAAATCACATTTAAATGACATTTAACATAAATTCTTTCACCATAACCTTATAAATTATTTCTTTTACTCCATAAATAAATTAATAAAAATATTTATATAATTCAATAAATATTTTTATTTATTCACAAAAATCGCATCCGTTACCCTTAAACTTTATTCAAGCTATCTATTGATTTCAAACATCTCGATATTGTCTCATGTGATGTATTTATAATCAAAATTATTCTGTTCTTTGTGCAAGTGTCCTCACTTGTACAAATTGTTATAATTATTATGAATTCGAATTTACTTCGATTCGTTCATTATTAAAAGTATCTCATTACTGAATTGTTATGACTCATATTGAAAAGTTGTATTCTAAGTTTGGTTATGCAAGTGTCCCCACTTGTATGAACTATTGTACATTATCAATTACCCTTGAATTCAAAATTCGTTGATAAGTTCTGATACATACTATTAAATTTCGGTATGTATACCTTGTTTAAAGATTGTCTAACCTATTTGTCCCAGCTAGACATGGTTTGAAAAGTATTTGTCGAATGTTATTGGTTATGATAAAGTCATCCAACTAAATTATTTTAGTTAGGACTCCAGGCTGAGTATGAACAACCCTTAATGGGAAATTTTATGCGCTAAAAGCATGCGCCAATGGCGGTGATGTATTATATAGTGTTGATCAATACAGGGCACAACGGGACTGATCATCCTCCGTGTCCGTAAGACCAGATGGTTTACAGATGAATTTTTGTTCAAACCTTTTCAAAAATAAAAAATAACAGTTCATGGTCTTTTGACCACTCAGTATTCAAAAGTCGCTCAGTTGTTTCAAAAATCATAAAATGATTTGATCCGTTGTTAAGAATGGTTTTAAATGACTTCACCATTATTGATTCGTGGTAGAAGTAGTCCTCAAAGAAAATATTTACTTCTTTCAGCGCATTATTATTAATTATTATTACTTGCTGAGCAATTGAATGCTCATTCTTGCATTGACTTAAATGTTTTCAGCTAAGTGTGATCGACCAGAAGGCTCTGGCAAGGACAAGGGCAAAGGAAAGCTCAAGGATTAGGTTTCAAGGTGTTATCAATGTCGACGCCGGGAAGAATCGCTTCTTAGGTAATTATTACCCTTTCCCAATTTTAGCCTTCTCATTAGATGATTTTTGGAAAAGGTCGGCACTAATGTCGACGGGGTTTTGAAAGATCATTTTTTATGATAAGCCAATTGATCAGAGTCGCCAGTTGGTATATTTGAAATGGATGTACCAACTCATCCGAGTTTCGTTCTTTCGTAAATCGCTGGCTCATATGTGACTCCGAATTAATTGGTCTACAAACCGAGATTCATAGAGTTCGGGGGCTTGCTTAAGCGAGGGGAAGGTGTTAGGCACCCCCCGTCTTCCGTGAAATACGGTTACCGCAATCTTGATGCTTTTCCTATCCCTTTAATTCTCAAAGTGTGTGTGCGTGTGTGTGTGTGTGTGTTTACGTGAATATTGTGGTGAGTTTGTATGAAAGAATCATTTGGGGTTTTTTATGGAAAGTCGTGTTTTGAGAATGCTTTAGAATGTCCTTCGATTTATACGAGAAAGCTTTATTCTTTACGAAAAAGGTTTGATTTTAATTGTCAAAGCTGCAAGGTTTTCATTAGGTGTCGTTTTGGCAAAATAAGAGTTTTTAAACCTTCGTCAAAATAGGAATCGAGACCTATACGTTGCTTTCATAAATAAAATGACGGGTAATTTCTAGGATCTCTTTAACCCTATGCACATTGGTTTAATAAAAAGTCATTTATTTTATAAAACCATTTTTTGTGATGTTTGAAAACGATTTTCTTTAACCTTCTCGTTAAATAGGAATCGACATTCATTAGCACTTCCAATTTCTTATCCTCGTGATGCTAATAACCTAATTTGATTGATTTTATGAAAATCTTCATCGTTTAGCTTTGAAATCAATTTTATGTCGTAAATCAAATCAAGAATTAAAATGCATTGGGGCTATTCATGGGCATGTAAGCCATCAAAATAACCCAAAATGCCCGCAATCGCATATTTCACTATTACGGGGCCTTAAACCCGATTTCAGCTTGATGACGTTTTAAGGCCCGACGATTACACATTTACAATCAAGGACATATCGACCCTATTACATACAGCCAAAAATGTCCATCATCGGATTTGGACCACGGGGTCGCGTTCCTAGGCTCACATCCACAATTTCCACACACCCACAAAATGGATAGTACAAAGTTAAACAAGCAAAAAAATCACCAAATGGATATCATCGGGTCATTAGGAAGAATTTTATTCCGTTGGAACCCTCATTAATAATCCCTAATCCATGTATCCTCAACAATATACAAGAAAAATTACATTTAATGTCAAATGACCAAAAGCTTAACAAAATGATATACCAAAAATTCTATAAAAGAGGGTTTTTCACCTTGCAAATGATACCACGATTCGTATAAACTCGTATATTGAATAGAGTAGAAAATATATGTGTTACAATCTAGCAAAAGGGTATAAATCCTCACTTTTTTTCTCTCTTTTCTCTCCTTTCTCGCTGCTATTTTTTTTTGTTGTTCTTCCTCGACTTTCTTCTTTCTTTTCTGCTGCCGTCAACTTCCTGTATGCTGAATGAAGGAATGAGCTGAAATAGGCTGGCCAAGGGCAGCCGCAGATTGATCTGCAGCTGGCCTTGGTTTCTCTGCACCCATCGCGCACTTCAGCCGTCCGCCGCGCACTTCAATTATTCTAATTGTTGGCCGCAGATCAATCCGCGGCTGGGTGGGCTGATTTTCTCAATTTTTGTGCTGCACCTCGATTCTTGTGTCGTACCATTGGTTTACGCTGAAAGGCTTGTATTTTGCAGTCCGAGAACCGCTTAGAAACGTGCCATGTCATCCAGGTAAGCGTAGTGACCATTAGTCGACTCCCGATATCCGATCGTTGTCGTGTCGGCTTTGAACTCGTCTCATTGTGATGGCTTTAAGTGTTCGTACTTATGCCCACCTTTCGTTAATTGACGATTTTGTCCTCCTGTCAGGGTTAGTATACGAAGTGTAAAATTTGGGTGTCTACAGCTGCCCCTCTTTATCATGTTTATGAAATATTAAATGAACATGAACATGATAAAGAAATAGACACCCGATGCATGAATGACAGTGCATAAGAATGACAGTACATACATGATACAACACATATAGCTTATGATGCAACACAAGATGTAAGGCATGCAAAACATTTGTAGAGGTGTTAATACATCATGCAACCGTAAATTTATCGTGAGCATTGATCTCAACATTTTGACACAATCACTGTTATAATTGTCGTCGTCTCACAACCGTCGGGTCTCGTATCCGATCAGTCGTCTCGTTTGCACCGGATCTCGTATCCGGTTGCTTGGTTCGTAATCACCGGATCTCGTATCCGGATGATTGTCTTATCTGCACCGGGTCTCGTATCCAGTCGCTCGTCTCGTGATCACCGAGTCTCGTATCCGGATGATCGTCTTGTCTGCGCCGGGTCTCGTATCCGGTCGCTCGTTTCGTGATCACCGAGTCTCGTATCCGGATGATCGTCTGGTCTGCACCGGGTCTCGTATCCGGTCGCTCATCTCGTGATCACCGGGTCTCGTATCCGGATAATCGTCTTGTCTACGCCGGGTCTCGTATCCAGTTGCTCGTCTCGTAATCACCGGGTCTCGTATCCGGTTGATCGTCTTGTCTGCGCCGGGTCTCGTATCCGGTCGCTCGTCTCATAATCACCTTATTCCATCACATTGTCACCAAAGGAAGTTATTCTCCTGACTAGCTTGAAAGGCATCCTTGGAGTTCGTCCTCGTACATCGTTCTTGGCAGCCATCACTTTTGACTCTGATAGGCTAGGACCTTGACACCTAACCTGCTCGATTTATTATTTTTTTTTCATTTCATGGATCACGTACAGAATTATCATCTATTCATGCATGTGACACAACATTTAAAATGTAAATTGATGAAAAATGACCCCTGTACAGCCTTTTGATACTGTTCTACAGATGTCATCATTTGTCGTGGTTTGCTTGGATCTCAGCCCTTCCCAGGGATCGCTCACTTTTTTGGATATCGGCCCTTCCCAGGGGTTGTTCACCACCTTGTTGTGGTTCGCTTGGATGCCTTCCCAGGTTCTCACACCACTTTATTGTGATTTGCTTGGATGCCTTCCCAGGTTCACTCACCACCTTGTTATGGTTTGCTCGGATGTCTTCCCAGGGTGCTCACCACCTTGTTGTGATTTGCTTGGATGTCTTCCCAGGTTCACTCACCACCTTGTTGTGGTTTGCTTGGATGCCTTCCCAGGGTGCTCACCACCTTGTTGTGATTTGCTTAGATGCCTTCCCAGGTTCACTCACCACCTTGTTGTGGTTTGCTTGAATGCCTTCCCAGGGTGCTCACCACCTTGTTGTGATTTGCTTGGATGCCTTCCCAGGTTCACTCACCACCTTGTTGTGGTTTGCTTGGATGCCTTCCCAGGGTCACTTCTTGCTTGGATACCAGGTTCACTCACCACCTTGTTGTGGTTTGCTTGGATGCCTTCCCAGGGTGCTCACCACCTTGTTGTGATTTGCTTGGATACCTTCCCAGGTTCACTCACCACCTTGTTGTGGTTTGCTTGGATGCCTTCCCAGGGTCACTTCTTGCTTGGATACCAGCCCTTCCCAGGGTCATTGATTGTTTGGATACCAGCCCTTCCCAGGGGTCATTGATTGTTTGGATACCAGCCCTTCCCAGGGGTCGCTCGATTTGATTTGAGTGATTTCTTGAAATGGGATGTGTGATCGGCTTCTGTCCTGGATCTCCCACCAACATCGTCCACTTACCATGCCGCAAAAGCCATCACGGTCTGATCATTTGTGAGGTTGAAAGCGACGTGCTTGTACTTTCCCCTGAAGATTTTCATTTTGATCGTACATGTATGCATGCAAAAGATGTTATGCATGATCTGGAAGATATGTTATGGACAGATGCATGTGCACAACATATGTTTAGATAGAAATGACCCCTGTTCAGTCAAATGATACGATTCGATAGTCGTCATTATTTGCCAACATTTGATTGGATCACGCCTCATCGTGAAGTGTAGTTTCTAGACTTCAACATTGGTTTGGTACTCTGCCTGTTGGGCTCCTTGGCCTTTTGATCATTTCTGCTGGCCGATATGTTGTTGTCCCGTATTATATCATCCTTGTATATGCTCATGCACGTGGATCATTTGGATGTCGAGGCAGTGATAGTCAGGATTGGGGAGAGGCCCAATGACGAGAAGTTCTGTGCAGCCTCAGCTTCCTTCCATTTCACGATTCTTAACTGCCCCTGCCTTGGCGCGTGTTGTTACCAAGAATTTCTATCGAAAACTCGCGATGTTGACAGTGCTGAGTTATCCACAGCTCTGCAAGATCCTGCATATTAGACGACTAACAAATGCCAAAACTTGAAGGCTCGGGCCGTTAGTGTTAGTTCAACACAAAGATATTATAATCTCGACAAAAGAGTAAATGCAGTTAAAGCACATGAAATTGAATATCCGTTGATCGCACAATCTAGCGAGTTGTGAACCGTGAATGTACTAGATTGGAAGTTATTTTCAATCCCTCGTGAGTTGATGATTTTCTATTTAACGAGTTATGAAATCGTAAGAACACCTTCAAGCATTCATGGTCATTGTACGTGAGTAAGGTCGAATTCAAAAGAACTACCTTCCCTCATCAAAGGTATTCTCGACAACGTTCTTAGCAGGATTGACGTCATATGACAAATGCACTGTGCGATGCAGCATTCAGTAGGGGTTTCTCTTCCATGACTTCTTGTTCAAGGCCGAGAGTTTTTCGTATTATCTTTTCTCTTTATTAGCCCACTTCACTTGTCTCGTTTTCTTAGGCTATTCAAAGTTACCCATTTAACGAGTTTTGGACCAATGACTCCCAAACCAGACGGTTTTGGGGCATTAGGTGTACAGACACCCCTTCGAGTTTATTTACTCGAGTAACAAAGGCCACGGTTCGAGACAAGCTGGTGGTCTGCACCATTCATTCTTTGCTTGACCGCAAGATTCGTTTTCTTAGGCTTGAGTTACCCATGTAGCGAGTGTTAGGCCGGTGACTCCCAAACTAGACGGCTTTAGGGCACCAGATGCAGAGACACCCCTTAGGCTTAATTACTCGAGTAGTCCATGCCACGATTCGAATCTGCTCGGGCCTCCTCTACTGTAATGCTCATTTTCTTAGGCTCTGAGTTACCCATGTAACGAGTGTTGGGCCAGCGACTCCCAAACCAGATGGCTTTAGGGCACCAGGTGTAGAGACACCCCCCGGGCTTAATTACTCGAATAACCCATGCCACGATTCTAGACATTAGCTTGATAATCATTTGTCGTTTGACTTCTTGATGTTAGCTTGATAATTATTGGCTGCCTGACTACGTGTTAATTTCCATCAACGTCGTCATAGTTTTATACCCCATAACTGAAAGTTCGTGCAAATGCAAAGTGAAGACTGGCACATGAGGTCGATTCTGTCGCAAACGTTGCTTTGAATTAAGGCTTTGTACCCGATCAAAAGGTTGAATAGCTTTCTTCGTCTAATCATACTCACGATCGTGCTCCACGGTTGCTTGTCAAAATTAATCCGATTCCTATCAAGTCAAATAAAATCCCCTTTCACGCGGGTCATCGTATCCCGGGAAAACTATGCTTGACAAATGCCAGATGATCGTATCGTTGAATATTGAATTGACATGAGGTAGCATTTGATGATGATGGTGCATGTTGATAGGATTGTTGCATGGGTGCCAATTTGCACGTCATCATTTCCTGGGTAGTTGATAAATGCCCCAGTGTTAAGTTGCTTTTCTTGTGATCTCCCTCGTACTGGTTGCATCGGTATCTCGCTGGGCTAACAAAAGATCCGGTCCTTTGACTTGTTGAAAGGTTTGGGGGATTTTTGATTTTTTGAGATTTTTTTTTTGTGGTCGAATTTGCCCCTACTCCGGGTTCTTTGTGATCGTTAGGGGTTCTGATGTTTGATGGCGATGGTTTGGTCTAAGTTGGGTTTGGGTTTATCGTCGACCCATCCTTTGATCTCGTCAGGCGTATTGTCGATATCTGTCTCGTCCTACTCAATCCCCATCAGATCGAAATCTAGCTCTATACCAAAATCGTGATCCTCCTTCAAATTTGGCCTATTGCTTGTCAGGCTAGAATGCCTCAAATCGGGGTACCCCTTCCTGGATATCACCTGCTGCACGGTCCAACTGGCCATGGTGAAGTCAAGCAATGGAGCTCATTAGGAGGTGCATGGATCGCATTGGCATGGATCTGGCATTGATGGCATTTCTTGACATGAGTATCGCAGTCAATTTTCGTGATTAGCCAGTAGTGACCCGTTCACATGATTTTCTTCGCCAAAAATGTTCTGCTCATATGGGATCCGCACACATCGCCATGTACTTCGTTCATTAATCTGTGGGCTTCTTCGGCTTCCAGATATCTCAGCAGTCCCGTAGCTAGGTCCCATTTATGCAAATCGTCTCCGCTTATGAAGAATTTCACTGCCCATCTTTGGATTCTCTTTCCTCGGTCAGATCTGCATTTTCGGGAGAGGAGCTGTCTCGAAGGAACTCTTTAATGTTTTGATACCAAGCCCATTTAGGAGGGGCGTCACTATGGGAGATCTCTCCGATCTGATCCTCATAGGCCGAACAAGTCTGTACCGTAATTTCCCCCTTAAAGCTCGTCTCGTACCGTGATGTTTGAATCAGGGAAGCCAGTGTGGCTAGAGTATCCGCGAAGTCATTTTGATTTCTGGGAACGTGCCGAAAGGTAATATCTTCGAATTATTTGGCAAGTTTGATGATGAGGCGATGGTAGGGCAATAGCTGAAGCCCTTTGGTGCTGTATATTCCCATAACCTGTCGGATGACCAATTCGGAGTCTCCAACTACTATCATCCTTTTGATTCTCATTCCCAGGGCTAATCTCAGTCCTCGGATGCATCCCTCGTATTCGGCCGTATTGTTGGAGTGGCAGAACTATAATTTCATGGCTACCGGCTTCTGCCATTTGGATGGATGGAGTATGGACTTTACGGCCTCTTAGTTGGGTCCTAGGGGCAATCTCGCAAAACAAACAAGGGCCGTAGTTTAGTACTGTGCCAGTTACAAGTTGGCAGATGCATGTCAACACTGATGCATGATTATTATTATTATTTTGTTTTTCTTTTTCTTTTTTTTTTTTTTAGGTTCTCTAATCTTATCCTGCAAAACAAGGTCAGTGTTTGATGACAGGATAGTATTTAGAAGTTTTAGAAAACCTTGGTACGTGGTATGGATTGCCTTCCTGCAAAACCATGTCAGTATTCTCTTTATATGTGCAGGTGATGTAATCACATGATACAGGACATATTTATTACGATGATGACGGTATGACAGTTATATGCCATTTATATGACATTTATTTATTTGATTGAACGATAAAAGGGCATGAAGAAACTTCCCTTTCGTTAGGTTTATCAGAGGTTGACCTACCCTAGGGTTACTCTCGCGGGTTTTTCGGCATGAAGGTCCCCAAATCTTCGCAATCTACTCGTCTGAATCCTTTCGATTGGAGCGGATCTGGGTGGTGCGTTTCCTGAACCATCTCCGGGGAGCAGCCCATTCGAATCCAGTAATAAGCAACCGACGGGTTCGCCTCAAGAGGAGGTACACTCTCAACATACATTCACATTCATCGTCCTCACCGTATGCATATGATTACTTTGAAGTAAAGCAATTCCATTCAATCATTCATTCATTGGACAAAAACACACATTCACACAACAATAAGTAAAACAGGTCAAAATGTCGCACGCACATACACATTCATAAATTTTAAAGGATAGGACAGCATCAAGATTTGAACGCGGCTTAAGCCCTCTAATGTCCCCAGCGGAGTCGCCAGCTGTCGACGCCGGGAAGAATCGCTTCTTAGGCAATTATTACCCTTTTCTAATTTTAGCCTTCTCATTAGATGATTTTTGGAAAAGGTCGGCACTAATGTCGACGGGGTTTTGAAAGATCATTTTTTATGATAAGCCAATTGATCAGAGTCGCCAGTTGGTATATTTGAAATGGATGTACCAACTCATCCGAGTTTCGTTCTTTCGTAAATCGCTGGCTCATATGTGACTCCGAATTAATTGGTCTACAAACCGAGATTCATAGAGTTCGGGGGCTTGCTTAAGCGAGGGGAAGGTGTTAGGCACCCCTCGTCTTCCGTGAAACACGGTTACCGCAATCTTGATGCTTTTCCTATCCCTTTAATTCTCAAAGTGTGTGTGCGTGTGTGTGTGTGTGTGTTTACGTGAATGTTGAGGTGAGTTTGTATGAAAGAATCATTTGGGGTTTTTTATGGAAAGTCGTGTTTTGAGAATGCTTTAGAATGTCCTTCGATTTATACGAGAAAGCTTTATTCTTTACGAAAAAGGTTTGATTTTAATTGTCAAAGCTGCAAGGTTTTCATTAGGTGTCGTTTTGGCAAAACAAGAGTTTTTAAACCTTCGTCAAAATAGGAATCGAGACCTATACGTTGCTTTCATAAATAAAATGACGGGTAATTTCTAGGATCTCTTTAACCCTATGCACATTAGTTTAATAAAAAGTCATTTATTTTATAAAACCATTTTTTGTGATGTTTGAAAACGATTTTCTTTAACCTTCTCGTTAAATAGGAATCGACATTCATTAGCACTTCCAATTTCTTATCCTCGTGATGCTAATAACCTAATTTGATTGATTTTATGAAAATCTTCATCGTTTAGCTTTGAAATCAATTTTGTGTCGTAAATCAAATCAAGAATTAAAATGCATTGGGGCTATTCATGGGCATGTAAGCCATCAAAATAACCCCAAATGCCCGCAATCGCATATTTCACTATTACGGGGCCTTAAACCCGATTTCAACTTGATGACGTTTTAAGGCCCGATGATTACACATTTACAATCAAGGACATATCGACCCTATTACATACAGCCAAAAATGTTCATCATCGGATTTGGACCACGGGCTCGCGTTCCTAGGCTCACATCCACAATTTCCACACACCCATAAAATGGATAGTACAAAGTTAAACAAGCAAAAAAATCACCAAATGGATATCATCGGGTCATTAGGAAGAATTTTGTTCCGTTGGAACCCTCATTAATAATCCCTAATCTATGTATCCTCAACAATATACAAGAAAAATTACATTTAATGTAACCCAAATGACCAAAAGCTTAACAAAATGATATACCAAAAATGCTATAAAAGAGGGCTTTTCACCTTGCAAATGATACCACGATTCGTATAAACTCGTATATTGAATAGAGTAGAAAATATATGTGATACAATCTAGCAAAAGGGTATAAATACTCACTTTTTTTCTCTCTTTTCTCTCCTTTCTCGCTGCTATTTTTTTTTGTTGTTCTTCCTCTCCTTTCTTCTTTCTTTTTTGCTGCCATCAACTTCCTGTATGCTGAATGAAGGAATGAGCTGAAATAGGCTGGCCTTGGTTTCTCCGCGCCCATCGCGCATTTCAGCCGCCCGCCGCGCACTTCAATTATTCTAATTGTTGGCCGTAGATCAATCCGCGGCTGGGTGGGCTGATTTTCTCGATTTTTGTGCTGCACCTCGATTCTTGTGTCGTACCATTGGTTTACGCTGAAAGGCTTGTATTTTGCAGTCCGAGAACCGCTGGAAAACGTGCCATGTCATCCAGGTAAACGTAGTGACCATTAGTCGACTCCCGATATCCGATCGTTGTCATGTCGGCTTTGAACTCGTCTCGTTGTGATGGCTTTAAGTGTTCGTACTTATGCCCACCTTTCATTAATTGACGATTTTGTCCTCCTGTCAGGGTTAGTATACGAAGTGTAAAATTTGGGTGTCTACAATCAATAATGATTAGTCTTTTGTATTGTGATCATATATATTATGTAACATGTAAAGAATGTAATTAAAGGTTGCCATACCTGGGAAATAGACAACTCTGATATAAATATTAAGTTTGTAATTTATTAAACAGCTCAAAGAAATGGTATCGTGATGCACTAAGTACAGGTTTCAAGTACCCGGATTTGGGGGCGCCACAGGGACTGGCGAATTTAGGACATAAAAAATCTTTTCAGCAGTGAGAACAATTCTCAGATCCTTAACCAGTCCGTATAATTCGGTCCGGTCAGTTTGTTAGCATCAAGTATGCTACGCAGTGATAGTGAGTTTAACATTTTTAAATTCTGCATGTGAAATAGACAATATTTTAGCATACATTCATTTTATTAATCATCAAAATAAATTAGGTCTTTATTTAAATTAGTAACTCTCATTTTTTCATCAAACTATATTACCCTCAACATATATAGTTCGACAATTCTGATTAAAGACTTACTAATGAGATTAAGGATCTCATTTCAAATGTATGTAGCCTTGTGTGTGCACAACAAACTATATATAAATAAATAGGTAGACAACTATTGTCAATTACATCACTATGTAACTCCTTGTATTTTGCCTCTAAGATTATAATGGTCAAGTGTGTGCACATCCGAACTAAAATAATCTAAGTTAAGTCTAACCTAGAACTTTCATATATGTGAAGAGAAAAAGACCGCCCTTGTGTGTGCACAACAAAGCAGTAATGTTTAATTCCTTAATAAGCATCAAATGTGATAAAACAACATCTTAAATATTTAATACTCGTCTTGCGTGTGCACAACAAACTCATATTAAATATTTAATACTCTATTGTTTTACCATGCTAGAAGGCGACGTTCGATATTCCTAATATCTTTGAACGCTTAGGACTTAATATGATTTCTTTGAGGGGTTTTTTATTATTAGTCTCATCTTGTTTAGCGAGCATGCACATATATATATAAAAACGCGTCATATTATTTAACATGCGAAGCATGTTGGATAATAATATAATATATATATATATATAGTAAGCATGCACATATAGAATACTATATTCTACCCGGATTGATTATGGACTTTTATTCTAGTTTGGTTCACTAGAGCCACCAAGTGAACCAAAATGTCAAACCTAGGGTGTAAGAATTAAATTTAAATATAACTATTACATTTAAACCCGGGCTCCAATACAAACGGGTCTTCAAGCGCTCCTTGCTCCTTTGTCTCCAATTCTTCAAAATAATTTTAACTAGTCCTATTACATAAATTATTTAAAATAAATAGAAACCTTGATCAGCAGTCAAGGGGAAGTACATAGGAGGAAGATAGAATTTATATCAAGAAAAACTAGAGAAGACGAGGTACGCAGACCCCATTTATAAAAACTCATACATTCAAGCATCCTCTAAAATAACTTCAATCACACATTGGTCAATAGTCCATAATCAATCCCTATTTATTATCATACATATCTCTATATGTATCAATAAATAACATTCATCTCATGAATAATAAAACCATTCTATATATGCATTGATATCAATTAATGGGCAAAAGTTTTGCTAATATTTAGTTTTGAAACAAAATAAACTCTTTTATTTTAATCAAAAAATAAATTCAAATTAAACTCTTTTAATTTTAGCAATCTGAAATCTTATTCCAGATAAAATAAACATCTTTATTTTAAACTTTTATCAATTAAATAAACCATTTATGTAAATTGAGAAAACAAAAAAAATTTCAAAGTCTGCACACCGGCGCGGCCGCGCTCCAAAATGAACTAGGAGCGGCGCAGCCGCGCTGCAACCCCAGAAACGTTTTTTGGGGTTCAGGCGCGGCCGCGCCGCGACGTAGAATTAGAAAAAAAAATTCAGCCCAAAAATCGATCGTATCGCATATCAATTCATACATGGAATCATCACAATCAATAATTAACACAAGGATAAGGCTCTAATACCACTGTTAGGTTTGTATATAACGCAAGCATGCAATCAAATTACATATATGGGGCGGAAGCGCGATAAAACAGATTTTAAAATTTTAATACAAACTATCACCATGATCTATCCTTGTGTTCAATTATCAATTAAACGAAAGAGAAAAAGTATAAAAATTATACCCTCGTATATCAAAGCTTCCTCGGGTACAAGTTCAACTCCTAGTCCTTCGTGTTCTCCTCGAATTCCACCGATGAGATTCCTTCCTTTGATCAACGTTAGTCACCCAAGTGTTTGGCCTCTAGAGGTGATCCACCAAGGAAGAAAAGGTATTCAAGAAGTTGGGTGTTGGCAAAACCCTAGTTTCTATCTCTATAGAAATTGCAAGTACTCTCCACAATCTAATGCAAGAGTGTGTAACACTAATCTATGATAAGACTTCTCTTATTTATAAATGTAGGAAAACTCTTCCCTAAACTATTTAGGATTAAGGTTTCTATTATAATTAAACTCCTTTAATTAATTATGCTCCTAATCCAATTAAGAATTCATGTGGGAGTACTTCTATTAATTAATTCTCAATCCCTATTAGGAATTAAATAATAGTAATAGTAATAATAATAAGACTCCTCTTATTAATTTATATTTAATATTTACAAAATATTAAATAATAAATATTAAGCTATTTAATTTATTCTATCTCCATAGACTAAATTAAATACACTTAACTTATTATTACAATTATGCAATTTACTTCTTAAATAAATATTTTTCCTTTTGCGGTGTAACCCTTTAGGTTCTCCATATTACACCGGTTGTGAATAAATCAATTAGAACAATTCTAATTATATTTAAATAAATAAATTAAACTATTTAATTCGTTTAAATAAATAATATTTATTCTACAATAAGGGTAAGCCCCCTTAGCGATCAACGACTTTTCAGATAATATAGATTTCAACATTAATCACAAAAGAACCTTTCAGTGCATAGTTACCGTACAATTCAATCCTTCTACCATACAATGTCCCAATTAAATAAAAGACATGGATTTACTGTCAAGTCTTATTTTATTTAATTATATGTATTTCGATTCCTAAATGCACAACTCTAAATAATGCAAATTAGAAAATTCTTTCTAATTTCATTCTGCCTTGGCCAAGGACTACTGAATTGTCATTTATCGAATTACATAGGACATTCACATCTTTTACTAGACGTGGTAGATTCTTTGTTGATCATTTACCTATATCCATGTACAACTTATTATACCCAATCATACCCTCTGATATACCATAAAGATCTTAAGGGACATGTCAAAGTATAACTCATCATACACAAGATACTATGATGATCTCAAGTCCAAGGATCACTTGTACTACTATCACTAGAGGAATTCCTATTGACAGGCGAGTAAAACTCCATTAGGTATTCCTTAGCGAGCCACGTTCAGTGTACTTATTCTCCAATAAGCACCTACATACTTGCTTTAGTGTCTTCACACAAATGATTATGAGATCAATCATCCTCTTCCTAAGAGCAAGCAACGTATGTACTAATCTATCCGGATTCCCTAATCCCTTTTTTAGTAATCCAACAATTGGGAACAATTTTAGTTTGTGAGCTATCTTGAATTTAGATCTCATTAGCATGATCACCATCATGATTCTAAAAGCATTGCTCAAAACTATGGGTTTATCACATTTAATATAACAGCACTATGTAGATAATGTAAAATGCCTTCTAAGAAAATCAATTCTTTTATTAATAAATGAATAAGATTACAAAGTATATGCTACATCATATCTAATATGATTGGCTTGTGTGCATACTACTTTCAGTTTTGTCTCACACCACATATTTCTTTCCGGATGTTGGCTGCCCTTGAAGCGAAAAAATATTTTTTAAAAAATAATTTTTTTCATCCCTTCCCATGTGGTGACACTTCCGGAGGGTAGATAGTAAAGTCAATCCTTAGCCAAATCCTTCAAAGAAAATGGAAAGGCTCTTAATTTGATTTGCTCCTCGGTTACTCCGGTAGGCTTCATACTTGTGCATACCACGTGAAACTCTTTCAAGTGTTTGTGGGGATCTTCACCTGAAAGGCCATGAAAAGTAGGTAAAAAGATGTATTAGTCTAGATTTTAATTCAAAAGGAGTATTAGCATCTAGATTAGGAAATGTAATGCATAAGGGTTGTTGATCCAAATCAAGGGCTGCAAGCTATTTCAAAGTTCGGGTTCCTGCCATGGTTCCCTTCTCTTTAAAATTTCTTTGAGCTCCCTTCCTTAATTTGCATATAGTTTTTTCTGTCTCTGGATCACACTTTAAATCACCTTGATTAGTAGATCGAGTTTCGGGCATAAACAATCAAGGAAATTCAAATTACCTATGAAAAAATAGCTAAAATGAAATAAGGATAACAAAAGTATAAAAATAAACTAAAATTATTCCCCGGCAATGGTGCCAAAATTTGGTGTGCTATCGCAGGCAACCAAAAATAAAACCTTACTGCGCATGATATTTATGTAGTAGTGCAAGTAAGAGTCAATCCCACAGAGAATGTTTAATCTATTTTTATACTTTGTATACCAGAAAAGAGGGGTTTTGAATGTTGTTGAATAAAGTAAACAAATACACAAATAAAGCAAAATAATCTAACGAAATAAATCAGAGAAACGACCCTTGGATTAATTCAACTTCCACCTTCAGAAACTTACACTGATCATTGACTCAAGCATAAACAACTAATATTTTGAATATTCATCGTTAGAATTTCTCCTGTGTCTTTCCTTAATTATAGTTAGATAGAAACAATCGATCAAAATAATCATAACTACTAAACAACCTTAGACAAGCACTGAAAGTTTAATCTAGTAGCAGCTTTAAGAATTAGAAAGATCGATGAAGCTAAACAACACAAACACAAGCGGTTGCATTTAATTTAGTTGAGTATCCTTCCTAAGATATAATAAATCTTCTGATCTACAGTTAATTATTAACCTTAGTTGCTTCACAAATTAGAGTGATCAAATAATTACGGATTTGATATCTAATTTAGCAGTAGATTTCAACGAATAATAAACTAGTATGCATCCTAGCAATTAAACACATCAATCATAAAATTCTAGCGCAGAAGAATAATCAATGCTCAAAATATAAATTGAACCATTAAAACCAATTAGATCTCACAGTGAAATAATATGAGGCTTTTGTCTCCTTAATCCAATAATAAAAATTCAGTTACACGTAGCCATAGAAATCCCCAAAGAATAATAAAGAAGAAAGTTGTAGACGAGGATCCCTCTCTAGTGTCTAATAACATGTATTTATAGTTTACATAAGAAAACCCTAACTTATGAGGTAATACAATCTAATTTGGAATCAAAATCTGCAATTAAAACTCTCCAGCCGACTGAATCACGCGCCCCACACACCTGGGAAAACCCTTCAGCGCCACAACTTCCAATCCAAGCGTCGCGGCTCAGCCTTCGAGCGTCGCGGCTCTCAAGTCCAAGTGCCGCGGTGCTAGACATTCTGCCATTTTTCTCTTTTTTGCTCTATACTCGCCCATTTGACTCCAAATCACTTCCAAAGTTACAGACTCCTCTATTAGCACCTAAAATTCAAAATATAAACATAATGAGTGTACTTAGGCACAAAATAAAGACAAAAGACTAAGCATTAAGGGATAAAAGTATAATAAATTATAAACTCATCAACACACTTTATGTACCAGGAATTCGACGGAACTTAATATTAGTTATAGTTTTAGTTGGAATATGATTTGTTTTCCCTTCGACAATAGTAGCGTATCTATTTACTTTCATAATATTTTGTAGGACATGGTACTTTATCAGATGGTTTTTATGTTTTGAATAAAGGTGAATCCCATTTTTTCTTATATTGCTTCTCATGATGATACTATTAATGAATCATTGAAATTGCATGCTAGATTAGGTCATATTGGCCAAGATAGGATGACTAGGCTAGCTTGAGAAGGCCTTTAGGCTCACTCGCTAAAGTTAACCTACCAGTATGTGAACTTTGTTTGGCAGGGAAGACAAAAAGAAAACCATTTGGGAAGGTAGTGAGGGCCACTAATCCTTTAGAGCTAGTTCATTCAGACATTTGTGATCCAATGAATGTTAGAGCACAACATGGTGGTAACTATTTCATCACTTTTATAGATGATTATTCGTGATATGGATATGTCTATTTGATTTCTCATAAGTCGGATGCATTAGATTGCTTTAGACACTTCGTTGCTGAAGTTGAGAATTAAAGGGATAGATCCATAAAGGTTCTTAGGACCGATCGTGGCCACGAATATTTATCTGAGCAATTTAAAGGACTTAGTGAGAAAAAAGGTATCATCAGACAGCTAACGATTCCTGGTACTCCGCAACAAAATGGTGTTGCAGAAAGAAAGAATCGTACACTATTAGAGATGGTTAGGTCGATGATCGCGCAAGCTGATCTTCCAATTAATTTTTGGGGAGATGCACTTATGACTGCTGCCTACATCCTTAATCGCGTGCCTAGTAAGTCAGTTACTTCTACACTATATGAATCTTAGGAAGGTAGAAAACTAGCCCTAGATCATTTAAGACCATGGGGGCCGACAGGATATCTGTGCATTCCTTCCCAACAACTTGGGAAGTTAGACTCTAGAGGAAAGAAGGGTATCTTTATAAGGTATCCTAAACACTCAAAGGGTTATGTGATGATATGCGAACAACCTGATGGAGTAATGACTGAGATTGAATCACGAGATGTGGAATTCATAGAGAATGAGTTTCCAAGCAGGGGTGACACAAGAAAGGATTTTGAGCTATATGAAATGGTTGAATCAGTAGGAGACATTTCACCATCCCTTAACGAATGAAGGGAATTGGATTCTCATCATTTTGTCACTAAGGATGGTGGGAGTGATCTACCGCCTAAATGGCACATGATTCACAAAATCTTGAGCCACGTCAAAGCAAACATGCAAAAGTACCTCAAATTTTTTTCAAAATTGAAGAGGAATCCCTTCTCGTGCTTGAAGGAGAGGCCCTTATGTGCGCCCTAAAAGATGATAATGAGTCTACTACATATAAGGGAGCTCTCACTTCACCTGCTCGTAATAAATGGATAGATGCTATGAAGGATGAAATTGGTTTTATGGGAAAGAACCAGGTTTGGGAGTTGGTTGATCTATCGCATGGTCGTAAGGCCATTGGAAATAAATAGGTTTTCAAAATTAAACGTAAGGTGAATGGATCAATCGACAAGTATAAGGCTCGTCTTTTGGCAAAAGGATTCACCCAAAAGGAAGGTGTGGACTATGATGAGACAATCTCACCAGTTGTGAGAATTGGCTCCATTCGCCTTATTCTAGCTATTGTCACACGTTTAGATTTGGAGCTTTATCAGATGGACGTTAAAACTGCATTTCTATATGGAGAACTAGATGAGGAGATTTACATGAATCAACCAGTTGGCTTTGACGTCAAGGGACATGAGCGCAAAGTGTGAAAGCTCAAACGTTCTATTTATGGCTTAAAGTAATCATCTACTCTAATGGATTTTAGTCACAAGTAGATAAAGCAGTTAATAGACAAAATGTAAATGACACAAGATATTTTAAGTGGTTTGGAATACAAATAACTCCTAGTCCACTCTTCTACTCCAAGAGTAGGAAATCCACTAAGGATGTTGGGGTGATCATTAAGATCAGATCACTAAAATCTTTTACAACACTGAATCACTAAGATTACTTCAAGACACTCAGTCTTGATAGATGTCACTAAGACAGTTTGATCACTAAGATTATAATGTCACTAAGACCAGTTCACTAAGAACTCTTCAAGTCACTTAGACTTGAAATCTCTGTGGTCACCTAGACCAGTACACTAAGTACTCTTTAAGTCACTTAGACTTGGAATCTCTGTGCTCACTAAGACCTGTACATTGTATAAAGAGTGTTTGGTTGAGGTGCTACTAAGTGGCTTTAAGCTCAAGTTCTGAAGAACTTAGTAACGAGCAAGATCTTCTTATGTTTTTGTAGAGTAAGGCTTTTTGAGGTTGTTCAATATTTGATCGTACTTGCTTGTTTTGTCAATCTGGAACTGTTTGCCTTTTATAAGGCTTTTTGAGGTTGTTCAATATTTGATCGTACTTGCTTGTTTTGTCAATCTGGAACTGCTTGCCTTTTATAGAGATCCTTATGACTTTCCCGTTGAGAGTTTGTCGTTGCATCAATTAATACTTTAATCCTTGATGTCTACAATAGTGGATGTGTCAGCTCACTTTAGCCCGTACTGAGGTAGAGGCAGGCACGTGTGTTGCTTCTACTGCTAGAAACCTGGCAGACTTGGTTTGATCTTCCACTATTATTATTATTATTAGAGTAATCAGCAACTGACTTGGGATTATCACTCTGAGTGCTTGGATGATGTCAATTCATTATTAGCACATATCACGATTGTGCTAATCATGGCCTCTCAGAGTAATCGTAAAGTTCCTTGCTGACTCTACGATTCTGTTCTACGATCTTGCTAATCGTAGACTTCCATATCGTAGAGTGATTGACTGAACTTACTATACGACTTCTGTTATGCCTTATGATCTTTCGTGCAGTCTCTGCAGTCTTTAACTTAATGTTCCACGAAAGACTGGTTGTCTCTATAAACACTAATATACTCTACGATATACTTTAAACCAGTTTACTTTACGATCTTCATAGAGCAGCTCTACTATCTTGACTTAACTCTGCGAGCTCTTGGCTGACTCTACGATTATGTTCTGGATGCTCTACAATCATATAGCTGACTCTGTTATTTCCAACAGACTCTACGACTAGATAGAGTAGCTTTACGATCGTTGAGTCATATTATTTATAGATCAACCTAACAGATTTGATCTTTCTAAGTTCTTGTACATTAACTTTATTTAAGGACTTTACGAATAGCTACCAAAACACATATACATTAGTAATATCACATCATCAAATTTAAGCATGCAGTTCCTAACAGACTTATCACATATTAATTAGGATTCATCGTTAAATACTTGATTCCAATATAGTATAAGGCTAAGGAAAAACAACATATTATATTTCCCAGATAGCTTTCTTTCTAAATACTCTCTCTCTCTAGTAATTTTTAAACTTCTATCAATAGGCTTGGGTGTACTTTGTGTGAACACCTGAGTTCGTTCGCATCGTTGCTAGTAACAACTTCATATTGACGAAAAGCGTTTGTACGAAAGATCATAGTAACTGTGTTCGTGGTATTGCTTGTAGATTTGGCATTCCGGTTCAATCGCTTCTGCTTCGTGAATACTAACCCATTCATATGTAAGTTTATATGTACCTACGTGTTAATTTCCATTTAATTTAACAGACTTTTTTTTTTTTGCTAATTTTGGGGGATGGGGGTTGAACCTTGGACCTCTTGCTTTGCAAGAGGCCAAGGCTATCACTGAACTATTGCTCAAGTGGCATTAACAGACTCTTTTTATTTGTTATGTGGTTGTTAGTTTATAAATTCAACCAACGTAAAAAAAACTTTTAATTACATATTAGGAACCTTTTGGTCAAAAAAATTTTGTACTCTTTACTGTTATATTATTTTTTGTGGATTTGGATTCATTTTGTTTGTTAAGTGATTGTTATCTATAAATTCGACCAATGTAAAGGACTTGTTAGTTAAAAACATTTTGGACTCCTTTTTTATATTAATTTTTGGACTCTTTTTCTCTCTTTAAAAGGAGGAAAGACTCTGCACATCAAGTCTACTAGCCAATGGACAACACCATCCGATCATATTTTGATAATTCGCATAATCTTCCAATCAATAATATGTATAATCTTCCAATCGATACTGTGACAATCAGGCGAAGCATAATCTTTTCTTTTAATAAAAAAACTTATCAGCACATACAAATTTTTGTCAATCCTTTAAGTAGTATTAATTCTTATTATTCTAAATCGATGGTTGATTCTTCTCATCAGATAATAGTAAATGTCATTGACTCATCGCTGGCTGCTAACAATTTAAATGTTGATGATTCTAATAGCAAGATGTATAGATAAATATATTCTCAATAATTTGTCTCACGTAAAGACGTAAAGATAAATATATTTTTAACAAAGATAATTACATAATAAAGTTAATAGCATGTAAAAATAAATATATATTTTATAAATTTACTGTTTGAGTCGACTCATGACCAACTAAAAAAATATAATTAAGTCAACATAGATGTTCGTTTTTTTTATTATATATAGTTATAGATAGATATCTCCCCGAATCGAGTATCGAGTTTTCTTTATTATGATTAAATATTTTTTATATAGTAAGATAAAGTACTACATAAATAAAATATAAAACAAATAAAAAAATATATAAATAAAAAGATTAAATGTATTAAATTTAATCGAGTATAGAGTTGAGTCGAGTACTGCACAAATAAATTGAGGAAATTAATATTTTCACAAGTTAATGTGATATTTTCACAAGTGGATCTCATTTTTAACTAAACCAACCCTTTGTGCAGTAGACTAACTATAAAATTTAGTTTTTATGTCCAAATTACCCTCACTTGATAAATAACTAAACATTTAGTTGTTTAACTTTATTTGATTAGTAGCATTACTCAATTCCTTTATATTTCACTGTTAGCCGTTTGAAGACAACTTTTATTTATTTGATTATTATGATAGTAATAATATTAATAATAATTAGAAAATTGTTAGGAAATAAGTGGGAAAATTATTTACACATAAAAATTAGAATCTAAGGCTTTCTCCTACTAAGAAAAAAAATTATTTTTAGAATTTCTATTCTCATATCATATTACTAAATTAAGTTTTTTATGAAACAAATTATACTTAAAATGTGTAAACTTTATATATAAGACTCTGTTTATGAATATATTGCAATATATTACTAACTTTAACTTAAATAAATTCTATAATCCGAAAGACAAATCTTGGTACACACAAGATAAATTTATATATATGTATAAATATAGATAATTGTTATTTAGTTTAAATAAATAACAGAATAATAAAATTATGATGATAACCTTGAAAATAATGTAATTTTATATTACTATCAAAACAATTAGGACTCTTGTTTTGAAAAAGAATATGAATAAGGCATCCTTATTATATTAATTTTGCAATATTGTTTAATTTAATTTAACAATACTGTAGGTGTTGTTGTAAAGAGCAGATTCATATAATATTTTCATAACAATTCCCTATATTTATACATATATATAAATTTATCTTATGTATACCAAGATTTGCCTTTCAGATTATAGAATTTATTTAAGTTAAAGTTAATAATATATTGCAATATATTCATAAACAGAGTTTTATATATAAAGTTTACACATTTTAAATATAATTTGTTTCATAAAAATCTTAATTTAGTAATATGATATGATAATAGAAATTTTGAAAATAAATTTTTTTTTTTGGTGGGAGAGCCTTAGATCCTAATTTTTACGTGTAAATAATTTTTCCAACTTATTTCCTAACAATTTTCTAATTATTATTAATATTATTACTATCATAATAATTAAATAAATAAAAGTTGTCTTCAAACGGCTAACAGCGAAACATAAAGGAATTGAATATCGCTACTAATCAAATAAAGCTAAACAATTAAATGTTTAGTTATTTATCAAGTGGAGGTAATTTGAACATAAGAACTAAATCCTATAGTTAATCTACTGTACAAAGGTTGGTTTAGTTAAAAATAAGACACACTTGTAAAAATATCACATTAGCGTATGAAAATATCAATTACCTAAATTGAGAGCCAAATTAAATCAAGTTGGTCAACCTAAATATTTGACTCGACTCAATAACTCAGTTCGTTTAACAACCGTATATATCAGTGATACTCTTTCATTCCAGACTCTTCAACTATATTTATTTGCTTCTTTTTAGGTGATTGAGATTACATAACCATAACCCCGCTATAGCTCTTTCAAAGAGGAATCACATTTCACAAACAGAATGTCTTGGGCGACCGGCCCAAAAAAAAAAATTTTTTTTTTTTTTAGTTTTGACTCCCAAATAAATTATATGATTTATTGGAACTGAAATTTTTTTTAAAAAAAAGTGATTTAAGTGTCATTTGGATACATATACAAAACAATGTTGTACAGTCAATAAGCCGGAGGAAGGTGAGGATGACGTCAAGTCACGTGCTACAATGGCCGGGACAAAGGGCCGGTACAACACTGTTTTGTATATGTATCCAAATGACTCCTAAATCACTTTTTTTAAAAAAAAATTCAGTTCCAATAAATCATATAAATTATTTGGGAGTCAAAACCAAAAAAAAAATAAAAAAATTGCGCCGGTCGCCACTTTCCGGTTGACGTAGAATCACCCTTTCACAAATGGATGAGAAGGAAACATGACACCTTACAAGGAAGAAAATTATTGCAACTCCAAAATACAAAAAAATAATAATAATAATAAAATAAAATACAGGGAAAAATACTAGAACCCAAATGTTAATAATTTGACATGTCACCAAGTCAAGTAGCAGCAGCACTCGAGCACTAATTCACAAAACCAAACAAGGCTTACAAGAACCAGTGCTCAATAACAGAGATGATCATCAAACTGAGTCGAAGCAGCAACAAGATAACCAACGCAGCAGCAAGGCCAGCTACACCAGAAAACAAGGTTGAAACAGGACTTTGCCACGACCTGTAGCATACAGCAGCTTTTACCATTACCAATACAACACTTCAAATTCACTCCAACAGCAAGTATATAAACCTAAGATAGCAGCATCACCACCAAGATCCCATAACAAGCAAACTCAAAAAGCACCTGCTCTAAACAACTCCTCAAGAACCTGCGAAGAAATTGCAGCAAACCCCAAAGAAGATACCGTCCAGCTTAGGCCATACTATAAGGAAAGGAATCACCCACACCATAGGCACTGTACATACTAGCACCTATTTGAAGGCCCCTACCGAAACTCGTAGAAACACAGCCATCAAAACCAAGCAGTCCAAAGTGCAATAGTGACAGATGATACCTGAAAATCGAACCGGCTCACCGACTCAAGAAAACCAAGCTGAAAATAAAATCCTTCTCATACGGGCAAGCATTGATGATGGGTTTCCCAATGTTCTTCTTCCTATGAAAGGGAAACAAAACTCAATGCCAAGAAATCTCAAGACAATGAAACCAGATACCTCGAGAGCCAAGAAGAAAGCGTAGAAGGAAACATCAGAGTGCAAAGCAAAGAAAGCATGACTGTAGACGCTGAGCCTTTGCAGAGACTCCAACCCAAACATTTAATATAAATTTCTGTAACCTGGATTGAGTTGAAAAGCTGAAGTTATCATGTCATAGCCATAGAGGTCTGTCCCTTGACCCCGATGTTTGTCCTACAGAAAAGGTCAAAATTATATCAGTAGTAGTAAATTCAATAAAGAACAGAGAAAGCAAAGTTAAGTCCCAAACCCAACAAGAGAAATGAAATATCACAAACAACTGCATATAAAACCAGGAGATAAACAAGGAAAGTCTGAAAGTCTACCACATAAACAACTAAGGAACCATACAAACCCCAAGGTTAACAAGCAATGGAAAGAGGGAAAGCAAAGGAAATGGGAAGTGATATGGAGAACACTCAATGCCAGTCAAACCTAAACAAACCAACCACCAGGCATTGCTAATACCAAAGAAATCAGAAAACCTAAGCAAATACATGCTAAAACCATATAAAATGCAAAAAAAAGAAACAAATTTGGCGTGTGGGTTCCGTGTGGTGGCTTTTTTACACTTGAATGCCCGCTTTACTGATCTACAGCAAATGACCATCATGCTTTTTGGGGTTGTGTGGGTGATGCTCAGGTCAATTCAGGGATTGTTGGACACTTGGCGGTGTGTGAGAGTTGACAGGAGTAGAAGGCAGCATTGGGATATGATGCCTTCTTGTCGGTGATGGGTTATATGGAAAAGGAAAGAAATTGTAGATATTTTTCCGAGAACTTATGCAAATTAAATCTGTTGAGAATCTGCATGAGTCTCTTAAGTCCACCTTCATAGGAGGAGATTGTTAAAAGATCTGCATGAAATTCTATAATTCATTATATGAGATTTGCTTGATGACAAAATGATTAAAAGAACATTCAATGATAAGCTTTGTAAAGTCCTTAATGAAATATATGTACAAGGACTTAGATTGGAAAAATCAAACATGTTAAAATGATCTGAGCTGAACTGTCATTTATCTGATCAAAGCATATTTGTAAATGATAATTACTGTAAAGTCCTTAAATGAATTTGATGTACAAGGACTTAGAATAGAAAATATCAAACTTGTTAGGTTGATCTAATAAGCTAAATGATAAGGTTAGACTGTTCGTAGAGTACTGCACAAGTCGTCACAGAGCATCCAGTAAAGATCGCAGAGCAGTCAGCCAACTTGGGGTTCAACTAGCAAAGCATCACAGACAAACGTAGAGCCAGTATGTCATCGCAGAGTTTGTCAGGCAAACGTAGAGTGAGGCTCGGTAGATCAAAGAGCTCACTCGGCATCATAGAGTCTGTCAGGCATTGCAGAGCTCAGCTAAGTAAGAATCATTGAGCTGTCTCGGGATCGTAGAGTCAATACAGTCAGTCACTCTATGACTCCCATGAACCGTCTGCAACTAAGCAAGAACGTAGAGTAACCTCTGCATGAGCACTCAATGTTAAGACAGCAATTCTCATAAAGATTATCAAGTGAGTTGTCCTTGACAAGCTAAACGAAGATCTCAGAGTGCATCCAAAGCATCAAGTCCTAACAGAGATCATAGAGCAGCTCAATCCAATACTCTACGATTCCACGAACCAGATCGTAGAGTGAGTAAGGAACAGCTTGATCAAGTAATCGTAGAGTTGAGCCACAGACAAACAAGCTGCTCTGCCTGACATGATCAACGCAGCAAAGACAGTAAAGCAGTCCTCTACAATGAAAGTGCTAAAGCAGATCGTAGAGCAATCCTCTATGACATAACAGCAGAAACAGCGTCTGAAGATGGTAGAGCATTCCTCTACAAATGAAAGAGCTAGCACCTAAAGATAATAAGAGCAGTACTTAATGAAAAGGAGACAGCAGAGCTAGCACCTGAAAGTCGTAGAGCAGTCCTCTATGATAAAAGAGCTACCAACCGGATCATAAACATATGCTATGAAGACACAAAGCTCAATGGAGATCACAGAGCATAAAAGGCATAAACTGCAAATTAGTAAGAATCACATTAAAGCGTAGAGCAAGTGCAGTCAGTCAATCTACGACCTCCAAAGCAGTGTACAACATGTATGGTCATAAAGCCACATTATGCAACAAGCAGATAACTCTACGATCAGAAGTAAAAGGCTGCAACTCAGTTGATCGTAGAGTACTCAAGTGCCAGCAAGGATTGCAGACATCGAAGCACTTGAGTTAATTATCCCAAGATAAGCGGTTGATTACTTAAATGAACATAATGGGGAACCAATCTCAGTGGGGTTCAAACATCCATGTTTGCAGCAGTCAAAGGCAACATACACAACTCCACTACCTTAGTACCAGTTAATGGAGGCTGACTCAGCCATCACTTGCAGACTTCAAGGAGTAAAATATTCATTGGTACAATAAAGAAGTCTGCAGCAAGAGAATCTCCAACGGGAAAACTTGCAACGGGAAGATTTGCAACGGGAAGCAATCAACGGCAAGTTTCCAACGACAAGACAATGAAGGAAATTATAAGTGATGGACTGCATCAACATTAGAAAAATGTGAAGTGTGTGAATAGTGGTGAAAGAGAGCAACAACATTGATTGAACAAATCTGCTGAAGCTTCACCCAAGTATGCCGAAGTGCTGGCATATGAGCTAAGAGTCGAATGACCAAGAAGCCAAGATCAAGAGTGACTAGAGCTGAAAGCAAAATCTAGAGGAGCAACTCTGTGATCAATCATGAACACTGTGAGCTGACAAGATGAAGAACAGAACGGGTTCTATATACCAAACAACAAGTGTTCATGACTGCTAAGCTCAAAGATACATCAAGCTTATTTGAAGAGCTTAAGCAGTACATGAAGGATGATCATCTGCATCTGCTGAATACATGAAGAAGAAGAGCCTCAACGACCAAAGTCAGCGGCATCCAGAAGCTGATCACCAACAGCTGCTAAGTATCGAAAGATGAAGGAGATCAAAATTCATCTTAGCAGCACAACCCAACATCCATCAACACACCAAGGAGGGTCAAAGGATCCTTGTCTTAAGTGACTAAAGCTTCAAGTCTCCTGGGCTTGGAAAGAGGGTCTTCTGGGTCCTTGTCTTAATTGACTAAAGCTTCAGAGTCTGCTGGGCTTGGAGCGGAAGGGCGTTGCGTCCTTGTCTTATGACTAAATACCTCATGTCTGTTGGACTTGAGGAGGGTCAGAGGATCATTGCCTTAGTGGCTAAAGAAAACTCATGTCTGCTGGACTTGAGGAGGGTCAGAGGATCCTTGCCTGAGAGGCTAAAAACAACTCATGTCTGCTGGACTTGAGGAGGGCGGAGCGTCCTTATCTTAGTGACTAAATTCTTAGTGGATTTCCTACTTGTTGAAGTAAAAGAGTGGAGTAGGAGTTGTTCAGTCTCCGAACCACTTAAAACCTCTTGTGTCAATTACTCTATATCTTTTACATTATGCACAATAATTGTTGTATCCACTATCAGCCATATCTTAGATTTAACCATAGAACTGAGATTATGTTTATGTCTCTGAAGGGGTTCTTAAAGTATATTCCGTTGTGCATGAATTGATTCCATTAATCATAATTGTTATACTTTCGCTATAAATGAAAAAAGTTTTAAAGGATTTATTCATCCCCCCTCCTTCTAGATCTCTATTGTGTCCCAGGGAACTAACAAAATCCTCATTTTTTAGACTCCTATTTTATTTGGCAGAATGAATCCTATCTGGGTTTTATCAGTCTTCACTAGTTGTCAGAATCTTATGATACGCGATACGTATCGTACGATTCGATACGATATGTAGACAATTCGATATGTATCGCAGGGTGAATCGAAAATGATTCTGTAACTTACTTACGATTTGATACGATTCTTACGAAACGATACAATGAACGATACTTTTTAAAGTTAGCAACCAACTTGAAAAAGTTTATGTAGAACCAAAAGAGTAAAAACAAAGCTTTTAAGCCTTTTACCATTTCAAATGAAGAGGTTTTTTTTAGTATAAACATATTCTATATCGCTTGATGAGCCTTTAGTCACTTTTTAGAGTTTTATATCTTCTTCAGAATATCGCTCTATTTTTCTCACGTTACTTTCTATAAGCAGATACATAAATCACCGCTTGTTAATTTGAATTATTCTCTTTTGTTTTATAGATAAAAGGTGAATTTGAATTTCGTTTTCTCTTGTTATTCTATAAAGATTACTAAAATAATATCTAATTAGAGTATTTTGGATACTATATCTAACTGTAAAATTTATTTTTAGTCTATAATAATATTTACTTGACTACTTTTATATATAGTCAAGCTAATATGCTTGAGTGTCCAATAAATTGTGTGTTTTATATATTTAAATATATACTACCACAATTTTCATTTCATTTCTGTATCGTAGGATACGATTCACGATATGATACATGAAACACGATATGAGAATTTTCGATACACGATACGATTCACGATTTGATAACTATGGTCTTTAGTTGCTTTTGTGCTGGAGGTTAGCCTGTTGCTTGAGAATTGAGATGGTATTTCTGGGCAGTGTGCCCTTGTGTAGAGGTCTGGTGGCTGCTGTTCATACTTTTTTGTACACTCGGCATCAGCTTGATGCTTGTTTACATATACACAAGTTTAAAAAAAAAAATGAAGGGAGGAGACAAAAAAAGCCTATCCTCATGAAAGAATTTTTATTATTATTATTATTATTATTATTATTTTTATTTATTTATTTATTTTATTTTTTTACTTCTGACTAGAAAATATGGACGTAAGAAAGCATTACTCCCTTTGTAACCAATAGTTTTCATTATTCCTGGGGAAGCACACAAAGTTGATAGCTCAGATCTGGCAATGAAAGAAATCTCAGCTATAAAGCAAGTCGGTACTAAACACACTTGCATTTCTACTACACCAAATGACATAAACAGTAGCAGCAAATGCAACTTCACTAAGTATAATCCTCAAAGATTTATCTCTTCACTAAATGTATCCATGGCATGGGTTGCCAATTTAAGTTGAGTTTGTCTAAGATACGAGGCCAAGTTCTGTGAGTAAATGAACTTGCAAAGAAGAGATTATCTTAATTCTTAGTGAAATCTTTACAAAATAGCCAAACTTCATTTGAGTTGGTGAAACTTACCAAGAAAATAAGCAGATGGCCTATTTTATAGCTACACTTCAATTCAACTAGAGTAAGATTAATATTTAATAGAAGGGACAAAGTGATGATTAACAAAGGGCACGGGCCCATGTTATACATGACAGAAGCTTAAAAAAATTATTTGCTTTGTCTCTTTATGTGAATATTATACAGTTTTGGCTTCATCATGTGTTCCCGCATCACGTCTTTAACCGTGCTTTGGTCACTGTCCCAGAACAACCTTTTAGCCATGTAAAAAGACGAGGATGAAAGCAAAAGAAATTTAATATTATTAGGTTATTATTATGCATTATTATTATGGAAGATTTCAACGTAATCAGTTTATTTAATATATAAGATTACGATATATATTTGATTATATTAGTAGAATATTCTAGAGTATTAATTATTTAAGGTATTAGATAGTTACTAGGATTTTATTTTTTTATGTAATTAGGTTACTTAATAGTTTACTTAACCTTCAAGAATTAGGATTTTTCCTATTCCTATATAACCAATTGTAATCCATTATCATTATTAACTATTGAATCATTGATATTATTAAATTTTAAGCCTTGTACTTTGTGGTTTAGCCTCTTTATTTCCTCTTTAATCTCCTTTATTCCTTCCTCCATCCTTGTTATCATAATGGTATCAAAAGCCAAAAGTTCTTGATATATTTTGATTTCACCCAATCTCTTTCTACCTTAATTTTTCTGGCCTCCATCAATTGGTGAAGTCGTTAGAGAGTCAACAACATCAAGGACGACAACGTAGTCTCAAACCAATCCCAATATTTCATCTTTAAAAAAAAATTGCTACAGTACGCACTACACTACAGTGCTACTGCTCATCCGTAGCAAAATTATAGTATGGTACCGTAAGGTTTCTAAAACTTTCAACTTAGCCCCCAAATTTTCTGATTCAGTGCAGCCCCCGAAGTTTCTGAAATTGCAACTAAGCCCCTGAAGTTTCTGCCAAGTTCAAATCAGCCCTCAAAATTTCATTTCTATCCAGCCGTGAATTATTAAATTTCTTCATGGAATTGGATATACCGAAACTTCGCACAGAGGATTCTTCAAAGCATGACACTACTTTTCATACTTTTCTTCATTGTGAAGGAAAATTGTGTAAAATTATCATCGAAGAAGAATGTGCAATCAATATTGTGTCTCCACGTGCGATAGAAAAAGTTAAACCTTGTTGCTGAACCGCATCCGAGACTTTACAGTATTCCTTGGCTAGGTAATACTTCTCTTCATGTTTCACAAATATGTTTAGTTCCCCAGATGCACATATATTCTGATTTAGTATAGTGCGATGTTATACCCATGAATTTTGTACATATTTTATTGGGTCAAGATTGGATTGAATGCTTAAATGTGAATCATGAAGAAAGTGATGTATACTCTTTTAAGCATGAGCATTATACTATCAAATTAATTCCATCCAAGCCTAAGGTTAAAGTTCAACAAGATACAATGAAAGAGCCAAATGAAGAAATTCGACAACTTAATGATAAGTCATATGAAGATGAAGTTGAGGATACAACGAGCGAGAGCGACATTGAACAAAAAGTCGATGTATTCCCAAAGTAACTTGATATTCTACATAAACCAAAGATCAAGTCGTCGATTTCGTTATCAACGAGAGCTCCAACAATATGCAATACAAGGAAGTTCGCTCCTTATTGTTTTCCACTTATCAACATGTCTACAAGTTGGACCAAAATTTGTTGCACGTTTGGAGTCCAATTCATGGACTGTGGATTCTTCTATACTTCAAAACTCAAGGACGAGTTTTTTTCAAAGGAGAGGAGAATAATAAGGATGGAAGCAAAAGAAATTTAATATTATTAGGTTATTATTATACATTATTACTTATGGAAGATTTCAATGTACTCAATTTATTTAGTGACAAGATTAGGATATATATATTTGATTATATTAGTAGAATATTCTAGAGTATTAATTATTTAAGGTATTAGATAATTATTAGGATTTTATCTCCTTATTTAATTAGGTTACTTAATATTTTACTTAGTCTCCAAGTATTAGGGTTTTTCCTATTCCTATATAAACAGTTGTAATCTATCATTATTATTAACTATTGAATCATTGATATTATTGAATTTTAAGCCTTGTGTTTTGTGGCTGTTAGCATCTTTATCTCCTTTTCACTCTCCTTTAGTCCTTCGTCATCCTTGTCCTACATCATAAATTTCTCATTACTAAAGTTACTGGAGGCAAAAATATCTAGTGGACACTATGTCACTATACGAACACTGATGCTCGATTAGATAATTCAGTTGCTGATTAGGGAAATGAAATGTCTGTTGTTGCATAGCACAAGTCCAATTAGGCCACTTTTGGCGCACAGGAATGTGATGATGGGAATGGAAATTGCATACATGTCCACCATTAACTGGAATTTTTTATATTCACATTCCCAAGTTTGTTGAAGTCATATATCAGAAAGGATGGAGAGTGGTTGGTAGCATAAAGATTACAAAAGTAACTCCATTATAATCAAATTTACTACAAAAAAAGCCATTTATCTCCCCCTATCCTTCATATCTAACAAAGAACAATGATAGTTTAATCTCAAAACTTAACCGGTAGCATAGAATGCAACATAACAACTATTATGATGCAATACACTTGCCAATATTTAGTATTACTACGTCAGTAATCTTATTACATTGGTTCATCCAGGGCAATAAGGGGACTAAACACGAACACCCTCGTTGGAAATTGGAATCCACATGCAAGCTTGAAACCAACCAAAAATATAAGACAACTTAGAATGAACTTCGCAGAGGAAAATTGAAAGCACAAAAAGAGAGAACATATGTTGCTGAAGATAAGCCAATGTTTCACCATTTTTACACACAAAAAGAGGCCTTCATGAAACATGTTCATAATATACTTTGCTCCTGATAGTCCTTGTCTTTAGTTCTTTGATAATCCTATTCAGGTATATTATATTGCTGTTTCTAATTCTTCCGGAATCTTCTAAGTTATTTGAATTGTAGCTTACAAGCATTTGCCGCAACAAGTCTAGCAAAATTAGAGTACTTGGGTATTCTGCATACCCTTAACTTTTACAAATCAACTTTAAAAAGTCAAAATATATATCTAATTCTTGGAACAGAACAAGTACTTTCAATTATGATTTACTTATTTTATTAAGCACATGATAATAAATTTCTTATGCATTTGTAATTAAAAAATTACAAAATTAATTTCTAGTTATACATTTTTAATTTTCTTTCTTTATAAAATTCTATTAAAACTAATTTATGAAATAATATTTGATTTATTTATGAAAATTAGTTTATGTAATAACTTCAAGAAGTGCTATTATTCTATTGTTAAATTATTAAAGACATACTATTTATTGTCTACTTTTCTACTAATTGTTATCAATTTAAACTTAAAGAAGGTCACATGCCAGCATCACGGAGCGATACAAAAGTCACAAACTCAAAAGTAACTAAGTAACCATCCAAAATTGATATTTCCACAAGCAAAAGTGATAGTTCCACAAGTTCCCTCTCACATGAATTGTAAATGGGTCCCACACTTATGTGAGTGAGACCTTGTGAAAATATCAATTTTTACTTGTGGAAATAACAATTCCCATTATCTTTTGATTTTATATTTATAACATCACAATTTCACAACTCACACAGGTTAGAAACTTAATAAGAAAAAGCTAAAACCCTAAAATTTTCTTTATCAGGCAGAAAGATATTCATTATAAATTCAAAAGTTAATAGACTAATACTCGGGCTTCTATCGAGGAAGCCCTTTGCTCATCAGTAAAGTGCATACAATAAGTCGAGAGCTCTTCCTCTCAAACAACTTGAACTCAACAGCAAGAACTTGGACTATATAACAAATGAATTTACAAAATATAAAGAGTGGCATATAAGTCAAGTCGAGTATGTAAACGAGTCGAGTTGAGTCGGCATGTTGTCGAGTTGAGTCAAGTTCAAAAATAGGGACGAACTCAACTCAAGCCAAGCCAGGTAAAACGAGTTGAGTTCGAGTCAAGGTTCCAGGTAGCTCGCCGGTCCTTTAACAGATCTACACCAAGCAATAACCCTAACCCATACTATTATTGTCAAATAAACACTGAATCAGTAAATAATACTATCATTCCACCTTACAGAACAATCTTCTTCACCCATCATCAATTACAACCACCATGTCGTCGCTCCAGATCTGGTTTCAAAACGTATCATAGCAGCAACCAATCAGTGGGAAGAAGATGGAGAAGAGAAAATGGATCCGCCTTCTACTTTCCTAACCTAAAATTCAAATAACTATTAAACTTATAAATTGAATAATATTACTAATCTAGAATCTTCTATCTATTGGACTCATGCTTCTTGGACTCTTTGGCATGGACATGGGCTTCCAAAGTCTTTTGTATTGTTGCAACTAAGTCTCGCAGCCTCATCTTGCCTCACTTATGTACAATCTTTCTTCATTATGTATGACAGTATTACAGCGGTCTCTATTGATAACCATTGGAGCATTGACAAAGCTTTCTCCTACTTTAAAATCATCTACAATTTGTGTGGGGGGAAATTTAGACAGCAGAAGACTCTACCAAACTTTAAAACACATTCAAACCGGCAAAATTTCCAAGTTAACTCCAAGTCATGAATTTGTTAAGATATAGCCTAGAAAGAAGATGTACACATAAGGAATCTGACTCTGAAAAATGTAAGGTTGAGACTCTTGTTTCCCAATCAACCTGAATAAATCACCATCCATACCTAATATACCTAATCTTCTGCCCATTGGGTTTACCATGGGTTAAAGGTAGATAGCCCATGAAGCTTGACCCAAATAGCGATTCATTGGACAGAAACGTGGAGCCACAGGCTCTTTAATGGAAAAACTTCATATCACTAACCAATTCAAAACAAATGTCGCTCTTTGAGGGTCTTTACATTATTGGAAGTTCGATGTTCAAGGATCCGGTAAATAACAATGATTCATAAATAAATTCCATTAACAAACAAGCACTTTGGCGTCATCCTTGTAGAAAATAACAAAGCCTTTAGAATTGAAATAGTTTGCTGATAAATTAACAAAAAGAAAATATGTTAACACAACCCGTGTGCAATGTCTGGGAAAGAAAATGAAACTCAATTAATCCCTAGTCCATCCTAGGTAAGAAAACCCACACAGCCGACACATCTGCAAAGAAAGAAATTTCAATAAAAGCATATATAGTATAGTTCAGAAACCAAACTACGAATCAAACCCCAATATCTGCCCAATAAAGAACAAAGGAACTAAGCAAAGCATCAACATATCCACTTCCCGGCACAGACAACCTAAGCAAAGAGCTGATTGAAATATTTGCAGAAGAATTAAATTCATGGAGTCAATACATGTGTGAAATCCCATTGAATTTTTCAGGTTACCTTGCTGGTAGAGATTTTTCAGAAACAGTAATTGCTTTGCCCTTCACCACCTCTTTGGCTCAAGCTGATCCTATAAAATCAACCATATGCCAAAAAAATTGAATACCATTAGCTTCTAATCTACACGCTGAGTTTGTAACCTCTACATATAACCAAATGAAGCAGTACAGTAAGGAGAACCCATAAGTACTACTAATTCTTTCAAAAGCAAAATTCCCAATTATATTCAGCAGGTGGAAATTGGAAATGGAAAAACAGAATGTAATGAACAAGACAAAAGCCTCAAGTAGCAACTATAAAAGCACAATAACCAACTTACGTCAGTTTGTCGAAAACAGAATGCGGTCGTAGGTCTCCGAGTACCAATCAAACCTCCCATTACTGATATGTTCCCTCATTGATTCTGGCAGACAGTGAATCAAGAAACATAGTCAATGAAGAAGCAAGAAGCAAAACAAAACACATGATACGTAGTCAACAACCTTGCATCAATTAACATTCTCTAGAGTTCCTTTTTCATGCCATCCAGTATGACCTTCTCTTCAGTATGTACGAACTGGAAAGGAATTGGTCACGGTATTTTCAATTGCACAATGTACAAGAAAGCTATTTAACCATGAGAGTACCTTCATTATCAGAAATATGTCATATATCATAATTTAAAACAGAAAGGATTTTCTGCAAAACCCACTATTGTTCGAGAAAAGATGCCTAAAATAGTCTGCCTTCTGTCTGTGTTACATGGACTCTTCTAAAATCCAAAAGTACCCATGTCGACACGGCACAGGTACTAGTGCGGGTGTCAGACACAACAGTTTGGTGGAAAATGAATCAAAATGTTCAAAGAACAGGCGTGCCCATGTCATGCGCTTTTAATGATCCTTCTAGGTTGTTGAGTACATGTAACATAGCCTTCTATAACCTAACAGAATCCAGAGACAACTCTTTCAATAGATAAAAAAGAACAAAAAGCAATCATTTTTTATAGATAAATCAGCATTATTAACCAAAGGCTGTTAAAAGGGGAAGGCGTCCATGTTTACACATACAAAAGGCTAAAGGTTAATATAAAGTAGAAATAATTATTAGGGATATGCGATGTTCCAATATGCATGTGGCAAATAGACAACTGCTACGCAAGGAAAAGACACACAACAATGCCAATCACGGAGTAGAGAGAGAGAGTTTGAATAGAACAAGCAAGTTGACAATTTGATTTGCATCGAGCAATCCATTCTAGAATCCATTAAAAAAAATGTCCTACCGTAGAAATCAGTCACACTAATTCTTTTTTACTAAGCAATAGTTCAAAAGTCAAATCAAACTAATGTTGCCAGATCTGATAAAACATGATTTTTACATGTCATATGAGAAATACAAAGGAACTTCTTTAATATAACAAAGGAAACAAATTACTTGTACAACTATAAACGAAGGATAATAACCAGAACATGCACCAAAATTTTTATTTTTTATTTTTATTATTGATAGGTACACAATACTAAAATATATAATTAATTTCAAGGGTGGAGAAATGGTAGAGGCCTAGAGGAATAACCTCATGATGCTGGTCCCAATCCCCATACTTGAGAACAACTTACCTACCAAAAAGTGATGCTAAAGTATAAAAATAATTAAAGAAGAAACCAAAAACAAACAAACAAACAGAAAGAAAAAAAAAAAAAAAAAGAATTACACTACACGAGACAGTATTTTTTTGGCAACTAAATTGTCATTTGCATACAAACATAAAAGTATATGCCAAATGCAGAATTACAACAAAGTAGAAAAAGCTGACAACTAGTAAGGATCAAACTTGCATTGTGCATTTTTTTTGAGAATGTCCTAGCATATGGCAACGACCACATTGAACAACTCTCTTAGGACGTTTTAAACTCTCCACACGAAGAACCTTCTTTTTTGGCCTACCAGGAGGTCGACGTGTCTTAGGTGGGCGTATTGTACTATCAAGAGGCGCACCACCACCTTCTGCTCCCTCACCATGCTCTTTCCACAGGCTTTTATCGGGGATTGGATATATTAATTGTGAATAGGTCTCGCGATAGTTATCCACAGTGAAACAATGCTCAGCAAATAAATGGACATTATGCCCAATAGAAATGAGTGCAGCAGCAGCATGTGCACATGGAAGACCATAGAGTTGCCAGCGGTGACAAGAACACACTCGACTTTGAATATCCACAATGTTTGTTCGCTCTGTTGACACAATCTCAAATTCAATTTCATTTGCACGAAGTACTTGATAGCAACGAGCATCTGCAATTGCCTCTTGAACTCGCTTCTCGGCAGATGGTACAAGAATTGAGCTCCATCTCATGCCCATACCACGTCGATCACTGAACCATGATGTCAACTGATGGCGGATATGCTCCATCATTTGAACAATAGGGAGCTCATGACCTTCGAGGGCCCAATTATACAATAACTCTGTGAGCCCCAGTGTGAAGTGCCCATATCGAACCCCTTCAAAATATGCTACAGCCCATAGTTGTGGGGGAAATTGCTGAAACCATGGTATGACTTCTTGCGAAATCTCTACCATTTCAGAGATTTTGCTTTCAAAATCAACTGGTGTTAGTGCATAAACAGCATTCCAGAATATATTCACTAGCTTGGAGTTCTTAACTGTATCACGAAAATTCTCACTAACATACCGCAAGCAAAAACCATGAAATGCACTTGGAAAATGCGTCTCTACTGCCTCCACCATGCCTCTTTGCCTCTCTGATAATATTGTCAATCTAGGCATGCTGTCAGTATTTACACCAAGAAGTTTTCGCAGTTCTGACATGAACCACATCCAATTCTCATCGCTCTCAACATCCACAATAGCAATTGCTAATGGAAACAAAGCATCATCAGCATCAATAGCGGCAGCACAGAGTAATGTACCCAAATACTTTCCTTTTAGATGTGCTCTATCGAGTTCCAAAAGCGGTCTACAAGCATTTAAAAAGCCATAAATTGATGCACGGTAAGAAATAAAAAGACGCTGGAAGCAGTTATCTCCTGTGGCAAACACTGCTGCTATGCTTCCAGGGTTTCTCTTCCTTAACTGTTCACAGTATCCGGGAAGAAGTCCATACCCTTCTTCAAAGGTTCCGTGAAGTGCAGCCATGCTGCGCTCCTTCCCACGCCAAGCTTGCATATAGGACACAGCAACTCCATGCTGATCACGAATATCTTGCAGGATTTCCTTTGGTTTATACTGTGGGTTGTCTCGAATTCTGGCTTCCACTGACCTAGCAACCCAACCTACTGATGCTTGCTGATGATGAAGGTTTTGAACTCCTTCACAGGTATGTTCCCCCTGCAGGGTTCTAATTGAAAATGTAGGAACTCCAGGACATTTTGCTACATGTACACGCCACGGACAACCCTCTTTTGAGCATTTGGCAATAAACCGGCTGCGATCAGATTTTACAATCCTAAGATCAAAATGCAAAGCTATGGCAATATCTTTCAAAGTTCGTCTACAAGTTTCCACATCTGGGAATTCTTGCCCAATCACCAAAGAATGGTCTGCCAATGTAAGAGACGTATCTGGTACTACTACGGACAAAGTTTCTTCAGCCATAAATCTCACAACTAGCCAGCTTTCAATTCTTTGTATTTAGACGGACTTGTCAATTCATCATACAGATTGCCTACAATTCCAAACATCACAAGTACAATAAACAATAAACAAGCAATGGGTCTAGATAAACAAACAGAAGCAAAATGAATGTTCATTTCAATATCGGCTCTAGATAAACAAACAGAAGCAAAATTAATGTTCTTTCAATGTCGGTGTGACTGAACACAGTTAAAATGAGTTAAGTTTTGCGTCTAATGGCTGACCCAGTAGATCAAACACATGAGAGAAAATAAATCCAAGAGTTACCTCCGGTGAGATGCGAATTCCAACCAGGGGCTTTAGGATGAGAGCAAATTTCAAATCAAAACTCAGCGTCTAATTCATATTGTAGCCCTAAACGGTGGTGCCTCCTCCCCCAAATCCAAAATTGTGAAAACAATCCCCTCGTCCGACCAAAACTTGGGCCCATCGTGTAGCCTTAGATTTATATTCTGAAATAATTGACTAAAGTACACTTTGGGTCCCAAACTTTACACCATTATTGAGGTTTGCACCCCAAACTCGAAAAGGTGCCTAAGAACACCCCAAACTTCATTTCATCTAAACAAAACACACACTTTTTGGACTTAACCAGTCAAAAGTGATCAGGACTCGCACACGTTTGGATTTAATAGGGGTATGTTTGTCTTTCCCATCTCTTCTTCTCCTTCCTGCATCTGAAACAACTTATAAAACCCTAATTTCATCAATAACATCAATGCAACTCAATTGGGATCTAAATCCACCAAATTTGCTCAAGAAAAATAGGGAAAATTAGGGATAACTACTAGAAAACCAAGCATACGTGATGGATCATGGTGACGATTTTCAAAAGCAATCACAATAGACAATATTTCGTGATGGATTATTTGAGTCATCACAAAAAATAGTATATATATATATATATATGATGGCTCTAGTGATGGTTAATTTTGTCATCGTGGATATATACATGTGACGACAATTTCAATCGCCAAATATTGTCCAAAAATAATTTTTAGTTTTTGAGATGGCATGCAACCATCACCTATATATTTCTTCATACCGTGATTGCATTTAAGCCATTGCAAGGAAAAAGATTTTAAAAATATTTGGTGACGAGCAAGACCATCACGAAAAGAAAACCACATGTGATGGACCTTTACGACGACATTTAAAGTAATCTCAAAAAATGGTATTATATGATGGACTTTTTCAACAATCACAAAATAATAATATAGATGACGACTCCTAGTAATGGCTAATTTTGCCATCGCTATAAACTATTTGTGACGGTCAAGACAATCACTAAAAAACAAGCATATATGACCAACGAATATATTAGGTGATGGAATTGAATAACAATCACAAAATATTAGTATATATGATGGCTCTTACTGATGTCTAGTTGTGTCATCACTATAGAATATTTGTGACAACCATTAGAATCACTAAATTTTTTGGCAAAAATTATTTTTTGTTTTTTAAAGGGGGGGTAGGAATAATTGATAAAAATTTCAATGAACACGGGAATATATTTTTTCCTTTAAACTCAAAAACTAAGTTCGTTCTATGTTTTATATTAGAAATTAAATTATATACTTTGTCATTAATAAAAATCATGTTCTAATATCAATTATTGCTCCTAGTATATATATATATATATATATATGTGTGTGTGTGTGTGTGTGTGTGTGTGTGTGTGTGTGTGTGTGTGTGTGTGTGTGTCCTTTGTACTAAATGATAGCAATAGTACATAACATTTATATGAACTAATAATTCAAAAAATTTATATCCATATACTATATATGTAAAATTTTAAAAAAAAAGTCATAATTTTTTTACAAAGTATAAGTATATGAATTAATTTATGCGAGTTCAACAAATGGATTGAACCTTAAGCTAATCGGATTCAACAAAATCATTAAATCCTAACTGAATTCAACTTGAAATAATTTTACTCCTTCTCCGTATATACATCTAGCTACCTGGAGTTATGGGATTCAAATTTAATTAATAATATTTTGAAAATACATTTTGGCTAGTCGATATTACAGTAAATGCAGTCAACTAAATCTTTTTATTAAAAGTTATATATCAAATATAGTACTATTTAGAGGACCCTCTTAATTAGAAAAAATCGCTATTATGTCAATGCCAATATTTGATTCAAAATACAAAGTTATTAGTTAGTAAATACAAAGTTATCTTATCTTCTCAGGCACAAACCGAAAATGAATTTTGCCATTAATAGTACATGTGAAAAAAAAATAGCGAATTAAATAAATAAAGTAATTAAAAACTTACAAACAAATCCCTATGAGGCTTGTCATTAAATAATTAGTGAATTAAACAATTAAAATTAAAATAATAAAAGAAAAGACACTTAATTTGCAGCTTAATCTAAAAAATGATATAAAATTTTAATATTATTTTATTTATTTTACTTTTTTGAATAATAATTTTGTACTTAATTACTAGTGGATCAATTAATTCACATTTCACAAATTTACTAAAAAAATAATTAATGTTACTCTTTTTGTAGAACAAAGAGTATATCAAAAGAAAATTAAACCAAAAGAAATCTAAGCTAATTAAATTAAATTAAAAAAAACAAACAAACAAAAATCTAAACTAATTAATTAGTTGCGTATCCCAGTCGCACACAGTCCTCGATGTACGATTTAAACCTCCCCATCTTCTCTATAGAGGGCAAATTGAAACCCTTTCCCCATCTTCTCCATAGACGGCAAACTGAAACCCTCTCCCCATCTTATACCAAAGTTGTGATCCCAGTTAAGGTTTGTGATTTTGAAGGTAAGTCCTCTCTTTCTTGGGTGTTTATTCTCTCCCTCTTTCCTTTCTCTGTTCCAATTTGGCCCCAATTCTTATTTTAGAATTGTGATTATGCTTTCTCTGTTGGAATTTGGCCCCAATTCGCCTGTAAACAAATCTAATATAAAACTAATTAGGAAAAGATTTAAATGGGAGTATACTTTTTATTATTCTGATAATGTGTGCAAGTGTTAGTATGTATCTGAGAATCATTTTTATTTTATTTTATTTTTTTCAGAGATATTTGGGAATTGCTAGAGAGGAGGAATCACTGAATATTTTGTTGGAGTTTGTTCCGGGCGGATCAATATCATCACTCCTTGGGAAATTTGGGTCTTTTCCTGAATCTGTAAGTGAATACAATTTGTTCAATTTTTGAAAGTAAGTATTTAAAGTATAACATTAACTGCAGTTTAAAAATGTTTGTGTAGTGGCCTTTATTGGACTGCATATAGGTACATTTTGTTTGATTGAGTCTGTTTGACATGAAGATCATGAATAGGTCCTTGAGCAACTGTCCTAAACCTTTATTTCTAATATGTTCATTAACATTTATTCATTATATCTCAATTATGTTACTCTCACATTTATTTCCTTACGGTACAAACTCTAATAGTTCCTTGTAACTGTATGTTGAGCAGGTTTTGAGAATGTACACAAATAGTTGTTACAGGGATTGGAATACCTTCACAAAAATGGTATCAGGCACAGAGATATTAAGGTACTTTAGTTTTTCTGCGATTTGTAATTATCAAGCAAAAGCTTCACCATGTTGATCCTCTCTCACATATATATGTGTGTGATTGTTCTATAATGCATACTCTTTATTCAGGGGGCAAATATCCTTGTTGATAATAAAGGGCGCATCAAACTTGTAGACTTTGGTGCATCTAAGAAAGTTGTCGAACTGGTATGAACATGTTCACTATATTTCTTATCATTTTATATATTCTTTACTAGATAGTTCTTTGTCTTCATGTGAACATCATTTGCAATTAAAATTGCATCATAACCATGGTTTTATGTGTTGCTACAGGCTACAATGAAGGGTACTCCATATTGGATGGCTCCTGAAGTTATTTTCCAGACTGGGTACACCTTGTTAGTATTTGATACAACTCAATTCTTGTTGCTGGCTAATTCCTACTTCTTAAGCTACATAAACTTGTATAACGCCTCTGGTTGGACACGAGTACTTTGAAGAGTCCGACAAGGGCACTCCTTAATTTTGCCAAATATTTTAAGTTAAAATGAGGTGTCAACCTCCCATACCCTTGTCTAAGTATCGATTGTCTGACAGAGGTACTTCAGGGTAAAGTGAAAAGTCCATGTAACTTAGCCTCCTTCTCTCTTGATATGAAACTTGAAAAGTATCTTGTCAGTACTCTATTTTCTCATGTTTTGATTAAAGAAAAACGAGAAACATTTTTAGTTCTTTCCTAAAGACCAAATCTGAAAATGTCTTATATTAGACAAATAAAATAGGATGTAATTAAACACGTCCTTTTATAGCAAAACAGAATCAAATTTTGTGATTAAATGGGATGTGCCTTGAACTAATGTCTACAGTATGCTCTTAGCCACAGAATTACAATTAAATTATACATTTATACGATCCACGAGCAATCCTATTCATGATTAAAATAGGTTGAGCTGGAATATAATTAAACAACAGAAGCGATCATATCAGTTTGTTTTTAGACATTAGATGGTTTGGTTCTGTGGAATTAATTTATTATCTACTTCGTGGAAGAGACATTTCTTCCACATATTTTATTGTTCAAATGACCCCCACTCACTTCATTGAATTCCTCTCATACTTCCATATTTCAACTCATGTCAATTTTATCTCAGTTTTGGCCAGTTCATAACTCATGGAAATAGGGTAAACATGCGTAAACGATTTCTGGGTTTGGTGATGGGGAACCGATATACCATGAACTTTGTGGAAGAGTCCTTTTAATCATCATTTTTTACTAGGATCAATAGACTCCACTTACTTCATTGTATTTCATCCCATGTTTTCATGCCTCAAATCATGTCAATTATCATTATGTTGCATTGGGTATCCTCTAGAGAAACTTTCAATTATGTCACTAAGAACTATTCAGTGGCTTTTTGATGCTATCTTGTTTGTATTTATGGTGCAATTCTCTCCTCTTATGTATTTTCTTCACAAACTTTTATAGTGTACCTGATTATATGCTTCTTAATTTCTTTCAATGTTTATATTTACAGGTCTTCCACCCTCTCCACCATCAGTACATTTGTTGGTCGATTTCACAATCAATAAAACACGTGAAAGTATACGCGGTCCACAAGTAATATAAAGTAAGTAGAGTGTCGAACCCATGAGGAATTATGTCAAATAACTACCAATTACCAATCACATGACAAGTTGATCCTATTTAAACAATGATGAAATGATTTGATTTTGTTGATAATTAAACTAAATAAAGACAATTAAGAAAGCAAGAATTAAATGAAACACGGATAGAATTCAAGATAGAAAGATCTAAGATTACAATTTCCCCCAACTCTTCATTTGAATATCACAACTCTCTCTTTTTCAACTAGTTAGAACACAAGAATTGTCATCCGAGAAATCACATTTATATAAAAGCCTCTCTCATTAAGCATAGAATCTTAAATGGGTGCATGTGGTATTTAGGTATATGTCTATCCCAAATACAATCAAATTATCTAATCTTGAGGATAATACATGAGACTCACGTCACATAATCTCATAAATTACCTATAAGAATGTCCAACTTTCACACGAATTCATAAATAGGTCTTAACACTATATTCCATTTCTCAATTTCATATAGGTTACCAAGGTAATTACGGGCCAAACAATTAATCCATAAACATAGGTTATGAAATCCAATTCACAAAAGTCTAACTAATATTTAAAGAGAGAGCATTCAATAAAAACTATGAGTTGGGTTCCATTGGAATCTTAGAAATGAAAGTTTAGTTCATGATAGCCATAAATAACATCATATTCAATTTACATAACATGGTTTTGGAATTACAAAGTAAGAATGAAATACAAGGAAATAGAATGATAAAACCCTTTTTAGATTGAATACCGAATTGCTTGCTTGGTAGTATCTTCTTCCCTAGCTTTTCTTCTCAAAATTGCAGTCCTTAGCTGCTTAGTGATGTTATGGTGGTTTTTCCTTCTCTTTTGTTCTTCTTGTTAGTTTGAACCCTAACTTCAATACTTTCAATCCTTAGTTGCATAATCTGATTTGCACTCCCTGGATGCCCAATAATCTGACCATTTTCTCTCTTCTAGTCTCAATCAAGCTCCTGAAATTCCTCCAAAGCCTTCCCACTATCTGCAGAACGAGACAAAGCCAACCGCTAAAAATCCCGACGAGCCCGCCCCGGCACCAGATTTGGCCTGGGGAGCGCGCCCCGGCGCGGAGCTCGCCTCAACGCTAAAATTGGCCTGGGGAGCTCACCCGGGCACGGACCAAAAGGGAGCTCGCCCCGGTGCCAAGTTTAGCAGCAATCTGGCGCCCCGACGTGGACCATTTTTGCAGAATTTACGAATATATAACCCTTACATGAGTGTGTGTAGTCAATAGATCAAACCAATCAAGATTTTATTCCAATCCATGAACCACAATGCTCTAATGAAGCTAATGAATAGACACTCATAGCACCCCTCTTATTCACTTGTTTTCATTTTTTTTAAACGAGTGCGTTTTACGCTCCAACTCGTTGATTATTAGTTTTATTTTTGATTGTGCAATGTCTATCTTTATTGGGCTATTCAATGTCGCCCATGTAGCAAACTTTCCACCGATGACTCCCAAACCAGATGGTTTTAGGGCACCAAGTGTAGAGACTCCAAAGGGCTTACTCGTTCGAATGACAAAGGCCACAAAAATAAACTAGCCAAGATTTGCTCATATCTGTCTATTATTCTCATTTTGTCAGTATCTACTTTTTCTTGCATTTTAGACAGACATCGAAGCATTATTCATATTTTTGAGTTCCAACAAGTGATAGAGGTTTTCCTATCCTTAATGAGCATCGGATTCATAAGATTGGGCTAAAATCTAACCAGTTCAAAGCATTGACTTGTGCGATATGCGATCAAAGGGTCACACATTTTAACAAAATTAGCAACAATTAGCATTCCTAACTTCGCAATCCTAATCTGCAATACTGAATGCATTAGAAAATTGATCAATAGCATATCTCGGCCTTCCTAAAATATACTGTTGCACTGTTCCTAAATGCAATTAACAAAGAAAAATAATTTTTTTGTTTTTTTTGATATGATATGTACTGAGATCATCAAAATGCAATGCACAGATCGAATATGAAAATTAAAAGCAAGAAAAGTCATTTTGATGATATTTCACATGAAATATTGATGATATTTCACATGATTATTTCTAACAATGTTAAAACTTAAAAACATACAATGCGAATGCAACTACCATGATAAAGCATTTAAACATGACTAACTACATGATACAATCCACCCCCAAACTTAAATTGGACAATGTCCTCATTGTCTATAAAGTACAGAATTGAAAACTGAGGACTTCCCTGATAGGTCAAGCGTCATGCTCGACCGACTTCATCATCATCAGAGTCGGTAGGTGGATAAGGAGGCAAGGGCTGAGGTACTGGAAACTGGACTGGAGGGGCACCGAGGTTCAACCATGCAAACTATTCGACTAAAGCTACGTTGAAGCTTGTATGGTAGTTGAATATATGCTCCTGACGCTCTGCCAGTCTCTTGTTTTGCCTCTCTAACCGCTTAGTACGCCTGTTAGTGTATAGCTGCAAGTTTCGGAACTGCGTACTAAAACGGGCCTTAGAATGTGAGCTGGAAGCTGCAGGTGCCTCAGGCTCCTCGTCCTCGGAACTAGAATTGAAGATAAAACCTCGTCCCCTCGGGTGTGACTCGGCTCCATCCCAGACCTTGTATCGTTCAATGAGCTTGTGGTTGAGAAGCTGTAATGGCTGCTAAACTACCTCATCATCAGCCCATCGAACACCTGCCGCCCGGCACAGTCCACAGGTAAGGGATGGATGAGGCAACCCTCCCTGAATGTGACTCCTCAAGAATCTGCGGATACTGCCCTCGATGATGTGACCCACATTGATGGTATAGTCCATCACGATGACATATAACAATGCTGCCTTGTCTGTCTCTAGTCACATCACTAACATGCTGGGATGGCATAAGCTTCGCACACAAAAAAGTATACCAAATCTTTCCGTGCAGGCTCAGATCCTTGCTGTGGAAGAGTGTGGCACCCCGGTTGCCCTTAGATACCCAAGTGGTCCTCGGCTTGCATAAGTCTGCTAAAATCTTGTCATAGTCCGGGTTTGAATGCAGAAACTGAGAATACTGGCAGACCTCGGGAGTAGCCAAATTATAGTAATCATTGGTGGCATGGGCACTGAATGAGACTCCCCGTCCCCGCACAATAACTGCATATGGTTGCTTGTCCTATGCATTGGCGTAGAATTCCTGGACAATAGTCACAATTGTCGGATCGGGGTGATTAGTGAAAGTGTCCCATCCTCGCTCAGTGATCTGTTGGTCCATTTCCCCATCAAACACTGTGTCAGGCCGGAGGCCACGCTCGGGAGTTAGAGCTTTACCCGCTATATATGATTCAAACCTCTCTGCCGCCTCAGCAGTGACAAACCTGCTGTGATCATAAGCCCGTGCTGGTATTGAGGTAAAACCCTCACCTCTATGTCTCTTAGGTGGCATGATCAATAATCCCAGCAATGTTAGCAATATGTGCCCAAAATTCTTACTAAATAATGTTTAAACAGGTAAAAATCTCTTTGGGGCAATTTTACAGGCACTTGGCGTGCACTAGCAGAAAATCAATTGCAAGAGTTTCCCCCAAACTTAGTTCAGACCAAAATTTTCAATCTTCTGCAATAAACACTCAACACAAGCTATATATATATCCCAAATCATCCAATTGAGCCAACTCAAACTCAATTGGGAATCCAATTCAACCAATTTAAGCAGTATACAATAAGGAAAAATTAACCCAACAGTGAATGTAATGCAAATCTAGAACAGGCTTTGTTGAATCAATGCTTACAACCCATCAAAGAAATCACATGCAACTTACCAAATGCTTTGAATGGACGAAAATTATAGCCCCAAAATTGCTCACTGGAACCGAGTAGAAGCCCTAGCCAAACTCTCCAATTGAACTGTGAAAACCCAAAAATTGAGGTTGAAATTGGATGGGGGTTTGTTCAATCCGAATGGGAGGAGGTGAAATTGGGTGTGGGTGAGTGCTTGAATGGGTTCGGATGGTTTGGGAGAGGAGTTGCGGAGTTTGGGTTGTGAAGGAGATTGAAGAGAATGAAAATCGACCGGCCTCACTACAAAAAATGGAGCAACAAAAATACATGTTTAGCAACAAAATTTGTTATTCGTTGCAGTTTGTGAAAGACTTTCATTTTTCGTAACGAAATTCATAGGTCGTTGCAAAATTTCGTTGCCAATTAGTTGGTGGGAAAAAAAAACTTCCCGCCTATTTACTTTTTTGTTGCCGGTGTGATTTTTCCTCATCGTGGGCAATGAAAAGTTTTTTGTTGCTATATTTCGTTGCCTAATATGGGGCCACATTCGTTGGCAACAATTTTTGTTGTTGCGTATTTTGTACAATTTTTTGCAACGACTAGTAAATTATTGCCCAAAATTAAGATAAATCCAATAAGCACGTTTTGACCTCTTTTTTCCCCCCCAAAACGCATCATTTTGCATTTTAAAATTTTTATTTATTTGAACGCAGTTTTATACAGTCAAATGTTTCACTCCCTCCGTCTCAAAATAAATGTCCAATTTTAATTTTTTTTTGTCAGAGTTATAATTTTTGAAATTAAAATTGAGCACATATAGATATATTTTCTAATTTACAAAAATTAGAATTTGTAGTAAATTGTATGTAGTTTATAATCACTACAAGAAACTAGGGATGTAGTGAAAGAAAATTTGTGAAGGAATTCATTCCTTCACATGATGAGTTTTTTAGCGAGGGAACAATGAAGGAAAAACATTTAGTGACAATATAGTTATTTTGAAAGAAATATCCTTCACAATTTAGATTTTTTTCTTTCATAAAATTGATATGGTAGAAGGATGTTTGACACCAATTTTTGATGAAAATTTGCGAAGAAAAATACTATTAATGAAGGAATTATTACTCGCTATATATTATTGATGAGAGATTTTTTGTGAGAGATAAAATTGGTCAGTATTTTGTTAAAATAAGTTTTTTAGAATTAATTATAGTAAATATAAATTGTATTATATATAAATACATTAAAATTTTTACAGTAGTAAATTTACTTTTAATAACACTTTTTAAGTAACTTATAATATCGATTATTTCTTTTAATAAACTATAAACTAAATAACAAAAAAAAAACTCTTTTATGCGGAAAGTATGATAAAGAGTTCCGCTATGTATTGTGAAAGTTTTATGCAAAATTACGATTGTGACGTATATCAATACATAAGACTGAATATCAAACACCTTGTTAAATTTTTTTTGAATTATTTTGATAAACAAAAAATATATAAAAAAGATAGTTCGTATCTCTCACGGGTTCCAAGCTTGTAAATACTAATAGAACAAATATTAATATTACACGTCCTTCTAGGATACAATTCATATTTTTTTGAGTCCTGCTATACATTGCGAATATTTTTACCGAATTATGATTGCGACATGCCCAATAAGTGGGAACAATTAAAGCCCAAAATTTGGAGAGGCTAAAGCGTGAGTTCAGCACAGAACTCCCCTCTGCCTCACATACTCGATCTGGTGCAGGAAGAGAGAAAACCTCATACTCGATATGCTGCCTCCTCCTCCCATTCATTATTTCCCTAGTTTAGAAAAAAAGCTCCAAATCTGATTTCTGCAATTTCCGGCAACAGCGGCGGTGGCTTCCTTCACCTCATTCTCTTCCATTGTTGTCTTATTACCCGTAGTTAAAGGTTAGTATTCAATTTTGCCATTTTCCCAATTTTACACACACTAACATGCATAATAGCTTGTAATTTTGGTTTCACACATATTAAATCTAAGTTAAACTTATACACACAAATTTAGGTTTCAATTTAAGAAATTTTTGATGTTATGCATATTAATTGATATGCCCTAATTTTTGAATGCGTATGATATTATGTATATGTATTGATATTGTGTATATATAATTGATTATATCATGTATATACAATGTACTTGTGGTGTATGAAATAGGATTCGCGTCGTCAGGAAATGCTTGAACAGTGGTGTATTGGTTGTGTCAATTAGGTACATATGAAAAATATTTCTTTTTTGTTTATCAAATTCATGTAAGTATGACTCTTCTGTGGTGTTACTTGGTGAACTAGTTGGCTATTATATTTAGGGTGTAGCATGTTCTTGGATTATACCTCATGATTTCACTTTAGGTATTTTTCATTGTACCTAACAGAACTCACACTAATTAATTAAGTTGATCATTATGTTAAGTCTCCCATGTTATACAACTAACTTCAACTATCTATGTTACAACAGTCTGGTGTTTTCCAGCAGGACGCTAATATATTGAGGCATTTTCGAGTCAAGAGTTAATCATTTCCAGAGGAGTATACATGTCTTGTCGTACCATATGTAATGAGGTGCTAACTTGCTAATGTGGAGCATGCTCGCTACAATGATTGGGTCCTGCACTTTAAGTATCATTGTAGTTTCCTCATCTATTAATATGGCACATGATACCACTTAAACTTGGCTGCTTTGCAGAACCAACTTTGCATATGTTCTACGATAATTACTAAATTTTCCTCATTTTTTCATAGCTATTCAAAAAAAGTTCTTTTAGAAGAAAGAATAACCATAATCATTATACCTTTGCTATTCTTTGAAAATGTGGATGAATTTTTAACCATATTTTTTATGGGGACACTTGGATGTCTATTTGAGCCGAGTCCTTTAAAGATTTCTTGCTTTCGGCTAAGAGATTCATGTAAAACTTTTCGCTTTAGGACTTCCCATCCGTTGTACATGTACTTACTGAGATGTTCGTGTTTATATTAAATGTTTCTCTTAATCCATCCATATTACAAACTAGCAATATGATGGAACCTGTTTCTTTGCCGTATGTGATTCATAAACTTGAAGTCTTGAACCAATACCTCTGTCTTTTATTTAATGGCGCAAATTGTTTCAGAAAGAGAACTTTCACAAGAAATTGGGAAGCTAGGAATCTACAACGAGAGGGACTTTGTTGCTCTGCTAGGTATGACAAAAATAGGCAGCTAAATACACCTGACAACTCCCAGGTTGGATCAGATCCACATAATGAATTGGCCATAATACAAAGAAAATGTCGTAGAAATTTAGGAGTTGATGTGGAAATCATGGTTCCTTAGTGTGGTGATGATCAACTTGGGCAGTTTATAGTATAAGATTCAGCGGACAAGTTATCCAAGCGAAGCATATCTAATGGCAGTTTTTTCGAACAGTGATCCCCACATTGATAATCCTTCACATTATATGCAGACGAGACTATACTTTCTTTACTCTTACTATCTTTTTTGTTGTTGTATATGTAATGTCCAGGAATTTTTAAACATTGTATCAAACTTATTTTAATAAATAAAATTCATTTTATATATATTTTTACGAATTTAATTGGATCCATGTAGGTATTTTTATTTAATTATATAAATATGTGGTCCAATAATTTTCTTTGCCTTAAAGGGACTCACTAATAGGTTGAATAAATTAATGAGTTAACCCTAGCATTTGACTGGCAAGAAAATTAGGATAATTAAATAAATAATTTTATCATTATCGGATTAAATAATTCGAATGAAGAATTACGGTTAAAATAAATATTTTTAAATAATTAATTAATTGGATTAGTTATTTAATTTAAATATTAGAAACCTAAGGGTATTAATTTAGTGTGTCATTTTTCTTTTAATTGGACTGGCCCATTTTCCATTTGGCTAGCTGGACTCATTTCCTTCTTTTATTTTATTTTCGAATTGGGCCAAATTCCTTTTATATTCCTGATTTGGGTTAACCGAGTGGGCTGGTCAAATCAATTGGGCCGACCCAATTCCTTACCTTCAGTTGGACCCAACCCAAGTCCTTTATTTTCCTATTGGGCTATTATTTTTTTTTTTATGTTCAGTCGACCCAACCCTATTGGGTTGAGCCCATCCTTTTCCCTGCCGGTTAAGCCAATTTATCAGACGGTATATCAGTTGGGAGGTGAGACCGAGCAAAAGGGGAAAATCCTAGCCTAGACCCAACGCAGACCCAGGCCTAGCCTCTCAGTCGAACGGAGAAAAGTGGAGGGGGAAAGTGGCACGACAGGTTGGCGTGATGGGGCTGGGTGACAACGTGATGGTACGAGGGGACCGACGGCACGATTGGGAACGAGCAGCGACCGAGCAACCAACGGATGGACCAAGGGTTCGAAGCAAACGTCGATTGGACCAGTGGGGGGTACGCGACTCGAGGGCTAGCCGGCGATTTTCACAACTGGCTCGGATGGGTTGGTGTTGACGTCGACAGCCACCTCTCTCTACCCGCTGGTCACTGGGTTATCCATTTGGGTATTGACCGGCGAATTGGACAAACCTTGCCCTATAAATTGAAGGCCCCCAACCCACTAGCTTAGCTGCCGAATCCCTTTGTCTGTGAGTTCCAATTAGAGGAAAAATTTGAGAGATAAGAGGGAAACAGGGGAGGGCCAACTGCCGGGTACGGTTGCCGTTCGGAGGCGTCGACGGTGGGGCGAATGCCCTCTAACCTCGTTACGTATTGGGGGAGAAGGAGAAAGGCAGCCGTTCGATCACACCCAAGGTATAACAGTGAGCGGCTAATGTTGTTTTAAATTTTTTTTTTATTTTTAACTTCCTTCTATGTTTGGTTGGGATGTACATAATATTGGATGGTATTGTGAATCTGTAATTTAAGGACCCTAAGAGGTTCTGGCATCATGATTTTGTACAGAATTTAGGCTAAACGTTGAATCTTAGTAAGCCCACCAGCTGTTTGTGTTAATGCCTGAACGAACCAGTGTTAGTTTTCTTCCTTCTTAGTTAAATGTATGTTCAGCAAACTGTTGGTCTTGTGTTTGTTTGTTGGTCATGGGTTCGTGTATGTTGGTCATCAATCAATTTTGCTAGCACCAAATTAGCGTGTGAGGGCCTTGGCTTGTGAGTGTGTCCTTGCAAGCGAGCTCGCCGGTCGGATGGCTTGTGGTTGTCGACCACTAGCAACCTTGCTTTGGTTTGCTATGGTCGGTTTAGTTAAACTGATAATTGAACGATTTGAGCCTATTGTGAGTTGGTTAATCATAGCACTGTGTATTTTCGATATTGTTGGTATAATTTTAGTAACATTAAGAAACCATTAAATCATGTATAGATATTTATTAATGAAAGCTAAGTAATAATAATGTTATCAAAGGGTAAATGTTATTGTTTGACCATTAAATTATTATTAAGAGTTTAATAATAATAGTTAATGTGTAAAATATTATTTTAAGTAGTTATAATAGTATAATATGCTATGTATTATTAAAAAGAGTTAGTAATACTAATGGGCAATTAAACCGTTAGTAATTAATTGATAATGATACTTAAGAAGCAAAATATGAATATTACAATAGTATGTAGTAATTAAATTAATTTATTACCGGGTGATTTAATTACCTAATGACCTTTAAAATATTTTTGGGACGAATAACAATTTTGTTTTAATAAAGTTTACTTAATTATTTCTTATTTATTATTAGAATAATAACTAAAGGTAATGACTAATTAATTATTATTTAATTAATAAATAATAATTAAAGATAAGATAAAAATAAGAATAATGTCTAATTAACTATTTATTATCTAATTAGTAAATAAAGGTAATGACTAGTAATAAATAAAGATAATAAATATTTAATTATTATTTAATTAATATTAAATAATAATTAAGTATGAATAAGTTAACAAAATAATTATTTATTATTTATCAATAAATAATAAATAAAGGTAATAAATATTTAGTTATTATTAAATAATAATTAAGTATGAATAAAGTTAATAAAGTAATTATTTATTATTTATCACTAAATAATAAATAAAGATAATAAATATTTGATTCAATTAATAATAATTAGGTTAATACATTAAATATTTAATTAATGTTGAATAAGGGACAAGGAATAATAATTACTCAATTACCCTTAAAGGTGAATAGTAATTAAGTGCAAATAAAACTAAATGACTTATAAACTAGTCACTATTAGTTAGTAATGCATAATAAATTAATTCTTTATTTTCATAAATAAGGATTTTTAACCCATATTAGAGACGAATAAGGGTAATGATCTGAATGTTCGAAGAATAAGTAATCATGATTAACTATCATTTATTGTTATACGCTAAAGATCATTAATTAATTTCTGTTTAGTTAATGTTAAATAGTAATTAAATGTAGATGGTGAATTGTTACCTGCTAAGTAAATGGTATAGTAAGGTGTGCCAATATACAACTATGCCATATTAATTGATAAGTCGACTTTATCCAATGATAGGTCACTCAAGATCAATTAATTAAAGCTAAAATTTATCTGTAGCTGAGCAAACAGGCAAGTTTTATCTTACTCAACTTTTACATTGAGCAAGTTTCTAAACCTTATGCACTATTTTTAATTCGTGCAAAAAGGTATATATTATTGCAAGTTGTTCTTTAAGCTTGAACCTTATCTCCAAGCATGCCTTAAGTGGTCTAATTACTTTTAAAATTATTCCACATTTGTGTATTTATTGACATTCGCACTCGTGCATTGAATTCGTATATTTATTTAAGTTCAGAAATTTATGAACTATTCATGGTTAAGTCTGAACCCTTGTTCGGTCAGACAAGTATGTGAGAATTTATAAAAGCTATCCGAACCAATCGATAGTAAAGATTCTTAGACTGTATGAACACCCCTCTTATTATAGGGGAGTACCCCAGGTACCGTATATAAGGTACAACTAGCAGAGTTAAATGTTATGCATACACATAGCGTACGCGAGGCTGATCCCCTCAAGTACTTATTCTGTAGCCAGTAACCAGAGGGTCAACTAGCTATTGACTCCTTTGGAAGTTATTGTTCAAAGGCTACTTGACTATCTCTTGTTCTAAAAGCAATTAATGTTCTTGCTTATGATAATTGTTGAATTCTCTTTCTATATTCCCTTCATCATGATATATCCTTATTGTTGTACTTTAAACTTGCTGAGCAAACTCGTTGCTCACCCTTGCTATATCATGACTCCTTTGCAGCTAAACCCGAGACATCAGGAAAGAGCAAAGGGAAAGAAAAGATGAAGTGAGAGACTTCACGTAGCTGATTTCATTCTATGTGTAGTTAATTACTATTAATGTAATTTAAACCCTGACATTTATTTGGGGTATGGATTTGTGTTAAGTATTTAAGGTTATTGTATTCAGGGACTTGTAACACCTTTTTAATGAACAACATATGTTTATTTTTTGCATCTTAGTCAATGTATGTTGTTGGAGGTGAATGATGCATTTGATCGTGATGACCGGATCCGGGTGTTTGGAGACCCGAATTTGGGGGCGTCACAGTATATTTTTAGCCTAAATGCTGCATACGGAAGATTGGCAGTTCAGGTATGTATCAATTCTGTAATAATATTCCGCTCTGTATACTCATATGTCTGATTTAATCTGAAGTGATTTCATCAGGTGGTGATGTAAATGTCACTGGTACTACCATCTGCATGTTTCAAGAGCTTGTTGAGTACTTAGTTGGCATGAATGTGCATATCCGCAGTTCATCAGTCAAGCAGTAATTCCCGATATGAACTTTAATAAGTAACCTTCATTTTTACTTTTCCTTTCTTTGGCATATTAAAATGTTGTCTATGTTGTGACTCATGTTTGCCTTTCAGTCTCAGATGTCAGGTCTCTTTGAAACTAGAATTGTCTGTTCTTTATGATATTTTAGCTGCTTAAAGTGCTTTTATGTGATCTTGTTAATTCTCTACATATTTTAAACTGCCATCTAATAGAATTTTTTGAAAATAGATCCATATACAGGCCTTAATTTAAACACTATAAATTTGATCAGAAAGCTAAAAATGGTAAACGCTATAAGCTCTTGAAAATGGTTGCTCAAGTAGGATTTAGTTTTTTACTTTAGCTGCAGGACTGTTCTTGTAAAATTTAGTAATCTTATAAGTATTATTTTATTCTTCCTTTCCAAGCTGCAATGGAGGCTAAATAATTTATTAAAAAAAATAGCAACAATAACCTTTCTCTTAGTCCTTCATTATTTTCCCCGTTCATTCTGATTTCTAGACAGTGAAAGAGTGGTTCTGCTAAATTAGTTGAGATATGCCATGCCAGTTTGCTCTGCGTTGAAGAGTGGTTCTGGCCTACAAAGCCCTATTTTGACAATTATAATTATGATTACAGGTTATTTTTTCAGTCTAACATGAATAAAGAACTCGTTCGGAGATGGAGAGTTGATGTATCGTGTGTTGTCATTGGGCACATTCGAGAGAATTGTGCCCGAGTGGATGAAAGAAGTCCTCATGTTCAGCACAAAGTTGTGCCTTGTCTTCTTTGAGAGGGTCTCTCATGTTGTCAAGCTTCATCCTTGACGGGTACTGTTAGCTTCATACTGTTTCCAGGCACCCAACTCTCTGTATAGACTGCTTTACTTGAACCTACATGATTATGCATTTCTTTCTCTTATAACTTTATTTGGATTGACTGTATGACCATGGTGTTTTGGTTCTACTCTTTGGTTCATTATCTTGACACTATAGTGTATAGACAATTGACTGGAATCTTGGGGATGGGGTTGTCATATTCTTTTCATTCAAATATTTAAAGTTAGGTTTTAGTGTTTTTTTTCTTTGGCAGGCTGAAGTTTACAAGACTAACCTTGCGTTGAAGAAAATTATGACAATGAAGAGTGGACTTAACATGACAAAGCTACAAAATTTTTATAGCTTGTTTTTCTTACCTCTTTACTTGTATTAATGATTAAATATCTTAAGTACTATGGCCTTCGGGGCACCTACATTTGTTTTGATTACAAGTCTTGTACGTTTTGTTACTTGATTATTGCATATTTAGTTGTGTATTATACAATTGGTTATTTATATAATATAATGTTTTATTTGATGTTGATTACAAATTAATAAATAATTTTAAAAATATTTTTAATTTGCAATGATTCGAGTATTTAACAGCTTTGTAAATTAAAAAAAAATCACAATATGAAACTAGTGAAAGAAATTTAACCTTTCTAATGTAAATATATTTTTCACAAATTGTTATTTATGAAGGAAGATATTTTTACTAGTTATTTCAAAATGTTAATTGTGAGGAAATCATCTTCTTGCCAAATAAAAATAATCTTTTACAATATATAATTTGTGAAGAATATATTCTTCACAAAAAATATTTAGTCACTAACTGAGCGAATGATACTTTTAGCGAGGATTAATGAATTACAACTATAACTAAAATAAGAAAAATAATAATAATTAAAGCATAGTTCATTAATGAATGAATGTTAATTTATTTATTTTAAATAAATACATTAGTCAATACTCTAAATTACAATTCAAATAAGTTTTCATCATTTTCAAAATCCTAAATTTAAAATTTTAAAATGAAAGCTCTAATTACAACTATAACTAAAATAAGAAAAAAAATGAGTTTTAAAGTATAGTTCATTAATGAATGAATATTAATTTATTTATTTTTTAATAAATACAATAATCAATGCTCTAAATTACAATTCAAATAAGTTCTCATTATTTTTGAAATCCTAAATTTCAAAATGAATGTTCTATTTATTAATGTTTAGATGTCCATTAATAAGTAGATGTCTATTTTATGTGTGTAGAGTAATATTGTAGTGTTTATGAATATTTATAATCTATAATTAGATTTAAAAGTTTACATTAAATATTTAATTATTTTTTCGCAAAATTATATTGTTCATTGCTCCCGCCTCCCGACATCGCAAGTAAGTTTTGAAAGTAAAAAACTTGTAACAAGCTAATAAATATAGTTTTTTTCTTGTAGTATATAATTTTCTTGTTAAATGATATATTTTAGATATTTTAACTTTATAATAGTAAAAATTCATTAACTATACTTAAATCAATTTATTAATATTATAATAAAAGTGTTATTTCTTACTTTTTAGAAGTGAAATGACATATTTTTAAAATATTTTTCGTATGATAGTGGAAACTAATTACTCCCTCTGTCTCAGGATAAAAGTCATCCATTGACTTTTATGGTCAAATTGACCATTTTTCGAATCAATATATCTTATTATTCTTTTATATATATATATATATATATATATATATATATATATATGTAAAAAGCCTATAAACTATATACAATTTAGTACTAATCTCAATTTTTGCTTTTTTGAAAATCTAAATATATATGTTTAATTGTTAATTTTAAAAATAATTAATTTGACCACAAAAGTCAATGGAGGACTTTTATCTTGGGACGGAGGGAGTATTATATAAGGAAGGCTACTTAAAAAAAAATTATTTTGCTTATTATATATATATATACACACACATACACACACATATGTAAGTTATTCGGATACGAATTCCAGATACAGATTCGAATTCGAATATCGTGTGACGCCCCCAAATTCGGGTCTCCAACTACCCGGATCTGGTCATCACGATCCTAAAGTTTATAACCTACAGCTTTGATACCAACCTGTGACGCCCCCAAATTCGGGTTTTCCAAATACCCGGATCCGGTCATCACGATCCAATACAACATTCACCTCCAACAACATACATTGACTAAAATGCAGAAATAAACATATGTTGTTCATTAGAAAGGTGTTACTAATCCCAGAATACAATAACCTTAAGTACTGAACACAAATCCATACCCCAAATAACTATCAAGGTTTAAATTACATTTATAGTAATTAACTACACATAAAATTAAAATCTGCTATGTGAAGCCTATCACTTCATCTTTTCTTTACCCTTGCTCTTTCCTGATGTCTCGGGTTTAGCTGCAATGGAAGTCATGATATAGCAAGGATGAGCAACGAGTTTGCTCAGCAAGTTTAAAGTACAACAATAAAGGATATATCATGATGAAGGGAATATAGAAAGAGAATTCAACAATATAATTATCAGAAGCAAGAATAATAAATGCTTTTAGAACAATTGATAGTCAAGTAGACTTTGAACAATAACTTCCAAAGGAGCCAATAGCTAGTTGACCCTCTGGTTACTGGCTACAGAATAATTACTTGAGGGGATCAGCCTCGCGTACGCTATGTGTATGCATAACATTTAACTCTGTTGTTTGTACCTTATATACGGTACCTGGGGTACTCCCCTATAATAAAAGGGGTGTCCATTTAGTCTAAGAATCCTTATCATCGATTGGTTCAGATAGCTTTTATAAATTCTCACATACTTGCCTGACCGAACAAGGGTTCGGACTTAATCATGAATAATTCGTAAATTTCGGAACTTTAATAAATGTACGAATTCAAATGCATCGAATGCGATTGTCAATAATATCATAGATGTGGAATAACTGTAAATTAATTAAACCACTTAAACATTCTTAGAATAAAATTTCAAGCTACAGTACGATAGTAGCCTGCTCGAATGAAAAGAAACTTGCAACAGTTGAAGTTTCGATATAAAGGACTTGCTCAATGTAAAAGTTGAGTAAGATGAACTTGCCTGTTTGCTCAGCTACAGATAAAATTTAGCTTTAATTAATTGATCTTGGATAACCTATCAGTTGGTAAAATCGGTTTATCCATTAGTATTGCATAACTGTATATCGATACACTCACTTATGCTATTTATTTAGCAGATAAACAATTCACCATATATCTTTAATTACTATCTAATCATTAGCTAAACAGAAATTAACTTAATGACCTTTAGCTATTAAAATAAATGATAGCTAATTATGATTACTTATTCTTTGAATACCCAAATTAATACCTTTAGTTGTCTCTAAGTATGGGTTAAAAATCCTTATTTATTATTCATAAAATAGATAGTAAATTTATTTTGGTTTAATGTCAACTAAAGGTATTAATTTGGGTATTCAAAGAATAAGTAATCATAATTAGCTATCATTTATTTTAATAGCTAAAGGTCATTAAGTTAATTTCTGTTTAGCTAATGATTAGATAGTAATTAAAGATATATGGTGAATTGTTTATCTGATAAATAAATAGCATAAGTGAGTGTATCGATATACAGTTATGCAATACTAATGGATAAACCGATTTTACCAACTGATAGGTTATCCAAGATCAATTAATTAAAGCTAAATTTTATCTGTAGCTGAGCAAACAGGCAAGTTCATCTTACTCAACTTTTACATTGAGCAAGTCCTTTATATCGAAACTTCAACTGTTGCAAGTTTCTTTTCATTCGAACAGGCTACTATCGTACTGTAGCTTGAAATTTTATTCTAAGAATGCTTAAGTGGTTTAATTAATTTACAGTTATTCCATATCTATGATATTATTGACAATCGCATTCGATGCATTTGAATTCGTACATTTATTAAAGTTCCGAAATTTACGAACTATTCATGATTAAGTCTGAACCCTTGTTCGGTCAGGCAAGTATGTGAGAATTTATAAAAGCTATCCGAACCAATCGATGGTAAGGATTCTTAGACTAAATGGACACCCCTTTTATTATAGGGGAGTACCCCAGGTACCGTATATAAGGTACAAACAACAGAGTTAAATGTTATGCATACACATAGCGTACGCGAGGCTGATCCCCTCAAGTACTTATTCTGTAGCCAGTAACCAGAGGGTCAACTAGCTATTGGCTCATTTGGAAGTTATTGTTCAAAGTCTACTTGACTATCAATTGTTCTAAAAGCATTTATTATTCTTGCTTCTGATAATTATATTGTTGAATTCTCTTTATATATTCCCTTCATCATGATATATCCTTTATTGTTGTACTTTAAACTTACTGAGCAAACTTGTTGCTCATCCTTGCTATATCATGACTTCCATTGCAGCTAAACCCGAGACATCAGGAAAGAGCAAGGGTAAAGAAAAGATGAAGTGATAGGCTTCACGTAGCAGATTTTAATTTTATGTGTAGTTAATTACTATAAATGTAATTTAAACCTTGATAGTTATTTGGGGTATGAATTTGTGTTTAGTACTTAAGGTTATTGTATTCTGGGACTAGTAACACCTTTCTAATGAACAACATATGTTTATTTCCGCATTTTAGTCAATGTATGTTGTTGGAGGTGAATGTTGTATTGGATCGTGATGACCGGATCCGGGTATTTGGAAAACCCGAATTTGGGGGCGTCACATATCGGATTCCGAATATCTGCTGAATATATTTACGACCGGATGTTAAACGAATACGAATTTTTCGATTACCATTTACAGTCCTACTGGTGACAAGTTATAGTTCACCATTAAATTCTTAATAAAGTGTTCATGTATTGACAAAAGATTGAATTTGGTATTAAATTTGTCACCAATTATGTGACCAATTTATTATTTGTTCTGCCAAATATTTTTAACAAAAATGTATCCAAAGGGTAAGAGTTGTACTAAGAGGGTAAGAGTTTAAACATTAGTAATAGTTAAGAAAGAGTTTGTTTAAACTAACCAAAAAAATAAATATTATATTTCCAAATACTTAAAATAATTTTTTGATGAATTACCTCCTACAATTTCATTCCCGCTTACTCTGTCCCGCCCAATTTGTATCCCAGAGCGGTAGCCTAATTACTTATTATGCACCCCAAATTTCACTCAAGCCGCCTTACTCGTGGTTTCTCCCTCTTCTATACTCACGGTTATCTTGCAGCAACAACAACAAAGAACGTGAGAAATCACTGGAGTACGTGGAAGAGTTGATGGCGAGAGGATCCAAAGCCGACAAAGAACGTGATTATGCTGAAGGCACCGGCTGCTACAGTCGTGCCCTAGAAATCGGGTTTGTAGATTGTTTAATTTGGGTGTTCTGTTTGACATGTTTGGTTCTCTTTGCAATTCAATTTTCATTATCAACGGCTCTGATCTCCTCGCTGACTTCAATCCTCCTTATCCTAAAGCCTTCTCTGTAAGTTTAATCTATAAAAATTTAATCTTTAAATTAATTCTTCATTTTTTGAAATATTTTTTTATGGGTCCTGTTCATTATCTTAATTCGTTTGTATGTGTTGAATGTACTGACTAACTAATTGAATGTTGTTGAATGTGGAGCGGGATTTTGAGAATTGTATATGGGTATTCAAAATTTCAATATGTTTGATTTTCCTTTCAACCAAATTGAGGGTTTTCTGTTGTCTCTTAATTGGATTAAAGGAGGGAGCTTTTGGGATGTTTTGTATCAAATTTCTCATATTGGAATATAGAAAGTTTTTGGCTTGGGCTTGTTTTATCATTTTATGTTATTTTTGTAGTCTATCTAAATTGGATTAAGAAGGACCTTCTGGGGGAGGTTTTATCTAATCAAAATTTCTCAAATTTGGGCAAATGAAAGTTGTTGCATTTTGCTTGTTTGAGATTCCAGATATTATCGGTTTATGTTCATATATATGTTTTTCTTACTCATGTTTTAGGATTTGAAGGAAGCAATTGTTAAGGGTTTATGGTTTCGGACACAAGATTTTAAGATATCTGGGTTTGATTTGAGGGATGCATTGGTGGGGCGATCTGTGGCTTATGAATTCTACCAAGTGTTCTGTTTGAGATGTTATTAATATTCCGTGGACCTCATTAGAGATTTGGCATGTTCTGTTTGAGATGTTATTATTCTGTGGACCTCATTAGAGATTTGACATGTTCAGTTTGAGATGTTATTAATCCATTTAAAGTTAAAACCCCTATGTTTATCTGTTTTTTTGTTGGTTAATAGAGTACAAGGTGCATTCCTATAATAGAAATGGTCTTTGTGCCTTGGGATTTATGGATGATCATTACCCAGTTCGAAGTGCATTTTCTTTGCTTAATCAGGTTTGTCAATATCTTCATCTTTTTACTATATTATTGGAGCCAATTGTATTTTAACACCAGTCTACATGTGCATTTAAGTTGGCTTTCCAATTTTTGTTTCTTTTGTTGTGTACATTAAGAGAAAGGCTTGGCAGAGCTTGCAGATATCTCTTGAGATACACAACCATGGTCCTTTTCTGACTATAGACTTGAAACTTTAATTTGTAAAAGAACAAAATTAGTGGTTTAAACAAAGTTGTATACACTATTGTTACTGTAGCAATACCCATTTGTTTTTCGTATGTGTGACAGGAAACATGTTCACTTATAATTCAATTAAATGACAATTGAATTGTTTAGGAAAAAATTTCAGATTTGGCTTTTGTTTTAGGTTGTCGTGGTTAAACAAAATAAACAAGACTACATTTATCGGTTTAAAATACACATTTTTCACCTGTGCTCCAGTTTCTTGATCCCACTATCTTGGTCTTTAAAGGTTGCCATGTTACTCGACACTTGTGACTGTGTCTACATATAATATATTCTGAGTAAATTTTGTATATTAGAGTATTTTCATATTACTATAAGTAATGCTGATAATAAGCTTTTGGTCTATATTTATGGATAGAAATCAAGTAATTATTTTAAATGAATGACATGAGACTAAAGGAAGGACAAGGTTTCATTCTACATAAGAAAGTAAAAAGTATATAAAATATAGATGACCTTTGAAAACATTTCTCCACTCTACACTGGTTTAGGTGTTTGGAGGGGTGTTGACCTCTTTTATTATCTTAAAATGATAAGCATAGAGATGTGCCAGGCAATTAAACCTTATGACCTGATCCCATATCAAATGTTTGTCAGGTAATAGATGACTACCAAAAGAATTTTGGTGAGTCATGGAGAACTGTGCAAGCAAATAACACAACCATGGCCCTACCTCAATGAAGCTTTGACCAAATTTCAGGTAATTATTAAATTTCTTTATTGCATGTTTTAGGAGACATGCTTCATTCTTGCATTGGTATTCTTTTCTTTTCGCTTAAAGATACTTCTTATGGGTAATATCCAACTGTTCCTACTGAGGTCCCCTACTGTCGAAAAGATGGTTTGAACCCAATTGGCACTTGATTGCTACGTTAACACAAAATTGAATAGTCAAGATTCCTTTTCTTGCAATAATTGATTCATATGTAAACATTGCGCATTTTGATTGCTGCCTATTATCTAATCTGAAGAAACATTTAGTGAAGTTGTCTCTTCCATTAGTACTTCAGCTGACATTCTCTCTTCTGTAATGCCAGGTCCAGAATTAGCGTTGATGCTTTGCATTGTCCGAAACTTTCAGATTATTAGTGAAATCTGTCTCCTGCAGCTTTACCGAAACATGTAAACTGCCAAGCCTACAAGGAGTAGTAGGGAAGCCATCGGTCCGCAAATATGTCTGTGTTCAACTTATTGTTTATGCAATTTATATTTAATTGGGGGTTCATGTATACATACCCCATTAAGATGGATATAAACTGTTATGCATTCAAGGTGTTTGAGGAAATGCCACTAAATGAAATTTAGGAACGTATGATAAACCAAAACACCTTTTTTTTTTGGACATGAGAAAAAACTGATAAACTAAAATACTGAACATTCAATACTTGCCATTGTAGAGTATCTCTAGGAAACTTATGCATCATGAGCACACAATCTTGAAATTTAAAGCCTGTAGATGTACATGTTTTAGAAAAGAAATACTGTGTTCAGTCTATTTATATGTTTTTGTGTTATTTCTTGTACACTCGATAATAAGCTTGTCATGTTTCCTTTTGTTTCATCCTCGAGTCTTTTTAGCCTTCATTTAATTGGCTATCACTTGATCCTTTCCTGGATAATCATCTGGCATTATCTTCATCATGTGGATGAGGGAATTCTTCGGATGAATTTCATTCTTCTGTGCAAAATTGTTAATACATCCATGTGATTGAGGTGCTTTATGAAGTATAGACACTGAGATATGTATCCATGGTACCAGTTTCTAATAGCATTGTATGAAAATTGATTCCAGTAGGCAGAACTAATAAGAAAACCATAAGTAAATACAATGAGTCCTTTTCAAGAATAAACTCAATTATATGGTGTAAATTTTAAATGCTTTCGATTTTATTGTATGATAATGATAATGCATGTTTCCTTCAAATCATTTCTATGTGCATTTGTAGTTTTTTACTAGATCCTCACGTAATACATCACTTCTTCTGTAGCTTGAGAAGCGGATTTCTGAAATTCAAATTGAATCCAAAGAATTGGGTTTCACCAAGCCTAGGCCATATATTTATGATTTACCTGCAGATCTAAATGTTACTTATAAGACTGTCACCATGCTCATTGATATAATTGAGGAAGCAACTCTACGGAAGGTTAGCCCCAATTATTGTCCAGATGCATTGCCAAGATGATGCATATATAGGTAGTAAAGCTCGACTTAACAAGTCTGAAGTTTTTCATCCAGTTTCTTCGGTAGCATAGATTGTTCTTTTATAATAGATAGTTGTTTGTAAAGATGATGAATGATTATGTATTGGATGATTTAATTAATAATATTTGAGTTTTTTGTATTTCTGCCATAATTTGTTATGGGGTCATTGGGCCACGATTTATTTTGTTTGTAAAATAATTTCGACATTCGTTACATAACAAGATTGTCAATAATGGATTTGGCAACGATACAGTGTCGCTGCTAATCGACATAAAACTTTCGTTGCTCACGAAAAATAATTAGCATCGATCAATATTGTTGTTAATTGATAATAATTATCCATAACAAAACCAACGACAATGAATAATTTCGTTGCAAATTAATATATGATCGGTTTTTTTTTTGTACATTTAGCAACGAACATCGTTGCCAAAAAGTATACAATTAGCAACGAAAACCAGGTAAGACAATAATTTTTATACTGTTCAGCAACGGCAAACATCGTTGGCAAATGTGTATCAAATGTAACGAATTTCATTTTCGTTGACAGCGCTTGGTTTACAGTCCTCGGCCTGACTACTCATTGCTTTAAGCTTGATCGGTAAGAGTGATCGAGGTTTTCTGGCGATCGAAGTCACCATCCCAATAGTGCTTTAAACGATGTCCGTTAACTTTAAATGTTTTATCCGGATTATGACCAAATAATTGACGGCGCCATGAGAGAATGCCTGTTTGACAGTGAATGGCCCGAACCACCTTGACTTGAGCTTGCTTGGAAATAACCTCAGGCGAGAGTTGTATAAAAGCATAACTTGGCCTGGCTCAAATTTCCTGTCAATAATTTTCTGATCGTGCCACTTTTTGACCTTTTCCTTGTATAACTTTGAGTTCTCATAAGCTTGCAGACGGAATTCATCAAGTTCATTAAGTTGGAGAAGCCTCTTCTCCCCTGCAGCTGTGATATCGAAATTCAACTTTCTGATGGCCCAATATACCTTGTGCTCGAGTTCAACAGGAAGGTGGCATGCTTTGCTATAGACTAGCTAATACGGTGACATGCCAATGGGTGTCTTGTATGCTGTCCTGTAAGCCCAAAGTGCGTCATCCAACTTCATTGACCAACCTTTTCTAGTGGGATTGACGATCTTTTCTAAAAAAATTTTCACTTCCCTGTTAGAGACTTCTACTTGACCATTGGTCTGGGGGTGATAGGTTGTAGCAATTCTGTGATTGACCCCATACTTAGCCAAGAGAGCTGTAAAATATTTATTGCAGAAGTGGCTCCCTTCATCACTGATAATTGCCCTTAGGGTGCCAAATCTTGTGAAGATATTTTTCTGCAGAAATTTTGGCACCACCTTGGCATCATTAGTCGGTAAAACACTAACTTCCACCCATTTAGAGACATAGTCCACTGCTAAAAGAATGTAGAGGTTGTTGAAAGAGGAAAGAAATGGCCCCATGAAGTCTATTCCCTAAACGTCAAAGACTTCAACTTCTAAAATTGTGTTCAATAGCATCTCATGACGTTTGGAGATATTTTCCATTCTTTGACATCTATCACATCTCTGAACGAATTGGTGGGCATCCTTAAACAGCGTGAGTCAGAAAAATCCTGCTTGTAACACCTTGGCAGCTGTCTTTTCACCCCCGTAATGTCCTCCATACAGTGAATCATGACAATGATGTCGGATGCTCTCAATTTCACTTTGCGGAACACACCGTCGTATCATTTGATTTGCGCAATGCTTGAACATAAACGGTTCATCCCACATGTACCTTTTTACATAATGAAGAAACTTTTTCTTTTGTTGCTATGTCAAGTCCGGGGGAAGGGTGTTACTAACCAAGTATTTAGCAAAATCAGCATACACATACATTCGCCCTGAACCATAAATAGCTGCTCATCCGGGAAAGACTCGTTGATTAAAACTTTGTCTTTCTTATCTTGACCCGGATTTTCCAATCTTGATAGATGGTCAGCCACCTGGTTCTCAGTCCCCTTTCTATCCCGGATTTCTAAATCAAATTCCTGGAGTAGAAGTATCCATCTAATTAACCTCGGCTTAGCATCCTTTTTAGCAATCAAATACCGTATGACCGAATGGTCTGTGTATACCACCACCTTTGTTCCAATCAAGTATGAACGGAACTTGTCGAATGCATAGACCACTACAAGTAACTCTTTCTCAGTAGTCGTGTAATTGAGCTATGCATCAGTTAAGGTTTTGCTAGCATAGTAAATGGCATGAAAAACCTTTTCTTTGCGTTGGCCCAAAACAGCCCCAACTGCGTAGTCGCTAGCATCACACATTAATTCGAATGGCATTGACCAATCTGGTGCAACTATCACTGGTGTTGTGGTCAATTTCTTTTTTAATAGCTCAAATGCTGACAAACAGTCCTTGTCAAATTTGAATGGGACGTCTTTCTCCAATAAACTGTATAATGGTTTCGTGATTTTGGAAAAGTCCTTTATGAATCTCCGATAAAACCCGACATGTCCCAAAAAACTACGAATCCCCTTCACTGAAGCTGGTGGTGGTAAATTTTCAATTGTCTCAAGTTTGGCTTTGTCCACCTCTAAACCTTTTGCTGACACTTTATGCCCGAGGATGATCCCTTCTTGCACCATGAAATGACACTTTTCCCAGTTAAGCACCAAATTGGTTTTCGCGCACCTTTTCAATATCATGACTAGATTTTCCAAACAACTGTCAAAAAAGTCCCCAAATACTAAAAAATCATCCATGAAAACCTCCACATTGCGTTCCACCATGTCTGAAAAAATTGTTATCATACACCTTTGAAAAGTTGCCGGTGCATTACACAATCCGAACGACATCCTCCTAAAAGCAAAAGTACCATACGGACAAGTGAACGTAGTCTTTTCCTGATCCTCCAAAGTAATTGCAATCTGATTGTACCCCGAATAACCATCCAATAAACAGTAGTACCCATGTCCAGCCAATCTATCCAACATCTGATCAATGAAAGGTAGGGGAAAATGATCTTTTCGGGTTGCTTTATTAAGTTTTCGGTAATCCATGCAAACCCTCAAACTGGTTACTGTCCTTGTAGGTATCAGCTCATTGTTTTCATTTGCTACCACAGTCATTCCCCCTTTCTTTGGTACACATTAAATCGGACTTACCCAAGCACTGTAAGAAATGAGATATATAATTCCAACATCCAGCCATTTTAAGATCTCTTTCTTGACTACCTCTTTCATAATTGGATTGAGTCTCCTTTGCTATTCTACTGTAGGTTTGCTATCATCCTCCATCAAAATTTTGTGCATGCAGAATGATGGGCTTATTCCTTTGATGTCAGCAATGGTCCATCCAATTGCAGTTTTGTACTCTCGAAGAACTCGTATCAGCTTACTTTCCTGAAATTTGTTAAGTACAGATGCAATAATAACAGGTAAAGTAGATGATTCACCCAAATAAGCATACCTAAGATGATTAGGTAATGGTTTGAGCTCAAGTGAAGGAGGTATCTCAAGAGATGGTCTCAAACGATCTGCAAATTTGTCTGCACAGTCCAAAGATTCAAACGGGATCTTAAACTTGCTCCCCTGTGGTATTATATCCAAAATCTGTAAGTATTCCATCAACTCTGGGTCATCCATGTCAATATCCCCCAATAGAGCAGTTTTCAATGGGTCATTGTTCAAAACTTTCAGAAGTTCATCATTTACAGCCTGTTCAATCACATCCACCTGGAAGCATTCTTCATCATCTGAAGGAAATTTCATAGCCTTAAATACATTGAATGTGACCTCTTGGTCCTGAACCCGCATAGTAAGCTCTCCTTTATGCACATCTATTAGAGTTCTCCCAGTGGCTAGAAAAGGTCTCCCAAGAATAATGAGAATGTTTTTATCTTCCTCATAGTCTAGGATGATAAAATCAGTTGGAAAGATGAACTTATCCACCTTTACAAGAATGTCTTCCACAATTCCCCTTGGATAAGTAACTGACCTATTTACAAGCTGTAGAGATATGTTTGTTGGCTTTGGTGCAGGAAGTCCCAACTGAGTATATACTGATAAAGGCATGAGATTTATGCTAACACCCAAATCACACAAATATTTGCTAAATGATAAGCTACCAATAGTGCACGGTATGGTGAAACTGCCTGGATCCTTTAACTTAGGAGGTAGTTTTCTTTGTAACACTGCATTACATTCCTCGGTTAAAGCCACTGTTTCAAAATCATCTAATCTCTTCTTTCTAGACAGAATACCCTTTATGAATTTAGCATAGCTTGGCATCTGTTCTAAAGCCTCTACAAAAGGTATGTTAATCTGTAGCTTTTTGAAGACCTCTAGGAATTTGGCAAACTGTTTGTCTAATTTCTGTTTTTGCAGTCTTTGAGGGAATGAAACTGGTGAAAACACTTTTGGTGTAGGAACAACATTGGCTTTATCAGTGGCCTCTCTCTGTTCTGGCTTAGGTGGCACATTGCTGTCCTTTTCCTTAGAAAATTCTGCAGAATTCAAGTTTGGGGAAGGGCATGACTGGGCTGCCTCCCCTTGTATTTCAGGTGCCTGCACCACTCCTAAGTGTTACTGCTTGACATTCCTCTTTCCTTTATCTCCTTGGGTTAGTTTCTGTGTTACTAGGAAGAGATCCTTGAAGTCTATTTGACAATAAGCTAGCCATTTGTCCCACTTGATTTTCCAAATTTTTGATGGCCGCTGCTTGGCTTTTTATCAACACATCATTGTTGGCCATGCATTTCAACATCAGCTCTTCCAGATCTGGATTTCTTTTGGTCGTGAAGTTTGTGCTGCATGGTGTTGTTGCTGATTTTGGAACCTCGGGAGATAGTGTGGTCTTGGAGCTTGTTGATGGTTTTGGTTGTTGCTCCATGAAAAGTTAGGGTGATTTCTATTTCCAGCATTGTAAGCGTTTTGGTATGGGTTTGGTGGTCTCTGGTAGCTACTCACAAACTGCACTGCCTCAGGGTTAATGGCACATTGGTCAGTGGTATGTGTCCCCGCACATAGTTCACAAACAAGGGCTACTTGCTGCACTTTTGAATCAACTATGGAATCAATCTTCTTAGACATAGATGACAACTAAGCTACTAAAGCTGTGATAACATCCACTTCTAATACCTCGACCACTTTCTGCTGATTGACTCTAGAAGTTGGCCATTGATAGTTATTTGCAGCTATGGTTTCTAATAACTCATATGCTTCTCCATAATTCTTAGCCATGAATGCCCCTCCCGAAGCTGCATCAATACTAGTCCGAGTGTGAGATCCCAACCCATTGTAAAAAGTATTTATTTGCATCCATTGAGGTAATCCATGATGAGGGCATCTCTGAAGAAATTCTTTATATCTCTCCCATGCCTCATATAATGATTCGCCAGGATGTTGCTCAAATGTTGAAATATCATTTCTCATTTTAGCAGTCTTTGCAGGAGGGAAGAATTTTGCCAAAAAATTCTGTGCTAAGTCTGCCCATGTAGTAATGGAACCTGGTAGTAATGAGTGAAACCAACTCTTAGCTTTGTGTCTCAATGTGAATGGGAATAGTCTAAGCCTCATAGCATCATCCGATATTCCATTAAATTTGAAAGTATCACATATCTCAATAAAGCTCAATAAATGCTCATTTGGGTCATCATTAGCCATAACCCCAAACTGTACCGAATTTTGCATCATTTGTATTGTCCCCGGTTTGATTTCAAATGAATTAGCAGCTATTGCCGGCCTTGCTATACTAGATTGCAGTTCATTAATCCGCGGCGTTGCATAGTCTCTCAATGCTTTATTCTCCTCTGTCGCCATAGTCTCTTGATTGTTAGGACCTCTAACTCTTTCTCTTCTTAGTCTTCCAATATTTCTCTCGATCTTGGGATCCTAGGGAAATAACTCTAGAATTTGTGCGCGTCGCATACAAATCAAGAGTACCTACACAATAAAATGAAATATTATACACAAGTCTAAATTAAGATCAATTCGACTATAATCAATATTGGTAAAATTATTATAAAATAACTCCCCGTCAATGACGTCAAAAACTTGTTGGTCGATTTCACAATCAATAAAACACGCACAAGTATATGCGGTCCACAAGTAATATAAAGTAAGTAGAGTATCGAACCCATGAGGAATTATGTCAAATAACTACCAATTACCAATCGCATGACAAGATGATCCTATTTAAACAATGATGAAATGATTTGATTTTGTTGATAATTAAACTAAATAAAGACAATTAAGAAAGCAAGAATTAAATGAAACACGGATAGAATTCAAGATAGAAAGATCTAAGATTACAATTTTCCCCAACTCTTCATTTGAATATCACAACTCTCTCTTTTTCAACTAGTTAGAATACAAGAATTGTCATCCGAGAAATCACATTTATATAAAAGCCTCTCTCGATGGTCAAATATGTATTCCCTAATGCGGTGTATAGATATATCTCTATTCTATACACAATCAAGAATTCAATATCAAGAATAAATAGCGAGACACATGTCACGGTAAGTCTCATTAACTACTATCTCAATTTTCAACTTTCGCAATAGAAATCATTAAGCATAGAATCTCAAATGGGTGCATGTGGTATTTAGGTATATGTCTATCCCAAATACAATCAAATTATCTAGTCTTGAGGATAATGCATAAGACTCACGTCATATAATCTCATAAATTACCCATAAGAACGTCCAACTTTCACACGAATTCATAACTAGGTCTTAACACTATATTCCATTTCTCAATTTCATATAGGTTACCAAGGTAATTACGGGCCAAGCAATTAATCTATAAGCATAGGTTATGAAATCCAATTCACACAAGTCTAACTAATATTCAAAGAGAGAGCATTCAATAAAAACTATGAGTTGGGTTCCATTGGAATCTTAGAAATAAAAGTTTAGTTCATGATAGCCCTAAATAAGATCATATTCAATTTACATAACATGGTTTTAGAATTACAAAGTAAGAATGAAATACAAGGAAATAGAATGATAAAATCCTTTTTAGATTGAATCCCGAATTGCTTGCTTGGTAGTATCTTCTTCCCTAGCTTTTCTTCTCAAAATTGCAGTCCTTAGCTCCTTAGTGATGTTATGGTGGTTCTTCCTTCTCTTTTGTTCTTCTCCTTGTTAGTTTGAACCCTAGCTTCAATATTTTCAATCCTTGGTTGCATAATCTGATTTGCACTCCCTGGATGCCCAATAATCTAACCATTCTCTCTCTTCTAGTCTCAATTAAGCTCCTGAAATTCCTCCCAAGCCTTCCCACTATCTGCAGAACGAGACAAAGCCAGTCGCTCAAAATCCCGACGAGCCCGCCCCGGTGCTAGATTTGGCCTGGGGAGCGCGCCCCGGCGCAGAGCTCGCCTCGGTGCCAAAATTGGCCTGGGGAGCTCTCCCCGACACGGACCAAAAGGGAGCTCGCCCCGGCGCCAAGTTTAGCAGCAATCTGGCGCCCCGACGCGGACCATTTTTGTAGAATTTACGAAATTGCCCTTAAAGTCCTATTTTTCCACAAATGTCCATCCAAAGCTGCCTCCTACAAAACAAATGAAATAATAAGTAAAATAATACTAAAAATACTTAAAGATAGCAAATAATTGAGCCTAAAAGACATCCAATTCGTAGGTATAAAACTCACTCATCAACATTCAAGCGCTGTTAATATAGATGATCGCTCATATCCTGATGATGACAATGATGGGAATGCCAATAAAACCTTAGGGGTTAATGTGTTAGGGAGAAGGAAGGATGGGACTGGTGGAAGCATGATAGTTGTTATTGTTTTATCATCAGTCGCAGCTTTCATTGTTTTAATGGGAGTTCTATGGATTTTGTTGTTGAAGTGTGGATGTTCCATACTGCCAACCCAAACAAAAACCTCATGTTCTTGTATCCTCCCACGAAAAACTATCAGGTACATATACCATTTTATTATAATTATAAAATTCAACAAACTAATTAAAAATCTAAAGATTATCACATTCTTTTCATTCAGCATATTTAGCTAGATATTTGGTCTTTCTCCTGCTTATTTTCTTGTAAACTTCATTTTTTTGGTAATAATGTGATATCGAATTCCAAAAAAATAGTTAGTTTCTACTAGTCAACCTTTGGTTGTATGCAAAGTTTCTATTTACACAATTAGCATATATGCAGGGACTTCCAGGTCTTTGATTTTTGGAAGCAGACTCACTTCAGCATCAATGTCATTTAGTTCTAGCATATTGGCATATACGGGGACTGCTAAGATTTTTAGCTTGAGTGACATACAAAGAGCCACTGATAGCTTTAATGCTTTAAGAATTCTTGGGGAGGGTGGTTTTGGACTTGTCTATAGTGGCATTCTTGATGATGGAAGGAAGGTGGCAGTGAAGGTTTTGAAGAGAGATGATCAACAAGGTGGTCATGAGTTTTTAGCAGAAGTTGAGATGCTTAGTCGCCTGCACCACATAAACTTGGTCAAATTGATTGGTATCTGCACGGAGGACCATTTCCGTTGTCTGGTATACTAACCGTTGCTTCATCAAATGCATCAGCTAATATTCTAACGAATAACTCAGCCACACATGCTGAGAATGACGACACAGATGATGACGACCCTGACGAGGACTCCATGGAGAATTTAGGATGATCTAGATTTCCTTTAAATATCAATTTATTATTTTAAGAGTTCTTTGATAGATGTTGGGTTAGTTAATTGTTTGATGAACCTATGACATGTAGTTACCTATTTAAATAGTTGGTTATGAATCGATTTTTAATTAAATGAATCAGGTTCCTTCATTTTAATAATTTTGTATGATTTTACGTTTCAAATTTATTGTAATTTATGGCATTTACATATTTAAAATATAAAATTGGCAATTAAATATATATTTAAATATAGGATTTTTATGATGGCTTTACTATCACTAAAAAGTATAAATATATTACAAAAATAGGGACAATTGTGATTACTTTAGCCATCACAAGAGACTTATGTGTATGACTGCATTAGTCATCACAAATGCCTTAACATTTAGTGATTGTTTTGACCATCATAAAAACCTTACCAATTATGTGATGGTCGTAACCATCACAAAAGGATGTGATTGCTTCGGCCATCACAAATAACTACTATGCTACTAAGATTGCTTTCGCCCTCACAAAAGACTTGTGGGTTTTTATGATGATCAAAATAATTGCAAAAAACCTGTTTGCTAATGTGACAGGTTTAGCCATCACAAAATGATTGAATGTTTCGGTGATTGCCAAAACCATCACGTATACCCTTTCATGATGGGCGTATACAAGACGACCATCGTGATGCTTAAAGTCATCATGTAAACCTTTCGTGATGGTTTTTTTAGTTTTTGTAATGGATTATGGCCATCACAAATGACCATTTTTTTAGTAGTAAGACGACTTGGAGAAGCTCAAACAATGCTGGAAGAAGATTTCTTGGTTATCCAAATTGGTGTGAAGATGGGCACCGTAGTTGTAATTTCTTCGCTTGGGTTGATCCTCCAATCTGTGAGCGTTCAAAGGTAGTAATACTTGGATTAATTAGAAGATTAGAGAATGTGGATGCTGAAATCAAAGTTTTGAAAGATGAATTGAAGGAGTGCAAAACTAGGGCAAGGTGTGTATGGGATCTCTTGATTGTAACTTGGATTTTTATTTTTAATTACATGTTCATCTCAACAAAGGATGAAATTCCTTAATTGTAATTTTTTAGGCTATCTATGTAATAGTAGAAATTAGATTTCTGGACAGCTTTTGTGATTAGAGTTCTAGGCAATTTCTAGGCAATTTTTATGAATGAAGATGATGTAAATTCGTTAAATAAAGACTGAAGTCGCTCCACTATTGTAGAGTAAAGAAGAAAAGTACTTAAAGATAACTCTAAGATCATTGAGTAGAATACCAGTTCGTAGAGTTAAGACTGAAGTCACTCTACTATCGTAGAGTAAAGAAGTAAAGTCACTCTATTATTGTAGAGTAAAGAAGTAAAGTTACTCTACTATCGTAAAGTAAAGTGTTGTCCGATTTATATAACGACAATTTACGCGCAAGTATACGCGGTCAATAAGTAATAAAGAGTAAGTAGAGTATCGATCCCACGAGGAATTATTACTAGTCTTTTCCAAGTACTAACCTCTTATCATCTCAATTTTATTTAAACAAATGATAATTGCTTTTGTTGTTTTGCATTAATGAAGATAACAAGTAATCAAAAACTATGGAAAGCTTTAAGATAATGAAAATATAATATTAACAAGTCTAAGATCACAATTTCCCCCAAAACTTCATTTAAATATCCTAACTCTCTCTTTTCAACTAGTTAAATCACAAGGATTGTTATCCGAGAAATCACAAGTATATACAAGCCTCTCTCGATGGTCAAATACGTATTTCCTAATGCGGTGTATAGATATATCTCTATTCTACACACTAGCAAGAATCCAATATCAAGAATAATTAACAAGATACGCGTCACCAAATCTCATTAATCACCCTATCAATTACCAACTTTCACAATAGGAATCATTAAGCATGGATTCTCAAATGGATACATGTGGTATTTAGGTATATATGTCTATCCTAAATATAATCAAATTATCTATTCATGAGGATAATAAATAAAACACACGTCACTTAATTTCATAAATTACCCATAAGAATATCTAATTTTCACATGATATCATAACAAGGTCTTAACACTATAATCCATTTCTCAATTTCATATAGGTTTCCAAGGTAATTACTAGCTAGGTAATTAATATATAAAGCACAAATTATGATACCGAATTCACAAATGATTAATCAATATCAAAGAGAGAGAAATCAATTCAAACTATGTAATGGGTTCCATTGAAATCTTAGAAAATGAGTTCTAGTTCATGGGATTTACAATAAACATCAAATTTGATCTATACATCATGATGGAATTACAAATTAAGAAGAGAATACTAGAGATAGAATGATAAAACCCCTTAGGAAGATATTCAATGGTTGCTTGATGGGTTGATTCTTGTTCTCTAGCTTTCCTTCAAGATTTGATACTCCTTGCTCTTCTTGCTCCTTGGATTTTGCTGAAAATTGCCTTGTATTACAGATTTTCCCTCTAATTGATGTTATGTTTAGCCTCCCTCTCTCGAGAATTGATGTTAGTAGTGTTAGATGGTGTTAGAATGCCTATTTCAGTCGCCCCCTAGATGTTATAAGAGTTGGGTATGAGAAACCCTAGCCTAGACATCAAATTTTGGCCAAAAATCGCGAAATTCGACTGCATCCAGGGAGTTACTGCCCCGACGGTGAAAATTGGCCTGAAAATTATCGCCCCGGCGCTAGAATAGTGCTGGAAATTATCGCCCCGGTGGTGGAATAGTGTACCTCAAATCAGTTTCGATGTCTATTGAAAAAATGACCATAACTTCTTCGTCCGAACTCGGAATAAGGCGATTAAAGAGGCTATGGAAAGCTACGAAGTAGCTCTACAACTTTCATAACTAAAGATCATCGAGATAATGGCCGGAGAAAGGCTCAAATTGAGCCCGAAGAAACTGCTATGTAAAATTCATGCCAAATCCGATGCTAAAATGACCATAAGTCTCTCATACGAACTTCAAATTGGATGATTTAAGATAATCTGGAATGCTAAGACAAAGATCTACAACTTTTGTTCTTTGAGAGATTTGGATTGGATCATGGGTAAAATTGAGAAACAAGCAGTTGGAATGCCAAATTTAAGCCAAAAACGCATTGATCCAATGTGCCTTTATTTCAGTTCTACAAAACAAAGTAAAAACACATAAAAGCATACAAAAACATATAATAGCAATACAAAACTACATTACACAACCATAAGGGAAAAATATATACAAACCAAACGAAATAGCTAAAGACTTAGAAATTATCAAGGCCAAAAGTACCCAATTTTTGTGTATAAAAGACACTCATCAAATACCCCCAAACTTAAACCTTGTCCTTATGCAAAACACACTAACTATCAAAATTAAATACTTCTAATAAAACCTATCTTGAGCAACGAGTTAATAAGCATGAACAACGGCCTCAAAGATGCAAAAACAAGAAACTCTAGAAAAACTTTCAAAATATCGCAAGTCGGGAAATTCAAATAGTTAGTCATATCTTGCTTTAGATCATTTCCGTGTGTGTGTGAGTATCCAGTAGCACTAAACCAATTATAGCTTGGACGAGCTTATGGAACCACATTACCTTATGAAATAGATCAAAATAGACTACAAAAACCACATGCTTAACACATCACTCACCGTAAATGTATACAAATCAAAATTTCCAAAAAATTGAAATCAAAAGATTCTAGGTAAGTGCATTTTATGCTCCATCTTATCCTAAGTCAACTTTTGTGGGTGAGTGCGTTTTACGCTCCATCTCAACCCAACGCAAGATTTGATAAACATAACTATCATACTTTTATCTTCATTTCATAGGAGAGTGCGTTTTACGCTCTATTTCTCCTAGTCATGTGTTTATGAGTGAGTGCGTTTTACGCTCCATCTCACTCACCACATGACCAACAAATCAAACTTGGATACATTTCTTCGAGTGATGTTTAAACGAGTTCTAGAGCTTAGTGATAATTCCCATAAGCATTCAATCACAAAAGCTATGTAAATTAAACAACTAGCTCATTACACATGGGTAAGTGCATAAAAGGTGGAATGATTCATAAGCAAACCAATAACTAACAATTACGTTAAGCACAGAGACTAAGCAACCTTTATCCATTTTCCATGAGTTAGAAACTATTCAATCAAGTTCTTATCAAAGACCATGGATTGTAGTTCAAATCAAATCAAAACAATGCTCAAGAGACACATCTTAAAAATAAATATTATTATTATTTTTTTTTCAAAATAGCAAACAAACATTAAAATGCACAAATAACTAACACATGCTATGTAACTATGGTCTCAATGCCATATGATCCACCCCCAAACTCAAAGTGAACAATGTCTTCATTGTTTATAAGATAAAGAAATGAAAACTGAGAACTTCCTTGATTGGCCAAGCGTCATGCTCGACCATAACCTTCTAAACATTTGAGTCTGATAGTGGATAAACTGGTAACGGTTATGGCTCAGAAACATGCATTGTTGCGGCATTCGGATAATAACCAAGTAATTCCTTACCAAACAATGCTCAATCAGGCTAACTTTCTTTTAAACAATTCGTTGACTACGTGATGTGCGCTGACTGAAATTCTTTATTAAATCCCTCCCCCAAACTCATTTTCAATAGAAATTGCCAAGTTATTGTAATATTTAATCAAATTATAGCAATGAATAACCCAAAATCCTCCAATTGAGCCAACACAAACTCAATTGGGCAACCAATTTACATTTATCCAAATTTCAACAATGTATGATTACCCAATGTAAATCCAAGTACAATAGTTTAACTAACCAAGAATACCCATCACAATTGACAATTTGATCTTACTTGTATGCAATAATTGGAGTGAGTACCTTGCTTTGTATTGGCAAAAGAAGTTGTTTGTTAGTACCTTCAATTTGGAGATGAATCCTTTTGAATGCTCAGTGGGTTGAAGATGAATCCATGTGGGAGAGGGGAAGAATGAGTTTGGAAGCGAAGGAGATGGAGAAAAGATGAAAAATGAACTGCCTGGAAGGAGTTTTTTAAAAAATGGTGCCCACGTTTACCGTGGGACGGTGAAATAAGCTTGATTTTTGCCGCCGGGGCGAGCTCAGCGCCGGGATGGTAAAAATGCACTAACAATTGCCGTCGGGGCGGTAACCCCCTGTATCCCAAAACTTAATTTTTTAGCTTTTCAGTTTAGCAATCATTCTCAATGCCCCACACCTGCGTTAATGCAACATATGAAAGATTAAATAGATAACATTGAGATTATGATAAGACATAACAAGCAAATCCAATCCTAAAACGTAACTAACTAAATACACACATAACTTGAAAACTTTGAAAATGCGGTAAATGAAAAACAACGAATGCAAATGAATGGAAATGAATGGGTTGCCTCCCATCGAGCGCTTGATTTAAAGTCTTTCAGCCTGACTAACTCCCTGTTTTATCCAATTCCCCTTCGAAATTTGAGGAACCCTCCATCCATTAATAACCATGTAGCTTTTAGGAGGTTCCCATTGGTGAGAGCCATTGAGTTAAAGTCACCTAGCTTGCTTTTTGTAGAAACGTTCTCAATTTCAAATGTCAAAAAGCTAGGTGCTTCCTCCGTTGTGTCTGTGATAAGATTGGGGCATTGGGGCTTGCCAAGCATAACGGGCTCTGCCTCTATCTTCTTTTCATCTGCCCACCATGGCTTCAAGGTTGTGCTAGCTCTCATCTCATGTCATAAAGAACCTTGCCGCCGACATGACTACCAAGAGGACACGGTTTTGCAAAACTGACTGGATTCTTGAACTTTGGTGGAGAAGGCACTTGGGGCACTAACACAATTGACTCATCTTCATTTGAGGTCATACTAAACTCTTCGCCAACTGTGTTACCCTTATCCCTAATTGTCTCCTCTATTTTTATCTCTTGTGGCTCATCCAGCTGCAGATTTGGCTCGGGCTCACCATAAGTCTCAGAATCCATGTCATAACACCAATTATTTTGAGGACAGTTGTTTAAAGCTTTGAACATTTGATCAATCTAATTCTGAAGATTTTGAATTGATATGTCTTGATTAATCCTCATTTCCTCATTTGATGCTACGAACTTGGACCACACTTCCTCTAATCTTGACTTATCTATTTCAGTTTCGGAATGCATGTATTAAGGACCATTGGTTGAGGTATTGATGAGTTGTGCCATCTGTTTATTAAAGTATTGAGGTGATGCTTCCTGACTCTTTATCATCTCCTCTTGGTTTGCTATGATCCTAGACATGAGTTCCACCAAACTTGAATTTTCTTCTCATGGCAATGGAGGTGGACATGAGAATTCCAGTGCAAATGTTGGACTTGGAGCGTAGAATTGATCTTGTTGATTATAGCTCCATGAAGAATCTGGGTGATACCCCCATTCTTGGTGATAATCGGGATAAGTATAGCTGTTGAGGTAATCACCACCGTTCCTCGAGAGTGTCTCAACTTGTGTTGATAATGCAAAAATTGCATTGAGTCCATTAAGCCCTATTTCTCATGGCCGAGTCATACTCATGTACGGCCATTGATAAGCAAAGTCATCCATGGTGTACCTCGTAAAGCATCAAAACATAAAAATGTTAAAATAAAGTAAAAACGAATTTATATACAAGTTTAAATTAAGACTAATTTGATTATAATTAATATTGGAAAAACACTAGAAAAACAACTCCCCGGCAACGGCGCCAAAAACATGTTGTCCGATTTATATAACGACAATTTACGCGCAAGTATATGCGGTCAACAAGTAATAAAGAGTAAATAGAGTATCGATCCCACGAGGAATTATTACTAGTCTTTTTCAAGTACTAACCTCTTATCATCTCAATCTTATTTAAACAAATGATAATTGCTTTTGTTGTTTTGCATTAATGAAGATAACAAGTAATCAAAACCTATGGAAAGCTTTAAGATAATGAAAATATAATATTAACAAGTCTAAGATCACAATTTCCCTCAACACTTCATTTAAATATCCTAACTCTCTCTTTTCAACTAGTTAAATCACAAGGATTGTTATCCGAGAAATCACAAGTATATACAAGCCTCTCTCGATGGTCAAATACGTATTTCCTAATGCGGTGTATAGATATATCTCGATTCTACACACTAGCAAGAATCCAATATCAAGAATAATTAACAAGACACGCGTCACCAAATCTCATGAATCACCCTATCAATTACCAACTTTCACAATAGGAATCATTAAGCATGGATTCTCAAATGGATACATGTGGTATTTAGGTATATGTCTATCCTAAATACAATCAAATTATCTATTCATGAGGATAATAAATAAAACACACGTCACTTAATTTCATAAATTACCCATAGGAATATCTAATTTTTACATGATATCATAACAAGGTCTTAACACTATAATCCATTTCTCAATTTCATATAGGTTCCCAAGGTAATTACTAGCTTGGTAATTAATATATAAAGCACAAATTATGATACCGAATTCACAAATGATTAATCAATATCAAAGAGAGAGAAATCAATTCAAACTATGTAATGGGTTCCATTGAAATCTTAGAAAATGAGTTCTAGTTAATGGGATTTACAATAAACATCGAATTTGATCTATACATCATGATGGAATTACAAATTAAGAAGAGAATACTAGAGATAGAATAATAAAACCCCTTAAGAAGATATTCAATGGTTGCTTGATGGGTTGATTCTTATTCTCTAGCTTTCCTTCAAGATTTGATACTCCTTGCTCCTTGGATTTTGCTGAAAATTGCCTTGTATTACAAATTTTTTCTCTCTAATTGATGTTATGTTTAGCCTCCCTCTCTCTATAATTGATGTTAGTAGTGTTAGATGGTGTTAGAATGCCTATTTCAGCCGCCCCTAGATGTTATAAGAGTTGGGTACGAGAAACCCTAGCCTAGACATCAAATTTTGGCCAAAAATCGCGAAATCCGACTGTATCCAGGGAGTTACTGCCCCGACGGTGAAAATTGGCCAGAAAATTACCGCCCCGGTGGTGAGTTCGCCTCGACGCAAGAGTAGTGCTGGAAATTACCGCCCTGGCGGTGGAATAGTGTACCTCAAATCAGTTTCGACGTCTGTTGAAAAAATGACCATAACTTCTTCGTCCGAACTCGGATTAAGGCGATTAAAGAGGCTATGGAAATATAAGAAATAGCTCTACAACTTTCATAACTGGAGCTCATCGAGATAATGGCCGGAGCAAGGCTCAAATTGAGCCCGAAGCAACTGCTATGTAAAATTCATGCCAAATCCGATGCTAAAATGACCATAACTCTCTCATACGAACTTCAAATTGGATGATTCAAGATGTTCTGGAAAGATAAGACAAAGATTTACAACTTTCGTTCTTTGAGTTTTGAGAGATTCGGATTGGATCATGGGTCAAATTGAGAAATAAGCAGCTGGAAGCCAAATTTAAGCCAAAAACGTATTGATCCAATGGGCCTTTATTTCAATTCCTACAAAACAAAGTAAAAACACATAAAAGCATACAAAAACATATAATAGCAATACAAAACTATATTACACAACTATAAGGAAAAAATACATACAAACCAAACGAAATAGCTAAAGACTTACAAATTATCAAGGCCAAACGTACCCAATTTTTGTGTATAAAACACACTCATCATAAAGAAGTAAAGTCACTCTACTATCGTAGAGTAAAGAAGTAAAATACTTAAAGATAACTCTAAGATCGTTGAGTGGTTCGTAGAGTTAAGACAAATGTCACTCTACTATCGTATGTGATGAGTGGGTTTTGTCCCTGCGAATTGAGTACTTTTAGCTTGATGATTTGTGAGTTCTTGAGTATTTTCTATTTCTTTTTATGCGTTTTAGTGTGGTTTTGTAGGAAACGTGATTGGAATGGAATATCTGTTAAATGACGTCAAATTAGACGGATTATGGTATGTTATAAATCAAACTGTAGAATAAAGGATTTATGCATGCAACCTGGTGCAACTTTGTGCAGCAGAATGCGATATGTTGGGAAGAATTGACTAAGGAAAGCAACAACAGGCAAGCAAGATGGGAAGTTGTGCCTAGGCGCGCCATGACAAGCGTCGCGATGTAGGAACACGAATAACAGCGCCTAAGTGCATGATCGAAAACGCCACAGTGCGAGGGAGTGCTTAAGCGCCGAGGCGTATGATGAGAAGGACTGTAACGCTTGGCACGTGAGTTGCAAGAGTGGGCCTGGCACGCGCACAATTGCTGCTGTTGGCTGAGTTTGTTGCTAGTTGATTGTGTCCTATTTGAAGTTTCATCACTTACCATAGGAAGTTGAAGGGGATGAAAATTCTAAGGAGCCGAGGAGATGAATATATATATATATATATACACACACACACACATCATTAGAGACTGATATACATGGATTATTAGATATTGTCAGACTTTGAAGGCTAGGGTTTTATCAAGTATTGAAGGATAACACATAAGGAGCAAGGGTTAATGTAAGACCCCGAATTTTAATAAAGAGAATTTAATTTTCTTATAATTATTATTCTAAGCAGCAAGGTGTTAAATTGATAAAATGATAAAGTTACGGGTGAGATGCGCAAATTGTATTATATTATAGAAAGTATGTTGGGTAATATTCGTTCTGTCAGAGAATATTCCTTCTGTTGGGTAATATTCGTTCTGTCGGGGAATATTATATTCGGTAAAGTACGACGGCGCCGAAACAACCAATCATTGGTGGTCCCCACAATGACATACGTAATTATCAGATATAGAAAACGACAGGAATAACTTTTTTAAAAAAATTGTCAACGGTACTATTATTTTTTACTGCTTAAATACCGGTGATAAAAGTACAACAACATGCGCGCGGTGCTCTACAGTAGCACGCGGTGTTATACAGTGGCACACAACATTCTACAGTGTCACACGGTATTGCACAATATTTCATAATCATTGATTAAATAATTGTTACAGTAACATCTGCATAATATTTTATAATTGTCATAGTATTTCATACTATTGTCACAATAATTGGTATTGTAATAGTGTAGTAATGGAAAGTTGCATAAATGGAAGTTACGAATATTAAACTGTTAAACATACTCATTATTTGAAGAACACTAATATCTGTGATAGTAATACATTTATAATTGTGAATAGTAAAGAAACTGTGATATTGAAATGTGAAAAATGTGAATAATTATTATGTGAGGTAATTAATATGTGGTAGATTAAAGATAATTTTTTATGAATGGTAGAAATTATTAATAATGATAATGGATTAATCTTTTTATTAATAATGATAATGGATTAATTCTTTAATGATAATGGATTAATCTTTTTTTATTAATAATGATAATGAATTAATCTTTTTATTAATAAAGATAATGGATTAATCTTTTTGATTAAGTATTGATAATGGTTGATAATGGGTAATCAGCATTAATAATAAATTTAAAGATATTGTTAATGGAGGAATAATATATTTATTAAATGTGATGGATTTTGGCAATAAATAGGAAGGCTTAGCATAAGGAAATTCATATCTTCCTTACTAACATTTTCTTCCTCTCTCTAAAAGTCTCTTATTGCAAGTTTTTCTCTAGGTATGCTAGGCTACCTTAAGTGTTAGCAAATTTCAGTAGAGTGCTACACTTATAGTCCAAGTCATTCCTAGTTTTGAAATCTCTTGTTGCATTCTTCTTTGAATTCCCGAGTAGAATTTTCTTTTTATAACAACGTTTTAGAAAAATCATAATAAATTCATCCTTTATCGGAATTGAGTTATTCAAAAGCTTATTTTCATTAGTTTTTCGTCCTCTACAGCTTTGTAGAAGGAAGAAAAGTCATCAGATGCCATCTTCATGCCCTAAAATGCTAAAAACCGCAATCTGTCCAGATTTTCGTCACTAGTTTCAGCCTAAATTTATAAAGTTCATAACTCAGTCATATTAACTCCGAATGGAGTGATTCTTGAGTCTATTTCGTGTATCTTTTAGAGAGATACATTTTTATGAAAATATAAAGAGATTTTGAAAACTCTAGAAGACCCGAAAGTCAGATAATTTACTGCTACAAAGACGAACAAGGAAGGATTTGTTCGACTATTAATTTTGTGTTTCACAATATTAAGGTAAAGGGGTTATCATTCTTTCTTACTCATAAAGGGATGTCATTTTCTTTCGTATTCGAAAAGGGTTATCACTTTTTCATACTCGAAAGGGTTATCATTCTTTGATACTCGTAAAGGATATTATTTTCTTCATACTTGTAAGAAATTGTTATTCGTTTCTCTAGCCTGATCATTAAATGCTGAAAATTTCTGAAATGATTAGAATATTTTTTAATAGTTTGTACTTCATCTAATATATTTCACCCGAATCTTCCTATTAAATTAATTAAACTATGAGCTTTATATTTTCTTGAATTTTATATTCAATCAAGAACTCTAATTGAATTTCTGGATATCGTGTTGATAATTTGGACTTTGGATAATTAAATTGAGAGTTGCTAATATTCTGATTATTTCTGCCCATTCATCATATTATTGTTATAATCATTGTGGTGAAATTTCTCTTTGGCCTGGGTGCAAAGACAGTATGATTGTTGGGTGTTTTTAGCCTTTGTGGCAACGATACGTGGTGAAAGTTCTCTTCGGCTAGGGGTGCAAAGAGGAACTGTTGATTGATGTTGCAATAGACTGATTTTGGCTTTGGTGAAAAGATGAATTGATCGACATGATTATAACTATGAACTGTTAATTGGTATGACTATAACTAGGAACTGTGGAATTTTATAAATATGATTTTGGTGTTAAAGATAAAGACAGGTTGTGGTACTTTCTGTTTAGCCTTTGTGGCAAGTGGTGAAAGTTCTGTTGAGCCTGTGTGGCAAGTGGTGAAAGTTCTGTTTAATTATGTGTGGCAAGTGGTGAAAGTTCTGTTTAATCTTTGTGGCAATAAATTGTTGATTTGCATGATTATGAACAGGAACTGTGAATTATTATACTCATGATCTTTGGTGTTACAGGCAAAGACAGGTGGTGAAAGTTTTCTTTAAAGAGGAACTGTTGATTGGTGTTACAGGGACAAAATATGGATGGTGAACTTTTAAATTGGAGAAGATAGTGGACATTATGGTCTACTTGACTTTTCTAATAGATTGTTTGTTCCGCTGCAGTTGTTGATCTAAAACTTGTTGTCTAAGATATTCTATCAGATTTATCACTATTGAAGACTATTGATAATTTATTTATCTTAGTCATGATACTCTTTATTGGGCTATTTGTTCTCACCCTTTTGCTTCACAATTCCTTTCAAGTAATAAGAGTGTAGCTGAGTCTAGCGGAAAAAATAGGGGAATGGAGTGATGGTCCGAGTTAGTAACTATAATGGTCTGAGTTGGTAACTGTCATTATCAAGTTATCAGAATAGTGTGGCATCAAAGATGATACCATTAGAATGAAGAGGACAAAAATCTTCTCGTGTTCCTTGAGGACTTGAAATATTTATTGCTGTATTTTGTACGACATTGTATTGAGGACTTATCTTGAGTCTGGATATGGTCGTACTATATGCGGTACAATGATTGTATAGAATTTAAAATGTACGTGTTGTCGTATTTTACACGACATCATTTTCTAAGGGTTTTGATTCTTAAAACAGCTATTGACTGTACTTATATGTAGAGTTTTATTGATTTTGGTAAGAGAATTTGTGTTTGGAGTATGCATTTTTGGCGACTCAAATAGGTTGTGTGGACCTATTTTGGGAGCATCACAGTTAAAGTAGAGGGTGAAGATCAACAGTGACAGAGTTTCTTCTTTACTCTTAATCTTTCATACTTGTAATCTTAAGATATTTTCTGGACTTATGATGATGATTGCATTTATTATTATGAACTAAATTCTTTCGTTAAGATTGTAATTGAACTCAATGTGTAGTTTAAATTAATTTACTCTCTTTTGGTTATATTGATTATGTATGAATTGTTTATCATATTTTGTACTTAGTTTATAATTACCTGATCAATAATTATCTGATATATCTTAGATGAAATTGGAAGATGGATTCTAGGGTTAGATCGAGATATGATAACATGTGATCTTGTTTATTCTATGATTTGAATAACATATTTGTGTATGGGATATGAATATACTGTAAGTTTGCAGAAACAAGAACATACATATAATCATATTGTAAAACAGCAGAAGCATGACATAAATCATATTTAAAATTTTCTGTAATCTCAAGAATCACCTTTTGCAATATTATTAATCGAGGAAGGATAAAAGATATACCTTATGAAGATGATCAACTCCTTGATGTAATCTTTAAGCTCCAATTCTTTGCTCCTTCGCGCTTCGCCAATTCTTCAGATCAAACGTTCCTACTCAAAGTGTACAACGCCCAATAGGTGATCCACCAAGAGAATATTGATTAAAGAAGTTAAATTAGGTTTTACTAGACCTTGGGTGGCTAACCCTAATTTTCTCTTTCCTAACTCTTTAGGGGTTTTAGAATACTTGCAAGAGTTGCATAAGCATTAGTCTTGGCATTAGTCTATCTCACAATAAGATTCCTCTTATTTATAGACTAACCCTCTCTCCTAAACCTTTTAGGACTTAGGATTTTGATTTAATTCTCAATCTAATTAGGAACTAAATTATTAATAATAAATAATAAAAGTCCTCTTATTAATTTATAATTAGTATTTCTCCAAATACTTAATTATAAATATTAAGTTATTTAATTTATTCCACTAATAAATTAAATACTTAATTTATTATTATCAAGCCAATTAATATATAATAATAATAATAATAATAATAATAATAATAATAATAAGACTACTCTTATTAATTTATAATTTAGTAGTTCTCCAAATACTTAATTATAAATATTAAGTTATTTAATTTATTCCACCAATAAATTAAATATACTTAATTTATTATTATTAAGCCAATCACTTTTAAAATTATATTTCTCTTTTTGCGGTGTGACCCTCTAGGTTTAATATTAAGCCGATAAGTAGAATATATAAATTAGAACCATTCTAATATTATTTATAATGAATTAAACTCCTTTAATTCAAATATAAATAAATAATATTTATTCTACATCATGAGTGACACCTTATAATTAATGTATCATGACTATCTGGATAATATGAATTCAACGTTTAATCACAAAGAACACAAAGAACCTATTCCGTGAATAGTTACCGTACAATTCAATCCTTGTACTATACAATTTCCCGATTAAACATAAGACATGAAATTACTGACAAGTCTTATTTATTTAATCATATGCATTTCGATTCACAAAATGCACAACTCTGATTAATGTAAATTAGAAATTCATTTCTAATTTCCATTTACCTTGGTCAAGGATTTATGAATTGTCACTTATCGAATTGCATATGACATTCTGTCCTTTTACTAGAAGTGGTTGATCCTTTGTTGATCATTCACCTACCTCTATGTACACTTTATTATACCAAAACATACCCTATAACATACTATAAAGTATTAAGGAATATGACAAAGTATAATTCAGAATACACAAGGTACTATGATGATTTCAATTCCAAGGATCACTTGTACAACTATTACTATAGGAACTCCTATTGTCAGACAAGTAAAATTCTATTAAGTGTTCCTTAAAGTAAGTCATATTCAGTGAACTTATTCTCCAATAAGCACTTACATACTTATTTTAGTGTCTCCACACGAATGATTATGAGATCAATCATCCTCTTCAATAGAGCAAACATAGTATGTACTAATCTATCCGGAATCAGTAATCCCACATTAGTGATTTGACGATTAAGAACATTTTAGTTTTTGAGTTATCTAGAATTTAGATCTCATTAGCATGATCATCATTATGATTTTAAAAGTATTGATCGAAAACTATGGGTTTATCACATTCATTTAATTCAACTAATTAAACATGGTTAAAAAATGTCTTTAATATAAATAAATTCTTTTATTAATAAATTAACAAGATTACAAAGTAAATGCTTATTACATCCTATGTGATTGACTTGAGGGCATACTACTTTTATATACCTATATGCCACGTGCAATTTATTTGAGAATTGATACTTAATAAATTTATTCTCAGTTATTTCACATAGGAATATAGTGACTTAATTGGAATAGATATTTTTATATAACTATTTGGACAATAGTTGTATGAATAATTAGGAATTCTCAGTTGATAGCTCAACATAATTGATTAATTAAAAAGAGAGTGAAGAGGTTTACATGAGACATTAGGGGAAATTGTAATCTGGTAATAATCTTTGTTAATTAGTAGTCAATTTTTATTAATTAGTTTATGAACATAATTTGCAATAGTTTAATTAAAATCAATTGATATAAAGTTAGTAGTTGGATTAATATATTATTAATATATTCCTCGTGGGAATGATACTTTACTTACTCTATATTACTTGTTGATCACGTATATTTGCGTGTGAAATTACCAATACTATATTGGGCAAATAAGTTTTCAGTGCCGTTGCCGAGGAATATTTTTAATAATTATTTCTCCAATATTAATTTCCATTAATTTGGTCTTAGTTTAAACGTTCTTTTTATTTGGTTTTAATTGTTTCCTTTTGTAGGCAGATCGTGTATGCAAACGCGATTGAAGGGATTGGAACCGCTACCGTACGAAGACGAAATAGAAAGAAGGATCCAAAGGTTAAGCAAATTTTGTCAAGAGGTACAAGTTAAAGAGACCATGGCTGCACAGGAAGAACAAAAGTCACTCGAAGACTATGTTACGCCGCGAGTTACAGAGATCCATTCAAGCATCCAAAGGCCGGCAATTCAAGCAAACACTTTTGAGATTAAGCCGGACACAATTCAGATGATTCAGAACTTAGTTCAATTTGGGGGTTTGCCTAATAATGACCCTAATGATCATCTGGTCAGCTTTTTGGAGATTTGTGACACATTCAAGTATAATGGAGTTACCGATGACGCTGTGAGACTCAGACTCTTCCCTTTCACATTTCGTGATAAGGCGAAGAGTTGGTTGCATTCGTTACCAGCAGGATCCATAACGACATGGAACGATTTGACACAGAAGTTCTTAGCAAAGTTTTTTTTCGCCAGTAAAAATAACGAAGATAAGGAATAATATTACTTCATTTACACAACAGGATTCAAAGTCTCTCTATGAAGCATAGGAGCAGTTCAAAGATTTGCTTCAGAAATGTCCTCATCATGGTATTCTAAAGTGGTTGCAAGTTCAAACTTTTCACAACGGGCTGTGTAGTACAACGCGAATAAACATAGATGTAACTAGGGCTGCAAACGATCTGATCCGAACATTATTGAACTCAAACACAATAAGTCAAACTTGAATATGTTCGAGTAACACGATTGAACTAACACACATGTACAGGTTCAGATCGTTAATTATTCACGAACAGTTCGTGAACAATTCGCGAACATCATCAAGTTCACGAACATCATCATGTTTGCGAACATCATCAATGCACTGAAGCAAAAATTAAGCCAAATATTATAAATACTCGAATCGAACTCGAAACGAACTCGAATCGAACTGTTCGTGAACATAATCAAAGTAAACCACACGGTTTGCGAACATGTTCGATCGAGCAATCGAATGTGATAACATGTGTGAACTCGACTCGATAAAGTAATCCAATCGAACTAAACCGAAACGTACGGTTCGGTTTGTTTGTAGGTTGGGATGCAATTGCGGGAGGAGCATTAATGGGAAAGAACTTTGATGAGGCATATGTGCTTTTGTAAATGATGGCCGCAAACAATTACCAATGGCCTATAGCTAGGATGAACCAGACTAAAGCAGCGGGTATATATGAGCTAGATGTCGTGACTGCTTTGGCCGCACAGGTTACAACGTTAACTAAGAAGATATATGTTATGGGAACGCAACCTATGCAGCAGGTGGCTATGGTATGTGAAATTTGTGCGGGCAACCGTCCAAGTAGCCAATGTGCCATTAGTTCAGAATCAGTTCACTACATCGGCAACGACAACAGACAACAAGGCATGAATTCGAACACTTACAACCCTGGATAGAGAAATCATCCTAATTTTTCATGGAGCAACTAAAAGTAGTATGCTCACAAGCCAATCATATTTGATATAATGTAGCATATACTTTGTAATCTTATTTATTTATTAATAAAAGTATTAAAGGCATTTTACTTTATCTACATGGTGCTGTTATTTAATATGTGATAAACCCATAGTTTTAAGCAATGCTTTTAGAATCATGATGGTGATCATGCTAATAAGATCTAAATTCTTAGAAAGCTTAAAACTAAAATCGTTCCAAATCGTTGGATTACTAAAAAGGGGATTAGTGAATCCGGAGAGATTAGTACATATGTTGCTTGCTCTTAGTAAGAGGATGATTGATCTCATAATCATTTGCGTGGAGACACTAAAGCAAGTATGTAGGTGCTTATTAGAGAAGAAGTTCACTAAACGTGGCTCGCTAAGGAATACCTAATAGAGTTTTACTCGCTTGTCAATAGGAATTCCTCTAGTGATAGTAGTACAAGTGATCATTGGACTTGAGATCATCATAGTATCTTGTGTATGATGAGTTATACTTTGACATGTCCTTTAAGACCTTTAGGGTATATCAAAGGGTATGATTGGGTATAATAAGTTGTATATGGAGATAGGTTAATGATCAACAAAGAATCTACCACATCTAGTAAAAGATGTGATTGTCCTATGTGATTCGATAAATGACAACTTAGTAGTCTTTGGCCAAGGCAAAATGAAATTAGAAAGGAGTGTCTAATTTGCATTATTTCGAGTTGTGCATTTGGGAATCGAAATACATATAATTAAATAAAATAAAACTTGACAGTAATTCCATGTCTTATATTTAATTGGGACATTGTATGATAGAAGGATTGAATTGTACGGTAACTATGCACTGAAAGGTTCTTTTGTGATTAATGTTGAAATCTATATTATGTGGAAAGTCGTTGATCGCTAAAGGGGCTTACCCTTATTGTAGAATAAATGTTATTTATTTAAATGAATTAAATAGTTTAATTTATATATTTTAATAAGGTTAGAATTGTTCTAATTGATTTATTCACAACCGGTTTAATATGGAGAAGATAAAGGGTCACACCGCAAAAGAAAAATATTTATTTAAGAAGTAAATGACATAATTGTAATAATAAGTTAAGTGTATTTAATTTAGTCTATGGAGATAGAATAAATTCAATAGCTTAATATTTATTATTTACTATTTTAGAAATATTAAATATAAATTAATAAGAGGAGTTTTATTATTATTATTATTACTATTATTATTATTATTTAATTCCTAAAAGGGTTTGAGAATTAATTAATAAAAGTACTCTCATAAATTTCTAATTGGATTACGAGTTTAATTAATTAAAAGAGTTTAATTAAGACAATTAACCTAATCCTAAATTGTTTAGGAGGGTTACCTATATCTATAAATAAGACGAGTCTTATCATAGATTAGGGTTACACACTCTTGCACTAGAATTGTAGAGAGTACTTGCAATTTTTATATAGATAGAAACTAAGGTTTTGCCAACACCCATCTTCTTGAACAAATATTATTCCTTGGTGGATCACCTCTAGAGGCCAAACACTTGGGTGACTAACGTTGATCAAAGCGAAGGAATTTAATCGGTGGAATTCAAGGAGAACGCGAAGGAATTGGAGTTGTACTTGTACCTGAGGAAGCTAGAATTCTACAAGGGTATAATTCTTGTTCTCTATCTCTTTCGTTTAATTGATAATTGAACACAAGGATAGATCATGGAAATGACTTGTATAAAAATTTTAAAATCCGTTTTATCGCGCTTCCACTCTATTTATGTAATTTGATTGCATGCTTGCGTATTATACAAACCTAACAGCAACAATCAAGGTCAATCTTCAGCTCCATGACAGTTTCATCCATTAGGTTTTCAAAATCAAAACTAACATCAGCCGAAGATGAAGTCAAACTTGGAGGAATTGATAACCAAATACATTGCTCAGAATGACACAAGGATGAACAATTTGGAGTGTTCGATGAGGAATCTGGAGAATCAAGTGGGGTAACTAGCACTGAAAGGTTCTTTTGTGATTAATGTTAAAATCTATATTATCTGGAAAGTCGTTGATCACTAAGGGGGCTTACCCTTATTGTAGAATAAATGTTATTTATTTAAATGAATTAAATAGTTTAATTTATTTATTTAAATAAGGTTAGAATTGTTCTAATTGATTTATTCACAACCGGTTTAATATGGAGAACCTAAAGGGTCACACCGCAAAAGAAAAATATTTATTTAAGAAGTAAATAATATAATTGTAATAATAAGTTAAGTGTATTTAATTTAGTCTATAGAGATAGAATAAATTAAATAGCTTAATATTTATTATTTAATATTTTGAAAATATTAAATATAAATTAATAAGAGGAGTCTTATTATTATTATTATTATTATTACTATTATTATTATTTAATTTCTAAAAGAGTTTGAGAATTAATTAATAAAAGTACTCTCATAAATTCCTAATTGGATTAGGAGTTTAATTAATTAAAAGAGTTTAATTAAGACAATTAACCTAATCCTAAATTGTTTAGGAGGGTTACCTATATCTATAAATAAGAGGAGTTTTATCATAGATTGGGGTTACACACTCTTGCATTAGAATTATGGAGAGTACTTGCAATTTCTATAGAGATAGAAACTAGGGTTTTGCCAACACCCATATTCTTGAACAAATATTATTCCTTGGTGGATCACCTCTAGAGGTCAAACACTTGGGTGGCTAACGTTGATCAAAGCGAAGGAATTTAATTGGTGGAATTCAAGGAGAACACGAAGGAATTGGAGTTGAACTTGTACCTGAAGAAGCTAGAATTCTACAAGGGTATAATTCTTATTTTCCATCTGTTTCATTTAATTGATAATTGAACACAAGGATAGATCATGGTGATGGTTTGTATAAAAATTTTAAAATCCGTTTTATCGCGCTTCTGCTCTATTTATGTAATTTGATTGCATGCTTGCGTATTATACAAACCAAACAGTGGTATCAGAGCTAATCCTTATGTTAATTATTGATTTTGTTGATTCTATGTATGAATTGATATGTGATTCGATAGGATTTTTTGGGCTGCAAAAATTTTTCTGATTCTGCGTCGCGGTGCGGCCGCGCTACTCTAGTTTATTCTGGAGTGCGGCTGCGCCCTAACCCAAAATCTGGTCTCTGGCCTTGCAGCGCGGCCTCGCCGCATCCTGTTCATTCTGGGCGCGACCACGCCACACCCTAGGAACTGAAAACTTCTTGGTTTTTCAATTAACATAAACGGTTTATTTAATTGATAAAAGTTTAAAATAAAGATGTTTATTTTATCTGGAATAGGATCTCAGGTTGCTAAAATTAAAGGAGTTTAATTTTGATTTGGTTTTTGATTAAAATAAAAGAGTTTATTTTGTTTCAAAACTAAATATTAGCAAACGTTTTGCCATTAAATGATATCAATGCATATATGAAATGGTTTTATTATTCATGAGATGAATGCTATTTATTGATGCATATAGAGATATGTATGATAATAAATAGGGATTGATTATGGACTATTGACCAATGTGTGATTGGATTTATTTTAGATGATGCTTGAATGAATGAGTTTTTATAAATGGGTCTGCGTACCTCGTCTTCTCTAGTTTTTTTTGATGTAAATTCTATCTTTCTCCTATATACTTCCCCTTGACTGCTGATCAAGGTTTCTATTTATTGTAAATAGTTTATGTAATAGGATTAGTTAGAATAATTTTGAAGAATTGGAGACAAAGGAGCAAGGAGCGCTTGAAGACCCGTTTGTAATGGAGCCCGGGATTTAAATGTAATAGTTATATTTAAATTCAGTTCTTGCACCCTAGGTTTGACCTTTTGGTTCACTTAGTGGCTCTAGTGAACCAAACTAGAATAAAAGTCCATAATCAATCCGGGTAGAATATAATATTCTTTATGTGCATGTTTATTATATATATATATATATATATATTATATTATACAACATGCTTCGCATGCCGCGTATTTTTTATATATATATATATGTGCATGCGCGCTAAACAAGATGAGACAATTAATAATAAACCGCTCAAAGAAATTATATTAAGTCCTAAGCGTTCAAAGATATTTGGAATATCGAACGTCGCCTTCTAGCATGGTAAAGCAATAGAGTATTAAATATTTAATATGAGTTTGTTGTGTCACCATAAGACAAGTATTAAATATTTAAGATATTGCCTTTTCACATTTGATGCTTATTATGTAATTGATCATTACTGTTTTGTTGTGTCACCACAAGGACGATATTTTTCTCTTCATATATATGGAAGTGCTAGGTTGGACTTAACTTGGATAATTTTGATTCGGATGTGTTATCACTTGATCAAAATAATTTAAGAGGCAAAATATAAGGAGTTACAAAGTGATGTAATTGACAATAGTTGTCAACTTATTTATTTATATATCGTTTGTTGTGTCACCACAAGGCTATATACATTTGAAGTGAGATCCTTATTCTCACTAGCAAATCTTTAATTAGATTTGCCGAACTATATATTGAGGGTAATATAGTTTGATGAAAATAGTGGGAGATACCAATTTAAATAAAGACCTAATTAATTTTGGTAATTAATAAAATGAATATATGCTAAAATGTTGTCTATTTCACATGTAGAATTTAAAAAATATCAAACTCACTATCACTGCGTAGCATACTTGATGCTAATAAACTGATCGGACCGAATTACATGGACTAGTTAAGGAATCTGAGAATTGTTCTCACTGCTGAAAAGATTTCTTATGTCCTAAATTAGCTCGTCCCTACAAATGTTACAGAAACAGCCTCTGAGGAAGAGATTGCTATTTTCAGAAAGTGGCAAGATGATGCAATCTTGGCTTAATGCATCATGCTTGCATTTATGAGTAACGAGCTTCAGCGTCAGCATAAAACTATGGATGCTCCTACTATATTGCTGCACCTCAAGGAGTTGTATGGTGAGCAAAGTAGGATTGCTAGATATCAGATATCTAAGGAGCTCTTTCGATCTCGGATGACCAAGGGCACTACTGTTGAGACACATGTCCTAAATATGATCAATCTGATTAAACAACTTGGATAGCTAGGGTTCGTAATGGATGGGGAGTTAAGTCAAGATTTGATCTTGCAGTCACTCCCAAACACCTTATCATAATTTTTTGTGAATTTTCACATGAATAAGTTGGACGTCAGTTTGCCTGAGTTACTTAACATGTTGAAAACTGCTGAAGGTCACTACCCATCCAACAAGAACCAAGTCTTACTAGTGGATGATTCTTCCAAAAGAAGGAAGAGGCCCAAGGTATCTTCTAAAAAGAAGAAAAAGAAGAAGGCTAAGGGTAAGGCGAAAGGAAATGATAAAAAGAAATCTGATCTTGATAGCAAAGGAATTTGCTACCATTGCAATAAGCCAGGACATTGGAAGAGGAACTGCAAGGAGTATCTTGCGGACCAAAAGAGGCTCGGAGAAGCTTCGACTTTCGATCTAGGTTTGTTCATGATTGAAATTAATTTTTCTGAAAGTCAAAATTCTACTTGGGTGTTGGATACCGGCTGTGGTTCTCACATATGTAACAATATGCAGGGACTAAGCAGAAGTAAAAAGCTGATCAAGGATGAAGTTGTCCTATGAGTGGGAAATGGAGCAAAAGTTGCTACATTAGCTGTAGGAACTTATTGTTTAGCACTGCCTACGGGCAAGTCCATTCGTTTAAATAATTGTTATTATATTCCAACACTTAGAAGAAACATTATTTCAATTTCTGTATTGAATATGAATGGTTTTGATATTATAATAAAGAACAATAGTTGTTCTATTTATAATAAAAATGTTTTATATGGTGTTGGCAATTTACTGAATGAACTTTACATACTTGACTTGGATGAAAATATATTTCAAATTGAACAAACTAAGAAAAGAAAAAGAGATGATGTTAATTATACCTTTATGTGGCACTGTAGACTCGGTCATATCAATGAAACAAGATTAACCAAATTGCATAAAGTGGGACTTTTAGAGCTATTTGATTTCGAATCATATCCAACTTGTGAATCTTGTCTCATGGGTAAGATGACTAAATCTCCTTTTAGTGGAAAAGGAGAAAGAGTTACAAAGTTGTTAGTATTGGTACACACAGATGTATGTGGACCTATGACAACGAATGCACGAGGATAGTATTCTTATTTTATTACTTTCACTGATGATTATTATAGATTTGGATATGTGTATTTAATGAAATACAAATCTGAATCGTTTGAAAAGTTCAAAGAATTTAGAAATGAAGTAGAGAAGCAAACTGGTAAGAGTATTAAGATTCATCGATCAGATCGAGGAGGATAATACTTAACCAATGAGTTTCTCAATTGTCTCAAAGAAAATGGTATAATCTCACAACAGACTCTACCAGGGACGCAACAGTTGAATGGTGTATCTGAAAGGAGAAATCAAACATTGTTGGACATGGTTCGTTCCCTGATGAGTTTTACCGACCTTCGAGTATCCTTCTGGGGTTATGCCCAAAAATCTACTGCATACCTACTTAATAAGGTACCTACCGAATCTATCTCAAAGACTCCATATGAGTTATGGATAGGGAGGAAACCAAATCTTAAGCATGTTAAGACTTGGGGTTGTCCAGCTTATGTCAAAAGGTTTGAGCATGATAAACTGAAGACTAGATTCGACAAGTGTATATTCGTGGGATACCCTAAAGAAATATCAGGGTATTATTTCTATCATCCTACTGATCAAAAGGTGTTTGTTACGAAACATGCTGCCTTCTTATAAAAGGAGTTTATCCTTGAAGGGGTCAGTGGGAGTAAGATATATCTTGAAGAAGTTCAAGAACCACAAAATACTACGGATCAAAGTCAGGTACCTGACCAAGTGGAAGAACCTAATGTACTATAACCTATTCGTAAATCTGGAAGAGTACTGAAGATACCTGATAGGTATGGATTCATCATAGAGGATGATGATGAGGTACGCATCATAGGTGATGATGATCCATTGACTTACGAAGAGGCTATGAGTAGTAAAGACTCAGAGAAATGGCTAGAAGCCATGAAATCCGAGATGGACTCCATGTATAAAAACTAAGTATGAACTTTGGTTTCACCACCTGAGGGCATTAAGCCTATTGGGTGCAAATGGGTCTTTAAGAGAAAGACTGGAGCGGACGACAAGGTAGAGACCTATAAGGCCCGACTGGTTGCAAAAGGTTTCAAACAAAAACAAGAAATTGACTATGATGAAACCTTCTCACCAGTAGCTATGCTCAAGTCCATTCGGATTTTATTTGCAATTCTAGCTTATTATGACTATGAAATCTGGCAAATAGACATGAAAATGACCTTCCTCAATGGGAAACTTGAGGAGAATGCATATATGATACAGCCAGAGGGTTTTGTTTCAACGGTTGGAACAAATCAAGTTTGTAAACTACAACGATCCACCTATGGATTGAAGTAAGCTTCTAGAAGATGGAACATTCGTTTTGATGAGATAATCAAAGGGTTTGGTTTTATCAAAAATGAGGATGAACCTTGTGTATACAAGAAGGTTAGTGGGAGCGTTGTTTCATTCTTAGTATTATATATAGACGATATATTACTGATAGGGAATGATGTTCCTATGCTACAGTCAATCAAAATTTGGTAATCTAAACACTTCTCCATGAAGGACTTGGGTGAAGCATCCTATATTTTGGGAATAAAGATCTATATAGATAGATCTAAAAGGATGCTTGGCTTGACCCAAGGAAAGTACATTGACTCGATGCTAAAGAAGTTTAGCATGGAAGATTCTAAGAGAGGTCTCATGCCAATGAGCCATGGAATACATCTCTCCAAGAAACAGGCCCCAAAGACACCTGAGGAGAGAGACCGTATGAGTAAGATTCCTTATGCTTCAGCAATAGAATCTATCATGTACGGTATGATATGTACTAGACCAGATGTCGCTTATGCACTTAGTATAACAAGCAGATATCAGTCGAATCCAGGAGAAGAGCACTGGAAGGCAATGAAAAACATCCTAAAGTACTTAAGAAGAACTAAGGATGTACTTCTTGTCTACGGTGGGTCTGAATTGAAACTAGAGGGCTATACAGACTCAAATTTTCAAACGGACCAAGATGATAGTTGTGACGACCCGAAACTTTATAAGATTTATTAATAAAATCTTATATGATTATTAAAGGTTAAGGTTTAAAACCTAGAATGGAAATGAAGGATTTATTAAAAATTTCTAAGAAAAACCTATATGGTTTACCATTTGAAAGAGAATAAAGAAAAAATATGGGTTACAAAATTTCAAAACCCTATAAATGAATTTATATGTGCTGGGAAGAATATTAAGGATAAGGTATTACAATACCTATAAATTTGATGTGAACAAAAAGATTATTTTTATTTAGTGGTCTTAGTATTTTAATTATATACTAGTGACCTAATCTAAGAGATTTATTTTATTATCTCAATTTATTAAATTAGTTGGTGTGAATATGTAAGTGAATGAATATGAATATATGTGATTGTATTATGTAATGATATTTATTAAAGATGATAAATATGTTAGGAAATATGTGGAATATGTGTAGTATTGAATAAATGGATATATTATAAATGTGTATATATATTTGTTTATGATACAAAGGAAAATTAGCAAGAAAGTTACATAACCTAATTAATATATTAGGTATGGTAATTAACTAACCTAAGGGTTATGTTATTATAGAATTCTAGTATTGAAAATATATATGCTAATGTAAGGGATTTATTTTATAATCTCAAGTTATTATTTATTTTGAAACCTAATTATAGCAAGTCTAATTGGGTTATGTAAGTTAATTGATGTTATTGATATATGAGAAATGTGTTTATATTAATAATAATGTATAAAAGTCCAAATGATAATTTATTTAATGGACTAAGGAGAATAAATAATTTAAACAAGTCCATTAGTTTAATTAAGTATTGGACTTGTAGATAATTTAATTAAGGGTAACTAAATTATTACCTAGCCCAATATTAAATTATCAAATATGATAGTATCCCAAATAAATAAATTAAGGGAGCCCAAGTTTACTTTAATTAGTAGACCAAACTAATTAAATTGCAAGCCCAAACAAATTAATTTGGAAGCCCAAGAAAATTAAATGAGAGCCCAATCTTTAACCCAATTAAGGAAGGGCATTAAGGTAATTTGTGGAGCTTAATAATGCAAGTATAATAAATCAAAAATTGGGAAAAATAGATAGGTAGTACACGGATGAAGAGGAGGGAGTATTTAACATGTGGGTTATTTTGTTTTCTCCACCCATTCTCACCTAACTCCCTTATGTGTCACAATTTTATTGGCTCACCAAGATTACAAGCTAGTATAAAGGGATAAGATGAGATAAGATAAGATAGAGAGAGAAGATTTGTTGGGAGAGGATGTATAGATATAGGTATTATATGTATACATTTTGACTAATAACAATTAACACTTTACTTTATTCTTATCTCTTTATTTTCTCTCACTTCCCAAGTTAGCAAAATTTAGAAAGAGAGAGAAATAGAAAGGGGGATTCCGACCATGAGAGAGGAGAAGAGAGGTAGGTGTATCCATGGAAGCCATGGAAGAAGAAAAAGAAGAAGAAAGAACCAAGAAGGAAGAAAGGTATGAAACCTTTAAACCCTAACTAATTAATTCCTTTTAAGTTTGTTTGATTTTGGTGATATAAAAATTTATGATCTTGTGGTCTAAAACTCTTGATCTATATGTGAATAAGTGTATTATGTGTAGATCTTGCATGTTGGGTATTGATGTGTTTAGATGGTTAAGAAAATAAAAGAAACAAAACTATGTTTGGAAAAATAATTAGAAAACCCTAATTGTTTTGTATTTTGTAAGTCTATAACTTGAGATCTATAAACTCTTTTTACGATCCGTCAAAGAGTGATACTAGATATGTAAGTTAAGTATTAAATCCAAGTGGTAGAAGTCAAAAATAACGTGTACAAAATTCGTGGAGACTGTTTTGGTAAAAACAGTCCAGGTGGTTCAAAAGAAGAAAGGGGCTGCTACAGGGCAGTCCCATCCAGGGACATTTTCGTCCAATTTTTATGCTCTAAAAATTCTGAAAACATTTGGAGTGATAATATGATATGTTATATGAGCCGTGTAAATATTTGAGAATTTTTGGACATGTAGAATGAAAGTTATAGATTTTATGGCGAAGGACTTCAAATCGGGAAAACGGACCAAACCCGCTGACCCTTTACTTGTGTGCACTGTTTTGACACTTTATAAAAAGCAATAAATTCAGGGCCTTTTGCCACTGAAAATATAGGAAGTTATGTAGCTCCTGGCCAAAAATCGCTGCATTCCGACTTGTAACGAAGAATCTACGGCTAAAATAAAAACGTAGAGTTTTTCGACGAAAACGGCTAAAATTGGAGTTGTATAACTCCGATGGCCATGGAATTTTAACTGGGAGTACTTGTTAATATGTATAAGATGCTATCAAAAATTTGGTATCATCGGAGTTGTGCAAGATAGTGATCATTTTTCTTAGTTTTGAAAGTTAAAACGGACGTTTGAAAAATGTTAAAGGAAATTGAAAACTTTCCTAAGGAAAGTATTTTTATGTATGGAATATATGTACATATGTGTGGCAAGATTTGAAGAAAATAAAAATTAATTTTTAAGAGAGGATAAGTCATTTTTGAATGCAGCTTCCAATACGGTTTGCTGTATTCATATTTCGGCTTGCTGGATTGTGGTATTCGGTTTGCTGAATTAATGAAAACAGTTTGCTGAATTAATGAATATAGTTTGCTGAATTGACGAATATAGTTTGCTGAATTAATGAATATGGTTTGCTGAATTAGTGAATCTAGCTTACTGAATTGTAGGTTAGTTTGAATCTAATGTGCTGGATTAGGAAACAGTTTGTTGAATTAATGAATCCAGGTTGCTGGATTATATGATAGTTTGAATCCAGGGTGCTGGATTGTATGCTAGTTTGAATCCAAGTTACTGGATTAGTATGTGTAGATAATCCAACTTGCTGGATTAGGTATTCAGGCTCAATGGATTATAAAGAAGAACTTATAAAATGAAATACTTAGTGTTAAGTCATAAGGTTTACGATAAAGTAGTAGTGCAGTCGTGTTCTTTAATAGTTGATGTATAGTAGCTGGGCTAAACAATTCCTTCAGGGAGCGGAGGTATATACGAACTAGGAACCGATCTAACTCACTGTGAAAACAGTGTAGACGAGACGAAAACTAGTTTGTTGGCTGTTTGTGGGAAACCACTCAGCATACTATATTGAACATTGTTAAAGACTAGATGTGTGCTAGCTTTAGAATTATGAATGCGTATGGTGCTAAGATAATATCTAATATTTAGTTATGTGGTTAAATGTTAGATAATTTATTGATAAAGAAGTGATATTATGAAGTGATATATGCGATGTTAATTGAAAGATCAATCTTATAACTGATAGGTCTTTCATAAGAAATTAAGTTAGGTTGTGTAGCAGTAATCGCGACGGTACATGCAAGTTCCATCTTACTCAACTTTTATATTGAGCAAGTTTCCTATTCTTGTGCAAGTTTCCTTAACCTTACTCAAGTTCATATTGAACAAGTTCTTTTTAACTCAAACTTGAGTTGTTATGTTTCAAGCATGCTAGTGGTTTAATTCTTAATAATTATTCCACCTCCTTAAATTTATTGATTCGCACTTAGTGCATGTTGTATATGTTCATCAGGTATGAAATGCTGATCACCTTCATTACCTTAAGGTTCAGTTAAATTTGTTCATGGTCATTATTGACACCCTGTATTATTGAATTCAGTCATTCAATTATTGAAATTCTGAGTCATGCTCTTTCACAATTATTATATTGTTGAAAATTCAAAAACTTATTCATTCTTTCAATCATGATATATCTTTATTGTATTTAAACTTGCTGAGCAAAGTAGTTGCTCACCCTTGCTATATCATGATAACAAATTTCAGATTTAAGGCGAACGTTCGAGGGAAGACTTTACAAAAGCAAATGACAAGATTAGATGGTTATGCATGATAACCAAATTAGTTATTTGATGTAAGTTAATTGTGTAAACCTTTTGTGAATTTAAAGGTAAATATGTATTAAGTTAAGACTATAGACCTTGGGATATGTAGCAAAGTTTAATGTATAAACAATTTATGTTTATATCTTCCGCAATAGTTGTAAATATGATGTATCGTGACGCACCAGGTCCGAGGTTCAAGGGACCCGGGTTTGGGGGCGCTCACAACAGTAAATCCATTTTAGGGTATGTATTTATCTTAAACGGTGGCGCAGTGAGTTGGAAAAGTTCCAAGCAACAAACAGTTGTTGATTCAGTGACAGAGGCAGAGTACATAGCTGCAAGTGAAGCTGCAAAGGAAGCTGTTTGGATGAAGAAGTTCATATCTGAACTTGGAATGGTTCCTAGCATTAGAGGAATCGTACCTTTATTCTTTGACAACACCGGAGCTGTTGCGCAGGCTAAGGAACCCAGGTCTCATCAGAAATCCAAACACGTATTGCAGCGGTTTCATTTGATTAGAGAGATCATTGAAAGAGGAGATGTCACCCTAGAGCGTGTGGACTCTCAAGACAACATTGCAGATCCATTTACTAAAGCTTTAACACAATAGCAGTTTGATCGTCACTTAGAGAAGATGGGTATTAGATACCATGACGATTGGCTTTAGTGCAAGTGGGAGATTGAAAGTATTATACACACAAGCCAATTATATTTGATATGATATAGCATATACTTTGTAATCTTATTCATTTATTTATAAAAGTATTAAAGGCATTTTACTTTAGCAAAGTTTTTTTCCGCCAGCAAAAACAACGAAGATAAGGAATGATATTACTTCATTTACACAACAGGATTCAGAGTCTCTCTATGAAGCATGTGAGCGGTTCAAAGATTTACTTCGGAAATGTCCTCATCATGGTATTCTAAAGTGGTTATAAGTTCAAACTTTTTATAACTGGTTGTTCAGTACAGCTCGAATAAACATAGATGTAACTAGGGCTGCAAACGATCTGATCCGAACATTATTGAACTCGAACACAATAAGTCGAACTTGAATATGTTCGAGTAACACGATTGAATTAACACACATGTATGAGTTCAGATTGTTAATTATTCGTGAACAGTTCGCGAACATCATCAAGTTCACGAAGATCATCATATTCGCGAACATCATCAATGCACTGAAGCAAAAATTAAGCCAAATATTATAAATACTCGAACATCTCACGAGTTATTCGCGAACCACTCGAATCGAACTCGAACCGAACTCGAATCGAACTGTTCGTGAACACAATTGAAGAAAACCACACGGTTTGCGAACATGTTCGATCGAGCAATCGAATGTGATACCATGTGCGAACTCGACTTGACAAAGCAATCCAATAGAACTAAACTGAACTCAAACCGATGTTTGCAGGTTGGGATGTAGCTGCGGGAGGAGCATTAATGGGAAAGAACTTTCACGAGGCATATGCGCTTTTGTAAACGATGGCCACAAATAATTACCAATGGCCTACAGCTAGGATGAACCAGCCTAAAGCAGCGGGTATATATGAGCTAGATGTCGTGACTGCTTTGGCTACACAGGTTACAACGTTAACTAAGAAGATATATGTTATGGGAACGCAGCCTATGCAGCAAGTGGCTATGGTATGCAGCAAGTAGCCAATGTGCCATTAGTTCGGAATTAGTTCACTACATCGGCAACGACAACAGACAACAAGGCATGAATTCGAACACATACAACCCTGGATGGAGAAATCATCCTAATTTTTCATGGAGCAACTGAAAGTAGTATGCACACAAGCCAATCATATTTGATATGATGTAGCATATACTTTGTAATCTTATTCATTTATTAATAAAAGTATTAAAGGCATTTTACTTTATCTACATAGTGCTGTTGTTTAATATGTGATAAACCCATAGTTTTAAGCAATGCTTTTAGAATTATGACGGTGATCATGCTAGTGAGATCTAAATTCTTAGAAAGCTTAAAACTAAAATCCTTCCTAATCGTTGGATTACTAAAAAGGGGATTAGTGAATCCGGATAGATTAGTACATATGTTGCTTGCTCTTAGGAAGAGGATGATTGATCTCATAATCATTTGTGTGGAGACACTAAAGCAAGTATGTAGGTGCTTATTGGAGAATAAGTTGACTGAACGTGGCTTGCTAAGGAATACCTAATAGAGTTTTACTCGCCTGTCAATAGGAATTCCTCTAGTGATAGTAGTACAAGTGATCCTTGGACTTGAGATCATCATAGTATCTTGTGTATGATGAGTTATACTTTTACATGTCCTTTAAGACCTTTAGGGTATATCAAAGGGTATGATTGGGTATAATAAGTTGTATATGGAGATAGGTAAATGATCAACAAAGAATCTACCACATCTAGTAAAAGATGTGAATGTCTTATGTGATTCGATAAATGGCAACTCAGTAGTCCTTGGCCAAAGCAGAATGAAATTAGAAAGGAGTTTCTAATTTGCATTATTTCGAGTTGTGCATTTGGGAATCGAAATACATATAATTAAATAAAATAAGACTTGACAGTAATTCCATGTCTTATATTTAATTGGGACATTGTATGGTAGAAGGATTGAATTGTACGGTAACTATGCACTGAAAGGTTCTTTTGTGATTAATGTTCAAATCTATATTATCTGGAAAGTCGTTGATCGCTAAAAGGGCTTACCCTTATTGTAGAATAAATGTTATTTATTTAAATGAATTAAATTTTTTAATTTATATATTTTAATAAGGTTAGAATTGTTCTAATTGATTTATTCACAACCGGTTTAATATGGAGAACCTAAAGGGTCACACCGCAAAAGAAAAATATTTATTTAAGAAGTAAATGACATAATTGTAATAATAAGTTAAGTGTATTTAATTTAGTTTATGGAGATAGAATAAATTCAATAGCTTAGTATTTATTATTTAATATTTTAAAAATATTAAATATAAATTAATATGAGGAATCTTATTATTATTATTATTACTATTATTATTATTATTTAATTCCTAAAAGGGTTTGAGAATTAATTAATAAAAGTACTCTCATAAATTCCTAATTGGATTATGAGTTTAATTAATTAAAAGAGTTTAATTAAGACAATTAACCTAATCCTAAATTGTTTAGGAGGGTTACCTATATCTATAAATAAGACGAGTCTTATCATAGATTGTGGTTATACACTCTTGCACTAGAATTGTAGAGAGTGCTTGCAATTTTTATATAGATAGAAACTAGAGTTTTGCCAACACCCATCTTCTTGAACAAATATTATTCCTTGGTGGATCACCTCTAGAGGCCAAACACTTGGGTGGCTAACGTTGATCAAAGCGAAGGAATTTAATCAGTGGAATTCAAGGAGAACGTGAAGGAATTGGAGTTGAACTTGTACCTGAGGAAACTAGAATTCTACAAGGGTATAATTCTTGTTCTCCATCTCTTTCGTTTAATTGATAATTGAACACAAGGATAGATCATGGCAATGGCTTGTATAAAAATTTTAAAATCCGTTTTATCACGCTTCCACTCTATTTATGTAATTTGATTGCATGCTTGCGTATTATACAAACCTAACAGCAACAATCAAGGTCAATCTTCAGCTCCACGACAGTTTTATCCATTAGGTTTTCAAAATCAAAACTAACATCTGTCGAAGATGAAGTCAAACTTGGAGGAATTGATAACCAAATACATTGCTCATAATGACACAAGGATGAACAATTTGGAGTGTTCGATGAGGAATCTGGAGAATCAAGTGGGGTAAGTAGCAAATGCAATCAACAATCGTCCCCAAGGCACTCTTCCAAGCGATACCGAAGTTAATCCTAGGAGATAAGGTCAAGAGCATTGTAAGGCGATCACACTCCGAAGTGGTAGGGAGTTACACGTGAATGCTAGTGAACCTACCATAAAGCCACACAGTGTTGGAGAAAAAGATGTGGAATAAGAGACGAATAAGAGCGGAGAAAAGGAAAAGGAGAAGGAAGATCGTCCAGCTGTGAATTCTAAGGGAGCCAAGTAGAGTTTGATAGTGCCTCCTGTGCCATTTTCACAACATTTACAAAATCAAAAGTTGGAAAAATAGCTCTTAAAGTTCTTGGAGGTTTTCAAGAAGCTACAAATCAATATTCCGTTTGCCGAAGCATTGAAGCAGATGCCAAGGTATGTGAAGTTCATGAAGGAGATCTTATCGAAGAAAAGAAGGTTGGGCGACTGTGAGACCGTTATGTTGACGAAAGAGTGTAGTGCCATTCTCTAGAAAAAGCTAACACCAAAACTAAAAGATTCGGGGAGCTTTACAATCCCATGTACGATAGGGAATCGGTTTGTTGGGAGAGATCTGTGTGACTTGGGAGCCAACATCAACTTAATGCCACTGTCCATATATAAGAAGCTGAGTTTGAAGGAAGCTAAGCCAATGAATGTCACCTTATAGCTTGTAGATAGGTCAATTACGTATCCGAAGGGCATTGTAGAGGATGTGTTAGTCAAGGTGGAAAAATTTATATTTCTGGCAGACTTTGTGGTATTGGATTTAGAGGAGGACCGAGAGATTCCAATCATTTTGGGAAGACCATTCTTAACCATTGGAAGAACTTTGATTGATGTGCAAAACAGAGAGCTCACTATAAGAGTTAATGATCAGGAGGTTAAGTTCAATGTTTTTAAAGCAATTAAGTTTCCAAACAACGTGGAGGAATGCTATCTGGTCAAAGAAGCCAATGAAGTGGTCGGTGATGATTCGCTGAGTGACCGCGGTTCGAAAATTTCAGTTTGTGATGATGTGCATGAGAAAAAAGAAACAGTTGAATGGAAGGGAGACAATTTTAAGCATTGCTGGGGATATGAAGCTAATAGCAAGGACATCATATTCACCCCAATTGAGCCCGTATAAAGATTAGAAGAAGTTAGGCTAAAGACTCTAAAACAAGCACTGATTGGGAGGTAACCCAAAGGTTTTTAGATTTTAATATTAGACTGCATGTTAATGAATTTTAGTTTTCTTCTTCGAGTTGTCTGATTGTTAAGAACTTTAATAAGTATTTGATTCATAGTTGCATTTTAATTACATGTTAGTTTTAATGTTATGTTATGTTTGGTCTTAGTTATTAATTTGTATATACTGAATAGTAATTCCATGTTAGTGTTTACTTTTAGGTACCAAATAACACAAAACATTCAAAGCGACATCATGTGTCTATTGGCAATCAAGCACCAAGGCCCCAAAGTTCAAGCTCCAAGGCGCCATGTCAAAGCAACATACTGAGTACCTAGCGCCTAGGTGCGCCCATGGAGCGTTGCGGCGCTTTAACGAGTCAAACCTACTGATTCCTAAGCTCCTAAGAGCACTTTTTTAAGAGCCGCAACCCTTATTGAACCCCCAGCCTCGGATCACTAAGTGCCTCAGCGCTCCATTCATCCGCCGCAGTCCACATAAACTCCCAACTCACTGCATTATCAGTGTCGAGGCGCGTGAGAGAAGCGCCGCAGCGCTTGAAGAAGCCTAACTTACTGCATATCATGCGCCTAGGCGCGTCAGGGAAGCGCCTAAGCGCACAGGGAAGTGCCATAGCGCATGAACTGGATCAAGCGTATTAACGAGCATTTTGGCAAATTCAAAGCAAGTCTTTCGTACTTTAACTCAACAACTTCCAACTTCATCTTTCTAACTTCGAGTGCAACTCTATAACTTTATTACAATAACTTAATCCCAAGCCTATTATATCTTTGATTCTCTAACATATATACAACCATCCCTCTCCATTGGTATCCAAGGATCAAGCACTCTCAATCAAAGCATCAAAGGTTCACTATCACCAACAATTTTAACAATTTGGAATCGTCTCCAAGTAAGTCACTTTAAGTCTCATTCGAAATTTAATAAGTATACTTGTGTGGTGTATTGTTTGGTTGATTTGGTGAGGAGTAGGCTTTAGTATTTGGAATTTAGGAGGATTTCTTGAAACAAGGGATAGATAATTGTTGAGAAACTTGGGTGTGCACACTACTTGTTTGACGATTTGCCTGAGTGAAGAATTTAGTGGGCTAGCTTGTGTTTGGTTAGTGTTTGGACTGTGAGTTGTTATTACGATACCTTACATCAAATATTTCATCATGGCTCCTAAATGACACTGAGGTGAAAGCTCACAACCACAATCATTAAAACAATATGACAAGAAACGTTTTATGAGCTTAGAGGCTTTGGAGAGGTACCACAACGTCATAGCTGGCAAGAAATTGATTCAGGAGCGTGGTCTGCAACCAGATGCCACAGAATCAGGCCAGTTAGCCACGATGATTGTAGAAAGGAGATAATGGGAATTTGTCAAGCAACTGGAGGCGCCTGTGGTGTCGATTGTTAAGGAATTCTACATCTACACTAAGGAAGTGGAGGGGTCGGTTGTCCAAGTGTAGGGGAAGTCAGTTTATTTCGACCCAGATATCAATAATTCATACTACCAGCTGGAGGGTATAACCACTGATTATGAATTCACTTGGTATTACCATAATGACCTCGACTTGGGTGAAGTAATCCAATGCTTATGTCGACCGTAATCCAATGCTTATGTCGACCGGGGGCAAAATGGAAGCAAAAGGAGGAACATGGAGCTGTAACTTTTTAAATAAGGAATTGAGCATATTCGCGATGGCCTGGTACAATTTTATTTGCGCAAAAATGAGGCCCACAATGCATGTGAGTGACGTGGTTCAAGAGAGGGCCATTCTACTTTATGCGATTGTAAAAGGGAAAACTGTGGATGTGGGATAAGTGATACATGATTCCATCCGCTACGCTATTTAAGGAGGTTCCATAGGTAGGTTACTTCACTCGTCCTTGATTTGTGGACTGTATAAAAGTGCAGAGGTGACATGGGATTAAGATGAGGTGCTTCAGCCACCTAAAGTAGTAATTGACCAACCCATAATTGCTTGATATAAGGTTTGGGAAGACGGTGTCTCGCAACCACGAGGTGTTGGATTTATCAATGCAGCTAGTCCCCCTATTGTCGAAGAACCTTCTCAGCCTCTATAATAAGCTTCTTCTTCTTCACAGTCCCCTATGGATTTATTGATCGCAGAGATGCGCGAGCTACGTAGGGAGACGACATACCTTCGTAGGGGCCAAGATGAGTTGTTGCGGGTCTCTCGGCATCAGTTTCGTCGGGTTGACCAAGTTGCCAGTCGAGTGGACACGTTTCTAGAATATTCAACTGACTTCAACTCCACGTTGTCCAACATGTTCAATACTCTTGGAGTTAGCTTGGGCCCGAGCCCATTCCATTTCCCAGCACTTCCCATATTTTCAGAGTACACGCTTGATACGGAGGATGAGGACAAGGAGGAGGATGCTTGATACCCCAGGGAAGTCCTTTTATTTTTAATTCTTCCAATTTATTTTAACATTGAGGACAATATATACTTTAAGTTTGGGGGGAAATTGGTACTTGAGATTGAAAGTAATATGCACATAAAACAATCATATTTGATATGATGTAACATATACTTTGTAATCTTATTCGTTTATTAATAAAATAATTTATTTATTAAAAGGCATTCTTCGTTATATACATGATGCTGTTATATTAAATGTGATAAACCCATAGTTTTGAATAATGCTTTTAGAATCATGATAATGATCATGCTAATGAGATCTAGATAGCTCACAAACTATAATTATTCCTAATAGTTGGATTACTAAAAATGGTATTAGTGAATCCGGATAGATTAGTACATACTTTGCTTACTCTTAGGAAGAGGATGATTGATCTCATAATCATTTGTGTGAAAACACTAAAATAAGTGGTGCTTACTAGAGAATAAGTTCACTGAACGTGGCTCGCTAAAGGAATATCTAATGGAGTTTTACTTGTCTGTCAATAAAAATTCCTTAAGTGATTGTAGTACAAGTGAGATCATCATAGTATTTTTGTATGATGAGTTATGCTTTGACATGTCCCTTAAGACCCTTAGGGTATATCAAAGGGTATGATTGGGTATAATAAGTTATACATGGAGATAGGTGAATGGTCAACAAAGAATCTACCACTTCTAGTAAAATAAGAGAATGTCCTATGTGATTCGATAAATGACAACTCAGAAGTCTTTGGCCAAAGCAGAATGAAATTAGAAAGGTGTTTCTAATTTACATTAATCAGAGTTGTGCATTTGAGAATCGAAATACATATAATCAAATAAAATAAAACTTGATAGTAATTCAATGTCTTATATTTGATTGGGACATTGTATGGTAGAAGGATTGAATTGTACGGTAACTATTCACTGAAAGGTTCTTTTATGGTTAATGTTGAAATCTATATTATTTAGAAAGTCGTTAATCGTTAATGGGGCTTACCCTTATTATAGAATAAATATTATTTATTTAAATGAATTAAATAGTTTAATTTATTTATTTAAATAAGATTAGAATTATTCTAATTTATTTATTCACAACCGATTTAATATGGAGAATCTAAAGGGTCACATCGCAAAAAAAGAAATATTTATTTAAGAAGTAAATGACACAATCATAATAATAAGTTAAGTATATTTAATTTAATCTATGGCGATAGAATAAATTAAATAGCTTAATATTTATTATTTAATATTTTGGAAATATTAAATATAAATTAATAAGAGGAGTCTTATTATTATTATTTAATTTCTAAAAGGGTTTGGGAATTAATTAATTAAAGTACTCTCATAAATTCCTAATTGGATTAGGAGTTTAATTAATTAAAAGAGTTTAATTAGAATAAAACCCTATTCCTAAATAGTTTAAGAGGGTTGCCTATATCTATAAATAAGAGGAGTCTTATTATGGATTAGAGTTAGACACACTTTCAACAGTTGGGAGAATACTTACAATTTCTATAGAGATAGAAACTAGGGTTTTGCCAACACCCATCTTCTTGAATACATATTATTTCTTATTGGATCACCTCTAGAGGCCAAACACTTGGGTGGCTAACGTTGATTAAAGGAAGGAATCTAATTGGAAAATTTCAAGGAGAACGCGAAAGGATTTGGAGTTGAAATTATACCCGAGGAAGCATGGTTCTACGAGGGGTATGATTCTTATTCTCAATCTCTTTCGTTTAATTGATAATTGAGCACAAGGAAAGATCATGATGATAGTTTGTATAAAATTTTAAAATTTAATTTTATCGTGCTTCTGCTATATTTGTGTAATTTGGTTGCATGCTCGCATAAAATACAAACCTAACAGAGATGTTTTAGGATATTCAATTTTTTTTATGTTATTTTGTTATTTATTGCATGTTAAATTTGAAAATTTTTGAGCAATGTTTTAATTGAATCTGTTAAAGGCCGATGATAAGAATTGATTGAATTTTGTTTAGCCTTTGTGAAATTTTTGAATCATGCTTAGTTTGAAGTTTAACTTAGGAATTGGTTCTATGGTATTGACGATCCTTGCGCTTTTAAGGCACTTAAATCCAGCTGTTAAGTTAATTGCTTTTAGAGAGTTTATATAGATGAATATTTGTGAAAGAAGTTGATTAAAATTCTAGGAACTTGTTTGAACTTCAATTAAAGCAAGGATATGTTAGGTTTGTATATAACGCAAGCATGCAATCAAATTACATAAATAAAACGGAAGCATGATAAAACGGATTTTAAAATTTTCATATAAACCATCACCATGATCTATCCTTGTGTTCAATTATCAATTAAATGAAAGAGAAGGAGAATAAGAATTATACCCTCGTAGATCAAAGCTTCCTCGGGTACAAGTTCAACTCCTAGTCCTTCGTGTTCTCCTCGAATTCCACCGATGAGATTCCTTCCTTTGATCAACATTAGCCACCCAAGTGTTTGGCCTCTAGACGTGATCCACCAAGGAAGAATAGGTATTCAAGAAGTTGGGTATTGGCAAAACCCTAGTTTCTATCTCTATAAAAATTACAAGTACCCTCCACAATCTAATGCAAGAGTGTGTAACCCTAATCTATGATAAGACTCCTCTTATTTATAGATGTAGGAAGAACCCTTCCCTAAACTATTTAGTATTAGGGTTTCTATTATAATTAAACTCTTTTAATTAATTATGCTCCTAATCCAATTAGAAATTCATGGGAGAGTACTTCTATCAATTCTCAATCCCTATTAGGAATTAAATAATAGTAATAGTAATAATAATAATAAGACTCCTCTTATTAATTTATATTTAATATTTCTAAAATATTAAATAATAAATATTAAGCTATTTAATTTATTCTATCTCCATAGATTAAATTAAATACACTTAACTTATTATTACAATTATGTCATTTACTTCTTAAATAAATATTTTTCTTTTACGGTGTGACCCTTTAGGTTCTCCATATTAAACCGGTTGTGAATAAATCAATTAGAACAATTTTAATTTTATTTAAATAAATAAATTAAACTATTTAATTTATTTAAATAAATAATATTTATTCTACAATAATGGTAAACCTCCTTAGCGATCAACGACTTTCCAGATAATATAGATTTCAACATTAATTACAAAAGAACCGTTCAGTGAATAGTTACCGTACAATTCAATCCTTCTACCATACAATGTCCCAATTAAATATAAGACATAGATTTACTGTCAAGTCTTATTTTAGTTAATTATATGTATTTCGATTCCCAAATGCACAACTCTAAATAATACAAATTAGAAACTCCTTTCTAATTTCATTCTGTCTTGGCCAAGGACTACTGAGTTGTCATTTATCGAATCACATAGGACATTCACATCTTTTACTAGACGTGGTAGATTCTTTGTTGATCATTTACCTATCTCCATGCACAACTTATTATACCCAATCATACCCTTTTGATATACCCTAAAGGTCTTAAGGGACATGTCAAAGTATAACTCATCATACACAAGGTACTATGATGATCTCAAGTCCAAGGATCACTTGTACTACTATCACTAGAGGAATTCCTATTGACAGGCGAGTAAAACTCCATTAGGTATTCCTTAGCGAGCCACGTTCAGTATACTTATTCTTCAATAAGTACCTACATACTTGCTTTAGTGTTTCCACACAAATGATTATGAGATCAATCATCCTCTTCCTAAGAGCAAGCAACGTATGTACTAATCTATCTGGATTCACTAATCCCCTTTTTAGTAATCCAACGATTAGGAACGATTTTAGTTTGTGAGCTATCTTGAATTTAGATCTTATTAACATGATCACCATCATGATTTTAAAAGCATTGCTCAAAACTATGAGTTTATCACATTTAATATAACAACACCATATAGATAATGTAAAATGCCTTTTAAGAAAATCAATTCTTTTATTAATAAATGAATAAGATTACAAAGTATATGCTACATGATATCAAATATGATTGGCTTGTATGCATACTACTTTTAAATCAATCTTGAGGAGTGTGTGTTTAAGGTTTATAACCCTTGTCATAGACCTGCCACTGTCATGTCAGAGATCTGCATTCTACGGTTTTGGCTCCTTTAGTGGTAGAATTGATCCTTAGATAGTAGAGTGACTTTGCTCTACTACTTTTGCTTTACTATTGTAACTCTGCGATTCTGGCTCTATTATCCGGCACATCACTTTATGATCTTTGAGTCACTTCTGTTTACTCTGTAATTTTAGAGTGTGTTTGCCTTGTTCTCAATGAAATGTCAGTCTGCCTTTGGATAACTCAATTATTACATGGATTGCATTGCTATACTCTACGATTTGGATCAACTTAACAGTTTTGATCCCTAACTAAATCTTTTTACATTGAATCTCTTAAGGACTTTACAAAATCTACTTGTTAATACAAATATACATTAAATTTTAAGTCATCATCAAACTAAATAAGGGTGCACATAAATGCAGGTACTAACAATCTTCCCCTATTTGATGATAACTAAAATTCAGATAGGCACACTTTAGAAGAGGGTTGAATAAGTATGGGAACAAATGATATCAAAATTTTAATTTAAGCATTCTGTTAAAAACTTCCTGTACATCAATTTAGCTTACTGGATTATGGATTTATCATTACTGGCAAAATATTGTCTGATGATGCAGTTTTGTAAATTAAATAAATTGTGTCAAATAAAAATTTGAGTTGAAATGGATAATTTTATGATGATATAGATGTGTCAAAGTATTATGAAAATGCTTAACAATTTAACTTGAGATATGCAATAGAAAACTAAAGAGAATTAAGCAATCAATGAACACACAAGAATTTTTACGTGGTTTGACCCCTAACCTCTATTCTAGTGACCTAATCCACGTCCAACACCAAGTAGTATTGGATATTCTTTTATTAATTAACTTGATTTACAATTGAACCCTTTTACAAGAAAAGTTTACAAAACCTTTGAGTACTTATATTACCCGAATACCTTTGTTCTCCGTGTAGCTATGCATCCTTAAGCATCTATACTTCCTTAAACTTACTTGTTAAAACTCCTAATCCAAACCGGATTAGAAACATAGACTAACCCCTTAGTCTATCAATTGATTTCAGAATATTTAAGTGATGACAACAATATAAACTATGATCAAAACAATAAATATATCAAAATTTAAGGCTCATCCAATATGCAATGATCAAAGAGTAGTAAAACATATCACCAGTAAAGCTCATTATAGAAAAGATAAAAATAATCATATCTTGATGAAGTACAATAGCTAGACCTCACAAAAAGTGGATTTAGTTTAATTATGGGTTATAAATATGGTTATGGTTCCATTAAGAACTAAAACTATATAACCTGTTTTTAATATGGGTTATGAGGTTTGGAACTAAATAGTTATGGGTCCAATATAAGTCAACTCATTTTTTCATATCTCAAGCTTACTGTTATCCAGAATATGAAAAAGTGGACTTGGTCGTTGCTATTTCAAAAAAATATTAACGAAAAGGAATGGAAATCACTTTAATGGTATGGCTCATCTTCTAAAGGTGCTTTATTCGACTATTTCTTTTTGAGTAGGTTTATATATAATATGCCAAGTCACATGTGAGTTAACTAGCTTTGCTATGAGTATAAAATTAATGTTTAAACCAAAAAAAAGTATAAAATTAATGTAATAGTTTATAACAAGCTTATCAGCTCCGTGCAAAGTACATACGACATGTATAATGATTTATTATATTAATTATTAAATTTTTTAATTAAATATAGAATAAACATTCAATTGAAAATTTTGAGAAGATAATTGTAGTTACTATACTATTAAATATTTATTTAAATACTAAATTATTGAATTATATATTATAGGTTCCTTTGATCAATTATTAAGCTAAACATTTGAATGAAATGTAAATTTATTTAGTTATGATTATGAGAAAATAATTATTTTAATTTTATTTAAGTTTATAATTGAAGTCTATATTAATGTTTATATTGACAAAACTAGGTTGAAATTCTAATCCAAATAGAACTATGAAACTCAGATTTTCATAAATTTTAATTTAACTTTGAGGATTAGTTAGTAATGAATCCACAATAATTTTTCAACTAATTTACAGGTATTATGTTTCCAAAAAATATACATAAATTATTAATACAACTAATCATGTGATTGATATAAAATTTCAAGTTTTAATGAATTTAATTTAGCTAGGATATTAATTAATAATGAAATTCATGAATAATATTAATTGTGATGGCCCCGACCCCGGTAATCTCAGGAAAACTCGACTTGGAGTCCATCAATCTACATAACTTTATGACGTACATGCAACGTCACCCACATAACTCAACTCTTCTTGTCTATCTTATGATTGTTATCACCCCTATACTTACCTGTGAATCATAAAGAAATACATCTACATGAGCAAAATAATTGATCAATAAGAATATATTGTTAGTTCCTACAATCTATGAAGAACATATTTAATTTATTGATGATGTGAATTAAATGTATAGTTGTATTCAAGTAGCTTTTGTAAAGTCTTTATTTCAAATGATTCTTATGTAAAAGGACTTAGTTTAGGAATCAAACTTGTTAAGTTGATTCAAATTCTAGAGTTAAAATTCTGTAATAGCTAAGTTGTTCAGACCAGAAGATGATCGTAGAGCTAGAAGATAAATCACTTTAAGATCGTAGAGTAGTCTGAATATTGTAGAGTACAAGCCAGATCGTAGAGTTAAGATCGCAGACTCTCCATCATTCGTAGAGCAAAAGAACTACTCTATATTTTCACTTTGAGGAAGCCAAAATCGTAGAGTGCAGTCATTTGACAAGTCAGTGACAAGTTATGACAAGTTCATCAACCTTAACACTCAATCCTCTGAAGTTATCTCCAGATGATTTTGTGATAAGGACAAGTCGACAAAGCTTCTATCTAGCAACTACTTTAGCAGAGTCAAAGGACACGTGACTGCTACTGCACTATTTATTGTACTGAAGAAAGCGACATGAGGTGGTCCAAATAGGCAGTAATTAAAAGTTAATCAATTGTTGAAAGATAAGTGTCCAAGCAAGAATGAAGCAATGGTAACTTTATAACAGGAAGATCCCTAGAGAACTTTATATTAACTCAGCCAATTCAAGTATCAAACATACAAGAAATCAATTAAGTCGAAACGCTGAAACTCTGAGTTCATACTTACTCCACTCTATGATTCCAAGAAATATACCTTGCTGTTAAGTCATTCGAAGAAGATCCTTAAAGCAACTTAGCAACACATTAAACAAACTACTTCTCTTAGTGATTAGTCTGATCTAAGTGATCTTTTGTAAACTAAGTTTGTGTGACTTGAAGGATTCTTTTTGAATCATTATGTAAAAGTTCTTTGTGAACTGTAATCTTAGTAATTACCCACCTTAGTGAAATTTCCCTACTCTTGAAGTATAAGAGATAATTAGGAGACTTTTTTGCTCTAAACCTTTTAAAAATCTCTTGTGTTCATTAATTTCTGCAGTTCAGTTTCTATAGCTCTACGTTTTATATCTGTGTCTTATTTCTACATTATCTCATTAAATTTTGAACTGTGAATTTCATTATAATCTTTGAAGGGCTTTTCTTAAAACATTCCGCTGTGCTAATTCAATCAATTATATTGCTTAACTGATTTGGTAATATATCTTTAAGATAAAAAAAAATTCTAAGAATCTATTCAACCCCATTCTAGATCTTTTTCGTACCAATCTGGGAATAATAAGTGGTATCAGAGCAGTGTTCTATTGAACTAGCTTTACAACTTAAGTAGATCCATGACATTAAACAAACCCATTTCTGAACTTGGTGGTGGAAATAAGCCACCCTTGTGCAATAAAGATAGTTTTACTAATTAGAAAGTTCGTATACAGGCGTATATGGATGTAATCGATGATGAGCTATTTGATGCAGTGATTAATGGCCCCTACGTTCCTACAAAACTCGCACCAACAACTGATGATCATAACAAAGTGGCAGTTAAGTAAAGAATATAGTGGACATACAACGAGAAGAAGCTGGTGGCTCTAGACAAGAGAGCTAAGAACATTTTTTTCATGGCTCTTGAAGATGAGTTGTTCGAAAATGTTATCAACTGCAAGACAACACAAGAAGTTTGGGAAGCTCTGCTAGTGATGCATGAAGGAACTGAAGAAGTTAGGGAGAACAAGTAATCTCTGCTCACCCAACAGTATGAGATGTTCTCTCATGTTCTTAATGAAGATATAACTGCAACATATGAGAGGTTCAATATCTTACTTAACTCACTTAGAGCATTTGGGAAAGTCTATCCCAACAAGGACCTCAACATTAAATTTATGAGAGCTTTTCCAAGCAAGTGGGATGCAAAGACCATTGCAATCAGAGAATCAAAGAATCTGCATGAAATGACAGTGCAGAAACTCTACGGTAATCTCTAAACCTATGAGCTTGAGATAAATCATAGAATAGAAACAACCTGAGAGATAAGAAGAAAAGATAAAGGTGTAGTTCTCAAAGCTATAGAAGCATCCTCAAAGGCTCCTGCAAATGATGAATCTAATGATGATGATGAAGACATAACCCTACTAGCAAGGAAACTGAAGAAGTTCATGAGAAAGGACAGAAACAACAACTGAAGATACAAAAATAATAACTACAACAACAAGAGAGACTTCTCCAAAGATTTGTGATACAATTGCAAAAAGTCAGGTCATTATATAGTTGAGTGCACCAAGCCATTGAGAGAGGAGCTTAAGAAGGATAAAAAGAAGGAGTTCTTCACGAAAGATCAAAAAGGCTTTAAGAAGTTTCACAAGAAAGACAAAGGCTTTGTAGCTGAGGGCTCCTGGAGTGATAGTGAAAATGACTCTGATTCTGAGTCAAGTGGTGATGAAGGACCTCAGATAGCCAACTTGTGTCTCATTGCGATGGAAGCTCTTGTAGATAAAACCATTGCTCATCAAGAGATTAATATCAATGAGGTATTTGACTTCAACTCCCCAAATATTGATGTTTTTAACTTAAGAACCCCTTTATTTGATATTACATCTGAATTACATAAATACATGAAGTGGTTTAGGGTTCTATCAAGGGATCATTCACTTCTTCAAAAGGAAAAAGAAGAAGTACAACTTGAGCTGGAAACAGCTCAAGGAACTACTTACTCTCTTTCCAAGTTTGAAGCTTTGAATGAGAAATTGAGAAAAATCGTTAAGCAATCTGCACACAGAAAGTCAAATTTTACTTCCAGAGTTGTGGAATTAGAAAAAACAATCTTTACATGGAATAGATCTTCTTCTTCTATGGACTCCTTAATCACTAGCTAGAGAATTAACTCAGATCGATCAGGATTAGGATTTGGGCACTTATCCTCAGATCGTAGTGTGGATATATTGTTAGAGACTAACAACAGTACTTCTGGTTCCCATAGAAGCATTGTGTTTGTGAAATCTAAACAAGTTGCAGAGCCGATTATTCAAACCTCTACAATCTCTGCTGATCAGATTGTGATCCTTAAGAACAATTGATCACACACTAGCCTAGGATTTAAGAAATCGCAGGGCAAAATCAAAACTGCCTTCAAGCCTCGAAGGATCGTAGAGTTTGCTAACCCTCACCCTACGAACCTGTAATGACCACGAATTCTTAAGCGATATTATTAATAAAGTCAAGAATTTAATTTTATTCTTTTGCGTATTATTTTAAACCCTTAAATGGTTTGGGTGACTATGCGTGGTTATATGTTAATTTATTTGATAGTCCATTAAAATATTAGTGGATTAGTCTAGCAATTGTTTAAACAAGCCTAGGCAATTAAGTTGGTATTGGACTTGTAGATGGTTAGAATATTATTAATAATAAATGGTTCCACTAAGGTGTTATTAATATTGGACTAATCCAGTAATTCATTAAACAAGCCCCATCCGAAGAAGGTATGGACTTGTGGTTTGTACATCAGTTATTAAATAGGGCCAACCTTAATATATGCGGTCAGACATATAAAGGGGTCCAATGGAGTATGTCGGTAAGCCTAGTTGGGGTTTTTACCCTTAACTATAGCAGATCATATTTTAAATTGGCCAAATATGATTTCTTCCGTGTCTTTCCCGCAACGTGCCTAGAAGTTAGTGTTCCATTCCTCTACTCTGTTGAATGATTACAGTGGGTAGGGCAGGGTGAAGGAGTTGGTAGTACTTTCTATGAAAGTAGTATGCACACAAGCCAATCATATTTGATATGATGTAGCATATACTTTGTAATCTTATTCATTTATTAATAAAAGTATTAAAGGCATTTTACTTTATCTACATGGTGCTATTATTTTATATGTGATAAACCCATAGTTTTAAGCAATGCTTTTAGAATCATGATGATGATTATGCTAATGAGATCTAAATTAAATAGCTTAAAACTAAAATCGTTCCTAATCGTTGGATTACTAAAAAAGGGATTAGTGAATCCGGATAGATTAGTACATACGTTGCTTGCTCTTAGGAAGAGGATGATTGATCTCATAATCATTTGTGTGGAGACACTAAAGGAAGTATGTAGGTGCTTATTAGAGAATAAGTTCATTGAACGTGGCTCGCTAAGGAATACCTAATGGAGTTTTACTCGCCTATCAATAGGAATTCCTATAGTGATAGTAGTACAAGTGATCCTTGGACTTGAGATCATCATAGTATCTTGCGTATGATAAGTTATACTTTGACATGTCCCTTAAGACCTTTAGGGTATATCAAAGGGTATGATTGGGTATAATAAGTTGTACATGGAGATAGGTAAATGATTAACAAAGAATCTACCACATCTAGTAAAGATGTGAATGTCTTATGTGATTCGATAAATGACATCTCAGTAGTTCTTGGCCAAGGTAGAATGAAATTGGAAAGGAGTTTCTAATTTGCATTATTTAGAGTTGTGCATTTGAGAATTGTAGACACCCAAATTTTGCGTTTCCTTTTACTAACCATGACAGGAGGACGAAATCGTCAATTGAACCGGCTTGCGGGAGCAAAGGAGCGGGCACAAGGGCAAGCGCCCCGCACCACCGCGATGTTTTGGGCAACCCAAGTTTACGTGACAATAAAGCCGTCCGAGGCAGGCATTTCCGAATGAGGTGGCACGTCTCCCGGAAATTCCCGGACTGCAGAATACGAGCCTGTCAGCGAAAACCGACGTTGCGGCACGAAAATCGAGGCGTGGCACGAAAATCGAGAAAGTCAAGCCCGCCAGCCGCGGATAGATCTGCGGCCAAGTGGGTGCGCCAGCACGAAAACCAGGAAATCAGCACTACCAGCTGAGTGCGATGGGAGGCGTGCCAGCTGGCCAGCCGCAGATCCATCTGCGGCCAGCCGCAGATAGATCTGCGGCTGGCTTTGGCCAGCCTATTTAAGCCCAGCTTCGGGCAGCATACAGGAGGTTGGAAGAATTTGAAGGAAGAAGAATTCTGCAGCAGCAAGAACACGGAAATAGAGAGAAAAAGGAGCAAATTTTGCAATCAAATAGGAAGAAAAGAGAGGAAAAAAAGAGAGGATTTATATTCTTTGATTTTGATTGTACCAAATATACTCCTTATCTTAGTCAAATACACAAGTTCACATCCATTTGAGATCATTTGCAAGGTGAAAATTCCCTTTGTTCTAGCAATTTATATCATATTGTTTGGTTAAATTAAATGTAGTTTTTCTTGTATATTGTCGTGGATCTATGGATTGAGGGCTATTAGGGAGGGTTCCCAAGTGGAACGAAATTCCTCCTAATGGCCCGATGATGTCCATTTGGTGAATTTTAGCTAGTTGTAATGATGTATTATGCATAGTTTATTTAGATTGTTATTTTTAGGATCTTGTGGGTGTGTAGCGATTTTGGATGTGAGCCTAGGAGCGCGACCCCGTGGTCCAAATCCGATGATGGACATCTTTTGACGTATGTAATAAATCCGATGTACTTTTCATTGTAAATATGTAATCGTCGGGCCTTAAAACGACGCCAAGGCGAGAATCGTGTTTAAGGCCCCTTAATAGTGAAAGTATGTGATTGTGGGCGTTCGAGGTTATTTTGATGGCTTACATGCCCATGAATAACCCCGACGCGTGTTTATGCTCGATTTGATTTATGAGACGAAATTGATTTCAAAGCTAAATGATAAGATTTTCATAAAATCAATCAAACTAGGTTATTAGCATCACGAGGCTTAAAATGAGAAGTGCTAATGAATGTCGATTTCTATGTAAAGGAGAAAGCTAAAGAAAATCGTTTTCAAAACGTCACATAAAATGATTTTATAAATATGTAACGTTTTATTAAACCGTTGTGCATAGGGTTAAAGAGATCCTAGAAATTGCCCATCATTTGAGTTACGAGGGCAACGTATAGATCTCGATTCCTATTTTGACGAAGGTTTAAAACTCTTGTTTTGCCAAAGCGACACCTAATGAAAGTCTCATTGTTTTGACAAATTAAAATCAAACCTTTCTTATAAAGAATCAAGCTTTCTCGTATAAATCGAAAGACATTCCGAAGCGTTCTCAAATTAAAACACGGTTTTCCCTAAAAATCCAAATGATTCTTTCATACAAACCCACCACGACATTCGCATAGGCACACACACACACACACGCACACACACATATTCATGAATTAAAGGATAGGAAAGTATGAAGATTGCGGTAACCGTGTTTCACGGAAGTCGAGGGGTGCCTAACACCTTCCCCTCACTTAAACAAGCCCCCGAACTCTATGAATCTCGATTCGCAGACCAATTAATTCGGAGTCACACATGAGCCGGCGATTTATAAAAAAACGATAACTCGGATGAGTTGGTACATCCATTTCAAATATACCAACTGGCGACTCTGGTTAATTGGCTCATCATAAAAAGCGATCTTTCAAAACCCCGTCGACCTCAATGCCGACCTTTTCCAAAATCATCTAAACCAAAAGGCTAAAAATCGGAAAAGGACAAACAGTCGGAAGACTAGAAAGCGAGAAAACCCGGCGTCGACAGCTGGCGACTCTGCTGGGGACATTAGAGGGCTTAAGCCGCGTCAGGTCTTGATGCTATCCTATCCTTTAAAATTTATAAATGTGTATGTGCGTGTGACATTTTGACTTCTTTTTATTGTTGTGTGAATGTGTGTTGTTGTCCAATGAATGAATGATTGAATGGGTTTACTTTACTTCAAAGTAATCATTTGCATACGGTGAGGACGATGAATGTGAATGTATGTTGAGAGAGTACCTCCTCCTGAGGCGAACCCGTCGGTTGCTTATTACTGGACTCAATGGGGCTGCTCCCCGGAGATGGCTCAGGAAACGCACCACTCAAATCCGCTCCAATCGAAAGGGCTCAAACGAGTAGATTGCGAAGATTTGGGAACCTTCATGCCGAAAAGCCCGTGAGAGTAACCCTAGGGTAGGTCAGCCTCTGATAAACCCAATGCAGGAAAAGTCTCTTCATGCCTTTTTTACGTTCAAGAATATAAATGTCATAATCCCATTGCAACGTACTCATATATGCTTCCCCTATTGTCAAAAAAGAATACTGACCCCCATGTTTTGCAGGAAACAGCTGGGGAAGCATAATAAAGTCATGTTTAGCATTTGTTATTGCACTAAAGGACTACTAACTTTCTCTTTTGCAGGGAAAAATTAAAAAAAAAAAAAACAACACCAAAATTTTTTTTACAGTTTTAGCATGCATCCATGTTTTCATTTCCCCGGGACTAAACTTCGAACCGTTGTCTCTGTAGGATTGCTCCTCAAACCCGTTCGCAGTCTAAGAAAGCCCAGGTCTCTACCTCTGAAATGGCTGATCTTCCCAATCATAGTTCCATATCTCGGGAGGAGTTTGATGATTTTAAAAGACAGATGATGGAAATGGCCACAATGCTAAAGGAACAGTTCTTAATCAGACAGGATCCGGTAAACCAGGGATCGCATAATATTCCACCACCAGGGGATGATCAGAATCCTCCTAAAAATGGTACAAACTTGCTTAAAGAGGACCAACCCCGACTCAAGGACGAGCCAGTCATCCCAAAGGCCGTTCCCATACCTAGCAGGACAGTGATTACTATCCCAGAAGAAGGGGACAATGACGACCTTCGAAGAAAAATGAAACACATGGAGGAGACCATCCAATCTCTAAAGGGCATAGGCTCCCTGGGCAGGGTTAATTATTCGGATCTATGTGTTTTCCCCGGAGCCAGATATCCAGAAAAATTCAAAGTTCCCGAGTTTGAAAAATACAATGGAAAGGGAGACCCCTATACACACTTGAAAATATACATTGGAGAACTCGGGTCTTATGCCGAAGACGAGGGGTTAAGAATGCAACTATTCCAGAAAAGCTTAACAGGGGAGGCAAGAATCTGGTATGCCCGCCTCGACAACGCCCGAATCCACAACTGGGAGGAATTGGCCCATACCTTTTTAACCCAATACAGCTTTCAGGCCCAGATGGCTCTTGACAGGTACCAAATGACAAAGGTTAAAAAACAGCCTAGGGAATCCTTCAGGGAATATGCGCAACGATGGAGGGGCATGGCCGCACAGGTAACCCCCCCGATGAGCGAATCAGAGATGGTAATGACCTTTGTAGACATTCAGGAGGCACCGTATTATGAGCGGGTCATCTCGGGGATTGGAAGACCCTTTGCTGAAATGATTAAACATGGAGAGATGGTTGACATGGGGTTGAAATCGGGTAAAATCCGGGATCTTACTGCTTTAGAAACTGCTGCTGCCGAGCAAATACAGAATGGAAACTACGGTAGCACTTCCCGGAGGGTCCAAAAGAAAAAGGAGGAGGATGTCTCCCTCATCCTACAGGGGTCATCCAGAAAAGCAGAAGGTCATCCTCCGGTGCAGGTGCAGAGGGGAGGGCCATCCCGACAGCCAAACTTCACAGATCAAAGGGCAGAGGGGCGAAGAAGATATGAGGCCTCGCAGAATCGAGTATTCACCCCGCTCGGGGAGCCGCTTGAACGGGTATTAGCGGTATTAGTAGCCCAAAAGAAAATAGTTGGTCTGGCACCACCGAGTGACCCAAAGGGTAGAAGGTTTGACCCGAGTAAGCGATGTGCATACCACTCCAGTTCCCCTGGCCATGATACACAAGATTGCTGGACGTTGAAACATCGAATCCAAAACATGATAGACAGTGGGGAAATTGTGGTGGAACAACCAGACTCCCCAAATGTTAAAGCAAACCCCCTGCCAAGACATGATGGAGGGGGAGTTAATGCGACGGAGGCAAGTGAGGCTGGGGGGCCGCCAAGGTTGAACTATGTGCAGAAAATTGAGGAATTGATCAACGTGATACATGATCATGGGAGTGCACGGGGAGCGCCCATCAGGTTGATGGGGATAAGTCCAAATGGCATGGAAGGACCTGTCAAGTTGACAGCCCCGAGGCCCATCATCCTTGCAGCAAGGCCGTAACTCCCTATCAGTAGTCTGAAGACTGTACCCTGGAATTATGGGGGAATACCAGAGGAAGCGGCCAGTTGTGCTTCCGTGACGACTAAGGGGAACCCCTTATATCTTCCCGGGCGAGTCCTTGAGAGCCAAAAGAGAAAAAATGAAGAGGTTTCCGAGGAAAGGGCCATAGAGTTTTTGAAAAGGATGGATCACCCAGAAACAAGGGGGATCCAGATTTTAAATGAGGAATCAACCCTAACATCAGTCATGGACTTGGTGTTGTCATCCAGTGAGCATTGCAAAACCCTGATGAAGGTTCTTGAGGAGGCATTTGTGCCCAAAGAAATTAGTGAGGAGGGTTTCGGCCAGCTAGTAGGCCACTTATTGGAAACCGATGCAATATCCTTTACGGATGAGGACATTCCCAAAGAGGAAAGGGGGCACCGGAAACCGCTACACATCGCGGTAATCTCCTCAGGATATGTCATGAATGGGGTGCTGATCGACGGGGGATCGACATTGAATATATGTCCTCTCAGCACGCTGAAGAAAATGAACATCAGTCCCAAGCGCCTACGGGCCAGTCATGTGGTGGTTCGGGCTTTTGACGGATCCCGGAGGGATACCATCGGAGAGATAGAATTGCCAGTAGAGATAGGGCCCTATACTTTTGATATATCCTTCCAAGTCCTAGATATTACGGCAAGCTACAACCTGCTGTTAGGGAGGCCGTGGATACACATGGCCGGGGCAGTTCCTTCCACGCTCCACCAACAAATCAAGTTGATCATCGATGGGAATCTGGTAACAATCTCGGCCGAATGTGATGACCCTTCTCCCCCCAGGAGTGGCCTACCAGTAATCAATGTGGATGAGTCAGCGGCGCCTGCCAGCTTTCAAGCACTAGAGATTAGCACTCCCCATTATAGATGCCTGGGAGCTCCAGCTGTGAAACCAAAGGTCTCTCCGGAACTCACCTTTGTGGCAAGGGAAATGATTAAAATGAACTTCCAACCTGGACAGGGACTAGGGAAAAGCAGTCAGGGAATCACCGAGCCCATCCACCTACCACAGCAGATAGGCAAAGCAGGATTGGGATACCATGTGGGCGCAGTACGGGGACACCGTCAGGGTGCGACTCCGATTCGACTAGTTGGCAGTCCAGTGACCAAAGTCGACAATAGGCAGGGGATCAGCGGACCTGTGATTGGGGCAGGGAATGAAGAGTTAACCCCCACACGTAATGAGTCGGCCCGGAGGGAAAGTTTCCTGCGGGATGTCGCAAAAGAGTTTGAAACCAAATGTTATATCCTCGGACAATCAACAAGCAGTAAGGAGGGGACGAATGTTATCACACCCCCGGGAGCCCAACAAGTTGTGCCTGTCATCGATTGGGCAGGGCTGATTATTCCTGGAGAAGATATGGAGAAGGACTCAGGCGACGTATCCGTAATCATCGGGGAGGTGTCCGATGTGAGGCCCTCCTTTATCCAGCGCATTTCATCTGACCTGACCATCGATAATTGGACCCAGAAACCAGTGATATCCAAACAAGGGTAAAGCTCGACGTCAGGGTGGTTAACCCTAGAGGATGGGGGAATGAAGAAGTTTTATTTTGTTGTTGTTTTATTTCTGCATAATTGTGTCGTTTCTTCGTGTTATTTGAAATTGCGATCGTCGTGAAAAATGATTTATATATGACAAGTATTTTGTTTCATGTCAGGTGTACCCGTTTGAGTAATCCTTGCCTAACAAGTGGTCTTTCAAATTTGAATGATGATTATGATTTTGACATTGAGCTGGATTTCGATTTAATGGGCATTGAACAAGACGAGACAGATTACGACGACGCACCTGACGAGATCAAAGGATGGGTCGAGGATAAACCCAAACCCAACTTGGACCAAACCATCACCGTTGATATTGGAACCCCTGACAAGCCAAAGGAACTCAAGATAGGGACGGACCTCACCCCCAGCCAAAAAGCAGAAATAATTGAGTTACTAAGCCAATATGAGGATGTCTTTGCCTGGTCGCACGAGGATATGATCGGATTGTCCACCGACATTGTGGTGCACCGGTTACCCATCAAGGAGGGTTTCAGGCCTGTCAAGCAGAAACTAAGAAAGTTGAAACCTGAGTGGAGCTTAAAAGTGAAGGAAGAGATCATCAAGCAGTTCAGGGCGGGAATCATTATGGTATCCACTTATCCTGAATGGTTATCCAATGTGGTCCCGGTAGCTAAACCTGGAGGAAAAGTAAGGGTATGTGTAGACTACAGAGATCTAAACAAGGCCAGTCTCAAGGACAACTTCCCGGTGCCTTTCATACACATCCTGGTGGATAACACAGCCCAGTACGAAATGTACTCTTTTGTGGATTGCTTCGCAGGATATCATCAGATAATGGTGGCGGAGGAGGATCGGGAAAAGACCGCATTCATCACCCCCTGGGGCACTTTCTGCTATAGACGACTGGCTTTTGGCCTCACAAACGCGGGGGCTACTTATCAGAGAGCCATGATGGCCTTGTTCCACGATATGATGCACAAGGAGATAGAGGTCTACGTGGACGACATTATTGTGAAATCGAAGGTAGAGTCCGATCATATAACTCATCTCAAAAAGCTATTCGATCGGCTCAGAAAGTATAATTTGAAACTCAATCCAGACAAGTGCGCTTTCGGGGTACAGTCGGGCAAGCTCTTGGGTTTCCTGGTTAGTGATCGGGGCATTGAGTTGGACCCAGCAAAGATTAAGGCCATTGTGGATATGCCGGCACCCCACACAGAGAAGGAGATAAGAGGATTCCTGGGGAGAATAAACTTCATCAGCCGTTTTATATCTCACTTGACGACTACATGTGAGCCGATTTTTAAACTGTTAAGAAAAGGGGTGTCCCAATAATGGAATGAGCAATGTCAGAGGGCGTTTCAGACCATTAAGAAACAATTGACGGAGGCACCAGTGCTGGTACCCCCGAAGGATGGGATCCCTCTGTTTATGTATATATCGGTAAATGCCATCGCGATGGGATGTATGTTGGGACAGAAAAATGAGGCGGGAAAAGAGCAGGCCATCTATTACCTCAGCAAAAGATTTAGCCAATGTGAGCAGAATTACACTCCCATTGAGAAGACCTGTTGTGCTCTGGCCTGGGCTGCAGGGAGATTACAGCACTACCTCCATGGGCATACAACGTACCTGATATCAAGAATGGATCCCCTGAAATATATTTTCGAAAGGCCCATGCTGAATTGTCGACTATCAAGATGGTAGTTAATTTTACAACAGTTTGACATGGTGTACGTGACCCAGAAGGCCATGAAAGGGCAGGGAATTGCAGATCAGTTGGCAGAAGCCCCGGCAGGAGGGATGGAGCCGTTAGAAACTCCTCTCCCGGGCGAGGATATATTTTGGGTATCGCGCGAAAAAATGTGATGACGAGGGACAATTTTGGAAGCTGTATTTTGATGGTGCCATGAATGCCGAGGGGGCAGGAGCCGGAGCGGTCCTAGTCTCTATCACCGGAGAACAATACCCCGTGGCCACTAAACTTCGTTTCAGCAATTCGAACAACACCGCTGAATACGAGGGGTGTATCTTGGGACTCCGATTGGCCCGTGACATGGGAGTAAAAAGACTAGCGGTGTTCGGGGATTCAGAATTGGTAATCAGACAAGCAATCGGGGTATACAACACTAAGGAGCTTCGGTTACTTCCATACCATCGTTGTGTCACCCAGCTTATGCAAGAATTCGACGATATCGCCTTCCGCCATATTCCTCGGGGACGAAATAATTTTGCCGATGCATTGGCGACTTTGGCTTCCTTAATCCACGTGATCAAGAGTAGGGACAGTCCACAGATTGAGATCACCGTACAGAATACCCCGGCATATGAGGAAAATGTGGCAGTGTTATCAAACGAGGTGGTGTTGACAAGACAGCCCTGGTATCACGACATCAGGGAATATCTAAGAGACAGATCCCTTCCCGATCAGGCAAATCGGACTGAAAGGATGAGGATTCAAAAGATGGCGATGAAGTTTTACCTGAGTGGCGATTCACTTTACAAAAGGGATGCCGGGTTGGGATTGTTGCAATGCGTAGACGAAACGCAATCCCAAAGGATTATGAATGAAATCCATGGCGGGGTGTGTGGGCCACATATGAGTGGACCGATGTTGGCCAAAAAGATCTTGAGGACAGGGTATTATTGGTTAACGCTGAAGGCCGATTGCGATGATCATGTCAAACGGTGTTATCAATGCCAGGCGCACGGTAATGTGATCCATACACCTCCCAATGAACTGCACTGTATGACCTCCCCGTGGCCATTTTCAATGTGGGGAATGGATGTAATCGGACCAATAGAGCCCAAAGCAAGCAACGGGCATCGATTCATCTTCGTCATGATCGATTATTTCACCAAATGGGTAGAGGCAGCTTCTTTCCCTAAAGTAACTCAGGAGGTCATCGTCAACTTCGTCAGGAATAATGTCATTTGCCGATATGGGCAACCTGAGGTTGTGGTCTCCGACAATGCCAAGAATTTAAACAACGCCCTCATGAAGGAACTGTGTGACCAGTTCAAGATTAAGCATCTCAATTCCGTCATTTACCGTCCTAAGATGAATGGGGCAGTGGAGGCTGCAAATAAAAACATCAAGAAGATCATGGCGAAAATGTCTGCTAATCATCGGGGATGGCCGGATCTGTTACCCCTCACCCTGCTGGCATACCGAACATCAACGCGTACTTCTACAGGGGCAACCCCTTACGCTTTGGTGTATGGAATGGAGGCTGTCCTGCCAGTTGAAGTTGAAATGGCGTCCCTCAGAATAGTGATCGATGCTCAGATAAGCGAGGAGGATTGGATGCAAAGCCGATACGACCAATTGGCCCTAATTGATGAAAGGAGGGTGGCTGCTGTTTGGCACGACCAGCTATATCAACAGAGGATCTCCCGATCATACGACAAAAGGATCAGGCCTCGGAAATTCAAGGAGAATGACCTGGTGCTAAAGAGAGTCATGTCTTGTCAAGACGAAGCCAAGGGGAAGTTTGCCCCGAATTGGGAAGGACCATTCATGATTAAGAAAGTGCTATCCGGAGGAGCCCTCATATTGCAAGAAATGGATGGTGAGGTATTTCCACAACCCCTCAATTCTGACTCGGTGAAGCGGTTCTACGCTTAAATCATCAGTTCTTTTTTCCTTTGAGAGCGAACTACGTAGGACCTGATTTCCCAACTTGTGGGGGTACGTAGGCAGCCATCATGGCGCGGTCCGATCCTTTAAAAAAAAAATATCCTTTCCCTAACCAAAACCAATTTTCGATAGCCAGATAAAACCTTCCTACACCCTCAAAACCTTCCCGAAACCAACTGCCTAACCAGTTTCATCCCAGAATACATACCCTGATCCAACCAAACAGTTATCCAAAATCTGAGATTCAATCCGACGAAATCAAAAGGTGTGCGGCAATATCTGTCAAATCTCCATCAAGTCTTGAGGAAAGAAAGAAGGCGAAATGTCAAAATCATGATCAGTTGGATAAAATGATGATCCAATGAATGGCAATGATACGACAAAAGGGGAAAATGACTAAATTTAAATGCATGTCTATATATATAAGTCGTTTTATTACAAGATTTCTCTTTCAATAACTGATGAAACCAACATAGTCTATGCAGGAAATAAAATAATCTACAAATCTGAAACTAGCCGAAGCAGGATGGACAGGGTGGTGGATAGATCTGAAGCATCAGCATCTCCTGCAATCTGCTGCCCCATCATATCAATACGATCCAGTAAAGCAGTAGCTCGGCTGACAGTCCCAGAATTAGCATCTATAACTGCCCTGGTCTGAAATACAATGGCGTCTCTGTCAGCAATGGCAGCATCTCTGGCACGAATGGCCTCATCTCTCTCGACAAGGGCGACATCCCTCTCGGTTTCAGTAGTAATCAGGGGCCAGGCGGAGTCGGGAATCCTCAGCGACCCGACTCGGGGCAGAATCGGCTGAGATGGAATGGTCTGTGGTATCTTCTGTGAAAATCACTCCAGAGTCATCAAAGGCCCCAGTCCGACTCAAACTAGCCGAATCCAGGTCTCCACGCAACCACTGTACGTAGGCAAATGTCTGGATGTGACAGCTCGTACTATATTCGGCAAAGATCCTGCGATCCCAAAGCTCGTATACCTGCAATAGATCCCTCTCTGTACAGGATGATATAAGGAATCGGTATGCGGCTGCACCCGCGAAGGGGTGTAAATCCTGTGTCTGATCAAACTGCCCCATAACCGCCATGGGATGATAGGTCGTCACGCCCCTTAACCCAGCAATGGGAATGAAATCCATGTCAGGCACATGAGTCAAGAAGCTCATGAAGGAGCAATAGCCCGAGTAAACCAATAGATGAAAGGGGTCCTCAATGATAGACAAAAATGATGTCCAGGAGGCCACATCAGTACAACTCGCGGGACGAAGCGAAAACTGCGTGGTTATGTCATGGCTGAAACAAAATCCTTGGCGACGGAAATGGCCGATGGGACTAAGATGACTCATGAACCACATATACAATAAGGTCGAACTCCCTCTGAAGAATCTCCCTCGGAAGGACTGGCAATATGTGGCCGACATATAGGTATCCGCCAATATCATGGGGAGAATGGTGTGATCCTCCTGAAGGGCCCCAACGGCCGCAACAATCCGCATGTACAGATGATCGGATCCTGCAGGCAAATACAAAACTGAGATGACACAGGCCATCAGAACGCCCACTCGCAAGGCATCCCAGCGCTCCTCGGACACGGAAAAATCACCGAGGAAAAGACGGAAACTGTCAGGTGAGCCAAATCGGTCAATCAAGAATTGAAGAGGAACCATATGGTCTGATGTGATTACCGGTAATAAGACAGCCCTCCGCAAACCGGTGAAAGTCAAGAATTGACGGCGCATGGAACCAACGGTAACCCTAGCACAGGGACCATCCAACGGCAAGCCGGTGAAGCGAGCATACTCCTCAAGGGTGGGGGTCAGCTCTACTGTCCCAAACCTAAACACCTGACGGGCAGGGGCCCAATAGCTCAGAAGACCATCCACAAAGCCCGCTGGCACCCGGAAGGTTAATAAGGACCAAGAATGTCCCAAAAGACCATCTACGATAACCCTATCTGCTGGCAGTAGACTGTCCAACCAGCGGAAGAGGCTGCCAACCAACCCTGTGGGAGGAGTGGAATCCAAACGAACCACGGCATCTGAGGACGACATCTGTGAAAAAAATAGTATCAAAAAAGACTGTACAGGGGTCATTCTCTACCCATAAATAAAAAGCATGCATCATACAGTTAATAATAAAGCAGGTGAATCCCATAAAAATGAAAAAGAAAACTGTGCATAAATAAATAAATGAGTTCAGTACATAGTGCATAAATGAAAAAGAAATCTAAGTAGGTGCCAATACAAAAGGCCCTATCCTATCCTGGTCTAAATAAAATCAGTATCATCTATGAAAGCAGGATCCTCGAACTGATCCCCTGGAGTCGTCGAGCTCGGAGGACCAAAGTTCATATCAGGGATGTAGGGATGCGCTGTGGCATCAGATGAACTCGGGCCTGCATCATAACCTGCACCGTCAGGATCGTAGGTGTAAGCCTCCTCCGGGGTCCGGCCCAACCCCCGAATAAACAGCGACAACTGATCTACCTGACGGGTCAATGTGGCGACCTGCTCAGCGTGGGTAGGGGTCCGAACACAGGCAGCCCAATCGGTCATCGTAACCGAGCCTGGAACCATGTCTCCAAGAAAGAAAGTGGCCCGAGTCTGGGGACCGATGGTACGAGGTACCCACCAAGTCCTGAAAGCCTCACTCGTACTGGGGCCTGTGGAAAGCATCCGACCGTCCTCCCCGGCGAGCATGATCTCCGAGGGCTGAGAATCCAGCGGCCAGAAAGTAGTGAAAGAAAGGGAGTGCGGGATGCGGATCTCCCCAGTGACGCATCTGAATGCGCGCTCTCCCAGATACATCACCCAGCCTCCAACACTCTGCAAAGTGAGGCGACGGGTGGAAAGCTCGAACTCCGGGCCGGAAGGATGCCCGTCAGCAAACCCCACAGTCAGATGCTCGGAGAGGTAGGGAATCCAGACGACGTCGGCAGCCGTGATCAACTCCAGCTGAATACGACAATGTGCAAAGCTGCCCGACACGGGGACCTCCTCCAGAGTACTGTGATGCCATCGCCGACCCCGAGGATAAGTGTCCGGGCCCAGAGTAGTGATAGGCCTCAGACATGGCAGCCGCTCGTAAGCCCAGAACTGTGAATAGAAACAAGGCAAGGCATGAGTCACTATCAAATACAGAAAAGAGATGAAAGGAAAAGAAATACAGTAAGAGAGAGGAGGAAGGGACTCACCAGCAGAAAGTGGTAGAAACCGAGCCAGGCATCAGTCTGTCCCTCTGAGCGTAGACGCAGACCGTGGAGGAAATAAGCAAAAGTGAATGACCCCCAATCGTAGTCACCAATCCGGCCTACATCTCGAACAGCCCCTACGACGCTGAAGTGGATGGTAGAGGAGTTGTTCCCTAGGAAACAACCCCTCATGATAGTCAGGAACAGGCGCCGTAGTAGGATGTCACGAGTACCCTGGTCCGCTGGAATGGGCAGTGCGTACAGACCCCCAACAGCATCGACAGCCAAAGCGCCGGATCGAATACTACGGGCCTTGAAGACCCGATCATCAACAGCGAAGCCTAGCAAAGCTCGAACCTCCACTGGAGTGATATCAAGATCCAGAGGGACACGGGACCCAGTGAACTCGATCCCCGTGATATACCGCCAATCCCAAGGGGTCAGCACAACCTCACAGTCCAGAAGATGAAGGGACTGGGTCTGATGAAACCACCTCTCGGACAGGGCCCGCATATAGCCCCAGGGGCACTGGCGGGGAATGATGGTGAAGAAGTGGCGAAAACCCCAGGAGTCCACCACCGTGCGGTAATCATCGTGCAAGGCCGCGTAGAGGGAATAAATGTTGAACCAGTTACCCCTCGGCTGGGTAAACTCAGGCACCTGTGAAAATCACCAATGGGTCAGTCCAGAGAGAGCAGAAATTGAGAAATTGAGAGCAAATTCAGAGCAAAATTGAGTATACCTCATTCGCAACAAGGGATGCCGAGGGATGACGGCTGAGATCCCGACCCAATAGATCGGGTATCTGGACAGAAGCGCCAGATAAGGCGCGATGAGTGGGGGGAGCTGATGTGCTGGAAGACGGCTCCTCCACCGCAACCTCCGGAGGAGCAACCTCCTCAACGTCCGGGTGATCAGGACGGATGACAGACTCCGCCAAGCGACGAGCCTGACGGGTACGAGGGGGAATAGGGGCAGGTGCAGCCCTACGACGGCGAACACCCGAAGTCCGAGAGGCGGAGGAGCTACTGGGCGCATCACGATCCATAGCTGGAATAGAACGGGCGAGAAAGAAGGTAAGTTCCCTTTTAAAATTATGTAATGAACATTCTAAATTTCTAGCCTCATCATATGATTAATGCAACATGATGCATGGTTATGGTATAAAAAAAAAAAAAAAAAAAAAAAAATCGGCAGAGTTCCGTTTGTAAAATGGACATCCCAGCATAAGCCAAACGTGTTTTCCATCAATCAAAGCCTCAAACAGATTTAAATTGCATTCATATGTGTAATTACATCGTGTAATGCATGTTTCTCTTACAGAAAAGGAATAACAATATGTGGGACCGCCTCATGAACATAAAATATGACTCACACAGTTGATACATAGCATGTATATATGATGGTACATTGCATGAACATTGTGAAGCATACATTTTATGTCTAAACATGCAAATAGTCAAATGTATAGCAAAACATTGATGAAATTGAAAAGTGACCGGTCAAAGTGTTACCTGTAGCGCGTAGATCGATCCTACCGGAGCAGTTTTTGCAGGGAAATTGAAAAAAAAATCGACAAAAAGCCTTTGCGAACAAGAAAAATCGAGAGAATCTCTGAGGACTGCAAGTTGAAAGTGACAGATCTGGAGGAGGCGCGTTGGTTATAAGGCCCGATCTTAGCCGCAGATGTATCTGCGGCTGGCCGCAGATCCATCTGCGGCTGGCCCTGGTGGGCCCCACCTTGCTCCCTTGAAGCCATTTGACGTGTTGAAGTGAAAAGTTTACGCGATGGGTGACCGGCGACGATACCCGGCCCCGACATGACGATCGACCGGCGACGATAACCGGCGATCACGAGATGGATGTCCGGCGACGATAACCGGCTCCGACAGACAACCAACCGGCGACGATAACCGGGGGTTACGCGATGGGTGACCGGCGACGATACCCGGCCCCGACATGACGGTCGACCGGCGACGATAACCGGCGATCACGAGATGGATGTCCGGCGACGATAACCGGCTCCGACAGACAACCAACCGGCGACGATAACCGGGGGTTACGCGATGGGTGACCGGCGACGATACCCGGCCCCGACATGACGATTGACCGGCGACGATAACCGGCGATCACGAGATGGATGTCCGGCGACGATAACCGGCTCCGACAGATAACCAACCGGCGACGATAACCGGGGGTTACGCGATGGGTGACCGGCGACGATACCCGGCCCCGACATGACGATCGACCGGCGACGATAACCGGCGATCACGAGATGGGTGACCGGCGACGATACCCGGCCCCGACGAGACGATCGACCGGCGACGATAACCGGCGATCACGAGATGGATGTCCGGCGACGATAACCGGCTCCGACAGATAACCAACCGGCGATGATAACCGGGGGTTACACGATGGGTGACCGGCGACGATACCCGGCCCCGACATGACGATCGACCGGCGACGATAACCGGCGATCACGAGATGGATGTCTGGCGACGATAACCGGCTCCGACAGACAACCAACCGGCGACGATAACCGGGGGGTTACGCGATGGGTGACCGGCGACGATACCCGGCCCCGACACGACGATCGACCGGCGACGATAACCGGCGATCACGAGATGGATGTCCGGCGACGAAAACCGGCTCCGATAAGATAACCAACCGGCAACGATAACCGGTGGTTACGCGATGGGTGACCGGCGACGATACCCGGCCCCGAACGAGACGATAGATTGAAAGAGCGAACCCAAAGACTAACAAACACGGTCAAGGGGTTGATACATTGACACTCTTACGAATGTCTTGCATGCATTACATCTTATGTTGCATCATAAGCTATATGTGTGGCATCATGTATGTACTGTCATTCTTTCGCACTGTCATTCATGCATCGAGTGTCTATTTCTTTATCCTGTTCATTTCATTTATCATTTCATAAACATGATAAAGAGGGGCAGCTGTAGACACCCAAATTTTGCGTTTCCTTTTACTAACCATGACAGGAGGACGAAATCGTCAATTGAACCGGCTTGCGGGAGCAAAGGAGCGGGCACAAGGGCAAGCGCCCCGCACCACCGCGATGTTTTGGGCAACCCAAGTTTACGTGACAATAAAGCCGTCCGAGGCAGGCATTTCCGAATGAGGTGGCACGTCTCCCGGAAATTCCCGGACTGCAGAATACGAGCCTGTCAGCGAAAACCGACGTTGCGGCACGAAAATCGAGGCGTGGCACGAAAATCGAGAAAGTTAAGCCCGCCAGCCGCGGATAGATCTGCGGCCAAGTGGGTGCGCCAGCACGAAAACCAGGAAATCAGCACTACCAGCTGAGTGCGATGGGAGGCGTGCCAGCTGGCCAGCCGCAGATCCATCTGCGGCCAGCCGCAGATAGATCTGCGGCTGGCTTTGGCCAGCCTATTTAAGCCCAGCTTCGGGCAGCAGCATACAGGAGGTTGGAAGAATTTGAAGGAAGAAGAATTCTGCAGCAGCAAGAACACGGAAATAGAGAGAAAAAGGAGCAAATTTTGCAATCAAATAGGAAGAAAAGAGAGGAAAAAAAGAGAGGATTTATATTCTTTGATTTTGATTGTACCAAATATACTCCTTATCTTAGTCAAATACACAAGTTCACATCCATTTGAGATCATTTGCAAGGTGAAAATTCCCTTTGTTCTAGCAATTTATATCATATTGTTTGGTTAAATTAAATGTAGTTTTTCTTGTATATTGTTGTGGATCTATGGATTGAGGGCTATTAGGGAGGGTTCCCAAGTGGAACGAAATTCCTCCTAATGGCCCGATGATGTCCATTTGGTGAATTTTAGCTAGTTGTAATGATGTATTATGCATAGTTTATTTAGATTGTTATTTTTAGGATCTTGTGGGTGTGTAGCGATTTTGGATGTGAGCCTAGGAGCGCGACCCCGTGGTCCAAATCCGATGATGGACATCTTTTGACGTATGTAATAAATCCGATGTACTTTTCATTGTAAATATGTAATCGTCGGGCCTTAAAACGACGCCAAGGCGAGAATCGTGTTTAAGGCCCCTTAATAGTGAAAGTATGTGATTGTGGGCGTTCGAGGTTATTTTGATGGCTTACATGCCCATATGAGAATAACCCCGACGCGTGTTTATGCTCGATTTGATTTATGAGACGAAATTGATTTCAAAGCTAAATGATAAGATTTTCATAAAATCAATCAAACTAGGTTATTAGCATCACGAGGCTTAAAATGAGAAGTGCTAATGAATGTCGATTTCTATGTAAAGGAGAAAGCTAAAGAAAATCGTTTTCAAAACGTCACATAAAATGATTTTATAAATATGTAACGTTTTATTAAACCGTTGTGCATAGGGTTAAAGAGATCCTAGAAATTGCCCATCATTTGAGTTACGAGGGCAACGTATAGATCTCGATTCCTATTTTGACGAAGGTTTAAAACTCTTGTTTTGCCAAAGCGACACCTAATGAAAGTCTCATTGTTTTGACAAATTAAAATCAAACCTTTCTTATAAAGAATCAAGCTTTCTCGTATAAATCGAAAGACATTCCGAAGCGTTCTCAAATTAAAACACGGTTTTCCCTAAAAATCCAAATGATTCTTTCATACAAACCCACCACGACATTCGCATAGGCACACACACACACACGCACACACACATATTCATGAATTAAAGGATAGGAAAGTATCAAGATTGCGGTAACCGTGTTTCACGGAAGTCGAGGGGTGCCTAACACCTTCCCCTCACTTAAACAAGCCCCCGAACTCTATGAATCTCGATTCGCAGACCAATTAATTCGGAGTCACACATGAGCCGGCGATTTATAAAAAAACGATAACTCGGATGAGTTGGTACATCCATTTCAAATATACCAACTGGCGACTCTGGTTAATTGGCTCATCATAAAAAGCGATCTTTCAAAACCCCGTCGACCTCAATGCCGACCTTTTCCAAAATCATCTAAACCAAAAGGCTAAAAATCGGAAAAGGACAAACAGTCGGAAGACTAGAAAGCGAGAAAACCCGGCGTCGACAAGAATCGAAATACATATAATTAAATAAAATAAGACTTGACAGTAATTCCATGTCTTATATTTAATTGGGACATTATATGGTAGAATGATTGAATTGTACGGTAACTATTCACTGAAAAGTTCTTTTGTGATTAATGTTGAAATCTATATTATCTAGAAAGTCGTTGATCGCTAAGGGGGCTTACCCTTATTGCAGAATAAATGTTATTTATTTAAATGAATTAAATAATTTAATTTATTTATTTAAATAAGATTAGAATTGTTCTAAGTGATTTATTCACAACCGGTTTAATATGGAGAACTAAAGGGTAAAACTACAAAAGGAAAATATTTATTTAAGAAGTAAATGACATAATTGTAATAATAAGTTAAGTGTATTTAATTTAGTCTATAGAGATAGAATAAATTAAATAGCTTAATATTTATTATTTAATATTTTGAAAATATTAAATATGAATTAATAAGAGGAGTCTTATTATTATTATTATTACTATTATTATTATTTAATTCCTAAAAGAGTTTGGGAATTAATTAATAAAGGTACTCTCATAAATTCCTAATTGGATTAGGAGTTTAATTAATTAAAAGAGTTTAATTAAGACAATTAACCTAATCCTAAATAGTTTAGGAGGGTTTCCTATATCTATAAATAAGAGGAGTCTTATCATAGATTAGGGTTACAAACACTTCCATTAGAATTGTGGAGAGTACTTACAATTTCTACAGAGATAGAAACTAGGGTTTTGCCAATACCCATCTTCTTGAATAAGTATTATTCCTTGGTGGATCACCTCTAGAGGCCAAACACTTGGGTGGCTAACGTTGATCAAAGGAAGGAATTTATTCGGTTAAATTCAAGGAGAACACGAAAGAATTGGAGTTGAACTTGTACCTGAGGAAGCTAGAATTCTATAAGGGTATAATTCTTATTCTCTATCTCTTTCGTTTAATTAATAATTGCGCATAAAGAAAGATCATGGTGATGGTTTGTATAAAAATTTAAAATCTGATTTTACCATGCTTCCGCTCATTATATGAAATTTGATTGTATGCTCATGGCTATTACAAACCTAACATTCTACCTAATCTTTTCAGACCAGTATGACATCATGTACTGGGTAGAGACCAGTGGATGAGTAAGGGCTTCCCTATAAATAGAACTCCTATTACATCTAATGAAGCCTGCTAAGATTGTTGGGTCTGAGATAGAAAGAGTCATTGTGAGCTTGAGAGCATGGAGGGTGGCCGAAGGGGAAGCTATCAGGCGGATGTCCTCTGGCTTCATCACGTACTTCGGAAAGAAGAGAAAACGCGCAACCAAAACGAAGAGGTGAGAAGTTTTTCCATCTCGGTAGTTACAGTTTATATATATGTTATATTTTTGTATACCCGCACTAGCGTAAAGGTCAGGAATAGTTCATGAGCTAGGTGCTCTATTTCATGTGTTATAAGGCTATAAATGTTATCTATAGGACCTTACGGCCGAGTTCTAGTTAATCCAATGTAAGGTATGGGTTATGTCAGAAAAGGAATATAACCCCTATCTAGCAAAAAAGGGTGTAAATATAAGTAATGATGGGGATACCGAAGTCGTTTCGATGAGGTTCGTCCCCTTACTCGAACCCATGAACTTAAGTAACCGGATTAGACATAGGTTTGTCACCCGACCCCGAACCGTAAAGAGGTTCCCGAAATGAAATCCGTAGTCGAACCCCAAAGGTTCTGGTAGTAGCCATGGGTCAGTTTAGTGCTGGACACGAAGACGAACACCTCTAATATCAGTAAGGCTCGTACCTGACTTCCAAAGTCACAACTCCTAAGTCGAAGTCCCCAAAATGTTGTTGAGACCCAAACCTTTGACTTCCCGAAGCCAAACATCCAAGTACCATCCGATCCCGAAGAGAACCCCCGATGTATGAGAGGTCCCCGAACTACGAAAGGCTCCGAGGTGGTGCCGAAGCCAAAACTTTGTAGATAGCGGGTCGGTCAGACCCCAAGCCATGTTTCCAGATGTATATGACCTTAGACTTATCAGCCAAAGGATGTTCCTTAAGCTGAGATCATGATTAACTTTGATTCTCAATAAGTAGTAAAGAGGACTCTACGATCGAAGAGTGGTTTCACTCCGATCGTAGAGCGCACTATAGATCGGGGAGTAAGTCAGCCGAACTACTGGACGATCGCAGAATTTCACTTGCAATCGTAGAGTAAGTTGGGCTAGTCCTAGAGTGGTCGTAGAGTGAACTATACCGATCGTAGAGCTTCACCAGTCAGTCGTAGAGTCAACTCTGCCGATTGTAGAGCTTCACCAGTCAGTCGTAGAGTCAACTTTACTGATCGTAGAGCTGTCATGGCAGACCATACGTAAAATGAAGGGAGCATAGGATAGACCACATGAGTCTCTTGAGTAAGTTTAATTAATCTGTTATTGATGTTTACATATGACTGATCAGAAGATAGTTTATAATTACTTGTGATATTCCAGACCTTGATAAGATTCGTATATGTAAATTATGTGTTTATTAAATGAAATTTCTTGTTTCGACTCTGTGTTATGTGATGGTATATTTTAATAAAGAATTAGGTCAAATAAATTTTTTTTCAAAGCTGCTTAGTCGTGCTTACACTGACAAAATAATTTGTCGTGCTTTCCACGATTTCACCGAGAAGCATCCCGACAAATTATTTTCAGTAAGCTGCTGTGTCGTGCTTGAAAATGACAAAGTGATTTGTCGTGCTTCGAAGTTAATATAATAATATATTAAGTGATAAAAACCTAAATAATGTAATTAGGGTTAAAAATGATAAATTGGATTACAAACCTTAATTGCAAAACCCTAATTGATAATTGTTAACCAAATTAGTGAACCAAAACCCTAATTGGTGCAGAACAACCCCAATTGATATAATTAAATTCTAAGTAATAAAATATAGTATAAGTTATGAATCATTAAACTTAAAATTTAATCCTAATTGAAGGATTGAAACCCTAAACCCTAAATTATAAAACCACAACCCTAATTAGGAAACCCTAATTCTAATTATAAGATTCTAAACCTTAATTATGATACTTAAGCTTAATTAAGTTATTACTAACCTAATTAAGTTATCATAAACATTAATTACAAAATCCTAATCATGATTAGTGTGAATTAAACCTAGATTAGTAAACTAACCAATTGAAAAAGTTGTAGGAGTGTGTTAGCTTGTGTTAAACACACTCCAACACACTCCAGCACAAGCATGAGGCCAAGATCAGATCAGAAGCAGCACAAGTTCAATTGGTAGATATTTTGTGACGTCCCCAAATCTCTACGCTCCCCTGTAGCAGATCTGGTGCTCACGTGAAACTATACAACTATAAATATTCAATAAAATATGACTTCTATCTATCCAAGGTTCACAGTATCCCATAACAGGTACTAGTTCCGGCCAGAACGTTGTCTGTGTTTGGATACCCTCACTTGGATGTATAGATTCATATCTAATGAATACCTCTTTCATATTTATATTCCCTATCTATCTGACATTCACAGTATTAATGATAAGATTGTCCATAGAACTGAGGGGCGCATTCCGGTAAGGATGGCACCTTACCGGCGCTCATTAAGTGTAACCCCAAAGCTTATAAGACTTTCAACATCATTTAAATACCCTCATTCAGATGTATAGTTCGTATAGATACTGTATCTAACTTAGTACAACTATGCTAAATAAAATAAAGATCAGAGTACACCGCAATCGATAAAATAAAGGATCATAATATATTACATATCATTTGTTTCGATTACATTGTTCTCAGTACTAAGTTATTACAACAAAAGCCTTTAAAAGACTTAGATTATTCAAAAGCAGATAATAAAACTAGTAAACATGTCCTTTCCCTTTATCTGTCCCAGAAGTACCAGGGATATCATTTAAAGTTGCAAAAGAAGATATGCGCAAGAATGAGCTACAAATGTTCAGCAAGTTCATTTGAAAATGTAAACACAGTGTGTTTGATTTGAAAGATGTCAGGTGATGTATAATTGATACTGAGGGTTCTGTACCGGAACCATATATTTTAATTTGTTCTGTCAGTCTTCAATGACCTAGAACCTCTTTGAGTTCGGATATTTGGTAGGTGATCAGCCTCACCAATATCCTAGGAGTATGCATATCATCCTACCACATTTTTGGCCAATTTAAGTTAATTGCCAATATTGGTCAATTCATTTAATTGCCAATTTAAACCTTATTCGAAGGTTTGTCGGACCACCTTCCATCCACGGTGTCCCTTTTACTCAGTATAGATGTCGTACCAAAACAATTTGGTTTGACACAACAATTTTAAGCTCAAACAGTCAATAAATGATTTCATTTCTTAAGTTATGCTGAACAAGTAGCAATAACTTCACAATAATTGATAGCAAGACATAAATGAATTGCTTAAATGTAATAAGGTTCGGAGACTTGCCTTAGCGTAGTTTCGTTAAAATTTAAGACAGTTGGTCAACGTACGTAGTCTACGTATACCAATAATAAGCGTTAGCACGTATATAAACATGTATTACGCTAATCTAGGCAAGTTTCATTAAGACTCGACGTCGATTCAGTATCTCGGTCGCGTCCTTAATGGCTAAACACATAGATTGTTTGGTAAAACTTCATTTGGAAGTTTAATTATTAGTCTAAATAATTTATTTATTATTTATAACATTTTTAGAAGCTTGGTATTATTTTTAAATAATTTTCAGAAGCTTGGAAGTATTTTTAAATAATTTTACAAGCTTAGGAATATTTTTAAATGATTTAATTATCATTTAGAATATTTTTAAAACATTTAATATGCTATTTAAATAATTTATTTGTCATTTAGAATATTTTTAGATGCCTAAAATATTATTTAAATGATTTATTTATCATTTATAATATTTTTAGAAAGATAGAATATTATTTAAATGATTTATTTTATCATTAATAATATGTTTAGAATTTATTTTATCATTATAATAATTTAATTATTACTTATAATAATTTTCAAAACTTAATTTAATATTTAAATGATTTAATTATCATTTAAAGAAATTTTTAAATACTTAATATATTATTTAAATGATTTATTTATCATTAATAATATTTAAACATTTAATATTTTATTTAATTATTATATATAATAATTTTATTTACCTTAATATCATTTTTAAATAATTAATATAATTATTAAATGATTTAATATCATGTTTAAATAATTAATGTAATTATTAAATGATTTATTATAATTATTATTTTTATTTAATTAAATTAAATAATAATTCAGAAATATATAAAAATATTAAAAATAAATTTTTATAATTAAAAATGAATTTTTGAATATAATTATTAATTATTTATAATTATTTAATATTTATTTATTATTTTATTTAATTTATTTAATTATTTTTATTAAATTTTATTTAAAATTGTCGCAAAAGGTTTTAGCGACAGTCTTCATAGGGTTTCTAGGTTTCTGGGTTTAAGTATGAATTTTGTCGGTAAAGGTGTTCTTCATGAAGAACAGCCGGTCATGGTCGAGTAGGGACATTTGACCGCAAATTAATTCCAATTGGTTAATGTTTTGGATTAGATCTTTGTTTGTTGTTATAGTAGGCATGACAAGGTATAACGACATATGAAATTTAAGCATAAACAACATCAATTGATGCTAGATAATTCATGGTCAAACTACCTAGTTCATGCTGTTCATGAGGTTTCTGGGTTGCCCAGAAACATGTTGGTCATCGTCGGTCAACCATGTTTGACCATTAATAACGTTCATGGTCGTTATTTGTTATGTGGTTTAATGATTCAGGGTTGTAGTATACATGGCATAGAACATGTTTAAGCCAAGAAATAACATTTACAAACATCATATAAGCAAGATTAAAGGTGGTCAAATTTTGTCAGACTGCTGTCAGGTATACTTAGAATTTTCTGGGTTGCCCAGAATCAGCCATCCGTGAGCGGTCAACGGGTTTTGACCATTAATAACTTTCATCCTAGACATTTTTTTTATTATTCTACCAATTGGATATTATAGTTAACATGGCATACTACATATACAAACTTTAAAACAGATCAAATGACCAATTTAAGCCGATCAAAATGACTGACAAAATAGCCTGTCAGACCATTCTGGGCTGCCCAAGTCAGTTCATGTTTTTCATTAATTTTGACCATTTAAATGTTATGGATCCTTGTTTAACCAACCCAGATCACTAAATAACATATTATTACATATCGTTAAACATTAAAACATAACATCAAATTCAAACTTAAAGATCTAGCAACAAATTAGGGTTTATGCACCTTTTTCTTTAAATTTTTGATTTCTGGCTTTTGATTCTGAGTTTATGATTGCAGAGGCTTGTTTAGGCTGGTAATATAAGTGTATAGGCTTCAATTTTCGTAGCTTAGCTGACCAGAATCTCATTCTATTTATAGCAATGTGAAATTAGGGTTTCCTAAGCTAGTTTCCAAATGTTTGCCTCCAAAAATATCTAGGCTTGGGATTTGTGCTGCTCTCCATCTGATCTTACTAACCTACTTGTGCTGGAGTGTGTTGAGCACAAGCTTGCACACTCCTAGCTCAATTTTCATTGGTTTAAAATTTGATTTTTCATTTATTTACTTACTAATTAAAATTAGATTTTTGCTAATCATGTTTATGATGTTAATTTCAGTTTAGTAATACCTTAATTAGGGTTATATATCATAATTAAGGTTTTACATTTCATAATTTAGAGTTTAGATAACCTAATTAGAATTAGGGTTTCATAATTAGGTATTAGGCTTTCTAATTTCACAATTAGGGTTTTAATCTTTCGTTTAGGGTTTAATTTAACCTTAATAATTCATACTTAATATTATGATTCATTATTTAGAATCTAATTATATCAATTAAGATTCTTATAAAATAATTAGGGTTTCAATTAGACAATTCGGATAAATATTATCAATTAGGGTTTTCAGATTAGGGTTTCTGTTTCTGTTTATTATTCTAACCCTAATTAACTTATTTTTAATTTTTTATCAGTTAATATAATATTATATTAACTCCGAAGCACGACAAAGCACTTCGTCATTTCCAAGTACGACACAACAGCTTACAAAAATAATTTGCCGAGATGCTTCTCGGTGAATTTGCCGGAAGCACGACAAATCATTCTGTCCGATTAAGCACGACACAGCTGCTTGGCGAAAATTTTTTATTTGACCTAATTATTTAATAAAATACACAATCACATATTACAAAGTCAAATCATGAAATTTTATTTATTAAACACATAATTTACATATACAAATCTTGTTAGGGTTCGGAATATTACATTCACCCCCACTAATAAGAATTTCGTCCTCGAAATTACAGTACGGGTTATACAAATAAGTGTGGGTAACTATCTCGCATTTTACTCTCAAGCTCCCACGTAACTTCCTCTATATTTTGATTCCTCCAAATAACTTTGACTGAAGGGATTACTTTATTTCGCAGATGTTGTTCTTTCCTATCTATGATTTCGATAGGAATTTCTTCATAAGATAAATCTTTCTCGATCTGGATAGGTTCGTAATCGATAACGTGTTTATAATCGGGTTTGTAAGGTCGTAACACAGACACATGAAACACATTATGAATATGTTCTAGCTCGGGAGGTAGGGCTACCTCATAGGCTACCTCACCTATCTTTCTCAATATCTGAAATGGTCCAATGAATCTTGGACTTAATTTCCCTTTCTTCCCAAATCGAATTTTGCCTTTCCGCGGAGATACTTTTAGGAATAGGTGACTACCGACTTCGAAATCTTGTAACTTTCTATGTTGATCAGCATATTTCTTTTGTCGATCCTGTGATGCTTGTAGTCTTCCTCGTATAATTCGGATTACCTCCGCGGTTTGTTGCACTATTTCAGGTCCTAACATTTGTCGCTCTCCGACCTCATCCCAATATAAAGGTGTTCTATATTTTCTTCCATATAAGGCTTCAAATGGTGGCATTCCTATGCTGGCATGGTAGCTATTGTTGTATGCAAATTCTACCAAAGGTAATTGATCTTCCCAACTTCCCTTGAAATCCATGATGCAAGAGCGCAACATGTCTTGCAATGTCTGGATGGTTCTCTCACTCTGACCGTCAGTTTGTGGATGGTATGCTGTACTTAGTCTCAACTGAGTTCCTAAATTTTTCTGGAGACTTGTCCAAAAATTCGAAGTAAATCGTGGATCTCGGTCTGATACTATAGAAACAGGGACTCCATGTCTAGAAATAATTTCATTGATGTAAAGTTTGGCCAATTGGTCAAGATTGAAGTTGATTTTGATGGGTAGAAAATGAGCTGATTTGGTAAGACGATCTACAATTACCCAAATGGCATTGTGACCTTTCTGTGTATTAGGGAGACCAACTACGAAATCCATGGTAATATGCTCCCATTTCCACTCAGGAATTTCTAAGGGTTGTAATAATCCACTTAGCTTTTGATGTTCAGCTTTAACCATTTGACATGTTAAACATTTACTTACCCACTCTGCTATCTCTCTTTTCATGTTAGACCACCAAAAATGTTGGCTCAAGTCTTTATACATTTTTGTACTTCCTGGATGTACAGCGAATTTAGAACTGTGGGCTTCATTCAGTATTTCGTCTTTTAGTTCTTATATTGAAGGTACCCAAATTCTATTTTCGTATCTCAGTACTCCATCCTTATCCACTCTAAACTTAACATTCTTTTTATGAGTCATTTCTGTCTTATACTTCTGACATTCTGCATCAGTCTCCTGTAGTTCTTTGATTCTATCCAATAAAGTCGAACTACCCTCCATGACGAATAACTTCTCGGTAGAGTTAACTGAAACTCCCACCTTGATCTCAAGTTTGTCAAACTCTTTTATCAATACTTTGTTATTGGTCATTACATTTAATTTCTCTTGGTTCTTCCGACTCAATGCGTCTGCTACGACGTTGGCTTTTCCGGGGTGATATAAAATTTCACAATCGAAATCTTTTATCAACTCTAGCCATCTCCTCTGCCTCATGTTTAACTCATTCTGTGTGAAAATATATTTCAGACTCTTATGATCTGTATATATTTCACATTTCTCCCCGTACAAATAATGCCTCCAAATTTTCAAGGCAAATACTACCGCGGCTAACTCAAGATCATGCGTAGGATACCTCTTCTCATAATCTTTGAGTTGTCTTGATGCATATGCAATTACTTTCCCATGTTGCATTAACACACATCCTAATCCCTTGTGTGATGCATCACTATAAACTACAAGGCCTCCTGTATTATCTGGTAAAGATAATACTGGTGCCATGCTTAACCGCTTCTTCAACTCCTGGAAGCTTTCTTCACATTTGTCTGTCCAGACGTACCTTACCGTCTTTCGAGTCAAATTGGTTAGCGGGGTTGCTATCTTTGAAAAATCTTGTATAAATCGCCTGTAGTACCATGCTAAACCGAGAAAACTTCTTACTTCTGTTGGAGTTGTTGGTTGTTTCCAATTCATAACCGCTTCTATCTTTGCTGGATCTACCGCTATTCCATTCTTGTCAATCACATGACCCAAGAATTGGACTCGTTCCAACCAGAATTCACATTTGGAAAACTTTGCATAAAGTTATTCATTGTGTAATATCTCCAATACGCTCCTTAAGTGTTCAGCATGCTCCTCTTTTGTTCTCAAGTATACTAAAATATCGTCGATGAACACTACGACATATTTGTCCAAGCATGGTTTAAACACTCGGTTCATTAAGTCCATGAATGCTGCCAGCGCATTTGTTAATCCAAAAGACATCACAAGAAACTCATAATGTCCGTAGCGTGTCCTAAACGCTGTCTTCGGCACATTTTCTTTTCTTACCTTTAATTAATGATAACCCGATCGTAGGTCGATCTTCGAAAAGTGTTCGGCCCCTTTCAACTGGTCAAACAAATCATCAATTCGTGGTAAAGGATATTTGTTCTTTATGGTTAACTTATTTAATTCTCTATAGTCGATGCATAACCTTAACGTTCTATCCTTCTTCTTTACAAACAACACCGGTGCTCCCCAAGGTGAAACACTGGGTTGTATGTACTTTTTGTCTAAGAGTTCTTGTAGCTGCACAAGTAACTCCTTCAACTCTACAGGTGCCATTTTGCACGGTGCCTTGGAAACTGGCACCGTACCCGGCGCTAGATCAATAACAAATTCGATCTCTCTATCCGGAGGTAGACCTGGTAAATCATCTGGAAATACATCCGGAAATTCTCTAACTACAGGTATTTGCTCTAGCTTTACTCCTTCTTTTCGAGTATCTACTATGTATGCCAAATAGCCTGTACAACCCTTCCTAAGCAATCTCTCTGCTTGCATTACTGTCAGACAGTGAGATCGTTTAGGTGAACAACCACCCTGGAACACTACTTTTGACTCTAAACCAGTCACTAGATTTACCCGCTTCCGCTGGCAGTCAATTATTGCATTATAATTTACCAGCCAATCCATTCCTAAGATTATATCAAATTCCCCTAGTTGTATAGGAATGAGGTTCACAAGAAACTTGTGTCCCTTAATCTCTACGGCACAATTCTTATATATGGCTTTGACGGGAATTATCTCATTGTTTGCAATTTCCACATTAAAAGGTATGTCTAAGTCTTCGCATGGCATTGTCAATTTCTTAGCAAAGTCATTAGACACGAAAGAACAAGTAGCACCAGAATCGAATAACACATATGGATTTAAAGTGTCAATAGGGATGATACTTGTTACCGCGTCCGGTGCAGCAACAGCATCCCTCATCGTCATATTAAACGTCCTAGCTGTTGGACGACCTGGACCTCCAACTCCTGCTACTATCGGTTTGGTGTTATTGTTTAGGACTTGATTTCCTCCCCCAAGTTGGTTTTTATTCCTTGGACAATTCCTAGACACATGCCCAGTTGCACCACATATGTAACAAGTAACATTCGGGTTACCCTGACGAGTATTATCATTACTCTTTTTGGGACAATTAGGGGAAAAATGTCCCTCTTGTCCACAATGGTAACAAGTAATCACTCTGTGGCGACATACTCCCGCGTGATTCTTTCCACATATAGCACAATGTACAACCTTATTATTACTGTTCTGGTTTCTGTTGTTGTTGTTGTTGTTGTTGTTATTGTTGTAATTGTTACCCCTCCTCACAAAGTTTGTAGGAACAGTGGCATCCCACTTCCTCTTGTTATTATTAGTACCCCCTGTACTAACTTCTCCTTTAAACTTCCCTCCTTCATTCAAATTCCTTTTCTCTTTATGAAATTTTATCAAAGCTTCATTCTCATTTTCAGCGATGATAGCTTTCTCGAGAATTTCAGGAAAAGTTCTCATTTGGAACACTGACAACTTACTACGAATTTGGGGTTTCAATCCCTCTTCGTATCTCCTGGTCTTCCTTACCTCCGTATTGACCTGATGTGGGGCAAACCTAGCTAATTCATTGAACTTAGCCTTATACTGGGATATAGTAAGCTCCCCTTGTTTCAATTCTAGGAATCGTACCTCCATACGATTCTGCATCGATTGGGGAAAGTAATTTTCAAAAAATAGTTCCTTAAATCTAGTCCAAGGAATTATACATTCACCCGCACGAATTTTAGTATTTTCCCACCAATGGTTCGCCTCACGTTTGAGGAAAAAAGTGGCAAAGACCGTCTTTTGATCTTCGCCGGCATTAGTTACCATAAAAACCTTCTCTATTTCGGTAACCCAAGTTTGTGCCTCAATAGGTTCTGCGGTTCCCTTAAATTCAGGTGGTCCTACCAGTTTAAAGTCCTTGAACATAGTACTTTGTGGATTAACTGTGGTAGGTTGATGTGGTGGATGATTTTGTAAAACTCCTAAGAGTATATCTACCAATTGTTGTGTGGGGTTTATTTCGGTAGACTCATTTCTAGTTTGGGTTCTCCTTCTTGATGTCATGACTCTAAAATAAAGAAAAACATGTATAAATACAAGAATATGTTACACATAAAACTAACACTTTGATTGTACAAACGCAATTTGTATATAACATGCAGAATGAATACATATTCGACTAGTGGTTTAGACTACCACTAGTTAGTACAAAGAACTCACTATTTTACAACCTCAAAATTTGTATATTACAAACTATGAAACGTAAACTAAGTACTATACTAATCTAATCAATCACGTACTCCCTTATAAGCATCCCGTATCATATGACCAACCACCGCTCTATCGATCATATAATCATCCTTCTCCTCCTCCACAGGATACCTAAACACCCTTCGTTCTAGGCCCTCAAATGCAGTCCTACACTTCTTATCAGCTCTGTACACCTGCATTTGCGCATCTTGTTTCTCCTTCTGGGTATTCTGAAGAAGTGTCCTCAGATGACGAGTCGTATCTCTCTCACTTTCCAGTAAACCTGCAGCTATGCCTGTCCGAGAGTTAGCAGCCTCTAATTCTTCCGTTGACTGCTGAACTAATCCAATAACTATCTCTTCGTGTCTGTCGACACGCATCATCTGCCCTGCTCCAATGACTTCATCGGGTTCTGGATCTATCAGCTGTCCATCTATAGGGTAATTAGCATCCTCAGCCTCTAATATTTCTTGGTCATGTAGGAGTTCTTCCTCCTCTGGATCCTCCTCTTCTAAATCTAGCTCAGGGGTAGCCGGCTCATAATCAGGCACCTCATCGGGCTCACTGTCTGATAGCTATCCTATGTGTTGATCTACTCATGCCATCCTACAAAAGAATTTTAATTTATTTAGTATTTATGGGGAAACAAATTTACACATAAGATAAAGCTTTTAAGATTATTTTATGTATGATTAAGTATTTTACGGACTCAAAGACTATATCCTAAGGTATTTCCTAACTACCTTAGAGTTATAATCTACAACTCTGATACCAACCTGTGATGCCCCCAAATCTATACGCTCCCCTATAGCAGATCTGGTGCTCACGTGAAACTATACAACTATAAATATTCAATAAAATATGACTTCTATCTATCCAAGGTTCACAGTATCCCATAACAGGTACTAGTTCCGGCCAGAACGTTGTCTGTGTTTGGATACCCTCACTTGGATGTATAGATTCATATCTAATGAATACCTCTTTCATATTTATATTCCCTATCTATCTGACATTCACAGTATTAATGATAAGATTGTCCATAGAACTGAGGGGCGCATTTCGGTAAAGATGGCACTTTACCGGCGCTCATTAAGTGTAACCCCAGAGCTTATAGGACTTTCAACATCATTTAAATACCCTCATTCAGATGTATAGTTCGTATAGATACTGTATCTAACTTAGTACAACTACACTAAATAAAATAAAGATCAGAGTAATTAAATTAAATAATAATTCAAAAATATATAAAAATATTAAAAATAAATTTTTATAATTAAAAATGAATTTTCGAATATAATTATTAATTATTTAATATTTATTTATTTAATTATTTTTATTAAATTTTATTTAAAACCGTCGCAAAAGGCTTTAGCGACAGTTTTCATAGGGTTTCTAGGTTTCTGGGTTTAAGTATGAATTTTGTCGGTAAAGGTGTTCTTCATGAAGAACAGCCGGTCATGGTCGAGTAGGGACGTTTGACCGCAAATTAATTCCAGTTGGTTAATGTTTTGGATTGGATCTTTGTTTGTTGTTATAGTAGGCATGGCAAGGTATAAACATATGAAATTTAATCATAAACAACATCAATTGATGCTAGATAATTCATTGGCAAACTACCTAGTTCATGCTGTTCATGATGTTTCTGGGTTGCCCAGAAACATGCTGGTCATGGTCGGTCAACCATATTTGACCATTAATAACTTTCATGGTCGTTATTTGTTATGTGGTTTAATGATTATAGGGCTGTAGTATACATGGCATAGAACATGTTTAAGCCAAGAAATAACATTTACAAACATCATATAAGCAAGATTAAAGGTGGTCAAATCTTGTCAGACTGCTGTCAGTTATACTTAGAATTTTCTGCGTTGCCCAGAATCAGCCATCCGTGAGCGGTCAACGGGATTTGACCATTAATAACTTTCATCCTCGATATTTTTTTATTATTCTACCAATTGGATATTATAGTTAACATGGCATACAACATATACAAACTTTAAAACAGATCAAATGACCAATTTAAGCCGATCAAAATGACTGACAAAATAGCCTGTCAGACCATTTTGGGCTGCCCAAGTCAGTTCATGTTTTTCATTAATTTTGACCATTTAAATATTATGGATCCTTGTTTAACCAACCCAGATTACTAAATAACATATTATTACATATCCTTAAACATTAAAACATAACATCAAATTCAAACTTAAAGATCTAGCAACAAATTAGGGTTTATGCACCTTTTTCTTCAAATTTTTGATTTCTAGCTTTTGATTCTGAGTTTGTGATTGCAGAGGCTTGTTTAGGCTGGTAATATAAGTGTATAGGCTTCAATTTTCGTAGCTTATCTGACCAGCATCTCATTCTATTTATAGCAATGTGAAATTAGGGTTTCCTAAGCTAGTTTCCAAATGTTTGCCTCCAAAAATATCTAGGCTTGGGATTTGTGCTACTCTCCATCTGATCTTACTAACCTACTTGTGCTGGAGTGTGTTGAGCACAAGCTTGCACACTCCTAGCTCAATTTTCATTGGTTTAAAATTTGATTTTTCATTTATTTACTTACTAATTAAAATTAGATTTTTGCTAATCATGTTTATGATGTTAATTTAAGTTTAGTAATACCTTAATTAGGGTTATATATCATAATTAAGGTTTTACATTTCATAATTTAGAGTTTAGATAACCTAATTAGAATTAGGGTTTCATAATTAGGTATTAGGCTTTCTAATTTCACAATTAGGGTTTTAATCTTTCGTTTAGGGTTTAATTTAACCTTAATAATTCATACTTAATATTATGATTCATTATTTAGAATCTAATTATATCAATTAAGATTCTTATAAAATAATTAAGGTTTCAATTAGACAATTCGGATAAATATTATCAATTAGGGTTTTTTGATTAGGGTTTCTGTTTCAGTTTATTATTCTAACCCTAATTAACTTATTTTTAATTTTTTTATCAGTTAATATAATATTATATTAACTCCGAAGCACGACAAAGCACTTCGTCATTTCCAAGTACGACACAACAGCTTACAAAAATAATTTGCCGAGACGCTTCTCGGTGAATTTGCCGAAAGCACGACAAATCATTTTGTCCGATTAAGCACGACACAGCTGCTTGGCGAAAATTTTTTATTTGACCTAATTGTTTAATAAAATACACAATCACATATTACAAAGTCAAATCATGAAATTTCATTTATTAAACACATAATTTATATATACAAATCTTATTAGGGTTCGGAATATTACATATTTGTGGAGGCAAAAATGGGTGAAAAGTCCATAAAAACCCTAATCTTACAATTTTATAAATAGAACAAGCCTTTGACCATTAAACCTACGAATTCACAAGTTCAAATACTCATAAATATAGTCTAGATAATATCTCAGTGAAGTCCCAATCAGAGCCTAAGCATCAGATGAAAAAGTTGCTCAAAAAGGTACAAAACCCTAATTTTATGCTAGATCTTTAAAGCTTTGTTAGATGTTATGTTTTAATGTTTAGGAGTGCTTAATAACATTTTATTTGATGATCTGAGTTGTTAAAATATGTTTAAATAACACCTAGATATGAGAATTAATCAAAAATAGTGAACTGTCAAGAACAGTCAAGAACAGTCTGACGAACACTTTTGTCAAACCTTGTGATGCCCTTAGAATGTTTGTTTGATATGTTTTAAAGCATGAATTTGTAGTCTACCATGATGTTAATAGTTTGGAACTGGAATTATACTAAACAAATCCTTAGATTAAAAGTTATAGGTGGTCAAAACCCGTTGACCGACCATGGTAAACTGATTTCTAGGTAACCCAGAAATCATATGAAGGTTCTGACATGTCTGACAAGGATTTGACCGGCTTGAATCTTGCATATGTTATATTGTTAGTATAATTTCTTGGACCCAATATGTTATTTGATATATACTGAAAGTACCTATCATTAAAACACATCAACCTAACCTAGAATGAAAGCTATTAGCAATCAAAAGTCGTTGACCGACATTGACCAAACAGTTTCTGGAAATTCCAAAAACGTGAAGAACAAATTGGTTAGCAAGGTTTGACCGATTATATCTTCCTGTCATGATATAGTTAAAGTGATTTGGATGCATGTCGTTGTACTCTGCCATGTCCACTATAACTAGAAACAAAAATTAAGTTCAAACGATTAACCAACCAAGAATTAAATTAAGTCAAAGGTCTTGACTTGACCATGACCAACTGTTCTTCATGAAATGAAGAATAACTATAGCAACGGATAAGTGTCGCTATAGGCCACCTATAGCCACACTCTCCTTCCGGATTACCAGAAAACTAAAATCATATGCAGACTGTCGCTAAAGCCTTTTAGCGACGATATTGAATAAAAATTAATAATAATGAAATAAGTATTAAATAATTATTAATAATTAATAATTAAGTTTTAAAATTAATTTTAAATTATATTAATTAAATTTTAATATTTTGACATAAATTTCATTAATAATTTAATTTAATATTAATGATAATAAATTATTTAATAGGTATATTAAATAAATAATTTAAAAATGATATTAAGGTATTAAAAATATTAAAAATGATAAATAAATCATTTAAATAATATATTAAATTTTTAAAAATATTATAAATGATAAATAAATTATTTTAAATAATGTACTAACTTTCTAAAATTATTAGAATAGAATATTAAATGTCTAAAAATATTATAAATGATAATTAAATAATTTAAATAATATTCTAAATTTCTAAAATTATTTTAAATGACAAATAAATCATTTAAATAATATACTAAAATTTTAAAAATGTTATAAATGATAATTAAATCATTTAAAAATATTACCAAGCTTGTAAAAAATATTTAAAAATAATATGAAGCTTCTAAATATATTATAAGTGATAATTAAATTATCTAAGTTAATATTTAAGTTATTAAACAAAGTTTTATTGATAAACTCATGTGTTTAAGTGTCTATAGAAAGGCCGAATCAATGCCGAACCTTAACGATACTTGACTAGTTTAATTCGATATGTGTTATTATAAATTCTAACGCTTATTATTGATATAAATAGACTACGTGACGTAGATAGATAGCGTAAACTAAACGTACTACGCACAGGCAAGTCTCTAAACCTTGTTACCATTATGCAAGTATTATACATCTTGCTATCAATTGTTGTGAAGTTATTGTAACGAATGTATTTTTGTGAATAAATAAAAATATTTATTGAGTTAAATAAATATTTTTGACTAATTTATTTATTGAGTAATAATAAATAATTGATAAAGTTATGGTAGAGTAATTCATTTTAGTGTAATTATGTTATTTGTAATTTAAATGTAATTTGATGTGTTTATTTTATTTTAATTTAATAATTAAATTAGGTAAATAAATGATTTATTTGAATAAGAGTTATAATTAAATTAGTAAGGTTTAATTGAATTTATTTAATAATAAGTTTAATTAAATTAGAAGTGTGACAATTAAACTATATAATATAATGAGTTATTAAAATAAATGAGAAAGGGTTTCATTTTAGGTAAAACCAAACAAGGCCTTGTGACCCTTGGTTGGTAAAAATGGATTATTCTACATTTGAGTTGGCCAAACATGGCCTAACTCTTGGTTTCTACAACTGATAAATCAAGTTACGTTAAAGATTGGTTTCAAAAGAGTTTATCATTTCACTTTAAAAAAAAGAGAAAAGCTTAATAGGGAAAAAAAATTTGAAAGAGAGAGTAAGAGAGTTCTGTTAATTGAGAGGAGAAGGAAGAGAATTGCTAAGCTAAAGAAATCATCTTGTTTAGCTTAAAGGTATAATCCTTTTTTTAAAAAAAAAAGTTCTTCACTGTATTTCTTTTTACTTTACTGTATATGAAATTATTTGCTCAATGTATAAATTACTTGGTTGTAATTGTTAATATGCATATACTAGTGATTATATTATGTTTGTAAATCAATTTGAAGGAATTAATCCATGAAAACATGCTTTAGATTAGAGTTTTTGGTTTTACAGAGTTTCACTTTCATGTATGGCATATATGTATAAAAATTAATGTTCAATTTGATTATTAATCGGTAAATTGACTTTTGATTTTGATAATATGATGAAAAACAAAAAGAATGTAAGTAGAACGGATCAAAATGATTTAGAAACAAGTTTTCAGTGTTTGATTTCACTAAGTGTGTGAAAGTTTGGAAAAAGAGCATGAACAGTGAATTTTTGGATTTTTAATTGGTTGATTATGTGTTCATAATGGTTAGAATTGTTAGAAACATGATGGGTAATTATTTTACATCATGTTTGACGTCTGGGTAAGTTTATTTTATGTATCAGATGGTAGAATTTGGAAAATTTGGCCTGAAAATTCACTGGTTCGCGAACTGTAGGAGACGACTGTCGAGTTTACCGCCCCGACGGTGCAGTCGCCTCGGCGGTATAATTGAACTAGATTCCTCGCCCCGGCGGTAGCCTCGCCCCGGCGACGGTTTTGTTAAGAAATCCACCGCCCCGACGGTGGAACAGTAACTGAAAATTATTTATTTGTTTTGTGATCTTGCTATGTTGCTATGCGCATGTTTAAAACTTATATTAAGGTATTAAATGATTAATGAGATACCACGATGGTTGTTAGCAAATATTTGTTGAATATCGAATGACAATCGAGATGTTGCAATAAAATAGGATAAGAACGAGACTTAAAATGTATATGATTCTGTAACTAATTATTGTTACTGTTTTATAATCAAAATGTATAGAGTGATCAAGGAACGTGAATTATTTAAATCTGTCATCTACGCACGAGGCAAGTTTTTCCTTCCTTAATCTTATCATTTCATTTAAAGCAAGTTTACTTCCACAGAGCAAGCTTCTAAACCTTAGGTTATTATTATTCAAGCAAGGTTGTTATCATGTCAAGTGCTTATGTTTTATTTCAATCATTTGTTATCCGATCATTGATCGTTATTCAAATTTTGATCAGAAATCTTATTGTACAATTTTTATTGTTGATCAAATGCTTTAGTGACTAGCAAACCTTTTTTTTGATTCAGCTAGTCCATATTTGATGAGCGTTTCAAAGACTTAGAATACCTTGAAGTTTTTCCAAACCAAGTTTCTTTTGGTACGGATTCTGACGCTAAACTGAGATGAACAACCCTAATATAGGGGATTAATTACACAACAACGTTTAAATATTTGTGCACAATACATTGTACAAAGGGCTGATCCCCCGGAGTACGAGATGGATAGTCCATAGTCTACATGACTGTTAAAGGTTATGGTAGAAATACTTGTTAACCTAGGACATAGTTCGAGGTCTTATGACCCTCAGATACACTTTTAATCTTGAATCTATATTCAGTTCTTGAGCTAAGCTATCTATTGAGCTTTCAGATCTTTGATTTGTTGTTGATTGATTTCAGAAAGACTATTACTCCTCAGTTAAGATATATTCCATTAATCATATAAATGTTATTGTTATCATACTTGTGGGCAATTGTTTGCTCACACTTGCATAAAACATTGCAGTTAAACCTGAAACGTCGGATGAGCCGTCCACTAGCAAGGGCAAGGGCAAGATGAGCAAATGAAGATGTTTAGTTTATTTGTTTCAGTTCTTTGTAATAAGACTTGTTAAATTTTTATGTTTTAATTCCGCAACGATGTAATAAAGGTAGATGACCTGGGATTTGTTTATTTAAGAGATTATAAGTTGTAATCACTATTGTGGGAAGATATTTCATTCAACTTAATTTAATTGTCCTTTATTATGGGTAGTTAGTTATGAATGAATGATATAGTGAACACAAAATCTAAGGAATTAAAGTATCTGGATTTGGGGGTGTCACAGGTTGGCATCAAAGCTGTAGGTTAAGAACCTTAGGTGGAGAACCTTAGGAGTTAGCTTTAGAAACGAATATCTAGTGGTGTTATCTTATCGAGTTCTAAGGAATGAATTAAGGAAATTCATTGAAGGTTAATAATAAAAGACTTTATGTGCTATAACTTATGTGTTATAACTTATGTGCTCGCGAGTAGTATCGAGTAGCAATTAAATTTAAAATTTTGGTGGCAGGATGTCTGATATAGGAGAATCCAGTCAGGCTAGGGAGGAGGAGCCCGAGATGTTCATGTAGTCCGGGAGCAGCTAGTGCAGAGGGAGCCATCCCCGTTGATCACAGTTGTAGGTCCTGAATACGAGCCTGAGACTGATCCTGAGGAGGATCCTGAGAAGATTGAGGAGGAGGAAGAAGACCCTGAGGAGATACCATTATCTTCCTTAGGTGTTCAGATGTATAAGCAGGTGTGTGATCGCAACATAGAGTTGTAGGATAGGGTGGAGGAGTTGGAGGCGCATGTGACAGATCGTCAGACCACCATAGGACAGAAGAATAATGAGATAGAGGAGCTTGACATACGTCTGGGAGACGTGGAATGGAAGCTGATTCAGGCAGAGAGCCAGAAAGAGGAGTTATTAGCTGAGATAGAGAAACTGAAGAGTGAGCTAAGAGAAGAGTCAACAAAGTGTGCTAGAGCCGAGGACGCATGGATGAAAGCTGCTGATCATGCAGACCATGTTGAGGATAAGATGCAGTCAAAGAGAGCCAAGATGGATGAGATGGAGCGTGTTTTCCACACAGCAATGGATAGGGCACAGGATTGAGTTTTTCATTACCCAACTCAGTTTGAGGACTTATCGTGGTACGTGATGGATCGCAAAACGATGATTCGAATCATGAAGCAAGAGCGTGAAGAAGCCGTGCGACGTGGAATGTCTTTATAGGTCGCGAGTAGCAGTAATAATAAGTTGTTTACTAAGAACGTTAATATGATGTAAATCTCAAATGAGATAAATAAAGGATTAATTATGATGTGGTCTTGAAACTTTATGATTTCAGGGCAGATGATGTAAATAACTATGATGCTATCTATGTTATATTTCGAAGTAGTAAATGAATAAAATACGGAAGTTTATCAAATGTGTTATGTGTTAAATGTTATTTATAAATGTTTAAGTTAGGACTTAAATGTTTAAGTAATTGAACAGTAATCTAATGGCGCAAATTTTTAACAGTAAGATGCCGCCAAGAAGAAGACCAACACGTCAACAGACTCCTGAGGGATCTACAAACAACAATGACGAAACCAACGCTAATCCAATGCAACAATTAGTAGATTTGTTAACTGGAGCATTTGCAAACCAACCCCAAGCTCAGGCCACGACTTTCAAAGACTTCAAGGCTGTTGGACCCCCAGAATTTCAAGGGTCTATGAATCCGATTGAAGCCCAAACATGGGTCATGGAGATGGAAAAAGTTTTTGACGTCGCTAGGGTCAGCGAGGACCAAAAGACTGCGTTTGCAACATTTATGCTGAAATAAGAAGCTAGCTATTGGTGGCAAGCTAACAAAACTCGAGGTGGTCAAGGGGTAATTCCGTGGGATAGATTTAAGGAGATGTTTTTCGAAACATATTTTTCGGCGAGTGCACAGAATCAGATAGAGGTGCAATTTCTGGAGTTAAAGCAGGGTACGATGACGGTGCCTGAATATGCTGCAAGATTTAACGAATTGGCGAGGTTTGCGCCATATCAAGTCAATACGGATGAGAGGAAGGCTAGAAGGTTTGAGTAGGGACTGAAGCCCTGGTTGTTTAGTTGGGTTTCGATGTTCCAATTGAATTCATTTACGGCAGTGCTGGAGAAGGCGATTATCGCCGAAGGAAGTAGTGATGCTCTATCTAAGTACAATCAGGAGCAAAAGAAGAAAAAGAATGAAAATAAGAATAAGGCAAGTGGTAGCCATGGTGGCAGTGGACAAAAGAGAAAGTGGAATGATAATGTTTCTGCGGGAAGTCAGCAGGGAAATCAGAAGAAGAAGGTGGAGGCGTGCAACAACTGCGGGAAGAATCACGTGGGCGTTTACTTGAAGGGCAGAAGGGTATGCTTTAATTGTGGTTAAGAGGGTCACATTACGCCAAATTGCCCCAGTCCGAAAAAAGGTGCATGTTTTACTTGTGGATCGAAGGATCACCTTTCTTGTGATTGCCCTAAGAAAGCTTCAGGAAGAGCAAGCGGAGGAAAGGGAAACAGCAGTGGAGGCAACTTAACTATTACTGGATCGACGTCATCTAATCGTCCTACCGCCCGAACATTTAACATGACGGTGCAGGATGCTGTGCAGTCAAAGGATGTGGTATCAGGTATCATTCCGGTCAATAATGTAAATGCTTACGTATTATTTGATTCGGGTGCTACGTGTTCCTTTATATCCAATGATTTTGCTAGGAAATTAGAGTTACCACAGGAAGAGCTAGATTACCCTATGGACATAGAAATTGCGAATATGGAAGTGATTCCTGTTAAGTTTGTATACAAGAACTGTTAGTTAGATATTAAGGGTCATGTGATGACGGTAAACCTAATCCCAATTCGACTCGGAGAGTTTTACGTTATTCTAGGAATGGATTGGTTATTCAATCATGGGGTAACTATTGATTGCCAAAAGAAGTGTGTGAACCTTATGACTCCGTCAAAGGTAGTGTTTTATGGAAACAAGTTTCCTAGACAAGTGAGTTGTCAGACGATGATGCAGGCCAGGAAGATGTTGAGGCAAGGATGTGTAGGATATCTAGCCTACATAGTTGATACATGAAAGGTGGGTGCAAAACTGGAGGAGATACCGGTAGTTAAGGATTTTGCGGACGTGTTCCCTGATGATTTGCCGGGACTACCACCAGATAGGAAAATTGAGTTTGTGATTGATCTAGCACCGGGAACAACCCCTATATCAAAAGCCCCGTATCGAATGGCTCCGGTAGAGTTAAAGGAGTTGATGGTGCAACTGCAAGAGCTGCTAGACAAGAAGTATATTCAACTGAGCGTTTCGCCGTGGGGAGCGCCGGTATTATTTGTTAAAAAGAAAGACGGATCAATGCGTCTTTGCATTGATTATAGAGAGTTGAACAAGGTCACGATTAAAAATAAGTATCTGTTACCAAGGATTGATGACCTGTTCGATCAACTGAAGGGAGTGAGATATTTTTCAAAGATAGATCTGCGAAGTGGGTACCATCAGTTGAAAGTGAGAAAGGAAGACATACCAAAGACAACATTCCGAACTAGATATGGCCACTATGAGTTTTTGGTTATGTCATTTGGTTTAACAACTGCACCTGCAGCATTTATGGATTTAATGAATAGAGTGTTTAAACCATTTTTGGATAAATTCGTAGTGGTATTTATAGACGATATTCTGGTATATTCCAAAACTCAGGAAGAGCATGTGGAACACCTAAAGGTGACTTTGGAAGCGTTAAGGAGGGAGAAATTGTATGCGAAATTCTCCAAATGTGAATTTTGGTTGGAGCGTGTCCAATTCCTTGGGCATGTTATTGATAGTGACGGGATTTCGGTGGATCCGACGAAAGTGGAAGCTGTAATGAACTGGGATCAGCCGAAAACACCGTCAGAAGTAAGGAGTTTCTTGGGATTGGCGGGTTATTATAGGCATTTTATTCAAGATTTCTCCAGGATCGCCTCTCCATTGACGAATTTGACAAGGAAAAGAGTGAAGTTCGTTTGGACGGAGAAATGCGAAGAAAGTTTTCAGGAGTTGAAGAGACGCTTGATTTCAGCACCTGTGTTGTCTTTACCAGATAATACAGGAAATTTTATGGTTTATAGTGACGCATCACACAAAGGGTTAGGCTGCGTTCTTATGCAGAATAGTAAGGTTATCGCGTATGCTTCGCGCCAATTAAAAGATTATGAGAAAGGGTATCCAACCTATGATCTAGAGCTAGCAGCCGTGGTGTTTGCTTTAAAAATTTGGAGGCACTATCTCTATGGGGAGAAGTGTGAGATATACGCGGATCATAAAAGTCTCAAGTATATTTTCACACAGAAGGATTTAAATATGCGTCAGAGACGATGGATAGAATTGATCAAAGATTATGATTGTGAAATTCTATACCATCCGGGGAAAGCTAATGTGGTTGCCGAAGCTTTGAGCAGGAAGGGTAGGGAGAAGTTATCTTTGTTAACTGCTCAGGAGAAACTCATAGGAGAAATGGCTAAGTTGGAGTTGGAGGTGAAAAGTCCGGTAGAGTCGAATGAAAAATTATTTCAGATGGAAACCCAATCAACTCTAGTGGACAAGGTAAAAGAAGCACAACTCCAGGATGAGGAGTGTGATAAAATACGGAAAAAGGTGCTTGGCGGTGAGGAGCTTAAATTAAAAATCGATAGCGACGGGTTGCTAAGATTTGAAGGTAGAATCTGGGTTCCGTTAGTGCAAGAGATCCGAGAAGAGATTTTGAACAAAGCTCATAGTTCAAGATTTTCAGTTCACCCGGGAAGTACAAAAATGTACCAGGATCTTCGACAACATTTCTGGTGGCCAAATATGAAAAGAGAAGTTGCTGAGTGTGTTGCGAAGTGCTTAACTTATCAGAAAGTCAAAGCAGAACATCAGAGACCAAGTGGTTTGCTACAGCCCTTGGAGATACCAGAATGGAAGTGGGAACATATCACAATGGACTTTGTGGTAGGGCTTCCAACTACTCAGAAGGGTTATGACGTAGTATGGGTTATAGTGGACAGATTGACAAAATCAGCGCATTTCTTGCCGATCAAAATCAGATTCACCCTAGATCAGTTGGCGAAATTATGCGTCAAGGAAATTATCTCGAGGCATGGTGTTCCAGTTTTAATTGTATCAGATAGAGATCCACGTTTCACATCAAAATTTTGGAGGAGTCTGCAAGCTTGTTTGGGGACACAGTTGAGAATGAGTACAGCGTATCATCCCCAAACTGATGGTCAAAGTGAAAGAACAATACAAACGTTGGAGGATATGCTACGCATGTGCGTCATGGACTTCAAAGGAAACTGGGATGACCATTTACCACCGGTCGAGTTTGCCTATAATAATAGCTATCACGCAAGTATTGCAATGCCGCCTTGTGAGGCGTTGTATGGAAGAAAGTGTAGAACTCCGTTATATTGGGTGAGGTAGGTGAACGTCAACTATTGGGACCTGAACTGGTACAACAAACTGCTGAGATCGTCAAGGTGATAAGAGTCCGACTATTAGCTGCTCAAGATAGAAAGAAGAAATATGCAAATAAGCACCGGCAGAATAGAGAATTCGACGTCGGCAGTTTTGTATTTCTCAAAGTATCTCCCTGGAAGGGAAAGATCAGATTTGGTAAAAAGGGTAAGCTGAGTCCATGATTTATTGGACCCTTCGAGGTGCTGAAACGAGTAGGTGAGGTAGCCTATGAGGTAGCTTTACCTCTCGAGTTAGATCACATTCACAATGTCTTCCATATATCGGTGCTACGACCATATAAGCCCGATTATAAACATGTAATAGAATATGAACCAATACAATTTGAGAAAGATTTGTCCTATGAAGAGGTTCCTGTGCAGATAGTTGGCAGTAAAGAGCAGGTTCTCAGAAATAAAGTAATACCTTCTGTTAAAGTAATCTGGAGGAACCACAATGCTGAAGAAGCTACGTGGGAACTCGAAGAGAAAATGACGCAAAACTATCCCCAATTATTTGTTTAATCCATGTATCGCGATTCTGGGGACAGAATCCTTGTAAGGAGAGGAGAATGTAGCGGTCGAATTAATTGCATTGTGATTCTGGGGACAGAATCCTTTTAAGAAGGGAATGATGTAACGAATGTAATTTTTGTGAATAAATAAAAATATTTATTGAGTTAAATAAATATTTTTGGCTAATTTATTTATTGAGTAATAATAAATAATTGATAAAATTATGGTGGAGTAATTCATTTTAGTGTAATTATGTTAATTGTAATTTAAATGTAATTTGATGTGTTTATTTTAATTTAATTTAATAATTAAATTAGGTGAATAAATGATTTATTTGAATAAGAGTTATAATTAAATTAGTAAGGTTTAATTGAATTTATTTAATGATAAGTTAATTAAATTAGAAGTGTGACAATTAAACTATATAATATAGTGAGTTATTAAAATAAATGAGAAAGGGTTTCATTTTAGATAAAACCAAACAAGGCCTTGTGACCCTTGGTTGGTAAAAATGGATTATTCTACATTTGAGTTGGCCAAACATGGCCTAACTCTTGGTTTCTACAACTGATAAATCAAGTTACGTTAAAGATTGGTTTCAAGAGAGTTTATCAGTTCACTTTAAAAAAAAAAGAGAAAAGCTTAACAGAGAAAAAAAAATTTGAAAGAGAGAGTAAGAGAGTTCTGTTAATTGAGAGGAGAAGGAAGAGAATTGCTAAGGTATAATCATTTTTAGCTTAAAGGTAAGAGAGTTCTGTTAATTGAGAGGCCTTGTGACCCTGCTTCATCTTGTTTAGCTTAAAGGTATAATCATTTTTTTAAAAAAAAAGTTCTTCACTGTATTTCTTTTTACTTTACTGTATATGAAATTATTTACTCAATGTATAAATTACTTGGCTGTAATTGTTAATATGCATATACTAGTGATTATATTGTGTTTGTAAATCAATTTTAAAGAATTAATCCATGAAAGCATGCTTTAGATTAGAGTTTTTGGTTTTACAGAGTTTCACTTTCATGTATGACATATATGTATGAAAATTGATGTTCAATTTGATTATTAATCGGTAAATTGACTTTTGATTTTGATAATATGATGAAAAAGCGAAAAGAATGTAAGTAGAACGGATCAAAATGATTTAGAAACAAGTTTTCAGTGTTTGATTTCACTAAGTGTGTCAAAGTTTGGAAAAAGAGCATGAACAGTGAATTTTTGGATTTTTAATTGGTTGATTATGTGTTCATAATGGTTAGAATTGTTAGAAACATGATGGGTAATTGTTTTACATCATCTTTGACGTCTTGGTAAGTTTATTTTATGTATCGGATGGTAGAATTTGGAAAATTTGGCCTGAAAATTCACTGGTTCGCGAACTGTAGGAGACGATTGTCGAGTTTACCGCCCCGGCGGTAGAAATGAACTGGAAGTCTCGCCCCGGCGGTCCAGTCGCCTCGACGGTAGCCTCGCCCCGGCGACGGTTTTGTTAAGAAATCCACCGCCCCGACGGTGGAACAGTAACTGAAAATTATTTATTTGTTTTGTGATCTTGCTATGTTGCTATGTGCATGTTTAAAACTTATATTAAGGTATTAAATGATTAATGAGATACCACGATGGTTGTTAGCAAATATTTGTTGAATATCGAATGACAATCGAGATGTTGCAATAAAATAGGATAAGAACGAGACTTAAAATGTATATGATTCTGTAACTAATTATTGTTACTGTTTTATAATCAAAATGTATAGAGTGATCAAGGAACGTGAATTATTTAAATCTGTCATCTACGCACGAGGCAAGTTTTTCCTTCCTTAATCTTATCATTTCATTTAAAGCAAGTTTACTTCCACAGAGCAAGCTTATAAACCTTAGCTTATTATTATTCAAGCAAGGTTGTTATCATGTCAAGTGCTTATGTTTTATTTCAGTCATTTGTTATCCGATCATTGATCGTTATTCAAATTTTGATCAAAAATCCTATTGTACAATTTTTATTGTTGATCAAATAGTTTAGTGACTAGCAAACCTTTTTTTGATTCAGCTAGTCCATAGTTGACGAGCGTTTCAAAGACTTAGAAAACCTTGAAGTTTTTCCAAACCAAGTTTCTTTTGGTATGGATTCTGACGCTAAACTGAGATGAACAACCCTAATATAGGGGATTAATTACGCAACAACGTTTAAATGTTTGTGCACAATACATTGTACAAAGGGCTGATCCCCCGGAGTACGAGATGGATAGTCCATAGTTTACATGACTGTTAAAGGTTACGGTAGAAATACTTGTTAACCTAGGACATAGTTCGAGGTCTTATGACCCTCAGATACACTTTTAATCTTGAATCTCTATTCAGTTCTTGAGCTAAGCTATCTATTGAGCTTTCAGATCTTTGATTTGTTGTTGATTGATTTCAGAAAGACTATTACTCCTCAGTTAAGATCTATTCTGTTAATCATATAAATGTTATTGTTATCATACTTGTGGGCAATTGTTTGCTCACACTTGCATAAAACATTGCAGCTAAACCTGAAACGTCGGATGAGCCGTCCACTAGCAAGGGCAAGGGCAAGATGAGCAAATGAAGATGTTTAGTTTATTTGTTTCAGTTCTTTGTAATAAGACTTGTTAAATTTTTATGTTTTAATTCCGCAACGATGTAATAAAGGTAGATGACCTGGAATTTGTTTATTTAAGAGATTATAAGTTGTAATCACTATTGTGGGAAGATATTTCATTCAGCTTAATTTAATTGTCCTTTATTATGGGTAGTTAGTTATGAATGAATGATATAGTGAACACCAAATCTGAAGAATTGAAGTATCTGGATTTGGGGGTGTCACAGTTATTGCTTCTTGATTCAGCATAACTTAAGAAATGAATTATTATTCGAGCATGAATTGTTGTGTCAAGCCAAATTGTTTGGTACGACATTTTATAACTGAGTATACAAACACCCTATATGGGTTGTTATTGTCGATAATATATTGACATCTAGTGCATGTTGGGCACGATTAGGATGGTATGCATACTCCTAGGATATCGAATAGGTTGATCCCTATAAGATATTTGAACAAAGCTTTTCTAAGTCATTGAAGACTGATAGAACTGGTTGGAACACATGGTTCATATATTAAACCCTCAGTTGGCAAAAGCTTTTGAACTTCCTTCAAATCAAACAACTTGTGTTTACATTTTTTAAATAAACTTGCTGAGCATTCTATAGCTCATCCTTGCATAAAACTTTCCTTTGCAGTTTTAGATGGTAATCCCGGAACTTCAGGGACGAACAAGGGAAAGAGGTCGTGTTAATTAGTTTTATCTTACTGTTTTGAATAAATTCAAGTCTTATAAGACTTTATTGTAATAAGAACATAGTACTGAGAATGTTGCAATCAAACTTAAGGTTATGAAATATATATCATCTTTTGTTATATCACTTGCATGCATTTACATTCTTAGTTAAGTTAGAAAGTAGCATTTGAATTAGTACAATATCTATATGAACTATACATCCGAATGAGGGTATTTAAATGATATTGGGAGTTCTGTACGCACTGAGGTTACACTTAATGAGCGCCGGTAAGGTGCCACCTTTACCGGAATGCGCCCCTCAGTTCCAAGAACAAGCTTATCATTGATACTGTGAATGTCAGATAGATAGAAAATATCGATATGAAAGAGATATCCATAAGATATGAATCTATATATCCAAGTGAGGGTATCCAAACACAGTTAACGTTCTGACGAGAACTATTATCTGTTATGGGATACTGTGGACCTTGGATAGATAGAAGTTATATATTATGGAATATTTATAGTTGAATAGTTTCACGTGAGCACCAAATCTGCTACAGGGAGTGTAGAGAATTTGGGGGCTTCACATTACTGTAGGATACTTGCAGTACAAACGCATAGAGTAAATAGTAAGTAGCAGACCACGCAAGTTTCCTATCCTATCTTGTGTAAATTTTCTCTTTGAGCCAGTTACTTACGATTACATATATATAAATTGGATTGCCAGTTTCTTGAATCAGATTTGAATTATTATTCCTTATTCGTATTAAGTGGTGTAATTATTGAAAATTGTTCTACATCGTTGATATTTATTGACACTCGCACAATGTGCCTTTAGAAATTTGATTTCTGTTATTGAATTGCACCATTTAAAGTTCTGTTGTTCACGAACTATCCAGGAGAGGTCTAAGTCATTTGTTCGACTAGATTTATACAGGTTGAATAATTTAAAAGCTATCCAAACCAGTAGTTTGGTGCAGATTCTTAGATTGACATGAACCAATCCTGTCTAGGGGAGTTTTCTAAGTATCTTAAATACGATACAAAGCAGAAATAAATGTTATGCATATATATGGTGTACAAGAGGCTGATCCCCCTAAGTACAAACTTTGGAGTTAGTAACCTAATAAGGGTCAATCAAGTGATTGATTCCTCAAGTACGTTCATAGTCTATTTGACTGTTAAGTATTTTAATGATCAATCTTCATTATTCATTTGGACATTGGTTATATTGTTTCAGCTATTCATACTGATGAATCAATTTTCAGTTATTCCCCTTTCATTCATGATATATCGTTCTTATTCACTTTTTAAAACTTGCTGAGTAAAATAGTTACTCACTGTTGCTATGTCATGAACCTATTGCAGCTAAGCCCGAGTGCTCAAGCAAAGATAAGGGCAAGGGGAAGATGAAGTCCTAGACTTCGGATTGGCAATCTATCTGCCTTAATATTTTGTTTAGATATCAGTTAATGTAACACGAACCCTATTAGCTACTTTTGTACTTCGTGATGTATTTATTTAAGGTTACAGACCTTGGGGCATAGTTAACCTTTTGTAATGAACAATATATGTTTATTCATTCCGCATTAATTGTCATATGGTTTTTAAAGGCGATTGGATGTTCCTTATCGTGAACACCAAATTCGAGGTATTAGTACCCGAGTTTGGGGGTGTCACAGAACCAACTAAGCAAGAAACATAGAGTTGATTTTTACTCTATGGACTCTCAAAATCATAGAACAGTGTGGAAGTTGAGAGTTGTTGAGCCTAGAAGAAAGGTTGTAAGTGTTTTTGTTCCACATATGTCATTGAAGAGAAGGAATTCATACACACAAAAGCATGTATCATATAAAATGCTATAACTGTCATCACTATGGTCATATTGCTGCTATGTGTGATTTCTATGATTATCCTGTATATAGGAAGCCTAAAGTTAGATAGGTCTGAGTTCTAAAAAGAACTAACCTATCAGGACCTAAGCAAGTCTGGGTACCAAAGTAAAATCTAAGTTTTTTTTACAGGATAATAACTCCACTAATTCAACATGGTATCTAAATAGTGGATGCTCAAGGCACATGACATGCAATAAAGCTCTACTGTCAAAATTCAGAGAGAAAGATGCTCCTACTATTATCTTTGGAGATAACAATTCAGGAAAGACAAGAGGGTATGACATAATAGGGAATGATGCAGTTTCTTTCAATAAAGTAACATTTATTGAAGGTCTAAAGTACAACCTTTTGAGCATCAGTCAATTATATGATAAAGGGCATCAAGTCATATTCCTTAACAATCAATGTCAAGTAAGAGACCTAGAGACAAATTCCATCAAGTTAACTGAAACTAGAGATGAAAATGTGTATGTGGTGAAACTAGCCAAGCTAAGCTCTTTTGAAACATCTTGTTTCTTTGCCAAAGCCTCTGAAGATGTAAACTGGTTATAGCACATAAGATTATCACATTTGAACTTCAAGAACATATCCAAGCTAGTTTCCAAAGATTTGGTCTCTGTTTTGCAAGCTTAACTTCAGACAAGCCTTGCGAAGCTTGTCAGTTGGGAAAACAAACCAAAATCTCATTCAAAATCAAGACAACCAACTCTAACAATAGGCCCCTACAGCTGCTGTATATGAATCTATTTGGCCCTATTCCTACTGTCAGCCTTGGAGGAAAAAAGTATTCCTTAGTCATAGTGGATGATCATACAAGATTCACATGGGTATTATTTCTGGCCTCAAAGGATAAAACCAGCTCTTAGTTAATCAAGTTTTTCAAGCTGGTTGAGAATGAGAAGGGTGAAAAGATCAAAACTATAAGAAGTGATCATGGAAGAGAGTTTAATTTTTCTAAAGTAGACAAGTTCTATAAAGACAATGACATTCATCATAATTTCTCTAGACCAAGAACTCCCAGCAAAATGGTGTAGCTAAAAGGAAGAACATAACTCTCATTAAAGTAGAAAGAACACTCTTAGCAGTTGCAAGACTTCCATAATATTTTTGAGCTGAAACTGTTAATATTACCTGTTATACTCAAAATATATCTCTCATTCATTCCACTCAGAAGAAGACACCCTAAGAGCTGTGGAAAGGAAGAAAGTCCAACATTAATTATTTTCATATCTTTGGTTGTGCCTGCTATATTCTCAACAATGAAAAAAGGTATCTGGCTAAATTCCAACCTAAGTCAGATGAATGTATCTTTCTTGGCTATTCTACTGATAGTAAAGCTTATAGAGTCTTTAATAAATGATTATTAAATGTTGAAATTTTATTTATATTACCTTTGATGAGACTGACCATATTGAGCCAAGTAAGGCTGTAGTGTTTGATGAAATCGTAAAACAGGATCAAGTAATCGTAGAGCAGGAAGATCCTACAATTAACAACCCAGCGATCATAGAGGCGATTGAAGAAATCATAGAGCCTTCTGTTGTAGAAATGATAATTCTATGACTTGAAGATCCCCTGCACCAGAACATGAAGATGAGTCAAACCTTGAAGTCCTCAAACAAGAAGGAACAAGGATTGATGTTCCAACTGAAAGAAAATGGGCTAGAGATCACACTCAAGACCTGATAATTGGTGATCCAAGTGTACGAATCAGAACTAGATCTGCAACTCAGAATGAATGCTTCTATTTGAGTTTTATATCTCACATAGAACTTAAGTAGATTGATGAAGCTCTTCAAGATTCAAGCTAGATTGAGGCAATGCAAGAAGAGTTGAATCTCTGGAGATTAGTCCCAAGACCCAGATATCATTCAGTTATTGGCACCAAATAAGTTTTCAGAAACAAGATGGATGAAGATGGTGTGATCACAAGAAATAAAGCAAAACTAGTATCTAAAGGCTATTCTCAAGAAGAAGTCATTGACTATGATGAGACCTTTGCACCAGTGGTAAGATTTGATGGAAAGCTGTGTGAGAGATTTGCCAAACTTATGTAGAGTAAATTTGAAATGACCACGATGGGATAGCTGAATTTCTTTCTTGGACTTCAAGTGAAGCAATCTGATGAAGGTATATTCATCAACCAAGCCAAGTACATCAAAGACTTACTCAAGAATTATGGTATAAAATCAGCTACCCCCGTGAAAACTCCTATGGATGCTACAACTAAGGTAGACAAAGATGAACAAGGTAAAAATGTTGATATAACTCAATACACAGGTATGATTGGCTCTTTCTTATATTTAACTACAAGTAGGCCTGATATTATGTTCTCTACATGTATTTGTGCTAGATTTCAAGCTAATACAAAAGAATCTCATTTGATTTCTATTAAAAGAATTTTTAGATATCTCAAGAGCACTCTAAATTTGGGCTTGTGGTATCCCAAGGAGTCTCCCTTTGATCTCAATGGATATTCAGATACTGACTTTGCAGGATGCAAAATAGATAGGAAAAGTACTAATGGAACTTGTGAATTGCTTGGAAATATACTAGTATCATGGTTCAACAAGAAGCAAAACTCAGTGTCAACTTCAACTACAGAAGCCGAGTATATTGCAGTTGGTATCTGTTATACTCAAATTCTTTGGACAAAAAATCAGCTAGCTGACTATGAGTTTAATTTCAAGTCTATTCTTCTATTATGTGATAACACTAGTGCTATAACAATCTCACACAATCCTGTCTTACATTCTAGAACTAAGCACATTGACATAAGACATCATTTCATTAGGGATCATTTTTAAAATGGAAATATCACCTTACATTTTATCCCAACAGAAAATCAATTAGTTGATGTGTTTACTAAGCCATTAGATGAAACTAGATTTAATAAATTAATAAGTGAGTTAGGCATGTTAACCTTAAGTTCATAATATTTTCTTGTAAGAACTAATCTTGCAGAAATGAGATCAAAGAATAAGGAAGAAATCGTAAAGTGAATCGTAGAGCAGTGTATAATTGTTGAGTTATTCTACTCTACGAAAGAGAACTCTACGATAATGGATGGAATCGTTAAGTGAATACTAAGGGATTAGGGCGCGTGTCAATAATCAATAATGAAAGTTAAACGTGTCAAACGAAAAAGTAACTGCCATATAATTCAAAGTTGCAGTTACAACAGGCGAAACAACCAATTGAAGCTTAACACGTGTCCTATTAACCAAAAGAAGAGGGAAGTATACATATAGTTCAAAATTTTCAGTTACATTTCACTAGTCAAAATTATTCACTTTACTCTCTCTCTCTAAGCCCTAGTTCACTCTACAAACTTTCAAAACCTTAACTCGATTTTTTCTTTTCTAGCTCAAATCAACCGTTCAAATCATGTCTACCAACCAAGTAATCCTTGGAAACCTCCTTTGCTTCAACAAATTCGAAGGTGTAGAGTCTCACTTCAGCATAATCCTAAATCTGGTGAAGAAAGCGGGATTTTATGGCGCTTTGAGTACCGGCACTAGAATCTTCACAAAGAAGGTGGAAGAGTTCTACACAAAAGATCCTGTGCTGATAGAGTCATTACAACCAAAGCAAGAGACATCACTCTTACTTATGACGTTGTGGAGATCAACAACATTCCAGGCTTCTTAAATAAAGGAGACACATACCTTGAAGGTGTTGACACAAAGAAAGGCTTGGGATTCATGGGTTATACCAAGAAGAATCCTAAGTCAAAGGGGATGAAGAAGAATGAATTCCCTTAAGATTTTGAGGTTTTGGCAAATATTATAGGAAAATATATTATTTGCAAAGACTTTGCTCATGACTCCGTTAGTGAGGTACAACTGAAGATTATGTTAGCTATCACTATGAAGAAGAAGATTAACTTTGGAGCTATCTTGATGGATTGGATCTACAAGTGGTTCAAGGATGCTGAGTAGAGGAAGGCATCTGGCAAGTCCCTCCCCAAAATATTTTATGGGAGATTCATCAGCATTTTGTTGAAGAAGAAGATGAAGAAGCACATTGGAGAGAAATAAGATGATGCTCTCAATTTGAACAAGAAGATTACTAAGAAGTTCTTCGAAAACTAGAAGAGAAATCCAGTTGAGATTAATAAATCAAAGTAGTCTGAAGGGAGTGAAAGGACAATTAGTGAGGTCTAGAAACCTCAGAAGAAGGTGCTAAAGAAGAGGAAATTGGCTGTAGAAGAAGAAGATGGATCTTAAGGTTCAGCTACACTTGAGACATCTGATGAGTGGGTTTTATACATACGAGTTGAGTATTTTTAGCTTGATGATTTGTGAATTCTCGTGTATTTTCTGTTACTTTTTATGTGTTTTATTATTTTTGTGTAGGAAAAAGAAGCGGGAACAAAGAAGTAGAGTTGGGCTATGAAACTTGTTATTTTGTGGTCAAAGTCAAGCTAGGCACGACTCAAGCAGGACATTGTAGCAGCAAAGGGGCACCTAGGCGCGCAGTATGCAGAAGCTGAGCGGCACAAGTAGCGCTTAGGCACAGGCTAGCGTAGGCAAGTGCGAAAGGCAACAGGCACGCGCGCGGGAAGAAAGTAAGCGCCTAGGCATTAGAAATAGGCACCGCGATGCTCGGCAAATAGAAAGTAAGTGCCTAGGTTTTACAAGTGGGCACTGAGGCGCTGGTTCGTGTCGAGCTGAGGTGCTGCGTCATCAGAATTGGGATGTTGCACTTCGTTCTTGATGAGTTCGAGTTAGATACTTCTTCAGCGAGGTCACATTGAGAGGTCCTATATATACGCACCTTATGGCTGCTATGAAATAGATACTAAAGCTAGGATTACTAATCAGAATTCAAGGAATGGAAGGGAGAGCACGCGTAGGAGAACAAAGATTGAAGGTAGAGTTTTAGAGATCGAGGATTGCGCTATACTATTTTTATTCGCTAATCTTTTCCTTTTATTTTTGTAACTAAGGATGTTATTTAAATTTTGGATGATGTTTCCTTATTTCGTTATGAACCAAATTTTAGTTTAAGATTACAATGGAACCCAACGTGTAATTTGAATTAATTTACTCTCTTTTTTATTATTGTTAATCATAAGCGAATCGCTTATCATATTTTGTTCTCCATGTTTTGATTGCTTGGCCAATGATTATTTTGGTAACCTATATGAAATTGCGAAGTAGATTATAGTGTGTAGACCTAAATATGATGACATGTATCTGGTTTATTCTTCTTAGGATTAAATAACGTGATTTGTGCATAGGATATGAATATACCTATATGCTGCATGTAACTGTTGGGAGAATCTAAACTTAATAAATCTGTTCTAATTTATTTCATATAGGAATATAGTGAATTAATTAGAAGGGATATTTTTATCGAAACATCGGAAGAGGCTTATAAATAATTTTGAATTTTCGAATAACGATTTATTTTGGTTATTTAATTAAAAAGAGAGTGAAGAGGTTTAGATGAGACGTTGGGGAAAATTGTAGTCTTAACATCTTAATCTAATATTAATCTTTGTTCAGTAATTTCATTTTTAGTTTAAATAATTTTTACTTTTATTTAATAATCTTAATTCATTGTTTAAATAAGATTGGTTTGATACACTTTTGGTAATTGGTAATTATTAGTGATAATTCCTCATGGGATCAACAACCTTCTTATCATTATATTACTTGTTGGCTGTGTATACTTACACGTAATTGCTAATTATGAAATTGGACAATAACATCTGCACAAGTAACCTCTACTGTAGATCAACTAAAGAAAAGACTGAAGAAAATTCTTACTCTCATGGCCAAGGAGCATGGCTTGAAGAGGAAAGTGAAAAAGATTGAAGAAGTGGTCCATGAAGTAGACCTTGAGGTAGAACCAACTAGTGCTGAAGATGATGCAACAAAGACTATCAGTTTAACATGGAAAGTTCAATGAAGAAGGAAGTATACCTCAAAGGCTCCTTTAACTTCTTACTATGAAGTAATGACTTATAAAATCCAAAACTATTATGCTAAAGTTGATAAAGCTGATGTTGAGGCTACTGCCAAGGAAGGGCTCACTTTAGAAGAATATGATAAAAAAAAAGATGGAAAGGAAAAGGAAAGAAGCTAGAGAAACACATAGAGAAGATGCAATAAGGATGGGCATAAAGAAGCCCAAGGCTGATAAAAGAAAGTTAGTTCCAGCTAAGGAACCAATTGATGCTGAGCTGATCATAGAGCCTCCTAGCTCTCCAATCGTAGAGCCTGAAACTACTGATGAAATGACTGATATGCCTGAGCCAACTGATGACACAATGATGGCTAGGAAGGTCTATGAGCCTGAGCCACAACCAAAAAGAAAAAGATTAAAGAAAATGTCTCTAAAGAGGAAGAAGAGAGAAAAGGCCTCTGAGCCTGCTGAGCAAGAGAAGGTAACATCTGAGGGGGATAAAAAGGATGCAAGTTCTTCTGATGACTCCCTGGAGCTCACCAAGATCATTGATTCAGTGGTGCAGGATATCAACAAGACTCCAAGTAGCCCTTCTCACCTTCAATCTCCAGTCATTCAACTTACTTCTGATACAGAAGCTACTCATACTCAGGGGGAGGAAGTTGAAGAATTGATTGAAGAAATACCAAACCCTGAGAATGCTGAAGCAAGGACTGACGAAGAAGAAGTCCTAAGAGAGAGAATCTTTGAAGAAGACGAAGAAGTAGACAAAAACACTATTGTCTTTAACAACAATATTGATTTACTATTTCACTTTCTTCCTGTTATGCCCTGGATGAAGGCTATTCTGGTGAGAGATATGAGCTACATCACCTGGACGTACAAGAACTTTCCTAATGTAAAGGTACTGGCTCAGAACCTTTTAACAATCATAAAGTTTGGCAGAAGAACCATCTCACATGGAAGCTCTTCAGCTCCATCAGGAATATTAAACAAGATTATAGTTATTCATTCCTTTCTCCTGAACAATTTCAATCAACTCTCACGCTCTTTAAACACTTCTACCCTCATGATCGTAGAGTCCCAAAACCCTACGATCGTAACCCAAAAGAACCAAATCCAAACACTTTCTCTAACTAACTGACCTGTACATAATATACAATACTCACCAGAAAACACACCTGAACATGTATATACTTCTTCACCCTCATCATACAATTTACCCTTACAATCACCAACTCCCAGCTATCCAATCGTCGAGCAAACTCCCACTAAACATATAACCCCCTCGACCTTAAACCAACAATTAATATAATATCAAACCTCCTCTCCTATTACACCTACATCTGATACACCTTCATTCTATCGCCCTTAATCGCTTAATACTTTAGCTCAGCGGTTCAGTCAAGAGATGGTCAATGAAAACACAAATAATTTTGGAAGCAAAATGACATCTCTTGCCAATATTATTGACAAATCAAAAGAGATGATATCTATTTCAAAAAGATAGATGAACACGCTGAAGCTGTTAAGAAGATGCAAGAAATAAATTCCTCATTTATGAAGCTTCTCACTGACAAGGTCTTTGGCCTAAGCTCTAGCATTCATTAGTTAAAGAAATTTGCTGGAGATGTTATAACCAGAACTGATAATGCTATAGCGATGGTCCATGCTCAAAGGCAAGATTGAGAGCAAAAGTTTGAAGAACTTAAAGGAGAAGTCAACCTATCTCACTCTTAACTTGTATATATGGTGGAAACCATCAAATCCCTGTCAAAAGAGGTGGTTGCTCTTAGAGATACTGACAAAAAAAAGGAGAAGAGAGCTACTCCTGTTGGAAAAGATAAAGCTAAAGCTTCACAATCATCTATAGCCCCTCTTCCTTTAGAACTGTGCCTGCGCTATAAGTTGTTTCCCTTACTCCTGACCGAAGTCAATCGTCAAGTAGAACTCTACAATCGTCAAGTGGAGTTACTCCTATTGGGTCAAGGCTGCTAGCGATAAATGATCCAAGCTTCTTGAATAGAAATCTTTATGGGATCAATATCAAAGGAGAAGAATAACCAAACATTCCTTATCCTAGCCCAAGGGACACTCTGGATGAGCTAAAAAGAAGACAAGAAGAAGTTAGTCAAGCATCAGAAAGGAGAAGAGCTGAAGAGAGAATGAACCCCCAAGAAGACGATTGTAGAGTTAAAATTCTATAATAGCTCAGTTGTCCAGACCAGAAGACGATCTAGCGCCAGAGGATAAATTACTCTAAGATTATAGAGTAGTCTTAATATCGTAGAGTACAAGCCAGATCGTAGAGTCAAGATCATAGAGTCTCCATCATTCGTAGAGCAAAAGAACTACTCTATGTTTTTGTTGGTTTGTAATATCTAAGAACATACAATCTAATTGCATATAAACTAGCGTAAACATGGTAAAATCAGAATTTAAAATTTTACAAACCATAACCAGGATCGATCTTTATGCGCAATTATTAATTATACAAAAGGAGATAGAGAATTATACCCTTGTAGAATAAAGTTTCCTCAGGTACAAGTTCAACTCCAATTCCTTCGTGTTCTTCTTGAATTCCACTGATTAGATTCCTTTGACCAACGTTAGCCACCCAAGTGTTTGGCCTCCAGAGGTGATCCATCAAGAAATAATAAAGATTCAAGAAGTGGGTCGCAAACCTTAGTTTTTCTCTCTCTAGAGTATTTATGAGTACTCTCCTAAATCTAATGGAAGTATGTGTAACCCCAATCCCTAATAAGACTCCTCTTATTTATAGATATAGGCAACCCTTCTAAACTATTTAGGAGTAGGGTTTTTAATTAAACTCCTAATCTAATTAGGAACTTATATGAGAGTACTCTTATTAATTAATTCCTAAACCATTTAGAAACTAAATAATAATAATAGTAATAATAATAATAATAAGACTCCTATTATTAATTTATAATTAGTATTTCCCAAATACTAAATAATAAATATTAAGATATTTAATTTATTCTATCACCATAGTATAAATTAAATATACTTAACTTATTATTACTATTATGCCAATTACTTCTTAAATAAATATTTTTCTTTTTGCGGTGTGGCCCTTTAGGTTCTCCATATTAAACCGGTTGTAGAATAAATCAATTAGAACAATTTTAATCTTATTTAAATAAATAAATTAAATCATTTAATTTATTTAATTAAATAATATTTATTCCACAATAAGGGTAAGCCCCTTTAGCGATCAATGACTTTTCAGATAATATAGATTTCAACATTTAATCATAAAAGAACATTTTAGTGAATAGTTATCGTACAATTCAATTCTTCTACCATACAATGTCCCAAACAAATATAAGATATGGAATTACTATCAAGTATTATTTTATTTGATTATATGCATTTCAATTTGCAAATGCACAATTCTAAATAATGCAAATTAGAAACTCCTTTCTAATTTTATTCTGCTTTGGCCAAAGACTACTGAGTTATCATTTATTGAATCACATAGGACATTCTCATATTTTACTAGAATTGGTAGATTCTTTGTTAACCATTCGTTTATCTCCATGTACAACTTATTATACCCAAGCATACCCTTTGACATACCCTAAAGGTCTTAAGGAACATGTCAAAGCATAACTCATCATACACAAGATACTATGATGATCTCAAGTCTAAGAATCATTTGTACTACTATCACATTAGGAATTCCTATTAACAGGCAAGTAAAACTCCATTAGGTATTCCTTTAGCGAGTCACGTTCAGTGAACTTATTCTCTAATAAGCACCTATATACTTGCTTTAGTGTCTCCACACAAATGATTATGAGATCAATCATTGTAATGACCACACATTTTAAGCGACATTATAAATAAAGTTAAGAATTTAATTTATGAAATTAATTCTTTTGCGAATTAACTTAAAGCCTAATTGATTTGGGTGATTATGTATGACTATATGTTAATTGATTTAATAGTCCATGTGTTTTTAATTGACTAAGTCTAATAATCGTTTAAACAAGCCCAAACAAATAATTGTGTATTGGACTTATAGATGGTTAAAGAAGAGGAAGAGATAAATATATTATGTATGTAAGTTATAGTTCTCCTAATAATTTATTTATAGTGGAGTAGTCCAATTGATTTATTGAACAAGCCCAATCCGAAGTGTTTGGTGGTGGACTTGTAGTTTGGACCTATAAGTGATTAATTGGTAAATAGATGCACTGGGTATTATACCCTGACCTAGCAAGAAAGACCCATATTAGTAACCAAAATCGAGCTAAACCCTTTCGGTAAGCCCAATTATGGGTTTACCTTAAAATAATTGAATATATGTTTTAGTCGGCAATATAGGATCTCTTTCGTATGGTATACACAATCTATCTAGGCCAATGGCCTATTAACCTACTCTGCGTAATAATCACCATGAGTATGGCAGGGAGGGAGTTGGTAGTACTTCCTACCTAATCTTCCTTAATCTATGGGCACAGTCATGGAGTGTTGATCCTACGGTTTGGAGTAGAGACCGACGGATGGGGGAGGTTTCTCCATATATAGAGCTCCTATTCCATTTACTAAGCTTTCTGAGATTATTGAGTCAGATTTAGAGAGAGAAGCATTGTGAGTTGAGTGATAAAAGAAAGTCCCGAAGAGACCCTTGCAGTTCGGCAAACCTCAGAGTTTAGGAGGGAAGGAGAGAGTGCACAACTTACTTAAGTCCTTGTTCAAGAAGGTATAACTCCATTACCTTACGTATTTTATTTTGATTCATTTAAATTGGTTTCTTGCGAGTCAGGTTGCATGATATGCATGAGTTAAGTGTGAGGTTGTAATAAAGGAATAAAGTTAAACTCTGTGGTCCGAGGATAGTTGTACAGAGACCGCTTGTCATATATATATGGGACTGGATAAAGATTTAAACAAGAGTCGTAGTAATGGCCTGAGTCATGTAACCAGTTGATACCGAAAGTCGATATATAGTCAGAATGAATCTAAGACTTCAAATTTACTGTTGACAGCTGGATTTATGACCGAATCCTAGTTAACCAATGTAAAGTGGTCTATGTCAGAAAGGGTTATAAAGTCTGCCTAGCAAAAATGTGTAATAATGAGTAATAACAAGGATGCCGAAGCTGTTCCGATGAGGTTCGCCACCTTACTCCGAACGCATGTACCTCAGTAACGGGGTTAGACATAGGTTGTCACCCGGCCCCGAACCGTGAAAAGGATTCCGAAGTGGAATCTATTGTTGAACCCGAAGGCTTTGGTAGCCACTATGGGTTTGATTCAGTATCGAGCCCGAAGCTGTACCCCTGATGTCAGTAAGACTCGAACGTGACTCCCGAAGTCACGAATCCACAGCTGAAGTCCTAAATGTCATGGTGACCCAAACCTTCGACTTTATGAAGTCAAACATAAGTATACCAGTTGACCCCGAAGAGGACCCCCGAACTACGAGAGGTCCCCGAACTACGAAAAGTTTCGAAGTGGAGTTGAAGTCAGAAAAAAAAATCTTTTAGGCAGCGGGTCGAACAAACCCAAGCCATGTTTTTAGATGTATACGACCTCAAATCAATGAGCTAAAGAATGTTCCTTAAGTTGGACTTTTGAATTAAGACTTAATCCTAACAAATTATAAAGTGAACTCTACGATTGTAGAGTGACTTCACTCCAGTCGTAGAGCTCATTTGTAAACCATAGTGTAAGTTGGTCAAGTCCTAAGACCAATCGTAGAGTGAATTCTACGATCACAGGGTGAACTCTGCCGGTCGAAGAGCTTCACTAACTAGTCGTAGGGTGAACTCTGCCGATTGTAGAGCCACGCTGCTCGATCGTAGAGCTTCGATAGTGGTCAGAGAGTCACTGTAGAACATTAGTAAGCCAAATCATCTAACTTTGCCATAACTTCACCAGGTCAGCAAGACTTTAGAAATCCTAGAGTGACTCCACCGACCCTATTAAAGCCCTACTTGTGATATTCCGGATGTTTACAAGTTAGTAAATCATGATATTAAATTATTATGATGACTGTGGCATGCAAGGATCCTTAGAAAAGGAAATGATTGATTGAACAAAGGATAATACTCAAAATATAATTGAGGTGATAAAGGTTATAGAATAAAACCTACAAGAGTTTGTTGAGGAAAATGGATTAAATAAGTGATATAAAACCTATGATATAGTAATACGTTGAAATTATTCAACTATAAAATTTCAGAAGAAATTAGATGAAAATCGAGTAAAAGAGGTTGGTATTTGTGATTCCGAGGACGGAATCCTTATAAGAAGGGAATAATGTGACAACCCAGATTTTCAAGAATAATATTGAAATAAGGATTTAATGAAATTCTTATTATGAGAAGTAGCGGGTTGAGTGTAGTATATATATGTGTTATATATATATATATATATATATATATATATATATATATAGGGAATCTTTCTAAAGTGACCCTTAACAAGCGAACCAAAGACGAACCGTCGTCTTTGGTGTCTATGGCGACGATTCGATCCGTCGCCGTAGCCATGCAATCTTTGGCGACGGGTCGAATCGTCGCCATATACACCAAAGACGACGGTTCGTCTTTAGTTCACTTTTTAAGAGTTCGCTTTTGAAAATTTTCCTATATATATGTGTATATATATATATATATATGTGTGTGTGTGTGTGTGTGTGTGATTTATGTGATAAGATAATAAATATGTGTGTTATACATTTATTGTCAATTAAGTGATGAGAGGTGGTCTAATAGTTAGCCAAAGCTAATTAATTTAATTAGTATGGACTAACTGTCGAAGCGTAGAATTGAATAGAAAGAACTCAAAACTCGAATTTAAGTTCGGAGTGAGTTGTACTGATGATGAAGGAGGAAGGAGGAAGAATGTAACGATCACGAATCGAGAGCACCCTTGTAATTTGAGTTTATTAATATTATGGGATATATTAAAATATTACTTTTGTGAGAGGTATTTTAAGGTTATTTTATAACCTGGATTATGTGTATGTGTTGGTTTTAAGTGTTGTTGTCGCGTGGGAGTGAATAGATTGATTTCACGAAAAATCGCTAAATCACTATTCACGGGGCACGTTTCTCGAGGCGCTATTCACGCCAAATATTTTTACGTCTTTTTTTATTTTTATTAATTTCGTTAAGACGTGTACGCGAAGAAATAATTTTTTCAAGTGTCGAAAATTTTATTTGAGCCCGAACGAGATTTATTTCGTATCTGAAATGTATTATATAAGTGTTCCGAATAAATGAACAAACCCCATAATTATTATTTTTAAGCGTCCCAATATTTTATGGGAGTACCCATTTTAATTTTGGGTAGAATTATTGACCAAATTTGGTACAAAAGTAGGAGTTTTCGGATATAGGAGTGATGTATCCGGGTATATACATGTGTATGTCACCCGAATAGTGGTCATTATTTTGAATTTTAGTCAATCAAAGTAGGAGAGAGAGGAAGTATGTTCGGGTGTTGGTTTATATCCTCACCCAATGTATTAAGTTTCTAAAACTCCAAAACATCCTTCTTGGTTGCACAACTCTCTCATTCTCCCGAAGCTTTCCTTGACCATAGTCATCCCTCATGCTCTTATTTCGTTTCTCTTACTGCAAGTAAAAAGATGGAGAGAATGTGCTGAGAGATTGAGATAGTGTAGAGAAGAAGAAGAGGCTCGGGAGGAAGAAGAAGGAAGAGAGGAGAAGGAGAGTGCTCGGGTGAACCGAAGGAACAAGAGAGGAACCTCAAACCAAGCACTACTAATCTTATCTAGCATTTAGAAGGATTTACAGAGGTACATCTTGTGACGCCCCAAATCCGGGTCCCTTAAACCTCAGATTCGGTGCTCACGGTACAACATACACATCTCATCTAACTACCCATTCATTGCATGAATTATATCATTCATTACATTACCTTAATAAAAACATACATTAAGACATAATTATCATCGTCATCCCAGGTTAGCTAACCTTAACATTACATGTCTATTAATAAAAAATACTTAAGTAAAATTATAATATAATAATCATTAAACAACTTGATACTACTCGATCGCCTTCGCTTTGCCTTTGTCCTTATTAGAACCCTCTGCTACCTCGACTTTAGCTGAAATGTTTTATTGAAGCAAGGGTGAGCAACGAGTTTGCTCAACAAGTTAAGAGTACAATAAAGGGTACATATCATGAACAGAGGAGTTTAACTTTTATAGAACTTCACCAATAATCAAAAGATTTCAAAATAGCTGAATAATACATCAAGAATTAAAGAGTTAAAATTCTTTCAAAGATTTAATAATACTCAATTGGTTATGAAGGATTAGCAATTCTGCAATAGTATTCAATACATAGGGTTATTCCCAGATTTCATGCTGAGTGATCACAAATGGATCAAGAACTGCTAGAGGAATCATCAATTATTATTATTACTGACTACCTCAAGAGTAAACGTTAGCTATAAAAACTAATCTTTACTCTTCTGCAAGTACGTAAGGTGATCAGCCTTATTGTACCCGAGATTATGCATAATTCTCAAACATAGCACGCGGTCGGGTTACCGACAATAAAATTTCCCCTGATTTATTTTTCAGGGTTGTTCATCTCAGTCTTACATCATGAGTCCGTACCACATCAATATAGTTTGGATAGTTTTCAAAGAAATACTTTGAGTTCAACATATTATATCAATTTTGATCTAGCCGAATCAAATGGCATATATCTTTAATAATAAATTAGTTCAAATAATAGAATGTTTCATGCGATATCAATTTAATTTTAGTCTAGCCGAAACAATTAGCTGAGACATAGCTCATAAACAATTTATGAATAAAGAACTCTAATTATTTCTCAGTTCAAATAATAGAATAAGAAATCAATTGCACAAAGTGCGAATACCAATAATCATAGATGTGGAATAATTGTCAATAATTAATCCACCAACATGCTTGAAATATAATAACTCGAGTTTGAGTTAGGAAACTTACAATAATGTAAGAAGTTTAGGGTTAGGAACTTGCCTTGGTCGTTGACTACTGCTATGCAATTTAATTTATCTTCTTTCGTAAGACCTATTAGTCATAAGATTGATTTTCCAATCAGCCAATCATATTATACCTTATAATATCACTTCTAATATTTAAGCACGTAATCAAATACTAGATAGCACTTTAACACCATATACATTTATAATTCTAAAACTAGCACACATCGAGTCTTTAACAGTATTTAATATAGTATGCTGAGTGGTTTCCCACAAACAACCAACAAACTAGTTTTTGTTTCGTCTACACTGTTTTCACAGTGAGTTAGATCGGTTGCTAGTTCGTATATACCTCTGCTCCCTGAAAGAATCGTTTAGCCCAGATACTATACATCAACTATTAAAGAGTACGATTGTACTACTACTTTATTATATACCTTATGAATTAACACTACATCTTTCATTTTATAAGTCTTTCTTTATGATACAGTAGGTTAAATACCCAATACAGTAAACTGGATTCCCAATCCAGCAAACTAAATGGCAATCCAGCAAACTGGATGCCAATCTAGCAAACTGGATTCCAACCTGGATTACAATCCAGCACCCTGGATTCAAACTGACCTCTAATCCAGTATCCTGGATTCACACTATTCAATTCATCAAACTGTTTCCCCCAATCCAGTAACCTGGATTCAAACTAACCTACAATCCAACAACCTGGATTCTAACTATTCAATTTAGCAAGCTGGATTGGAAGCCTACATTCCTAAAATGATTTAACCTCTTTTAATAATTGATTTTTATTTTCTTCAAGTCTTGCCACACATATGAACATATATTCTAAACTCAAAATACTTTCTTTATGGAAAATTTCAATTTCTTTTAACATCGTTCACACGTCCGTTTTAACTTTCGAAACTAAGAAAAAATGATCACTATCTTGCACAACCCCGATGACTCCAAATTTTTGATAGCATCTTATACATATTAACAAGTACTCCCAGTTAAAATTTTGTAGTCATCGGGTTTATAGAACTCCAATTTTAGCAGTTTTTGTCGAAAAACTCTACGTTCTTATTTTAGCCATAGATTCTTCATTACAAGTCGGAATTCGACCATTTTTGGATAGGTAGTATATAACTTCCTATAGTTTCAGTGGTAAAAAGATCTGAATTTATTGCACTTTCTAAGGGTTCAAAACAGTGCACGACAACTAGGGGTCAGCGGGTTTTGTCCCGTTTCTAATTTTGAGGTCCCTTACGGAAACACTCATAAAATGAAATCTACAACTCGGATTAGGATTTAGTTAGATTAGTTGGATTTGTATTTTTCCTAACTACAATCAAACACTAAATTTGGACACGTTTTGGTCACTGAAACTTACCCGGAAGTGGACTATTTCGACAGTGTACCAACAGTTAACGCGTTTTGGGAAAAATTACATAACTCTCATTTTAACTTCTTTTTCATTGGTTCCAACAAGGTTCTTTTCTTAACTTACCCCTAAAACTCAGAAAAAAGAAAACCAACTATATCATGCATAGATTTCAAAATACACAATTTATTCAAACAAGCTACGGTTTGTGCGTCGGTAAAAATGTTTTCAAGTTTTTAGTTTAATTTTTCTATACAAACCCATACCATCTTATACCACAACCACATATCATCAAACATAAACATATTTATCAAGATTCTAAATATTTAAAATATAAACTTCAAACATCTAACATAAGATTCTACCCATAACCTAAAATTAGGGTTTTTAGGTTTAGTTTTATACCTTCTTTGCTTGGTGGCTTGTTTCCTTCTCTTTCTAAAGTAGGAGATGAACTTATGGGACATCCATAAGCTCTCCTCCTTCCCCTCTTCCTCTCAAGCCCATGGCTCTCCCTCTCTCTCTCTTCCCTTTGATTTCTCTTCCTCTCTCTTTATTTCTTTCTCTCTAGTTTTCTCTCTCTCTAGTTACTAAGAAAATGAAGATGAACTAGACTATTTTTGCTTTTACTAAAACTAATTACTTAGATATTCTATAGATACATGAGTTGTATCTATCGATTTATCCATCATTAGTAAGTACACTCATGTGACAACTTGTTGATGGATTGTCATCATTAATTGTACTTTTTTCTCCACTCCTTTAAGCAAGCTATTTAAAATTTGACAACTCACCACCCATGTGGCCTCCCTTGCCGGCAGCCCTCTTGCCATTTGCTCCAATTTTTGATTTTTCTTTCCTTGCTTTAATAGATTATTAAGTGGTTAGGAGCATTTTCCAAGTGGGCTAACAATTGGATTCTAATTCTATTTCTTTTGGGCTCACTTTTACTCTATTTGGGCTACTAGTTTGTCAAGATTTTTAATTTGCTTTTTGGACTACTAATTTAATTAGATATTGGGCTAATTTAGTTAGTCAACATATTAATTATCCAAGTCCATGTTCAATTTATTGAGTGAGCTTGGTTAATTAATTAATTAGGCTAGTCCACTAGTATTTTCTTACTAATTGGACTATTAAAATTAATTATTCATATTTCCCATAATCTTCATTAATTAATACTCATATTAATTAATGTACAAAAATTTATTTACTCACTATATTCATTTTAATTGAATATTATTATCTTATCAATTGTTTAATACTAACACTCTTAGGTTAGTCCACTAATTTAAATAACTATTAGTGTGACCTACCAACAATTAGTAATATACATTCCACATAAGTCATAACATATTTATCATCATCGATAAATAATTATTATATTTATTTATCCACATATCCATTTAATGTAAGTCACAAAGTGTTCATTACACTTACAAGTAATTTAATATACTTATTTCCTTTAATAGGTTATTACACATTCACATAATAACTTTGTATTAGTAATACTAATTAATCATTTAAAGATTATAAATCTTTTATTTATCATTCAAGGTTAACATTCAAGTTATGTTAATTCTCAACATAACTTAACTTACTTTTCCTTAATCGAATTGATTAAGTATTCATCTTAGTTAACTTAAAAGAAATAATTTAACCATCTTGCTTAATCCACATATTAAATTATATACTCCAAGTAATTTCTAATAAAAAAAATTTATTCGTAAAATTTTACATATATAATTATATAAAATTCTCGGTCCTTACATTCTCCCCTCCTTATAAGGATTCCGTCCCCGGAATCACTATTACCGTATACTCAGATTGTGACACCCCCAAATTCAGGTACCAATACCTCGAATTTGGCGCTCACGATAAAATATATCCATACACCTCTAAACAACATAAATCAACTAATGCGGAATAAAATAAACATATGTTGTTCATTACAAAAGGTTTACTACAGTCCCAAGGTCTAAAACCTTAAATAAATACATCGCAGCATACAATAATAATGCAAAACAATTCCACGATTACATAACGGATAGTACATATAACTATTCCTTAAGCTTTGCTTTGCCTTTATCCGCTTTGGAACTCCCCGGCTTAACTGCAATAGGTTCATGATATAGCAAAGGTGAGCAACGAGTTTGCTCAGCAAGTTTAACAATCAATAATGAAGATATATCATGAATGAATAAGAATAATAGCCGCAGAGATCAACAATTTAGGAACATTGATGAAATAGCTGAAATGACATAATCAAAGTTCAAATGAAACAATGAATATTAATTATTTACTGCTGAGTGGTCCAACCGACCATGAACTTGGCCAAAGAGTCAGTCATCCCTGACCCTTTTAAACCGGCCCCTGTCAGTAGTACTCGAGGGGATTAGCCTCTCGTACCTCATGTATATGCATAACATTAAATCCTGACTGTATAGGATAGCCAACACCTATACTCCCCTATTAAGGGTTGCTCTCTCAGTCCAAGAATCCGTACCAACTACTGGTTTGGATAGCTTTTAAAATAATAACCTGTACATGTCTAGCCGAAACAAATGGCGTAGACTATTTTCTTAAACAGTTCATGAATGAAGAACTTAAACGTTTTCACAATCCAACAACAGATAATGACTTCAAATGCATAAGCTGCGAATATCAATAATTATCTTGGAGGTGGAGTAATTGACAATAATTAATCCACTAATATGATTCAAAAGTAATAGCTCCATTTGAGTCATGAAACTTGCAACAATATACAACACCTGTATAAAATATGAAACCTGCTCAAAATATAATTCGAGTAAGGTTAGGGAAACTTGCCCAACACAAGGGTTAGACAAGCGTTAGGAAACTTGCCTGGTGCATCTACTACAATATTACAATACACGCTCCTTAATATCCTACACAATTAAGTACATATCCACATAACAATTAGTCGCATACCGGATATCAAATAATGTCTTATACTACTCTACAATGTCTCATTATTATTAGAAACATAACATTAAACAAGGTTATACACACTAGTTACGGCGTTACGACGCTTGCACGTTTGTACGCCAACCTTGCCTATTTAAATGCCCAAGCGACACACATTTGTGTACGCTTAACACGCCCATTCATTTTATTTAATACTCATTGGTTAATAATGATATCATTATAATTCATAACATTTAGGTTTTAGAACTTAGAACAATATTTTACATTGTCGGGAGCATTACATGTGCTTACGTGCATGCCCGACACCCTCCGATTTGCGCCAATTACACATTAGTCCTATAAATGGCCAATTTAGGCCATGCTACAGACCTCAAATTCAAACACTCAAAGAATGAAAGTTGTAGATCTACTCGTTCTCTTTCCGAATCATCTTGAATCACCTCAATCCGAGTTTATATGCGAAAGTTATGCCTATTTTAGTAAAGGACGTCAAAGTTGTCTAGCCGACTACATGTATGGCGCGCCCCGCTCCCAAAAGACATTGCCAGTGGCGCGCCCCGCGCCCAACCAGTAGCAGCCCAGGTGCGGGCTTTTCCAGCATGCTCTGTTTTGAGTGTTCTAGACCTATCTTGCTTCCAACTACCATAACTCTTTCTATACACGTTCAAATTGGTCCGTTCCAGACTCTATGGACTCCTAAGACATAGAGCTACAACATATCAAAAATTTAGAATTATCCATTGATATTAACATGGCCAAATCTTAGGCCAAAGTATCAACTCATGCTATATTTTCGTGTTCTTGGTGTTCTTCACAAAAATCATCACCAAATCTTTGTTTTATTCTCTTTTTACTACATTCCAATAGGGTTAAACTCATAACCCATGGAAGTACAATATCATAACAACAAACGAATTAAACAAACACGAAATCATAGCTACAAGGTCCTTTAAATCGTCTAAATGTCCAAGTTTATGTCCAAAGTTCATTGTTCTTCATGTTCTTCATCCTCCTTAAGCATAGGTACAGATTTATTACGTTTTTGTTCCACTTTGATGTTATTAATGGCTTATATAACCTCTTAACAACATTTACAAACATCCAAAACAAACAAAAACAACAAGAATCGCAGCAAGACCCAACCCACAAGCACAAAAGCTTACAAACCATGAAAACTTTGAAAAACCTCAACCAAATCAAATGGCATGGATTGAGTTAAAGTTTTACCTTTTGTAGCTACTTCTTAGATGTTAGAACTCCTTTAGAGCCTTGTTAGAAACTCTCCTCAATCTCCTTAAGTTCTCCCGAAGCCTTTACTTCAAGTTAGCTCACACCCACTTCTTTCTCTCTCTAGAAGTTTTGAAGGTTGAAGATGAAGATGGTGATGATGGTGTAGATGCTTAGCTTGCTATTCCTTCTTCCTCCTTGCTCAAAACCTGAACCTATCCCTCCCTCAATATGCTCTCTATCTCACTTTGTGAATGGATGAGTTTGTGAAGAAAACTTGGTTCTCCTCTTCCCCTTTCTTACTCTCTCTTGCAATATTCAGATTTCTAACTTAGCAAAATGAGATGGGAATGCTAATAGGAAGGATGGATAAGAGACCATTTGGGTTTTCAATGTGTCTTGGATGAAGATTGTAGGAATATTTGGAAACTCTAGGAGAATGCCTAGATTGGGGAGGTGAAATGTTTGGTTTGGGGAAAAGAACTTCCAACATCTTGTCTCTCCCTCTCAACTCCCACCGTGCACTCCTCCCTTGCCAAATCTAATGTTCAATTTTCCATGCCCATTTCCCCTTATGGGTCATGGGTTGGGTCATGGGTCAAGGGTTTGGGTCTTGGGTAGAAGCTTGGGCTTTCTATTTGGACTATTACTACTAACCTTATGGGTTTCTAATTTGATTCCCATTGGGCTCTCATAAATCCTACACTTGGATTATTAACTCATTGCCTAAATGGGTTGGCAATAATTAGGAAAATCGAAGTCACCTGAGAAGACGTCTCTGGATGAATAGTCCCCACGTGACTAATAACTGGCGAATAGAGATTTAGCGATGCTACGCGAAATCAAATATTTCACTTAAACAAAACTACAACACGTAAAATTTCATGTATTCACTTAATCTAGGTTGTCACACAACCTTTAAACATGTAACACAAAAATAATATTAATAAAAGATAATATATTCATTAATATTCAAAAATTCGAATTACAAGGTAAATTCAGAATTCCCGGTCGTTACACAGATTATGTCTATTCTTAGACACTTATTTATCTTTCAAAATTTTATTACCTTAATATAGGTATTACTGTGCTTCTTCTTGCATTTACTCTTTCCTATCCCCTTCAGGGCGGAAAATCTTTTACTTAACTCAAGTCTCACTTGACTTGCCATGACTTATAACTATATTCGTTTTCTAATAACTTTTTAAAGTTGTATCATCAATTTCTTCATTTCGACACGCGTCATACTAACTTGTGACTTTCATGGTGCTATACCAACCTGCCTGTGACTCATATCGGTAAATGGACATCACCTCACAGTGTTACCTATCAAATAATACGTACGCAATTATATTACTGAGTAGAATTTTACCTGACACTTCCTCCTTTGCAGCTACTGCATCCTGGACCGTCATATTAAACGTGCGTGCCGTTGGTCTTCCTGACTGAGCTGGTCCTTTGATCATTAATGTCCCACTGCTGTTTCCCCTGTTGTTGCTTCCTTTCTTGGCATTCTTCTTTGGACAGTTACGGCTATGGTGGTCTGGCAATCCACACGAGAAACAACCTTGCAATTTCTTCGGATTGGGATAGTTGGGAGATATGTGTCCTTCTTGGCCACAGTTATAGCACACGCTCTTGCCCTTCAGACAGACTCCATGATGATTCTTGCCGTAATTTGTATACAGTTCACCTCTCTTCCTACCCTCTCCTGACTTATTTCCTGATTGACTGTTATCGTTCCACTTACGCTTATTGGAGTTACTGCCTCCACTACTACCTCTCCTATTACCTCCTTCCATCTTTTTCTTCTTTTGTTCTTGGTTGTATTTGGATACGGCTTCACTTCCCCCCGCGACGATGATTGCTTTTTCTAACAGGGTTGAAAATGAATCAATATGCAACACAACTACTTTGTTGAATATCCACGATTTCAGTCCGATCTCAAAACGTCGCGCTTTTCATTCCTCGGTGTCCACCTAATGTGGTGCAAACCTAGCTAACTCGTTGAACTTGGCAGTGTATTCAGCTACCGATATGTTTTCTTGCTTCAACTCCAAAAACTTAACTTCCATTATTCCTTGTATACTTCATGGAAAATAATTTTCGAAAAATAATTCTTTAAATCTCTCCCATGTTACTACTCCTTCTCCGGCTCTGTTCTGATTCGACTCCCACCAGAAGTTCGCCTCTCCTTTCATCAAATAAGTAGCAAAAACTGTCTTTTGCTCCTCTGCAACTCTAGCAATAACGAATGCTTTTTCCATCTCCTTCACCCAAGTTTGAGCTTCTATAGGGTCAGTTGTCCCTCTAAATTCTGGCGGTCCTACTGCTTTAAAGTCCTTGAAGTTTGCTAACCCATTACCTGGCTGATTTCTCGTGGCTGGAGCTCTATTCTGCATTGCCTCTGCTAACATATTTACAAAGTCTTGTATTGGGTTTGTGTTACCTTCTTCATTATTAACGGACCTTTCTTCCCTTCGGTTTCGTGATTCTCTTCTTGGCGGCATTATCTGAATAAAACTTTAAATTATTCTTCCTTGGTTTACATTTTATAATTCAACATATAAGCGTTAACATTCAAATTTAACATGTAATTTAATCTCATACGGCAATTCAATTTACTAGATTTTACAATTCAGCTTGCTGGATTAACGAATCCAGTTTGCTAAATTAACAAATTCGGTTTACTGAATTAACCAATTCAGTTTGCTGAATTAACCAATATGGTTTGCTGAATTAATATATTATTAGATAGACATCTTACTATCTTAATTCTCAAAACTTATTTACTTAATCAAACATATATTCTGTAATATTCCGAACCATAATAAGATTTGTAAATATAAATTATGTGTTTATGAAATGAAATTTCTTGTTCTGACTTGATATTATGTGATTGTGTGTTTTATTAAACAATTAGGTCAAATAAAAATTTTTCGCCCAGCAGCTGTGTCGTGCTTAATCGGACAAAATGATTTGTTGTGCTTCTGGTGAATTCACCGGAAAGCGTTTCGGCAAATTATTTTTGTAAGCTGCTGTGTCGTGCTTGGAATTGACGAAGTGCTTTGTCGTGCTTCGACATTAATATAATATTATATTAACTGATAAAATTTTAAAATAAGTTAAATAGGGTTTAAAATGTTACACGTAAATAGAAACCCTAAGTTGAAAACCCTAATTGATAATAATTGTTTGAATTGATTAATTAAAACCCTAATTATTGTACAATAATCTTAATTAATATAATTAAGATTTAAATAATAAATCATAATATTAAATATGAATCATTAAGATTAAATTAAACCCTAAACGAAAGATTTAAAACCCTGATTATAGGATTGAAAACCCTAAACCTTAATTAGAAACCCTAAAACCCTAATTTGGTTCAATAACCCTAATTTATGAAATGTAAAACCTTAATTATGATATATAACCATAATTAGGGTATTATTAAACTTAAATTAACATTATAAACATAATTAACAATAATCTAATTTTAATTAGTAAGTAAAATAAAGCAAAAATAAAATTCTAGCCAATGAAAATGAAGTTAGGAGTGTGCAAGCTTGTGCTTGACACACTCCAGCACAAGTAGGTGCCCAAGATCAGACTTGAGTAGCACAAGTCCCAAACCTAGATATTTTTGGAGGCAAAATTTGAAAAATAAAGCCTAGGAAACCCTAATTCAAGACACTATAAATAGAATGAGATCTGATCATGCAAACCTACGAAATTGTAAACCTAAACACTTATATTACAATCCTAAACAAGCCCTAGCAACCACAAGTTCAGAATCAGAAGCCAAAAATCAAACTTTAAAGAAAAAGGTGCACAAAACCCTAATTTATGTTTGATCTTCAAGCCTGGAAAATTTTTGTGTTTTAGATGTTTAGGAATACTTGTTAATGTGTTATTAAGTGATCTGGGCGGTTAAAACATGTTTACATAACATCTAGATATGAAAATAAGCCAAAAACTCAAACTGTTCTTGGCAGTCAAGAACAGTCTGACAAGCCTTTTTGTCAGATTTTTTGATCGACTTAAAATGATTGTTTGATGTGTTTTAAAGCATGAATCAGTAGTATGCCATGTTAACTTTAAGACCCGACTTGTAGAATGGATAAATTATCTCTAGGGTGAAAGTTATTAATGGTCAAAACCCATTGACCGACCATGATAGACTGTTTCTGGGTAACCCAGAAACATGAAGAACACACTGACAGTGTCTGACAAGACTTTTGATCAACCTAGAAATGACCTAGATGACATGTTTTGTGTAATTTATTGGCTTAGACTTGTTGTATGCTATATGAACTACAATCTTGAATCATTAAAACACCTAAACAATCAACAAGTTGAAAGAAATTAACAGTCAAACCACATTGACCGTTATGACTGGATGAGTTTCTGGGTTGCCCAGAAACTCAAGAACAGTCATGAACGGGTAGTTTGACCATAAAATTTAGAGCATGATATGATTTAGTTTGAGGTGAAATTTGATATGTCGTTGTACACTGCCATGTTGGCTATAACAACAAACAAAAATCAAGAACAAACATCAAACCAGTTGGAATTAATTTGAGGTCAAAAGTCCCAACTGGACATTGACCAACTGTTCTTCATTGAAGAACACCTTTAGCGACAGTCTTCAACCCAAACCCAGAAACCTAAGAAACTAAGCAGACCGTCGCTAAAGCCCTTTAGCGACGGATTTTTAATAAAAATAAAATAAAAATTAATTAAATAAATTATAAAATAATAAATAAATATTAAATAATTATTAATAATTAATAAATAAATACGAAAATTCATTTTTAAATTATAAAAATTTATTTTTAATATTTTTATATATTCTGAATTATTATTTAATTTAATTAAATATTAAATAATAATTATGATAAATCATTTAATAATTGTTTTAATTATTTAAAAATGATATTAAATTATTAAATAATTATATTAATTATTTAAAAATGATATTAGAGTAAATAAAATTATTATATATAATAATTAAATAAAATATTAAATAGTTAAATATTATTAATGATAAATAAATCATTTAAATAATATATTAAATATTTAAAAATTACTTTAAATGATAATTAAATCATTTACATAATAAATTAAGTTTTGAAAATTATTATAAGTAATAAATAAATTATTCTAATGATAAAATAAATTCTAAAAATATTATTAATGATAAAATAAATCATTTAAATAATATTCTATCTATCTAAAAATATTATAAATGATAAATAAATCATTTAAATAATATTTTAAATATCTAAAAATATTCTAAATGATAAATAAATCATTTAAATAACATATTAAATGTTTTAAAAATATTCTAAATACTAATTAAATCATTTAAAAATATTCCTAAGCTTGTAAAATTATTTAAAAATACTTCCAAGCTTCTGAAAATTATTTAAAAATAATACCAAGCTTCTAAAAGTATTATAAATAATAATTAAATTATTTAGGCTAATAATTAGACTTCCAAATGAAGTTTTATCGAATAATCTATGTGTTTAGCCATTAAGGACGCGACCGAGATACCGAATCAACATCGAACCTTAATGAAACTTGTTTAGATTAACGTGATACATGTTTATATACGTGCTAACACTTATTATTGGTATACGTAGACTACGTGCGTTGACCGATTGTATTAAATTAGAGTGAGCTACGCTAAGGCAAGTGTCCTAACCTTACTCAACTTATATTAAGCAAGTATTATACATCTTGCTATCAATTATTGTGAAGTTATTTCTTCTTGTTCAGCATAACTTACGAAATGAATCATTGTTCATATATTGTTTATTCGAGCTAAATTGTTGTGTCAAACCAAATTGTTTGGTAAGATATCTATACTGAGTAAATGGAAATGCCTTCATAGGAAGGCCAATAAATGTCGATAATATATTGACCACAAATGGTAGGATGATATGCATACTCCTAGGATATTGGTGAGGCTGATCACCTACCAGATATCCAAAACTCAAATGGTTCTAAGTCATTAAAGACTGATAGAACTAAATAAAATATATGGTTCATGTACAGAACCCTCAGTATACATCATTGACATCTTTCAAATCAAACACATGGTGTTTACATATTCAAATGAACTTGTTGAGCATTTGTAGCTCATTCTTACGCATATCTTCTTTTGCAGCTGTAAATGATATCCCTGGCACGTCTGGGACTAACAAGGGAAAAAGTCATGCTTATTAGCTTTAATTTCTGTTGTTGAATACTTTAAGTCTTTTAAAGACTTGTTGTTGTAATAACTTAGTATAACGAATGATGTAACCGAACAAAATGTTATGTAATATATTATGATCCTTTATGTTATAGAATGCGTCATACTCTGATCTTTAAATTCTTTAGAATAGTTGTACTAAGTTAAATACAGTGTCTGTATGAACTATACATCTGAATGAGGGTATCTAAATGATGTTGAGAGTCCTATAAGCTCTGGGGTTACACTTAATGAGCGCCGGTAAGGTGCCATCTTTACCCGAATGCGCCCCTCAGTTCTATGGACAATCTTCTCATTAATACTGTGAATGTCAGATAGATAGGGAATATTGATATGAAAGAGATATTCATAAGATATGAATCTATATATCTAAGTGAGGGTATCCAAACACAAACAACGTTCTGGCCGGAACTAGTACCTGTTATGGGATACTGTGAATCTTGGATAGGTAGAAGTCATATTTTAATGAATATTTATAGATGTATAGTTTCACTGAGCACCAGATCTGCTATAGGGGAGTGTAGAGATTTGGGGGCGTCACAGGTTGGTATCAGAGTTATAGATTATAGCTCTAAGGTAGTTAGGAAATACCTTAGAATATAGTCTTCGTGTCCGTAAAATACTTAATGATACATAAAATAATCTTAAAAGCTTTATCTTATGTGTAAATTTGTTTCCCCCTAAATACTAAATAAATTAAAATTCTTTTGTAGGATGGCAGGAGTAAACCAACACATAGGATGGTTATCCGACAGTGAGCTCGATGAGGTGCCTGATTACGAGCCGGCTACCCCTGAGCTAGATTTAGAGGATGAAGACCCAGAGGAGGAGGAGCTTATTCATGACGAGGAGATATTAGAGGCAGAAGAGGCAGAGAACCCTGTAGATGGGCAGTTAGTAGACCCCGATTCTGAGGAGGATATTGGAGCAGGCCAGATGATGAGTGTCGAAAGACACGAAGAGATAGTTATTGAGTTGGTACAACAGTCAACAGTAGAGTTAGAAGCTGCTAACTCTCGGGCAAACATAGCGGCAGGATTATTGGAGAGTGAGCGAGATACAACTCGGCGTTTGAGGATACTCCTTCAGAACACACAGAGGGAGAAACAGGAGGCACAGATGCAGGCATACAGAGCCAATAGGAAGAGTAAGGCGGCATTTGATGGCCTAGAGCGACGAGTGTTTAGGTATCCGGTGGAAGAGGAGAAGGAGGATTATATGATTGATAGAGCAGTAGTCGGTCATATGATACGAGATGTTGATAAAGGGGATGTGTGATAGCGCAGTTTAGTAGTGTTTAAGTTTATGTGTTGTACTTAGTACGATATCAAAATTTTGAGTTGTAAAATAGGAAATCCCTGTAATAACTAGTAGTAGTATAACTACTAGTCGGTTATGTAATCGTTGTTGCATGTTATATACAAGTTGTGTTTATATAATCAAATTGTTAGTTCTATGTAAGCATATCTTTGTATTTATACTTGTTTTTCTTTATTTTAGAACCATGGCATCAGGGCGAAGAGCCCAAGCCCGAACTGAGACCACCGAACCAAATCCCACACAATAATTAGTAAATATCCTTTTAGAAACCTTACAAAATCGTCCACCACCTCAACCCACCCCAGTTAATCCACAGGGTACAATATTCAAGGACTTTAAACTTGTAGGACCACCAAAATTTAAGGGAGTTGCGGAACCTATTGAAGCACAAACATGGGTTACTGAGATAGAGAAATTTTTCAGGGTAACTAATGTTGGCGAAGATCAAAAGACGATCTTTGCCACCTTTTTCCTCAAGGGTGAGGCAAACCATTGGTGGGAAAATACCAAAATTCGTGCAGGTGAAGCTATAATTCCTTGGACTAGGTCTAAAGAACTATTCTTCGAAAATTATTTTCCCCAATCAATGCAGGATCGTATGGAGATACGATTCCTAGAATTGAAGCAAGGAGAGCTTACCGTATCTCAGTATACGACTAAGTTCAATGAATTAGCCAGGTTTGCCCCACACCAGGTTGATATAGAGGCAAGGAAGACTAGGAGGTACGAAGAGGGATTGAAACCCCAAATTCATAGTAAGTTGTCAGTGTTTCAAGTGAAAACTTTTCCTGAAATTCTCGAGAAAGCTATCATAGCTGAAAACGAGAATGAAGCGTTAATAAAATTTCATAAGGAAAAGAGAAGTTTGAATGAAGGAGGGAAGTTGAAAGGAGAAGTTAGTACAGGGGGTACTAATAATAACAAAAGGAAGTGGGATGCCACTGTTCCTACAAATTTTGTAAGGAGGGGTAATAATTACAATAATAACAACAACAACAACAACAGAAACCAGAACAATAACAATAAGGTGGGTCGTTGTGCCACATGTGGAAAGAATCACCTAGGGTTATGTCGCCAGAAAGTGGTTACTTGTTACCATTGTGGGCAAGAGGGACATTATTCCTCTTATTGTCCTAAAAAGAGTAATGATAATACTCGTCAGGGTAACCCGAATGTTACTTGTTACACATGTGGTGCAACTGGGCATGTGTCTAGGAGTTGCCCGAGGAGTATGAACCAATCTGGGGGAGGAACCCAAGTCCCAAACAATAACCCCAAACCGGCAGTAGCAGGAGCTGGAGGTCCAGGTCGTCCAACCGCAAGAACGTTTAATATGATGACAAGGGATGTTGTTGCTGCACCAGACGTGGTAACAGGTATCATCCCTATCGACACTTTAAATGCATATGTGTTGTTCGACTCTGGTGCTACTTGTTCATTTGTGTCTAATAGCTTTGCTAAGAAATTGTCAATACCATGCGAAGATTTAGACATACCTTTTAATGTGGAGATCGCAAACAATGAGATAATTCCCGTCAAAACCATCTATAAGAATTGTGCCGTAGAGATTAAGGGACACAAGTTTCTTGTAAACCTCATTCCTATACAACTAGGGGAATTTGATATAATTTTAGGAATGGACTGGCTGGGGAATTATAATGCAATAATTGACTGCCAGCGGAAACGGGTGAATCTAGTGACTGCTTCAGAGTCAAAAATAGTGTTCAAAGGGGGTTGTTCACTTAAACGATCTCACTGTCTGACAGTAATACAGGCAGAGAGATTGCTTAGGAAGGGTTGTACAGGCTATTTGGCATATATAGTAGATACTCGAAAAGAAGGAGTAAAGCTAGAACAAATACCTGTAGTTAGAGAATTTTCGGATGTGTTTCCAGATGACTTACCCGGTTTACCTCCGGACAGGGAGATCGAATTTGCTATTGATCTAGCGCCAGGTACGACACTAGTTTCCAAGGCACCGTACAGAATGGCACCTGTAGAGTTGAAGGAGTTACTTGTGCAGCTACAAGAACTCTTAGACAAAAAGTACATACAACCCAGTGTTTCACCTTGGGTAGCACCGGTATTGTTTGTAAAGAAGAAGGATGGAACGTTAAGGTTATGCATTGATTATAGAGAATTAAATAAGTTAACAATAAAGAACAAATATCCTTTACCACGAATTGATGATCTGTTTGACCAGTTGAAAGGGGTCGAATACTTTTCAAAGATCGACCTACGATCGGGTTATCATCAATTAAAGGTAAGAAAAGAAGATGTGCCGAAGACAGCGTTTAGGACACGCTACGGACATTATGAGTTTCTTGTGATGTCTTTTGGATTAACAAATGTGCCGGCAACATTTATGGACTTAATGAACAGAGTGTTTAAACAATGCTTGGACAAATTTGTCGTAGTGTTCATCGATGATATTTTAGTATACTTGAGAACAAAAGAGGAGCATGCTGAACACTTAAGAAGCATATTGGAGATATTACGCAAGGAACAACTTTATGCAAAGTTTTCCAAGTGTGAATTCTGGTTGGAACGAGTCCAGTTCTTGGGTCATGTAATTGACAAGAATGGAATAGCGGTAGATCCAGCCAAGATAGAAGCGGTTGTGAATTGGGAACAACCCACAACTCCAACAGAAGTAAGAAGTTTTCTCGGTTTAGCAGGGTATTATCGGCGTTTTATACAAGATTTTTCAAAGATAGCGACCCCGCTAACCAATTTGACTCGAAAGACGGTAAAGTACGTCTGGACAGACAAATGTGAAGAAAGCTTCCAAGAGTTGAAGAAGCGGTTAAGTATGGCACCAGTGTTATCTTTACCAGATGATACAGGAGGCCTCGTTGTTTATAGTGATGCATCACACAAGGGGTTAGGGTGTGTGTTAATGCAACATGGGAAAGTGATTGCATATGCATCAAGACAACTCAAAGATTATGAGAAGAGGTATCCTACGCATGATCTTGAGTTAGCCGTCGTAGTATTTGCCTTGAAAATTTGGAGGCATTACTTGTACGGGGAGAAGTGTGAGATATACACAGATCACAAGAGTCTGAAATATATTTTCACACAGAAGGAGTTAAATATGAGACAAAGGAGATGGCTAGAATTGATAAAAGATTTTGATTGTGAGATCTTATATCATCCAGGGAAAGCCAACGTCGTAGCAGACGCATTGAGTAGAAAGAACCAGGAGAAATTAAATGTGATGACTAATAACGAGGTATTAATAAAGGAGTTTGAGAAACTTGAGGTCGAGATCAGAGTTCCAGTTAACTCTACCCAGAAGTTATTTGTCATCGAGGGTAGTTCGACTTTATTGGACAGAGTCAAAGAACTACAGGAGACTGATGCAGAATGTCAGAAGTATAAGGCAGAAATGACTCATAAAAAGAATGTTAAGTTTAGAGTGGATAAAGATGGAGTACTGAGATACAAAAATAGAATTTGGGTACCTTCAGTACAAGAACTAAAAGACGAAATACTGAATGAAGCCCACAGTTCTAAATTCGCTGTACATCCAGGGAGTACAAAAATGTATAAAGACTTGAGCCAACATTTTTGGTGGTCTAACATGAAAAGAGAGATAGCGGAATGGGTAAGTAAATGTTTAACGTGTCAACGGGTTAAAGCTGAACATCAGAAACCCAGTGGATTATTACAACCCTTAGAAATTCCTGAGTAGAAATGGGAGCATATTACCATGGATTTCGTAGTTGGCCTTCCAACCACACAAAAGGGTCACAATGCCATTTGGGTAATTGTAGATCGTCTTACCAAATCAGCTCATTTCCTACCCATCAAAATCAACTTCAGTCTAGACCAGTTAGCCAGACTTTACATCAATGAAATTATTTCTAGACATGGAGTCCCTATTTCTATAGTATCAGACAGAGATCCACGATTTACTTCAAATTTTTGGACAAGTCTCCAGAAAAATTTAGGAACTCAGTTGAGACTAAGTACAGCATACCATCCACAAACTGACGGTCAGAGTGAGAGAACCATTCAAACATTGGAAGACATGTTGCGCTCTTGCATCATGGATTTCAAGGGAAGCTGGGAAGATCAATTACCTTTAGCAGAATTTGCCTACAACAATAGTTACCATGCCAGCATAGGAATGCCACCTTTTGAAGCCTTGTATGGAAGAAAATGTAGAACGCCTTTATGTTGTGATGAGGTCGGAGAACGGCAAATGCTAGGACCCGAAATAGTGCAACAAACCGCGGAGGTAGTTCGAGTTATATGGGGAAGATTACAAGCGTCACAAGATCGAAAGAAGAAATATGCTGATCAACACAGGAAGTTACAAGATTTCGAAGTCGGTAGTCACGTATTCTTAAAAGTATCTCCGTGGAAGGGAAAAATACGCTTCGGCAAGAAAGGCAAATTGAGTCCGAGATTTATTGGGCCATTTCAAATATTCAGGAGAATAGGTGAGGTAGCCTATGAGGTAGCCCTACCTCCTGAACTAGAACATATTCATAACGTGTTTCATGTGTCCGTATTATGACCGTACAAACCTGATTATAAACACGTTATCGATTACGAGCCCATTCAAATCGAGAAGGATTTATCGTATGAAGAAATTCCTATTGAAATTGTGGATAGGAAAGAACAAAATTTGCGAAATAAAAAGATACCTTCGGTTAAGGTTATCTGGAGAAATCAGAATATCGAGGAAGCTACGTGGGAGCTCGAGAGTAAAATGCGAGATAACTACCCACATTTATTTTCATAGACTGCACTGTAAATTTCGAGGACGAAATTCTTATTAGTGGGGGTGAATGTAATATTCCGAACCATAATAAGATTTGTAAATATAAATTATGTGTTTATGAAATGAAATTTCTTGTTCTGACTTGATATTATGTGATTGTGTGTTTTATTAAACAATTAGGTCAAATAAAAATTTTTTGCCCAGCAGCTGTGTCGTGCTTAATCGGACAAAATGATTTGTCGTGCTTCCGACGAATTCACCGGGAAGCGTTTCGGCAAATTATTTTTGTAAGCTGCTGTGTCGTGCTTGGAATTGACGAAGTGCTTTGTCGTGTTTCGACATTAATATAATATTATATTAACTGATAAAATTTTAAAATAAGTTAAATAGGGTTTAAAATGTTACACGGAAATAGAAACCCTAAGTTGAAAACCCTAATTGATAATAATTGTCTGAATTGATTAATTAAAACCCTAATTATTGTACAATAATCTTAATTAATATAATTAAGATTTAAATAATAAATCATAATATTAAATATGAATCATTAAGATTAAATTAAACCCTAAACGAAAGATTTAAAACCCTGATTATAGGATTGAAAACCCTAAACCTTAATTAGAAACCCTAAAACCCTAATTTGGTTCAATAACCCTAATTTATGAAATGTAAAACCTTAATTATGATATATAACCATAATTAGGGTATTATTAAACTTAAATTAACATTATAAACATAATTAACAATAATCTAATTTTAATTAGTAAGTAAAATAAAGCAAAAATAAAATCCTAGCCAATGAAAATGAAGCTAGGAGTGTGCAAGCTTGTGCTTGACACACTCCAGCACAAGTAGGTGCCCAAGATCAGACTTGAGTAGCACAAGTCCCAAACCTAGATATTTTTGGAGGCAAAATTTGGAAAATAAAGCCTAGGAAACCCTAATTCAAGACACTATAAATAGAATGAGATCTGATCATGCAAACCTACGAAATTGTAAACCTAAACACTTATATTACCATCCTAAACAAGCCATAGCAACCACAAGTTCAGAATCAGAAGCCAGAAATCAAACTTTAAAGAAAAAGGTGCACAAAACCCTAATTTATGTTTGATCTTCAAGCCTGGAAATTTTTTGTGTTTTAGATGTTTAGGAATACTTGTTAATGTGTTATTAAGTGATCTGGGCGGTTAAAACATGTTTACATAACATCTAGGTATGAAAATCAAGCCAAAAACTCAAACTGTTCTTGGCAGTCAAGAACAGTCTGACAAGCCTTTTTGTCAGATTTTTTGATCGACTTAAAATGATTGTTTGATGTGTTTTAAAGCATGAATCAGTAGTATGCCATGTTAACTTTAAGACCCGACTTGTAGAATGGATAAATTATCTCTAGGGTGAAAGTTATTAATGGTCAAAACCCATTGACCGACCATGATAGACTGTTTCTGGGTAACCCAGAAACATGAAGAACACACTGACAGTGTCTGACAAGACTTTTGATCAACCCAGAAATGACCTAGATGACATGTTTTGTGTAATTTATTGGCTTAGACTTGTTGTATGCTATATGAACTACAATCTTGAATCATTAAAACACCTAAACAATCAACAAGTTGAAAGAAATTAACAGTCAAACCACGTTGACCGTTATGACTGGATGAGTTTCTAGGTTGCCCAGAAACTCAAGAACAGTCATGAACGGGTAGTTTGACCATAAAATTTAGAGCATGATATGATTTAGTTTGAGGTGAAATTTGATATGTCGTTGTACACTGCCATGTTGGCTATAACAACAAACAAAAATCAAGAACAAACATCAAACCAGTTGGAATTAATTTGAGGTCAAAAGTCCCAACTGGACATTGACCAACTGTTCTTCATTGAAGAACACCTTTAGCGACAGTCTTCAACCCAAACCCAGAAACCTAAGAAACTAAGCAGACCGTCGCTAAAGCCCTTTAGCGACGGATTTTTAATAAAAATAAAATAAAAATTAATTAAATAAATTATAAAATAATAAATAAATATTAAATAATTATTAATAATTAATAAATAAATACGAAAATTCATTTTTAAATTATAAAAATTTATTTTTAATATTTTTATATATTCTGAATTATTATTTAATTTAATTAAATATTAAATAATAATTATGATAAATCATTTAATAATTGTTTTAATTATTTAAAAATGATATTAAATTATTAAATAATTATATTAATTATTTAAAAATGATATTAGAGTAAATAAAATTATTATATATAATAATTAAATAAAATAGTTAAATATTATTAATGATAAATAAATCATTTAAATAATATATTAAGTATTTAAAAATTACTTTAAATGATAATTAAATCATTTACATAATAAATTAAGTTTTGAAAATTATTATAAGTAATAAATAAATTATTCTAATGATAAAATAAATTCTAAAAATATTATTAATGATAAAATAAATCATTTAAATAATATTCTATCTATCTAAAAATATTATAAATGATAAATAAATCATTTAAATAATATTTTAAATATCTAAAAATATTCTAAATGATAAATAAATCATTTAAATAACATATTAAATGTTTTAAAAATATTCTAAATAATAATTAAATCATTTAAAAATATTCCTAAGCTTGTAAAATTATTTAAAAATACTTCCAAGCTTCTGAAAATTATTTAAAAATAATACCAAGCTTCTAAAAGTATTATAAATAATAATTAAATTATTTAGGCTAATAATTAGACTTCCAAATGAAGTTTTATCGAATAATCTATGTGTTTAGCCATTAAGGACGCGACCGAGATACCGAATCAACATCGAACCTTAATGAAACTTGTTTAGATTAACGCGATACATGTTTATATACGTGCTAACACTTATTATTGGTATACGTAGACTACGTGCGTTGACCGATTGTATTAAATTAGAGTGAGCTACGCTAAGGCAAGTGTCCTAACCTTACTCAACTTATATTAAGCAAGTATTATACATCTTGCTATCAATTATTGTGAAGTTATTGCTTCTTGTTCAGCATAACTTACGAAATGAATCATTGTTCATATATTGTTTATTCGAGCTAAATTGTTGTGTCAAACCAAATTGTTTGGTAAGACATCTATACTGAGTAAATGGAAATGCCTTCATAGGAAGGCCAATAAATGTCGATAATATATTGACCACAAATGGTAGGATGATATGCATACTCCTAGGATATTGGTGAGGCTGATCACCTACCAGATATCCAAAACTCAAATGGTTCTAAGTCATTAAAGACTGATAGAACTAAATGAAATATATGGTTCATGTACAGAACCCTCAGTATACATCATTGACATCTTTCAAATCAAACACATGGTGTTTACATATTCAAATGAACTTGTTGAGCATTTGTAGCTCATTCTTACGCATATCTTCTTTTGCAGCTGTAAATGATATCCCTGGCACGTCTGGGACTAACAAGGGAAAAAGTCATGCTTATTAGCTTTAATTTCTGTTGTTGAATACTTTAAGTCTTTTAAAGACTTGTTGTTGTAATAACTTAGTATAACGAATGATGTAACCGAACAAAATGTTATGTAATATATTATGATCCTTTATGTTATAGAATGCGTCATACTCTGATCTTTAAATTCTTTAGAATAGTTGTACTAAGTTAAATACAGTGTCTGTATGAACTATACATCTGAATGAGGGTATCTAAATGATGTTGAGAGTCCTATAAGCTCTGGGGTTACACTTAATGAGCGCCGGTAAGGTGCCATCTTTACCGGAATGCGCCCCTCAGTTCTTTGGACAATCTTATCATTAATACTGTGAATGTCAGATAGATAGGGAATATTGATATGAAAGAGATATTCATAAGATATGAATCTATATATTTAAGTGAGGGTATCCAAACACAAACAACGTTCTGGCCGGAACTAGTACCTGTTATGGGATACTGTGAATCTTGGATAGGTAGAAGTCATATTTTAATGAATATTTATAGATGTATAGTTTCACGTGAGCACCAGATCTGCTACAGGGGAGTGTAGAGATTTGGGGGCGTCACATATTCATATTCATCCAACTTGATCATAGCACTTTACATTATATAGCGCATATTGCTATAAACATCTACTATCCCTTTTTGACAACAAGAGTAGGGAATCGCTACTACAACTTATACAAAAGTTGGAACTTGCAGAGGTTATCTCAATATTCATACAAAGTGAGGATTACCTTCATATATATATATATATATATACATACACATATATACCTATCCATCATCTATGTTATTACATTACTAACATATTGTCTTACTTCAAAAGGTCCTACCTCTCATAATTAATCATTCTTTCGTTCTCTTTCTTCACCTGTCTTCTTCTTGGAACAATTCTTGGCCCGATGACCTACTTCTCCACACGTAAAACACCCTCCTTTCTTAGGTTTGGAACAATTGGGAGCGATATGCCCTACTTGTCCGCAATTATAGCACACCTTGTTACCCTTCATACATTTCCCAAAATGTTTTTTTCCACAGTTAATACATGCCTTCTTCTTTGGCTGCGAATTTCCTTGCTAGTTCCCTGAGTTATTATCACTGTCGTTGTTCCTTTTCCTTTTATTATTCTTCTCTTTTTTCTTCTTACTGCTTTCCACCCCTATTTTATTAATTTGTGCTTTCAGCTCATTACGTTCTTCTGTCAATTCCCGCAATGCCCTTTCCATCTTCCACATTTCCTCCAGGTAAAACACCTTATTCCTTAGTTCTTGAACTTTAGCTGATGTTTGACTATCTACGACTACTACTTTACCTTTTTCTTCATCTTCTACCTCTATTTCTGGCCCTTCCTTAGCCGCTTTGGAATCTACTTCTTCCTCTTCACTCAGTTCCATTTCAGGATACTCTTCATGATCGTCTCCTAAGTTAATCATAGGTTCGTCTGTTAAAACTTCTTCAACTATCACCCTCTGAACTGCCACCTCAGCTAACGACATTGGTGCAGCTGCTAATTCCTCAGCAACAACTTGAGTTCCTTTAATGAACACCATTCATAACTACTAAATATCAACATCTTACTATTGATGAATTCCCTCAATTCATCACTTAGGACTCTAAATGAGTTTTTCTATTTTTCTTACGGTTATATTCCTAAGGCTTTTTCCCCCACCTAAGGTTTATAACCTACAACTCTGATACCAACCTATGACGCCCCCAAATCCGGGTCCCTTAAACCTCAGATTTGGTGCTCACGGTATAACATACACATCTCATCTAACTACCCATTCATTGCATGAATTATATCATTCATTACATTACCTTAATAAAAACATACATTAAAACATAATTATATCATCGTCATCCCAGATTAACTAACCTTAACATTACATGTCTATTAATACAAAAGACTTAAGTAAAATTATAATATAATAATCATTAAACAACTTGATACTACTCGGTCGCCTTCGCTTTGCCTTTGTCCTTATTAGAACCCTCTGCTACCTCGGCTTTAGCTGAAATGTTTTATTGAAGCAAGGGTGAGCAACGAGTTTTCTTAGCAAGTTAAGAGTACAATAAAGGGTACATATCATGAACAGAGGAGTTTAACTTTTATAGAACTTCACCAATAATCAAAAGATTTCAAAATAGCTGAATAATACATTAAGAATGAAAGAGTTAAAATTCTTTCGAAGATTCAATAATATTCAATTGGTTATGGATGATTAGCAATTCTGCAATAGTATTCAATACATAGGGTTATTCCTAGATTTCATGCTGAGTGATCACAAATGGATCAAGAACTGCGAGAGGAATCATCAGTTATTATTATTACTGACTACCTCAAGAATAAAAGTTAGCTATAAAAACTAATCTTTACTCTTCTGCAAGTACGTAAGGTGATCAGCCTTATTGTACCCGAGATTATGCATAATTCTCAAATATAGCGCGGTCGAGTTACCGACAATAAAATTTCCCATGATTTATTTTTCAGGGTTGTTCATCTCAGTCTTACATCATGAGTCCGTACCACATCAATATGGTTTGGATAGTTTTCAAAGAAATACTTTGAGTTCAACATATTATATCAATTTTGATCTAGCCGAATCAAATGGCATATATCTTTAATAATAAATTAGTTCAAATAATAGAATGTTTCATGCGATATCAATTTAATTTTAGTCTAGCCGAAACAATTAGCTGAGATATGGCTCAACAACAATTTATGAATAAAGAACTCTAATTATTTCTCAGTTCAAATAATAGAACAAGAAATCAATTGCACAAAGTGCGAATATCAATAATCATAGATGTGGAATAATTGTCAATAATTAATCCACTAGCATGCTTGAAATATAATAACTCAAGTTTGAGTTAGGAAACTTGCAATAATGTAAGAAGTTTATAGTTAGGAACTTGCCTTGGTCGTTAACTACTGCTATGCAATTTAATTTAACTTCTTTCGTAAGACTTATCAATCATAAGATTTATTTTCCAATCAGCCAATCATATTATACCTTATAATATCACTTCTAATATTTAAGCACGTAATCAAATACTAGATAGCACTTTAACATCATATACATTCATAACTCTAAAACTAGCACACATCGAGTCTTTAATAGTGTTTAATATAGTATGCTGAGTGGTTTCCCACAAACAACTAACAAACTAGTTTCCGTCTCGTCTACACTGTTTTCACAGTGAGTTCAATCGGTTGCTAGTTCGTTTAGCCCAGATACTATACATCAACTATTAAAGAGTATGATTGTACCACTACTTTATCATATACCTTATGAATTAACACTAACTCTTTCATTTTATAAGTCTTTTTTTATGATACAGTAGGTTAAATACCCAATACAGTAAACTGGATTCCCAATCCAGCAAACTAAGTGGCAATCCAACAAACTGGATGCCAATCTAGCAAACTGGATTCCAACCTAGATTACAATCCAGCACCATGGATTCAAACTGACCTCTAATCTAGCATCCTGGATTCACACTATTCAATTCATCAAACTGTTTTCCCCAATCCAGCAACCTGGATTCAAACTAACCTACAATCCAGCAACCTGGATTCTAACTATTCAATTCAACAAGTTGGATTGGAAGCCTGCATTCCTAAAATGATTTAACCTCTTTTAATAATCGATTTTTATTTTCTTCAAGTCTTGCCACACATATGAATATATATTCCAAACTCAAAATACTTTCCTTATGGAAATTTTCAATTTCCTTTAACATCGTTCACACGTCCGTTTTAACTTTCGAAACTAAGAAAAAATGATCACTATCTTGCACAACCCCGATGACTCAAAATTTTTGATAGCATCTTATACATATTAACAAGTACTACCAGTTAAAATGTCGTGGTCATCGGGTTTATAGAACTCCAATTTTAGCCGTTTCATCGAAAAACTCTACGTTTTTATTTTAGCCGTAGATTCTTCATTACAAGTCGGAATTCGACCATTTTTGGATAGGTAGTACATAACTTCCTATAGTTTCAGTGGTAAAAAGACCTGAATTTATTGCACTTTATAAGGGTTCAAAACAGTGCACGGCAACTAGGGGTCAGCGGGTTTTGTCCCGTTTCTAGTTTTGAGGTCCCTTACGGAAACACTCATAAAATAAAATCTACAACTCGGATTAGGGTTTAGTCAGACTCGTTGGATTCATATTTTTTCAAAGTAGAGTTTCCCATCATCAAACACTAAATTTGGACATGTTTTGGTCACTGAAACTCGCCCGGAAGTGGACTATTCTGACAGTGTACCAACAGTTAGCGCATTTTGGGAAAAATTACATAACTCTCTCATTTTAACTTCTTTTTCATTGATTCCAACGAGGTTCTTTTCTTAACTTACCCCTTAAAACTCAGAAAAAAGAAAACTAACAATATCATGCATAGATTTCAAAATATAGAATTTATTCAAACAAGCTACGGTTTGTGCGTCGGTAAAAATGTTTTCAAGTTTTTAGTTTAATTTTTCTACACAAACGCATACCATCTTATACCACAACCACATATCATCTAAAATAAACATATTTAGCAAGATTCTAAATATTTAAAATATAAACTTCAAACATCTAACATAAGATTCCACCCATAACCCAAAATTAGGGTTTTTAGGTTTAGTTGTATACCTTCTTTACTTAGTGGCTTGCTTCCTTCTGTTTCCAAAGTAGGATACAAACTTATGGGACATCCACAAGCTCTCCTCCTTCCCTTCTTCCTCTCAAGCCCACGGCTCTCTCTCTCTTCCCTTTGATTTCTCTTCCTCTCTCTTTAGTTCTTTCTCTCTAGTTTTCTCTCTCTAGTTACTAAGAAAATGAAGATGAACTAGACTATTTTTGCTTTTACTAAAACTAATTACTTAGATGTTCTATAGATACATGAGTTGTATCTATCCATTTCTCCATCATTAGTAAGTACACTCATGTGACAACTTGTTGATGGATGGTCATCATTAATTGTACTTTTTTCTCCACTCCTTTAAGCAAGCTATTTAAAATTTGACAACTCACCCCCCATGTGGCCTCCCTTGCCGGCAGCCCTCTTGCCATTTGCTCCAATTTTTGATTTTTCTTTCCTTGCTTTAATAGATTATTAAGTGGTTAGGAGCATTTTTCAAGTGGGCTAACAATTGAATTCAAATTCTATTTCTTTTGGGCTCACTTTTACTCTATTTGGGCTACTAGTTTGCCAAGATTTTTAATTTGCTTCTTGGACTACTAATTTAGTTAGATATTGGGCTAATTTAGTTAGTCAACATATTAATTATCCAAGTCCATGTTCAATTTATTGAGTGGGATTGGTTAATTAATTAATTAGGCTAGTCCACTAGTATTTTCTTACTAATTGGACTATTAAAATTAATTATTCATATTTTTCATAATCTTCATTAATTAATACTTATATTAATTAATGTACAAAAATTTATTTACTCACTATATTCATTTTAATTGAATATTACTATCTTCACTACTACAAAACAGTAAATAGATAACGCATAACCAACGTTGTGGTTTCTGTCAGCAAAATGTCGTGGTTAAGGGTGTCATATATTTGACACCCTTTATACAATGTTTTAAAACGTTGTAGTTAGGCACATTATACAACGTTTTTAAAGAAAAAAAGTTTTAGATTTGTTTTTCATAAATTAGTAAATTCTTGAAAACGTTGTAGTTTAATATCATAGACAACGTTTAGCCGAATTTATACAACGTTTATAATGTGTCATCTATTTAGACAAATCTAAATAACGTTTTTAAACCATAGAAAGACGACGTGTTTAAAATGTTGTAGTTTAACATGCAAATGTTGAACAACGTTGTAGCTGTGCTGCATACACAACATTATTAAAAAGAAAAAAAAGTTGTGGTTCGCTTATATTACCAGTGCACCTGCAATCTGCTAATGCTATGCTATATAGCTAACAAAAGGTCTAAATTCTCATTTAAATTTAAAGCCAAAATGTATCAACAATACATCCCAATAATACCATTCGTTTACAATTTCAAATTACATCTACCAAAAATATATTGAATTGTAAATTTGATTACATGCAGCCACAAAATAAACCAAACTATCCATAAAATGTCGCTACTACCAAAGCATGTGCAAAAAAGCCTAAGTTCTCCCAAAATATGTACATTCATCTAACCTTGTACATATCCACCGTAAACTCGAGGCTCTACATGTAGCTACTCACATACGTTGCCCACTCATCCCGTACTTCGTCAATTTGTTCTTGTGTGTACTTTAATCCATTTGCCTTATCCCACTGAAATAAAATAACAACAAATTTTGTATTCAACAAGCTGTACTACTGTATAAATATGATCAACAAGCTGTATTTCAAAATATTGATCATATGATCAACAAGCTGTATTTCAAAATATCAAGAAGCTGTATTATTGTATAAATATGAACAAGCTGTATTTCAAAATATCAACAAGCTGTGTTTCAAAATATCAACAAGCTGTATTTCAAAATATTTGTCATATGATCAACAAGCTGTACTACTGTATAAATATGATTAACAAGCTGTTTCTCAAGCTTATTGTACATGACCAACCAAATACCATCTATAACCAAATTTATATATCCAAAAAAATGACCAATAAAGTTGACAAAAAATAACTAACCTTTGCTACAAAGTCCAAACTACTATCCTCAACCATCTCCTTCATAAAACGCATCACAAAATACCCGCATTCCGTGTGTGTTGGTTGTACAGGAGTTCCCTAAACACAATTAGTAATTATGTCATGATAAATCAATAAAAATAACAAATGTCCATAAGTAAACATCTTATGCTAATATATATATATATATATATATATATATGTATATATACATATATAATCTAACATACCACCAAGATTCTCCATTTTGGTGATTTTCGTAGTTGATTATTGTTTTGCCCATTAGCAGCTTTAATGGCACTTCATGAGCAACAGGGTGACACGTATAACATCATGCACATCCATCCAGAGACACGATTTATTAGAAGAAATCACATTGTAAAACTTTCCAATTGAAGTACATTAAAAACAAAGTAATTTGGAATAACATACGTGTTCACAACTTGTTTCCACTCCTCATCGATTCTACGGTACTTGAGGGAATCCATGAAGTACACAGTATTATTGTCCAGATTGACAATGGTCAACACCCAATGACATCTATACAAAAATCAGCCCCAAACACATTTGTATAGTTAAACCAACAAGTTATTTAGAATGAGGAGTTTTAATAAAAAAGGTAAAGAAGTTTACCATTATAGATCGAACTAAATATAATAAGTACTAACCCGAAGTTGTAAGGTATAAGGAAATACGTGCCATGATGTGCTCTTGAAAATTGAGATGCTATGTAACGTGTTTTTTGAGAAATACTTCTACAACCTTTAGCCCCAACCCGAGCAGGATCCACAAAAGTAATCGTCGTTAACATATTTGTCTTCTTCAACACATCATACAAGTACCTAATAATTGAAAACCGTTAAATCAATTTTCTTTCACAGTACCAAATAGAAATATTTATTTAATTATACCTCGTGTATATCACTATGCAAGTGCCTGATATTTCTGACATGGCACCAAATTGTAGAATGTCTTCATATAAAATATGGGTTAGACGAGCAAACCCAAAAACTTCCTCGTCGATCACAATTTTTATGGTGTTTCCCTTAATCTGGAGCGTATTTTTGGCATAACCACACAACACCTTTAATGAGCTTGGCATGGGGCGCAGGTTATTCGATTTAGAACTTGTCTTATCGAACGCTAAGCATTTTTCATGTTTCTAGATACAAACACAAGCATATATATATTAATGAAATCAAAAATATGTAAAACTGTTTGTTATCTGTTTGTTATCTTAATGACATCATTAATGAAGACAATGACATATACCTTTAATGGTGGCATCTTTTTGTTAGCATTGTCTTTGTTCTCACCATTGTCAACATCCTCCTCCTCATCAATCAAAATATCCATTTTTTTCACAGTGGAACAACTAGCTTTGTCTGAAAAATGTCCACCGTTAAGGGTAGGGGGAGTCAAGTAGTGACATGGGGGTTTTGTTTCACCAGGGTCGTACACTTTCCATCCAGTTTTGCCTCTATTTGCATAATCTTCTGCACCCAAAAATCTCGCTTGTCCGCTATAAGTTTTGCTGCCACAGCTTGCCCCTTAGCTCGCTCTTCTTCAAGAAGTTTTTGGACAGTTTGTTTGATACTCTGGCTCATAGACTCGGTTTGGCGTCTTGGTAGGTGAAAGTAGGAACTTGGAGTCACATAACCTCCCACACCTCTAACTCGTCCAGCACGCTCTGAAGTCCCCAATGCCATTGTTAGAATATCATGGCTGCCGATTTCAGTCAACGAACCTTCATCAACCTTTTTCTTCAATTCATCCTAATGCAGTAACAAATAATTCACATTAACCATAAATAAAATTACTGCCACAAAGAAAGAATTCAGCTGACTTATATTAAGTTTCTTACTATTTCCTTTGCTTTCTCAGCTGTCTTCTCATCTGGAATATTCCCATGCTTATCTTCGCGGCCTTTTCTCCACAATGTTGCTCGATCTATGTCACCTTCCACCATTTTTTCCAACTGTTTCATATACAATGTAGCTTTTATACTTTAGTACTTCCATACACGAGCCATCCGAAAGCCACCGCAAAGTCTCCGTTATGTCATTGGATGCTTGGGTAAGTTCATGTGCAACTTGAATCCAAAATAATATAAATCAAGAAATAAACAAAAGCAACCAGCAAACATTTACAAAGATAAACACAGTTTTACCCTTTTGCGAAACCAATCAATGAATGTGCGATTGTGCTTATCTTGTAGCCACTTTGTTCTTTTTTTGAATCTCAGATAATTTTCTTTTAGATGTATCATATGTTCACTACATGAAATAGAAGACAATCAGATTTTAGTCGTTGAATTATAAGACGAAATTCTTCTATCTTATGTAGAAAAACGTTTAAATTACCTGATATATGGTTTAACTTCATCCGTATTTTCTAATACACAACGATGTGCTTGGTCTAACATGTCACGCTCCGTAGATTCTACGGTAGCACCAGATAAAGGTTGTGTATGACCCGTATTTTGCCTCGATGGGATCCCAATAGTACTAACATCAGATAAATATTCCTCGCAAAACTCTGAAGCTTCTTCACTAATATAACATTCAGCCATGTAACCTTCGGGCCGATTACGATTACGTACATACCCTTTTAATACTTTCATGAATCTTTCAAATGGATACATCCATCTAAAGTAAACTGGCCCACATAATCGAACTTCTCTAACAAGATGCACCACGACATGAATCATGATATCAAAGAATGATGGTGGAAAATACTTCTCAAGCAAACATAAGGTTACCATTACATCAGCTTGCAATTTATCTAGTTTTGAAATGTCGATGACTTTGTCGCATATCTCATTAAAGAAAAAACACAATCTGATAATTGCATACCTCACAGGTATTTCCATCACCGAACGTAAGGCAACAGGGAGCAATTGTTGCATTAAGGTATGACAGTCATGAGACTTAAGCCCATAGAGTTTTAGGTCTTGCAATGATACAAGACTTTTGACATTAAAAGCGTAACCTTCTGGGACTTTCATGTCATACAAAGAATTACATACAACTCTTTTCTCTGCCCTCGATAGATTCCAAGTACTTGGAGGCAAACGTGTCCTTTTTCCCCCAAAATCTGGCCGCAAATAAGTCTTAACCCCCATTTCTAAGAGGTCTAATCGAGCTACAACCCCATCTTTGATTTTTCCCGGAATCTCCAATAATGTACCAATAATGCTTTCGCATACATTTTTCTCAATATGCATAACATCAAGACAATGTCTAATATGAAGAAACTTCCAATACTCTAGTTCAAAGAAGATTGACTTCTTCTTCCAACAAGGCCTGTTATCCTTGTCATCAACAGCATGAGTCAAACCACCAACCTTTATAAATACTTCCTCCCCCGTTAGTGACACAGGAGGTGGTCTAAATTCTTGTTCTCCAGTAAATGTTACTCGCTGCTTCCAAAATGAATGATCTTGAGGCAAGAATCTTCGGTGGCCAATGTAACAAACTTTGTTACCATGTGTCAACCTATGGCTAGGTGTATCCTCGCCACATATAGGACATGCTTTATAACCTTTTACAACACATCCAGATAAGTTCGCATACGCAGGAAAGTCATTAATAGTCCACATTAATTGGGCTTTGAGCATGAAGTATTCTCCTCTAAATGCATCATACACCCCTGGAATCCCCTTCCATAAACACTTCAAATCATCAATCAATGGTTCCAAGTAGACATCTATATCATTACCGGCTTGTTTAGGACCCGAGATCAACAAAGTCAACATTATGAACTTTCTTTTCATACATAACCAAGGCGGAAGATTATAAATAATCAGTATAATAGGCCAACAACTGTATCTACTACTAAGAGAACCATGATGATTGATCCCATCAGCTGAAAGAGCAAGTCTAAGGCTTATAGGGTCTTTACCAAACTCCGGCCACTTATCATCCACTAGCTTCCAAGATGGTGAATCTGATGGATGACGCATATAACCGTCACTCATATTATTATTACCATGGCAAGTCAAACTCTCAGCTGTCCTGCTAGATTTAAACATACGTTTAAACCTCGGGATAGGAGGAAAGTACCACAACACCTTCGCAGGCACCCCTTCTCTTACATGCTCATTCTTATCCATCTTCCACCTTGAGAGAGAACATTTTGGGCAATTAGTTACCTGGTCAAATTCCTTTCTATACAAGATGCAGTGATTAGGGCAAGCATGTATTTTCTCATAATCCATTCCTAAGGCATGTAAAGTCTTCTTTGCCTCGTACAAGGAGCAAGGTAATTGGTTACCTTCTGGAAGAAGTTCAGTCAGAAAAATCAAGTGCTCTGTGAAACCAACATCACTCAACCCATGCTTTGCTTTTAAATTGTAGAGTCTAACAAGTGAACCTAACTTACTAAATTTACAACCAGGGTACAAGGGTTCATCTCCATCCCCAATCACATTAAGAAACTCACACGGATCATTTGAGAAATGCCCAAAACCATTATCTTCCATATCAACTATTTTAGAGACATAGCCTTGTTCAGTAGTGCCTACAAAAGGTTCATCTGCATCTAACATATTAGGTTCTCCATGCCATATCCAAGTTTGATAACTAGTATCAACACCATTAAAATACAAGTGATCCCGTATAATTTTGGCACCAAATTTTAAAATGTTTCCACAATTTATGCAAGGGCAATGTGTTAGGTTTGTATATAGCGCGAACATGCAATCAAATTACATAAATAGAGCGGAAGCACGATAAAACGGATTTTAAAATTTTTATACAAACCATCACCATGATCGATCAATGTGCTCAATTAACGATATAAATGAAAGAGAATAAGAAATTATACCCTCGTAGAACAAAGCTTCCTCGGGTACAAGTTCAACTCCTAGTCCTTCGTGTTCTCCTCGAATTCAATGGTGTGATTCTTTCCTTTGATCAACGTTAGCCACCCAAGTGTTTGGCCTCTAGAGGTGATCCACCAAGGAAGAACAAGTATTCAAGAAGTTGGGTATCTGGCAAAACCCTAGTTTCTATCTCTATAGAAATTGTAAGTACTCTCCACAATCTAATGCAAGAGTGTGTAACCATAATCTATGATAAGACTCCTCTTATTTATAGATATAGGAATAACCCTTCCCTAAACTATTTAGGATTAGGGTTTCTATTATAATTAAACTCCTTTAATTATTTATGCTCCTAATCCAATTAGGAATTCGTGGAAGAGTACTTCTATTAATTAATTCTCAATCCCTATTAGGAATTTAATAATAGTAAAAGTAATAATAATAATAAGACTCCTCTTATTAATTTATATTTAATATTTCCAAAATAGTAAATAATAAATATTAGGCTATTTAATTTATTCTATCTCCATAGACTAAATTAAATACACTTAACTTATTATTATAATTATGCCATTTACTTCTTAAATAAATATTTTCCTTTTGCGGTGTGACCAAAGGTTCTCCATATTAAACCGGTTGTGAATAAATCAATTAGAACAATTCTAATCTTATTTAAATAAATAAATTAAACTATTTAATTCATTTAAATAAATAATATTTATTCTACAATAAGGGTAAGCCCCCTTAGCGATCAACGACTTTCCAGATAATATAGATTTCAACATTAATCACAAAAGAACCTTTGAGTAAATAGTTACCGTACAATTCAATCCTTCTACCATACAATGTCCCAATTAAATATAAGACATGGATTTACTGTCAAGTCTTATTTTATTTAATTATATGTATTTCGATTCCCAAATGCACAACTCTGATTAATGCAAATTAGAAACTCCTTTCTAATTTCATTCTGCCTTGGCCAAGGACTACTGAGTTGTCATTTATCGAATCACATAGGACATTCACATCTTTTACTAGACGTGGTAGATTCTTTGTTGATCATTCACCTATCTCCATGTACAACTTATTATACCCAATCATACCCTTTGATATACACTAAAGGTCTTAAGGGACATGTCAAAGTATAACTCATCATACACAAGATACTATGATGATCTCAAGTCTAAGGATCACTTGTACTACTATCACTATAGGAATTCCTATTGACAGGCGAGTAAAACTCCATTAGGTATTCCTTAGCGAGCCACGTTCCGTGAACTTATTCTCTAATAAGCACCTACATACTTGCTTTAGTGTCTCCACACAATTGATTATGAGATCAACCATCCTCTTCTTAAGAGCAAGCAACGTATGTACTAATCTATCCGGATTCACTAATCCCCTATTTAGTAATCCAACGATTAGGAACAATTTTAGTTTGTGAGCTATTTAGAATTTAGATCTCATTAGCATGATCACCATCATGATTATAAAAGCATTGCTCAAAACTATGGGTTTATCACATTTAATATAACAGCACTATGTAGATAATATAAAATGCCTTTTAAGAAAATCAATTCTTTTATTAATAAATGAATAAGATTACAAAGTATATGCTACATCATATCTAATATGATTGGCTTGTGTGCATACTACTATCAATCTCCCACTTGCACTAAAGCCAATCGCCATGGTATCTAATACCCATTTTCTCTAAGATTACAAAGTATGTGCATACTACTATCATTCCCTATCAGTAATATGTCATCAACATATAATACAAGGAATGAAACAGCGCTCCCACTAACCTTCTTGTACACACAAGGTTCATCCTCATTTTTGATAAAATCAAACCTTTTGATTTTCTCATCAAAACGGATGTTCTATCTTCGAGAAGCTTGCTTCAATCCATAAATGGATCGTTGTAGCTTACAGACTTGGTTTGTTCCAACCGTTGAAACAAAACCCTCTGGCTGTATCATATATACATTCTCCTCAAGCTTTCCATTGAGGAAGGCCATTTTTCACGTCCATTTTTCAGATCTCATAGTCATAATAAGCTACAATTACAAGCAAAATCCGAATGAACTTGAGCATAGCTACTGGTGAGAAGGTTTCATCATAGTCAACTCCTTGTCTTTGTTTGAAACCTTTTGCAACCAGTCGGGCCTTATAGGTCTCTACCTTGCCATCTGCTCCAGTCTTTCTCTTAAAGACCCATTTACACCCAATAGGCTTAATGCCCTCAGGTGGTGAAACCAAAGTCCATACTTGGTTTTTATACATGGAGTCCATCTCGGATTTCATGGCTTCTTGCCATTTCTATGAGTCTTCACTACTCATAGCCTCTTCGTAAGTCAATGGATCATCATCATCTATGATGCGTACCTCATCATCGTCCTTTATGATGAATCCGTACCTATCAGGTATCTTCGGTACTCTTCCAGATTTACGAATAGGTAGTGGTACAGTAGGTTCTTCTACTTGGTCAGGTACCTGACTTTGATCCGTTGTATTTTGTGGTTCTTGAACTTCTTCAAGATATATCTTACTCCCACTGACCCCTTCAAGGATAAACTCATTTTCCAAGAAGGCAGCGTGTTTCGCAACAAACACCTTTTGATCAGTCGGGTGATAGAAATAATACCCTAATGTTTCTTTAGGGTATCCCACAAATCTACACTTGTCGGATCTAGTCTTCAACTTATCTTGCTCAAACCTTTTGACATAAGCTGGACAACCCCAAGTTTTAACATGCTTAAGATTTGGTTTCCTCCCTGTCCATATCTCATATGGGGTCTTTGGGATGGATTTGGTAGGTACCTTGTTAAGCAGGTATGCAGCCGTTTCCAGGGCATAACCCCAGAAAGATATTGGAAGGTCGGTAAAACTCATCATGGAACGAACCATGTCCAACAATGTTCGATTTCTCCTTTCAGATACACCATTCAACTATGGTGTCCCTGGTGGAGTCCATTGTGAGATTATACCATTTTCTTTGAGACAATTGAGAAACTAATTGGTCAAGTATTCCCCTCCTCGATCCGATCGAAGAATCTTAATACTCTTACCAGTTTGCTTCTTTACTTCACTTCTGAATTCTTTGAACTTTTCAAACAATTCAGATTTCTATTTCATTAAATACACATATCCAAATCTAGAATGATCATTAGTGAAAGTAATAAAATAAGAATACCCTCCTCGTGCATTCGTTGTCATAGGTCCACAAACGTCTGTGTGTACCAACGCTAACAATTTTGTAACTCTTTCTCCTTTTCCATTAAAAGGAGATTTAGTCATCTTACCCATGAGACAAGATTCACAAGTTGGATATGATTCGTAATCAGATAGCTCTAAAAGCCCATCTTTATGCAACTTGGATAATCTTGTTTCATTGATATGACCGAGTCTACAGTGCCACATAAAGGTATAATTAACATCATCTCTTTTTCTTTTCTTAGTTTGTTCAATTTGAAGTATATTTTCATGCAAGTCAAGTATGTAAAGTCCATTCAGTAAATTGCCAACACCATATAAAACATTGTTATTATAAATAGGACAACTGTTGTTCTTTATTATAATATCAAAACCATCCATATCCAATACAGAAATTGAAATAATATTTCTAATGAGTGTTGGAACATAATAACAATTATTTAAACTAATGAACTTGCCCGAAGGCAGTGCTAAACAATAAGTCCCTACAGCCAATGCAGCAACCTTTGCTCCATTTCCCACTCGTAGGACGACTTCATCCTTGTTCAGCTTCCTACTTCTGTTTAGTCCCTACATATTATTACATATGTGAGAACTACAGCCGGTATCCAATACCCAAGTAGAATTTTGACTTTCAGAAAAATTAATTTCAATCATAAACAAACCTAGATCGGAAGTCGAAGCTTCTCCAAGCTTCTTTTGGTCCGCAAGATACTCCTTGCAGTTCCTCTTCCAGTGTCCCGGCTTATTGCAATGGTAGCAAATTCCTTTGCTATCTGGATCAGGTTTCTTTTTATCCTTTCCCTTCGCCTTGCCCTTAGCCTTCTTGTTTTTCTTCTTTTCAGAAGATACCTTGGGCCTCTTCCTTTTCTTGAAAGAATCATCCACTAGTAAGACTTGGTTCTTGTTGGATGAGAAGTGACCTTCAGCAGTTTTCAACATGTTAAGTAACTCAGGCAAGCTGACGTCCAACTTATTCATGTGAAAATTCACAACAAATTGTGAGAAGGTGTCCGGGAGTGACTGCAAGATCAAATCTTGGCTTAACTCCCCATCCATCACAAACCCAAGCTGTCCAAGCTGTTCAATCAGATTGATCATCTTAAGGACATGAGTCTCAACAGCAGTGCCCTCGGTCATACGAGATCGGAAGAGCTCCTTAGATATCTGATATCTAGCAGTCCTACTTTGCTCACCATACAACTCTTTGAGGTGCAGCAATATAGTAGGAGCATCCATAGTTTCATGCTGACGCTGAAGCTCGTTACTCATGGATGCGAGCATGATGCATTGAGCCAAGATTGCATCATCTTGCCACTTTCTGAAAGTAACAATCTCTTCCTCAGAGGCTGTTTCTGCAACACTTGCAGGGACTGGCGAATTTAGGACATAAGAAATCTTTTCAGTAGTGAGAACAATTCTCAGATTCCTTAACCAGTCCGTGTAATTCGGCCCGGTCAGTTTGTTAGCATCAAGTATGCTACGCAGTGATAGTGAGTTTAACATTTTTAAATTCTGCATGTGAAATAGACATACATTCAATTTATTAATTACCAAAATAAATTAGGTCTTTATTTTAAATTGGTATCTCCCACTATTTTCATCAAACTATATTACCCTCATTATATAGTTCGGCAATTCTAATTAAAGATTTGCTAGTGAGATTAAGGATCCCATTTCAAATGTATATAGCCTTGTGGTGACACAACAAACGATATATAAATAAATAGGTAGACAACTATTGTCAATTACATCACTATGTAACTCCTTGTATTTTGCCTCTTAGATTATTTTGATCAAGTGGTGACACATCCGAATCAAAATTATCTAAGTTAAGTCCAACCTAGCACTTCCATATATTCGAAAGAAAAACACTGTCCCTGTGGTGACACAACAAAACAGCATCGTTCAGTCTATTTATAAGCATCAAATGTGATAAAGCAACATCTTAAATATTTAATAGTTTCCTTGTGGTGACACAACAAACTCATATTAAATATTTAATACTCTATTGTTTACCATGCTAGAAGACGACGTTCGATATTCCAAATATCTTTGAACGCTTAGGACTTAATATATTACTTTGAGGGGTTTGTTATTATTAGTCTCATCTTATTTAGCGCGCATGCACATATATATATATAAAATACGCGTCATATTATTTAACATGCGAAGCATGTTGTATAATATATAATATATATATAGTAAACATGCACATATAGAATACTATATTCTACCCGGATTGATTATGGACTCTTATGCTAATTTGGTTCACTAGAGCCACCAAGTGAACCAAAAGGTCAAACCTAGGGTGCAAGAATTAAATTTAAATATAACTATTACATTTAAACCCGGGCTCCATTACACACGGGTCTTCAAGCGCTCCTTGCTCCTTTGTCTCCAATTCTTCAAAATTAATTCTAATTAGTCCTATTACAGAAACTATTTACAATAAATAGAAACCTTGATCAGCAGTCAAGGGGAAGTACATAGGAGGGAGATAGAATTTACATTAAGAAAAATTAGAGAAGACGATGTACGCAGACCCCATTTATAAAAACCCATACATTCAAGCATCCACTAAAATAAATCCAATCACACATTAGTCAATAGTCCATAATCAATCCATATTTATTATCATACATATCTCTATATGTATCAATAAATAACATTCATCCCATGAATAATAAAACCATTCCATATATGCATTGTTATCAATTAATGGGCAAAAGTTTTGCTAATATTTAGTTTTGAAACAAAATAAACTCTTTTATTTTAATCAAAAACCAAATCCAAATTAAACTCCTTTAATTTTAGCAATCTGAAATCCTATTCCAGATAAAATAAACTCTTTTATTTTAAACTTTTATCAATTAAATAAACCATTTAATTTAATTGAGAAAAACAAAAAAATTTCAGTCTGGACACCGGCGCGGCCGCGCTCCAGAATGAATTGGACGCAGAATCAGAAAAATTTTCTTGCCCAAAAAATTCGAACGTTTCGCATATCAATTCATACATGGAATCATCAAGATCGATAATTAGCACATGATTAGGCTCTGATACCACTGTTAGGTTTGTATATAGCGCAGACATGCAATCAAATTACATAAATAGAGCGGAAGCGCGATAAAACGGATTTTAAAATTTTTATACAAACCATCACCATGATCGATCAATGTGCTCAATTAACGATATAAACGAAAGAGAAAGAGAATAAGAAATTATACCCTCGCAGAACAAAGCTTCCTCGGGTACAAGTTCAACTCCTAGTCTTTCGTGTTCTCCTCGAATTCAACAGTGTGATTCCTTCCTTTGATCAACGTTAGCCACCCAAGTGTTTGGCCTCTAAAGGTGATCCACCAAGGAAGAACAAGTATTCAAGAAGTTGGGTATCTGGAAAAACCCTAGTTTCTATCTCTATAGAAATTGTAAGTACTCTCCACAATCTAATGCAAGAGTGTGTAACCCTAATCGATGATAAGACTCCTCTTATTTATAGATGTAGGAATAACCCTTCCCTAAACTATTTAGGATTAGGGTTTCTATTATAATTAAACTCCTTTAATTATTTATGCTCCTAATCCAATTAGGAATTCATGGAAGAGTACTTCTATTAATTAATTCCCAATCCCTATTAGGAATGAAATAATAGTAAAAGTAATAATAATAATAAGACTCCTCTTATTAATTTATATTTAATATTTCTAAAATATTAAATAATAAATATTAAGCTATTTAATTTATTCTATCTCCTTAGACTAAATTAAATACACTTAACTTATTATTACAATTATGCTATTTACTTGTTAAATAAATATTTTCCTTTTGCAGTGTGACCCTTTAGGTTCTCCATATTAAACCGGTTGTGAATACATCAATTAGAACAATTCTAATCTTATTTAAATAAATAAATTAAATTATTTTAATTTATTTAAATAAATAATATTTATTCTACAATAAGGGTAAGCCCCCTTAGCGATCAACGACTTTCCAGATAATATAGATTTCAACATTAATCACAAAAGAACCTTTGAGTAAATAGTTACCGTACAATTCAATCCTTCTACCATACAATGTCCCAATTAAATATAAGACATGGATTTACTGTCAAGTCTTATTTTATTTAATTATATGTATTTCGATTCCCAAATGCACAACTCTGATTAATGCAAATTAGAAACTCCTTTCTAATTTCATTCTGCCTTGGCCAAGGACTACTGAGTTGTCATTTATCGAATCACATAGGACATTCACATCTTTTACTAGACGTAGTAGATTCTTTGTTGATCATTCACCTATCTTCATGTACAACTTATTATACCTAATCATACCCTTTGATATACCCTAAAGGTCTTAAGGGACATGTCAAAGTATAACTCATCATACACAAGATACTATGATGATCTCAAGTCCAAGGATCACTTGTACTACTATCACTATAGGAATTCATATTGACAGGGGAGTAAAACTCCATTAGGTATTCCTTAGCGAGCCACGTTTAGTGAACTCTCTAATAAGCACCTACATACTTGCTTTAGTGTCTCCACATAAATGATTATGAGATCAATCATCCTCTTCTTAAGAGCAAGCAACGTATGTACTAATCTATCCGGATTCACTAATCCCCTATTTAATAATCCAACGATTAGGAACAATTTTAGTTTGTGAGCTATTTAGAATTTAGATCTCATTAGCATGATCACCATCATGATTCTAAAAGCATTGCTCAAAACTATGGGTTTATCACATTTAATATAACAACACTATGTAGATAATATTAAATGCCTTTTAAGAAAATCAATTCTTTTATTAATAAATGAATAAGATTACAAAGTATATGCTACATCATATATAATATGATTGGCTTGTGTGCATACTACTATCACAATGAATAAGATTCACATTTCTCGCGTTGTCTACCGCAAACCTCAAAATTCATCAACGCCTAGTTCATACTCTCGTGACCTTCTATCAGCACACATCCATGACTTATCCATGACTTATCCAGCAAAACATGTCATCTAGAGTCCAACGCTAAATATAAAACACTAAATATTGATGAAGAAAAATATATATTATCCACATGTCATCTAGAGGAGAATAGAGATAGCGTAAGATGTCTAAAAATTGATACGCATAATTATCCACGGAACTTGTTTTTTGGGGTTGGAGCCCATTAGTTTGTGGTCTCCAGATTTAGACATAGTCTTCATAATTTCTAAGTAAAGCCACTAGCCCCTACCTTATAACATTATGCATAGTAATGAGTGAATTGCTTATGTATTTGCTAATTTCGGACAATGTTGGATGGTACAAAATAGCCTATGAGGTTAATTATATGAATAGATGGCATCAATATGTTTAGATGTTAGATAACTACTGCTGTTGTGCTGCATATTGTCCAGTCTAAGACTAAAAAACAAAGGGAAAAAGAAGATATCACAATAATAGCACTTAAAATTTCTTAATCGTAAAATGTTTGCAATCTAGTCACTTGCACATGCACATTTGTTACCAAGGAAACATCTGGTCAGTTTAGTAGCAAGTGTGGTAGAGAAGATATCTTGGACACTGTCTAGACATGTGGTGCTTACATCTAATGATTCTTTTGTTTTGTTGAGTTCTGATTTAATGAATGAACTCTAATGTTTTTGACAGTTAGTGATTCGTGTATATAGTTTATTTGTTATTAATTTCAACTCATTTGATCCATCTTGTTACCAGGTAACTTTTATAGGATACGCAGTGCATTTGCATTTGGGGCCAAAAAGTTGGCAAGATTACTCGACTGCCCCAAAGAAAACCTAATTTTGGAACTAAACCAGTTTTTTATGAATACATGGGACGGACATGGCAGTGGTGTTCGGCCTGATGAACCAGCTGTTGATGTCTTTTGAGGTCGTCAACTCATGGTAATCTACCTGGTTCTGACAATCCCAAGGATAGTTCAAGTACCAAACATTTGCATGATAATTCCTCTAGCCGGGAGACTAGGGTTGAGGGAACTCGTTTTGTAGATGTCAAAGTTTAGTTTTTGCTTGTTAGTTTGTTTTTTTTGTTTTTTTAATATATATTTTTCTTTATCAATATTGCTCTGGAACTAGCTAGAGAGAATAACTCATGAACGAGAGAGGCAAAGGTCTAACAGATATCTAAAATTGAACAAATAGGTCTCCTTCATATTATAACCCAAATTAGCTCCAAATATCATTAAATTTCTAATTAAAACCTAAATTTTAGGGAAAATTAACAAGGGAGAAATTAAAACCTAATTTTTAGTGGAGGCTAGAGACACAGAAACCACCACCGCAGCCACCACTATGCTACCACTATGAAAGCAGAAAAACCATTATAACAAAACAAATTGAGCACCTCAAACACGTTTATATACACAAAGACTGTAAATGAGTTGAAAATAAACACATGCAAGAACAAATCCAAAGAGATGAAGAACTTACGATGAAAACCTAGCCCCAACACAGCTTATCTTCAAACACCCAATTAAATCTCTTCAGATTTCAACCTCAGATCGAACGTACGCCCAATCAGAACACAACCAAAGAGCAGATAGAGAGAAGGAAAACTGGAGAGAGAAGGAAAAATGAAGAGAATGGCCGAAAGCGAGAAAGGATCTTGAAGAGAGGGAACGAAAGTGGACAGAAAAAGAACCGTAACTCACGACGACAGAGAGAGAGAGAACAAAACTGAGAGAAGGAGGATATGCTTTTTAATTTTAAGTCATCAATTGAGCTCTGTGTTTTTTAGATAGATAACGTTTTTTAAAAAAAACGTTATCTATCTAAAACCAAAAAAATGCCCTTTTAAATACATAACGTTTTCTCATATATATATACAACGTTTTGTTAAAAAAACGTTGTGTAAAAAAATACCATAACGTTTTTTTATAAAAAACGTTGTGGTTTTACTGTTGTCTATTTACTACTTTGTACTAGTGCTTATCAATTGTTTAATACTAACACTCTTAGGTTAGTCCACTAATTTAAATAACTATTAGTAAGACCTACTAACAATTAGTAACATACATTCCACATAAGTCATAACATATTTATCATCATTGATAAATAATTATTATATTTATTTATCCACATATCCATTCAATGTAAGTCACAAAGTGTTCATTACACTTACAAGTAATTTAATATACTTATTTCCTTTAATATGTTATTATACATTCACATAATCACTTTGTATTAGTAATACTAATTAATCATTTAAAGATTATAAATCTTTTATTTACCATTCAAGGTTAATATTCAAGTTATGTTAATTCTCAACATAACTTAACTTACTTTTCCTTAATCGAATTGATTAAGTATTCATCTTAGTTAACTTAGAAGAAATAAATTAACCATCTTGCTTAATCTACATATTCAATTATATATTCCAAGTAATTTCTAATAAAATAAAATAAAATTTATTCGTAAAATTTTACATATATAATTATATAAAATTCTCGGTCCTTACACATCTTTCACCCAAAACCCATTTCATTTGATTTGTGTAAAGCTTTTCCAAGTTTTATAGTTTTTGAGCTATCATGATTCGTAAAATTGTTGTTGTTAAGAGGTTATATAAGCCATTAATAACATTAAAGTGGAACAAAAACGAAGAAAATCCATACCTTTGGTTAATGGAGGAAGAACTTTGGACAAAATCGATAATATGGACGTTCGGACCATTTTAGAGGACTGGTTAGCTATGATTTTTTGTTAGTGTAATTTTTTTATTGGTATAATGTTGTAGTTCCATGGGTTATGAAATTAACCCAGTTGGAATGGAGTACAAAGATGTAAAAACAATGATTTGATGATGATTTTGGTGAAGAACACCAAGCACACCTAAAACATAGCATGGGTTAGTACTTTGGCCTAAGATTTGGCCATATTAATGATAATGGGTAGCTCTGAATTTTTGATATGTTGTAGCCCCATGAATTAGGAGTCCATATAATCCGAAATGGACCAATTTCAACGTGTATAGAAGAAGTTATGAAGATCGGAGTCAAAGAGGGTCGGAATCGCGAGATGGGAAAAACCCAGCAGATTCTGGGTTTGATGAATGGCGCTGCGGTGCCGTTCATAAGGCTAAAATAGGCGCTGATGAGCGTGTTTTATACACACAATTTGGGTACCTTTGATCTTGATAATTTGTTAGTTTTTGGTAATTTTATATGGTTTTTAGGTATTTTTATCTTACTTTTAGATAATTTAGTTTTTTGTTATTGTTACATCTTTTATGTTGTTTTGATGCATTTTCATTGTGTTTGTAGGAATTAAAATAAAGATTGCTCGGATCGTTGTTTGCAATGACTCAATGCCCGTGCTTGGATATCCGTGCCCAAATGATAATACGGTGGAAATTAGTGTTTGGCGACGCTTGGTGTTTAATTTGATGAAATTTGGAAGTTGAGCGTGCATGGCGTTGGAAAGCGTGCACGGCGTGCGGCGTCGGCTAAGCCACGAGCAGCAGGCAAGCAGCCAAACAGGCGCTGGGCGTGGGCGGCTAAGTAGGCGCTGGGCGCGGACACGTGCACGGGACTCGGCAGGGCTCAGTAGCCTCGGTAAGCAGGCGTGCTCGGCAGGCGCTGGGCGCGGGCGCATGGGCACGCGCACGGGGAGCGGTAGGCGAGCGCCAGGCGGGGCGCTAGGCGGGCGGCCAGGGAGTGGGCGCGGGCGAGCACGCGGCGTGGGCGTGCAGCAGCCAGCATGCGAGCGTGCGACAGCCAGCGTGTGCCAACCAGGCCATGGGCGCGCGCACACCAGGTGCCGCGCGGGCGCGCCTACGCCGTCCTAAGTGCGATCTGACATATTTTCAGTGCGATCTGAGCTGCATTTTGTCCGAGCTTGGCTAGGGTTTCTTGAAGGAGGCTATATATATTCTCTTCTGAGCTTTATATCAGCTATGCAGAGATAGGGAGGCTACATATTACATTATAAAACAGTGCTAAAGGATGAAAATCAAGCCGAATCAAGCCACAAGCCAAGGAACTCAGTCATCAAGAATTGCAAAACCAAGGAGGAGAGCTAAAAATCAACAGCAACCCAAGGAACAACAGCTGAATAGCTTCAAAAGTGGTTTTATTTCTAGAATTTCATCTCTATTGTAATTCGAATTTGACAATGTATAAATTGAAATTGATGTTTGTTGTAGCTATCATGACCTAACTTTCTATTCTAAGATTGCAATGGAACCCAACACCTAAATTGATTTGAATTTTCACTCTTTGATATTAGTTAATCATTTGTGAATTGATTATCATAACCTTTGCTTTCTAGATTAATTGTTTGGCCAGTAATTACCTTGGGAACCTATATGAACTTGACGAATGGATTATAGGTTAAGACCTAGTTATGATAACATGCGAGAGTTAAAGATTGTTGTGGGTTATTAATTAGATTAAGTGACATGTGTCGTGTTAGTTATCCGCAATAATAGGTAACTTGATAGTAGTTGGGATAGACATATACCTAACTACTGTATGCAATCAATAGAGAATCTAGTCTTAATGACTTCCTATGCGAAAGTTGGTAATTGAGAGGACGGTTAACGAGATTTAGTGACACGTGTCTTATTAATCATTCTTGAAATTGGTCTCTTGATAGTGTATAGGATAGACATATACCTATGCACTGCATTAGGAAGATTCGTGATTGACCATCGACAGAGGCTCTTATAAAGTTTTGATTTCTCGATCGTCAATTTGTATGTTTTAACTGATTGAACAGAGAGAGTTAGGAGATTCAAATGACGTGTTAGGGGAAATTGTAATCTTAGATCTTTCTATATTGATATTTTACTGTATTTTATTCATTACTTGTCTTTTGAACTCGACTAATCAACAAAACTAAAATCTTCATCGTTTAAACAAGATCAAATTAATATACGATTGATACTTGGTATTTATTTATCACAATTCCCTGTGGGTTCGACTCATATCTTATCATTATATTACTTGTGGACTGTGTATACTTGCACATGTGTGTTTATCGATTGTTAAATCGTCCAACAAGTTTTTAGCGCCATTGCCGGGGAATTATTTTCTAATAATTTTACCAATACTAATTTCAATCAACTTGGTCTTATTTTAGACTTGTATATAATTTACTTTTGTTTTGTAGGTATTCTTGATTTGTATGCCACGCTCTCAAGGTCGAGAATTAGTTCCTTACGATCTCGAGATCGAGAGAAATATTCAAAGACTGGGAAGAGAACGAGTTCGGGGTATACCCAATCAAAATACCATGGCTGAGGAGGAGCCTAATTCTTTGAGGGAGTATGTCATGCCTCTTGTTACAGATTTACACTCGAGCATTTCCAGGCCAGCTATTGAGGCCACCCACTTTGAAATAAAGCCAGGCACTATCCAGATGGTCCAAAACTGTTTGCAGTTTGGTGGGTTACCTAATGACGACCCAAATGCTCATTTGATGAATTTTCTGGGAATCTATGACACATTTAAGTACACTCAAGTTAACGATGATGCTATCAGACTCCGATTATTTCCTTTCACGCTTCGTGACAAGGTAAAGAGTTGGCTGCATTCGCTTCCTTTGGGCTCAATTACTACATGGAATGACTTAGCCTAGAAATTTTTGGCAAAATTCTTCCCACCCGCCAAAACTGTAAGATTGAGAAATGACATCACTTCGTTTGCTCAATATGATTCTGAGTCCTTGTATGAAGTTTGGGAACGATTTAAAGACCTAATAAGGAGATGTCCACACCATGGTTTGCCTCAATGGTTGCAAGTTCAGAACTTCTATAACGGGTTGACCAATGCCACCCGATCAAGTGTTGACGCAGCTGCAGGTGGCGCTTTAATGGGAAAGAGCTTTAACGATGCCTATAATTATTGGAAACTATGGCTGCTAATAATTATCAATGGCCATCGGAGAGGAGAATGTAATAAAAGGTAGCAAGAAAATTGGAAATTGATCCTTTCACTGCAATAGGCGCGCACCTAGCCGTGCTTACAAATAAAGTGGAGACTCTATGAACTCAATCTGTGCAGAGCATTTCTGAAACATGTGACTTGTGTGTTGGGAATCATCCTACCGAGCAATGTGCAATCAATGCAGAATCCGTGTAGGTCGTTGATAATTATAATAGGCAGCAAAACAACTCTCACTCCAATCAGTACAATCCTGGATGGAGAAATCACCTAAATTTCTCATGGAGCAACAACAATAACACCCAAAACCAATATTCAGCTCCTAGGCATCAATATCCTCCAGGATTTCAAAACCAAACTGAACCACCTCATCAAACTCAATCACACCAACAAGTCTTAAACCTACCCTTGCCTCAACAGGAGAAAAAGCCTAGTGTGGAGGAGTTATTGGCTCAATCAATTGCACAAAATAGTGCCTCAATACGGAATCTAGAGCTTCAGCTAGGACAGATAGCTAGTGCTCTTAATATCTGTCCTCCAGGTGCCTTACCTAGTGATACGGAAGTCAACCCAAAAAGAGAAGGTAAGGAGCATTGCAAGGCCGTGACTTTGAGAAGTGGCAAGGAACTATCCGAAGTTGTGAAACAAGTTCCGTCAAAAAAAGTTGTTGAGGATGGGAATGTGGAGAAAGCGGAAGAAAAGAGAAAAGAAATAGAAAAGAAGGAAAAGGAGCCAGTTTCAAAACCAGAGGGAAGCAAACAAGGCCCTATGTATCCACCATGCTCGTTCCCACAACGTCAGCAGAAATTAAAGTTGGACAAGCAATTCTCTAAGTTCTTGGAAGTCTTCAAGAAATTGCACATAAATATACCATTCGCTGAGGCATTGGAACAAATGCCTAGTTATGTGAAGTTCATGAAAGACATTTTGTCAAGAAAGAGAAGGCTTGAGGATTTCGAGACGGTGGCACTAACCGAAGAATGTAGTGTTGTGTTACAAAGAAAGTTACCACCAAAGTTGAAAGATCCAGGGAGTTTCACAATTCCTTGTACAATTGGTAAACAATTCTTCGGCAAGGCCCTATGTTATTTGGGGGCAAGCATCAATTTAATGCCACTCTCAATTTATCAACAGCTGAGACTAAGTGAGGCAAAACCTACTAATATTACATTGCAACTTGCGGATAAGTCTCTCACGTACCCAAGAGGCATAGTAGAAGATGTGCTTGTCAAAATGGATAAGTTTATTTTTCCAACAGATTTCCAATACCTATTATCCTGGGCGACCATTTTTAGCTACAAGCAGAACATTGATTGATGTGCAAAAAGGAGAGCTAACCATGCATGTCCAAGACCAAGAGGTAACTTTTAATGTTTTTAAAGCAATGAAATTCCCTAATGTGTAGGATGAATGCTTCAGGATGGACTTGATCGATGAAGTAGTGAATGAGGCGTTCACAGCAAATTATGTAGTTGATCCTTTTGAAGGTTTGTTTGGCGAGTCACTTGAGAGTGAAACTCTTTTTCTCAATGAGATGGTGAATTTACTGAATGTTCCCCCACGTTTTGTCAAGTTTAAGCAATAGTTTGAATCGTTAGATAGATCAAGCAGTTCTAGTGCCATTGCAAAATCCTCATGGGAGGAGCCACCCACTTTGGAGCTCAAACCATTGCCTATCCACTTGAGGTGTGCGTATTTGGGTAATGCTAGTACTTTGCCTGTTATTGTCTCTGCTTCACTTGATGATATGCAGGAAAATATATTGCTAAGAGTGCTACGGGAGTACAAAATAGCTCTAAGGTGGTCCATTGCCGACATCAAGGGCATCAACCCTGCTTTTTGCATGCACAAAATCATATTGGAGGATGAAGCCAAACCTGTGGTTGAGCATTAATGTAGAACTTTGATTTTGAGGAAGACAGGGAAATACCTATTATCCTTGGGAGACCATTTTTAGCCACATGTAGAACTTTGATTGATGTGCAAAAAGGAGAGCTAACCATGCGTGACCAAGACCAAGAGGTAACCTTTAATGTTTTTAAAGCAATGAAGTTCCCTAATGTGCAGGATGAATACTTCAGGATGGACTTGATCGATGAAGTAGTGAATGAGGTGTTCACAATAAATTATGTAGTTGATCGTTTTGAAGGTTTGCTTGGCGAGTCACTTGAGAGTGAAACTCTTTTTCTTAATGAGATGGCGAAATTGCTGGATGTTCCCCCACGTTTTATCAAGTTTAAGTAACAGTTTAAATTGTTAGATATATCAAGCAGTCCTAGTGCTATTGCAAAATCCTTATGGGAGGAGCCACCCACTTTGGAGCTCAAACCATTGCCTATCCACTTGAGGTATGCGTATTTGGGTAATGCTAGTACTTTTCCTGTTATTGTGTCTGCTTCAGTTGATTATGTGCCGGAAAATAAATTGCTAAGAGTGCTACGGGAGTACAAAACAGCTCTAGGGTGGTCCATTGCCGACATCAAGGGCATTAGTCCTGCATTTTGCATGCACAAGATCATATTGGAGGATGAGGCCAAACCTGTGGTTGAGCATCAACGCAGATTGAACCCCATCATGAAGGAGGTGGTCAAGAAGGAAATTATCAAATTGCTGGATGCAGGCATCATTTATCCCATCTCAGATAGTCCATGGGTCAGTTCAGTACAATGCGTTCCAAAAAAGGGAGGCATGACAGTGGTCTCTAATGAAAATAACGAGTTGATCCCAACTAGAACTGTCACCGGATGGAGAGTTTGCATGGACTATAGGAGGTTGAATAAGGCTACATGCAAGGATCATTTCCTGCTCCCATTCATTGATCAAATGCTGGACAGGTTGGCGGGACATGAATTCTATCGTCTCTTGGATGGATACTCGAGCTACAACTAAATTGCTATTGCTCCCGAAGATCAAGAGAAAACGACATTCACTTGTCCATATGGGACATTTGCTTTTAGAAGAATGTCGTTTGGGCTATATAACGCACCCGCCACCTTCCAAAGATGTATGATGGTAATATTCTCCGATATGGTTGAGCAAGGACTAGTGGTTTTCATGGATGATTTTTCAGTTTTTGGAGATTCATTCGACTTATGCCTTGAAAACCTTGTTAAAGTGCTGAAACGATGTGTTGAAACAAATCTGGTGTTAAATTGGGAAAAATGCCACTTCATGGTGCAAGAAGGCATTATTTTGGGGCATAGAGTGTCTTCAAAGGGGTTGGAGGTTCATAAGGCCAAGATTGAAACCATTAAGAAACTTCCACCACCATCTAACGTCAAAGGCATTCGTAGTTTCCTTGGACATGCTAGATTTTACAGGCGGTTTATTAAAGATTTTTCCAAAATTACAAAGCCGTTATGCAGCCTTCTTGAGAAAGATACTCTGTTTGTCTTTGATCAAGCATGTTTAGACGCTTTTGAATTACTAAGGAAGAAACTTATGAGTGCTCCTATCATCATGGCTCTGGATTGGGATCTTCCGTTTGAATTGATGTGCGATGCTAGTGACATAGCAATCGGTGCCGTCTTGGGCCATCGCAAGGACAAAGTGTTCCATGTGATATATTATGCTAGCAAAACTCTATCGGGAGCACAACTTAACTATATAACCACGGAGAAAGAATTACTTGCTATTGTCTATACTTTTGACAAATTCCGTGCTTATCTCATTGGCACAAAGGTCATCGTGTATACTGATCATTCAGCCATAAAATATTTGATAGCAAAGAAGGATGCAAGGCCACGCTTAATTCCCTGGGTTTTATTGCTTCAGGAGTTTGATCTTGAGATTCGGGATAAGAAGGGAACCGAGAATCAAGTGGTAGATCACCTATCAAGGCTGGAAAATGCAGACCCAAAGGTGGGGGGTGATGTCATGATCAATGAATCTTTCCCCGATGAACAACTTTTCGTTATCACACGGGATGTACCATGGTATGCTGACTATATGAAATATGTGGTGAGTCATGTGCTTCCTCCCGAGCTGAGCTATCAACAAAAAAGAAAGTTTCTGCATGATGTGAAACACTATTTTTGGGACGACCACGAATCGTAGGTAGCTTTGTAATACGAGCCTATAAATTTTATTGAATAAATTGAACCTTTATTAATATTATTCTGTGTTATGTGTTTGGAGGTTTATTTTAACCTATAATGTGTATGTGATAATTGTTGAGTGTTGTTATTTCAAGGTATTGATTAAATCATTTAGAGGAATAATGCTAAAACACTATTTATGCCATAACGCGTTTTCGATTTTTCCTAATTTCATCAAAGCGTTAATGATAGGGATTAATAATCCAAGATTGGGATTTAATTTGAAGCCCAATTGGATTTAATTAGGAGCCCAACTGAATTGGTAAGTTAAAGCCCAAGAAGATATGAATAGTGGCCCAAAATGGGAGCCCAAGACCCACGGGTCGAACCCATGACCCATGACCCATGACCCAAGTGAGAAAAAGGTCATCAAAAATCTGTAGCAATATAGAAAGAGAGAGAGACGCATACGTGAGAAGGAAGGGGAAGGGGGAGTCACCGACCAAAGGCATGGGGATAAGTAAATCAGCAATTGGGTAAGGAGAAAGGATGGACAAGCTTGTGGGGAGAAGGGGAGGGGAGGAACCCGGGAGAACATCCGCATGGGAGAGCCAAAGCTCTCCCGTCCATACATGGGGAGTCGGTTGTCGCCGGCGTGCTCAGCTCCTCCCAAGTCCAAGAGTCTGAACTTCTTCCAACCATAAGAACCCCTCCTTTGCCATCCGTTCATTCCTTTCCTTTAACAAGAAGCAAGAATATACACAGAGGTTAGAGAGGGAATAGAGAGAGAGAGAGAGAGGTTGGGTGAACTGAAGAAGAAGAAGAAGAAGAAAGGAGCCTAGCTACTTTACCGAATCGTCTAGCAACTAAGAAGATAAGCTACAAGAGGTTAGTAATAAAACCTAGCTCATCTCCTTCATTTTCAAGCTTCCTAGCTAAGTTTCCCTTCATTAATGGTAGAACGTTGTTGTTGGTTGTTAATGGAAGAGTTTACATGTTGTTAATAACTTAAAACATCTGTTAATAGCATCCAAAAGTGGAACAAAAGAAAGAAAACCATACCTATGCATAAAGCAGAAAGAAATGGACTAGTTTGGACAAGAACTGTATAAATCATGTTGTTAAATGTTGTGCTTATAGGTGTTGTGATGTACTCTTATGAGTGAGGATCATCACCCAACTGGAACAGAGTAAAAAGCTCTTAAAACGAATCCGTAGCGAAAGAATTAGTAAACGAGGCTTAATATGAAAACCTTGATAAACAGTGTCTCTAGAAGCGATTTATGGAGATGTTATGTTACCTAGGAGGTTATGAACTTTTGGGTATGTGTAGTACACTCAATAAGGAAGCCATAGGCTTTTGAACGATCCCATTTCGACTTCGTATCAAGAAGTTATGGCGATTTTAATAATGAAGATGTGTCTAGTTCGTAAAATACGCAGAAAACTAGTTGAGTAGGCTTTTCGGAGCTTCCATTCAGACTTGTTAGAGAGTCCGAGAGGTTATGAATTTAGGGTATGTTATAGCGTGTAGCAAGAGCTAAATAACGGCTCAAGAACGGACTCATTCCGATAAGGGATGAAGAAGTTATGAAGCTATGAATCAGTTGCGGCATGAACCAAACCACGAACCTAGAAATCTGGGAATTTTTCCAAAAAAATATGAATGGTGCCGCAGCACTATTCATAAGGCCAAAAACCGGCACCGCAGCGCCGCACCCCAAAAACGGTGTCGTTGGAACCAGTCTGGCGCCTCATCGCCGCCAAAACGAAGTCGTTTCATAGCACTGGCACCGCAGCGCCAGTAGCAAGGCATAAAACGGCGCCGCAACGCCTAGTATGCAGTAGCCTCAGGAAATTGTCGGCGCTGCAGCACCGCTTGTAGGCTTAGACACGGCACCGCAGCACCGAGTTGGTTCAGAACCCAGTAATGAATTCTTACGGGTTTAAAGGAGGAAAAAGATATAGGATGATTAGAGCATGCTATAATTATACGATGACCCTATGGTAAGCCCTATAGAACATGGTTTAGAGTTATGTTTCTAATAAAGAAATGAATGCTATAATTATACGATGACCCTATGGTAAGCCCTATAGAACATGGTTTAGAGTTATGTTTCTAATAAAGAAATGAATAACTTAGCCACTCGCTCACCGGGGAGCGAGACCCCCGACTGGGTAGTCGTAGTGGCAATCAATGTCTGTAATGAACCAAGAGAACTTTTAAATGAGTATAACGTGTTGATTAATGTAAACTAATGTTTGGCATCTATTGTGAGACTAATTGGTATGTGAATATATGCTTAAATGTGTAGGACATATTTGAAGGATGATTAACGTCAAATAGTAGCAAGCGCTTAAGGCAAGTTTTCTAACGCTTGTCTAACCCTTGTGTTGGGCAAGTTTATTTGATTCATTTGATTATGTTCTCATGACTCTCATGCGATGTTTGAAGTTCAGATTTACGCAATACATATATGGTTGTGTGAATTCCTTACTTATGTAAATCTTTCAGTATTTGCACAAGTATTTGAGCTATGTTATGGCATAAATTGTTGAAGCTTTCAAGTTCACATATATATGAACTATTATAGAGAACGTCGATGCCATTTGTTTTGGCTAGACAGATATTGAAATGTTTTATTGATTTGATAATAAATCCTTGAAATGTTATTGATGGTTAAGTAGAGCTATCCAACCGAATTGTTTTGGTTAGGATTCTGAGGCATGAATGAGATGAGTAACCCTAATATTAGGGGCAATTTTTAGTCAGTTATTCTGACAAGGCACCGAGCGCCTAATCAAATGCATATAGTCATTTCTAGCTAGAGTGTTGATCAACATAGAGTACAATAGGCTGATAACCTAGAAGTACTCGTAAGTCAGACAGTTTTTAGTAAAATAACTGTTTAAACCCTTTTATAAGAAGAAACGAATATTCAAGGTCTTATGACCACTCAGTATGTCGTTTCGAAAATGTTTCTAATGAAAGTAAAGTATTATTCCTGTTTATTAAGAATTTTTCACAACTATTGTTCAGTTGTTGAAGAGAAATGATATGATTAATGATATTGTTGTTATTCAACTGCTATTCTTGCTGGGCAATTGAATACTCATTCTTGCTTTATATTAAACATTGCAGCTAAGGCGCCCGAGCGAGTCGAAGGTTCCAGCAAGGACAAGGGAAAGGGCAAGGTGAACGTCTAGATGACGTCGTAGTTTATTTGTAATAGTAATGATGTAATATTAAGACTTATTATGAATTATGAATGATGTTTTGGTTGTAGAACCTGGGATTGAGACTAAGACATATTGTAATAGCTTAGTAATTACATTATGTCTGTTATGTTGTATGAAATGGGTAGTACCGTGGAGCACCGGGTCCGGGTTTGAAGGTACCCGGATTTGGGGGCGTCATAGGTTGGTATCAGAGTTGTAGGTTATAAACCTTAGGTTGGGGAATACCTTAGGAATATGACCTTGGAAAAGAAGAGAATTAGTAAGTTGATGAACTCAATTGGAGTTTTTAAGAAGTGAATTGAGAAAATTCACCAAGAGTAATAAAAGTAACCTTAATAAAACTATATTTTTTATGTGTTACTAATAACTATACATTGTTGATATGTGCTAATCAAGTTAGTTAACTTGGATTGTAGATGTCTGGAGAAGGACCCAAGTATAGAGATATTCATGTAGTAAGCGAGGAGCTGATCGCTCCACCTGAGCCAACACCTGAGCCGCTAGCAAAGGTTGAGGCTCAAATAGAAAGTGACCCAGAAGAGGATCCGGAGGAGGAACCGGAGATGGACTTTTCACTTGATGAGGATCCGTCCAAACATTGGGAGGAACCCAGTGAGGAGCCAATTGAAGTGGTTGACGATACGACATCTGAGGCTGTACCCTCAGAGGAGGAATTCGAGGACGAGTTTACGAACCCCGAGATTTCGGAAGCACTAGTCCAGTTAGGCGCATTGGTTCGACATCTGATGGACAAGAATGCTAGCCTGAATATCAAGTTGCATACCTCTGAGAATAGGGCGCAAGACCTAGAGCAGAAAGCGTTGGATATCACAACAGAGAAGAAGCAAATGAGAAGGGGGTGGGTGAAAGAGACCACCAACCGGATCATGGCTGAAGATCGAGCTGAAGAGCACGAGACTGAGGTGAGGGTGAAGAAGAGGAGGATGGATAGGATGAGCTATTCCTATGGAACCTCCATGGATCGGATTCAGGATAGGGTGTTCTACTACCTTGTTGAGGGAGGTCAGACTCGATACACTATGACTAGGGGTCGAATGATAGCTATAATTAGGGAGGAACGCACAGAAGCCGCTAATAGGGGTCTTTGAGCTATGGCTAGATATAGCCATCTATGTATCTATGTGTTTTATGTTTAAGTAGAGATGTAAATCCCATTTTGTATAAGTAACGGGTTATCTTGCGAAGACCCCATCTTTTTGTGTAATAGAGGGATAATATGCGTATAGTAGAAGCTATAAGATGTATATGGTATGAAGTAAAAAGCATGTTAATATAAGTATGTTTATTTTAATGTGCCTTATGATTAGTATGTGTACGTGTTGGTATTTATTAAAGTACGCGAGGATAAATAGTAGATTAATAGTGGCATAATTTGTTTAACAGAAGATGACACCAAGAGGAAGAGGCCGTAGGACCCAACAAAGAGAGACTCAGAATGAGGATAGGGAGGAAGTGAACCCTATACAACAGTTCATAGATTTACTAGTAGGTGCCTTAAATAGAGCTCCTACTGGAGTGCCAGTGAACCCTCCGGTTACGCAGACAACCAGCTCTAAGGACTTTAATAGTGTGGGACCACCCGAGTTTAGTGGGACCACCGAGCCTATAGAGGCTCAATCCTAGATAAAGGAGATAGAGAAGGCGTTCATTATCGCCAGAGTTAGGGAGGAGCAGAAGACCATTTTTGCTACCTACCTACTGAAGGGAGAAGCCAACTTCTGGTGGGAAGCAAACCAGAACAAGGCGGGGGAGGGAGTCATTACTTGGGAAAGGTTCAAGGAGATTTACTTTTAGAGCTACTTTCCCTGGAGCATGTAGAGTCGCATGGAGATGCGGTTCTTAGAACTGAAACAGGAGAACCTGATAGTACCACAATATGCTGCCAAGTTCAACGAGCTGGCTCGATTTGCTCCACACTAAGTGGACACCGAGGAGAGGAAGACAAGGCGGTTTGAGCAAGGCCTAAAACCCTGGCTCTACAACAAGGTGAGCGTGTTGCAGATTGATACCTTTGGATCAATCTTGGAAAAGGTTATCATAGCCGAAGGAAGGAGCGAGGCGTTAAGCCTCTATAATAGGGAGAAAAAAGAATAAGGGTAAGAGCGAAGGCGAAAATAAGACTGATGTAGCCAGTGGAAGCGAAAGTAGCCAGAAGAGGAAATGGAACAATTTCGAGAATACCGGGAATAAACCAGGAGACCCAAAGAAGAGGGTAGAGCCGTGTAAGACCTGCGGGAAGAATCAGCTGGGGATCTGCTTGAAGGGAAAGACGGCATGCTACAACTGTGGGCAGGAGGGACACATCTCTCCTAACTGCCCTAACCCGAAAAAGATCGACAGATGTTTCATTTGCGGAGCACCAGGCCACATGGCAAGGAATTGCCCAAAGAAGGAGATAGACGGGGGAGACAATGGGAATAGTAGCGGTAAGCTGACTATAGCAGGTCCAGCTCCACCGAGGAGACCAACTCTTCGGACCTTCAATATGACGGTCAAAGATGTAGTGGCATCGGGAGACGTAGTCTCAGGTATCATCCCGATCAATAATATTAATGCATATGTGTTGTTTGATTCGGGTGCGACCTGTTCTTTTCTATCATGTGAATTTGCTAGACGTTTAAGCTTACCTCTAGAGAAACTAGAGTCTCCCTTGAACATAGAAGTTGCGAATAAGGAAGTAATCCCTGTTGAACATGTTTATAGAAATTATTGTGTCGAGATAAGAGGGCATAAGTTATCAGTAGATTTAATTCTGATTAAACTGGGAGAATTTGACATAATACTGGGAATGGATTGGTTGCTTAACCACGGGGCAGTAATCGATTGCCAGAAGAAAATCGTAAACCTTCAGACTTCGAAGCTGTCTAAGGTAGTGTTCTATGGTAGTAAATCTCCTAGACGTTCGAGTTTGCTGTTGACAATGCAAGCCAGGAAGCTGTTAAGAAAAGGGTGCGTAGGTTATATGTGACATGTTGTTGATACCCAACGAGAGGGAGCCGAAATGGGGCAGATACCTATCATGAATGAATTCGCGGATGTATTTCTGAACGAATTACCAGGACTTCCACCAGATAGGGAAATCGAGTTTATAATAGACATAGTGCCTGGAACGACACCAGTTTCAAGGGCACCATATAGAATGGCGCCCGTATAGATGAAGGAGTTGATGATTCAACTGCAAGAATTGTTAGATAACAAGTATATCCAACCAAGTTTGTCTCCATGGGGAGCACTAGTGTTATTCGTGAAGAAGAAGGATGGATCGTTGAGGCTTTGTATCGACTATCGGGAGTTGAACAAAGTAACAATCTAGAATAAGTATCCGTTGCCTAGGATCGACAATTTGTTTGATCAGTTGAAAGGGGCAAAATACTTTTCTAAAATAGATTTGAGAACGGGGTATCACCAGTTAAAGGTGAGAGGAGAGGACGTACCTAAGACAGCGTTCAGGACTCGTTACGGCCATTATGAGTTCCTGGTGATGTCATTTGGGTTGACGAATGCGTCAGCCGCATTTATGAACTTAATGAATAGAGTGTTCAAGCAGCATTTGGACAAATTTGTAGTTGTGTTCATAGATGATATTCTAGTCTACTCAATGACGCAAGAAGATCATGCTGAACACCTAAGGACAGTGATGGAAACCTTGAGGAGGGAGAAGTTGTATGCCAAATTCTCGAAATGTGAATTTTGGCTAGAGAGAGTCCATTTTTTGGGACACGTGATCGACAAAGACGGTATATCCATAGATCCAGCGAAGGTGGAGGCAGTGATTAACTAGGAGCAGCCGAAAATGCCGACAGAAGTGCGTAGTTTCTTAGGATTAGCGGGTTACTATTGGAGATTCATCCAGGATTTTTCAAAGATAGCAACCACGCTAACTCAGTTAACAAGGAAGGCGATAAAGTATATATGGTCAGAGAAGTGTGAGGAGAGCTTTCAAGAGCTCAAGAAGTGGTTGAGTGAAGCGCCAGTATTATCCCTACCGGATGATACAGGTAATTTTGTAGTCTATAGTGACGCATCTCTCAAAGGGCTTGGGTGTGTGCTTATGCAGCACGGTAAAGTTATTGTGTATGCGTTACGCCAGTTAAAAGATTATGAGAGGGGTTATCCTACTCATGATCTCGAATTGGCAGCAATTGTGTTTGCCCTGAAAATTTGGAGGCATTATTTGTATGGCTAGAAATGTGAGATATACACGGACCACAAAAGTCTGAAGTACATCTTCACACAGAAGGAGTTGAACATGCGACAGAGGAGGAGATTGGAATTAATCAAAGATTACGATTGTGAAATTTTGTATCACCCAGGGAAGACGAATGTAGTGGCCGACGACTTAAGTAGGAAGGGTCAAGGAAATTTGTCGATGTTAACGGCTCAAGATGAGCTAATAACTGAGATGGCTAGGATGGAGTTAGAGGTGAGGCTCCCGAAAGAATCGGGGGAAAAGTTATTTGCAATAGGAACTTATCTAACCTTATTGGACAAAGTAAAGGAAGCACAACTCAATGATGACGAGTGCGAGGGAATAAGGCAGAAGATCTCCAAGGGGGAGGAAATTAGGTATAGACTCGATAGCAAGGGACTGTTAAGATTTGAAACAAGAATTTGGGTACCGCCAGCACCAGAATTACGAGAGGAGATTTTACAAGAGGCCCATAGTTCTAAAATTCGGTTATGGCTAAAATTGTCCAAATAACCGAAATATATTTTTGACATTATAATTATTGTAACATATAATTTTCTAGTTTAACAGGCACATACAATTATATGGGCCCCAAATATTATTTGGCGTGTACACATGAATAATTGAAGAAATTTTTATTTTTTTATATTCTTATCGTTAAAAGTCAATTAATTTGGATGAAATTTGTGACAGTTTGTTAGAGTTATATTTAAGTTAATTTGCTTTAAATATAATCCTTTATTATTTTTCATTTTTCGATCTAGTTAGATTGAGTTGTCATATTAGAGGATGAACACTTCTCTAATTAAAAGTCAAAGATTGCAAATGTAATTTTTTGTTGTATAATAATTGGTAGAAATAATTTTTAAATATGCCATTTTTATAATAATATATATTATGAATTGAAATATTATTTTAAAAAAATATTAATTTTTTACATAATCATAGTTAATATATTGATATATACATTAGTTTACTAAAAATATTTTTTAAATAGAAAAGGTATATAATTTTCTTTATAAAATAATATATTGTATGCTATAATAAATTCTATAAGTATATGTATGTGTTATACTAATTAAATATTATAGTACAAAGATAATATTTGGTAAAATAATTAATTATATAAATAAACAAAAAATTAGTTTTAAAATATTGTCTTAATTTTCGGAATTAAAATTTCATATTACTTATGCTTAAAATAAATATGGGCCTTTTTCGTAAAAACACAAATTGATCCAATGGATGAAAAGTTGGTTGATGACAACTATCCTTCACCATCCTTAGGGACCAATCAGAAGCAAGCATACGTACTATGAGCGATCAGCTTAAGAAGTGATCATAGCCTTCAGATCAAAAAACTGATCAGTTTAACAAAGGCCTAGGCTTTCTTTTGAGTTATTCATTTTGTTGTGGACAGCAAATAACAGACCGGAGCTAGAAGCCTAGAAGGAGATTAGTGAAAAAGAATTAAAAAATGGCATGGAGGGAAAATCTATCTCGCAATCTGAAGGAGCTACAGATTTTCTTCTGTCAAACCTCACCTGCTAGTTAATCAACTAGGTCTTTTCTCTCTCTTCTCTATACTTGGATTCCCTCCGTCGTTTGTTTTATTTCAGTTTTTTTGACCAGTTGTATTGATTGATATATCATTTGTTGAGAAGAATTACAAGGATCTAAAGAAATTAAACCCTAGATTCCTTATATTGATCCGTGAGTGCAGCGGTACCAAGCCTCGGCTATGGGCAAGATACGGTAAGAAAAACCCTAATTCTCTACTTCTGCATGAGTATTACCATTTTTACCTGCTTCATTTTGCTCCTTTTAATTTATCAATGATTATTTGCTTTTGACTCAATTTGGTTATGGAGCTGATTTAGCATTCCCCTTCTTGAATTAAACTAAGATGATGATGTCTCAGTTAAATTTTTGTATTTTTATTTTTTGGTGAAGAAACAAAAAAATAATATGGCTTATATGAATATCCCATGTCTAACATAACTGCAACTATAAAAGGATCAATAAATTAGAGAATTAGTGAGAAGTGATTACTTGCAAATTGAACGAAAATGCTGAATTCTTAAACTTTATACCAGTGAGATTGAATATCCAGAGAAGATAGTGCTCAAATTCAGAACTCTTTGGCTCAAATCATATATTTGTAAAAGTAACAGGAATCCAAATTGATAAGTTACATGAAATGCACTCTTGAATATTAAGTGAAATAGTGGAACTGGGAAACAAGAAGTGCCTTAGAAATGAATGTAGAATGTTTAGTTATCTTCGATGTTAGAATATGTTTTAAACTGTGTAAAGTCCATTATTGGATCTCATATATTTTTACTCAAATAGTGTGGGCTACCTAACAGGATACTTCAAATGAAATTTTGCAATTTACTTGGTTGGTATTGTTATAATGTTCTCTCACTTGCAGAATACTTCACAAGATAGCAACCACAAAAAAAAAGAAAAAAGAAAAACACACTTTAGTAGAGTACTCTGCTAAACCAAGCTTTATTTCTTATTGCCTAGGATATGATCTATTGCAAGGAATTCTTGAAAAAAAATAGGATTCACAACCACAACCCATCTCATTTCACAGCTTTATCATTCAAAAAATATCTGAGATATGTATATTGATTCTGTGATTTCAAAAAAATATCTGATTTCCACACATATACCATTTTGCACCCTGAAGTTCTAATTGCGCAAAATTAGTCCTTGAAATTCAATTTTTTTTACTTACTCCACCAATTGCCCCTAGTTGCCTGAAAAGTTATTGTTTCAAAATTGACCTTGTTCAGCCGGAGCAATTGGGGGAGGTTTTGCAACTGGTGCTATGTGCCAGAAATTGTAAAATTTTTAGGGAGCAATGGCACATAATCAGAACTTATGGTGTAGCATGCATGTAGGTTGCTTGCTATTTCTTCTTCTTCTTCATTTTTTTATTTAGTCATCCTTAATGCCTCTTCTCTTCTCTTGTATTCCATTCATATTTATTGTGGTAAGAAAATGGCATGAAGTTCACTTATAAGATTTGTATCCTCCTACTTCCCAGTTCCTTATCAACTCATAAACCCAAACACTGGTGAATCTGATATCTTAACTAACTATTTAGAATAACTCCTTTCCGGAACTTAAGTTGTTGTTGCTTGTATGCTATAATCTCTCATGAGTTTGCTGGATAGGATGTCAGTAATGTTCGATTTCCTGTTACAATCAATATACATATCTCAGAATTTCACATCTTTATCATTCAAAAAATATCTGAGATATGTGTATTGATTCTGTGATTTCACCTTATAAGCATAAACTAAAAAAGTATCTAGTCCCACATTGGTTGAGGATAGTTGGTGTAAGTTTACCTTATAAGACTACCAGTTATAATCTCATTTTTATGTGGACTCTGTTGTAGTATGATACTATGAACTACATTATACCTGTATTAACCTATTTTTATCGAATTCTCCTTTCGTTATCTCCCAACTTACAGCTGGCAAATCTGGATTCGGAAGCCTTCTGTCACTTAGTCATTCTTCTGGCAACACCGACAAGGTATACATGAAAGGTCATGGAGGACGTGGGGAAGTTGAAGTAGCAGTTTCTGGTGTTTTAGGTATATTAATAACTCTTTCCTGCTTTGATCTAGTGATGTTGCCAAGCATATTGGATTATCTTCTTATGTTTTGGTTACATTGTTTTGACCAGACATAAATCTGAACTGAAAATCAATTAGCCTTCTGTCACTTGGTCATTCTTCTGGCAAAACCAACTTCTATTGATATTTGTTTGTTGTATGTGTTCTGGGATGGATTCAATTAAATAAGAGATATTACTGCTTGGGCACACTTTCTTTATAACTTAAAAAAGAAGGTAACTGAATGCAACTTAAGATGTTTTTTTAATATTGTCACATGACATTTAGCGCATATTTTGTAAGAGATATAGGGTGGACTTGTAAGTGTTAGTACCTTACTACCTTTAGAGTATTAGTTCAAAGTTTTGTGTTAGTCGCATTAGGCATATAATATAGGACAAGATAGAGTTCACAAGTAAAGAAGGCGAAAAAGAGATGAAAAGTGATACTTATGCTGAGGCTTCGATAATTATATATATATATATATATATATATATAATATATATATATATATATATATATATATATAGTTGGACTATGTTGTAACTAAAACATCAAGGTATTAATATTCTTGATAATTGTGGGTGGAGAATTGAAATTCTTTAACACTCCCTCAGTTTCTCAATAAGAATCTGATTGTGGATGGATAATATTGTATCACTATATTAGGCTTTTAATTAACTTGTTTCTCTATATTATTGGGGTTTATACTTTATAATTATTTGACTGATTGATTAATATATTATTCTCTGAAAAATATGTATGGATATACTATATTTTATATTTTATCATTTTTTTAGAAATTATTTTGTCCCCTCTCCTTCGGGAGAAAATTCCAATGTCCTATGCTCCTATGTATGCAATTGCCCTCCAAGGACCTTGCTCTTTTAGGCTTTTAGCCTTTTGACTTCCTTGGTTTGCTATACTCTATTATGTTGTTCATCTTGTCTCTTAGTTGAGTGTTTGCTGCTTATTATCACCTTTATAGCTGCATGATTGTTCATAATAGTGGATGATCAACTATTTGTAGATCCAAAAGCTGATGGGATCAGCACTAATGGATGTTGCTCAATCAAACTTGGTTAAGAGCGGGCAAAAAATGTGCTTTACCTTTGTGGTTCCAAAAAGAGATACAAACGGTAATTTTGCTTCTCATTACCCACTAAAGGTCCAATACTTCACTCAAAGTGTTTATTGCTTTTTGCTAGTAAGGAATTCATCCGTGTTCAAACAAAGAAACTTAATTAATTTCTTTATTTTCATATATTTAACGTCTTTCATGATACTTGTATCTCCCTCCTCTTTATCTTTTGTTTTCATGTGACTACAGCCATACATGAAGAATGTAATTAAATACATGTTGGAAGTCCATAAGGACCCTGATGATGAAGTATCTCTTGAAGCCTGTGAATTTTGATAATCCCTCCACCTTGTGCACTCATGCTCCGAATGTTGTGAAAGCGAGTAGCAATCATGCTTGTGTGTACTAGAATGAACAATTTTTTCCCTAGTTAAATCGTGATTTGGTATTTCATGGGAAGTTTGTTGAAGGCGCCAACTTTGTACATATGCCCCAATAAATCATTTAGATAGTTGATCGTAAAGATGATGAATGATTATGTACCCGATGATTTTATTTAATTAATAATAGTTGAGTTTTTTGTAATTCTGCCATAATTTGTTATAGGGTCATTCAGCCACGATTTATTTTGTTTGTAAAATAATTTCGACATTCGTTACATAACAAAGAAAAAGGCAACATTTATATCGTTGCAAATCATAACAACTTTCGTTGTACAGATAGAGCAAACAATAACGTATAGTTTCGTTGCTAAATGACAACATTTGCTGCTCTCGAAAAATAATCAGCATCGAACATTATTGTTGCCAATTGATCATAATTATCTATAACGAGATCAACGACAACGAATAATTTCGTTGCAAAATAATATATGACCAATATATTTTGCACATTTAGTAATGAACATCGTTGCCAAAAAGTATACAATCAGCAACGAAAACTAGTTAAGGCAACAGTTTTCATACTATTCAGCAACGACAAATATCGTTGGCAAAAATGTCTCAATCGTAACGAAATTTCATCTTCGTTGACAAAAAAAAGTTGTTTTCCTTGCCAATTAGAAGGATTTTGCAACCAAAATTGCTTTTTAGTAACAAATTCTTAATAAATTTGCAACAATATATTTCGTTGCTAAATGATCTATACTTTTACACGAAAATCAACTTTCGTTGTAAAATATCTCACTTTCTGCAACGATAAAAAAAATTTCGTTGTTCGACAATTAGCAACGCTCATTGCGCAACGGATGATCCAACGACCGAAAAATCGTTACAAATGACATTTAGCAACGAAATTTCATATCTTTAGCAACAAAAACTAGTTGTTGCCGAATCACCATTTTTTTGTAGTGGCGGGTATATCATCGTCTGTAAAGGAGACCACGTTACTATCCATGATATGACCAATCAAGTGGCTGAATTTCTTTGTATCCACGATCTTAGGGAGATGAGCTTCCTTCAATACTTTGATCAATATTTTTCAGTGGTCTTCGGAGGCCATCACCAAATCAAGGATGAAGATTTGAGTTGGTGCTTCTTCAGGCTTTCTCACGACCTTGGCTTCGTTATGCCCCATCTTTTCGAGGAACTCCCTCAACTTTTCTTCCGACACTTTCTCAGTTGTCTTTTTCACTGTTTCAGTTAGTCGTTTTGGTAGGAACAGAGGATTATTTTTTGGCAAAACGCGCATTCCGAGGTTTTTTCTAATCTGGTCCCATGATTCCATGGGACTACCTTCAAGCTTACGATAGGATACTAGTTCTAGTTGTCAGTACAACAGGCTCAGATGTAGTTATTTCTACAGGGATCTTTCTGTTTGCCACTCCTTGAATCACAAGAGGTCCAGTTTGTTCCTTCTCGCGGCTGGTGATCACTGCTACCACCTCGTCTGAATTCTCCGTTTCTGGTGGGTATATCAAACTCTTCATTTTTATTGTGTTTTCCCTAACATTGATGATCTCAATATTACTTGTCATTTTTAATTCTCCACTTTCGATGAAATTTTGAATCTTGTGTTATAGTGCCCAACATTCTTCTATAGTATGCCCAGGAGAATTCGAATGATAGAGGCAAATCTTCATGGGGTCATATCTCTTTGCTCGTGGGTTTGGTGGCGGTAACAATTCTGTGATCTTCCCCCTACTTATGAGGAGGTGGAGTACTTCCTCTTTTGATTGATCTAACGGAGTAAATTTTTAGTTCATAGCCAATTCATGATTTAACTTTTCTTTACTTGAAAGTTGCGATTCCCTGGCTATCTTATCGGTCCATCTTTCCTGCTTCTTTAGTCTGGCTTGATCTTTCTTGGTTAATGAGATTGTTCGGGGTGGAATTATGGTTGACCCAGTCTCATCCATGCCCCTTACTCTTAATATCTGACTGATTAGTTCACGGGTGATTTGGTCCTGATATACAATCAAATCCGCCAATTAGTTAACCTGATGCTTAATCGTCCCCAACTCATGTTCCACCGGATGACGTCCTTCTGGATTTCCCCATTCTAATACACCTGTCCCGGACCTCTGAGGATACTCTTCCATTTTTTTTCTTGTATTTATAGTTTGAATCCTTTCTAATGTTCCTTCTGCCAATCATATTTACCCCGTCTGCATTATGCTGTGGCAGGGGGTTATTATGGACGTTGGGCTGCTCAGGTTATTTCTGTGACGCCCCTAAATTCGGGTCTCCAAATACCCGGATCCGGTCATCACGATCCAATACAAACATTCACCTCTAACAACATATGGTAACTAAAATGCGGAATATAATAAACATACGTTGTCCATTACAAGGTGTTACTAGTCCCAGAATACAAAAACCTTAAACACTTACACAAATTCATACCCTAAATAAACATTAGGGTTTAAATTACATTAACAGTAAGTAACTAAACGTAAATTTAAAATCTGCTACATGAAGTCTATTACTTCATCTTTTCCTTTCCTTTATTCTTCCCTGACGTCTCGGGTTTAGCTGCAATAAAGTCATGATATAGCAAGAATGAGCAACGAGTTTGCTCAGCAAGTTTAAAGTACAACAATAAGGATATATCATGATGAAGGGAATATAGAAAGAGAATTCAACAATTATCAGAAGCAAGGACAATAAATGCTTTTAGAACAATTGATAGTCAAGTAGACTTTGAACAATAACTTCCAAAGGAGTCAATAGCTAGTTGACCCTCTGGTTACTGGCTACAGAATAAGTACTTGAGGGGATCAGCCTCGCGTACGCTATGTATATGCATAACATTTAACTCTGATATTTGTACCTTATTTACGGTACATGGGGTACTCCCCTAAAATAAAGGGGTGTTCATACAGTCTAAGAATCCTTACCCTCGATTGGTTCGGATAGCTTTTATAAATTTTCACATACTTGTCTGACCGAACAAAGGTTCAGACTTAATTATGAATAGTCCCTAAATCTCGGAACTTTAATAAATATACGAATTCAAATGCACGAATGTGAATGTCAATAAATAAGTAGAGGTGGAATAATTTTAAAAGTAATTAGACCACTTAAAACATGTTTGGAGATAAGATTCAAGCTTAAGGAATAACTTGCAACAATATATATATACCTGTTTGCACGAATTAAAATAGTGCATAAGGTTTAGAAATTTGCTCAATGTAAAAGTTGAGTAAGGAAGAACTTGCATTCAATATACTGAAAGAATGAAGTTAGGGAACTTGCCTGTTTGCTCAGCTACAGATAAACTTAGCTTTAATTAATTGATCTCGAGTAACCTATCATTGGGTAAAGTCGATTTATCAATTAACAGTTGTATATTGGCACCTCTCACTATACCTTTTACTCAACAGGTAAAATTCACCATCTATATTTAATTAATATTTAACATTAGCTAAACAGAAATTAATTAATAATCTTTAGCTATTAAATTGATGGTAGCTAATCATGATTACTTATTCTTTGGTTTCCCGGATTTATTACCCTTATCTGTCTCTGAATATGGTTTAACAATCCTTATTTATTATGATAATAATTATTTCATTACCTTTAGTCATACTTAATTATTATCAAATATTAATTGAATAACAACTAAATATTTATTATCTTTATTTATTATTTATTGATAAATAATAAGTAATTATTTATTAACTCTACTTATACTTAATTATTATTTAAGATTAAATAGTAATTAGATATTTATTACCTTTATTTATTATTTATTGATAAATAATAATTATTTGTTAACCTTGTTCATACTTAATTATCATTTAATATTAATTAAATAATAATTAAATATTTATTATCTTTATTTATTATTTAATGTTAAATAATAAATAATCCTTTTATTAACTATATTCATACTTAATTATTATTAAATATTACTTAAATAATAGTTAAGTATTTATTATCTTTATTTATTATTTATTGATAAATAATAAATAATTTATTTCATTGAATATTTGCTATCTTTATTTATCACTTATTGACAAATAATCAAATTATTAACTTAATTCATACTTGATTGTTATTGAATAGTAATTAAGCAATAATCAACTATTTATTAACTTTATTTATTATTTAAGGATAAATAATAAATAATTAATCTATTAATTTTATCCATACTTGGTTATTATCTAATAGTAGTTAAACAATAATCAAATATTTATTAGCTTTATTTATTATTCAAGGACAAATAATAAATAATTAAATTATTAACTTCATTTATACTTAATTATTATTTAATATAAAATAATAATTAAATATTTATTATCTTTATTCATTATTTATTGATAAATAATAAATACTTATTTATTTAATTTTACTCATATTTAATTATTAATAATAATAATTAAATATGTATTATCCTTACCTATGACAATAATTAATTTACTCAACCTAATTATTAGTTAATTAATAATTGAATATTTATTATCTTTATTCATAATTAATTATTTAATCAAATAATAATTAAATATTTATTATCTAATGATCATTAATTCGCCTTAGTGAATAGACCCATTTGTGGATTATTTTGGCTGTATAATACTGAATTAATAAAGCACTATCCAGCCCACATTAACAAAAATTATTACCCAACACTGATATTGACAGAGCAGTTCACCCAAACTAGACGAGGTTCGATTATTGACAGAAAATTTAGCAAAACCTGCATTTAATCCTATTGAGTTTCACTCAGTAACCATCCTATCATCATTGTATCAAAAAGGGAAACCAAAACCTGATTTGAGCATAAATTTAGACACCAAATGGACATTTCAAGGTTTGACAGTAGCTTATGCCCAACACACATCCGAAGGCCAGAACCATTAAGGTTCAATAGGTTCCTAATCAACATAGACTTACACACAGTACGAATCCCAAATTTCAAACCCAAATCAATAAGATACATTTCCAAAATCAAGGTATATTTTAACCATCACAGGAACTGATACAACTAACAAAGCCTAAATGCAGAATTGTAAACTCAAACAAAAACCCAATACCATATATATATAGCACAACCAACACAGTCGGCAATACCAATCTAATTACAGAAAAATTCTTAAAGAAACCAACCCACAAAATTGGCAGCACCAATCTAAGTACAGAAGAAGAACTAAAACAACCCGTAACAAAAAAAATTATACCAACCCTAACATAGAAAACTATCACAGTAGCTCGATACTCTGTGGTTATACCTCAATGTGGTGCGAACGGCAGCCCTTCTTCTTCGTCCAAAGTAATTGACGAAACCAGACATCCACAGCTAGCCCCTGCCTCCTTTCCCCTCTGAAATTTCCTCTCTCTCTAATTTGGAACCCTAAACTTTCTAATTGGGAACTCACAAACAGGGGAAAAATCGGCAGCCTTGGGGGTTTAATTTATAGACAAAATTTTACCCAAATATTGGGCAATACCCTACCTGGCCAAGTTATTAACCGACGATAGGGAGAGAGGAGCTGTCAACCCGTTGTCAACTCAACCACTGACCTGCCGACAGCTCATTGAGCCGTGTGCGCTCACCGGTCAAATCGCCGATCGTTTGGGATCCCTTGGTCCGTCCCGTTGGTTGCTCGGTCGCTGGCCGTTCTCAGTTGCGTCGCCGGTCCACTCAAACCATCACGCTGTCACACCAGCCTAATCACGCCGACCTGTCGCCATTTTCCCCCTTCACTTCTCTCCGTTCGACTGAGAGGCTAGGTCTGGGACTTGGGTTTTCCTTCTTGTTGCTCAGCTGTTGATTTGAGAGGCTAGGGATTTGATTTCCTCTTGGTTTGGTCTTTTCCCAATTTGATTTTCTTTGCTGCGTGAAACCCTTCCCCAAACGAATTTGCCGGTTATCCCTTATTAAGCCAAACGGATCCAACCCGACTTAACAGAAACGGGTTCAACCCGGCTGGAAAGGAAGCTGGATTGGGCCGGCTGCATTAAAACAAATGGCCCAAAACAGAAAATAAAGGAAATGGGCTCAGCTTATTATGAGGTTTGACCCAACAGGGAATAAATAAATAAAAAAAAAAAATGAACTCAGCCCAATAAAAAGAAATTTGGGTTCAACCTAGAAATAAGGAAATGGGCCAATCTAAATAAAAGATTAGTGACCACATTATATTCTAATATTTTAAATCAAATAACTAAACCAATTAATTATTTATTTAAGATATTTATTTTTTTTAACCATAATTCTTTATTTAAAAGAATTTATTTATTAATCTCCTTTCTAAATTTTCTTGCAATTAAATTCTTAGGGTTAACTCACCAATTATTCAACTTTTGATGAGTCCCTTTGATGCGAGAAAAATTTATTGGACCATATATATAGATAATTAATTAATAATATCTACATGGGTCCTATTAAATTCATTAAATAAAATGAATTTCATATATTAAAATATATCAATACAATGTTTAAAAATTCTCGGACATTACAATTTCAATACAGTATCCCCACTTTCTATCATATTTTGAATTTTATGTTTTAAGGACTAGCACTCTTGTGTGTTGTGTCCGAGGGACCCAGAATAATAAACACATCTCTTGCTGGGATCATATCTCTTGCCTTTGGATCAGCCGGTGGAGCGAGTTTAGTGATTTTCTTTTAAGCTAATAATAGAGCTAGTATGTTCTCAAGGGAGTCACCGAGAGGAGTAAACTCTCGATTGCGTCTATTCTCGAAGTTCTGTTGCCTGCCTGGATTCTGATAGAATGTTGGTTGCTGCGGTTGTGGATTCTTTCTTTGCATTCGTATGGGTGGATTATTGTTATTTCTTCTGGCTTGTCCTTGCAACACAAGGGATACATCTTCTTCCTTCTTTTTGTGGTTTCTCTTGAGGGCACTGCCATAATTACCAGATTGAAGTTGTTCGGCCACTGCCTCCAATGCTGCAAGAACCTTGATCTTGCCTGCTTTCAAGCCCATTTTCACCATTTCCCCATTCTTTATCATCTCGGAAAATGGTTTGCCTATGTCGGCAAACACCCTTTCATAATATTGTGCTTCTTGAATATCGATGAAGGTCATCACCATTTCATTCTCGTCCGTGGGTGGGTTCACTTGCGTAGCCATCTTTCTCCATCTTTGGGCATAATCACGGAATGAATCATTGGATTGCTTCATTACTTTGATCATTTGATATCGATCTGGAGCCATCTGGGACTGAAAGTTGTATTGAGTCAAGAAGGCATAGGCTAACTCCTCCCAATTGTGGATCTTGGTATTGTCCAATCTAGCATACTATGTCCTAGCCTCTTCGGTCAAGCTCTTTTGGAAAAGCTACATTCTTAGACTTTCATCCTTGGCACAAGATCTGAGTTTTCTTATGTAAAACTTTAGATGGGTGTAAGGGTCTCCTAACCCATTGTATTTCTCAAACTCAAGTACTTGGAATTTATCTGGATATCTAGCCCTTGAAAATATACACAAGTTTAAGTAGTTGACGCTGCCATAAGTCCCTACTCCTTTTATTGATCGTATGGCTTCTTCCATTTGCCTCATTTTCTTTTTGATTTCCCTGGTTTCTTTGTCATCTTGGACATTATCGAATTGGAATATAGGGTCGGGAATTTGCGTGCCACCGACCTTGAAAAGGATTTGATTTCCTCCTTGTGCAGAGGATTCAGTTTGAGTAACTGATTTGAGGTCATAAGTCATCTTGCACCGTTCCTTCAACAGGCTTGCCATTTCGGCTATTTGTTTCTTAAAGCTTTCAAATTCTTCTCGAGAAATGGGGACTGGATCAGGTGTAGGATTCTCTGACATTTTGAGAGGCGGCGTTCTGACCTTTCGAGCTCAAAGTCGTGTTCTAGGACCAATCTGCACATATAACAAGACGGAGTTTAGTCTTGAGAAACTATAAAATACGGGCGCATGTGTAATATCCCAAATATTTCAAATGTGATATGACAAGATCTAATAAAGGTGGTCAATTTAAAACCTAAGAACAATTGCTCAAGTATGCGTTGAGCTATCTGAAAGACTACAAACGATTCGTAGATACAATCATATACGATTAGACGTTAGAACTATAACCTAAGCTACGTGTAATATGAATAAATAAGCTTGAATTGAGCTTCAAATATGTTATATGATTTTTGCTATGTGTAGAATTTTGTGTTTTGGTTTAAGTAGTTAACCTTAACACTTATTAAAATTAAGAAATTAATTTAAGGCTAAAACCTAAATTGGAAAAAAGGTTAAAACCTAAACCCTGTCGACGCCGGGAGGAATCGCTTAACGCGGGGGTTGTAACCCTTTTCCGATTTTTAGCCTTTTTGTTAGATGACTTTTTGGAAAAGGTCGGCATTAATGTCGACGGGGTTTTTAAAGATTGTTTTTATGATGAGCCAATTTAACCAGAGTCGCCAGTTGGTATATTTGAAATGGATGTACCAACTCATCCGAGTTTTCATTTTTTATAAATCGCTGGCTCATATGTGACTCCGAATTAATTGGTCTGCGAATCGAGATTCATAAAGTTCGGGGGCTTGCTTAAGTGAGGGGAAGGTGTTAGGCACCCCTCGACTTCCGTGAAGCACGGTTACCGCAATCTTGATGCTTTCCTATCCTTTAATTCATAAAATGTGTGTGTGCGCGTGTGTGTGTGTGTGTGCCTATGTAAATGTTATGGTGAGTTTGCATAAAAGAATCATTTGGATTTTTTAGGGAAAATTGTGTTTTTTCTTTTGAGAATGCCTTAGAATGTCCATCGGCTTAAACGAGAAAGCTTTATGAAAAAGGATTGATTTTATTTGGCAAAAACTATGAGATTTTCCTTAGGTGTCGTTTTGGCAAAACAAAAGTTTTAGACCTTCGTGAAAATAGGAATCGAAATCTATACATTGCTTTCATAAAATGATGGGCAACTTCTAGGATATCTTTCACCCTACGCACCAAGATTTAATAAAACGTTGTCTTGTTTTATAAAACCATTTTTGTGACATTTGAAAACGACTTTCTTTAGCCTTCTCGTTTAATAGAAATCGACATTCATTAACACCTCCAATTTCTTAGCTACGTGATGCTAACCTCCTAGTTTGCTTGATTTTAAGGGAAAAACCTTCATCGTTTAATCTTTGAAATCATTTTTCGTATCACAAAATCCAATCAAGCATAAACACGTGTCGGGGCTATTAATGGGCATGTAAGCCATCAAAATAACCCCAAACGCCCACAATCACAAGTTTCACTATTTCGGGGCCTTAAACACGATTATCGCCTTGGCGTCGTTTTAAGGCCCGACGATTACATATTTACAATAACGGATACATCCACCCGATTACATACATTCAAAAATGTCCATCATCGGATTTGGACCACGGGGTCGCATTCCTAGGCTCACATCCGAACTTATTGCACAACCGCCAAATGGATATAACGAAAATAAACAACAACGGGATGCCTAACACTCTAGGATATCTTACAATGACGATCGAAATACACTATGAATGATACCATACCATAATAGCTAAGATTTGCACCAAACGGGTATCATCGGGCTATTAGGGGGAATTTCATTCCGATGAGACCCTCACTAATAATCCCTAACCCATGGTTTCACAATAACATATGAGAAAAAACTACATTCAAGGTAATTCGGATGACCAAAAGATTAACAAAATGGTATAACAAAATGCTAAGAACAAATGGTTTTTTCACCTTGCAATTAATCCCCACAATATGTATGAATTTGTGTATTGAGTAGAGTAGAAAATATGAGATATAATCTCACAAAATTGGTACAATTCCTCACTCTTTTCACTCTTTTCTCTCCTAATTTTTGCTGTTTTCTTGCTGTTTTTTCTTCTTCTCCCGAACTGCTGCCGCTGCTGAATCCTTTTTTTTCTTCCTGTATGCGAACTGGCCTAATATAGCACTGCCAAGGGCAGCCGCAGATCTATCTGCGGCTGGCCGCAGATATATCTGCGGCTGGCCCTTGGTTCTCCCCCCAGCCGCGCTCGAGTCCCGTGCGCTTCGAGTCCCGTGCTGCCTCGAGTTCCGTCCTTGGCCGCGAATTGATCTGCGGCTAACTGTGCTGATTTTCTCGTTTTCCGTGCCTCGTCTCGATTTTCGTGTCGTACCGTTGGTTCCCGCTGACGGGTTTGCGCTCGGCAGTCCGGAAACTGTCGGGAAACGTGCCACGTCATCCGGGTAAGCACAGTGATCAGTGACTGACTCTCGACATTCGCTTGTTGTCGTGTCGGCTTCAATATCATCCCGTCGTGGTGGTTTTGAGGGTTCGTCTTTATGTCCACCCTTTATTCTCGTGTGCCGGGTCAATTGACGATTTTGCCCTCCTGTCAGGGTTAGTATAGGAAATGCAAAAATCGGGTGTCTACAGCTGCCCCTCTTTATCATGTTTATGAAATGATAAATGAAATGAACAGGATAAAGAATAGACACTCGATGCATGAATGACAGTGCACAAGAATGACAATACATACGTGATTTGCTTGGATCTCAGCCCTTCCCAGGGTTGTTGTTGGTTTGGATCTTAGCCCTTCCCAGGGTTGTGGTTTGTTTGGATCTTAGCCCTTCCCAGGGTGTTAGTTTGGATCTCAGCCCTTCCCAGGGTGTTAGTTTGGATCTCAGCCCTTCCCAGGGTTTTTGTTTTGGTTGGATGCCTTCCCAGGTTTGCTCACCACTCTGTCGCGGTTTGCTTGGATCTCAGCCCTTCCCAGGGTTTGTTGTTTTTTGTCTTTTTTCTTTTGTGGATATCAGCCCTTCCCAGGGTTGCTCACCATCTTGTTGTGGTTCGCGTGGATCTCAGCCCTTCCCAGGGTTTGCTCACCACTCTGTCGCGGTTTGCTTGGATGCCTTCCCAGGTTTGCTCACCACTCTGTCGCGGTTTGCTTGGATCTCAGCCCTTTCCAGGGTTTGTTGTTTTTTGTCTTTTTCTTCTTGTGGATATCAGCCCTTCCCAGGGTTGCTCACCATCTTGTTGTGGTTCGCGTGGATCTCAGCCCTTCCCAGGGTTTGCTCACCACTCTGTCGCGGTTTGCTTGGATGCCTTCCCAGGTTTGCTCACCACTCTGTCGCGGTTTGCTTGGATCTCAGCCCTTCCCAGGGTTTGTTGTTTTTTGTCTTTTTTCTTTTGTGGATATCAGCCCTTCCCAGGGTGGCTCACCATCTTGTTGTGGTTCGCGTGGATCTCAGCCCTTCCCAGGGTTTGCTCACCACTCTGTCGCGGTTTGCTTGGATGCCTTCCCAGGTTTGCTCACCACTCTGTCGCGGTTTGCTTGGATCTCAGCCCTTCCCAGGGTTTGTTGTTTTTTTTGTCTTTTTTCTTTTTGTGGATATCAGCCCTTCCCAGGGTTGCTCACCATCTTGTTGTGGTTCGCGTGGATCTCAGCCCTTCCCAGGGTTTGCTCACCACTCTGTCGCGGTTTGCTTGGATGCCTTCCCAGGTTTGCTCACCACTCTGTCGCGGTTTGCTTGGATCTCAGCCCTTCCCAGGGTTTGTTGTTTTTTTGTCTTTTTTCTTTTTGTGGATATCAGCCCTTCCCAGGGTTGCTCACCATCTTGTTGTGGTTCGCGTGGATCTCAGCCCTTCCCAGGGTTTGCTCACCACTCTGTCGCGGTTTGCTTGGATGCCTTCCCAGGTTTGCTCACCACTCTGTCGCGGTTTGCTTGGATCTCAGCCCTTCCCAGGGTTTGTTGTTTTTTTGTCTTTTTTCTTTTTGTGGATACCAGCCCTTCCCAGGGTTGCTCACCATTCTGTTGTGGTTCGCGTGGATCTCAGCCCTTCCCAGGGTTTGCTCACCACTCTGTCGCGGTTTGCTTGGATGCCTTCCCAGGTTTGCTCACCACTCTGTCGCGGTTTGCTTGGATCTCAGCCCTTCCCAGGGTTTGTTGTTTTTGTCTTTTTTCTTCTTGTGGATATCAGCCCTTCCCAGGGTTGCTCACCATCTTGTTGTGGTTCGCGTGGATCTCAGCCCTTCCCAGGGTTTGCTCACCACTCTGTCGCGGTTTGCTTGGATGCCTTCCCAGGTTTGCTCACCACTCTGTCGCGGTTTGCTTGGATCTCAGCCCTTCCCAGGGTTTGTTGTTTTTGTCTTTTTTCTTTTTGTGGATACCAGCCCTTCCCAGGGTTGCTCACCATTCTGTTGTGGTTCGCGTGGATCTCAGCCCTTCCCAGGGTTTGCTTTGATTCGTCGTGTTCGACGTTCGACTTATTCAGAATTTGTATTCTATTTTCACATAACGAGTCATGTATGATGCATGCTTTTCATTCATGGATAGAGAATGACCCCTGTACAGTCTTTTTGATACTATTTTCCACAGCTGTCGTCGCCAGATGCCGTGATATGCTTGGATGTCGATCCTCCCACAGGATTGGTCGGTGGCTTCTCCGCTGATTGGACGGTTTGTCGCCGGTGACAGAGATATGGCAGATGATCTTCCGGAACGTTCCTGATCCTTATTATTCTTTCCGGTGTCGGCGGGCTTTGCGGAGGGCATTCTGAGCCATTAGGTCCCTGTCCGTCCGGTGTTCACGCATCTCGATTACTACCGAGGCTGAGAGGTATGCTGCTCTTGTTGAGAGAGATGCTGCTATTCTGGCCAGGGATGTTGTTCATACTGATAGAGACGCCATTGTATTACAGACTAAGGCAATTATAGATGCTCACTCTGAGACCGTTAGCCGAGCCACTGCTTATTGGATCGCGTCGACATGATGGGGCAACAGATTGCGGGGAATGCCGATGCCTCAGATCTATCCACCACTTAATCCATCCTGCTTTGATTAGTTTCAGATTGGTAGATCATTTTATTTCCTGCATAGACTATGTCAGTTTCATCGGTTATCAAAAAGAGAAACCTTGTAACAAAATGACCTATTTATATAGACAAGTATTTAGATTTAGTCGTTTTCCCCTTTTGTCGTATCGTTGCCTTTCATTGGACCCTCATTTTATCCAGCTAACCATGATTTTGATATTTCGCCTTCTTTCTCTTCTCAAGTCTTGATGGGGACTTGTCAGATATTGCCGCATATCCTGTCGATTTCATCGGCTAAGTCTTAGATTCGGGCTAACTGCTTGGTTGGGTTAGGGTTAGGTTATTTGAGATGAAACTGATCGGGTGGCTGGTTTCGGGAGAGTTTCGAGGGTGTAGGAAGGTTTTCTGGCTGTTGGGAATCGGTTTTGATAGAAGAAAGGGTTATTTGTAAGGAATGGGACCGTGCCACAATGGCTGCCTACGTACCCCCACAAGTCGGGAGATCAGGTCCTACGTAGTTCGTTCCTTCAAAGAACGAGGAGAAAAATGATGAGGGATATTTTTTTTTTTTTTTTTTTTTTTTTTTTTTTATGCATAGAACCGCTTCACCGAGTCGGAATTAAGGGGTTGTGGAAACACCTCCCCATCCATTTCTTGCAGTATGAGGGCTCCTCCGGACAGCACTTTCTTAATCACAAAAGGCCCCTCCCAGTTCGGGGCAAACTTCCCTTTGGCTTCGTCTTGGCAAGGCATTACTCTCTTTAACACTAGGTCATTTTCTTTGAATTTTCGAGGTCTTATCTTCTTGTCATATGATCGAGAGATCCTTTGCTGATATAACTGACCGTGCAACACAGCGGCCACCCTCCTTTCATCAATTAGGGCCAATTGGTCGTACCGACTTTGCATCCAATCCTCCTCGTTTATCTGAGCATCAATCAAGATTCTGAGGGACGCCATCTCAACCTCAACTGGCAGAACCGCTTCCATTCCGTATACCAGAGCGTACGGGGTTGCCCCTGTAGAAGTACGTACCGACGTTCTGTACGCCAGCAAGGTGAGAGGTAGCAGATCCGGCCATCCCCGATGATTAGCGGACATTTTCGCCATGATCTTCTTGATATTCTTATTTGCAGCCTCCACTGCCCCATTCATCTTAGGACGGTAAATGACAGAATTGAGGTGTTTGATCTTAAACTGGTCGCATAATCCTTTCATGAGGGCATTGTTCAAATTCTTGGCATTGTCGGAGACTAAAACCTCAGGTTGCCCGTATCGGCAAATGACATTATTCCTGATGAAACCGACGATGACCTCCTGAGTTACTTTGGGGTAAGAAGCTGCTTCTACCCATTTAGTGAAGTAATCGATCATGACGAAGATGAATCGGTGACCGTTGCTTGCTTTGGGCTCTATTGGTCCGATCACATCCATACCCCACATTGAGAATGGCCAAGGGGAGGTCATACAGTGCAGTTCATTGGGGGGCGCATGGATAACATTACCGTGCGCCTGGCATTGGTAACACCGTTTGACGTGATCATCACAGTCGGCTTTCAGCGTCAACCAGTAATGCCCCGTTCTCAAAATCTTCTTGGCCAGCATCGGCCCACTCATGTGTGGCCCACACACCCCACCATGTATTTCGTCCATAATCTTTTGGGCCTGTGTTTCATTTACACATCGTAGCAATCCCAAATTGGCATCCCTCTTGTACAGTGAATCTCCGCTCAGATAAAATTTCATTGCCATCTTTTGAATTCTCAACCTCTCCGCTCGGCTGGCTTGGTCGGGAATGGATCTATCCCTCAGATATTCCCTTATGTCGTGATACCAAGGCTGCTTTGGCAGAACCCCCTCGTCCGATAGTAACCGCCACGTGCTCCTCGTATGCCGGGGCGTTCTGCACTGCTATCTCAATCTGTGGAACGTTCCTGTTCTTGATTGTGTGGACTAGAGAAGCTAAAGTCGCCAATGCATCGGCGAAATCATTCCGTCCCCGGGGGATGTGTCGGAAAGCGATATCTTCGAACTCTTGCATCAGTTGGATAACACAACGGTGGTATGGAAGCAACCGGAGCTCTTTAGTGCTGTACACCCCGATCGCTTGTCTGATTACCAGCTCCGAATCCCCGAACACTGCTAACCTTTTCACCCCCATATCGCGAGCCAAACGGAGTCCCAATATACATCCCTCATACTCAGCTGTGTTGTTTGAGTTACTGAACTGTAATTTAGTGGCTACGGGGTATTGCTCTCCTGTGATAGAGACCAGGACTGCTCCGGCTCCTGCCCCCTCCGCATTCATGGCACCATCAAAATATAATTTCCAGAACTGCCCCTCGTCATCCTCTCTCGCGCGCAAGATCCAGAATACGTCTTCGCCCGGCAAAGGAGTGTCTAAAGGCTCCATTCCCCCTGATGGCGCTTCTGCCAATTGATCTGCAATTCCCTGCCCCTTCATGGCTTTCTGAGTTACGTATACAATGTCGAACTGCTGTAAGATTAACTGCCATCTTGAAAGTCGACAGTTCAGCATGGGTCGTTCAAAGATATATTTCAGGGGATCCATCCTTGATATCAGGTACGTGGTGTGCCCGTGGAGATAATGTTGTAATCTCATTGCAGCCCAAGCCAAAGCACAACAGGTCCTTTCGATAGGGGTGTAATTCTGTTCACATCGGCTAAATCTCTTGCTGAGGTAATAAATGGCCTGCTCTTTGCCTGATTCATTCTTCTGCCCCAGCATACAGCCCATCGCAATGTCATTGACTGATATATACATGAATAGAGGGATCTCATCCTTCGGGGGGGGTACCAGCACGGGTGATTCCGTCAGCTGCTTCTTAATGATCTGAAAGGCTTCCTGGCATTGCTCATTCCATTCTTGGGAGACATCTTTTCTTAACAGCTTGAAAATTGGCTCGCACGTGGTTGTCAAATGGGATATGAAGCGGCTGATGAAATTTATTCTTCCCAGAAATCCTCTTATTTCCTTTTCAGTGCGGGGTGTGCCGGCATATCCACAATGGCCTTAATCTTGGCCGGATCCAACTCGATGCCACGATCACTAACCAGGAATCCCAAGAGTTTGCCCGATTGCACTCCGAAAGCACACTTTGCCGGATTGAGCCTTAAATTATATTTTCTGAGCCGGTCAAATAGCTTTTGGAGATGGGTCACATGATCAGATTCTATCTTTGACTTCACGATAATGTCATCCACGTAGACCTCTATCTCCTTGTGCATCATATCGTGGAACAGGGCCATCATAGCTCTTTGATAAGTAGCCCCTGCATTTGTGAGACCGAAAGCCAACCGTCTATAGCAGAAAGTGCCCCAAGGGGTGATGAAGGCCGTTTTCTCCCGGTCCTCCTCTGCCACCATTATCTGATGATACCCCGCAAAGCAATCAACGAAAGAGTACATCTCGTATTGGGCTGTGTTATCCACCAATATGTGTATAAAAGGTACTGGGAAATTATCCTTGAGACTGGCCTTGTTCAGATCTCTATAGTCAACACATACCCTCACCTTTCCTCCAGGCTTAGCCACTGGGACCACATTGGACAACCATTCTGGGTAGGTGGACACCATGATGATTCCAGCCCTGAACTGTTTGATGATCTCCTCCTTTACCTTCAAGCTCCATTCCGGTTTTAGCTTTCTTAGTTTTTGCTTGACGGGCTTGAAACCTTCCTTGATGGGCAGCTGGTGTACCACAATGTCGGTGGATAATCCGATCATGTCCTCATGAGACCAGGCGAACACATCCTCATACTGGCGTAGCAATTTGGTCATTTCTACTTTCTGGTTAGGGGTCAGGTCTGTCCCGATCTTGAGCTCTTTGGGTTGGTCAGGGGTTCCGATATTTATGGTGACGGTTTGGTCTAAGTTGGGTTTGGGTTTATCCTCGACCCACCCTTTGATCTCGTCAGGCGCGTCATCGTAATCTGTCTCGTCCTGCTCAATACCCATTAAATCGAAATCCAGCTCAATATCAAAATCATAGTCATCATTCAAATTTGAGGGATCGCTTGTTAAGCAAGGAATACTCAAATTGGTACACCTGACATTGAAACAAAATACTGTCATATATATAATTCATCCTTCCACAATGATCGCTCTTAAAATAACATGACAAAATAACATAGTTATGCAAAATATAAAATAAAGAACCAAAACTGGTAGACATTCATCCCCCACTCTCCGGGGTCTACCACCCTGGCACCATGTTTTACCCTTGTCTGGATATTATTGGCTCCACCGTCCAGTTATCGGTGGTCAGATCAGTCGGGATGCGACATATGACAGACGGCTGTGTTCCAGGGACTTCCTTGACGACTACCGCCACATCGTATCGGTCCTCCCTCATAGCATTGTTAGGGATAACTAACCCTGCCCAATCGATGACAGGCACACTCTGTTGGGCCCCCGACGTTGTGGCCATATCCTTCCCCTCTCCAATGTTTATTGATGGTCCAGAGATATAGCATTTGGTTTCGAACTGCTGCAGGACCTCCTGCAGGAAACTCTTCCTTTTGACTGACTCATCATCCGCAGGAGTCAATTTCTTACCTTCTAATTCGGACACAGGCTTGTCCGTCCCTTGCTCACCGTGGACCCTCGGCATTAGAATTCCGGTCGATCGAAATGGGGTTTCCCTTTGAGAGTGGTTCCGCTCTATGCCTCCATGATATCCCAACCCTGCCTTGCCTGTCTGGTTGGGCAGTTGAATAGGCGTGGAAATTCCTTGGCCGTCTTTTCCCAACCCCTGCCCAGGTTGAAACTTCATCTTCATCATTTCTCTAGCAACGAAGGTGAGCTCAGGGGAGGCTTTAGATTTTATGGATGGGGCTCCCAGACCTCTATAGTGGGGAGAGCTGATTTCCAGTGCTTGAAAACTGGCAGGCGCCGCGGATTCGTCCACATTGATTACTGGCAGACCATTCTTGGATGGGAAAGGGTCATTACACTCTGCGGAGATGGTGACCAGATTCCCGCTGACGATGAACTTGATTTGTTGGTGTAGTGTAGAGGGAACTGCCCCGGCCATATGTATCCATGGTCTTCCCAATAACATGTTATAACTGGCCGAGATATCCAGGACCTGAAAGGAAATATCGAAAGTACACGGCCCTATCTCCACGGGCAACTCTATTTCTCCCATTGTATCCTTCCGGGATCCATCGAAGGCTCGCACCACCACATGACTGGCCCGCAGGCGCTTGGGATTAATGTTCATCTTCCTTAGCGTACTGAGGGGACAAATATTCAGTGCTGATCCCCCATCAATTAGCACCCCATTCATGACATACCCTGATGAGATCACTGCGATGTGCAGCGGTCTCCGATGTCCCCTTCCCTCTTTCGGGATATCATCATCTGTGAATGATAGCACATTGTTCTCTAGCAGATGGTCCACTAGGCGGCCGAAACTTTCTTGGCTAATTGTCTTGGGAATGTGAGCCTCCCCCAGGATCTTGGCCAAGATTCTGCAGTGGTCGCTGGACGATAACACCAAATCCATGATCGACGTTAGAGTCGATTCCTCGCTCACCGTCCTGATCCCCCTTACTTCCGGATGGTCCATCTTTTCCAAGAACTCCACGGCTTTTTCCACGGATATCCTCTCGTTCTCCTTTCTCTTACTCTTGAGGACTCTTCCTGGAAGGTACAAGGGATTCCCCTTTGATGTTACGGAAGCACAACTGGCCGCCTCCTCTAATACACCCCCGTAGTTCCACGGTACTGTTTTTAGATTGCAAATAGGGATCTGTGGTCTTGCTGCGATGATGAGAGGTTTTGGAGCCGCTAACTTGATAGGCCCCCCTGTGATACTCCGGCTTGCACCCGTCAACCTAACCGGTGCCCCTTGCATATTCTCCTGAGTACCCGTCATGCCAACCATCTCATCAATCCTTGTCATATAATTTTGCCTTGGCGGGGGTCCTTCGGTTTCGATGGCTTCTACCATATTGACCCCTCCCCCATCATGCTTCGGCAGGGGATTGATTTTAACATTTGGCGGCTCGGGCTGTTCCACCACGATCTCCCCGCTATCAATCATGTTTTGAATTATGTGTTTCAGCGTCCAACATTCCTGAGTGTCATGACCCGGGGAACCCGAATGATATGCACACTTTTTACTGGGGTCAAATTTTCTTCCTTTCGGGTCACATGGAGGTGCCAAATCGACAATCTTCCTCTGTGATATCAATATTGCCAAAATCTGCTCAAGAGGATCCCCAAGCGGGGTGAATACCCGCCTCTGTGTGGTCTCAAACCTCCTTCGTCCGTCTGCTCTGGGATTATCAAAATTGGGTTGCCGGGGCGGCCCGAATCTCTGTATTTGTACAGGAGGGCTATTCTCCACTTTCCTGGATGATCCCTGCAGCACGAGAGAGACATCTTCCTCTTTTCGCTTTTGGGGCCTGCGGGAAGTATTGCCATAATTCCCACTTTGAATTTGTTCCGCAGCCGTTTCAAGAGCTGTGAAGTCCCGGATTTTACCCGATTTCAACCCCATGTCCACCATTTCACCGTGTTTTATCATCTCGGCGAAAGGTCTTCCAACCCCTGATATGACCCGCTCATAATAAGGTGCTTCTTGTATATCCACAAAGGTCATCACCATCTCTGACTCACTCATTGGAGGATTCACTTGTGCGGCCATACCCCTCCATCGTTGGGCATAGTCCCTGAAGGTTTCCCTTGGTTGCTTCTTGATTTTTGTCATTTGATATCTATCCGGGGCCATCTGTGCCTGAAAGCTATATTGTGTCAGAAAGGTATGGGCCAGCTCCTCCCAATTATGAATCCGGGCATTATCGAGACGGGCATACCAGATCCTCGCCTCCCCCGTCAAGCTTTTCTGGAATAATTGCATCCTTAATCCTTCGTCTTCCGCATAGGACCCCAGTTCTCCAATATATATTTTCAGGTGAGTGTAAGGATCCCCTTTCCCATTGTATTTCTCGAATTCGGGGATCTTAAATTTCTCTGGATATCTGGTTCCGGGGAAGACACACAAATCTGCATAATTAACCCTACCCAGGGAGCCTATGCCTTTTAGAGATTGGATGGTCTCCTCCATCTGCTTCATTTTCCTGCGAAGGTCATCAGTATCTCCCTCCTCTGGAATCGTGATTACTGTCTTGTTGAGGGCAGGAATGACCTTTGGGAGGATCGACTCGTCCTTAAGCTGATGTTGGTTATTTTTGAATAGGATTGCATCATCCTTAGGAGGATTCTGGTCACCCCCTAGCGGGGGTACATTATGCGGTCCCTGGTTTGACGAATCCTGTCTGATTAGGAACTGTTCTTTTAGCATGGTGGCCATTTCCATCATCTGCTTTTTAAAATCATCAAACTCTTCCCGAGAGATGGAACTATGATTGGGAAGATCCGCCATTTCAGAGTTAGAGACCTGGGCTTTCTTAGACTGCGAACGGGTTTGAGGAGCAATCCTGCAGGCAAACGGTTCGAAGTTTCAGTCTTGGGCAATGAAAGGATGCGGATGCATGCTAAAGCTGTAAATTTTGTGTTTTGGTTTTTTTTTTTTTTTTTTTTTTTTTTTTTTTTAATCTTTCCCTGCAAAAGAGAAAGTTAGTAGTCTTTTAGTGCAATAACAAACGCTAAACATGACTTTATTATGCCTCCCCAGCTGTTTCCTGCAAAACATGGAGGTCAGTATTCTCTTTTGACAACAGGGGATGTAAATGATATTGCATTGGATCATGACATTTAATACGCGTAAACGTAAAAGGGCATGAAGAGACTTTTCCTGCGTTGGGTTTATCAGAGGCTGACCTACCCTAGGGTTACTCTCACGGGCTTTTCGGCATGAAGGTTCCCAAATCTTCGCAATCTACTCGTTTGAGCCCTTTCGATTGGAGCGGATTTGAGTGGTGCGTTTCCTGAGCCATCTCCGGGGAGCAGCCCCATCGAGTCCAGTAATAAGCAACCGACGGGTTCGCCTCAGGAGGAGGTACATTCTCAACATACATTCACATTCATCGTCCTCACCGTATGCAAATGATTACTTTGAAGTAAAGAGAAACCCATTCAAACATTCATTCATTGGACAACAACACACATTTGCACAACAATAAAAGACGTCAAAATGTCATACGCATATACACAATCATAAATTTTAAAGGATAGGATAGCATCAAGATTCGAATGCGGCTTAAGCCCTCAAATATCCCCAGCAGAGTCGCCAGCTGTCGACGCCGGGAGGAATCGCTTAACGCGGGGGTTGTAACCCTTTTCCGATTTTTAGCCTTTTTGTTAGATGACTTTTTGGAAAAGGTCGGCATTAATGTCGACGGGGTTTTTAAAGATTGTTTTTATGATGAGCCAATTTAACCAGAGTCGCCAGTTGGTATATTTGAAATGGATGTACCAACTCATCCGAGTTTTCATTTTTTATAAATCGCTGGCTCATATGTGACTCCGAATTAATTGGTCTGCGAATCGAGATTCATAAAGTTCGGGGGCTTGCTTAAGTGAGGGGAAGGTGTTAGGCACCCCTCGACTTCCGTGAAGCACGGTTACCGCAATCTTGATGCTTTCCTATCCTTTAATTCATAAAATGTGTGTGTGTGTGCGCGTGTGTGTGTGTGTGCCTATGTAAATGTTATGGTGAGTTTGCATAAAAGAATCATTTGGATTTTTTAGGGAAAATTGTGTTTTTTCTTTTGAGAATGCCTTAGAATGTCCATCGGCTTAAACGAGAAAGCTTTATGAAAAAGGATTGATTTTATTTGGCAAAAACTATGAGATTTTCCTTAGGTGTCGTTTTGGCAAAACAAAAGTTTTAGACCTTCGTGAAAATAGGAATCGAAATCTATACATTGCTTTCATAAAATGATGGGCAACTTCTAGGATATCTTTCACCCTACGCACCAAGATTTAATAAAACGTTGTCTTGTTTTATAAAACCATTTTTGTGACATTTGAAAACGACTTTCTTTAGCCTTCTCGTTTAATAGAAATCGACATTCATTAACACCTCCAATTTCTTAGCTACGTGATGCTAACCTCCTAGTTTGCTTGATTTTAAGGGAAAAACCTTCATCGTTTAATCTTTGAAATCATTTTTCGTATCACAAAATCCAATCAAGCATAAACACGTGTCGGGGCTATTAATGGGCATGTAAGCCATCAAAATAACCCCAAACGCCCACAATCACAAGTTTCACTATTTCGGGGCCTTAAACACGATTATCGCCTTGGCGTCGTTTTAAGGCCCGACGATTACATATTTACAATAACGGATACATCCACCCGATTACATACATTCAAAAATGTCCATCATCGGATTTGGACCACGGGGTCGCATTCCTAGGCTCACATCCGAACTTATTGCACAACCGCCAAATGGATATAACGAAAATAAACAACAACGGGATGCCTAACACTCTAGGATATCTTACAATGACGATCGAAATACACTATGAATGATACCATACCATAATAGCTAAGATTTGCACCAAACGGGTATCATCGGGCTATTAGGGGGAATTTCATTCCGATGAGACCCTCACTAATAATCCCTAACCCATGGTTTCACAATAACATATGAGAAAAAACTACATTCAAGGTAATTCGGATGACCAAAAGATTAACAAAATGGTATAACAAAATGCTAAGAACAAATGGTTTTTTCACCTTGCAATTAATCCCCACAATATGTATGAATTTGTGTATTGAGTAGAGTAGAAAATATGAGATATAATCTCACAAAATTGGTACAATTCCTCACTCTTTTCACTCTTTTCTCTCCTAATTTTTGCTGTTTTCTTGCTGTTTTTTCTTCTTCTCCCGAACTGCTGCCGCTGCTGAATCCTTTTTTTTCTTCCTGTATGCGAACTGGCCTAATATAGCACTGCCAAGGGCAGCCGCAGATCTATCTGCGGCTGGCCCTTGGTTCTCCCCCCAGCCGCGCTCGAGTCCCGTGCGCTTCGAGTCCCGTGCTGCCTCGAGTTCCGTCCTTGGCCGCGAATTGATCTGCGGCTAACTGTGCTGATTTTCTCGTTTTCCGTGCCTCGTCTCGATTTTCGTGTCGTACCGTTGGTTCCCGCTGACGGGTTTGCGCTCGACAGTCCGGAAACTGTCGGGAAACGTGCCACGTCATCCGGGTAAGCACAGTGATCAGTGACTGACTCTCGACATTCGCTTGTTGTCGTGTCGGCTTCAATATCATCCCGTCGTGGTGGTTTTGAGGGTTCGTCTTTATGTCCACCCTTTATTCTCGTGTGCCGGGTCAATTGACGATTTTGCCCTCCTGTCAGGGTTAGTATAGGAAATGCAAAAATCGGGTGTCTACAAACCCTAAGCGTTAGGAAAAAAACCTAAGCTCCCTAGAGAAATGTGTACGTCAAAATAACATTCTGTTTCAAGATTTACCGGTAATACGATGTGAAAACACGTATTATCCAATAAAAGTTTTTTCCGCAGAAAAGACGAAAAACACGATTCCCGAGAAAATATTTTTCGTCTTTTTGACAGTTCCTTTCGTCATTTCGACTTGTTATATTTCACGACATAGTAATTATTCGTAGTTTAGATAACAATGAACAAATAATATTTTTCCTACGAAAAAGACGAAAAACACTATTCATTCGGGAACTGTCTTCCGAATTTTAAAATTTCAGATTTCTGAATAGAGTTTTTACGGACAATCGATATATTTTCACAAATAAAATTTTTATTTAATTAAATAAAAGTGTGACATGTGACTTTATAATACGAGAATATAAAAAAAATATTTAGTAATTGTTAAGTTGGTTTTACCAAACATGGCCTTGTGGCCTTTGGTTTACTAAACTGACAAAACCTTTTGGTTTTGTTTAACTGATAACCCACATATCAGTTTTCTTTTTACGTGTTTTATATGGCCAAAGCTTGTAACACAGTGTGTTGAGAGAAGAGGAGAAATTCTCTGTGGAAATTGAAAGAAGAAAGGAGGTTCTTAGAGAAATTCCAATCATCTTCTTATCATCTATATAAGCCTAAACAAGGATTTAAGGTAATAATTTAACCCTTTTGCTCTTAACTTTTTGTGTTCTAGAGTTTTATAAAATTAGGGTTTTAATTGATGAATTTGTGAATGATTGTGATATATGTATGTGTTACGTTTGTATATAACGCAAGCATGCAATCAAATTACATAAATAAAGCGGAAGCGTGATAAAACGGATTTTAAAATTTTCATACAAACCATCACCATGATCTTTCCTTGTGTTCAATTATCAATTAACGAAAGAGATAGAGATTAAGAAATTATACCCTCGTAGAACCGTGCTTCCTCGGGTACAAGTTCACCTCCAATTCCTTCGCGTTCTCCTTGAATTCCACCGACTAAATTCCTTTGCTTGATCAAAGTTAGCCACCCAAGTGTTTGGCCTCTAATGCAAGAGTGTGTAACCCTAATCTATAATAAGACTCCTCTTATTTATAGATGTAGGAATAACCCTTCACTAAACTATTTAGGATTAGGGTTTCTATTATAATTAAACTCCTTTAATTAATTATGCTCCTAATCTAATTAGGAATTCATGTGAGAGTACTTCTATTAATTAATTCTCAATCCCTATTAGGAATTAAATAATAGTAATAATAAAAATAAGACTCCTCTTATTAAGTTATATTTAATATTTTCAAAATATTAAATAATAAATATTAAGCTATTTAATTAATTCTATCTCCATAGACTAAATTAAATGCACTTAACTTATTATTACAATTATGCCATTTACTTCTTAAATAAATATTTTTCTTTTGCGGTGTGACCCTTTAGGTTCTCCATATTAAACCGGTTGTGAATAAATCAATCAGAACAATTCTAATCTTATTTAAATAAATAAATTAAACTATTTAATTCATTTCAATAAATAATATTTATTCTACAATAAGGGTAAGCCCCCTGAGCGATCAACGACTTTCCAAACAATATAGATTTCAACATTAATCACAAAAGAACCTTTCAGTGAATAGTTACTGTACAATTCAATTCTTCTACCATACAATGTCCCAATTAAATATAAGACATGGATTTACTGTCAAGTCTTATTTTATTTAATTATATGTATTTCGATTCCCAAATGCACAACTCTAAATAATACAAATTAGAAACTCCTTTCTAATTTCATTCTGCCTTGGCCAAGGACTACTGAGCTGTCATATATCGAATCACATAGGACATTCACATCTTTTACTAGACGTGATAGATTCTTTGTTGATCATTCACCTATCTCCATGCACAACTTATTATACCCAATCATACCCTTTGATATACCCCAAAGGTCTTAAGAGATATGTCAAAGTATAACTCATCATACACAAGATACTATGATGATCTCAAGTCCAAGGATCACTTATACTACTATCACTAGAGGAATTTCTATTGACAGACGAGCAAAGCTCTATTAGGTATTCCTTAGCGAGCCACGTTAAGTGTACTTATTCTCCAATAAGTACCTACATACTTACTTTAGTGCCTCCACACAAATGATTATGAGATCAATCATCATCTTCCCAAGAGCAAGCAACGTATGTACTAATCTATCCGGATTCACTAATCCCCTTTTTAGTAATCTAACGATTAGGAACTGTAGACACCCAAATTTTGCGTTCCCTATGCTAACCGTGACAGGAGGGCAAAATCGTCAATTGAACCGGCCTGCGGGAGCAAAGAATGGGCACAAGTGCGAACACTCGACGCCACCACGACGATTTGCGGTCAAAACCGACGTGACAACAAGGCCATCCGAAATGAGCATTCCCGAATAATGTGTCATGCCTCACAGTAATTCCCGGACTGTAAAATACAAGCCTTTCGGCAAAAACCGACAGCACGACGCGAGAATCGAGGTGCGGTGCGGAAATCGAGGAGAATTAAATAACTAAAGTGCATGGCGGGCTGAGTGGATGGCGGGCTAAGGCCAGCCGCAGATTGATCTGCGGCCAGCCGCAGATCAATCTGCGGCTGGGCTTAGCCAGCCTACTTCAGCCATTTCCTTCATTCATTTAGACGGACAGAGGCAGAGAGAGTTGGATCAGGCGAATGAGAAAAAGAATAAGCAGCAGCTGCACGAAAATTGAGAGAAAAGTAGTATAATTTTGCAACAAAAAATAGGAGAGAAAGGAAGAAAAAAGAGAGGATTTATATTCTTTTGATTTGATTGTATCACATATACTTCTCCTTCTATTCAAAATACATAAGTTTACATCCATTTTGGTAACATTTGCAAGGTGAAAATCTCCTCATTTTAGCAATTTCTATCATATGATTTGGTTAAATTAAATGTAGTTTTCAGTTAATTTATGGTGGAACAATGAATTAGGGATTATTAGTGAGGGTTCCCTCGAAACAAATTCTTCCTAATAACCCGATGATATTTATTTATTGATTTTTTGTTTTGTTTTACGGTGCTATATTGGGCGTAGTTCCTTTAGATCACTATTTTAGGATGTCTTGGTATTGTTAGATTATCCGTGTTGGTTATTTCTTGTAATATCCATTTGTGGGTGTGTGGAAATTTGGTTGTGAGCCTAGGAAAGCGACCCCGTGGTCCAAATCCGATGATGGACCTCTTTTGATGTAAGAAGTAGGAATGGTGTAATTTTCCTTGTAAATATGTAATCGTCGGGCCTTAAAACGACGCTAAGGCGAGAATCGTGTTTAAGGCCCCGTCATAGTGAAAGTATGAGATTGTTGGTGTTCGGGGTTATTTTGATGGCTTACATGCCCATGAATAACCCCAACACATCTTAATGCTTGATTTGATTTATGACACGAAATTGATTTCAAAATTAAAACGATAAGATTTTCATAAAATCAATCAAACTAGGCTATTAGCACCACGAGGCTAAAATTTGGAAACGCTAATGAATGTCGATTCCTATTTAACGAGAAGGCTAAAAAAAATCGTTTTCAAACATCACAAAAAATGATTTTATAAAAATAAGTAATGTTTTATTAAATCTTTGTGCATAGGGTTAAAGAGATCCTAGAAGTTACCCACCATGCTATTTACGAAAGCAACGTATAGATCTCGATTCCTATTTTGATGAAGGTCTAGAAAACTCTTATTTTTTGCCAAAACGACACCTAATGAAAATCTCATAAGCTTTTGACAATTAAAATCAAACATTTCTCATAAAGCTTTCTCGTATAAACCGAAGGACATTCTGAAGCATTCCCAAAAGAAAAACACGACTTTTCCAAAAATCCAAATGGTTTCTTCATGCAAACTCACCACAACATTCACATAGGCACACACACACACACACGCGCGCACATACACACACATTTCATGAATTAAAGGATAGGAAAGCATCAAGATTGCGGTAACCGTGTTTCACGGAAGTCGGGGGGTGCCTAACACCTTCCCCTCGCTTAAGCAAGCCCCCGAACTCTATGAATCTCGGTTCGCAGATCAATTAATTCGGAGTCACATATGAGCCAGCGATTTATAAAAAAAAACGAAAACTCGGATGAGTTGGTACATCCATTTCAAATATACCAACTGGCGACTCTGGTTAATTGGCTCATCATAAAAAACGATCTTTCAAAACCCCGTCGACATTAATGTCGACCTTTTCCAAAAAATCATTCAATCAAAAGGCTAAAAATTGGAAAAGACGAGAAACCCGGCGTCAACAGCTGGCGACTCTGCTGGGGACACATTAGAGGGCTTAAGCCGCGTTCAAATCTTGACGCTATCCTATCCTTTAAAAATTCAGGAATATGTGTGTGCATGCGATATTTTGATCTTTTGTGCTTTTGTTGTATGAAGGTGTGTTTTGTCCAATAAATGAATAATTGAATGGAATTGCTTTACTTTAAAGTAATCATTTGCATACGGTGAGGACGATGAATGTGAATGTATGTTGAGAGTGTACCTCCTCCTAAGGCGAACCTGTCGGTTGCTTATTACTGGACTCGAAGGGGCTGCTCCCCGGAGATGGCTCAGGAAACGCACCACCCAAATCCGCTCCAATCGAAAGGTTTCAAACGAGTAGATTGCGAAGATTTGGGGACCTTCATGCCGAAAAGCCCGCGAGAGTAACCTTAGGATAGGTCAGCCTCAATTTTAACCCAGCGCAGGAAAAGTCTCTTCATGCCCTTTTACATTCGCGCGTATAAATGTCATGGTCCCATTCAAAATTCATATATGCCTCCCCTTCTGTCAAGAGAAATTACTAACCTCTATGTTTTGCAGGGAACAGCTGGGGAAGCATAATAAAGTCATGTTTAGCATTTGTTATTGCATTAAAGGACTACTAACTTTCTGTTTTACAGGGAAAGATTAAAAAACCCAAAAACAAATTTTTTTTTACCGTTTTAGCATGCATCCACATCTCTCATTTCCCAAAGACTAAACTTCGAACCATTGTTTTTGAAGGATTGCTCCTCAAACACGTTCGCAGTCTAAAAGGGCCCAAGACTCTACATCTGAAATGGCTGATCTCCCACCTACTAATCCTGGTTCCATATCTAGGGAGGAATTTGATGACTTTAAAAAATAGATGTTGGAGATGGCCATAATGCTGAAGGAACAATTGCTATCTCGACAGGATCCACCTAAAGAGGATCCCCCCCAACCTAAGGGCGAGCCAGTCGTCCCAAAGGCCATTCTCGTACCTAACAAAACAGTGATTACTATCCTGGAAGAGGGAGACACTGATGACCTGCGAAAGAAAATGAAATAAATGGAGGAAACTATCCAATCTATGAAGGGCATAGGGTCCCTAGGCAGGGTTAATTATTCGGATCTATGTGTCTTCCCCGGAACCAGATACCCGGAGAAATTTAAAATTTCCGAATTTGAGAAATACAATGGGAAGGGGGATCCTTATACCCATCTGAAAATCTACATTGGGGAGCTGGGATCTTATGCAGAAGACGAGGGTCTAAGGATGCAACTTTTCCAAAAAAGCCTGACAGGAGAGGCGAGAATCTGGTATGCCCGTCTCGATAATGCCCGGATCCACAATTGGGAAGAGTTGGCCCACACCTTCTTAACACAGTATAGCTTCCAGGCACAAATGGCCCTTGATAGATACCAAATGACAAAAGTTAAGAAGCAACCCAGGGAATCTTTCAGGGATTATGCACAGCGATGGAGGGGCATGGCCGCACAGGTGAATCCCCCAATGAGCGAATCGGAGATGGTGATGACCTTCGTGGATATTCAAGAAGCTCCTTATTATGAGCGGGTTATATCAGGGATTGGAAGACCCTTTGCTGAGATGATTAAACACGGAGAAATGGTGGATATGGGGTTGAAATCTGGCAAAATCCGGGATTTCACGGCTTTGGAAACAGCTGCAGAACAAATACAGAGTGGAAATTATGGCAGCACTTCCCGTAGGGTGCAAAAGAAAAAGGAGGAGGATGTTTCCCTCATCCTTCAGGGGTCATCTAGAAAGGCAGAAAACAATCTTCCAGTATAGGTGCAGAGAGTGGGGCCATCCCGACAGCCTAACTTCACTAATCAGAGGGCGGAAGGGCGAAGGAGATTCGAGGCCTCGCAAAATTGAGTATTCACCCCACTCGGGGATCCTCTTGAGCAGATTTTAGCGGTATTGATAGCCCAAAAGAAGATAGTCGATTTGGCACCCCCAAGTGACCCGAAGGGAAGAAGGTTTGACCCAAGCAAGCGATGCGCATACCACTCAGGTTCCCCTGGTCATGATACGCAGGACTGTTGGACGTTGAAGCACAGAATTCAGAACTTGATTGATAGTGGGGAAATTATGGTGGAACAGCTGGAATCCCCAAATGTTAAAATCAATCCCCTGCCTAGGCATGATGGAGGGGGGGTCAATGTGGCGGAGGTCAGTGAAGCCGAGGGGCCGTCAAGGCTGAACTATGTGAAGAAAATTGAGGAAATGATCAACATGATAAGTGATCACGGGAATACACGGGGAGCGCCAATTAGACTGGCAGGGGTAAGCAAAAATATCATTGGGGGGCCTGTCAAGCTAACGGCTCCGAAACCCCTCATCCTTGCTGCGAGACCGCAAATCCCTGTCAGCAGTCTAAAGACGGTACCCTGGAATTATGGGGGGGTGTTAGAGGAAGCGGCCAATTGTGCTTCTGTGACAATAAAGGGGAATCCTTTGTATCTTCCTGGACGAGTCCTTGAGAACAAAACGAAGAAAAATGAAGAGATCTCCGAAGAGAAAGCCATAAAATTCTTGAAGAGGATGGATCATCCGGAAGCAAGAGGGATCCAGGTATTAGCGAGGAGTCGACCCTGACATCAATCATGGACTTGGTGTTATCATCCAATGATCACTGCAAAACCCTGGCGAAAGTCCTGGAGGAGGCATACGTTCCCAAAGAAATTAGCAAGGAAGGTTTCAGTCATCTGGTGAACCACCTGTTGGAGAGTGATGCAATATCATTTACAGATGACGATATCCCCAAGGAGGGAAGGGGGCATCGAAAACCGCTACATATTGCGGTAATCTCCTCAGGTTATATCATGAATGGGGTGCTGATTGATGGGGGATCGGCGTTGAATATATGTCCCCTCAGCACATTGTAGAAGATGAACATCAATCCCAAGCGCCTACGGGCCAGTCATGTAGTGGTGCGAGCCTTCGATGGTTCCCAGAGGGATACAATTGGAGAGATAGAATTGTCGGTGGAAATAGGACCTTGTACTTTTGATATCTCTATCCAAGTCCTAGACATTACAGCCAGTTATAACCTGTTATTGGGAAGGCCGTGGATACACATGGCCGGGGCAGTTCCTTCCACGCTACACCAACAAATCAAACTAATCATCGACGGGAATCTGGTAACGATCTCGGCAGAATGTGATGACCCTTCTCCTCCCAGGAATGGCCTACCAGTGATTAATGTGGACGAGTCGGCGACACCTACCAGTTTTCAGGCGCTGGAAATCAGCACTCCCCACTACAGATGCCTGGGAGCCCCAGCCGTGAAACCTAAGGTCTCTCTAGAACTTACCTTCGTTGCAAAAGAAATGATGAAAATGAAATTCCAGCCTGGACAGGGGTTAGGAAAGAGTAGCCAAGGAATCACCGAGCCCATTCAACTACCCCATCAAATAGGTAAAGCAGGGTTGGGATATCATGAAGGTATAACATGGAGACACCGGCAGGGCGTGGCCCCGATTCGACTGGCTGGCAGTCTTGTGACCAAGGTTAACAATGATCAGGGGACTAGCGAGCCTGTGATTAAGTCAGGGGATGAAGAATTAACCCCCGCAAGTGATGAGTCGACTAAGAGGGAAAGTTTCCTACAGGAGGTCGCGCAAAAGTTTGAAACCAGGTGCTATATCCCCGGACAATTAACAAACAATGGAGAGGGGACGGATGTTGTCACGCCACCGGAAGCCCAACAAGGTGTGTCTGTCATCGGTTGGGCAGGGCTAATTATTCCTGGAGAAGGTAGGAAGAAGGACTCAGGCGACATAGCCGTAATCATCGGGGAAGTGTCCGATGTGAAGCCCCCTTTTATCCAGCGCATTTCATCTGACCTAACCGTCGACAATTGGACCATGAAACCAGTGATATCCAAACAAGGGTAAAACCCAACGTCAGGGTGATAGACCCCAGAGGATGGGAGGATGAAGGAGTTTATTTTTGTTGTTTTGTATTTTGCATAATTATGTCGTTTCTTCATGTTATCTGAAAATGTGATCGTTGTGGAAAATAACTTATATATGACAAGTATTTTGTTTCATGTCAGGTGTACCAATTTGAGTAATCCTTGCCTAACAAACGGTCTTTCAAATTTGAATGATGATTATGATTTTGACATTGAGCTGGATTTCGATTTAATGGGCATTGAGCAAGACGAGACAGATTACGACGACGCGCCTGACGAGATCAAAGGATGGGTCGAGGATAAACCCAAACCCAACTTAGACCAAACCATCACTATAGATATCGGAACCCCTGACAAGCCAAAAGAACTCAAGATAGGGACGGACCTTACCCCTAGCCAGAAAGCAGAAATAACTGAGTTGCTAAGCCAATATGAGGATGTCTTTGCCTGGTCTCATGAGGATATGATCGGATTGTCCACCGACATTGTGGTACACCGGTTACCCATCAAGGAGGGTTTCAGGCCTGTCAAACAAAAATTAAGAAAGTTGAAACCGGAGTGGAGCTTAAAAGTGAAGGAAGAGATCATCAAACAGTTCAGGGCGGGAATCATTATGGTATCCACTTACCCAGAATGGCTGTCCAATGTAGTCTCAGTGGCTAAGCCTGGAGGGAAGGTGAGGGTATGTGTAGACTACAGAGATCTAAACAAGGCCAGTCTCAAGGATAACTTCCCGGTGCCTTTTATACACATCCTGGTGGATAACACAGCCCAGTACGAGATGTACTCCTTTGTTGATTACTTTGCGGGGTATCATCAGATAATGGTGGCGGAGGAAGATCGGGAAAAGACCGCGTTCATCACCCCTTGGGGCACCTTCTGCTATAGACGATTGGCTTTTGGTCTCACAAACGCGGGGGCTACTTATCAGAGAGCCATGATGGCCCTGTTCCACGACATGATGCATAAGGAGATAGAGGTCTACGTGGATGACATTATCGTGAAGTCAATGGTAGAATCTGACCATATAACTCATCTTAAAAAGCTATTCGATCGGCTCAGAAAGTATAATTTGAAGCTCAATCCAGCAAAGTGTGCTTTCGGAGTGCAGTCGGGTAAGCTCTTGAGATTCCTGGTTAGTGATCGAGGCATTGAGTTGGATCCAGCAAAGATTAAGGCCATTGTGAATATGTCGACACCTCACACAGAGAAGGAGATAAGAGGATTCCTCAGAAAAATAAACTTCATCAGCCGTTTTATATCCCACTTGACGACTACATGCGAGCCAATTTTCAAATTATTAAGGAAAGGTGCTTCCCAAGAATGGAATGAGCAATGTCAGAAGGCTTTTCAGACCATTAAAAAGCAGCTGATAGAGGCACCAGTGTTGGGACCCCCGAAGGACGGGATCCCTCTGTTTATGTATATATCGGTCAATGCCATCGCGATGGGATGTATGCTGGGATAGAAGAATGAGGCAGGTAAAGAGCAGGCCATCTATTACCTCAGCAAGAGATTTAGCCAATGTGAACAGAATTACACTCCCATCGAGAAGACCTGTTGTGCTCTGGCCTGGGCTGTAGGGAGATTACAGCATTACCTCCATGGGCATACCACGTACCTGATATCGAGGATGGATCCCTTGAAATATATCTTTGAAAGGCCCATGCTGAACTGTCGACTGTCAAGATGGCAGTTAATCTTACAACAGTTCGACATGGTGTACGTAACTCAGAAAGCCATGAAAGGGCAGGAAATTGCAGATCAGTTGGCGGAAACCCCGTCAGGAGGGATGGAGCCGTTAGAAACTCCTCTGCCGGGCGAAGATATATTTTGGGTATCACACACGAAATGTGATGACGAGGGGCAGTTCTAGAAGCTATATTTTGATGGTGCCATGAATGCTGAGGGGGCAGGAGCCGGAGCAGTACTGGTCTCTATCACCGGAGAGCAATACCCTGTGGCCACTAAATTGCAGTTCAGCAATTCAAACAACACAGCTGAATACGAGGGATGTATATTGGGACTCCGTTTTGCCCGCGATATGGGAGTGAAGAGACTAGCGGTGTTCGGGGATTCAGAACTGGTAATTAGACAGGCGATCGGGGTGTACAACACGAAAGAGCTCCGGTTACTCCCATACCATCGTTGTGTTATCCAATTGATGCAAGAGTTTGAAGATATCGCTTTCCGACATATCCCCAGTGGACGGAATGATTTTGCCGATGCATTGGCAACTCTGGCTTCCTTAATCCACGTAATCAAGAGCAGGGACGTTCCACATATTGAGATAGCAGTACAGAATGCCCCGGCATACGAGGAACATGTTGCAGTATTATCAGACGAGGTGGTTCTACCAAAGCAGCCTTGGTATCACGACATAAGGGAGTAGTTGAGGGATAGATCCATTCCCGACCAGGGAGGCCGAGCTGAGAGGATGAGAATTTAAAAGATGGCAATGAAATTTTACCTGAGTGGGGATTCACTCTACAAGAGGGATGCTGGGTTGGGACTGTTGCAATGCGTAGATGAGACACAGGCCCAAAGGATTATGAACGAAATACATGGTGGAGTGTGTGGGCCACACATGAGTGGACCAATGCTAGCCAAAAAGATCTTGAGAACGGGGCATTATTGGTTAACACTGAAAGCCGACTGCGACGATCATGTCAAACGGTGTTACCAATGCCAGGCGCACGGTAATGTGATCCATACGCCTCCCAATGAACTGCACTGTATGACCTCCCCGTGGCCATTTTCAATGTGGGGAATGGATATAATCGGACCAATAGAGCCCAAAGCAAGCAACAGACACCGATTCATTTTCGTCATGATCGATTACTTCACCAAATGGGTAGAAGCAGCTTCTTTCCCCAAAATAACTCAGGAGGTCATCGTCAGTTTCATCAGGAATAATGTCATTTGTTGATACGGGCAACCTGAGGTTTTGGTCTCCGACAATGCCAAGAATTTGAACAACGCCCTCATAAAGGGATTGTGCGACCAGTTTAAGATCAAACACCTCAATTCCGTCATTTACCGTCCTAAGATGAATGGGGCAGTGGAGGCTGCAAACAAGAACATCAAAAAGATCATGGCGAAGATGTCTGCTAATCATCGGGGATGGCCGGATTTGCTACCCCTCACCCTGCTAGCATACCGAACGTCAACGCGTACTTCTATAGGGGCAACCCCTTACGCTTTGGTGTATGGAATAGAGGCTGTTCTGCCAGTTGAGGTTGAGATGGCATCCCTCAGAATAGTGATCGATGCTCATATAAGCGAGGAGGATTGGATGCAAAGTCGATATGACCAATTGGCCCTAATTGATGAAAGGAGGGTGGCTGCTGTTTGGCACGGTCAGTTATATCAACAAAGGATCTCTCGATCATACGACAAAAGGATAAGATCTCGGAAGTTCAAGGAAAAGGATTTGGTGCTAAAAAGAGTCATGCCTTGTCAAGACGAAGCCAAGGGGAAGTTCGCCCCGAACTGGGAAGGACCATTTGTGATTAAGAAAGTGCTATCCGGAGGAGCCCTCATATTGCAAGAAATGGATGGTGAGGTATTTCCACAACCCCTCAATTTCGACTCGGTGAAGCGGTTCTACGCTTGAATCATCAGTTCCCCTTTTTCTTTGAGGAACGAACTACGTAGGACCTGATCTCCCAACTTGTGAGGGTACGTAGGCAGCCATCATGGCACGGTCCGATCCCTTAAAAAATAATCCTTTCCCTAAACAAAACCAATTCCCAACAGCCAGAAAAAACCTTCCTATACCCTCGAAACCTTCCCGAAACGAGCCCCTAATCAGATTCATCCCAAGTAACATAAACCTAGCCCAACCAGACAGTTAGCCAAAATCTAAGACTCAATCCGATGAAATCAACAGGGTGTGCGGCAATATCTGTCAAATCTCCGTCAAGACTTGAGAGGATAAAGAAGGCAAAATGTCAAAATCATGATTAACTGGATAAAATGAGGATCCAATGAGAGGCAACGATACGACAAAAAGGGAAAATGACTAAATTTAAATGCATGTCTACATATATAAGTCATTTTGTTACAAGATTTCTCTTTCAATAACCGATGAAACTAACATAGTCTATGCAGGAAATAAAACGATCTACGAATCTGAAACTAATTGAAGCAGGATGGATAGGGTGGTGGATAGATCTGAAGCATCAGCATCCCCTGTAATCTGCTGCCCCATCATGTCGATGCGATCCAATAAGGCAATGGCTCGGCTGACAGTCTCAGAATGAGCCTCTATGACTGCCCTAGTCTGAAATACAATGGCGTCTCTGTCAACAAGAGCAGCATCTCTGGCCAGAATAGCGGCATCTCTCTCAACAATGGCATCATCCCTCTCAGATTCAATAGCAATCAAGGCCAGTCGGATCCGGCTATTTCAGTGACCCGACTAGGGGCAGAATCCGCTGAGATGGAATGATCTGTGGTATCATCCGGGAAAATCACTCCAGAGTCATCAAAGGTCCCAGTCTGGCTCAAACCAACCATATCCGAGTCTCCGCGCAACCATTGCACATAAGCGAATGTCTGGATGGGGCAACTGTCACTATACTCGGCAAGGATCCTGCGGGACCAAAGATCATATACCAGCACTAGATCTCTCTCCGTCTGGGATGATATAAGGAATCGGTAGTCGGTTGCGCCCGTGAAGAGGTGAAAGTCCTGTGTCTGATCAAACTGCCCCATAACCGCCAGGGGATGATAAGTCGTCACGCCCCTCAAGCCAGCAATAGGGATGAAATTCAGGTTGGGCACATGAGTCAAGAAGCTCATGAAGGAGCAATAACCCGAGTAGATCAGGAGATGAAAAGGATCCTCAATGACCGACAAAAATGACATCCAGGAGGCCGCATCAGTACAGCTCACGGGACAAAACGAAAACTGCGTGGCTATGTCATGGCTGAAGCAAAACCCTTGGCGACAGAAATGGCCGATGGGACTGAGATGACTCATAAACCACACGTACAACAAAGTAGAGCTCCCTCTGAATGCTTTGCCTCGGAAGGACTGGCAATATGAGGCTGACATGTAGGTATCCGCCAATATCATGGGAAGAATGGTGTAATCCTCCTGGAGGGCTCTAACAGCCGCGACAACTCGCATGTCCAACTGATCAGGTCCTGCTGGCAAGTACAAAAATGAGACGACACAGGCCATCAAAACATCTAATCTCAAGGCACCCCAGCGCTCCTCGGATACGGAAAAATCACCAGGAAATAGGTGAAAACTGTCGGGTGAGCCGAATCGGTCAATCAAAAAATGAATAGGAACCAGATGGTCTGATGTGACCACCGATAGCAGAGTTGTCCTCCGCAACCCAGTGAAAGTCAAGAACTGACGGCGCATGCGACCAACTGTGACCCTGGCCTAAGGACCGTCCAAGGGCAAACCGGTAAAGCGAGCATACTCCTCGAGAGTGGGGGTCAGCTCTACTGTCCCTAACCTGAACACCTGACGGGCAGGGGCCCAATAGCTCAGAATACCCTCCACAAAGCCCGATGACACCTGAAAGGATAATAAGGACCAAGAATGTCCCAAAAGTCCATCTGCGATAACCCTGTCGGCCGACAATAAACTGTCCAACCAGCGGAGGAGACTGCCAACCAACCCTGTGGGAGGAATGGGATCCAAACGTACCACGACATCTGAGGACGACATCTGTGGAAAAATAGTATCAAAAAGACTGTACATGGGTCATTCTCTATCCATAAATAAAAAGCATGCATCGTACAGATAATAATAAAACAAGTGAATTTCATAAAGATAAAAAAAAAACTGTGCATAAATGAATAAAAAGTTCAATACATAGTGCATGAAATGGAAAAGAAATCTAAATAGGTGCAGGTACAAAAGCCATATCCTAGCCTAATCTAGTCAAAAGTAAGGTCATCCAAGAAGGCGGGATCCTCGAACTGATCCCCTGGAGTCGTCGAAGTCGGAGATCCAAAATTCATGTCAGGAATATATGGTTGCGCTGTGGCATCAGATGAGCTCGGGCCTGCATCATAACCTGCACTGTCAGGATCGTAGGCGTAAGCATCCTCTGGGGTCCGGCCTAACACCCGAAGATATAGGGATAACTGCTCCACCTGGCGGGTCAGCGTGGCAATCTGCTCAGCGTGAGTGGGACTCCGAACGCAGGCAGCCCAATCGGTCATCATCACCGAGCCGAGAACCATGTCTCCAAGAAAGAATGTGGCCTGAGTCTGAGGACCGATGGTGCGGGGCACCCACCAGATGCGAAAGGCCTCGCTCGTACTGGGACCCGTAGAAAGCATCCGGCCATCCTCCCCCGCGAGCATGATCTCCGAAGGCTGAGAATCCAACAGCCAGGAGGTAGTGAAAGGAAGGGAGTGCGGGATGCGGATCTCTCCAGTTACGCATCTGAATGCACGCTCTCCCAGATACATAACCCAGCCCCCGACACTCTGCAAAGTAAGGCGGCGGGTGGAAAGTGCAAACTCCGGGCCAGAAGGATGTCCATCGGTGAACCCCACAGCCAAATGCTCGGAAAGATAGGGAGTCCAGACGACCTCCGCAACAGTGATCAGCTCCATCTGAATGTGGCAGTGTGCGAAGTTGCCAGATACAGGGACCTCCTCCAAGGTGTTGTGGTGCCACCGACGACCCCTAGGATAAGTGTCCAAGCCGAGGGTCGTGACAGGCCTCAGGCATGGAAGTCGCTCGTAGGCCCAGAACTGTGAACAGAAACAAGGCAAGAGTAACTGTCAAAATGCAGAAAAGAGAAATAAATAAAGAGGAAGTACAGTAAGAAAAGAGGAAGAGAAGGGTCACCAGCAAGAAGTGGTAGAAGCCGAGCCAGGCATCTGTCTGTCCCTCCGAGCATAGACGAAGACCGTGGAGGAAATAAGCAAATGTGAAGGACCCCCAATCATAGTCACCGATCCGGTCTACGTCCCTGACAGCTCCGACGAAGCTGAAATGAATGGTGGAGGAGTTGTTTCCTAGGAAACAACCCCTCATGATGGTCAGGAGCAGGCGCCGGAGCAGAATATCCCGAGTAGCCCGATCCGCGGGGAATGGCGTCGCATATATGCCTCCCACAGCGTCCACGACCAAGGCTCCAGACCGAATACTGCGGGCCTTAAAGACCCGGTCGTCGGCAGCAAAACCCAACAAAGCTCGAACCTCCGCTGGAGTGATATCAAGATCCAGAGGGACACGGGACCCGGTGAACTCTATACCCGTGATGTACCTCCAGTCCCAGGGAGTCAGCACGACCTCACAGTCCAAAAGGTGAAGGGACTGGGTCTGGTGAAACCATCTCTTGGACAGAGCCCGCATATAACCCCAGGGGCACTGGCGCGGAATGATGGTGAAGAAGTGACGAAGGCATCCACCACTGCGCGGTAATCGCAGTGCAAAGCCGTGTAGAGGGAGTAAATGTTGAACCAGTTACCCCTCAGCTAAGTAAACTCAGGCACCTGTGGCAATCACCAATGGGTCAGTCCAGATAGAACGGGAATTGAGAAATTGAGAATAAAATCAGAGTAGAATTGAATATACCTCATTAGCCACGAGAGATGCTGAGGGGTGACGACTGAGATCCCGACCCAATAGATCGGGTATCTGCACAGATGCGCCAGACAGGGCGCGATGAGGAGATGGAGCTGGTGTGCTAGAGGATGGCCCCTCTACCACAACGTCCGGAAGAGCAGCCTCCTCAACGTCCGGGTGATCGGGACGGATGACAGCCTCCGCCAGTCGGCGAGCCTAATGGGTCCGGGGCAAGGCAGGGGCAGGTGCAACCCTACGGCGACGAACGCCCGAGGTCCGAGACGTAGAGGATCTACTAGGAGCGTCGGAATCCATAGCTGGAATAGAACAGGCAAGGGGGAAGGTAAGTTTCCTTTTTTGAATTATGTCACAAATATTCCAGTACTCGTCGTAGAATTAATGCAACATGATGCATGTTTATTATGTGTGCATGAAAAAAAAAAATTCGACAGAGTTCCGTTTGTAAAATGGGCATCCCATGCATAACCAAGCATGTTTTCAATTAATCCAAGCCACAACAGGTCAAAATTGCATTTATATGGATAATTGCAGCATGTAAAAGGACCCTAATGCATGATTTTCTTTCAAAAAGAAACAACAGATATGTGTGACCGCATCATGAGCATAATATAGGACTCACACAGTTGATACATAGCATGTATATACAATAATACATAGCATAGCATTATAAAGCATACATTTTGTCTCTAAGCATGCAAATAGCCAAATGTATAGCAAAACATTGACGAAATTGAAAAACGATCGGTCAAAGTGTTACCTCTAACGCGTAGATCGATCTAACCGGAGCGGTTTTTGCAAAAAGGTTGGAAAACTCGGCAAAAGGGCGTGCAAAGGTCTGAAAATCGCGTGGGGTACGAATGAAAGTGACAGATCTGGGAAGCGGTTGGCCGCTTATAGCCCCGATCTTGGCCGCAGATCAATCTGCGGCTGGCCGCAGATCCATCTACTGCTGGGCCCAGTGATCCCCCCTTGGTCCAATGCAAGCTTAATCGATCCTAAAGCCCATTTGACTCATAATTTGGTAATAAAATACGATATTTTGATGAATCGGATGTCAAACACGGCTTCTTAGTTCGACTGGGTGACCGGCGACGAAACCCGGCCCCGACAAGACGATCAACCGGCGATGATAACCGATGATTACGAGATGGGTGATCGGCGACGAGAACCGGCCCCGACAAGACAATCGACCGGCGACGATAACTGGCGATTACGAGATGGGTGACCGGCGACGAAACCCGGCCCCGACGAGACGATCGACCGGCGACGATAACCGGCGATTACGAGATGGGTGACCGGCGACGAAACCCGGCCCCGACGAGACGATCGACCGGCGACGATAACCGGCGATTACGAGATGGGTGACCGGCGACGAAACCCGGCCCCGACGAGACGATCGACCGGCGACGATAATCGGCGATTACGAGATGGGTGACCGGCGACGAAACCCGGCCCTGACGAGACGATCGACCGGCGATGATAACCGGCGATTACGAGATGGGTGACCGGCGACGAAACCCGGCCCCGACGAGACGATCGACCGGCGACGATAATCGGCGATTATGAGATGGGTGACCGGATACGAGACCCGGCCCTGACGAGACGATCATCCGCATCGAATATTTTGCATGTCTTACATCTTACGTTGCATCATAAGTCATATGTGTTGCATCACGTATGCATTGTCATCCTTGTGCACTGTCGTTCATGCATCGAGTGTCTATTCTTTATCCTGTTCATTTCATTTAACATTGCATAAACAAGATAAAGAGGGGCAGCTGTAGACACCTAAATTTTGTGTTCCCTATGCTAACCGTGACAGGAGGGCAAAATCATCAATTGAACCGGCCTGCGGGAGCGAAGAATGGGCACAAGTGCGAACACTCGACGCCACCACGAGGATTTGCGGTCAAAACCGACGTGACAACAAGGCCATCCGAAATGAGCATTCCCGAATAATGTGTCACGTCTCACAGTAATTCCCGGACTGTAAAATACAAGCCTTTCGACGAAAACCGACAGCACGACGCGAGAATCGAGGTGCGGTGCGGAAATCGAGGAGAATTAAATAACTAAAGTGCATGGCGGGCTGAGTGGATGGTGGGCTAAGGCCAGCCGTAGATTGATCTGCGGCCAGCCGCAGATCAATCTGCGGCTGGGCTTAGCCAGCCTACTTCAGCCATTTCCTTCATTCATTCAGATGGACAGAGGCAGAGAGAGTTGGATCAGGCGAAGGAGAAAAAGAATAAGCAGCAGCTGCATGAAAATTGAGAGAGAAGTAGTATAATTTTGCAACAAAAAATAGGAGAGAAAGGAAGAAAAAAGAGAGGATTTATATTCTTTTGATTTGATTGTATCACATATACTTCTCCTTCTATTCAAAATAAATAAGTTTACATCCATTTTGGTATCATTTGCAAGGTGAAAATCTCCTCATTTTAGCAATTTCTATCATATGATTTGGTTAAATTAAATGTAGTTTTCATGTTATTTATGGTGGAACAATGAATTAGGGATTATTAGTGAGGGTTCCCTCAGAACAAATTCTTCCTAATAACCCGATGATATTTATTTATTGATTTTTTGTTTTGTTTTACGGTGCTATATTGGGCGTAGTTCCTTTAGATCACTAGTTTAGGATGTCTTGGTATTATTAGATTATCCGTGTTGGTTATTTCTTGTAATATCCGTTTGTGGGTGTGTGAAAATTTGGTTGTGAGCCTAGGAAAGCGACCCCGTGGTCCAAATCCGATGATGGACCTCTTTTGATGTAAGAAGTAGGAATGGTGTAATCGTCGGGCCTTAAAACGATGCTAAGGCGAGAATCGTGTTTAAGGCCCCGTCATAGTGAAAGTATGTGATTGTTGGCGTTCGGGGTTATTTTGATGGCTTACATGCCCATGAATAACCCCAACACATCTTAATGCTTGATTTGATTTATGACACGAAATTGATTTCAAAACTAAAACGATAAGATTTTCATAAAATCAATCAAACTAGGCTATTAGCACCACGAGGCTAAAATTTGGAAACGCTAATGAATGTCGATTCCTATTTAACGAGAAGGCTAAAAAAAATCATTTTCAAACATCACAAAAAATGATTTTATAAAAATAAGTAATGTTTTATTAAATCTTTGTGCATAGGGTTAAAGAGATCCTAGAAGTTTCCCACCGTGCTATTTACGAAAGCAACGTATAGATCTCGATTCCTATTTTGATGAAGGTCTAGAAAACTCTTGTTTTTTGCCAAAACGACACCTAATGAAAATCTCATAAGCTTTTGACAATTAAAATCAAACATTTCTCATAAAGCTTTCTTGTATAAACCGAAGGACATTCTGAAGCATTCCCAAAAGAAAATCACGACTTTTCCAAAAATCCAAATGGTTTCTTCATGCAAACTCACCACAACATTCACATAGGCACACACACACACGCGCGCGTGCATACACACACATTTCATGAATTAAAGGATAGGAAAGCATCAAGATTGCGGTAACCGTGTTTTACGGAAGTCGGGGGGTGCCTAACACCTTCCCATCGCTTAAGCAAGCCCCCGAACTCTATGAATCTTGGTTCGCAGATCAATTAATTCGGAGTCACATATGAGCCAGCGATTTATAAAAAAAAAACGAAAACTCGGATGAGTTGGTACATCCATTTCAAATATACCAACTGGCGACTCTGGTTAATTGGCTCATCATAAAAAATGATCTTTCAAAACCCCGTCGACATTAATGTCGACCTTTTCCAAAAAATCATTCAATCAAAAGGCTAAAAATTGGAAAAGACGAGAAACCCGGCGTCGACAGGAACGATTTTAGTTTGTGAGCTATCTAGAATTTAGATCTCATTAGCATGATCACCATCATGATTATAAAAGCATTTGCTCAAAAATATGGGTTTATCACATTTAATATAACAGCACCATATAGATAATATAAAATGCCTTTTAAGAAAAATAATTCTTTTATTAATAAATGAATAAGATTACAAAGTATATGCTACATCATATCAAATATGATTGGCTTGTGTGCATACTATATTTTCAATCTCCCACTTGCACTAAAGCCAATCGCCATGGTATCTAATACCCATCTTCTCTAAGTGACGATCAAAGTACAGTTGTGTTAAAGCTTTAGTAAATGGATCTGTGACATCTCCTATTTCAATGATCTCTCTAATCAAATGAAATCGCCGCAACACGTGTTTGGATTTCTGATGAGACCTAGGTTCCTTAGTCTGCGCAACAACTCCGGTGTTATCATAGAATAAAGGTACGGCTCCTCTAATGCTAGGAACCACTTCAAGTTCAGTTATGAACTTCTTCATCCAAACAGCTTCCTTTGCAGCTTCACTTGCAGCTAAGTACTCTACCTCTGTCACTGAATCAGTGTAACGACCGGGAATTCTGAAATTTCCTTGTAATTCGAATTTTTGAATATTAATGAATATTTTATAATTTATTAATATTATATTTGTGTTACGTGTTTAAAGGTTGTGTGACAATCTAGATCATGTGAATGTATGAACTTTATGTGTTATAGTTTTGTTTTAAGTGAATAACTGATTTCGCGTAGCATCGCTAAATCACTATTCACGGGGCACGTTTCCCGAGGTACTATTCACGCCATAAAATTTTTGTGTCTTTCTCGATGTTAATAAATTTCATAAATACGTGTATGCGTACGAATAATTTTTCCAAGTGTCGGAAATTTTATTTGGGCTGATACGTGATTTTATCCGTATCCGAAATGTGTTATATGGGTGTTCCGAATAAATGGACAAATCCCATAATAATTATTTTTATACATCCCAATAATTATGGGAGTACCCATTTTAATTTTGGGTATGGTTATTTACCAATTTTGGTACAAAAGTGGGAGTTTTCGGATATATTTTTGGTATTTTCTAGTATTTAATTTGGCTTATTGCTTCAAGTGGGAACCACCAAACCACTTTCAACCAATCAAATGAGAGCTTGGGGAGAGCATTGCCGGCAAGCCTTTGAAAATTGGCCACCTTGAGCCTTACACCCATTTCTCCCACTTCTCCTTAATTTCCTCCACTTCCCCAATAATCATTCATTCAACTCTCAACCCATTCCATTCCATTCCAAGTTGCTCAGCTGATAGAGAGAGAGAGAGAGAGAGAGAGAGTGAGGGAGAACTCGCCGGAAAAAGGAGAAGGAGAAAGAAGTCGTCGGAGCTCGCCGGAAAAAGGAAGAAACTCGCCGGAAAAGAAAGGAGGAAGAAGAAGAAGGCACGGGTGGAGGAACCAAGCAAGGAGAACCCCCAAAACAAAGCCTAGCCGAGCTTCTTAACATCTAGGAGGGATTTACAGAGGTAAACAATCAACCAAATCCTTTCCATTCGATTCCTTGCCAAGTTTTTCAAGTTTTTCTTAGTTTTAAGCTCTTAAGCTTGTGGGTCGGATTTTTGGCGATTCTTGGTGTTTTTGGTTGTTGTGATTGTTTGTAAATGTTGTTAAGAGACTATGTAAGCCATTAATAACATCAAAGCGGAACAAAAACACAAGAAATCCTTACCTTGGCTTAATGGAGCAAGAACAATGGACTTTGGACATGAACTTGGACATTTAGACTTTTTAGAGGACTGTAAAGCTATGATTTTGTGTTTGTTAATTTTATTTGTTGCTATGGTGTTGTAGTTCCATGGGTTATGAAGCTAACCCAGTTGGAATGGAGTAAAAAGGAGTTAAAACGAGTTCGTAGTAATGATTCTTGTAAAACATGTCAAGAACTCGAAGAACAGAGTATGAACTTTACACTTTGGCTTAGGATTTGACCATGTTAATGTTAATGGGTAGCTCTGCATTTTTGATATGCTGTAGCCCCATGAGTTAGGAGTCCATAGAGTCCGAAATGGACCAATTTGCTTGTGTATTGAAGGAGATATGGAGGTTGGAGTGGCCGGAGGTCGGAGTCGCGTTCTGGAAACAAACCCAGAATCCGGCTACTGCAGAATGGCGCCGCAGCGCCACCCATATGCCCTGCAGCTCACGCTGCAGCGAGGGGTAAGTGGGGAAAAACCGGGACTCGCGCCGCAGCGTGAGGCCCAAGCTTTAAGGCTCACGCCGCAGCGTGAAGCCCGGTCATGGAGAAGACACGGGACTCACGCCGCAGCGTGAGGTCCAGTGCTTGAGCTTGGCGCTGCAGCGCCAGCTCCGTGTTTGGGCCAGGTTGGCTTAGTCAGACCGGGTCGAATCGGGTCGGACCTAATGAGCCCATTTCAGCAGGGTCCAACACTTATATTTTTCTTGGATTAAATGATTAGACAGGTTAACTAAGCATATTTTGTTAAGCCCTAAATGCTTAATTATTTATTAAATGTTAACCAAATTAGTATTGTCTTAAGGCGGAAATTGTATAATCTAATTGCAATTTAGGCTTGGTTTCCAGGGGGTGCTGCCCCCCGACCCCCGCCAGCTCACCGGGGAGCGAGACCCCCGACTGGGTAGTCGTAGTGGCAATCAATGTGTTTTAATGATGCAGCGTCCGTTTTGAACCATTATTTGGTATGTGACTAATTGTTATGTAAATATGTACTTAATTGTGTAGGATATTAAGGAGCGTGTGTTATAATATTGTAGCAGCGCATCAGGCAAGTTCCCTAACTTCATTCTTTCTATATATTGAATGCAAGTTTCCTAACGCTTGTCTAACCCTTGTATTGGGCAAGTTTCCTTAACCTTACTCGAATTATATTTTGAGCAGGTTTCATATTTTATACAGGTTATATATTGTTGCAAATTTCATGACTCAAATTGAGTTATTACTTTTGAATCATATTAGTGGACTAATTATTGTCAATTACTCCACCTCCAAGATAATTATTGATATTCGCAGCTTATGCATTTGAATTCATTATCTATTGTTGGATTGTGAAACGTTTAAGTTCTTCATTCATGAACTGTTTAAGGAGATAGTCTACGCCATTTGTTTCGGTTAGACATGTACAGGTTATTATTTTAAAAGCTATCCAAACCGATTGTTGGTGCGGATTCTTGGACTGAGAGAGCAACCCTTATGTAGGGGATTATAATGTGTCGGTTATTCGATGCAGTCAGAGTTAAATGTTATGCATATACATGGTGTACGAGAGGCTGATCCCCTCGAGTACAACTGACGGGGCCAGGTTTTAAAAGAGTTAGTTGAATGATTGACTCTTTGGCCAAAAGTTCATGGTCGGTTGGACCACTCAGCAGTAAATAATCATTATTCATTGATTCATTTGGACTTTGATTATGTCATTTCAGCTATTTCGTCAATGTTCATAAATTGTTGATCTATGCAGCTATTATTCTTATTCATTCATGATATATCTTCATTCTTGCTTTTAAACTTGCTGAGCAAAGTAGTTGTTCACCCTTGCTATATCATGAACCTATTGCAGTTAAGCCGGGGAGTTCTAAAGCGGACAAAGGCAAAGAAAGCTTAAGGAATAGTTATATATACTATCCCGTTGTGTAATCGTGGAATAGTTTTGTATTATTAATGTATTCTGCGATGTATTTATTTAAGGTTGTAGACCTTGGGACCGTAGTGAACCTTTTGTAATGAACAACATATGTTTATTTTATTCCGCATTAGTTAATTTATGTTGTTTAGAGGTGTATGGATGCATTTTATCGTGAGCACTAAATTCGAGGTATTGGTACCTGAATTTGGGGGTGTCACAATCAGCAACTGTTTGCTGCTTGGAACTTTTTCAACTCACTGCGCCACCGTTTAAGGTAAACACATACCTTGAAACGGATTTAATGTCATCTTGGTCCGTTTGAAAACTTGAGTCTGTATAGCCCTCTAGTTTTAATTCAGACCCACCGTAGACAAGAAATACATCCTTAGTTCTTCTCAAGTACTTTAGGATGTTTTTCACTGCCTTCCAGTGCTCTTCTCCTGGATTCAACTGATATCTGTTTGTTACACTAAGTGCATGAGCGACATCTGTTCTAGTACATACCATACCGTACATGATAGATCCTATTGCTGAAGCATAAGGAATCTTACTCATCCGATCTCTCTCCTCAGGTGTCTTTGGGGCCTGTTTCTTGGAGAGATGTATTCCATGGCTTATCAGCATGAGACCTCTCTTGGAATCTTCCATGCTAAACCTTTTAGCATCGAGTCAATGTACTTTCCTTGGGTCAAGCCAAGCATCCTTTTAGATCTATCTCTATAGATCTTTATCCCAAAAATATAGGATGTCTCACCCAAGTACTTCATGGAGAAGTGTTTAGATAACCAAATTTTGATCGACTGTAGCACAGGAACGTCATTCCCTATCAGTAATATATCATCAACATATAATACAAGGAATGAAACAGCGCTCCCACTAACCTTTTTGTGCACACAAGGTTCATCCTCATTTTTGATAAAATCAAACCTTTTGATTATCTCATCAAAACGGATATTCCATCTTCGAGAAGCTTGCTTCAATCCATAAATGGATCGTTGTAGCTTACAGACTTGGTTTGTTCCAACCGTTGAAACAAAACCCTCTAGCTGTATCATATATACATTTTCCTCAAGCTCTCCATTGAGGAAGACTGTTTTCACGTCCATTTGCCAGATCTCGTAGTCATAATAAGCTGCAATTGCAAGCAAAATCCGAATGGACTTGAGCATAGCTACTGGTGAGAAGGTTTCATCATAGTCAACTCCTTGTCTTTGTTTGAAATCTTTTGCAACCAGTCGGGCCTTATAGGTTTCTACCTTGCCATCTGCTCCAGTCTTTCTCTTAAAGACCCATTTACACCCAATAGGCTTAATGCCCTCAGGTGGTGAAACTAAAGTCCATACTTGGTTTTCATACATGGAGTCCATCTTGGATTTCATGGCTTCTAGCCATTTCTCTGAGTCTTCACTACTCATAGCCTCTTCGTAAGTCAATGGATCATCATCATCTATGATGCGTACCTCATCATCATCCTCTATGATGAATCCATACCTATCAGGTATCTTCGGTACTCTTCCAGATTTACGAATAGGTAGTGGTACAGTAGGTTCTTCTACTTGGTCAGGTACCTGACTTTGATCCGTAGTATTTTGTGGTTCTTGAACTTCTTCAAGATATATCTTACTCCCACTGACCCCTTCAAGGATAAACTCCTTTTCTAAGAAGGCAGCATGTTTCGCAACAAACACATTTTGATCAGTAGGATGATAGAAATAATACCCTGATATTTCTTTAGGGTATCCCACGAATCTACACTTGTCGGATCTAGTCTTCAGTTTATCATGCTCAAACCTTTTGACATATGCTTGACAACCCCAAGTCTTAACATGCGTAAGATTTGGTTTCCTCCCTGTCCATAACTCATATGGAGTCTTTGGGACGGATTTGGTAGGTACCTTATTAGGTAGGTATGCAGTCGATTCTTGGGCATAACCCCAGAAAGATACTAGAAGGTCGGTAAAACTCATCATGGAACGAACCATGTCCAACATTCATTATCATAGGTCCACATACGTCTGTGTGTACCAACGCTAATAACTCTGTAACTCTTTCTCCTTTTCCACTAAAAAGAGATTTAGTCATCTTACCCATGAGACAAGATTCACAAGTTGGATATAATTCGTAATCAGATAGCTCTAAAAGCCCACCTTTATGCAACTTAGTTAATCTTGTTTCATTGATATGACCGAGTCTACAGTGCCACATAAAGGTATAATTAACATCATCTCTTTTTTTTCTTAGTTTGTTCAATTTGAAGTATATTTTCATGCAAGTCAAGTATGTAAAGTCCATTCAGTAGATTGCCAACACCATATAAAATATTTTTATTATAAATAGAACAACCGTTGTTCTTTATTATAATATCAAAACCATCCATATCCAATACAGAAATTGAAATAATGTTTCTAATGAGTGTTGGAACATAATAACAATTATTTAAACTAATGAACGTTCCCGAAGGCAGTGTTAAACAATAAGTCCCTACAGCTAATGCAACAACCTTTGCTCCATTTCCCACTCGTAGGACGACTTCATCCTTGTTCAGCTTTCTACTTCTGCTTAGTCCCTGCACATTACATATGTGAGAACTACAGCCGGTATCCAATACCAAAGTAGAATTTTGACTTTCAGAAAAATTAATTTCATCATGAACAAACCTAGATCGGAAGTCGAAGCTTCTCCAAGCTTCTTCTGGTCCGCAAGATACTCCTTGTAGTTCCTCTTCCAGTGTCCCGGCTTATTGCAATGGTAGCAAATTCCTTTGCTATCTGGATCAGGTTTCTTTTTATCCTTTCTCTTCGCTTTACCTTAGCCTTCTTATTTTTCTTCTTTTCAGAAGATACCTTGGGCCTCTTCCTTTTCTTGGAAGAATCATCCACTAGTAAAACTTGGTTCTTGTTGGATGAGAAGTGACCTTCAGCAGTTTTCAGCATGTTAAGTAGCTCAGGCAAGCTGACGTCTAACTTATTCATGTGAAAATTCACAACAAATTGTGATAAGGTGTCCGGGAGTGGCTGCAAGATCAAATCTTGACTTAACTCCCCATCCATCACGAACCCAAGCTGTCCAAGTTGTTCAATCAGATTGATCATCTTAAGGACATGAGTCTCAACAGCAGTGCCCTCGGTCATACGAGATCGGAAGAGCTCCTTAGATATCTGATATCTAGCAGTCATACTTTGCTCACCATACAACTCTTTGAGGTGCAACAATATAGTAGGAGCATCTACAGTTTCATGCTGACGCTGAAGCTCGTTACTCATGGATGCGAGCATGATGCATTGAGCCAAGATTGCATCATCTTGCCACTTTCTGAAAGTAGCAATCTCTTCCTCAGAGGCTGTTTCTGCAACATTTGCAGGGACTGGCGAATTTAGGACATAAGAAATCTTTTCAACAGTGAGAATAATTCTCAAATTCCTTAACAAGTCCATGTAATTCGGTCCGGTCAGTTTGTTAGCATCAAGTATGCTACGCAGTGATAGTGAGTTTGACATTTTTAAATTCTGCATGTGAAATAGACAACATTTTAGCATACATTCATTTAATTAATTACCAAAATAAATTAGGTCTTTATTTTAAATTGGTATCTCTCACTTTTTCATCAAACTATATTACCCTCATTATATAGTTCGACAATTCTAATTAAAGATTTGCTAGTGAGACTAAGGATCCCATTTCAAATGTATATAGCCTTGTGGTGACACAACAAACGATATATAAATAAATAGGTAGACAACTATTGTCAATTATATCACTATGTAACTCCTTTTATTTTGCCTCTTAGATTATTTTGATCAAGTGGTGACACATCCGAATCAAAATTATCCAAGTTAAGTCCAACCTAGCACTTCCATATATGTAAAGAGAAAAATACCATCCTTGTGGTAACACAACAAAACAGTAATGTTCAATTCCTTAATAAGCATCAAATGTGATAATGCAACATCTTAAATATTTAATACTTGCCTTGTGGTGACACAACAAACTCATATTAAATATTCAATACTCTATTGCTTTACCATGCTAGAAGGCGATGTTCGATATTCCAAATATCTTTGAACACTTATGACTTAATATGATTTCTTTGAGGGGTTTATTATTATTAGTCTCATCTTGTTTAGCGCGCATGCACACACACACACACACACACACACACACACACACACACATATATATATATATATATATATATAAAATACGCGTTATATTATTTAACATGCGAAGCATGTTGGATAATATATAATATATATATATATATAGAAAGCATGCACATATAGAATACTATATTCTACCCAGATTGATTATGGACTTTTATTCTAGTTTGGTTGACTAGAGCCACCAAGTGAACCAAAAGGTCAAACCTAGGGTGCAAGAATTAAATTTAAATATAATTATTACATTTAAACCGGGGCTCCATTACAAACGGGTCTTCAAGCGCTCCTTGCTTCTTTGTCTCCAATTCTTCAAAATTAATTCTAACTAGTCCTATTACAAAAACTATTTACAATAAATAGAAACCTTGATCAGCAGTCAAGGGGAAGTACATAGGAGGGAGATAGAATTTACATTAAGAAAAATTAGAGAAGACGAGGTACGCAGACCCCATTTATAAAAACCCATACATTCAAGCATCTTCTAAAATAATTCCAATCACACATTGGTCAATAGTCCATAATCAATCCCTATTTATTATCATACATATCTCTATATTTATCAATAAATAACATTCATCTCATGAATATTAAAACCATTTCATATATGCATTGAAATCAATTAATGGGCAAAAGTTTTGCTAATATTTAGTTTTGAAACAAAATAAACTATTTTATTTTAATCAAAAACCAAATCCAAATTAAACTCCTTTAATTTTAGAAATCTGAAATCCTATTCCAGATAAAATAAACATCTTTATTTTAAACATTTATCAATTAAATAAACCATTTATGTTAATTGAGAAAAATAAAAATTTTCAAACTCTGCATATCGGCGCGACCGCGCTCCAAATTGAACTAGGAGCGGTGCAGCCGCGCTGTACCCCAGAAACGTTTTCTGGGTTCAGGCGCGGCCGCGCTCTAGAATGAACTGGAAGCTGCGCGGCCGCGCCGCGATGCTGAATCAGAAAATTTTTTCACCCCAAAAATTCGATCGTACCGCATATCAATTCATACATGGAATCATCACAATCAATAATTAACACAAGGATTAGACTCTGATACCACTGTTACGTTTGTATATAACGCAAGTATGCAATCAAATTACATAAATAAAGCGGAAGCGTGATAAAACGGATTTTAAAATTTTCATACAAACCATCACCATGATCTTTCCTTGTGTTCAATTATCAATTAACGAAAAAGATGAAGATTAATAAATTATACCCTCGTAGAATTGTGCTTCCTCGTGTACAAGTTCACCTCTAATTCCTTTGCGTTCTCCTTGAATTTCACCGACTAAATTCCTTTGCTTGATCAACGTTAGCCACCCAAGTGTTTGGCCTCTAGAGGTGATCCACCAAGGAAGAATAGTTATTCAAGAAGATGGGTGTTGGTAAAACCCTAATTTCTATCTCTATAGAAATTGCAAGTACTCTCCACAATCTAATGCAAGAGTGTGTACCCCTAATCTATGATAAGACTCCTCTTATTTATAGATGTAGGAATAACCCTTCACTAAACTATTTAGGATTAGGGTTTCTATTATAATTAAACTCCTTTAATTAATTATGCTCCTAATCCAATTAGGAATTCATGTGAGAGTACTTCTATTAATTAATTCCCAATCCCTATTAGGAATTAAATAATAGTAATAGTAATAATAATAATAAGACTCCTCTTATTAATTTATATTTAATATTTCCAAAATATTAAATAATAAATATTAAGCTATTTAATTAATTCTATCTCCATAGACTAAATTAAATACACTTAACTTATTATTATAATTATACCATTTACTTCTTAAATAAATATTTTTCTTTTGCGGTGTGGCCCTTTAGGTTCTCCATATTAAACCGGTTGTGAATAAATCAATCAGAAAAATTCTAATCTTATTTAAATAAATAAATTAAACTATTTAATTCATTTAAATAAATAATATTTATTGTACAATAAGGGTAAGCCCACTTAGCGATCAACGACTTTCCAGATAATATAGATTTCAACATTAATCACAAAAGAACCTTTCAGTAAATAGTTACCGTACAATTCAATCCTTCTACCATACAATATCCCAATTAAATATAAGACATGGATTTACTGTCAAGTCTTATTTTATTTAATTATATGTATTTCGATTCCCAAATGCACAACTCTGATTAATGCAAATTAGAAACTCCTTTCTAATTTCATTCTGCCTTGGCCAAGGACTACTGAGCTGTCATATATCGAATCACATAGGACATTCACATCTTTTACTAGACGTGATAGATTCTTTGTTGATCATTCACCTATCTCCATGCACAACTTATTATACCCAATCATACCCTTTGATATACCCCAAAGGTCTTAAGAGATATGTCAAAGTATAACTCATCATACCCAAGATACTGTGATGATCTCAAGTCCAAGGATCACTTATACTACTATCACTAGAGGAATTTCTATTGACAGGCGAGTAAAACTCCATTAGGTATTCCTTAGCGAGCCACGTTAAGTGTACTTATTCTCCAATAAGCACCTACATACTTGCTTTAGTGTCTCCACACAAATGATTATGAGATCAATCATCATCTTCCCAAGAGCAAGCAACGTATGTACTAATCTATCCGGATTCACTAATCTCCTTTTTAGTAATCCAACGATTAAGAACAATTTTAGTTTGTGAGCTATCTAGAATTTAGATCTCATTAGCATGATCACCATCATGATTCTAAAAGCATTGCATAAAACTATGGGTTTATCATATTTAATATAACATCACCATGTAGATAATATAAAATGCCTTTTAAGAAAAACAATTCTTTTAATAATAAATGAATAAGATTACAAATTAGATGATACATCATATCAAATATGATTGGCTTGTGTGCATACTACTTTCAATATGTTGAAAGGTGTTTATAATTCATTGTATATAAGTTACAAACGATTTCCAGAAATTAGATTGTTGTAAAATAAGTTTTAAATGGGGAATTTATGTTCTTGAGGAATATATATATTTTGGTCTACTTTTGGTTAAACATTGATGATTCAATCATGTATTTAACTGTAAATTGATAATGGATTGTTATTATGCATTGAAAAACGAAAACAACGGAAGTTGAACGGACCAATTTGGTTGAGAAACGAATCCGTAGTGGTTGATTACGCTAAAAGTTGTGAAATATGAAAAACTAGTATGAATTGTGAGTTTTAAGCCTTTAAATTGGTTTTTTAAGTTGTTTAAGATGTTAAAATCGTGCTATAAGGTTTGGGTAATGATCATATATGAGTTATAGTGATTGGGTAATTTTAATTTGTTGTTAAAATGAAGAAATTTGGTGTTTTTGGCTTTGGAACTGTGTAAATCGCGAACTGCAGAAGTCGAGTTTCAGGATCACCGCCCCGACGGTGAAATTGCACTGAAAGTGTCACCTCGGCGGTCTTGTCGCCCCAGCGGTATAATTGTGTTACGTTTACCGTCCCAGCGGTAGCCTCGCCCCGGCGCTGGTTTGTGAAGGATTCTACCGCCCCGACGGTGGAACAGGAAATGAATTTGTTGTCATGTACACGTTTAAAGCTTAGACTAATGTATTAAATGAATAATAAAATACTATGATGGATGATAAGCAATTACCCATTAATTATCAGATGACAATTGAGATAATAAAATGAGATTGGATGAGAGTGAATCGTGAAGTGACAATAGTATTGTAATAAGCCAAAGATTTACTTATAAACATTATACATCTAATGTAAAAAAAATTTAAGACTTAACTAAATGTTAAGTGTCGATTAAGTGGAACGTAATAAAATGAAGGATTTTATGAGGAGGACTTAATTTCTAAGTTGAGAATTGCATGGAGAATAAAATGAAGGATTATGAAATGTAAAGTAGAGTTAATACTAAGTGTTGCTATGTGACTAATAAATATTGTGCATGATTATATATTTTGTAGGATACGTGAAGTGCAAATAAGTATAAGCTAATTATGGTAATCGATAATCTACGAACCAGGCAAGCCTTTCAGTTCCTATTTATTATGTGAGCTAAATGATTGATTGTTTTAAACCTATGATGCAAAAGCATGATGAATTCTATATGTTGTATGTGCAAAACGACAAAGTCAATTTATGACTACGTTCGTTGAGTTAGAATGTTGATTGAGTTATGGAACTCAATTATTACTTGGTAACTGATGTACAACATGTATGATATGCTAGAATTATAATGTTTATGATTGTATTAATTGAGTATGTTGTGTATGTGCTACGTGATGCATGAAAACTGTTAGATTTTGCTGAGCTGTCGAGCTCATTCTTGCAAATAACCACTTTTGCATGTTAAAGATATAAGGTAACGTTATGTGCTATCCAATGACGTGGATCAAAGTGATGCATGGAGATTAAATGTTTTAGTTGAAATTTATTACCTAAATTATGTTAATATTTTGATAAATGTATTTATATTGAGTTGTAAAGTTTGTATTGAGGTGTAAATTTTTATAATAAGTTCGACAAGGTGAATCATAATATTAACATGATTCTAAGATATTTAGATATAAAGGTTGAGAATTTTGGGATTTAGAATGATTTGTAATGGAAAAGTATAAATTATTCCGCAATTTTATTAAGTTTAACATTGAATAATGTTGTAAAGTCAAAATGAAGATGTATTGCTAACGACCAATGAGAAGAGTTGGATTGTATGAATTTTAGGGTCGTTACAAGATTCCTTCTTTTGATCAACGTTAGCCACCCAAGTGTTTGGCCTCTAGAGGTGATCCTCCAAGGAAGAATAGGTATTCAAGAAGTTGGGTGTGAGTAAAACCCTAGTTTCTATTTTTATAGAAATTGTAAGTACTCTCCACAATCTAATGCAAGAGTGTGTAACCCTAATCTATGATAAGACTCCTCTTATTTATAGATGTAGGAATAACTCTTCCCTAAACTATTTAGGATTAGGGTTTCTATTATAATTAAACTCCTTTAATTAATTATGCTCCTAATCCAATTAGGAATTCATGAGAGAGTACTTCTATTAATTAATTCTCAATCCCTATTAGGAATTAAATAATAGTAATAGTAATAATAATAATAATAATAATAATAAGACTCCTCTTATTAATTTATATTTAATATTTTTAAAATATTAAATAATAAATATTAAGCTATTTAATTTATTCTATCTCCATAGACTAAATTAAATATACTTAACTTATTATTACAATTATGCCATTTACTTCTTAAATAAATATTTTTCCTTTTGCGGTGTGACCCTTTAGGTTCTCTATATTAAATCGATTGTGAATAAATCAATTAGAACAATTCTGTAATGCCCGAGAATTTTAAACCCCGTTATCAAATAATTATGATATATGAATTTTTTTTATTTAATTAATTTTTACGAACTTAAATAGACCTATGTAGATCTTATTATTTAGTTGTATAACTATACGACCTAATAAGTTTCTTTACGTTAAAGGGTCACTAATGGTACGAATAAATTAGCGGTTCAACCCTAAGGTTTGTATGGCAAGGAAACTAGGAAAAAGGTTAAATAAGTAATTTCATTTTATCATGATGTCGCATTCAATTTATCGAATTAAATAATTCGAATGAGGGATTATTGTTAAAATAAATATTTTAAGCAATTAATTAATTGAGTTGGTTATTTAATTTAGATGCTAGAAGTGTAATTATTATTAATTTTAGTTAGTGTATTGGGCCATTTTCCTCTTCATTTCGAATGGCCCAACATTAATTGTGTTGGACCAATTTCCCTTCCATTTCCTGTTAGACCAAACCGAGTGGGCTGGGGCAAATCCTTATGTGTCAAACCAACTGGGTGCAGAGGAGGGATTTGGGGCGATTTAGGACCGATTGCACTAAGCTCTCAATCGGATGGAACGGGTGAAGAGGAGTCACACCAGTCGTGCGCCGGCGTGTAGAGGGCCGGTGTGCCAACGTGATGGCGAAGAGACCGGCAGCTTGGACTGGGGGAAAAGCTCAGCGACCGTTGGCTATCCAAGGTTCGAGGTGGGTGAAGCGAGTAAGGCCATGGGCGACCGAGCGCTTATCGATCGGACCAAGGGATTAAGGCGTCGGGCAATTGACCGATGGGGATACGTGGCACGAGGGTCTGCCGGCTGAGCATAGCTGGGCTCGGATAAGACTTGATGCGGACAGCCGCTCACACCTACCCCCCCTAACCCTTGGGTAATGTTGTGTTAATTGGGTTATTAACCAACAAAGGGGATACAAATTTTCCTACAAATTTAAACTTGTTGAGCAAACTAGTTGCTCATCCTTGCTATATCATGACTTTTATTACAGCTAAACCCGAGACTTCAGGGAAGGGCAAGAGTAAAGAAAAGATGAAGTGATAGGCTTCACGTAGCTGGCTTTATTTTATGTTCAATTTAATTTGCTATTAATGTAATTTGAACCCTAATTACTATTTAGGGTATGTTTTGTGCTATGTGTTAAGGTTATTATATCTTGGGACTAGTAACATCTTTGAAATGAACAATATATGTTTGTTATATTCCGCATTTAGTTATAGTATGTTGTTGGAGGTGAATGTTTGTATTGAATCGTGATGACCGGATCCGGGTATTTTGAGACCCCAAATTTGGGGGTGTCACAGGTTGGTATCAGAGCTGTAGGTTATAAACTTTAGGATCGCGAAACCTAGGTTATGACCTTAGTTTTACACTCGTATTGAGTACGCTAGGATGTGAATCGAGGAGATTCGGGTGATGGACATGTCTGGGGTGGATTGTGGAAATTTGCCGAGCCGAGTTATACATGATAAAATATCATTTCATTTTATCAATGAACATATTTTATTATGATACTTACATCTGGTTATTTGTTGTCTCTGTCTGTGGTTGTAGGATGCCTGACATAGGGATACCCAGTCCTGCTGGAGAGGTGGAATTCACCGACATCCATGTGGACACTGTGGGTTTAGTCGAGGTGCAGCCAGGTGTGCCTGAGGCCGAGTACGGTTCTGGGGAGGAGCCGGTTACTGGAAGAGTACTGAGACAGTTGAGTGATGATGGGGAGGATGAGGATCCGGAGGAGGATCCAGTGACAGAGGATGATGAGCCACCTGTATATGCAGATGGCATGGGCACTACTGCTGATGATATCATTGGAGGACTGTCAAGTAGGAATGAGGAGCTTGAGAACCGGGTAGCCCATCTGGAGGAACAGAACTAGACCCATCAGGCCATAGAAGATCAGTATAAGGAGTTAGCGTATCAGCTGGAGAATGAGTTGGGATTACTGAAGGTACAACTACAGGGGTATGAGGCCTCAGCACAACAGATTGGACCACTACTACATCAGTTGGTGGCCAGGAATGCCGAGCTGAGAGAGAAGTTGGAACGGAAGGAAGCAGAGTTAGCCGAGCTGAGGGTCAAGCATGAGGCTACGAAGTTTGAGTTCAATCAAGAGATTGCTGAAAATATCCGGGTTAGAGACGCCTGGGTCAGAGCAGCGAGGAGAGTTGATCAGCTGGAGGACAAGTTGGAGGCTGGAGCTGTAAGGATAGAGACCTTAGGGTTAGCTCTAGACGCAGACTATAGGATGCCTCGTATTGAGGTAGGCGAATCTAGTCGCTCGGTTCGTCGCCGGGTCATGGGTGGAGTGTTTTCCTCAAATCAGCAAGAGCAGGTTCGTCACGACATGTAGTGACGTGTTAGTTTAGGTGTCTTGTCATGGTTATAGGTGTCGTAAGTCACACTTTTTGTTATAATAGGGATATATTCGTGTTGTAAACCCTTATATTTTGTAACATGCTTGGGGTAGCAGTTAAACTCCGACTTTTGTTTTGTTATGAGGGGTGGATAGTTATTATTCGCTACTTTTATTTTAGGGGATGGTTAGTGTTCGATAGGGCATGCCATTGCGCATTTATAGAAGTATACCACAAGTTGAGTTCGGTTGTATCAGAACAGTGGTATATGAATATAAATGCAGTTGTTTTATTTAAATCAAATGTGTTGATAGATGTTTTTACTCTTAATTGCTGATTTCAATGACATATTGTGCAAAACATAAAACTATAAGTGAAAGTCAGCGGTTTTCCTTTATTAGATCATGCCGTCAAGAGGACGTCCGCGTAACCGGCGGGTTGAAGAGTCAGAAAGCGAAGTTGGGGATCAACCCAATCCAATGAGAGTGTTCGCAGAGATGCTGGCGGAGGCTATGCAAGCGAGACTGCCACCTGTAGGGACCCAACCAGCACCCCAGCCAGCGCATCATTTGGCCAACTTTAAGGATTTCAAACTGGTTGGACCACCCGAGTTCAAGGGAACTCTTAACCCAATAGAAGCACAAACTTGGATCGAAGAAATGGAGAAGGTCTTCGAGGTCGCACGGGTGGCTGAGGAACAGAAAACCGGTTTTGCCACTTTCATGTTGAAGGGCGAAGCTAACTATTGGTGGAAGGCCAATAAAGGACGAGCAGGCGAGGGAGTCATTTCATGGGACAGATTTAAAGAGCTATTCTTCAAAAATTATTTTCCGAAAAATACATAGCAGGACATGGAAGTTAGGTTTCTGGAACTGAAACATGGAAGTATGACTGTCGTAGAGTACGCGACAAAATTCAATGAGTTGGCCCGATTTGCCCCACATCAAGTGGACACCGAGGCCAGGAAGGCAAGAAGATTTGAATTGGGATTAAAGCCATGGGTGCAGAAGTCAGTCGCAATATTGAAGATTAAGAACTTCTCGGAACTGCTGGAGAGGGCCATCATTGCGGAAGGGGGCAGTGAAGCGGTGGCACGATTCAACCAAGACAGAAAGAAGATTCAGGAAGTAACCAAGGCAGGAAGCAGCAGAGGCAGCAACCCCAATAAGCGCAAATGGAATGAAAGCCAATCGTCTGGGAGCAATAAGTCCAGAGGAGAGGCTAAGAAAAGTGGGAAGTGTAGCAACTGCGGGAAGAATCACTCGGGGGAGTACATGAAGGGGAGGAGCGTTTGTTATCGTTGTGGACAATCGGGGCACATGGCTCCTCAGTGTCCGAACAAACAGAAAGGAGGATGTTTTTCTTGTGGAGCACCCGACCACCAGATTAAGGATTGTCTGAAGAGGAAGGGCGACGTCGGGAGTGGCAACAGAAGCAACAACAACAACAGCAGCAATAACAACCAACTGAGTTATGGGGGACCAGGCAGTCAAGCCAACAGGCCAACGGCATGCACGTTTAACATGACCGTCCGGGATATGGTGGAATCCAAGGACGTGGTGTCAGGTATCATCCCAATCAATAATATAAATGCATATGTGTTATTCGATTCGGGGGCTACCTGCTCTTTTGTTTCCAAAGAATTTGCTAATCAGTTAAATTTACCGTATGAGAAGTTAGAACACCCTATGAACGTAGAAGTAGCAAACAAAGAAATTATCCCTTAGAATGCATTCATAGGAACTGTTGTGCCAAATTGCGAGGATTTAAGCTCAACGTGGATCTGATACCGATTCGTTTGGGGGAGTTTGATGTAATCCTTGGAATGGATTGGCTATCGATTCACGAAGCAGTTATTGACTGTAAGGAGAAGTGTGTACACCTGAAGACTCCTAATAAGTCGAAGGTGGTATTCTATGGTAGTAAATCACTGGGACAATCTTGTTGTCTGACGATGATGCAAACAAAGAGATTACTTAAGAAAGGTTGCGTATGTTATTCGGCTCACGTGGTTGATACTCGACAGGTCGAGGGTGAATTGAGTCAAATACCAATCGTGAGGGAATTTGCCGATGTCTTCCCAGATGAGATTTCGGGGCTGCCGCCGGATAGAGAAATCGAGTTCGTAATCGACTTGGTACCGGGAACCGCACCAATATCAAAGCCGCCGTATCGAATGGCACCTGTAGAAATGAAAGAGTTGATGGTTCAACTGCAGGAACTGTTAGACAAGGGTTATATCAGACCGAGCGTATCACCATGGGGAGTGCCAGTCCTGTTCGTAAAGAAGAAGGACGGTTCGATGAGGCTTTGTATCGACTATCGCGAGTTGAACAAAGTTACGATTAAGAATAGGTATCCGTTGCCCAGAATTGACGATCTGTTTGATCAACTCAAAGGAGCGAAATACTTTTCAAAGATCGATTTATGAACGGGCTATCACCAGCTGAAGGTGAGGCAGGAAGATATACCAAAGACGGCATTCAGAACTCGTTATGGGCATTTCGAGTTTCTGGTAATGTCATTTGGATTAACGAATGCACCAGCAGCATTCATGGATATGATGAACAGAGTGTTCAAGTAGTACTTGGACAAGTTCATAGTCGTATTCATCGATGACATCTTGGAGTATTCAGAGACAGAGGAGAAGCATGCTGAACATTTAAAGATTATGTTGGAGGCTCTCCGAAGAGAGAAGCTGTATGCGAAGTTTTCTAAGTGTGAGTTTTGGTTATAGAGGGTGCAATTTCTAGGTCACGTCATTGATAAAAATGGTGTTTCGATGGACCCAGCAAAAGTAGAAGCAGTTATCAATTGGGAACAGCCGAAGACGCCAACAGAGATCAGGAGTTTCTTGGGATTAGCAGGATACTATCGGAGATTCATCCAGAATTTTTCAAAGATAGCATCACCGTTGACCAATCTCACCAGAAAAACAGTTAAGTTCGTTTGGACGAAGAAATGCGAGGGAAGTTATATGGAGCTGAAGAAGAGACTTAGTCAAGCACCGGTGTTGGCATTACCAGACAACACTGGAGGTTTCGTAGTGTATAGCAATGCGTCACACAAAGGTCTTGGTTGTGTGCTGATGCAGCACGACAAGGTCATTGCGTACGCGTCACGTCGGCTGAAGGACTATGAGAAGGGTTACCTGACTCATGACCTGGAGTTAGCCGCGGTAGTTTTCGCCTTGAAGATTTGGAGGCACTACCTATACGGAGAGAAGTGCGAGATATACACAGACCATAAAAGTCTAAAATATATCTTCACTCAAAAGGAGCTGAACATGAGGCAGCGCCGATGGTTGGAATTGATCAAGGATTACGACTGTGAGATTTTGTACCATCTGGGCAAAGCAAACGTAGTGGCTGATGCCTTAAGCAGGAAAGGCAAAGCGAAATTGATGAGGCTGACAACTCAAGAGGAGTTGATAAAGGACTTTGAACGTCTGGAATTGGAGGTTAAGTATCCGATGGAGACGGACGAAAAATTGTTTACCATGACAGCGGGTCCGACTCTACTGGACAAGATAAAGGAGGCTCAAGAATTTGATGAAGAATGCATTGACATTAAGAAGCGACTATCAGAGGGAAAAACATTGAAGTACAAGATTGACAGCACAGGATTGCTGAGGTTTGAGGGAAGGATCTGGGTGCCATATGTATCAGATTTAAGGGAAGAAATATTGCAGGAGGACCATAATACGGGATTTTCGGTACATCCGGGTAGCACAAAGATGTATTAAGATTTTTGTCAGCATTATTGGTGGCCGCATTTGAAGGGAGAAGTTGCAGAATACGTCAGCCGGTGTTTAACTTGTCAGAGGGTCAAGGCAGAGCACCAGCGGCCGAGCGGATTGTTGCAACCTTTAGAGATCCCCGAGTGGAAGTGGGAGCACATCACAATGGATTTTTTGGTAGGACTTCCAACGACACAGAAGGGACTAGACACCATCTGGGTAATCGTAGATCGTTTAACCAAGTCTGCTCACTTTTTGCCGATCAAGATCAGGTACAAATTGGAACAGTTAGCGAAACTTTACGTTAAAGAGATAGTATCGCGGCATGGAGTGCCGGTATCTATTGTATCTGACAGAGATCCGCGCTTCACGTCAAATTTTTGGAGAAGTCTGCAGGAAAGAATGGGAACGCAGTTGAGGTTGAGTACAGCGTATCATCCTCAGACTGATGGCCAGAGCGAGCGAACGATTCAGACCTTGGAAGACATGCTGAGGGCTATCGTAATGGACTTAAAGGGCAGCTGGGACGATTACTTGCCACTAGTAAAGTTTGCTTACAACAACAGTTATCACGCTAGCATCGACATGCCACCGTACGAAGCGTTGTATGGAAGGAAGTGTCGAACGCCGTTATATTGGGATGAGGTTGGTGAGCGGAGATTGTTGGGACCCGAGTTGGTACAACAGACCGTGGAAATTATTAAAGTAATAAGACAGCGTTTAGAGGCAGCTCAGGATCGTCAGAAGAAGTATGCCGACTTACACCGTCAGAAGCGAGTCTTTGAAGTTGGCAGCTTTGTGTTTTTGAAGGTATCTCCCTGGAAAGGGAAGGTCTGTTTTGGGAAGAAAGGAAAGCTGAGCCCTATATTCATAGGACCGTTCGAGATTTTGAGGCGAATAGGTGAAGTGGCATACGAGGTAGCGTTACCTCCTGAACTTGAGCACATTCACAACGTGTTTCATGTATTAGTGTTACGTCTATATAAACCAGATTACAAACACGTTATTTCCTATGAGCCAATTCAAGTCGAGAAGGACTTATCGTACGAGGAGATTCCTGTCCAAATACTGGATAGGAAGGCGCAGAAGCTGAGGAATAAAATCATTCACTCCGTTAAAGTTCTCTAGAGGAATCACGCGGTGGAAGAAGCTACGTGGGAACTCGAAGAGAAGATGAGAACGAATTACCCGCAATTATTTGAGTAATCTTAGGTTGAAATTCTGAGGTCGGAATTTTTATAAGGGGGAGAGGATGTAATGCCCGAGAATTTTAAACCCCGTTATCAAATAATTATGATATATGAATTTTTTTTATTTAATTAATTTTTACGGACTTAATTAGACCTATGTAGATCTTATTATTTAATTGTATAACTGTACGACCTAATAATTTTCTTTACATTAAAGGGTCACTAATGGTCCGAATAAATTAGTGGTTCAACCCTAAGGTTTGTATGGCAAGGAAACTAGGAAAAAGGTTAAATAAGTAATTTCATTTTATCATGATGTCGCATTCAATTTATCGAATTAAATAATTCGAATGAGGGATTATTGTTAAAATAAATATTTTAAGCAATTAATTAATTGAGTTAGTTATTTAATTTAGATGCTAGAAGTGTAATTATTATTAATTTTAGTTAGTATATTGGGCCATTTTCCTCTTCATTTCGAATGGCCCAACATTAATTATGTTGGACCAATTTCCCTTCCATTTCCTGTTGGACCAAACCGAGTGGGCTGGGGCAAATCCTTATGTGTCAAACCAACTGAGTGCAGAGGAGGGATTTGGGGCGATTTAGGACCGATTGCACTAAGCTCTCAATCGGATGGAACGGGTGAAGAGGAGTCACACCAGTCGTGCGCCGGCGTGTAGAGGGCCGGTGTGCCAGCGTGATGGCGAAGAGACCGGCGGCTTGGACTGGGGGAAAAGCTCAGCGACCGGTGGCTATCCAAGGTTCGAGGTGGGCGAAGCGAGTAAGGCCATGGGCTACCGAGCACTTATCGATCGGACCAAGGGATTAAGGCGCTGGACGATTGACCGATGGGGATGCACGGCACGAGGGTCTGCCGGCTGAGCATAGCTGGGCTCGGATAAGACTTAATGCGGACAGCCGCTCACGCCTACCCCCCCAACCCTTGGGTAATGTGGTGTTAATTGGGTTATTAACCAACAAAGGGGATATAAATTTTCCTATAAATTGAAGACCCCTGAACCCTAGCGAAGTTGCTGATATTGTGGGTTCCAAATCAGAGAGAGGGTCTTAGCGAGAAGAATGAAATTAGGGGGAAACTGGTTTGTGGATGTCTGCCGGATTCACTATCTATTTTGGGAGAAGGAGGAGAACGGCGGCAAGGACCTCACGTCGACTCAACCCAGCCTTAAGGTATAAACCCAGCTGCCGTGGTGGTCCCTTTTGTTTTAGTTTTTTTTTCTTTCGTTTTCTCTCTCTCTGTTATTGGTTGTGATTGTGGTTGGGAAATCTGTGTATTGAAGAACCCTAAGAGGTTCAGGCAGCGTGAATTGGTACTGTGAATAGGCCAGTGTCGAGTTTTAGAATGCCCAACATGTGTTTGTTGTAATGCCTGAACAAGACTGTGCTTCATTTTGGTATTAAGTGTGTTGCCAACAACTTTGTTTATATAAAAAATCAACCTTTGGCTGTTCACAGAAACTGAAACCAGTGTTGTCATGTCCATATGAATCTGTTCGTAAATTTTTTCCCTATTGTGTTAAGTAATGATCTGGTTAGCTTGAAATAAGATTGCAGGAATTTGTTATATTATGTGATAATGTGGCTGCTGGTTGCGGCATGCTTATGAAGGAATAAAGATATGATTATTACCATTAATAATATTATGTAATAATTGGATTAGTGTGGAAAGGTTAATAATAATGGCCAACAATTAAATTATTATTAGGAGAACTTAATAATATCATCGGGTGACTTAGTTACCCAATAAATTTTAAAGTACTTCAATTATTTTCTAAAATTGGTTGTTTAATTCATTAGTTTATTCAAACAAATAACTAACAAATGAAGTCTATTCAATTAATTTTTTATTATTTAACTATGATCAAACAATAAACTAGGAGTAATAATTATTTAAACTGTTATTAGATGTAATACTATTGGATTGATTATTAGTTATTATTTGAATTAATAATACACTAATAAAATAATTATTCATTAAATAATAAATAAAGCGAATAAATATTTAATTATTATTTAATTAATATTAAATAATAATTAAGTATGAGTAAAGTTAAGAATTAATTATTTATTATTTGACATTAAATAATAAATAAAGATAATAAATATTTAATTATTATTTAATTAATATTAAATAATAATTAAGTATGAGTAAAGCTAATAAATTAATTATTTATTATTTGACATTAAATAATAAATAAAGATAATAAATATTTAATATTAGACAATAATTACTTAATTATTATTTAATCAATATTAAATAATAATCAAGTATGAGTAAAATTAATAAATTAATCATTTATTATTTGGCATTAATAAATAAAGATAATAGTTACTTAATTATTATTTAGTAATATTAAATAATAATTATGTATGAGTAGAGTTAATAAATTAATTATTTATTATTTAAATACTAAATAATAAATAAGGACAATAATTAATTAATTATTATTTAATTAATGTTAATAATAATTAAGGATAAATAAAGTTGATAGATTAATTATTTATCATGATTAAGATTAAATAATAAGTAAGTGGTAGTAATTTTTATTCAATTAATATTAGATATTACTTAAATACAAATGAAAATTAAATAAATTATTAATTATTATTTAATTACTATTAAATAATAATACACCAATAAATTAATTATTTGTTGTTATAAATAAGGATTAGTAACCAATGCTTAAAGACAAATAAGGGTAATACATTGAGTATTCAACTACTAAGTAAACATGATTAGCTATTATTTATTATTAAATAATAACTGTCGACGCCGGGAGGAATCGCTTCTTTGGTGATTGTTACCCTTTCCGATTTTAGCCTTTTTATTAGATGATTTTTTGGAAAAGGTCGGCATAAATGTCGACGGGGTTTTGAAAGATCGCTTTTTATGATGAGCCAATTAACCAGAGTCGCCAGTTGGTATATTTGAAATGGATGTACCAACTCATCCGAGTTTCATTTTTCGTAAATTGCTGGCTCATGTGTGACTCCGAATTAATTGGTCTGCGAACCGAGATTCATAGAGTTCAGGGGCTTGCTTAAGCGAGGGGAAGGTGTTAGGCACCCCTTGACTTCCGTGAAACACGGTTACCGCAATATTGATGCTTTTCCTATCCTTTAATTCTTGAATGTGTGTGTGTATGTGCGCGTGTGTGTGTGTGTGCCTATGTGAATGTCGTGGTGAGTTTGCATGAAGAAACCATTTGGATTTTGATGAAAAGTCGTGTTTTCTTTTGAGAATGCTTTAGAATGTCATTCGGCTTATACGAGAAAGCTTTATGAGAAAGGTTTGATTTTAATTGTCAAAAACTTATGAGATTTTTCATTAGGTGTCGTTTTGGCAAAAACAAGAGTTTTCTAAACCTTCATCAAAATAGGAATCAAGATCTATACGTTGCTTTCGTAACTCAAATGATGGGCAACTTCTAGGATGTCTTTAACCCTATGCACAAAGATTTAATAAAACGTTACTTATTTTTATAAAATCATTTTTGTGATGTTTGAAAACGATGTTTCCTTTAGCCTTCTCGTTGAATAGGAATCGACATTCATTAGCATTTCCAAATTTTAGCCTCGTGGTGCTAATAACCTACTTTGATTGATTTTATAGAAATCTTCATCGTTTAACTTGAAATCAATTTTTTGTGTCACAAATCAAACCAAACATTAAAATGCGTGGGGACTATTCATGGGCATGTAAGCCATCCGAATAACCCCAACGCCCACAATCACATATTTTCACTATTACGAGGCCTTAAACACGATTCTTGCCTTGGCGTCGTTTTAAGGCCCGACGGTTACATACTTTTAAGGAAGACTACATCGCTCCTACTATTTATATCAAAAGATGTCCATCATCGGATTTGGACCACGGGGTCGCTTTCCTAGGCTCACACCCGAAATTTCCACACACCCACAAAACGAATATTACAAGAAGTAATCAACACGGATAATCTAACAATACCAAGACATCCTAAAATAGCAACCTAAAGGAACCACGCCCAATATAACGCCGTAAAACAAACAAAAAATTCAATAAACGAATATCATCGGGTTATTAGGAGGAATTTTGTTCCGATGGAACCCTCACTAATAATCCCTAATCCATGTATCCACAACAATATACAAGAAAAAACTACATTTCACATAACTCAATTGACAAAAAGATTCACAAAATGATATACAAAAAGTGCTATAGAAATGGTCTTTTCACCTTGCAAATAATCCTCACAATGTGTATGAACTTGTATATTGAGTAGAGTAGAAAATATATGATATATAATCTTGCACAAAAGATATAATTCCTCACTTTTTCTCTCTTTTCTCTCTATTTTCTTGCAAATTCTTGCTATTTCTTCCTCTTTTCCCGAGCTGCTGCTGCCAATTCCTTCTTCTCTCTCGATCTCCCTACCTTCTCTATGCTGAATGAGCTGAAATAGGCTGGCCAGAGCCAGCCGCCCCCCATCCACTCAGCTGGTTTTCGGTTTCCGTGTTTCGAGTTCCGTGTTTTCAAAAGGCGCACTTACTAGCTGCAGATCAATCCGCGGCTGGCTGGCTTGACTTTCTCGGTTTTTCGTGCTACGCCTCGATTCTCGTGTCGTGACATCAGTTTTCGCCGACAGGCTCATATTTTGCAGTCCGGGAATTTAATGGGAGACGTACCACATCATTCGGGAATGCTCATTTCGGACAGCCTTGTTGTCACATCGGTTTCGGTTGTAAATCGTCGTGGTGGCGTCGAGTGTTCGCACTTGTGTCCACCCTCGCTCTCGTAGGCCTGCTCAAAGGACGAATTTGCCCTCCTGTCAGGGTTAGTATACGAAGTGCAAAATTTGGGTGTCTACAGCTGCCCCTCTTTATCATGTTTATGAAATGTTTAAATGAAATGAACAGGATAAAGATATAGACACCCGATGCATGAATGACAGTGCACAAGAATGACGATACATACATGATGCAACACATGCAATTTATGATGCAACGCGAGATGTAAAGCATGCAAAACATTCGTAGGGGTGTCAATGCATCAACCCCTGACCGCATTTGTTAGTCGTCGGGTTTCGTCTTCTAATCGATCGTCTCGTCTGCGCCGGGTCTCGTATCCGGTCGCTCGTCTCGTAATCGCTGGGTCTCGTATCCGGTCGATTGTCCTTTGAGTGCCAGGTCTCGTATCCGGTCGCTCGTCTCGTAACTGCCGGGTCTCGTATCCGGTCGCTCGTCTCGTAATCGCCGGGTCTCATCTCCGGTTGATTGTCCTGTGAGTGCCGGGTCTCGTATCCGGTCGCTCGTCTCGTGATCACCGGGTCTCGTATCCGGTTGATCGTCCTGTGAGTGCCGGGTCTCGTATCCGGTCGCTCGTCCTCGTACATCGTTCTTGGCAGCCATCGCATTTGACTCTGATAGGCTAGGACCTGGACACCTAACCTGCTCGATTTATTATTTTTTCATTTCATGGATCACGTATATAATTATCATCTATTCATGCATGTGACACAACATGTAAATCGATGAAAAATGACCCCTGTACAGTCTTTTGATACTGTTCTACAGATGTCATCTTTTGCCGTGGTTTGCTAGGATCTCAGCCCTTCCCAAGGATGGTTCACCACCTTGTTGTGGTTCGCTTGGATGCCTTCCCAGGTTCTCATACCACCTTGTTGTGGTTTGCTTGGATGCCTTCCCAGGTTCACTCCTTGTTTGGATACCAGCCCTTCCCAGGGGTCGTTGATTGTTTGGATATCAGCCCTTCCCAGGGGTTGTTGATTGTTTGGATCTCAGCCCTTCCCAGGGTTCGTTGATTGTTTGGATATCAGCCTTTCCCAGGGGTTTTGGATCTCAGCCCTTCCCAGGGGTCATTGGTTGTTTGGATCTCAGCCCTTCCCAGGGGTCGTTGATTGTTTGGATATCAGCCCTTCCCAGGGGTCATTGATTGTTTGGATCTCAGCCATTCCCAGGGGTCGTTGATTGTTTGGATCTCAGCCCTTCCCAGGGTTCGTTGATTATTTGGATGTCAGCCCTTCCCAGGGGTCGTTGATTGTTTGGATGTCAGCCCTTCCCAGGGGTCGTTGATTGTTTGGATATCAGCCCTTCCCAAGGGTCGTTGATTGTTTGGATCTCAGCCCTTCCCAGGGGTCGTTGATTATTTGGATCTCAGCCATTCCCAGGGTTCGTTGATTGTTTGGATATCAGCCCTTCCCAGGGTCGTTGATTGTTTGGATGTCAGCCCTTCCCAGGGGTCGTTGATTGTTTGGATATCAGCCCTTCCCAGGGGTCGTTGATTGTTTGGATATCAGCCCTCCCCAGGGGTCTTTGGTTGTTTGGATATCAGCCCTCCCCAGGGGTCGTTGATTGTTTGGATATCAGCCCTTCCCAGGGTTCGTTGATTGTTTGGATATCAGCCCTTCCCAGGGGTCATTGATTGTTTGGATCTCAGCCCTTCCCAGGGGTCGTTGATTGTTTGGATGTCAGCCCTTCCCAGGGGTCGTTAATTGTTTGGATATCAGCCCTTCCCAGGGGTCGTTGATTATTTGGATATCAGCCCTTCCCAGGGTTCGTTGATTGTTTGGATATCAGCCCTTCCCAGGGGTCGTTGGCAGGCTTTTCCGCTGCTTTGGTCAGTTCATCACCGGGCGACTAGGTTCTTGCAGATGGTCCTCTGGGACACCCCTGGTGGAGGGTATTCTGAGCTATTGGGCCCCTGCCTGCCAGGTGCTTAGATTAGGGACAGTGGAGATGACCCCAAACAGGAAAAGATCTACTGTGGGTATATGATCTTTGGTCTCGTAGGATCTTTATCGAGTTTAGTGAGAATTGCCCCATTCAGACATCCGCTCATGTGCAATGTTTGCACGGAGACTCTGATGTTGTTGGTTTGAGTCAGACTGGAGTATTTGATGACTCTCGAGTGATTTTCACAAATGACACTGCCCCAGGGGTATTTATTCCCCCCGAGTCTATAGAGATGACCTCCAGATATGACTCCATCTCAGCTGATTCTGCCCCTAGTCGGGTTACTGAGGATAGCCGGACCCGACTGGCATTGATTGCTACCGAGGCTGAGAGGGATGCTGCTCTTGTTGAGAGAGATGCTGCTATTCTGGCCAGAGATGCTGTCCTTGCCGATAGAGACATCATTGTATTGCAGACTAGGGCAGTTATAGATGCTCACTCTAAGACTGTTAGCCGAGCCACTGCTTTGTTGGATCGCATCGACATGATGGGGCAGCAGATTGCAGGGGATGCCGATGCTTCAAATGTATCTGCCACCTTATCCATCCCGCTCCAGTTAGTTTCAGATTTGTAGATCATTTTATTTCCTGCGTAGACTGTGTCAGTTTCATCGATTTATTAAAAGAGAAATCTTGTAACAAAATGACTAATATATATAGACATGTATTTAAATTTAGTCATTCTCCCCTTTTTTCGTATCGATGCCTTTCATTGGACCCTCATTTTATCTAGCTAGCCATAATTTTGATATTTCGCCTTCTTTCTCCTCTCAGGTTTTGATGGGGATTTGACAGATTTTGTCGCACATCCTGCTGATTTCATCGGACTGAGTCTTAGATTTTGGCTAAGTGTTTGGTTGGGTTAGGGTTATGACACTTGAGATAAAGCTGATCAGGTGGCTGTTTTCGAGGGTGCAGGAAGGTTTTCCTGGTTGTTGGAAATCGGTTTTGATAGAAGAAAGTATTATTTTGTAAGGAATGGGATCGTGCCACGATGGCTGCCTACGTACCCCCACAAGTCGGGAGATCAGGTCCTACGTAGTTCGTTCTTCAAAGAAGGAAGTGAAAATGATTTCTTTTTTTTTAGGCATAGGACCGCTTCACCGAGTCGGAATTGATGGGTCGTGGAAACACCTCACCGACCATCTCTTGCAATATGAGGGCTCCTCCGAACAACGCCTTTTTATCACACAAGGTCCTCCCCAGTTCGGGGCAAACTTCCCTTTGGCTTCGTCTTGACAAGGCACGACTCTCTTTAGCACTAGGTCATTTTCCTTGAACTTCCGAGGTCTTATCTTTTTGTCGTACGATCGAGAGATTCTTTGCTGATATAACTGACCGTGCAAGACAGCCGCCACCCCCCTTTCATCAATTGGGCCAATTGGTCGTACCGACTTTGCATCCAATCCCCCTCGTTTATTTGAGCATCAATCAAGATTCTGAAGGATGCCATTTCAACCTCAACTGGCAGAACAACCTCCATTCCGTATACCAAAGCGTAAGGGGTTGCCCCTGTAGAAGTATGCACCGACGTTCTGTACGCCAGCAAGGTGAGAGGTAGCAGATCCGACCATCCCCGATGATTAGCAGACATTCTCGCCATGATCCTCTTGATATTCTTATTTGTAGCCTCCACTGCCCCATTCATCTTAGGACGGTAAATGACAGAAATGAGGTGCTTGATCTTGAACTGGTCACATAATTTCTTCATGAGGGCATTGTTCAAATTCTTGGCATTGTCGGAGACTAAGACCTTAGGTTGCCCGTATCGGCATTATTTCTGATGAAACGGACGATGATGTCCTGAGTTACTTTGGGGACAGAAGCTGCTTCCACCCACTTAGTGAAGTAATCGATCATGACGAAGGTAAATCGGTGCCCGTTGCTTGCTTTGGGCTCTATTGGTTCGATTTCATCCATGCCCCACTCTGGTTTTAGCTTTCTTAGTTTCTGCTTGACAGGCTTGAAACCTTCCTTGATGGGCAACCGGTGTACCATAATGTCGGTGCACGATCCGATCATGTCCTCATGAGACCAGGCCAAAACATCCTCATACTGGCTTACAACTTGGTTATTTCTGCCTTCTGGATAGGGGTCAGGTCTGTCCCTATCTTGAGCTCTTTGGGTTTGTCAGGGGTTCCGACATTTCTGGTGATGGTTTGGTCTAAGTTGGGTTTGGGTTTTGTCTTCGACCCATCCCTTGATCTCGTCAGGCGTGTCGTCACTACCTGTCTCATCCTGCTCAATGCCCATTAAATCGAAATCCAACTCAATATCAAAATCATAGCCATCTTTCAAATTTGAAAAATCGTTTGTTAGGCAAGCAATACTCAAATCGGTACACCTGACATGAAACAAAATTTATTTGTCATATATATAAGTCATTTTCCCGCAATGATCATCTTTATAATAACATGACAAAATGACATAACCATGCAAGATTCAAAATAAGGAACAAAACTGGTATCTATTCATCCTCCACCATCCGGGATATACCACCCTGACGCCATATTTTACCCTCGTTTGGATTTTGCTGGCTCCATCGTCCAGTTGTCGGTGGTCCGATCGGCTGAAATGCGACAGATGAAAGACGCCTTCGCTCCCTGATCATTTGTCATGCCAGTCATCTCGTCAATTCTCTTTATACGATTCAGCCTTGGTGGTCCTCCGGCTTTGCTGGCTTCTGCCACATTGACCCCTTCTCCATCATGCCTGGGCAAGGGATTAACTTTAACATTTGGGGAGTCTGGCTGCTCCACCACGATTTCCCCACTATCAATCAAGTTCTGAATTTTGTGTTTCAGCGCCTGGCATTCCTGAGTATCATGACCAGGGGAACCCGAATGGTACGCACACCTCTTACTTGGGTCAAATTTCCTCCCTTTCGGATCAATTGGGGATGCCAAATCGACTATCCTTCTCTGTGCTATTAATACTGCCAAAATCTGTTCAAGAGGATCCTCGAGCGGGGTGAATACTCGATTTTTCGAGGTCTCGAATATTCTTCGCCCCTCAGTCCTCTGACTAGTGAAGTTAGGATGTCGAGATGGCCCCACTCTATGTATCTGTACTGGAGGATTGTTCTCCGCCTTTCTAGATGATCCCTGCAGGATGAGGGAAACATCTTCCTCCCTTTTCTTTTGGATCCTTCGGGAAGTGCTGCCATAGTTTCCACTCTGGATTTGTTCTGCAGCTGTTTCCAAAGCCGTGAAATCCTGAATCTTGCCAGATTTCAACCCCATGTCCACCATTTCTCCGTGTTTAATCATCTCGGCAAAAGGTCTTCCAATCCCCGATATAACCCGCTCATAATAAGGTGCCTCTTGAATATCCACGAAGGTCATCACCATCTCTGACTCGCTCATGGGGGGATTCACCTGTGCAGCCATACCCCTCCATCGCTGTGCATAATCCCTGAAAGATTCCTTTGGTTGCTTCTTGATTTTCGTCATTTGATATCTATCAGGGGCCATTTGTGCCTGGAAGCTATATTGTGTTAAGAAGGTGTGGGCCAACTCCTCCCAATTGTGGATCCGGGCATTATCAAGACGGGCATACCAGATTCTTGCCTCCCCCGTCGGGCTCTTTTGAAATAATTGCATTCTTAGCCCTTCGTCTTCTGCATAAGATCCAAGCTCCCCAATGTATATTTTCAGATGTGTATAAGTATCCCCCTTCCCATTGTATTTCTCAAATTCGGGAATTTTAAACTTCTCTGGATATCTGGTTCCCGGAAAGACACACAGATCCGAATAATTCACCCTGCCCAAGGAACCTACGCCCTTCAGGGATTGGATGGTCTCCTCCATCTGCTTCATCTTCTTTCTAAGGTCATCAGTGTCTCCCTCCTCTGGGATAGTGATCACTGTCCTGTTAGGCGTAGGAATTGCCTTTGGGACGACTGGTTCGCCCCTAGGTTGGGGTGGATCCTCTTTGGGTGGATCCTGTCTGGGTAGCAATTGTTCCTTCAGCATCATGGCCATTTCCAACATCTGTTTCTTAAAATCATCAAATTCCTCCCGAGATATGGAACCAGGATTAGTAGGTGTAAGATCAGCCATTTCAGATGTAGAGTCCTGGGCCCTTTTAGACTGTAAACGCGTTTGAGAAGCAATCCTACAAAAAAAACGGTTTGGATTTTAATCTTTGGGAAATGAAAGACGTGGATGCATGCTAAAGCTGTAACTGTCGTGTTTTTGGTTTTTTAATCTTTGCCTGCAAAACAAAATGTTAGTGATCCCTTATTGCAATAATAAATGCTAGACTCGACTTATTATGCTTCCCCAGCTGTTTCCTTTAAACCATAGAGGTTAGTAATTTCTTTTGACACGGGGGAGGCATATATGAATATTGAATGGGACAATGACATTTATACGTGCGAACGTAAAAGGGCATGAAGAGACTTTTCCTGCGCTGGGTTAATCTGAGGCTGACCTATCCTAAGGTTACTGTCGCGGGCTTTTCGGCATGAAGGTCCCCAAATCTTCGCAATCTACTCGTCTGAATCTTTTCGATTGGAGCGGATTTGGGTGGTGCGTTTCCTGAGCCATCTCCGGGGAGCAGCCCCTTCGAGTCTAGTAATAAGCAACCGACAGGTTCGCCTCAGGAGGAGGTACACTCTCAACATACATTCACATTCATCGTCCTTACTGTATGTAAATGATTACTTTAAAGTTAAGCAAATCCATTCAATCATTCATTTATTGGACAAAACACATCTCCACACAACCAAAGTAAAAAAATCAAAATATCGCATGCACACACATTTCATGAATTTTTAAAGGATAGGATAACATCAAGATTTGAACGCGGCTTAAACCCTCTAATGTCCCCAGCAGAGTTGCCAGCTGTCGACGCCGGGAGGAATCGCTTCTTTGGTGATTGTTACCCTTTCCGATTTTAGCCTTTTTATTAGATGATTTTTTGGAAAAGGTCGGCATAAATGTCGACAGGGTTTTGAAAGATCGCTTTTTATGATGAGCCAATTAACCAGAGTCGCCAGTTGGTATATTTGAAATGGATGTACCAACTCATCCGAGTTTTATTTTTCGTAAATTGCTGGCTCATGTGTGACTCCGAATTAATTGGTCTGCGAACCGAGATTCATAGAGTTCGGGGGCTTGCTTAAGCGAGGGGAAGGTGTTAGGCACCCCCCGACTTCCGTGAAACACGGTTACCGCAATATTGATGCTTTTCCTATCCTTTAATTCTTGAATGTGTGTGTGTATGTGCGCGTGTGTGTGTGTGTGCCTATGTAAATGTCGTGGTGAGTTTGCATGAAGAAACCATTTGGGTTTTGATGAAAAGTCGTGCTTTCTTTTGAGAATGCTTTAGAATGTCATTCGGCTTATACGAGAAAGCTTTATGAGAAAGGTTTGATTTTAATTGTCAAAAACTTATGAGATTTTTCATTAGGTGTCGTTTTGGCAAAAACAAGAGTTTTCTAAACCTTCGTCAAAATAGGAATCGAGATCTATACGTTGCTTTCGTAACTCAAATGATGGGCAACTTCTAGGATCTCTTTAACCCTATGCACAAAGATTTAATAAAACGTTACTTATTTTTATAAAATCATTTTTGTGATGTTTGAAAACGATGTTTCCTTTAGCCTTCTCGTTGAATAGGAATCGACATTCATTAGCATTTCCAAATTTTAGCCTCGTGGTGCTAATAACCTACTTTGATTGATTTTATAGAAATCTTCATCGTTTAACTTGAAATCAATTTTTTGTGTCACAAATCAAACCAAACATTAAAATGCGTGGGGGCTATTCATGGGTATGTAAGCCATCCGAATAACCCCAACGCCCACAATCACATATTTTCACTATTACGAGGCCTTAAACACGATTCTCGCCTTGGCGTCGTTTTAAGGCCCGACGGTTACATACTTTTAAGGAAGACTACATCGCTCCTACTATTTATATCAAAAAATGTCCATCATCGGATTTGGACCACGGGGTCGCTTTCCTAGGCTCACACCCGAAATTTCCACACACCCACAAAACGGATATTATAAGAAATAATCAACACGGATAATCTAACAATACCAAGACATCCTAAAATAGCAACCTAAAGGAACCACGCCCAATATAACGCCGTAAAACAAACAAAAAATTCAATAAACGAATATCATCGGGTTATTAGGAGGAATTTCGTTCCGATGGAACCCTCGCTAATAATCCCTAATCCATGTATCCACAACAATATACAAGAAAAAACTACATTTCACATAACTCAATTGACAAAAAGATTCACAAAATGATATACAAAAAGTGCTATAGAAATGGTCTTTTCACCTTGCAAATAATCCTCACAATGTGTATGAACTTGTATATTGAGTAGAGTAGAAAATATATGATATATAATCTTGCAAAAAAGATATAATTCCTCACTTTTTCTCTCCTTTCTCTCTATTTTCTTGCAAATTCTTGCTATTTCTTCCTTTTTTCCCGAGCTGCTGCTGCCAATTCCTTCTTCTCGATTGATCTCCCTACCTTCTATATGCTGAATGAGCTGAAATAGGCTGGCCAGAGCTAGCCGCAGATGGATCTGCGGCTGGCCGCAGATGGATCTGCGGCTGGCTGGCCGCCCCCCATCCACTCAGCTGGTTTTCGGTTTCCGTATTTCGAGTTCCGTGTTTTCAAAAGGCGCACTTACTGGCCGCAGATCAATCCGCGGCTGGCTGGCTTGACTTTCTCGATTTTTGTGCTACGCCTCGATTCTCGTGTCGTGACGTCGGTTTTCACCGACAGGCTCATATTTTGTAGTCCGGGAATTTAATGGGAGACGTGCCACATCATTCGGGAATGCTCATTTCGGACAGCCTTGTTGTCACGTCGGTTTCGGTTGTAAATCGTCGCGGTGGCGTCGAGTGTTCGCACTTGTGTCCACCCTCGCTCTCGTAGGCCGGCTCAAAGGACGAATTTGCCCTCCTGTCAGGGTTAGTATACGAAGTGCAAAATTTGGGTGTCTACAATAACTAAAGGACATTAATTAGTCTATATTTAGCTACTATTAAATAGAAATTGAATGTTGTTAGAACTGGTAGAGTAGTGTTAATTGTTAGTAAATGTTTATCACCTAAGAGAAACATTGTTAGCTAAGTAATTCATCAGCCTAAAAACCAATTTAGTGTCTTATAGGATTGAGAATGGTCTATTAACTTATATGCAAAGCGAATTGTTTATTTGCTAAATAAATAGCATAAGTGAGTGTACAGATATACAATTATGCAATGTTAATTGATAGATCGACTTTATCAATGTTAGGTCCTTCAAGGCCAAATAGTTAAAGCTAAAATTAATTGTAGCTGAGCAGACAAGCAAGTTCTCTAATCCGAAACTTTAATTGTTGCAAGTTCCCTTTCTCCTGAAACTTTACCCTGTGAAAATTTCCTTAATCCTACTCAATTATATTCGAGCAGGCTACTATTGCATGGTAGCATGAAATTTTATTTCCAAGAATGTTTAAGTGGGTTAATCAAAGTACAATTAATCCACATTGATAATATTGACACTCGTACTCGGTGCACTTGAATTCGTACAGTCTTGGATTTGTACATTTATTAAAGTTCCGTAATTCCCGAACTATTCAAGATTGCGTCTGGACCTTTGTTCGGTCAGGCAAATATCTAAGAATTTATAAAAGCTATCCGGACCAATCAATGGTGTGGATTCTTAGACTGAAATGAACATCCCTTTTATTATAGGGGAGTACCCCATGTATCTAATATAAGGTACAAACAATAGAGTTAAATGTTATGCATATACATAGCGTACGCGAGGCTGATCCCCTCAAGTACATATTCTGTAGCCAGTAACCAAAGGGCCAACCAGCTATTGACTCCCTTGGAAGTTATTGTTCAAAGTCTACTTGACTATCAATTGTCCTAAAAGAAATTATTGTTCTTGCTTCTGATATTTATGTTGTTGAATTCCCTCTCTATATTCCATTCATCATGATATATCCTTTATTGTTGTATTTAAACTTGTTGAGCAAACTAGTTGCTCATCCTTGCTATATCATGACTTTCATTGCAGCTAAGCCCGAGACTTCAGGGAAGGGAAAGGGTAAAGAAAAGATGAAGTGATAGGCTTCACGTAGCTGGCTTTATTTTATGTTTAGTTTAATTTGCTATTAATGTAATTTGAACCCTAATTACTATTTAGGATATGTTTTGTGCTATGTGTTAAGGTTATTATATCTTGGGACTAGTAACACCTTTAAAATGAACAATATATGTTTGTTATATTCCGCATTTAGTTATAGTATGTTGTTGGAGGTGAATGTTTGTATTGAATCGTGATGACCGGATCCGGGTATTTTGAGACCCGAATTTGGGGGTGTCACAAAATCTAATTATATTTAAATAAATAAATTAAATTATTTCATTTATTTAAATAAATAATATTTATTATACAATAAGGGTAAGCCCCTTAGCGATCAACGACTTTTCAGATAATATAGATTTCAACATTAATCACAAAAGAACCTTTCAGTGCATAGTTACCGTACAATTCAATCCTTCTACCATACAATGTCCCAATTAAATATAAGACATGGATTTACTGTCAACTCTTATTTTATTTAATTATATGTATTTCGATTCCCAAATGCATAACTCTAAATAATGCAAATTAGAAACTCCTTTCAAATTTCATTCTGCCTTGGCCAAGGACTACTGAGTTCTCATTTATCGAATCACATAGGACATTCACATGTTTTACTAGACATGGTAGATTCTTTGTTGCTCATTCTCCTATCTCCATGTACAACTTATTATACCCAGTCATACCCTTTGATATACCCTAAAGGTCTTAAGGGACATATCAAAGTATAACTCATCATACACAAGATACTATGATGATCTCAAGTCCAAGGATCACTTGTACTACTATCAGTAGAGGAATTCCTATTGACAGCCGAGTAAAACTCCATTAGGTATTCCTTAGCAAGCCACGTTCAGTGAACTTATTCTCCAATAAGCATCTACATACTTGTTTTAGTGTCTCCACACAAATGATTATGAGATCAATCATCCTCTTCCTAAGAGCAAGCAACGTATGTACTAATCTATCCGGATTCACTAGTCCCCTCTTATAGTAATCCAACGATTAGGAACGATTTTAGTTTGTGAGCTATCTAGAATTTAGATCTCATTAGCATGATCACTATCATGATTCTAAAAGCATTGCTCAAAACTATGGGTTTATCACATTTAATATAACAGCACTATGTAGATAATGTAAAATGTCTTTTAAGAAAATCAATTCTTTTATTAATAAATGAATAAGATTACAAAGTATATGCTACATCATATCAAATATGATTGACTTGTGTGCATACTACTTTTAGATGAGTATTGTCAAAACCCTAGTTTCTATCTCTATAAAAATTGTAAGTATTCTCCCAACTATTAGAAGTGTGCCTAACTGTGTAACACCTTTTTCATAATAAGACTTCTCTTATTTATAGATGTAAGCAACCCTCCTAAACTATTTAGGAATAAGGTTTTATTTAATTAATTAAACTCTTTTAATTAATTAGTCTCCTAATCCAATTAGGAACTTATGAGAGTACTTTTATTAATTAATTTCCAAACCCATTTAGGAATTATATAATAATAATAATAATAATAATAATAAGACTCCTCTTATTAATTTATATTTAATATTTCCAAAATATTAAATAATAAATATTAAGCTATTTAATTTATTTTATCTCTATAGATTAAATTAAATACACTAACTTATTATTACGATTATGTCATTTACTTTTTAAATAAATATTTTTTCTTTTGCGGTGTGACCCTTTAGGTTCTCCATATTAAACCGGTTGTGAATAAATCAATTAGAACAATTCTAATCTTATTTAATTAAATAAATTAAACTATTTAATTTATTTAAATAAATAATATTTATTGTACCATAAGGGCAAGCCCCCTTAGCGCTCAACGACTTTCCAGATAATATAGATTTCAACATTAATCACAAAAGAACCTTTCAGTGAATGGTTACCGTACAATTCAAACCTTCTACCAAACAATGTCCCAATCAAATATAAAACATGGAATTACTATCAAGTCTTATTTTATTTGATTATATGTATTTCGATTCTCAAATGCACAACTCTAAATAATGCAAATTAGAAACTCCTTTCTAATTTCATTCTGCTTTGGCCAAAGACTTCTGAGTTGTTATTTATCGAATCACATAGAACATTCTCTCCTTTTACTAAAACTGGTAGATTCTTTGTTGATCATTAACCTATCTCCATGTACAACTTATTATACCCAATCATACCCTTTGATATACCCTAAAGGTCTTAAGGGACATGTCAAAGCATAACTCATTATACACAAGATACTATGATGATCTCAAGTCTAAGGATCACTTGTACTACTATCAATAGAGGAATTCCTATTGACAGCCGAGTAAAACTCCATTAGGTATTCCTTAGCAAGCCACGTTCAGTGAACTTATTCTCCAATAAGCACCTATATACTTGTTTTAGTGTCTCCACACAAATGATTATGAGATCAATCATCCTCTTTCTAAGAGCAAGCAACGTATGTACTAATCTATTCGGATTCACTAGTCCCCTCTTATAGTAATCCAATGATTAGGAACAATTTTAGTTTGTGAGCTATCTAGAATTTAGATCTCATTAGCATGATCACTATCATGATTCTAAAAGCATTGCTCAAAACTATGGGTTTATCACATTTAATATAACAGCATCATGTAGATAAAGTAAAATGCCTTTAATAAATGAATAAGATTACAAAGTATATGCTACATCATATCAAATATGATTGGCATGCGTGCATACTACTTTCACTAAATCTTTTCACTCTCCTTTTAATTAATTAACCATAGCAAAACGATAACTGAGAATTCTGCAGTATTTATAAACCTTTTCCAATGGTTAAATAAAATATCACTTCTAATTAAATCATTATATTCCTGTGTGAAATAACTTAGAACAGATTCATTAAGCTTAGATTCTCACAATGGTTACACATGACATGTAGGTATATTATTATTCTATACATAAATTACGATATTCAATCCTAAGAAGAATAAACTAGACACATGTTATCATATTCAGATCACAACCTATAATCCATCTTCTAATTTCATATAGGTTATCAAATTAATTGATGGCTAGGTAATCAAACATAAAGAACAAAATATGATAAACGATTCGCATATAGTTAACAACAATCAAAAGGAGAATAATCAATCTAAACTAATCGTCGGGTACCATTGCAATCTTAATTAAAAGTTAGCTCATAACGTAATAGGAAAACATCATCCTCAAATTAAATAACATCCTTAAAGTACACAAAAATTAAAAGAAAAGTTTAGAGATAAAAAACTGTGATAATCCTCGATCTCCAAGCTCAACCTTCAAATCTTGCTCTCCCTTGTGTTCTTCCTTCTGTTCCTTGCAATCTGAAGCTCAATCCTTGCTTTTGTATATCACAAAACAGCCTCATAGTTGTGTATTTATAGAGCATCTCATGCCTAGCAGACTTTGCATTCCATCAAAACTCAACAAAGCATAACATCCTAGTTCTAGTGAATCAGCACCTCAACGTAGTATGCCCCAACACAGCATACCAGCACTGCGGCGCCAACAAATAGTGCCTCAGCGCTGACTCACTATATGCCCAGCGCTGCAGCGCTATTAACCAACGTTGTAGTGCTTGCTCCCTTCCACGCGCGCCCGCACACGCTTCCTGCTCTGTCTGTGCCAACGTGCCCCAAATGGCTACCACATGCGCGCTAGTGCCAAGTCCTATCACACAGCACGCCCATCTATGCATCAGCGCTCGTCGCCGCGCTTGCCTGCTACACGTTGCAACTCACTTATACCTTTTTACTGCATACTGATGCATTATCTGCCTAGCTTATGATTACTTTATTTGAATTCGACTAAAATTCAACTAATTAGCTTCCACTTCAATTCTTCATTTAAGCTTTTATTTCCTACACAAAAACAAATAAAACACATAAAAAGGGAACAGAAAATACTCGAGAATTCACAAATCATTAAGCTAAAAATATCCAATTCGTATGTATAAAACCCACTCATCAATTGTATTCTGTTTATCCAACTAAAAAATACTTAACTGTTTAAAGCTTATGTTAGAAAATATTAAACTTATCTTAATTCCAAGATCGTAGAGTATAGCCTTGTAGTAGCTGAAAATTTATTGAGCAAAGGCTAAAGTTACTCTACTATCATAAGTACTTAAAGAGAACTCTAAGATCGTTGAGTTAAATGGCAATCACTCTACTATCGTAGAGTAAAAAAGTGAAGTACTCAAAGAGAACTCTAAGATCATTGAGTTAAATAACAGTTCGTAGAGTTAATATTGTAGTCATTCTACTATCATAGAGTAAAATGAAATACTCAAGGAGTTCTACGATCGTTGAGTTAAATATAAGTTCGTAGAGTAGACTATAGTTACTCTACTATCGTAAAGTAAAGAAGTGAAGTACTTAAGGAGTTCTACGATCGTTGAGTTAAATATAAGTTTATAGAGTTAAGTCTTGGAGTTCTACAATTGTTGAGTGAAATATAATTTCGTAGAGTTTAAGAAATGAAGTTCTACAATCGTTGAGTGAAATATGTGTTCGTAGAGTAAAGACTTAAAGTTTTACATTCATTGAGTTGAATATAATTTCGTAGAGTAAAGGACTGAAATACTCAAAGAGAACTCTACGATCGTTGATTGAAATATAAGTTCGTAGAGTGAAGGAGTGAAATCACTCTACTATCGTAGAGTTAATGCTAAACATAAAGTCTAAAATAGTATAGTTAAGTCATTCTATGATCTAAAGATTCACTCTACGTTTCTGTACTGAAAGCCAGAACAATCAAAATCGTTGAGTCGTATAGCAAAGCTACTAGCATCATAGAGCTAATTCATTCTACAATCTGAGGATTTTACTCTACGTTTCTATACTGAAAGCCAGAACAATCAAAGTCGTAGAGCATATAACATAACTACTAGTATTGTAGAGTTAAGTCATTCTACGATATGAGGATTTTACTCTACGTTCATATAATGAAATCTATAATAACCAAACTCGTAGAGTTAATTTATACCATGCAATATAAAATCCTATGGAGAGGATTTTATCCTAATTTTTCTAAAGACTTTTAATTCTTATTTTGTTATCATCAAAACAGTAGTATAATTTAGACCCTTCATACATTATATTAAAACTAAAATAACAATAATGACCACAATTAAGAGAGAATGTATGATTTTGAACAACAAAATTATACTATATATTTACCTCGATTGCAGTAGTATAGGACAACTCTTTCTGATATGTCCTAATTGCTTACAAACACCGTATTTTGTTTTCCTCCCAAACTTATTATAGACACCCGAAATTTTGTACTTGTTATCTAACCATGGCAGGAGAGAAAAAATGTCATTTCACCTAATGTCAGGACGATTGAAAAGAGGTTACGAGGCTTAAAGCAAGCGTCTAAAGCTATCACGACAATGACCAAGTGACAAACTATGCAAGGCATGTCTATTGACTAGCTGGCATCTACAGGAAGATAATTTATCTTTTTTTTTTTCTCTATCTTCTTGAATCCAGAATTGGCCAAACTTTATATCATTGCATAGCTTTCGAAAAGAGATTTTCGGAATGGTATGGCATATCTCCCAAATCTTACCGAATTGAAAGTTATAGACGTTTCAGTGTGCAACACGAAAAGCCGACTGTAGGACACAAAAATCGAGGTAGGTGGACCCACCTAGGCCAGCCACAGGTACACCTGCGGCCAGGCTCGGAGCATGTATAATGCAATTTTTAGCATTTTTAAAGAGAGGAGAATTTTTGGAGAAAAAAGAAGAACGAAGGAAGAGAATTTAGAGAGAAATGGGAGACTCTTAGAGAGAGAAATATTAAATTCAATCTAGATCTAATATATTATATCAAATTTGTAGCTAGATTAAAGTGTCTTCATCCAATTTCAAGTTCAAGAAGGTGTAATTTTCTCACCCCAAGGTGAAAAATCTAATCTTTTGTTAATCGTTGTATAGATTTGGTTTAAATCTAATACATTGTATTGATTGTTGTGCTTGGCATTTCCTTATGTTATAATTGTATTCACATTTAAAGCTCTTTCAACTCATCAATTGTTAGGCTAGGGTGATTAGAGAGGATTTCCTAAGTAATTTCCTCCTAATCACCCGATGATGCCCGATCGATGATTTATTATAATATTTTGGAATTAACTGCATTTTATTGATTGTTTTATTTGGGAGTTAATTTATTTTCATTTGAAGTTCCCCGAAAAATCCTAGATCTGTATCTAGTGGTCAGAGGGTCCCACCTTTTGGCCATCAAGGGATTCTAATAAATTGAATCGCCTGATAGCTAATTTGGGATATATCTTCATTCAGATCCCGATTACGTCATCAATGGATCCATGGGAATCTAAATCTAGAATCTAATTTCCGCGATCTTAGAACCCTTTGGATGGACCTTATTGATACGTAATAGTCCCTCAGAATGTCGACCTCGTTATGCAATCTATGGATAAGGTCCTCGGGAGCCCTTTTTCTAGATTTTAGCTTTCGTTTCGATGTATTGTTGGTTGTGATTTCGATTCATGTGAGCCTAGGAATGGAGTTAGGGTTTTCGAATCGGGCCTTAACGTAATTCCCACGATGGACATATTTTCGATTGTAAAAATGGCTACCCAATCATTGTACATGTAAATTAGAGCCTTAAAACAATATCAAGGGTTTCATCCTTAGAAAGTCGGATTTAAGACCCCGTGATAGTGAAGATTATTATTGCGGGTGTTCGGGGCTATTGAGATAGCTAACATGTCCACAAGTGGCCCCGACCCCATTTCGATGCTTGATTTTTTTTCGTTTATCACCGAAAACGATTTTCGAATAAAGCGATAATGACCTTTTTTAAAATCAAATCGACCCAGGTTATTAGAATAGCCTTAGGTTAAAGTTAAAAGTAATAGAGAACCTCGATTCCTATTTGACGAAGGGTTTAAAAATCTTGTTTTCCAAAATGTCACCCCAAAAGGTTTTTATCAAAATTAAAGTTAAAATGAATCTATTTCTTCGAATCAAATCCTTCATACATAGGTTCAAAGATGCTCGAAGCAGCTTTCAAAATAACAAACTTTCCACGATCTCAACTCAAAGTCGGGCATCAATGTCCTAAGTTTTCTTCAAAATCACACACACACCTCTCATCTAAGGAAAGTAATCAAGAAGCGGTAACCATATTTTCATGAAAGTCGGGGGGTGCCTAACAACTTCCCCTCGCTTAAGCAAGCCCCCGAACTCTATGAATCTTGATTTCAGACCAATTTTACGGAGTCACATAATGGGCCATATTTCGTTAAAATCTAAAATTTGGATGAGTTGGTACATCCATTTGAATCCTATACCAACTGGCGACTCTATCTAATTGGCCCTGAATTAAAATCAACCTTTCAAAACCCCATCGACAGTTATGTTAGTTTTTTTTCCTAAAACTCACCCTTTAAATAAATCAAAATCTTAAAAATAGTAGAAACACACCTAGGAAAAACATTCCCCCGACGTCGATAGATGGTGACTCTACTGGGATATTAGAGGGCTTAAGCCGCGTTCAATCTTGTTATTTTCCTTTCTTATATGTATGTTATATGAATGATCTGAATGGATGAATGCCTTAAATTTTTAAATGCTTTATGTCATCATATGCATGCGGTGAGGCACGATGAATGCATGTGAATGTATGTTATATGATTCCTCCACCAGGAGGCGAACCCGTAGGTTGTGGATTACTGGACTCAAGGGGGCGTTCCCCCGCGAGGCTCAGGAAAGGCACCACTTAGATCCGCTCCAATTGAAAGATCGGATTCATTCCCATCGAGTAGGTTGCGAAGATCTGGGGACCTTACTGCTGAAACGCCCGCGAGAGTAACCCTAGGGTAGGTCAACCTTAGATAAACCCAATATTACGGGAAGTCTCTTCATGCCTATTACTCCTTATATGCAAAATATCATCCATCTCATGATCATCATCCTGTCGTAATATTCCTGTCATAACAAAACCGCTAACCTTGTTTTACAGGAAAAGATTAAAAAACCCTTAAAACATACATAATGCATTTGCATGCTGCAATATCCTGAATATTTATAGAACATATAAATATGATATTAAATGACTAAAGTTATTTGTAAAGTTAATTTCGAGGACGAAATTCTTGTAAGTTGGGTTGAATGTAATATCCCAAATATTTCAAATGTGATCTGACAAGATCTAATAAAGGTTGTAAATTTAAAACCTAAGAACGATTGCTCAAGTATACGTTGAGCTATCTGAAAGACTAAAAACGATTCGTAGATATGATCGAATACGATTAGAGGTTAGAACTATAACCTACGTTATGTGTCATATGAATAAATAAGCTTAAATTGAGCTTCATATGTGTTATATGATTTTTACTATGTGTAGAATTTTGTGTTTTGGTTTAACTAGTTAACCTTAACACTTATTAAAATTAAGAAGTTAATTTAAGGCTAAAACCTAAATAGAGAAAAAGATTAAAACCTAAACCCTAAGGGTTAGGAAAAAACCTAAGCTCCTTAGAGAAATGTGTACGTCGTAATAATATTCCGTTTCAAGATTTACTGGTAATACGATGTGAAAACACATATTCCATTCCGATAAAAGTTTTTTTCGCAAAAAAAGAAGAAAAACACGATTCCTGAGAAAACGCTTTTGTCTTTTTGACAGTTCCTTTCGTCGTTTCAACTTATTATATTTCACGACATAGTAATTATTCGTGGTTTAGAAAATAATGAACCAATAATATTTTTCCTACGAAAAAGACAAAAAATACTATTCATTCGGGAATTGTCTTCCAAATCTTGAAATTTCAGATTTCTGAATAGCGTTTTTACGGACAACTGATATATTTTCACAAATAAAATTTTTACCGAAAAATAATTGTGCGGTTTATTAATTATTAATACGGGACGAATATGGAACGAATACAAAGCAAATACGAAAAGAATACGAGGAATATTGTAAGTATAATGTCCAGTATAATAATTGTAACGCCCCCCCCCCCCCGAATTCGGACGATCGCCGCCCGAATAAGAGTCGACGTTAACTCAACATCTTTCGTAACTTAACCAATGATCCCATAATCATATTGATTAAACTTGTCTATTATAGACACTTACTATATAAAATTCTTTTACTTAATCTCTGGATCGTGACTGGATCTCGATCTCATTCTTTCTACAAGTATTAACTTGTAGTTCATTCGTATATATGGATAATACCATATATATAGTTCAAATTTTTAACCTTATGATTCAGATATTCTATAATTTTACATATCCAAGTTTCACAGTATTAATAACAAAGATTGTTCTTGGCAACAGACGGGTGCATTTCGGTAATTTTGGCATCTTATCGACAGTCATTAGTGTAACCTCAGTGCTTACAGAACTCCCAATATCATTTAAATACCCTCACTTAGACACATAAATTTTATATATCTCTTCATATCGATATTTCCTATTTATCTGAAATTCACAATATTAATAACACACTTGTACTTGGAACAGAGGAACCTTGCGATGAATTTGGTTTCTTCATCGGTGCTAGATCTATGTTATTATAGCACTCATAATGTTATTCAATATCCTCATTCAGATTTATAGTTCTTTATCAACATTGTATTATTGTTTTACTATTTATCTGAAGTTCAGAGTATCGGCAGAACATGACCAATCCATACTACCAATACCCTCATTCAGTTTAATAGATCTTAAAAATATCAAAGTAAAGACATAACAACATTTGATGCTAATAATAATATCATTTCATAATATTCAGTTACATGGTTTGTTTGTTCGTATTACAACAGTCATTATGACTTTATACAAATACAAGTAAATAAAACATGAAACCTAGTCTAAGCTTCTTCTTTATATTCATGATCTTCTTATCATTCTTCTTAACTGCAAATAAAGTTTTATTCGCAAGAATGAGCACTACGGCTCAGCAAGTCTAACTAATAACACGTAAATAGTTTATGCTTTCATATAAACTTTAACATGTCTTGACATATCACATATATTAATTTGATATTACAAATAATTTTTCATTCAACAGTTTATATCACATTGTCACACAAAGCGTATAAACCACATATATATAACTTATAAAAATAACACATAAGAGTTAGAATACTAGCTTCGTATATCTTTTACAGTAAATATAACGTCTAAACGCTCATCGTAAATCCTACACGATTATCGGTGTACATAACTAGTTAAACATTTAACAAATAACTCTATTTAGTTTTTATTATAACCGCTTATAAATAAAACTTCTTCTACTATACATGAAATAATTTCAGTATTATAACCGCTTATAAAATGAATATTCATTAACTATATTTAAAATAAATTGAGCATTATAACTATTTGTAAAATGAATATTTGTTTACTATGTTTGAAATAAATCGGGCATTATAACTGCTTATAAAATGAATATTCGGCTATTATATTTGAGATAGTTTTAGCATTATAACTGCTTATAAAATGAATATTCTTACTAACTACTTGAAGAAAATCAAACATAGTAACTGCTTATAAAAGTATATTTTCTACTTTACAAGAGAAATAAATCGGACATTATAACTGCTTGTAAATAGGACTTTTGTACTATATACATAAAATATTTTGGGCATTATAACTGCTTGTAAAAGTATATTTTTACTAATACATACATAAAAATGAAAATTATAACCACTAGAGTATGCCTCTTGTAGTTGCTAGCTTTACTTCCAATCACGTAGCATTTCGATACTTCAAAAGTAATTTTTTTATCTCACAATATCTCTCAAAATATAAATATAGAGTATTTTTGCCTTTGAATTGCTCTTGAAATGGTAGAAAATAATGAATGGGGAGCTCCCTATTTATAGAACTTCCTAAGTTAGGGTAATATGGTCTTGAAGCCACAAAATATCTTCCACCAGGCGACATCATCATAACATCATCATGATGACATCATCTTTGTGTTTCTTTTAGGATGATATCATGCTTACATCATGCTTGCATCATCTCTTCTCTGATTGGTCGATTCAAGTTCACATAGATTGAGTTACTACTTAATTAGTCTAAGTAGATTTTCTTTCCCTAGTTTGGTTACACTAACTTGGTATTGTCTAGCTAAGCTCTGATTGGTCTAAACCATTTCACATGGATAGTCATACTTGATCGCGATTAGTCGAAAGCAATTCACTTAGATTCCCAGTTACATACTAGTTTGATTTCAACTAATTAGTATAATACTTAAGTATTTATACACATTTCTTTCGTATATACATCGTATAATATTCGTAATCTACTCGTATTATACCTCGTATTAATCTTATACCAATCTCGTAAAATCTTTAGTATAATTCTCGTATTATACTATACATTATACTTACAATATTCTTCGTATTCTTTCCGTATTTGCTCCGTAATTGTTTCATATTCGTCCCGTATTAATAATTAATAAACCCCACAGTCATTTTTCGGTATATTATATAATTAAATCTAAGTAAACTTATTAATAATTTCAATTAAAACTTTAATGACCAAATTATAATTCAATTTAGCCAAACTATAATTTTATTAAATAAAATATTTTATTCAATAAACCATTAATCCTCTAATTTAATTATTTAATTAAATTATAATATTCTCATCACATTAGCGTACTAAAATACGCACCAACACATCATACACAAATATATTCACATCAATTCACTATTTTAATTAAGTGAATCACTCATATTATTATGAAATTTAATTCACAATAATTTCTATTGTCCACAGGACATAACAATCAAATTATATTATTTCCCAATATAATTTTAACTTAATTAAATTAACTAATATTATTCAACTAATTTCCTTCTCATGACAATTTCATTTAATCTTTTCAATGGTTTAGTTAATTATTAAACCATTTCTTCCCTATTACATGAATATATAATTTCTTTCATACTGAACCACATATTTCACAATATGAAACATATATATACACATATTCAAACCCAAACCGTCTCGTAATAAGAATTTTATTTATTAAATTCTTATTTAATAATTCCTGAAAATCCAGATTGTCACATCATTCCCTCCTTATAAGGATTCTGTCTTCGGAATCAACGAAAACTCCCTTACTCGGTTTTCACTAAATCTCTTTCACAATTATCGTTGAATAACTTAACGCATCACCTTAGTGTAGGTTTTATTTCATCACCTTCACTTAAACTTAGAACACTTCGAGTATTATATACTCTTTAACCCTTTAACGCATTCATTGCATATCATACTCGTTGTAATCATAAAATATCCTGATTTAGCATCGTATAAATATTCGGGATATCACATTCACCCCTTCTTCTAAGAATTTCGTCCTCGAAATTTTGATTTACTAATATTTGTTCTTCCATTTATCGAAATAGACTCTACGTTAATATCTACTTATTCATTGAGTTCTACAATCAAGTTTTTTCTCTTAAGATCTCTCTAAGATCATCACATTCTTCATATCTTCCTCTTCTAAAAATTTCTCATCATTACTCATCATCAATTAAATTTATCTCTTCCCTTTCTAGAATTTCATTTCTTTCTTGGATTTATTATAGTTTGTTTAACTTACTCATCACTACATGCCGCATTCTACAACTTATCCCTTTCTAAGGAATATCTTCCTTTCCACTTCCACCTTTCAAAAGAATAAAAATCTTCCACAATTGTTCAATAATTGGGAAACAGTATGAATAACTCAAGAATTTAAAAGATTCATTCAAAAACTTTCAATATCATGCTGAGGAGTCGTAAAGACTTGAACCTTGTCCTAGGTTAACAAATATTTCTACTGTAACCTTTAACAGTCAAAAGACTATGGACCATCTCTTCTCGTACTCCAGGTGATCAGTCCTTCATACTATGTATTGTGCACATACATATTAACGCTATTATGTAGCCCCCATTACAGGGTTGGTTCACCTCAGACTTAATACAAATTCCGTACCAGAATAAATTGGTTTGGCACAAAATCTCAAAGAACTCTTGAACTTCATAAACACCTTTCAACAGTCGTCTAGCCGAATCAATTAGCATAGACCTTGAACAACAATTCGGACATTAGTTAAAACATTTTTTTTAGCCTACTCAATTGGCATATCTTTTCATAGCTTAACAAAAAAACCAAAATTCTTTTATGACGCCATGATACCGTACCGTCTTAATAGTATGTTGAGGATGCCGTCATTTTAGGACTTTGTCATACTACACCATACCATAGTGGGCTGACGATTCATCGATCACATCCAATACTAGGTTCAATTGCATTGATGACACCATTGTTCAAAATACATTTTGATAATTTCAAATCATTTTTATCTAGCTGAAACAATTAGCATAGACGTACGAATAATAGCACCTTTTTAAAACTTATTGGTTCAAACATTAATCCAATATATTTTCGAGAACACAAAATTACGAATATCAGCATGATGTCAATAAATTTCAAAAATATAGCATAGCTAGAAGATTTGGAATATCCATTTTCTCCATTAACTTCAATCTTTACTCCATTACTTCATTACTCAATCATTCTATCATTCTTCAATATCATCAATGCTCTTTATCCATAACTTTTCTATACCCAAAATAGTTCATCAAACTTACCACACTTTGGAAGTTCAGGAACTTACCACAATCATATGGTTTTAGGAACTTATCCTAGTCAGACTAAAATCGTCCATTCGCTGAGGGGTTCCACCATACGATTATGAGTCACGAACTTACTATAAGTATGAGTTTTAAGAACCGTAGCTAATCTTAATATTCTATAACTATCAAATATAAATATAAGAAAAGAATCACATTCTCGTCATACTTATAGTGATAGCGCGATACCAACATTGCAATGAATTGTCAATATAGAAAGCTAAGTGGTTGTCCAACGAAACACAATCCCCTGCCCATACAAGGAATTGGTCCACTTGGACACTAATCAATATAGGAAGCTAAGCAGTTGTTACACCAAGCACAAATTCCCTGCCCATACAAGGAATTGTTCAACTCAACCACTATATCGATATAGGAAGCTAAGTGGTTCTCAAACCAAGCACAAGTTCCTCGCCTATATAAGGAATTGTACAACTTAGCCACTAACATGAGTCCTCCATTGAAATCCCACATAATTCTAACTTTCCCTTAACTTACTCTTTGTTTGATACGAAATACTCGTATTACATCATCCATAACTCCTCGTGAGTTTACCTCGTACTATTTCATAGTACCATCTCTTTATAGCATCATGCTACAACTATTCAATCAGTTAAGATCCTCTGACATTTTATAACTTTAGCAGATCACTTCATGAACTTTTCTTAAGATTCTTTCTTATCTTATGATCGTCTCATCCTACGATCTTCTTTATTCTTCTCTTTAATCACGTTATCTTATGATTAATCAAGTCAGGTACTCCCTGTTCTTTTAGCTCTTCATGTTCTTCTTTGAACCTAAATATTTTATCATAATTTTGTCTCACATGAATTCTCTAAACCCTATTTGAGTTCATCCTTATCATTTATATCATTCTCATCTTATAGATATTTTCTATTTATTAACACCATCTTTATTACTGGAGTCAAATAACTCCTGGTTCTCATCTTATATAACTCTTCAAGATTCTTTTTTGAATCTTCTGTTTATATATCAAATCTTCTTTTAAGAATTTCTAACTTCATTCATATTATTTAATATTTTATTCGAGTTTACTTCGCGTCATTCGCATATTCTTCTTGTAACGTTTCTAGGACTTAACTCATCTCATACATCTGCTTATATAAAAAGAATCACTTCTTAATCATACGCATCCATAATTCTATACTTGATACACATCGAGTCTCTAACAGTTTTTAGTACAACACCTGAGTGGTTTCCCACAAACAACCAACAAACTAGTCCCCGTCTCGTCTACACTGTCTTGCACAGCGAGTTAGATCGGTTGTTATTTCGTATCAACCTCGGCTCTCTAAAGGAATTGTTTAGCCCAGATACCACACATCAACCATTAAAGAGTACGATTGTACCATAATCATACTTAACTTACTATTCTTTAAACTTTATCATCTTCACCTCTCTTCTCAAAGGTTATAGCCTAAGGTACTCGTACCTAAGGTTTCTAAACTATCAACTCTGATACCAACTGTAACGACCCTAAAATTCATACAATCCAACTCTTCTCATTGGTCGTTAGCAATACATCCTCATTTTGACTTTACAACATTATTCAATGTGAAACTTAATAAAATTGCGGAATAATTTAAACTTTTCTATTACAAATCATTCTCGATCCCAAAATTCTCAACCTTTACATCTAAATATCTTAGAATCATGTTAATATCATGATTCACCTTGTCGAACTTATTATAAAAATTTAATCCTCAATACAAACTTTACAACTCAACATAAATACATTTATCAAAATATTAACATAATTCAGGTAACAAATTTCAACTAAAACATTTAATCTTCATACATCACTTTGATCCACGTCATTGGATAGCACATAACGTTACCTTGTATCTTTAACCTGCAAAAGTGGTTATTTGTAAAAATGAGCTCGACAGCTCAGCAAAATCTAACAGTTTTCATACATCACGTAGCACATAAACAACATGCTCAGTTAATACAATCATAAACATTATAATTCTAGCATATCATAAATGTTGTACATCAGTTACCAAGTAATAATTGAGTTCCATAGCTCAATCAACATTCTAACTCAACGAACGTAGTCATAAATTGACTTTGTCATTTCGTACATACAACATATAGAATTCATCATACTTTTGCATCATAGGTTTAAAACAATCAATCATTTAGCTCACATAACAAATAGGAACTGAAAGACTTGTCTGGTTCGTAGATTACCGATTACCATAATTAGCTTATACTTATCTGCACTTCACGTATCCTACACAATATATAATCATGCACAACATTTATTAGTCACATAGCAACACTTAGTATTAACTCTACTTTACATTTCATAATCCTTCATTTTATTCTCCATGCAATTCTCAACTTAGAAATTAAGTCCTCCTCATAAAACCCTTCATTTTATTACGTTCCACTTAATCGATACTTAACATTTAGTTAAGTCTTAAATTTTTCTTTACATTAGATGTATAATGTTTATAAGTAAATCTTTGGCTTATTACAATACTATTGTCACTTCAGGATGCACTCTCATCCAATCTCATTTTAATATCTCAATTGTCATCCGATAATTAATGGGTAATTGCTTATCATCCATCATAGTATTTTATTATTCATTTAATACATTAGTCTAAGCTTTAAACGTGTACATGACAACATAACATGAGCACAAGAAAAGAAGAAAAATTTTTATTTCCTGTTCCACCGCCGGGGCGGTAGAATCCTTCACAAACCAGCGCCGGGGCGAGGCTACCGCTGGGGCGGTAAACGTAACACAATTATACCGCCGGGGCGACGAGACCGCCGAGGCGACACTTTCAGTGCAATTTCACCGCCGGGGCGGTGATCCTGAAACTCGACTTCTGCAGTTCGCGATTTACACAGTTCCAAAGCCAAAAACACTAAATTTCTTCATTTTAACAACAAATTAAAATTACCCAATCACTATAACTCATATATGATTATTACCCAAATCTTTTAGCACGATTTTAACACCTTAAACAACTTAAACAACCAATTTAAAGGCTTAAAAATCACAATTCATACTAGTTTTTCATATTTCACAACTTTTAACGTAATCAACCGCTACGGATTCGTTTCTCAACTAAATTGGTTCGTTAAACTTCTGTTGTTGTCGTTTTTCAACGCATAACAACAATCCATTATCAATTTACAGTTAAATACATGATTAAATCATCAATTTTTAACCCAAAGTAGACCAAAACATATATATTCCTCAAGAACACAAATTTCCAATTTAAAACTTCACTACAAAAAATGGTCATTTGGCAACGATTTTTCGGGCAACGATTTTATAAGTCGTTGCCAAAAATGCATGTCTGGCAACGAAAGTTATCATTCGTTGCAGTTTGTGAAAGGCTTTTATTTTTCGCAACGAAATTAATTTTTTGTTGCAGATATTCGTTGCCAAATAGTTGGTGGGAAAAAAAAATATACCCCACTTATTTTTTTTGTTGCCGTTGTGATTTCTACTCATCCTGGGCAACGAAAATA